>OY728128.1:2111622027-2114122027 GCA_963277665.1 Viscum album
CAATTTTACACTTTTAACTATTCTTTAAAGAAATTAATAAGAAATGTCCTAATCTAATCCAAGTGAATAAAAAGGATACTATTTTATTCCTAATTTTTTTGGTCTAAATACACTTATCCAATATAATTATCTCATGTGTTAGGGTAATTATAATATCATTCTTACCTTTAATTACCCTATTTACTTTTAACTGTGGTAAATAAAAGTCAAAAGTTACTATTCATAAAAAATTATTTTCATCCAATTGAACCACATTTAACATACTGATGTCAATCGTGTCAATCGTATTTTTGAGATTAAACTCACTAAAGCGGTAAAATTACATTTTATGCAAATTTGCAAATGTACCTAGAAGGTGAGTAAAAGATGGTAAGAAGTTCAATAATATTTTATACGTTGAATCTTATTAAAAAATGGCTCTAACGAATTAAATTGAACATATAAATGTATTATATATCTACATTGACTTAAAATAAATTAAAATAGAAATTAATAATTATTAAAATAAAAGTCGATTTTAAACAATAACACATTGTTTTTCACTATTCATCAAAAAATTGAAATTTTCAGAAAAATAACAAAAAATTACCATAAGGTAATTTTGGTACTCAGAATTAAAAATGAATTCTATTTTAACAAATTAAAAACATAAAAATTTCATTAATTAATTTAAAATTAATTCCCATTGTCAAAACCAAAAAGTGGGGTTTTTAAAGGTAAAAACTATCAAAAGATTGACATGTGTTCATGTCCAATTTAATTGTGAAATTACTTATAATGACCAAAATTGTATTAAATGATTAAAATATAATCTTATTATACTTGAAAATAATTCAAATGCATAATCTAACACTATAAATTTTTTTGATTAAAAAAGTTGTTTTTAATTAAAATTTAGTATTTTCACTATTCATCAAAATATTAAAGTTATCAGAAAAACACCAAAAATTTATCCAAAATAAATTTTTATGTACCTCTTCTAAATAATAAGTTTATTTTGTCAAATTGAATATATAAAAGTGTCAAATATTGGATTTAAAAAGGTTCACCATTAAAAGGTAGTAAAATTGCATTTTTTGGGAAAAAACTTCTTTTATCTGGAAAAATGTATTTTTTTCTTATATTATATATAATAAACACATAATATGAATTCTAAAATTATATAGAGTATATAAAATTCAATATTAAGTTAATAATATTCATAACTACTTTTTGAACGGCTAGTTTGGTAGGTCGTGGTAAGCTCGAACTCAGTGTTGTGTGTAACACAAGTTATTGAATCACTTTGAAGAGATACCATACAACGAAATATTGGGGTGGTAAATTCTCCCCTACTTCAATAAATTTTCTCCTCGCAATTTTAAATATTTCTTCAAAAATAAAAGGTTATAAATAGAAAAATACATTTTTGGAAAACCCACATCAGAAATTGAGTTAATAAAATTCTTAATAAGAGGGAAAGAGAAATGAAAAATTCACCACCAAATTATGATCTTGACTAAGAGAAAATTTTTGGAAATTTGAGACACATAATTAGAGGGAAAACATAAATATTTTTAGGGAGTGATTGAGGTCATCAATCACAAACAAGTGTAAAATTAAGGGCCTCAAAGCCATCAATCTATGATGATTTAAAGCATCATCAGTTCAAAAAAAAACATAAGGTATTAGGATAAAACATTTTTAGTTTTAAGATCTATTACATAATGTTTAAGAATTAATTTGGTCATTAAATTAGTAGGGAAAATATACTTGACATGTAGAGTTTCATCCTTCAACTAATTCCTACCAAAAACTCATCCTTCACTCATAAAGATAATAGAATTAAAAGAATATTCTATTTATTCTAACCATATAGGGTTCCAAAAATAATGAATTTATAATTCATTTGTCAGAATATTTAAAAAAATTACATTATCGAAACCATGACATCATGTAAGTTAGTGGTAGGTGATGCACCCTTGTCGCCCTTCGGTTATGGGTTCAAGTCTCACAACCTTGCTGGATGCGATGGGTTGTCGCCCGACCTACATGTTGTCCTTTTTATAACAATCCAAAAATAATATTAAGAAATGATTTAACCTTAACAATAGTATCCATTGTCAAATTTAATCCATTACAACCTTTAGACTTATTCATAATACTTCTGTCCAAATTCACAGTCCAAAATTTATAAGGAAGGTAAACACAATGACGATCTTTTTTTCCACGTAATAACATGTGAATACCTTCATCATGTATTATTTTAAAACATGATAACACCCTGAATTACCATTAAACCTTATTGATTATATTCATGCTACCTTATTCCTTATAGAATACGGGATATAATCTTTATATCCAAAAATGTTGTAAACTCCAATAATGATGGAATAAAAAAAACAATTAATTAGTTCCAAGGTAGTCAATAATATCCAATACACTTTATCAAAATCAATTAAATCTTATTCTAAAATCATTATCATAGTTTCAAAAACATATTAAGGGTTATGTTTTTCACAACCATATATTTTTGAAATTGTTTTACTCGAAACTGTGTAACATTACTTGGTACCAGAAAATCTTAAATCCATAATGAAAATGTACTGAAGTACAATCCTGATATACTTTATAATTCTGATAACTTGTACTCAAATGAAACAATTAATTAATGACATCTTAAGAACAATAATCATTCTTATTCATTTGTGGTAGTATCATAACTTGATTATTATCCAATAAAATCATTTTTGGTATACTCTTATGATTGGGATATTAATTCGTGTAGTGCCCCAACTCCATGAAGATGAAGCATTGTACATTTTAAACCATTTTCTTACCCTTACAATCACATAATTGGTGTCCTTTTTCTCCACACTTATAATAATATCTCATTCCATTCAAGAATTTACCAAGTTGATTCTTTCCACAGTTATCACACATGGGAAAATCCTTCTTTCCCTTCTTCCCTTTATCAATCTTTCTCTCTACAATATTTTTCTTCTCTGGCAACCCTTCAAAGGCATAAGACTCAAAGAATTCTTTAATTATATTATTAACACATGATACTATTTAATCATATGATGAGAATACTTGGGAGGATATTTCCCTTTTAAATTTTGGATTAAGACCATGAAAGATATGATCCTTCATACTCTTTGGATCATGTGTATTAATGGAGTTCTCATTCCTTCTACTGGACACCATTTCTGAACAACGGAATACAATATGTTAGTTTATGAATCACAATGCATAATTCAAAACATGAAAAATAACTAACGTAAATTGAAAATTTTATGTATATAATCTATAATCATAAAAAAATTCATTGAGGAAGTATTTACTCTTAAATCCATCAAAATGGTTTGTAAATAAAATATAAATTATCCTTAGCATATCCCCAGGGAGTGTCGTAACCAAGAGTGCATCAAGGCTCGTTTTCCTGTACCAGGATACCCTGGGTCAAGACTGAAACTCCTTGTTGGTGTTTTTACTCCTAGGTACATATGTGATAGATCCGCCTCTCTCTGCTCGTATCAAGACTGGGATGTATTGCTTGGAAAATTCACAAAGTCTCTACATTACCAAAATTCTAGTAATTTGTTCTATATTAATCTTCAAAGTTTATCTTAGGTTAATGTTTGAAAATCAGAGTTTATCTAAATCTATTTCCGAGGATGTTGCTAAATGTCCTCTGATACCAACTGTAACTCCCTGACCCTAGAAGCCCATAGTCAGTGAATTATTTTAATACATTGGTATGATTACAAGGAATCAAGTCCCGAAGGATATATCCGTTTAGAAGTCTAGGAAAATAGATTACATACATGAATGTTACATTGCACATTATAAAAAACAACACAACATAAACAATAATTTGAGAATGCTAATATTCGCTTAGCTTAACCCTTCATATCAATCCTAATACAGTTATTAGAATCTTGGGAAAATAAAACATAAGAAATGGGTAAGCTCATATGCTCAGTAAGTGTAAATAATTTAGCAGAAGCTATAAACTGTTAGGGAAAGATGTGTAACAAAAAAACAGCCTTTTAAACATAAACTTGAACACAATATGGAGAATATAAATCAAACATTACCATATAAACATGCACATGTATATTCTACTAGTCGAATAATCACACGTAATAACTAATTTCATAATGAGGGAATGCTTAACATCAGACATCATTACCACACAATCAAGACCTCGTGCCAAGACTAAAAATAAAATTCTTGTCAAGTCCTTGTGACAAGACACTAATTTGTCTCAGGAGACCTACCGATGCATCGAGATGCTATAGCGGTCTCCACCCATCACTTACTTAGTCCACTGCATTCCTCGTATGAAAATATTGAAACATAACATAAAAATTTGTTTTAAAACTAGAATATGAAATGAAAATACTTCAACCATAAACCATGGAGGGTATGAAAATAGAACATCCAAATTTAAACATATCACAACTCATTCAAAACAATATTGAATATTGTATTCATAAGAAATCAACCGTATTCAAGAATAATATCCAAAAATGATGTTGACATACTTGAAAATAATCAGTCAAACCCTTTGAGAGAGATATCTTTTTTTCATGAAATCATTTAAAAGACTCACAATTTATATAGGAATACATTTAAAGTTTATTTTCTAATCAAATTATCCCACACCACATTGAAACCTTTTAAGGGAATTAACATTTTAAAACATTCATGTCTATAAAAATAAATCCTTAAAACCATTTTGAAAACACGGACATTAATGAAAAAGATTTAGAAGAATAAATATTTAAAACATTTAAAATGATGTTTTATTTAAATAGTACCTTAAAACAATCATTTTTAAAATTATTTTTTGAAACAAGGACATGTATAATAAATATTTCCTTGAAAATACTTACACAAAAACAATCTCGGATAATAATGAGATTGAGGAATTAACCCTTACCTTGTACTTTCCATTAGTCGAGGGTACGTTTATCCTTGGGTATAATGAACATAGTATGATATTAAATTAAAACAGAACCATATTATTATTTATTATAACATACATGATTCATTTTTGACTTTATACTACCCATTTAATAATAATTTCTATGTTAAATTAACATTTCCTGTAATAATCGCTTTCTTTATCGTATGTGTTTAAACATGTTATTCTTAATCGTATCACATAGATCATGATTTACATTCTTGAAGAATGTAAAAAAAAAATTATATATAATATATATTTAGAATATAACTATGTATAAGAGATATATATATAAAATGGAAAACACCGTTTATGGAGACGGTAGGCCATGCGTACGCATAAACACTATTTCTGTTTTCATATCATATTTAACCGAACTAAGTGAATAAGATATATATAAATACATATATATATATATATATATATATATTCAGTAGAATTATTATGTCATATATTACATATATATTAATAATGTATATTTTTATAATCATCGTTGAATGGTGAATGTGGAAATGAATCTTATCGCGTTAGGGAGACGGAAAGCCATACATACACACGAGCGATGTTATCATTTGCTTAATGATTAAAAGGTGTTGAATTGTATGGTATATTAATTTTACATATACATTATAATTTTATTTTCATTATTTATATAAATATTAATCATCATTATATCCATTCAAATAACATAGTGTAGAATAACATATTACACCACGGCGTGGAGACGGTAAGCCATACGTACGCACGCATGGTGACATTATCCTTCATAGGATGGATAGAATAATGAATATGGTTGTACCATATTTATAATAACATCACATTATGTATAAGGTAAAGAATTTATAATTTTTGTATGGAAATAACAATGAAATAGAAAGTGGAAGAAGAAGATAACTTTGAAAGAGGTGATGAAATTATTACCTCTTCTTCCAGTGTTTCCTTTTGATTTGAACAAAAGAGCTCATTAAGATGGATTTATGCTCAGGGGAAAGCCTCTAGATTTAAGTGAGGATTGTTGAGAGGATATTTGGGTAGGGTCTGGGCGAGCCAAATGGTTTTGGAGGAGTGAATTTTTGAGGAGAAGTTCCCTTTTATAAGAGGGGTGAGGGGCACCTTAGAAAAAACATGAAATATTATTTTATTATACAATCATATTCGGTTTCTAATGTCTCCAAATGAATTTATTTTGAAACTTAGGTGGTTATGAGTCGAAATACTATCAAACAATAGGTTTTAGACAATATTAGGTTACCATATTAACCTTATAATTTAGATTTAACTCTTAGTTAAATAGGTTAACATTTACCATGTCTCCATGTATTTTTATATTATATTGTTAATAAACTTACTATAAATTGACAAGAGAACCCCAAGTTGTTCAATAATGACATATCATTTATTATATAAGTCTTGTGGATGAACATTAGATTTTTAGGACTATTATATAATTTAATAATATAGTATTTGTTTTAAAAACTCATTTATGTCAATTTTGACACTATTTAGAATTTGATTTTCATTACAGTCATAAAACCTTTATGAATTCAAAAAAAATTATGTAATCAAACCTAACATGTCATATTAACCTATAAAATTAGTGTAATGCATCTAAACTTGAAAATTATATTTATTTTAATATTTATAATATCATTTATTTGATTTTTTATTAATAATGTAATTACTGCATCATCATTGTGTCATAAAAAAATTAATTATTTAATTTCTAAAAATTATAACTAAAATACCCTGATGTTGAAACTACTTTCTTGTTTCTAATTAATATTTATAGTTTATTTTATATTATATATAACCCTATATTAAAAATGGTTTAGTAATAAAACTTTCAATTTTAAACTTTTAACTATTCTTAAAATAAAATAATAACAAATGTCCTAACATAATACAAGTGAAAAAAGGATCATATTTTATTACTATTGATGATTTTGTCAAAATAAACTTATCCAATAAAATTAGGACATGTTTTAGGGTAATTATAATATCATTTTTACCTTTATTTATAGTATTTACATTTAATCGTGGTAAATAAAAGTCAAAAGTTACTATTCAACAATTTTTTTTATCCTATTGAACCACATTTTATGTAATGATGTCAAACATGTCTCTCAGATATTTTAAATCCAATTTATAGAAGTGGTAAAATTACGTTTTATGTAAATTTTCCAATGTACCTAGAAGGTGGGTAAAAGATGGTAAAAAGATCAATAAAATTTTATACATCTAATATTATTATAAAATGACTCTAATGAATTTAATTGAACATATATATGTATTATATATCTCTTTTTACATAAAATATATTTAAATAAAAACAAATAATTATTTAAATACACGTCGGTTTTAAACAAAAACATAATGTTTTTCACTATTCATTAAAATTTAAATTTTTCAGACAAATACCACAAATTCATCCTAAGGTAATTTTAACATTCCGAATATAAAAATGAATTATATTTTACCAAATTAAATTCAAATAAATTTAATTAATTAATTTAAAATTACTTTTTATTGTCAAAACCAAAAAAGCAGGTTTTTCAAAAAAGTAAAAACTATCAAAAGATTGACATGTGTTTATATCCAATTTAAATGTAAAATTACTTATAATTTCCTAAATTTTATTGAATGATTATAATATTATCTTATTATACTTCCAAACCATTAAAATGTATTATCTAAAACTATAACTTATTTTTATTAAGAAAGGTATTTTAAATTAAAATTTAGTATTTTCACTATTCATAAATATATTAAAGTTATCAAAAAAACACTAAAAAAATTATCCAAATTAAATTTTTATGTCCTTATTCTTAATAATACATTTATTTTGTCAAATTGAATATATAAAATTTTCAAAAATTGGTTTTATAAAGGGCCATTAAAGCGGTGAAATTTCATTTTGTGAAAAATACTTCTTTTATTTGAAAAAATGAGTTTGTTTTTATATTATGTCTAAGAAACAGATAATATGAATTCTAAAATTATATGGTGTATATAAAATTTGAAATTCATTTAGTACTATTCATAAACACTTTTTGAATAGCTAGATTGGTAAGTCGTGGTGTGCTCGAACTCAGTGTTGCGTGTAGCGCAAATTATTGAATTACTTTGAAGAGATAATATACTATGTAATCTTGGGGTGTTATATGATGCATATAATTTCTGGTTATCAATTTATTGGGCCTCATAAGCATTGAAATTTATTATTATTAAGTTTACACATGGTGATCTCTACTATGTGATATCATGAGGAAATACCAGCCAATAGGAAAACCACCTGTTTCAGTTTTTATTGGTTATTACTATATACAAACATGTGTATTGGTTATTTGACTTGAGATCATTATCACGTTGTACTTTTTTATCCCATACATTGATTCATGAAAACAACCGTGACAATGAAGTCATGTTGAGGTAGATTTTATTGGGTGCGTCATTGGTGGTATGGCATTGGTTGAATGATCAAGATCAAATTTGTCACTTCTAAGTTAAGGAAGTGATAACTCAATATATATTCATTAGGTTAGTAGTACCTTCACTAAATACATGGACATCATAGAATAAGGTAATTTAATCAATAAATTTCAACAAATAATAAAGGATGGAAATGGTGATGACATAAGCGTACACCATTCTTTATGATATTTCATGAGAAAATGATATTATATTACACAGTGTGTGTTTTTATGATAGATTTCATTTCTATGAATGTTACTTATCTATTATTGGGTCATGAAGGGTAGATATACTCCACTTATTTTCTATGAATATTATTCACTTCTATCAATATGCAATTCTAGATTATCACAAACAATAATGTATTTAAGAGTCTTATATATTCTTGTGAATATGTGTATAGGACATGGTGGTTACCTCCACTGGGTTTGAGAGTTACCCAATTCATAATAGTCAACAATTAATAAAATAATCATTATTATTTGATTATATAATAATTGTGTGGAATTTATATATTAAAATTATTCTCATGGTATTTAGTGAATACATGGAAAATATTATACAAATGAATATTATTCATAGTTTATTTAATATTTATGGGAATTATGAGTCTAGATAATGAATCAAGTTTATCAAATAATATATTTATTATTTACTATAGGTTTTAGTGACAAATATACATGACATTATAATGTAGTTAGTTTTTCTTAACGTTTCATTTATTTCTTATTTAGTTGATATTTTATTTCTATGTATCTGGAAAACCATAATGGGTGTTTATCCTCCCAATATTAAGAAGGTGGGAGACACACATTCATAGAATATTTATTCCAACATATTAATTGCCTACCTCTATCCCCACACATCATAGAGAGAGGAGAAGCCCTTTTGGGAACTCAATTAAAGAACATCTTCAAATATCAAAAGAAGGGAGTAATAATTATTGTCGAGATATCAAAGGAATCATCATATCACTATGTATGAACATATAATTAGATGTTCATTTTCCTTGTGAATTATATAATTTTTTTAGGATTAGCTAGAGGATTTTGGGCTCAGATCCTTTGATCAACAATAGTCAGTGTTGTATTATAGTGAAATGTTCTTTTGATTCAAATGAGGTAAATGTTTGTCTAATTTTTGTGATGATTAAATTCACACAAGATCCTTAAACCTCTACTAATGCTAACATCACCAGAGAATGAAAAATTTCATTAAATTAGTGATCAATAATTATAAATCACCAACCCACCATATTCCATTATGTTGCATGGTAAATTCATTATCAAACATCCTTCATTAAAAACTGTATTGGAATAAAACAATTGGAACATAAACACTTTAAACATATAAATAAATTGAATAAAATGACCATAAAATATCCATATAAATAATATGCATGTTTAATAAGAAAATAATCAACATTCTTGATTATTCAAAAAAAATCTACGTTAGAATAAAATATATATGGATTAACAATATTTCCCGAAATAATAAACAGAAACGTTTTCTATGTAAGAAACCCTATGATAATAGTATATGGAGAATATGGTATATGGTTATGTTAGTAATTTCCCCATCAAATTGATTTAGGGATTCTTGGATAACACTCTTCAATGAAAGGATGAAAAATATAGAGTGTTCACAATGGAAATATTTTAGAAGGGAAATCTTGCCTATAAAGGAAGAGATCTTTGTAAGATAATGGATATGATGGATATCAATGAGTTTAATATTCAACTATAGTATAGAATAATTTATATGTAATTTTAAAAAATTAAATTTATAAGGGAATAAATATTTTTTACATATATTGGAAAATGGATGTTAAACCGTAATAGAATTTTTATAAAATTATTCAAAAAATTTCATAACACAGGAAGTTACGAGTAATAATAGAAAGTGAATTTGAAAAATGTGAAGTGAAAAAATTGAAAATAATTTTCTTTTAATAAGAATAATATTAAATAATATATCCTTAAAAATATACAATGTTATGATAAAAAATGAACTCGGGAAGATAAAATGTTTTATTTTCAAAGGATGGAAAACTGTTTTTACATTTTGAAATATATTTATTGCAAAATTTCATTGTATAACGAGTTAAAAAAGATCATTTATAAAATATAAGAGTGTAAACATGGATTTAAAATGATTTAAAAAATATTTAGTTTTCAAATTATAATGGATAAAATTAGCATGAATGGAAAAAATGAATGTGGAGGAGAAACTGTAGTTAAAAATGATGTAAATTATTCTAAAAAATGATATACCTTATGGGGAAGAGATTCATCAATGTAAAAAATATGGATTAAAATATTATTCACAGAAAATAGTAAGGGTATGATTCTATAAAAAACCTTAGGGTTTAAGAAACTAATATTTGAGAAATAGCTTCAAGAAAGAACATTTTTAACTCAATGAAGGGATTTGTGTTAACAGAGATCCTTCGTATTGGTGGTAATGCAATAATAAACAAACGTAAGTGGGATAACTTGAAATAGAAATTAATATATCATTAAATTAATTATTTTAATTATTTTTTAAGGAAATGGGTAATTTAATAAAATATATAAGATAAATGATGGGGCACAATATCATACATGTCTTAGGGATTTGAAAATGAGAAAAAGAAATCCGTACAATATTTCTTAATTTTCACTAAATCACCTAAATATGATATATATTAAAAACAAACATCTTAATCACATAATTTAAGAGTATATACATATCTATAAAATTTTATAATTTTTATTTATTATTATTATCTAAAATTATACTTGTTAGTTTTTACCTATTTTCAATATCGGCTGGGAGTAATCTTGTCCATTTGGAACTAGTTTCATAATAGCGGTGTTATTATTTCTTCTTCTCTAAATTATTATCATTAATAGTTCTTAATTTATACAGTAATTTATGTTTCATTTATTTTTATATAGTTTTAGTTTCATTCAATTATATTTTTAGTGGTTTTTCCTTTAAATAAAATTGGTGACATGCATTTGTTTAGAGATCATTAACAAAAACTAATAGTTCTTTATTAATGAATTTAATATTAATGTTTTTAATAATGTTTTGAAATAAAATAATTATTTAATTATTTTTGTCATAAATAATCATAAATTATGTTATCATAGTCATAAATTATATTATTTTATAACTTTTTTTGAGTAGGTGGTCAGATCGACCCAAACATGAACATGCCATTATTAATGGATGATTATGAATATAAAAGTTTTTTATTTCATAATAATATAATTTTGCATGTAACATAAGGATATTATATATAAAATTTTATTTTTTAGAATCATATTTAATAGGTTTTAATAAATAATAATGAAACTAGTTTAAAAATACAATATGTTACTTCGTAGTGTCGGTAGTCTAAACAATACATGCTTAATATTTTAATTTCTCAATGAAAGAGAGGTAAATAAGGTGGATTTAAATTTTACTCTTTATAATCATAATTATATTATTTAATTCACATTAACCCTTAAATTTTACCATTATAATCATGGATGTTATGTTGTGGTTAAAAAAATAGAAGATGTTTCTTCATGGAGGCGATAGTCCTCACAACACACAAATGATGGTTTTGTTTTTATTAACCGAAAAAATTGAAATATGGTGAATAGTAGTTACCTTAGAATAATAAAATTAAATATATATGAAATTTTAATTTCTTTATATAATAATTGGAATATTAGAAACATAAAATTAAGAAAAAATGATGTTTGTGGAAAATGACTCACGTTGAGGACTTGAGCATTCCCTTGAAAGAATACTTTAAAATTTAGGTATTTAGATAATATCTTATGTCCAAAGTATCACAGAAAATAAATATCATTGTAATTGATCTAAATTTTTTAGTGTTTTTGGTTGGAATGTAATTCATTGAGTGGACTTAAAGGGTTAGTGAGAGGCCCATTTTATAAGTGATGAAAATGATATTTTTGTAAATATTTCAACTTAATATAAATAGAGAACAAGTTTCACATGTAAAAAAGACTCCAAAATTACAATTAACAATTGAGGGATGAGATAAGGTAAATAATACCTTAACCATTCTTCTAAAAAAATGTTTTTTATATGTTTTTAATCCCTATACTCATCAAATTTTTAATTTTACAATTTTTGGTTTTACCTAGGTAACTAATTTTTACAATGAAATTTAATTTTGATGTATTAAAATAAAATATAACATATTAAAAATGTGTTAATAATTATTCATAATATTAAATATTTTTTTTACAATAAATTTATGTTGCTAAGAAAAAAATTGTTTCAACATTAGTGCATCTAACACATAAAAACCATTGTTAGAAAACATGTATTATTAATCGTTAAAATTATGTAATGGATAAATTTAAAAATTTCTCTGATTTTCATTTTATAAATTGGTTTATTATGAAAAAAATTAATTTGGATTTCATATCAATCCAAAACGAAATTTTATAAAAAAGTCATTTAATTAATAAAAAACTCAAAATATTTTCATTTATTGTAAAATATTAATTATGTTCTTAAAATGATCAAATTCGGAATAATTTTTAAAAGTGTATAATTTTACTCCTTAATAACATTCTTGACCAATGAAAAATATATATAAACATATAGGTCATTCACGTAAAATCATAAAGTGATAAAATTTCAAATTTTGGTAAAAACTGTATTTTTTACTATTCACCTAAAAATAAACTATTTTATAAAAATCACAAAATAATTACTATAAGATAATGATGACATGATTATTTTAAAAAATTAAGTTCACTTAAAAAAATTAAAATTGTAAAATCAAAATTTTTGTCTTTTATAAAGAAAATTTATTTTATATAAAAATAAAAATTATTTTTCTTCAAAAGTCAAAAATGTGAAATATGTAAAATGCATGTGATAAATAAATTATTACATTAAAAATTTAACTCAATTTATTATCCTATAGTATAGTGATATAACCCATAAATATCTATGTGTAATATCTAATAATAAGGTAATCTCTAATGATAGGTGAGGGTCGGGATTTCACTAGGATAGATCTCGGGGAAATTTATATGAACATGAATTTCTATCGCATATTATTTTACACATATATTTATTATTAAATTTTATATTATGACGGAAATTATTCAAACATTTTAATGTACCAACCTTAGTTACCTAGAGTCAGTTCTTTATTTTAATACATTGGCATGATTACAAGAAATCAAGTCCCGAAGGACCGATTAGTTTATCGGTCTTGGAAAATATATTACATACATGAACGTAAAATTACACATTGAAACATAAAACAAAACATAAATAAACATTTGATAACTCAATTATTCTAATAGATTAACCCTACAGGTATGTCATAATATAATTCTTCACTTCCTGGGAAAATAAAACATAAGAAAGGTGTGAGATCAGATGCTCAGTAAGGGTAAATAATATAGCGGAAGCTATAAACTTTTAAGGAAAGAGGTGTAATAAAAATAACATCCTTTTATAAAATAAAATTAAACATTATATGTCAAAAATAAATCATAAATTACTATATAAAAATTCACATGGATATTCTACAAGTTAAATAATCACTTGTAAAAACTAATTTCATAATGAAAAAATGCATAATGCCGGACATCATAACCACATAGTCAAGGCATCGTGCTAAGACTATAAATTTTTTTTGTCCAGTCCCTGTGCTAAGACACTAATTTGTCTCATGAGACCTACCGATGTATCGATGGGATATAGAGGCCCCCATCTGTCACATACTATGTCCAATTCATTCTTCATATGAAAAAGGGTGAAACATAACATAAACATTCGAACTAAAATTAGCATATGCAATGTCAATACTTTAACCACAAACCATGAATGGTATAAAAATAATACATCCACAATCAAACATATCATAATTCATTCAATTCAATATGGATGATTATATTATAGTAAATCAACTTCAATCAATAATAATATCCAATAAAGGATGTTGGCATAGTTGAAAATAATCAATAAAATTCTTTGAGAGAAATACCCCTTTTCATATAATCATTTAAAAGTCACACAATTTATATAGAAATTCATTGAAATGTGATTTTTAAATCAATGTGTCCCATAACACTTTGAAACTTTTTAAATAAATTAAAACATCAAAACAATCATGTCCACATAAATAAATCCTTAAAATCATTTTGAAATCATGGACATTAATTAAAAAGATTTAGAAATATAAATATTTAAAATCATTTAAAATGACGATCTTGTCAAAGAGTACCTTCCATAAAACCTTAAAATATTCCTTTTTAAATTTTTTTAATAAAACATGGGCATAGATAATAAATATTTCCCAGTAGATACTTACAGAAAAACAATATCAGATAATAATGAGATTGCGCAAATAACCCTTACCTTATACTTTCCTTTGGTGGAGGGTACAATTAACTTTCTGTATAATGACCATAGTATGATTTATAATTATACCAAATAAATATTAATATTCATGATATCATACGTAATTCATTTAGGAATTTATACTACTTATTTAATAATAATTTCTATGTTAAAATACCATTTCGGGTAATAATCGTATTCTTTATCGTACGTGTTTTAACTTGTTATTCTTCATCGTATCACATATATCATGATTTAATTACTTCCAGAATACAAAAAAAAATTATGTATCATATATATTAAGAATATAAATATTTATAATAGATAGATATATGAAATGGAAAACACCGTCTGTAGAGACGGTAGGCCGTACGTACGTATAAACGTTGTTTCTGTTTTCATATCGTATTGGATGGAAGTAAGTGAATGAGATATATGTAAATACATACATAAATACATACATACATACATACATATATATATTTCCAGTAGCAATATTATTTCATATATTACATACTTATTAATAATATATATTTTTATAATTATCTTTGAATCGTGATCGTCGAAATGAATCTCATCGTGTCGTGGAGACGGTAAGCCTTACGTACGTATGCACAAATATATCATTCTATTGATGGTAAAATAGTATGTAAATGGATAATATGTTATATATATATATAATCATTAACATGTTATATTTATTATTTACATAAATTATACACATTATTATACCCATTCAAAAAATAAAGTGTTGAATAACAAACTACGCCATGACGTGGAGAGGGTAAGCCATACATATGCATGTATGGTGACTTTTTCATTCATAGGATGGATAAAATAATGAATATATCATTACCATATTTATAATAACATATTAGTATGTATATGGTAAATGAGTTATTATTCTGGTATGGAAATAAAAAATAAAGAAGTAGTGGAAGAATAAAATAACATTGAATGAGGTGATGAAACAATTACCTCTTCTTCAGGTTCTTCCTTTTGACTTGAACAAAATCGATATTTAAGTTAGATTTCTAATAAAAGAAAGGACTATATATTTATCTGTGGGTAGTTAGGAGGAGATTTTAGTAATGGATGTCTGATCCAAATGGCTTAGGAGGTGTGAATTTAAGAGAAGCGGAAGTACCCTTTTATAAGAGAGGTGAGGGTTACTTTAGGAAAAGATTGAAATATTATTTTATTATAAAATAATTTTCAGTTTATAATTTCTAAAAATGGATTTATTTTTAGTATAATATTGTCATGGGTAAAAATATTATCAACCAATAGGTTTTATACAAGTTTAGGTCTCCGTATTAACCTTATCATTTATATTTAACTCTTAGTTAAATAATTTAACTTTTACTGTGTCTTCTTTTACTTTTATATTACATCGTTAATAATCATACTATAATTTTCCAAGAGAACCTCAAGTTTTTCATTAATGATCTATATATAATTATATATGTCCTTTGTCCAATACTAAGATTTTAATGAATATTATATCAATAAATAATATAGCATTTGTTTTAAAAACTCATTTATGTCAATTTTGATACTATTTAGTATTTGGTTTTTGTGAAAGTAAAAAAAACATGATTAATTAGAACAAAATAAATTAAATAAGCCCTAACATCTTATATTAACCTTGAAAATTAGTGTATAGAATCAAAATTCTCAATTTACATTTAGTTTGATATTTATAATATCAATTATTTTAATCTTTTATTAATAAGGTAATTACTGCATCATCATTGTGTTATAAATAAATTTAATTATTTAATGTCTTAAAATTATAAATAAAATACCACAATATGTGAAAAAGTTTGGGATTTCAAAGGAATAATTATAGTCAAAATTATCTTATGTATTACCCTATATTAAAAATGTTTCAGTTATTAAAATTTGAATTTAACACTTTTAACTATTCTTTAAATAAAATAATTATAAATGTTCAAATATAATCCATGTAGATAAAAATGGATCATATTTTATTCCTAATGTTGATTTTGTTCTAAATACACTTATCCAATAGAACTAATAAATGTGTTAGGGTAATTATAATAATATTTTTAACTTTAATTACCGTATTTACTTTTAACCGTGGTAAATAAGATTCAAATGTTACTATTCACCAAAAATTATTTTCATCCTATTGAACAACATTTTAATTACTGAAATCAACCATGTATCTTATATTTTATAAATTTAATCAACATAAGTAGTAAAATTATATTTTATCCAAATTGAAAATGTGCCTAGAAGGTGGGAAAATGTACATAGAAGGTGGGTAAAAAGATGTTAAAATGGTTCAATAAAATTTCATATATCTAATATTATTATAAAATGATTCCAGTGACTTAAATCGTACTAATATATGTATTATTAATCTATTTTAAGAGAAATTTGTAATTAAAATTAATTATTTAAATGAAAAAGGCAGTTTTTATGTACTATGCAGTATTTTTCACTATTCATAAAAAAAATGAATGTTTTTAGGAAAATACCAAAATTTCATCCTAAGATAATTTTGATATTTTGAATTCAAAAATGATGTCTATTTTACCAAATTCAAAACATTTAAGTTGTATTAATTAATTTTAAATTAAGTCTCATTTTCAAAACCAGAAAGTAGGTTTTTTAAGAAGTAAAAACTATCATTAGAATGACATGTGTTTATGTACAGTTTAATGTGAAATTATATCCAATGACCTAAATTATGTTAAATGATAAAAATATAATCTAATTATAATTTAAAACCACTCAAATGAATAATTTAACACTATAAATTATTTCGATTAAAAAAAGTTGTTTTTAATTAAAATTTAGTATTTTCCATTATTCATCAAAATATGAAAGTTATTAGAAAACCCGAAAAAAAATTATCCAAACTAAATTTTTATGTCCATATTCTAAAGAAAAAGTTTATTTTTTCAAAATTAATATATAAAAGTGTCACATATTTTATTTTCAAATTATTTCCATTAAAAGGTAGTAAAATTGTATTTTTTGAAAAACACTTCTTTTATCTGAAAAATTGAATTTATTCTTATATTATGTAGAAAAACACATAATATGGATGTTAAAATTATATGGAGTATATAAAGTAAAAAATTCAATTAATGCTATTCATAACTGTTTTTTGAACGACTAGTTTGGTAATTCGTGGTGTGCTCGAACTCATTGTTGCGTTTGGCGCATGCTACTGAATTACTTTAAAGAGATAACATATTATGAAATCATGGGGTCTTACATTCTACCATCCTTAAAGAAATTACACCCTTGAAATTTGAAATTGTTCTTCAAAAATAAAAGGTTAAAAATAGAAAATACAATTGTGGAAAACCAATAATGGAAATAGGGTTAATAAAATTTGGTCTTAGCACGAGGGAAATGGAAATTAAAAAGTCACCCCAAACGTATGATTTCGAATAAGGTATCATTGGTGGAAATTAGAGACACATAATTGGAGGTAAAACATAAATATTTATTGGGAGTGATTGAGGTCATCAATCAAAAACAAGTGAATAATAAATGTAAAATTTAGGGCCTCAAAGCCATCAATCTATGATGATTTAAAATTTCAACAAAACATAAGGTATTAGGATGACAAATTTTTGGTTTTAAGATCCTTTCCCTAAATTTAAATTATTAATTTCTTTATATAATTAGAAAAAAATTAATACTTGACATGTAATGTTCCATCCTATAACTAATTTCTACCACAAACTCATCTTTTACTCCAAAAGATAATAAAACTCGAAAACATTCTTTTTAAACTAAATGTATAGGGTTCTAAAAAAATGAAATTATAATTCATTTTTCAAAGAACTTATAAAAACTACATTATGAAAACCAGGACTTCATGTAGGCTAGTGGTAGTTAATGCACCCTTGCCACCATTCGATTGCGGGTTGATGTATTGTGGCCTTGCCGAACGTGATAAGTTGTCACTGGACCTCTGGGTTGTCCATTATATAACAATTGAAAAATAATATTAATAAAATTTTTCACCTTAAAAAATATTATCCAATGTCTAACTTAATTCATTCCATCCTTTATATTTATCCAAAATAATTCTATCTAAACTTACAGTCCAAAATTTATGATGAAGGTAAACATATTGAAGATATTTTTTTGATGTAATAACATGTGAATACCTTCATCATGTATTATCTTAAAACATGGTAACACCCTTAATTACTATAAAACATTATTGATTACATTCATAATACTTTATTCTTTATAGAATACTGGATATACTCCTAATATCCAAAAATATCATTAATGCCAACAATAATAAAATAAAAAAACAATTAATTAGTTTCAAGGTAGTCAAGAATATCCAATATAATTTGTCCCAAACAATTAATTAAGTATACTAATTATTTTTAACAATTTCAATTCTCGTTTTGATTGCGATCTGAGCCTGAGTTGAAATTGGTGTGCTTTCTTTGATAAGCAATCATTTTTGGCTTCACAATGTCCGGCACATGGGCAGGGCAAGGAAGAATCCATGTGGCTTCGCCAGACCCCCGTGCGGGCTACCTGGTACATAGTTAGTTAATTAATTAACTGAATGAATAATATAGTTAACGCAAAAGAAAAATAAAATTATTTAGAACTTAAAAGAAACAAAAATAGTTAAGATTATTATTATTATTATTATTATGTTTTGTTAATATTTTAATTAGGGTATTTTTTTATTAATTTGGTGACATTTTCATAAAATATTATTAAACTTTATCATTTTTAGTATAGTTTATAATTTTTATAATTATGCTAGGTTTTTTATGTTTTTTTGGTTTTTATTTTAGTTTTTATTTCCATTTGCTTTTATTTTTTTATTACTTTCTTTTATTATTTTTTTCTTCTCTCCTTTTCCCCCTCCCTCTCTCTTACTATCCCCTATTCCCCCATCGCGCACAGCAACCCCCTCTCCCCTGGTTTGGTAACACCTCAACCCTTGCAGCCGGCGCCCTCCCACCCTGCTCCCTTCCTTCTGGTGACACATCGGACCGACACCCCACTCCCCTCCTCGCGCCTCCTCGCACCTTCGGCCGCCCTACATTGATCCCCCAGCACGCCTCCCTCTTCCGTCAACTGTCCCTTGGCTGCACTCCCCTTCCAGCAAGCCCTTTGGCCAGTGCCTCCTCCCCCTCTCCGTCCGGCGAGTAGCGCTCCATCCGGCGAGCAGACATCTTCCAAAAAACCATCTCCTACCCTTCGGTATCCCCCCTTTTTTCCTCTTATCTAGAGTTTTAGTTCATTTTCTTTTGGAGGTTGATTTCTTTTTTTTGTGTGTTCAATTTCTTGATTTATGGTTAATTGGTGTTGTTTGCGATGCGTTTGGTGCGCAATTGGTGTTTCGCTTCAAAATTTGGGGCTTTCGACACAAATGGTAAGTGATTTCATCTATTAATGTTGTTTGATGAAGGATTTTTCTAGATTAATTTATTTAGCATGTTCTTTGACTAATTTGGGTGGTGTGAAATGTGTTATGTGAATATTCTGATATGCATGTGTGATGGAATTTAGTTTTTTTAGAATTGGTTACGTTTTCATATGGGTCTTGTTGTGGGGATTATTGGAAATGTTCAATTAATTTTTTTACATGTGAAAAGTATGTTTCAGAAATAATTTATTATGTGGTTGTGTTAGAAATGAATTTTCTTTCAAATAAATTGATTTGTGTCATGCGTATCATATTGTTGTCTTTCTTAAAGAGTATAAGGCCCTGTTTTGGAGAATGTGAAATGTTTTCTAAAGAAATTAGGGTGCAAGTGTATTAAAAATGTGGTTTGAAGGAAAAATGTGTTATTTTGGCTTGTTGAACTTGTGCACTTTTGAATTTAAATTTTAAATAGTTTGAGTAATGGAAAACATGTTTTGGTATGGCTGTGTTGTGCGTTTGTTTTTAAAGTGGCGTTTTTATGTGACGTCAAGTGTGTTTTTAGTGTAAACTCTATGGTGTTAATTTTTAATTTTTTCATAAGTTGTTTTATTGATTTATTAAATTATATGTGTAGTAATTTGGGCCTTGCTTCATTGGTTTTGGTCCGCGCATGTCGAGACATCCTACATGTACATGCATAGGGTGAGACATATATATATATATATATGTGCCCTCTTTGTACATATTCCCTCATGGCGTGAGGAATATGTGCAACGCAGCTAGGGGTGTGTATATATATATGTATAAATGCATGTGCATGTGCGCGCCAAGTGTCGGTTCGAGTGGCCATCGACAGATAGCGACAAGTTTAAGGTAGGTTTCCTATGCCTATGCCTTTAGTTTGAAGTTCATAATTGCTTGCTTTCTTTGAAAATATGTTATATGTATATATATGTTATATTTACATGTTATGAAATTTGGGTGCATTCGCTAATAATGTTTATGGATTTGTTTTGGAAAAAAAGTAATGTATTAAAAATGCCATTTGGACTTTCATTAATTAATTGCATCATTTTAAGAAAAAGTTCAAGCTTTTTTTTATATGTAACATGTTGATTGTTAAATTGGGATTATTTTGAAAGGGTTTGTAAAATGAAAAAAACCCCTCCTAATGCAAACCCCTTGGTTTTAGAAAATGTCTTGTGTGTTGAGTGTATGAATATGTGTCTAATGTTGGGGCTTATGATTTATGTAATGCGACAGAGGGGAATGCACTTAAGGAGGGAGAATGGTGGTGAGCGGTTTAGTGAGTTTTTAGGATAAAGAAAGTGTGATGTTAATTTCTTTTCTTTTGTTAACAACTCACCACCTTTTTGGAATGGAGCACAATGGTGAACCCGGGTATCTAGGTGGGTGACCAGGACTAGTACGCTAGATGACATGAAAGGGGTTTGTCCCTGTTTGTCTAGCAGTATTGACGCAACAACACTAACTAAACATATGAATTTTCTGAGGGTCGTGGTCTTCTAAGACACGTTTTCTGAGGGCCGTGGTCTTCTGAAACCACGTTTCACCGAGGTACGGGGTCTCTAGGTTCCCACTTGTTCTAGCTACCTATAGGGATTACCCATGGTGCTCATTTGTTACATGATTCTTGTGATATAACTTTCTTTTCAGTTGTTTCATAACTGGTGACTTGTTTGTAAAAATCACATTTTATTTCAAAATGGTTTCTCTTCATTTTGAAATGTTAATGCATGCTTGGAACCTATTTTGAAAATGCATTAAGAGTGAAATGCTTTATTTGAAAATGCAAACTCATTACTTGAATTTGAAAAGAAGGGAAAACATTATTTTTTTATATCTTATTTTTAAACTGGAAAAGTTGGATTTCTTAATAAAGGCGGAGGCATAAGCCGTGGTTATATTTTGGCTTTCCTACTGAGCATCTTGGTGCTCATGCCTACATTAGTTTTCAGTTGCAGGTTTCAGTCTTGGATCGCTTTTGGTAGCGAGTGTGGTTGTCGTATCGTGGTAATCCACGGGGTCACCTGAGGTATGTCACGTTTCTTTGTTTATTCCTTTTTCTACTGCCACGTTGTTCAGTTTATTTTCCTTTATTTATCTGCTTGTTTAGTTTA
The DNA here is from genome assembly GCA_963277665.1 of Viscum album. Classification (NCBI taxonomy): domain Eukaryota; kingdom Viridiplantae; phylum Streptophyta; class Magnoliopsida; order Santalales; family Viscaceae; genus Viscum; species Viscum album. Next base: position 2,111,644,361 of record OY728128.1, read on the forward strand.
TGTTTATTTATCTTTTTCATGGGCCAAACTGTTCCCAAATGGTTTGTTTTGATTCCTAGCACTAGTTTCCAGCCCGTGGGGATTGGGAACGCCCTTCGGGCCATGTCGCGGACCGGGTCAGGCATTAGGTCGGATGATGACCTAGCCTGGTTCATAACGAAATGGTATCAGAGGTGCCGTTGTTATTTGTGGGGTCAAGTAGCTTGGTGATTAGGTGTGTCGGGACTCGAGAGGTAGGTGTGGTAAGGACGTCATGAACCCTTGCCCATCCCGAGACTCAAGTTTCCAGGGGTAGTCCGGGATTTGAATTGTCTTCTTTGGATTGGTATGTGTGGATAAGGGATGACCAAGGAAGTGAGCTAGTGTTACATGGCAGACTTGCATGGAGTAGCGACCCATGTATAGCCTGAGTGCACTGATCAAGATACTTCATGTGGTGGATGCCCGCTCGGAGCATGGTCTGCTAAGCCATGTTACCGGGTTGGCATAGCCACTAGTCCCTTATTTTTGGAAAGTTTGATGTGAGTTATTTTTGACCTTCATTTTGGTTGATGTGAGTAGATCTCAAAAATGAAAATGGATTTTCATGAATGTGGTTTCAAATGGGAATGTGGTGTTAGAGTGGAAAAGTGGTTTTGAAATGGAAATTGTTTTCTTTTAACAAATGTGTGGTTTCACGATGGAAAATGGGAGGTGTTTTGGAAGTTGTTTTGGAATCACAATAACACGTTTTGGAATATGAATTGGAAATTTTTTTTGGAAATTGGAAATGTATTTAATTGATTATAAGATACTTCTTCAAATTGGTTGGGAATTTGTGCTTTATGCTAAATGATCTGTTTTGAAAATGAGAAGTGTCTTGAATTTATCCTTGGTATTTCTATGAGTGATCACATACATTGAGGTGTGCATGTGGCAAGTGGGGAAATTGGTGATGTGAGTGGATTGGTGCTTGAGCTAGCACTGGATATGTATGTGTGAGACTTCATGGGATATCAATGGTGGATATTTAAGTGGTTTTGGTTGCTGAAAAATGGTTTTCAAAAAGGGGTTTTTTCAGATGTTTAGAAATGTGGGTGAGAAATTGTTTAACGTTCTTTTTTAGTGTTGGGTATTCTTTTTCGTGGGTTCTTGGTGTTGATATACTGAATTGTGGTTGGAATATTTATTTGAGAATGAGCTTTTGTTTGTGATTAAGGTGTGGAATTTTAATTTATGATGAGTTTTGATTTAGATTTATGCCTCTTGTTTTTGAGTATACTGCCCAGAAAAGTCCCAAAAGTATCTAGTGAGCCTCTTCTAGTTGTTGGTTATAACCAGACTCTTAGCAGAGTGGTGGAATTGAATTCTTTTCGGTTGTTTTCCAGCTACCGTGGTTATCATGATCTATCAAAGGTAGCAGACTGACATGGTGATGTCGTTGGTGTTTTCAGTTTATTGGAAACACCCAAAGCTATGAGGGTTCATGATAGTTCGAGTTCATTTGAGGGTTCAACTTTGGATTGGTGTGGGAGAAAATTCTGACGTCGTTGCATGACGGGATGTCTTGGAAGGTGTTTAGTACCACTCTCGTTTGATGGTTTGTATTTGTGGAAGTGAAGGTGAGGCACGCGGCAAATCTCGTGAGTGTCCTGCAAGACCAACATATAGTGAAGGCCTATATTGGGAGTCTCAAGGAGTTGGTTCCCTTTTCTCTGAATATAACGTTGCAGAATCAGTTAAAGTTTCTCTTGTGTGGGGTCTTCGTCTATTGCTCAAGGACCAATTTCTTTTGGTGTTTGGGATGGTTCCCCATTCTGTGAGAGCAAGCCGGAGGAATCTGTCTCAGAGAAGTCTTCTTGTCAATTACATATTCTATTAGTTGGGCCACCACCTTGTTGGCTTCTAGTGTGCTCATTTTGGGTACTTTAAGTTGCCTTGTTATCATCCTCCGAAGTATTGCCGTTGGTGTGGCCATTTTGGACAATTGAAGAGGTTTTTCTAGCGGCATTGTCAACAGGAGTGTTGACCGAAGGATGTCAGCTCCTGACTGCGGGGCAGCAGATGCTTCAAGACATCAGATCTCCAGCCACAGGTCTCAGGGTGAAGCTCTTCACGTAGTCAGGAATCATTGTGTGTTGGGAGCCTTTGTCTAATTTTTGTCTCCAATGCTAAAATGGGGAAGATCTGAATTTCCTTGTTGTAGCTCTCCCATCTTGAAGGATATGTCCTTCTATAAGTGGCAAGAGGCCTTGTTGCCTCGTTGTGGTCCATGTTCCTTGAATACCCCACTTTGGCAGTAAGTAGGTGTGGTGGTATCGTTTTCGTGTAGTTTTAGTAGTTTGACCTCCTCAAATATGGGCTTTGGAGTTGTCTCTATATGGTTGTGAGTCTCAAGATGATTATCTCTCTCGTGTGGCTAGCTCCATTGGTGACCCATTCTGGTTTTAGGATGTGCTCTTTTTGGAGACACTTGCATCTTGGGAAATAATGAATAGGGGTTGGTCTGCTACTCAGTTTGGGGTCTTTCGTCGATGACCCCATGTGGTGGGGGTCTAGTTTATGCGAAAAGTTCATGGGTCGGTTTGTGCTAGGTTTCTCGTATTGTTCTGTGCTAATTGGCTTAATCTAGTCAGTTCTTAAATGGTAGGGGGACCCACCATGAATCATGAAGTTCCTTCTTTGAGGTCTGGTCTGTGTGGTGGTTCCCTCTTGGATCAAGTTAGCAGTTCCAAAGTTAGCCCATACTAAGATTCTCAATGTTGGTTGTGCTAGTCGGGTTCTTGTGGTGGGGAGAAACCTCATCGTTTCATATTGGTTCTTCTCTTTTCAGTTTCCCTCAGAGTTGTTCGAGTGTGACTGATGGAGTGGAAAGTCATACCGAGTTCATGCTTTTGTGGGTCTTGTTCCGTTCAAACTCAAGTTTGATTCCTCGTTCGACTAGGTTACTTTCTGGGGGTAGAAAGTTTTTGTGGTGGGGAGAATTGTCACACCCCGATTTCAAGAATTTAAGTATACTAATTATTATTAACTATTACAATCCTCGTTTTGATTGCCATATGAGCCCGAGTTGAAATTGGTGTGCTTTCTCTAATAAGTCATCGTTTTTGGCTTCGCAATGTTCAGCACACGGGCAGGGCACGGACCAATCCATGTGGCTTCGCCAGACCCCCGTACGGGCTGCCTGATACGTAGTTAGTTAATTAATTAATTGAATTAATAATATAGTTAACACAAAAGAAAAATAAAATTATTTAGAAATTAAAAAAAATAGTTAAGATTCTTATTATTATTATGTTTTGTTAATATTTTAATTAGGGTATTTTTTTATTAAGCCTGTGAAATTTTCATAAAATATTATTAAATGTTATCGTTTTTATTATAGTTTATAATTGTTATTATTATGCTAAGTTTGTTTATGATTTTTTAGTTTTTATTTCCATTTTCTTTTCTTTTTTTATTACTTTCATTTATTCTTTTTTTCTTCTCTCCTTTTCCCCCTCCCTCTCTCTTCCTCTCCCCTATTCCCCCATCGCACACAGCAACCCCCTCTCCCCTGGTTTCGTCGCGCCTCACCCCTTACAGCCAGCTCTCTCCCACCCTGCTCCCTTCATTCCGACGACACATCGAACAGATGCCCCACCCCCCTCCTCGAACCTCCTCACGCCTTCAGCCGCCCTACATTGATCCCCCAGCGTGTCTCCCTCTTACGTCAGCTTTCCCTTGGCCGCACTCCCCTTCCAGCAAGCCCTTTGGCCGGCGCCTCCTCCCCCTCTCCCTCCGGCGAGCAGTGCTCCATCTGGCGAGCGGACATCTTCCGGAAAACCCTCTCCTAACCTTCGGTATCCCCCCTTTTTTCCTCTTAGATATGGTTTTAGTTCATTTTCTTTTGGAGGTTTATTTCTTTGTTTTTTTTGTGTGTGTTCGATTTCTTGATTTAGGGTTAATTGGTGTTCTTTGCGATGCGTTTGGTGCGTGATTGGTGTTTCGCTTCAAAATTTTTGTCTTTCGACACCAATGGTAAGTGATTTCATCTATTAATGTAGTTTGATGAAGGATTTGTCTGGATTAATTTATTTAGCATGTTCTTTGACTATTTTGGTTGGCGCTAAATGTGTTATGTGAATATTCTGATATGCATGTGTAATGGAATTGACTTTTTTTAGAATTGGTTATGTTTTTATAAGGGTCTTGTTGTGGGAATTCTTGAAAATGTTCAATTAATTCTTTTTACATGTGAAAAGTATTTTTCAGAAATAATTTATTATGTGGTTGTGTTAGAAATGAATTTTCTTTCAAATAAATTGATTAGTGTCATGCGTATCACATTGTTCTGTTTCTTGAAGAGTATAAGGCCTTGTTTTGGAGAATGTGAAATGTTTTATAATGAAATTAGGGTGCAGGTGTATTAAAAATGTGGTATGAAGGAAAAATGTGTTATTTTGGCTTGTTGAACTTGTGCACTTTTGAATTTAAATTTTAAATAGTTTGAGTAACGGAAAACATGTTTTGGTATGGCTGTGTTGTGCGTTTGGTTTTAAAGTGGCGTTTTTATGTGATGTCAAGTGTGTTTTTGGAGTAAACTCTCTGGTGATAATTTTTAAGTGTTTCATATGTTGTTTTATTGTTTATTAAATTATATGTGTAGTATGTTGGGCCTTGCTTCATTTGTTTTGGGCCGCACATGTTGAGACATCCTACATGTACATGCATAGGGTAAGACATATATATATATGTGCCCTCTTTGTAAATATTCCCTCATGGCATGGGGAATATGTGAAATGCAGCTAGGGGTGTGTATATATATATGTATAAATGCATGTTCATGTGCACGCCAAGTGTCGGTTCGAGTGGCCATCGACAGATAGAGACAAGTTTGTGGTAGGTTTCCTATGCCTATACCATTAGTTTGATGTTCATAATTGCTTGGTTTCTTTGAAAATATGTTATATGTATATATATGTTATATTTACATGTTATGAAATCTAGGTGAATTAGCTAATAATGGTTATGCATTTGTTTTGGAAAAAAAGTAATGTATTACAAATTCCATTTGGACTTTCCTAAATTAATTCCATCATTTTAAGAAAAATTTCAAGCTTGTTTTTTTATATGTAACAAGTAAATTGTTAAATTGCGATTCTTTTGAAAGGGTTTGTAAAATTGGAAAAAACCCCTCCTAAAGAAAACCCCTTGGTTTTAGAAAATGTCTTGTGTGTGGAGTGTATGAATATGTGCCTAATGTTGGGGCTTATGCTTTATGTAATGTGAAAGAGGGGATTGCGCTTAAGGAGGGAGAATGGTGGTGAGCGGTTTAGTGAGTTTTTAGGATAAATAAAGCATGATGTTCATTTCTTTTCTTTTGATAAAAGCTCACTACCTTTTTGGAATAGAGAAAAATGGTAAACCTGGGTATCTAGGTGGGTGACCGGGACTAGTACGCTAGATGAAACGGTAGGGGTTCATCCCGGTTTGTCTAGTAGGATTGGTGCAATAACACTAACTAAACATATGAATTTTCTGAGGTTCGTGGTCTTCTAAGCCACGTTTTCTGAGGGTTGTGGTCTTATAAGTGACGTTTCACCGAGGTACGAGGTCTATAGGTTCCCACTTGTTCTAGATACCTACAGGGATTACCCATGGTGCTCATTTGTGACATGCTGCTTGTGATGTAACATTCTTTTCCGTTCTTTCATACCTGGTGACTTGTTTGTAAAAATCACATTTTATTTCAAACTGGTTTCTTTTCATTTTGAAATGTTAATGCATTATTGGAACCTATTTTGAAAATGTAGTAAGAGTGAAATTATTTATTTGAAAATGAAAACACGTTACTTGAATTTGAAAAGAAGGGAAAACATTATTTTATTATATCTTATTTTCAAACTGGCATAGTTGGATTTCTTAATAAAGGAGAAGGCATAGGACGTGGTTATATTTTGGCTTTCCTATTGATCATCTCGGTGCTCACGCCTACATTACTTTTCAGTTGCAAGTTTCAGTCTTGGACCGCTTTTGGGAGCGAGTGTGGTTGTCGTACCGTGGTGATCCACGGGGTCACCTGAGGTATGTCACGTTTCTTTGTTTATTCCTTTTTCTGCTGCCATGTTGTTCAATTTATTTTCCTTTATTTATCTGCTTGTTCATTTTCTGTTTATTTATCTTTTTCATGGGCCAATCCATTCCCAACTGGTTTGTTTTGATGCCCGACACTAGTTTCCATCCCGTGGGGATCGGGAACGCCCTTCGGGCCATGTCGCGGACTAGGTCGGGCGTTGGGTTGGATGACGACCCGACCTTGTTCATTACAGTCACTGGACATCCGGGTTGTCCATTATATAAAAATAGAAAAATAATATTAATAAAAATATTCAACTTAAAAAATATTATCCAATGTCTAACTTAATTCATTCCATCCTTTATATTTATCCAAAATAATTATATCTAAACTCACAGTCCAAAATTTATAATTAAGGTAAACATATTGAAGATCTTTTTTCGATGTAATAACATTTGAATTCCTTCATCATGTATTATCTTAAAACATGGTAACACCCTTAATTACTATAAAACATTATTGATTACATTCATAATACCTTATTCCTTATAGAATACTATATATACTCCTAATATCCAAAAATATTATAAATTCCAACAATGATGAAATAAAAAATCAATTAGTTAGTTTTAAGTTAGTCAAGAATATCCAATATAATTTGTCCCAAACAATAATATATCATTCCAAAATAATTATCTAGGTTTCAGAAACATATTAAGGGTCATATTTCCCCCAATTATACATTTTCCAAAAATTTAACTTGAAACTTTGTAACATTAATTGGTACCATAACATCTAAAATACTCAATGAAAACGTACTACAGTAAAATACTTAAATAGTTTATAATTATTTTAACTTGTACTTCATTAATAAAATTCTCAAATGATATAATTCTTTGATAAAAACATAAGAAAACTAATCATTACTCTTCATCTACGGTAGTATCATAACATGATTATTATCCAATAACATCATTTGGGGTATACTATGATGATGGGGACATTAATTTGTGTATTTTCCAAACCCCTTGAAGATGAAACATTGTGCATTTGAAACTTTTTTATTACCCTTGCAATCACGAACATGGTGTCCTTTTAATCCACACATATAACAAACCCCCATTCCATTCAAGAACTTTCTAAGGTGATTCATTCCATAGTTATCACATACGGGAAAATCCTTCTTTCCCTTATTCCTTTTATCCATATTTCCTTCTATCATCATTTTTGTCTTTGTATTCCCTTAAAATACATATGACTCAGAGATATATTTACTTATCTTATTAACACATGATACCATTTCGTCATATGATGAGAATACATTGGAGACTATTTCCCTTCTAAATGTTGTATTAAGACCATGAAAGATATGATTCTACATACTCTTTGGATCATGTGTATTTTTGGAGTTATTGTTCCTTCTACTGGGCACCATTTCTAAATAAAAACATACACTTGGTTAGAAAATATCAAAATTTATAATCCAAAAAACTAAATAAATTCTCAACATTAATTGATATTTTTCACACATATAGTATCATTATCATAAAAATGGTTTCCATGATGGCATATTTACTCATAAATCTTTCATAATGGTTAGTAAAGAAAATTTAAATTATCCTAAGAATATCCCTCAAGAGTTTTGTAACCAAGTGTGAAAAAAGTCCCATTATCATGCAACAGTTCCCATTCGAGTCTATCTCAAAGTGGTGTTTTCAAGTTTTACCCCTAGGTACATCTGTGCCAGAGCCACCTCTACCAGCTCATATCTAGACAGGGATGTATTTCTTGGAAAACCCATATAATATTTACATTACCAAAACTTTTGGATGTTCTTCTATACTAATCCTCAATGTTTATCCTAGGGTAGTGTTCTATAATTAGAGCTTTTCTAAATCTAGTTTCCAAGGATTGTACTAAACTTCCTCTGATACCAACTATAACACCTTAGCCCTATTTACCCAAATTCGGTGCATTATATTAACACATTGGCATGATTACAAGAATCAATTCCCAAAGGACAGATCTGTTTAATAGTCTTGGAAAAGAGATTATATACACTAATGTTACATTACATGTTCAAAAATAAAACGAAACATAAATAATCCTTTGAGAACTCCATTATTCCCCTAGATTAACCATGAAGGTCAGTTATAAACATGCACATGGATATTATACTTGTCGAATAATCACATGTAATAACTATGTTCATAATGAGGAAATGAATAATGTCGGACATAAAAACCACATAGTCAAGGTCTTGTGCCAGGACTACAAATAAAAAAAATTCAAGGCCTTGTAAAAAGACACTAATTAGTCTCATGAGACCTACCGATGCATCGAGATACCGATGCAACTTTGAGACTTTTTAAAGAAATTAACACTTTAAAACAATCATGTCCACAGAAATAAATCCTTAAAATCATTATGAAAACATGTAAATTAATTAAAATGATTTAGAAGAATAAGTATTTAATTTTTTTTAAAAAGATGATCATGTTAAAGAGTGCCTTCCGTAAAACCATAAATGATTTATTTTTAAAAAAAATTAGTGAAACAAGAACATAAGTAATAAATATGTCCCAGTAGATACTTACAGATAAACACTACTGAAAATTTTACCTATCCCATGAGTTAGAAACCATTGGGATAGGCCATCAAATCGTTGGGATAAGTTATCCCAATGTTTTGAGAAACTGTTGCCATGTGCGGCATTGCAGTATCCTTTTACTAGTAATTTTATAGGAACTGTTGGCATATGTCTATCTACACTTACCCTACTCTAACGGTTCCAATAAAACCATTGGAATATTTTTTAAGCAACGGTTTAGTAAAACCATTGCAGTAGGCAGTGAGTTTTACATGCCTTTACCAATAGTTTGTCAAAACGTTGGAATATCATAGCCACTCTTTAATGCTCAAAGCCTAACCTGCCCTCTACCGATCACAGCTACATTCCAGAACTAGTATACTGACCATAGCTACCCTCACTGATTCCAGAACCATTACTGCCTGATTCCATCACCAGTACTACCTTGTAAAATAAAAAAGCACCCAATACAAAAAGGAACAAACATGAATACTGGTATCTTATTCCTAATACATGGAGAATATGGAGTAAAAGATCTTAACTTTTCCAATTTTAGGAGCAGTATTTAAAATTATAAGTGACACATTATCAGTGTTAATAATTAAATACATTACCTCAACCTTATAAAAATTGGAGTCATTCCTGCTCCTTGAACTGTACTGATCATAGTTTGGATCAAAAACTACATCCCCTATGACCGAACAAGCTGGACCCTCTACAATTACATGCATTGTAGCCTTCCCTCTACAATGCAGCCTCCAACAGCCTCCAATAGCTTCCAACAGCCTCCAACAGCCTCCAATAACCTGCCCTCTATACAATACAACGTAAAAAATTCAAACCTGAAATTGAAATTACATTGCAGACAATAAAATGTACAGAATTCAAAGCTACAATTTCAATGTGACCCCTTTACATTTCAATTAGGTTCAATTTCAATTTATTAGTTTATAAGAAAATTTTAATTCACATAACAATTGTGACAATTCAGATTCAGACACCTAATAATCCTAAATACCATTTCAAATTTAATTATATCATTTTATTCCATCATGCCATTATGCCAACTACATGATAGAGAACATCCTAGAGGAAATCTCACCATGGTCAAAACACAACCCAAGACAAGGATCATATCCCTAGTCTAATAAATCTTATGTTATGAAGAAAATTCAATAGCTCTTGACAGTGGCCAAGAATATATCAACTCATCTTTAGAAATAGGAATAAGTTTCAGTTATAGAGTTCCTCCCCATGCCAAAATAAAGATCGATCATGGGAGATCTTTTCATGCTACATGCTATGAAAAATCATTATACCATTAGTTCAAATTTAACTTGAGTATATCATTTGAAGAATGTATAATTCCAAATTATTCCCATTTCAGACACTACTTAATAAACCATAAGTACAATTAATTTTTTATTTAATGAAATGAAAACATACCTAATTCTCCAAAGTATCCCTCAAATATCTCATACACATGCAAAATTCAGAAATTACCTGGAAGTATAACGCATAATTCAGAAGTTAATTAAATACATGCAGAATTGAATTCAAAATTCAATTCAAAATTCTGAAGTCAATTACCCGGCACAATAATGTCTCATAAAAAATGGTAGAAAACAATTTGACGAGTGATATCCTTAAATTTTATAATATCTTGTAACCACACCCCTAATTATGTATCAATTTTCATAACTGCATCTATGGTTTACATAGCCTAACAAATGGAATTGGATAATTTTTAAAAATAAAATGAATAAAACCAACAGAATTAATCAAATTATAGAAATGACAGATGGAATAAGAATTGTACATTTTAAAGTAGATAGTTCAATAGATTGATTGGTATGATTATACTCCACAATAAAGATATTACATTACCCTCTTACTTGTTCTCTATATTGACTCCCTTATAGTTCTCTATTATAGTGATACCACTACTCCTATGTTGGGGTTCCTTGTCCCCTGCACCAACCCGGTTGACTGATATAACTCCATCAACCTATTTACTCAGGGGTAGGAGAGAATCTCCCAGGTTCCTACCATGATACACTTCCAATGATTTGCTGCTAAGTGCTCCTATATAACTTCTATATAACACCCATCTTATCAAATGTTTGGTACTCCACTATTGGAAAAGGACACTGAAATAGCTTATGTTCAACCCTGCAATTCTTAAAAAAATAATCAGATTAATGTCCAAATACTATGTTCTACATCACAAGTTGATCTGACCAATGCATCCTTGGGGGAAATCCTAATATAAACTTATTGACACCTAATGTGGAACTCTTGGATCATCCTACTGAAACATATTTCCCTTAACTCAAGGCCTCCAATGGTTTATCATTAGTGATGAGATCATGATTCATCAAATAAAAAAAATCTCACAAATAGAGAATTAACTTTTGAAATGATATCATACTGAATTCCATGTTAAAAAAATTCCTCCCTAGCTATATTATCTCCTTCAAATGAAGGGGGGAAATATCTCCGGTCTGTGAAGTAACCTTCATGATCCATTAAAGACATCATCCTCAATATAAATTTTATAATGTCCCAATTGATTCCATTATTCAAAATATCTGGATAAAATTGACTCATATATTTCTCCTAGAATCCTTTATTTCCTAGCTCTTCTTTGATTCTAATGGAAATCCTAAATAGGTTTGAGTAAAACATAGTATGACACCACGAATGGTGTCTAAAAAAATCATGTCTGAATTTATATGTCATGTAATAGTATGATATTTATTTTTATGAATTCATTAATTTAATATTGAATATCAAATTATCCTACCAACACTCAGCTCTAGGTTGACACCCGAGGAATGCGAAAAGTTATATAGTTTTATTTTTGTATGACCAATGAAATAATGTCAACAAACCTTAAATTTAAAAATAAACCAAGGATAAATTAACTCATAATCATATTGACGTCTTCAATGAAAATTAAAATTATTCTATGAAGATAAATCACAAAAAAACCTAAACAAAACCAGAACCTAAAATGATATATGTCTTGAGAATTACTCTCAAGCCTTATGAGCTACTAACTCATGATAGTGACACATCATATTTTCCCTATCACCCTAATGTATGAGGACCATATTACATATATTTAAGATTACTATAATGGTGTCCATTGGTTATCATTATAGCCTAGGTTCTTCTATATACTTTTTATATGACATGTACTCTTAGGATGTCACTATATAAATATAGTCGATGCAGAAGTACAAACACAATTTTGGTAAGATATAAACATGTATATATAAAACTGTATGCATGTAATGTTATTCAATATACATACATGAGTTGGTTCTAGGGTACCTGCTCACAACACCACACTTTTTTATGGAACCCACACTGAATGACACCCTGAAACACCCTTCTTACTCTTTAAATATGAAGTGATTTCATGTAATTATCCTTGAAGAACAAGGGTTATAATGAAAAAAAATCTTGAACTATGGCAACCTATCATGGGATACAAGGGTTTCTACTGGTTTTAAAAATGTTCAAATATAGGGTGGGCCTCACGATCAAATGAGAACAATTAAAATAAATCTATGGAGTCATTCATTTTAATATGGCATAAAATCATCATGCACTAATAAGACAAATAATAACGTTATAATAGTTTTTTATACAGTTAGTTATTTCAAGAAATATTGAATGAGAAATATCGTTTCAAAATAGGATAAGAACCATAACAGGAATAGGAAAAATGAAATTAGTCAATTAGGTCATTTCATGAATATCAATAATCACATTACATGATTCAAGTATCCATGAATCAACATCATGAATAAGAAATCATATCAATAATCATTTTTAGGAAACTTAAAACAGATGTAAGAATGTGAATTTTAAAAATTTCAAACTATTTCTCTAATTTAAAAAAACTATTTCCTAGAAATCAATTAAAAACTCGGTTTTCCTACTAGATCTGCTTTCATTAAGGTTATTAAGCTAGAACATTTACCTTTGTGTCACAAAATTTGAGAATGAAGAAAATTTAACTGGCTCAGTATTGATGGAGATTTTAAATTCTTCTAGATCGGGATGCATGGTCTATTTCTTCTTCTTTCCATCTCTATGTCACTGATTTGTGGCGACTTCTAGTTTTTTTGGATTTATTTTATATAGGAAACAAGAATTCAATGTCTGACCATATTTTTTTGAAGGATTTTCCGCCACCTCTTCCAGTTTCTCATGGACTTAAAATGTTGTGATTGAACTATGAATTCTAATACAATAAATTCATCTTTTAGTGTTAGAGGTCCTTATTTAAAAATTTCAGCATTCCCCATACATTTCTCTTCCTCCCATACTTAGTATTCCTTCTCCTTACATTTAAATTTGGTAATGACTTATTGAATTGCAGCATCCTTTTTCTCTACTTTTTAAAAACTTGTAAAATCTATTTTTATGATAGAATCGGCTATTTTTAGTGATTTATCATCCATTTTTTGATCCCCCTTCTCCTTTTTCTGTGTTATGATGGTTTATTGTATTTAAGAAACTATTTATTCTTCAAATTTTGGACAATAATATTCGTTGTAGAATTAATTTAGTCCACTGGTATCTAACTCCCTATCCACTTATTCATCTTTTTGGACCTATTTAAATACACATATACCTTCATCGTTGTAATTTTCCCCATTATCAACCACCATTTCATTAGTTAATTTTTTCATGTCCATTCTTATTTTTCAAGTTATCACTTGATTGATTCCATTTATTTTTCTTTAGATGAGTATTTAAGGGAGGGTTCATTTTCATCTTTTGGATTCAAAGGTTCATCTTTTCTAGAAATATCACTAAATGTTCAACAATTTTCAACCTCATTAATCTTATTTTCTCCCAGAACCTTATCTTCATAAACCTCCTTCATTTTATCCTCTTTTTAAATCCATAAATCTGAATGTAACCACAAATTACTAACAATGGAATATAAATTCAAAATAGATTGGGATAAGTTATTGGTATAATATTCTTTCTCTTTAATACCTTCCTCATGTTTTCCATCCTCATGTCCAAAACATAATTAGTCTTCATGATCAATTCCAAAATTATTTCATGTGAATCCATTTCATGAGGTACATGAAAGGAAGGTCAATATTGATGGTACTACTCATCCAAAGATCATTTGGTTTTTAGGGTCATTGTATCCATACCAATATGAATATTCCTAGCCTACTCTTTATTATGACCATCTTTCAGAATTTCGTGTTACCGATGAGGTAGCATCTTTTTGGCATCCTACTTACTACAATGATTGTTTAACATAGTAAACCTACCCAATCCCCTACACTAAATGACCCCCATGACCACTACCTCAAACCTCATCCCTTGGCCCTATACGACCCCTTTACCACTAACCCCCAGTCCCAGCCTAAACCTAACCTCGGACCTAACCCCCAACCTAAACCTACCCCCACCCCAACTGAAACATAACCTAACCCTAAACCACTAAATATAACCCTGTCCATATCCCCCATAAACCCACTAACATTTATCTCGAACCCCTACCATTCCCCTTGGCCCTAACCACCCCCAACCCATCCTAAACCCCCCAACCCTAGCCTTTTCCTCTGCCTCTAATCCTAACCCTCCCATTTCAAAGCCCCTGCCTCAAGTCCAAACCCTCCCCTTGTATTTATGTGTGACCAATGAAATAATGTCAATAAACCTTAAATTTAAGATAAACCAAGGATAAAATAACTTATTATCATATTAAAGTCTTCAATATCAATAAAAATTAATTTATAAAGATAAATTAAAACAAAACCGCAACCTAAAATGATATATGGATCGTGATGGGATCCTAATACAGAGTGGGTAAAATAAAGAATATTGTAGCAAAATAAAATGAAAAAAACTAAAATAAATGGAGGCAGAAGAGATATTTCAATTAAAATGTACTGATTTGAAGTGGAAGAACAAAAATTACTTGAATTAATCACTAGTTGGGAAGTAGGGTTCACAGTTTGAAAAAATCTCATTTAGGGAAGAATCTAGGGGATGGGTTCTGGAGGAAGTGTGTTCAGGAATTAGGGTTGGCATTATGGAGAGATTCATTCCTGAGAAAGTGAGCTTGTGACCAAGGAAGTGAGCTCGCCATGTAGGGTTCGTGCTTGGGAATTAGGGTTGGAGGAGAAATCTCGTTGGAGGAGTAGATCTCATAGAGTGGAGAGATCTGTTCGAGGAGGATAGATTCTATTCGACGGAGGAAGTGGGCTCACTGGTTCGTGCTCGGGAAGTAGAGTTCGAAGGAGGAGAGATTTTGTTCGACAGAGGAGAGACTGTGTTTATTGGCAGGGGATTATTTCGGGGTTTTTTCCAAAATTTTATTAAAAACCATAGGGAAATATTGGAAAACCAGTTATTATTAACAATTTTGTTAAACCGTTGGTAAAATTACCCCTAATATCAAAAGGGTTTTGCAAACCATTGGTAAAAATCACCATATTTTCCCCTTCACAAACGGTTTCACTGAACCGCTGCAATAGGTTACTTAATCCAATGGTTTTTTAAACCATTGGTATGAAGTTGTTGGTATAGGTGGAGATTCCACCAGGGAAACAATCTTGGATAATAATGAGATTGAGGAAATAACCCATACCTTGTATTTTCCTTTGGTAGAGTTTAGATTAAACAACTTATATAATGACCCTAATATGTTATTTAATTATAAAAAACCATATTCACATTTATAATATCATACTTAATTCATTAATGGCTTTATACTAATTATTTAATAATAATTTCCATGTTAAAGTAACATTTTGTGTAATAATTTCTTTCTTTATCGTACGCCTTTTAACTTGTTATTATTCATCGTATCTAATATTTAATGATTTAATTTCTTCTATAATACAAATAATTATTTATGTATCATTTATATTCAAAATATAAATATTTATAATAGATATATATATGAAATGGAAAGCACCGTTTAGGGAGATGGTAGGCTGTACATGCGCAGAAACATTATTTCTGTTTTCATATCGTATTGGACAAAAGTAAGTGAATGAGATATATGTAAATAAATATTTACATATATATTTATAGTATCATTATTATTTCATATATTACATACTTATTAATAATATATATTTTTATAAACATCGTTGAATGGTGACCGTGGAAATGAATCTCATCAAGTCATGGAAACAGTAAGCCGTGCGTACGCACGAGCAACGATATCATTCTATTCGTGGTAAAATCATATTTAGTTGGATGTTTTATTATATATATAGAATCATTAACATGTTATATTTATTATTAATATCAATTATACTCATTATTATACCCATCCAAATAATGAAGTGTTCAATAACAAACTACACCACGACGTGGAGACGGTAAGCCGTACGTACACACACATAGTGACTTTGTCATTCATAGGATAGATATAATAATGAATATGGTAGTACCATATTAAAAATAACATCTTAGTATGTATAAGGTACATGATTTATTTTTTTTGGTATGGAAACAAAAAAGATAGAGGATGTGGAAGAAAGAAAGAACTTTGAATGAGGTGGTGAAATAATTACTCCTTCTTCAGATTCATCCTTTTGATTTGAACAAAAGGGCTACTTAGGTTGGATTTCTGATAAAATTAAGGCCTATAGGTTTAAGTGAGGGTAGTTTTGAGGATATTTGAGTAGGGTTTGTCTGGGAAAAATGGCTTTTGAGGTGTAGATTTTAGATAAGGGGAAGTACCCTTTTATAAGAGAGGTGAGGGTCACTTTAGAAAAAGTGTGAAATAGTATTTTATTATAATATAATTTTTGGTTTGTAATGGATGAAAATGGATTTAGTTCTTAGATATGGTGTTGATGGGTCGAACTTTTCTCATTAAATAGGTTTTATACATGTTTAGGTCACCATATTAACCTTATATTTTAGATTTAACTTTTAGTTAAATAGTTTAACTTTTACCATGTCTTCTTGCATTTTTATATTACATGGTTAATAAACTTACTATAAAATGCCAAGAGAACCTCTCTCTCCAAATTATTTTTTTGGTATTTTAATTAAATCCACTTTAAAGGTTGAGTGGGAACAGACCAAATTACACCATACGCGGGGCATTCAAATTCAAAATTCAGGGAGAGAATAAATAAGGTGGTGCGGCGTTCAACATGGGAACAAAATCCCATAAATACCTCAAATCCCTAAAATCCCACAAATCCCACAAATCCTGCAAATCCCACAATATTGCTGAGAAACCACTACACCATCGCATCATCATAGTCTTCATATCATCACCTTCTTTATCCCCATAACCGTCAAAGATTATAGCCGGAGCAAACAAACAACACCCTTTAACTATTCAAACGTCGGCAACCTTCATCATAGTTGTCACAGGTCACCACTAAAAAACTCCATTGATTCCATCGAAAAAAATGATGGAACATCACAAAAACTAAACATTGTATATAGATAAATCACATCAACGACCATCGTCAAGACTGTATCACCGATAAGAACCCACCGACAAATGACCCACCGCATCATGAACCGACATCAGAGAATAATCATCCTCAAAATAACATAGAAAACCTCAACGTTTCACTGTCATAGATCACATATGGCCGCTGAAACAACCAGAAGCAAACAAACCAAAATCCAGACATAAATTGATCATGACAACTCACCAACTAAGAGCCATCACCACCCCTAAACAGCACCAGGATCAAAGAGCATGCTTTTGAAACATTCACGACCGCTGAACCTCACAACCTAGAACCTCACAGTTACTGCTGCTCCAGATCCAACCTGGAGAGGAAACACAAAATGCGAGGTTAGAGAAGGGATGAACGACTGAGTACTCCAAGCGACGACATCGATTACAAGGCAGAATACATGAGAGCGGTGCCTTGAAACCTGTAGATCGCCAACCACAGACCCCAAAACCCCTTTGTTACCCCCACTCCATGTCCGACTTGGAGAGGCGCAGAGGAATAAGGGGTCAGAGCAAGGGGAGAGAAACAAATGGATTCAATAGCACAAGACCATCACCGGAATCCTAAAACCACCAAGAAAGAAGTCTTCATAAAAAAACCTGGAACAGAGCAGCCGCGAAAGAAACACCGGGGTAGATCCCATGGAGAAGACGCACAAATGGAGCGGCCATGAAAGAACCTCAAGTGGTTTATTAATGATATATATATCATTATATAAGTCCTTTTTCCAAACCATATATTTTTAGGAATATTATATCATTTAATAACATAGTATTTGTTTTAAGACTCATTTATGTCAATTTTGACACTCTTTAGTATTTGGTTTTTTTTGAGTAAAAAAATGATTACTTCGAAAACAATACATTACATTAACACTAACATGTCATATTCAAATATAAAATTTGTGGATGGCATCAAATGTCTCAATTTACATTTATTTTTATATTTATAATATCAATTGTTTTAATCTTTTATTAATAAGGTTATTACATCATCATCATTGTGTCATAAATAAATATAAAAATTTAATGTCTAATAATTAAAAATAAAATACCATGATGTTGGAAATATTTTTATCTTTTTAAAAAATATTTATAGCCAAAATTATCTTATGTATTACCATATATTAAAAATGTTTTAGTTATTAATATTTGAATTTAACTCTTTGAACTCTTCATTAAATAAAATAATTATAAATGTCCTAATCTAATCCATGTGGATCGAAAAGGATCATATTTTATTCCTAAGTTTATTTTTGTTGAAATATACTTATCCAATAGAATTAGAACATGTGTTAGGGTAACTATAAAAATAGTTTTACCTTTATTACCATATTTACTTTTAACCGTGGAAAATAAAATTCAAAAGATGCTATTCACCAAATATTATTTTCATCCTATTGAACCACATATTAATTTCTGAACTCAACTATTTCTCTCAGATTTTTTAAATTCAATTCAAAGGAGTGAAAAAATTACATTTTATGCAAATTGCAAATGTGCCAAAAGGGTGGGTAAATGTGCCTAGAAGGTGGGTAAAAAGACTTTAAAATGGTTCAATAAAATTTTATATATCTAATATTATTATAAAATTACTACAATGAATTATATTTTAATAATATATATATTATGTATCTATTTTAAGATAAATTTTTAATTAAAAATAATTATTTAAATGAAAAGTCGGTTTTTATGTACTACGTAATATTTTTCACTATTCTTCAAAAATTGAATGTCTTTAGAAAAATACAAAACGTTCACCATAAGATAATTTTGATATTCAGAATTAAAAAATTATGTCTATTTTACGAAATTCAAAACATATAAGATGTATTAATTAATTTAAAATTAATTCCCATTGTTGAAATGAGAAAGCGGGTTTTTAAGAAGTAAAAAATACCAAAATATTTACATGTGATTATATATAATTTAAATGTGAAATTACATCCAATGAACTAAATTATATTAAATTATAAAAATATAGTATTATGATACTTTAAAACCACTTTAATGTATATTTTAACACTATAAAATATTTCGATTAAAAAAGTTGTTTTTAATTAAAATTTAGTATTTTCACTATTCATCAAAATATAAAGGTTATCAAAAAAACACTAAATATTTATCCAAACTATATTTCTATGTCTCAATAATAAATTAAAAGTTTATTTTTTAAAATTGAATATATTAAAGTGTCAAATATTGGATTTAAAATGGGTTCTCCATTAAAAGGTGGTAAAATTGCATTTTTTTTAAAACACTTCTTTTATCTGAAAAATTTAATTTGTTCTTATATTATGAAAAATTAAAAAATAATAAGGATGTTAAAATTATATTAAGTATATAAAATTACAAATGCAGTAATACTATTCAAAAATGGTTTTTAAACGGTTAGTTTGGTAAGTCGTGTTGTGCTCAAACATTGGTGTTGCGTGTGGCACAAGCTATTGAATTATATTAAAGAGATAACATCTTATGAAATACTAAGGTGTTACAAACCACGTAAATATACTTATTTCCTGAGATCATATAAATGAGATTCAAAAGGGAAACATTTGTTAACCACTTTCAAAAAATTTCTTTTTCTTCATTGGTTTCATAATAAAGTTACTTCCTATTATAACATCTAATTTAATAGTTATATAATAACTATAAAATTTAATTTTTACAAAACACTGTTGGATCAATGTTTTATGTAGAACAAGATATCAAAATAATATTTATTTAATAAAAATAAACCATGAAATATCTTTTCATTGCAAGGTTTCATAGTCAAAAAATGGTATTTCAAATGAAAAATAATATGTATTACCACCTAAACTAGAATTCTTATACAATAATCTTGGATATACTAATAATCTAGAAAAACCAAACATATGGCATCCAAGAAGATATGAAGGAGAATAAATATGAAAAGAATGAATTCTCACATTGATATAAGAAAAATGAAAAAAACCCCATCATATACAATTATAAACATTATCCCAATACATGACCTGATTTTCCATAATAAATGAAATAATTTTACTAGACTAAACAAGTAAAATGATAATTTCATACACTGATAATCACATATAATCATAACCCAACTCTTAATATCTTACTCCTTTCTATCATTTATTAACTAAATAAACACTTTATAATACCTAAATTTCCTATACTAAATAAATCTATCAAATAAATGAAGGATATATCTCAAATATTCACCCCTACAAAATCCCTTTATGTGACATGCCTCCAAAGTCACACTCATCATCGCACTCCAACAAAGAAATAATCCATTCCCATAATTTATCATTTTACTACTTCAATCA
Organism: Viscum album; assembly: GCA_963277665.1. NCBI lineage: Eukaryota > Viridiplantae > Streptophyta > Magnoliopsida > Santalales > Viscaceae > Viscum > Viscum album. Next base: position 2,111,664,790 of record OY728128.1, read on the forward strand.
CTCAATCATTACAATATTTTTATGAATATGTCTCACAACCAAATAATACAGTGAAGTTAACATGGAAACCCATAAACCCTAATAGGAAACCCAAAAGAGGGAAAAGAAGAATAATACATCAACATACAAATTTTAAATTATAAAATAAAAAATATAAACATTATGTGGCCTCAAGTTATAATAAAATAAATTATTAATTAATTATCTAAAAAAATTAGAGACAAAAATATTGGATTGGACACCACACCTTAAAATAAGTACTCTCTAATTAGTTAAACTAATACACTTAATAAGATAACTCTTAATACCACCATTACATGAGTTACATAGTTACCAACTTAGAAAATTATGGTTTTATGTTAAACTCAACTATATTTTCATCAAAGGCTTTTTTTGGAATATTTTTTCATTGTCAATTGATAAATTCAATACTTTACCATTTCTTCAACAAATCAATTTCATTCCCAATGAAACAACCTCTTATTTCAAGGTTAATTATTTTTTGTAGACTTATAATTAATATAGGTTATAAATAGAGAATATTGATTTCCCATATATAAATTAAAATTAATAAGATCATAATTATAACACCATTGAACTTTAAAATATATATATTTTTAAAATAAATTCGATTTCATTGATAGATTTTGATATACGCAACATAGGGTTTAAACAAAACGTGATACACAATTAAAATATTTAAACATGAATTTATTTAGAATAAAAATTAATCTGGTGGGTATGAATAGTAATAACTAAATTATATGAAATATATGTTTGACACATGTTCATCTATTATCTGTTTATTGAGAAAAATGAGAATCATTTTAAGGTAAATGAACTGTTTTCTAAAAAAATATATTTCTCTAAGAAAATGGTTGCATCATGTTTGTGCACATATATTACAATTAATTTTTTACAACATTTAGAAATTTATTTTAAAAAATAATATTTAATTTTTAGATTATCAATTAAAAATTATCTAAGGGTGATTTTTTTGTATTTTTTGAGAAGTTTTATTTTTCGATGAATAGTGAAATTACTGATTTTTATTAAAAAAAATGAATTTTTGTTAAAATCATTTAAATAATTTATTTTGATTAAAAATTATTCTAAATGAAACAATATTATAAATATATTATTTTTAATCTAATTTATTCTATTTTAATCAATTATATGTTCAGTTTTGATATAACAACTTTTTATAATTTTGATAACTCTTCTCTTGGAAAATTGTTATTTTGTCGCGTCTTTTAAATTAGATTTGTTCACTTATATGAGTTAAATTTTTAAAAATAGATTTAAATTTTGTAATAATAATAATTAATATTATCAAATAAGTTAAACCTAATTTCCTACCAATATGAATAGTTAAAATAGAAAAAATTATTTATCATAGTTATAGTGAAAATGGGTTTACCAAGCGGTTAAACTAAGAAGATATGGGTTAAAAATGACCTAAAAATTGTCCAATTATTGTTTTATGGAAATATATGGTCCTTATATAATCAAATAATATATAATAATAATTTTTTAATCCTTACGACATAACAAATATAGGGGTAATTCATTATTTTCAAAGATTTGAAGTGTGTCCTCTCCCCCACCTATAAAAATGTCACAACATATCCTCCCCTATTCAAGCATATAAATCCATTTGGTTAAAATAAATAACAGAAAAAATAACTTCCTTACTACCCTATAAATATCCAACAAGAGTATTTCTGATCCTAAATCCCACCTATTAGGTATTTTCATGCAAACCTAATAATGTTTTCTAAAAAAGTGGCAATGTTCATTAACATGCATTTGTGATTTGTTTCTTCTTCCATATCCTTAGAATATTATTAAATCGCACTAATATAATAATACTGGTATCTCCCATATACTTAGATTTTTTATGTTTATTTAATAACCTATATCGATCTCTTCTTCATCAAATGGGAAACAAAACTGTCGACCATATGTATGGTGGACTATTGTCTTGCGAAGTAATGTAATGTGTTTTCCATCAACAACTATCACAATAGAATATTATTATGTATTTAATACATATATATATATATGATATTTTTAATAAAGTTATAATTTTTTAAAAATATTATCACATATACCAACATATTTTCTATTCTGTGGGGGATACTATAACATCAATCATATGTAAGATAGACTGCTGCCTCACCGAGCGATGTGAATTGTTTCTTGATTATGTTTTATCTCTATGGAAACAAGGTTATAATTAATGAATGAATGTTATATATGTGAAATTATATTGATTAATTAAAATTATTATATCTACTAGATCCTTAACCTTCCAAAAATTAAGGAAATGATTTCATCACTCATGCGTACGTTTGGTTTTCCATCTCCATGAAGTGATGTAATTCATTTTCGATGTTGAAACATCAAAAATGATACTAAAAACGAATATCATGATTCAGTATGATATATATTATATTAATGTAATTTTGGATATGATAGGTCTATATATTATATAAAAAACCAGAACTTTCATAGAAAAATATGCTTGAGAAAACAAGGAAATTAACACTGAAATAATGAATATAATGAAATATTACTAAAAAAGAGTGGTAAAATGTTATAATAGGATAATATATGAAATTATGAGTATAAACATGGTTCTTTTATTAATTAATAACATTATTTGAACCATTATACATGGGTTGAAATCATTTTCAACCAAATGGAAGCTTGAGGTAAGGGATTTTTCTCAATTTCAACTCCATTGGAAATTATTTAAAATTATGAATATATTTATTTGTATTTGGTGTATTTATAGCCCATTTTATTTATTAAACATGAATATATACTTATTAATGATTATTTATTATTCAAATCATGTTATTTTTTCAAGAATATTATTTAAAAGAATGCATTTTTCTTATTTCTAATTCTATCAGTTGTATTTTCTTCTATGTTTTAAAAGACTTTATTTTACCCCAAAATATATTATTTTGATGAATTAAAAGTATTATTTAATTTATTTTTGTGTAATTTAATTTCACATAAAGAATTTAATTTTATGTGATCATTAAAAACTGAATTTTTTTAAATATCAATTATTTATCATGGATAAGATTATTGCTAAACCATATTCCATTTATACAATTTATAGCTATATCGAAAGTTATTCGATTAATTGGGGAAATGTTGATAATTATGTATTCATTAATAAATATGGATATTTTAGGATAATTCATATTATTTGTGAATTTAATCAAGTATTCTATTGATGATAAATACATTAGAAATTCATTGAAGGTTGGGGTCAGGTTAGAAATTTCCCCTCGATGCATCGACAGGTCTCATGATACAAATCAATTGGCCAAAACAAATGTGTTTTACCCATTGTTTTAAATTCTATTGTGAAATGTCTTGATAGTATAGTTATTGTTATTTAGGAGATCATAACATCAAATAGATAATTTTTTCCTTCATTGATAATTCTGTTATTGTTGGTATCCATGAGATTTTCACATTGATATTATATCTGGATGCCTTTAATTATTAGTTAATTGATTTAGTGGAATGTGTTTTCAGATATTTACATTTCTATAATAACATTTCCTTATATAATTATGATATTCAAGTTATTGATTAAATGAAATGCATGTTCAAATTTTTACCATGAAATATTGATTATTCCAAATTGATCAATGATAGATTATACTATATGTAACCCTTACTGAACATTTGAGATCACCTTTATTTTATTTCTTTTCTATAGGATATAATGAATAATTATTTGAATGATTTCAAGGATATCTATTTTTTTCTATTATTATGTTTAATTATTTTTATCTACAATGTATAATGGGTATCATGTATGTATCTGGTTCTCTAAGACTAATAATATGATCAATATTTTAAGAGTTTACCACTTGTATCTATGATAATGTAATAAAGCAGACATCGTCTCTGGGTTACCAGAGTCGAGGTCATTACAGATGGTGTTTTATCATGTTTAGTATGAACCTTGGTACCTAGATTAAGGAAAACATTTATTAGGGAACATAATTATATGGTAGACTTGAGGATAAGTATATAAGAATATTATAAAAAAATTTAGGTAGATATTATTTGATTTTTCGAAGAAATAAATCCTATTCTAGATAATACAATTGTATGCGGTTCCAATACAGATATGCCTAGGGTTAATAACACTGAAAAAGGTGTGATGGAATTGAATAGAGCATTACCTAGTACATGAAAATGGGCCTTGCTATACACCTTTGGTTTTACAATCCCAGGGGATATGCTTAAGATTACATACATTGTTTTACAAACCATTTTGAAGGTTTTGAAAATTAATATGTCCCCAAGGAAACCAATTTTATGATTCTAAGATTAAAATCTCATAAATGTTCATTATATGTTATTTGTTACACCATATTTATAAATATATGTTATGATTGAAAATTAATAATATTATGATCTAGTCTAGTATGTTCCATTGTTTATAAATGGATCATCTATGAAATAAGATTTTCAAAACTCGGGGACAATGAGATATTTTCCTCTAGGAAAGACAATATAGTTGGTGTTGGAACTAAAAAGATTAAGGATATATTTGGGAAAATTAATCAGGTTATAAAAATAACCTTTGTTTAATGTATCAACATATTTTTACATTTCATGATTCTTCTATATTGGATATCATTATGCGACATAAGCTCCCATCATTTTTTGGGACTACTAATCGAGTAGTATATGAGCAATATATTTCATCCCTAGAGAAGTAATTTATGGCCTTAGGATGTAATGAAAAGGAAAATGTTGCACTTGTAGTGAATTGTATCAAAAGTGATGCTGGTAAATGGTGGTTTGATCCAGAATACTAGGGAGAAAGAAGAAATAGAATACATGTAATGGAGAAATTTTGAAGAATCATTAATTATAAAATATTTCCCTTATGCGAAACAAACATAAATAAAGAGATATTTCATTAGATTAAAATAAAAGGAATAATAATGTGTTACATATTATGAGGATACATTTACAAGATTATTTCAATATTATATGGATTAAATATAAAATAAGTAATGATATACTAATGATTTAATTGGAGTGATTAATCAACGTCTTTGAACGGTGCTGGCCTCTCAACCATTTTCATCGTATGATGAAATATTATTATATGCCACCAAAATAGAGAAATAATTTTACAGATCCTATATATTCATAGGATGTTAATAAAATATTAGGTAAATTGAGAACCAATTAAAATATAATATATAAAATAATATGAAAGTAAAAAAAATAATTTCTATATTGTGAAAACCCGAGAAATAATCATCATAGGAAATTATTGAAAGTAATGGGTGTTTTATATGAGTGTGGAGATAAAGGGCATCATGTTCATGAATACAAGGGTAATAAAAAACCACTAATATTTAGTGTTTCATGTATAAAAATTCTAGGATCTATGAAAATGAATTCCCTAAGAATCCAGGGAAGATACCCCCAAAAAATATAATGGATCAAGGCCAAGCTTATGTTATTACTACAACCAAAGTGGAATGGATTAAATTATTCTTTCTTTGGAATAAAGAATTATGTTATAGAATTATTTTATCAATGATATTTTGATTATAAGAATCATAAAATATATAAAAATTATAATTTGTAGTTTTTCTTTAAGGATTTAAAAAATATTATTAATGGTATTGATAAGGAATAAAATTGATTTAGTAGTATGTTGATATTTTTGGAGAACACATGATTAAGGGAAAGGTAACCCCTAAAATGTTTCTAATATTGATATAATGATATTTTTGGGATAAATATATGATTGAAATTGATTATATAAATGGGAAAGTATTGATAAAATTGTAAATAATTAGATGTTTAATGTAATAGTGGTTTCTGCTATCCTTTATGGATCATACACCATTTTTGGTTTATTGAATATATTCGCTAATATTTTAGATTATTTAAGGAATAGAGAGAGAGTCAATTTTTATAAGCATGTATGTTCTCATTAAGGTTTTATGGTAATTTAGGTTATTAATATAGTTTCAGAGAATATATAAGAAACATATTCAAATATTTTGTATGTGAAATTTTTAGATACATTATATTGTGTTGGGAAAAAATTATGAACAAGTAATTTAGATTTGTGGGTTTCAAATTTGTAAACATATATTTTTAGGGAACTTAAGCGTATAGATAGATCCATATAAAGCATTATATGGAAATAAATTTCATATTAAAACTTGTTAGCTGAAGTTGGTGAAATATAGCATTCATTCCCATAACATTTTGAGCAGATAATGGAAAATTTAAATACTATTCAAACCCATATCAAATTATCTAAATGTAGTCAAAATGAGTTATGAAAAAAATTATAGGAATGACTTGAATGTCAAAGTATATCTATAGAAGTTTTTCGTAGGGATGGACAAGAAGTAAAAAATGATACCCATATACATTAAACATTTTGAAAATTTTGAAAGGATTAATGTTATTTCTTACTAATTTTTAATACCACCAAGCCTCTATAAAGTACATGATGTATTCCGTATATGATTGTTAATGCATTACTTGCTATACCCAGCACATGTGATCACCATTGAAGTAAAATTATTAGAACACGATCCACATTACTATGAATATACCTTCTTAATTATAGAGAGAATGTATTAAGGAATCAGATTACTAAACTAGTAAAGTTACTTAAGAGAAATCATAAAAAATATGAAGTAACATGGGAACCATAGGATGTTATGAGGATCAACTACAATAATTTTTTTAAAAGGTAATATCCATAATATTTCCAGAATAAAATTTTCATAGGAGGGAATAATTTAACACCCCATGACTTTATGATATATTTCCTTTTAAACAAATTAAATACCTTTAATAGGTTGTTATTCAAGGAACATCAGGTTTATGTGAAATGTGATAGTCTATTAAAATATTTAGACATAACCATTTTAAATAAGTTTTTTAGATGGAGGGTATGACTAAGACTTACTAAATTATGAAAAATATATGGTTTAAATTTTTTTATTGGTTTTCTATTTATTATAAAAAATAAGAATCATTCTAAAGTTAAATAAATGTTTTTTTAAATATTATATTTATCAAAGAAAATGGTTTAATTGAATTTTGTACCTTTATATTAAAATTATTTTTTACCACTTTTGGGAAAATAATTATTCAAAATAATGATAATTTTTTAAATAATTGTACAAAAATTATCTTTGGATGTTTTTTGGGATTTCCAAAAAAGTTTCATTTTTTATGAATAATAAACATACTTATTTTTATTAAAAATTTTCTTTTTAATTTAGTTAATTTATATGTTACATTTTAAAAATTATTTATATGGAAAAGTTAGTTTAGTTACATTAAAATTAATCTAATCTAGGTCATTTTAATTAATTATATGTTCAATATTTATAAAAAACTTTTTATAGTTTTGAAAACATACCATTGGAAAACTGTTATTTCATTGCATATATGGGTTTAATTTTAAATTATATTTTTCACTTATGTAAAATAAATTGGGCGAAATTGATTCCATATTTTGAATGATCATAATTAATATTATCTAATAATGTTAAATTAATATTCAACCATAGTGAACATTGAAAATAGTAAAATTTAATTACCACTGTTAAGCTTAAAATGGGTTTACATGGGGATAAACTAGGAAGATTAGAGTTAAAATGACCTAAATATTATCCAATTATTATTTTATGGACTTATTTATACCTTATCTCATCCAATGTTTTAGAATGGTCTATTTTGGAGCCTTTTCGCTTGTAAAAAATGTGGGGTAATTCATTCTTTTCAAATATTTCAAGTGTGTCCTATCTCCCCACTTATAAAAGGACACCTCATCTCCTCCCCTATTCACACTTAAAAAACCATTTCAGTTCAGCCAATACAAACCCAAAAACTTATTTAATTCTATAAAAACATCAAAGTGGAATTTTTTTATCATAAATCTATCCTAGTAAGGCTTTTGGATTAACCTGAAAGAGGTTGTCCAATGATGAGGTAGCATTCATAAACAAGCATTTTTATATTGTTTCTTCATCCACCTCCTTAAAATATTATTAAGTCATATTGATATAATAACATCATTATATACCATATAATTAGATGTTATTATGTTTATGTAATAACATATATCATTCTCCTCTTCCATCAAATGGGAATCCAAACCATCGATCGTGTGTATGGAGGACTACCTCCTCACGAATAGATATAATTCATTTTAGATCACCACCTCTCACGATTATATATGATGATGGATGATATATATATATATATATGTGTGTGTGTGTGTGTGTGTGTTTGTGTGTATTATAATTTTACTTCTGTAATTATATAATCGTGTATAGCTTCTTACATTCCATTCTACGGGGGATATGATAATGTTGATCATGTGTATGGGATGCTACAACCTCATGAAGAAATGTGATTCATTTTTCACATACACTTTACATAGAAGGTAATAAGAATAATATTAATGAATATATGTGATATATATAACATTTTATTTTTTATTTAATATAAACATATCCCTAAATTCCTTACCCTTTCAACCATTTAGGTAATTATTTTGTCGCTCATGCGTACGTACGACCTACCATCTTCACGAAGTGATGCGATTCATTTTCCATATCCTAACTACAAGAATGATTCTAAAAATTCATCTAATAAATGTATCATAAAATTATAAAAATAATATAATTCAATATATCATATATTTATATCCTATTTAAAATAACAAAAACATTCAAAATAAAACATGCATGAGAAAACTGTGTAATTAAGACCTAAAATAATAAAAATAATGAAATATTATTAACAAAAATCTAGTAATATGTTATAATAGGGTCATATAAAATATTATAAATATTAATATTGTTATTTTATAAGTTAATAATATTAATTAATCCATTATTCAATTCGGTAAATCACATTCAATTTAATGGAGTATGAGTTAACCGATTTGGTCCCTTTTTCAACTCTATTAGATCTTATTTGAAATTATGAAACTATTTATTTTTATATGGTGTATATAATACCCCTTTGAGGTATTTAACATGAATATATGTTTTTAATTATTATTTATGATTAAATTTAAGTTATTCTTTCAACATAAATGTTTAAAAGAAAGGTGAATATTATTTGTCTTTCAATTTGTTATATTTTATTACTTATTCTAAAAGATATAATTTTACCAAAAAATATTTAATTCTATTGAACTGAATTTCATTTATAATTTTTTGGTCATTTAATTTAAATTGAAGCATTTAATTTTTTTAATCATGGATATTAAATTTTCATTAAATATCCATTATTTATCATATGTATTATTATTTGATAAAACATATATCTTTTTTATATATGGTTGTTAATATGAAATTTATTTGGTTAATTCGGGAAATATTGTTAAATATTTATTATTTACTCAATATGGAAATTAAATGATAAAACATATTATTCATGAATTAAATTGATTAGTCAATATATATGGAAGTATTTGGACATACGTCGAAGGGTGGGGCCTGGGTTTAGATATCCCCTCGATACATCGATGGGTCTAATGAGACAAATAAATTATCCAAATTACATGGGGTTTCCGCATATATTTAAAGTATATTATAAAGTTATTGAAAGTAGAGGTATCATGAAGCTTGAAATCATTAATTCCAACAATTTAGCATTTTCTTCACTGAGAATTCAATTGTTATTATCTTTCATGATATTTTCTCATTGATGTTATCTCTGGATGAATTTTATTCTAAATTTATTGACTAAATGTCATGTTTTTTTAGATATTTACTTTGACATATTAATAATTCTTTGTCTAATTATAATTGTAAAGTTATTGATTAGATTTTATTTGTGTTCAAATATTTACCTTGCCAAATTGATTATTCCTTGTTGATTATTGGTAGCTTCCCCTGTATATATCCCTTATTGAGCATTTTAGGTCTCATTTATTTTGTTTCTTTTCCCTATGATATAAAGAATAAATATATGAATGAGTTCTTAGATGTTGAATGTTTTCTATTACTAAGATTTTTTTTTATCCCTGATTTAAAATGTCCATCACATATTTATTAGGTTCTCCAAGATAACTAAACTTATTAGACTTTTAGAATTTAAACTCTTTTATCTATGAAAATATAATACCACAAGAACAAATATTGGGTTACTGGAGTTGGTTTCATTAAAAAATAAACTTGATTAATTAAGGAAAAATATATCCATATAAACATAGGTAAATAATCCAACACATGTCATGTGAATAATGACATCAATAACTAGTATTTTTCTAGATAACATAATTGAGCTAACCATTAATTAATTATCCTTTTATATATATAATAATAATTTTACATTTCAATAAAAACATTGAACATAAGTTATATACCTAATCATATTGACTTAATTAATGGATTAATAATTTATAAAGCAAAACTAGATGTCATAAGAGAAAAAATAATGTCAAAATAAATTAGTCATATTTAATCATATTGAAATAATTAAAAGGAAAATTACCATGGAACTAAAAATATTAAACATCCTTTCATTTTTATTTCCAAAAATCATAAATTTTAATTATTAAGTAATTACAAATAATGTTTAAGGAATTACATGGGAAAAACTAGAAATACCCTTGGCGGGTTGTGACCACCTATCTTTAGGATATAAAATAAAGCGTTTCATAATATTTTAATCACTATGAAATTCCAATAATTTATATATCATTCAATATAAATAATTAATTACTTATAATGATATTTTATAAAGGCTAAAAAAATAATAACTCAAATTACTTGAAAACAATACATAATAAACATATTTTAAACAAGCATCAAAACTCTACAATTTACTTAAATTAACTAGCACATAATTTATTCTAATATCAACAAAATCGAAAGGGAATTACAATAAACAACACACCCTCTTCAAAAAAGAAAATAGAAACATGAAAGTAACTTTTCTAATATTATTTAACTCTTATATGATTAATTTCTATCAGTTATGAATCAATCATCTTTCTCTAGTTTTATAACTCATTAAATACCTAGAAAATATATATATAACAAATTAAAATGAAGAATAATATGAAAAAAATTATAGGGGTAAGGGAATGCCTCCATTTGGAAAGATAGACCAATTTTAGATGTCATGGATTGAAATTTGTAGGAGGGATATAAAAGGGTATCTATTTGAGGGAGCATCCTAATCTTTTAAATTGTTGTAAGAATGTGAGGTTGAATGTAAAAAAGCATCTTTTAAAAAAATTTGAAAATAGAATTACTCCCCCTTCTTAAAAAACTAATCAGAAACCTAGTTAGTAGATATTAAGGAACCATTGTCCTCTCAGTACCTATTGATTACCTAGTACAAGGCTACAAAACACCAATTCGCTAACATATAACGTTCTATTATTCCTTCATAGACCACTAATTAACTAGTAACTAACCACTAGGTTCTCGATTCTAATTTCACTATATTCACTAAAACCAATTTTCCTTTATTTGTTAATTTCTATACAAACCTAATTCATCTTTTCCTAATCATATCACCATCACTAAATACCAACATAAAACTTCCTAACATAATGAAAATGATATCTATGTTCATCCAAATACAAAAATTCAAAGAATTATGCTTTTTAACAACATAAATTCCCAAATAAAAAATTTATTCCACATTTAATACATTAATTATTGTTTAGAGTCACTAAAAACTCCCCATCACAACAATTCTTATCCCCAAAAAACTAATATAGTCCCTTACTATAGGATTCTCAACCTATATTATTCACCGAATTATATACCACATAATATGTATTATTCAAATTGATATCCATGCTTACTATATGATGCTCCCAAAATAAAAATATACCATTAAATACCCAAAAACATAATACCATAATAGTCATGTTGAAACACCATTGAACTCCCAAAATAATTAAAATTATCCTAATATCAACCTTACAATGCACCACATCATCAGATTCATTTAAATGTTATGAGTCTATAAATTAAACTAAACTTCCAAACCCAACACATGTTTCAATTCATGATTTATATCAGAAATCATAGATCAATTTCAATTTCAAAACCAACCATTTTAGAAAAAATATTACATTAAAAATATAGTTTAAGAAAAATAGACCATGGTGTATTTGAAAAAGAAATATATACTTTATAACAGTTACTCACATTTAAAAATACATTTTACTTAAAATGTATCAATGTAAACTAAATTTACATATTTTGGAAAAACCAGATCATTTCACAGAGCATTAAAAGGACAAAAATCACAAAAATAAATTATTTTACATCACAAAAAATTTAGCAATCCATCATTATAAATTAAACATAATTTGAGTGATTCTAAATAATAATGTCCTCCATGATAATGTATTTATAAATACATTTATTAATTAGTTTCTAATAATTTATTAAATCCCAAGATATATAATAGTTGAAATATATAAAATGTAGTTTTCTTGTGTTTCATTATAAATATAATGCAAGAACATTAAGAATATTGTCACCTAGTTTTCCATTGTGACTCAAAATGATTTTTACCTATTATGTACACATGGAACTAAAACAAAAAGGCCCCATAAAACGTGTTGTACCTAAACTAAACATCCTTAAAAACTCAATATTCTCCCATAAATATACAATATTGAAATATATTTTGGTTACTTATTAAGTTATAAAATCTTATCTTTTATATATCAATAACCTAAATGCTTGAAATAACTCTTATTAAACTTATACTAACATAACATAGATCATTTATCAACTTGGTTCAAACCACCCCATACCACCAACGTTCATTCCCCAATCACCATGGTCTAGAAAATATTATTAAGTTCCTTAAATACCATCTTCTTTGATAATTATAAGCCATTGTTGGCTTCTACAAAAAATCAAGAATGACCCATTTATATATTATTTGTTTTCTAAAATAATGTGATAAACTATATGATAATATTTTATATCTATAATTGTAAAATAATATAACTCAAATGGTACATTGGTGTCATTCCAGCTGAAGAGTTAATTTTGATGGCCCAAATTGAATTTCCCACCTTCACAACAAGTGTAGTGTAAGTATGGGGTCAATCCACCTGGAGAATTAGAGTGTTTTGTAACATGATTTAATATTAATTAACTAATGGTTTTCAAAATATAGAGTCAATTTTTAAATTTTGTAAGAGTTACTCAAGAATTATGATTGGTTCACTTCCTAAATTATTTGTATGATTACTCTAAAAACACATATAAATAGTTTTTAACAATAAATAAAGGGAATGTGTTTGGGTTGTGGGTCATTATAAAGATCATTGAAAATAAAATTTCTAGTTAGGTAGTGTTATTAATAATGACTCTCATCTATTGGATTGAAATGTAATAGAACTCCCTTAGTCTCATAATTTCTATTTAAGTTTATAGAAATTAATTTCTTTGTCCTATAATTTTTTTGTAAAAACTTTTCTGAAAATAAACTTTTTGGAGATGATGATTTCACCAAGTGATCATGGGATTACTCAAGTAATTCTCCTATAGATCCCTAGAAACTCCATTCCTGACCCATTTCAAAGTATCCAGTATGAAACAGGAATGAAACTCAGGAAAATTATGATAGATAAAATAATTTATAAAAACACAACATGTCAAATTAATTAGTAAAGAATCTTCACTGTACACATCCCCAACACATTAATGTAATGAGAAAATATTCGAATAAATAATGAAAAAGATCTTGTTATGTCACGACCCGTCCTCAGGGCCCGTGCCGTGACTACCTCAAGCCTACCTTCCATAGGCCAGGGGCTGGCGACTAGCACCAAGGCATAATTCCCGGTAAAAAGGGAAGGCATTGCCTTTGTAAAGTAAACAAACACCACAGAGCAAGCAAGCAGAATTAAACACTAAGTAAAAACTAGGTACAACAGTAAGTGCGGAAAAGTAAGTGGGCCAAAATACAAACCCAAACTAGAAGTAAAGTATAACTGGAAAGGGAAAATAGCAACTGAAAGTAATGCCGCAGCCTCGAGCCGTCCACTGGAAGTCCCAACTGAAGGGTGGGTACAGATAGCCTCCATAGCTACTCGGGTCCCGTCGTCTGCTCCGAGTATGCCCCACCCAGTGATCCACCTTCGGGTACCGACCTGCTCCTCGTGCCACAACCACGATCAGCGTTGTCCATCGTCTGTAACCAACACAACGTAGTGCAGGCATAGCCCGTGCTGGTGTGAGTATAAGCTACTCATTAGGGACCCCGATATCCCTGAAGGTCTCCCAGAATCCCCAAAGGATAATCCACAAAAGAAAAATACAAACATGAAGTAACATCCAACACTTCTTAGGTATATGCCCATGCATATACCTAAGTCATCAATTCTCATTCGGCTCCAACATCCTAGCCCAAGTACAACCCAATCCACATAGGAAAACACAACCCATTCTACACCGGAAAGCAAAACGTAATCCACATTGGATATCAAGTCAATCTTATCGATGATAAGGATTGAAAGTCAAGAATCATCTCACACAGGTATACTTCTTCGTAAGACAATAGAGATGATCAGATATTGCCACTGATTCATCTGAGCTGTCGGACCCATATAGGATTGATAGGTGCTAACCCCCGCAATGACCCACAAAGGATCGATAGGTAACTAAAACCTGCAATGACCCACAAAGGATCGATAGGTAATTAACCCCCGCAATGAACCACAAAGGATCGATAGGTAACTAATCCCCGCAATGATCCACATAGGATCGGACTCACATAGGATCTGTAGGTGCTGGCCCACATAGGACCACTGAGCGCTGAACCACACAGTATCTAACCCACACAAGATGGGTAGCACTGATCCACGTAGGATTTCTGAGTGTTGTAGTCATCACCGTCGAATCCACGGAGGATTTCTGTAGAGTTGTCATCGTCATCACAGTCGCTGCCAGCTCTAGGGTTCTCGCACACAACATGCTCGTTCGGGTGGGTCCTCTCCACGATCCGAGGGGTGATACATCAACTGATACATCGTCTAGATTTTATATATACAAAAGTTCCATATCGTCAACAGAACTCAACGCGACAGACGGCGCGTCGATCGGACGCCCGGTCTGAGAGTTATTGGCCTTTTAATCCCAGGGGCCTGGTTGGTTTTTAAGTCAAAACCAACCCGACTGTACTCCAACTGCATCCAAACCTCGAGCAGAGTATTCCAAAATGTCCTTCTCACTTAGAGGAATATGTCAAAGTCGATGGCATGTCAATCGGACGTCTGGAGCTCATGTTATAAGTGTTTCCGCTCCGAGGGCCCGGTTGGTTTCGTGTACGGACCATCCCGGCCGAACCCACTTTACTCTGAAACCTTTAATGTAATATATCAAAATGACCGCCTCGTTCCAAGAATCGCATCGCCTCTGACGGTGCATCGATCGAAGGTCTGCAGCCCATGTTTTGGGCAAAAGACCGTGAGAGGTCCGATATTTGGGGGTTCAGGCTCGGTCCGACCCGGCCCGATACCCTCTGGGTCGGCCCAAACCAGGTCGGCCCGTCCCGGGTCCGGGTCTGGCCCGGTCTGGGCGTGGCCCGGCATGGCGGACTGGCCTGGGTAGCCGGCCCGGTGCGCTGGCGCCAGCCAGGTGGCTCAGCTGGTTCGGCCGAGCGGACAGGGGTGCAGGGGGGCATGCTGCCCCCCGCCCGTTTGTAATCCACGACCCCCATGTGGGGGGCCGCTCATGTCCGGCCAGCCGGGGGTTACGAACCCCCGATTCTTCCTCAGGTCGGCCGACCCACTCCGGCCAGCCGGCTGTTTCTTCCACGGGACCGGCAAGGGCCGGTCCCCCGGCTCCGACGCCGGCGGCCCGGAACCGGCCGTCGGTTCCCCTACTCCGCCGCGGCCTCACCCGCGGCCTTGGACCGTCCGGCGTGGTGCGACGGCGCCGTGCCCCTCCGCCGTGCCCTTGCTCCAGCCGCGGTGTTTTCTTGATCCTACGGTGTGGCGGAATGGCGTTGTGACCTTATTCAACTTCATCAGCGCGGCGCGACGGCGCCATACATCCTTCCCGCACGATCCTGCACGGTGTGTCGGCACCGCATCATATTCATTCGAACCACAACAATACATGAATTAGGGAGGAGGGTCGGCCATGTTTGTGTGGTCCGGCCCCCTCCCGTTTATTTATATCAAGCGGCAAAGTTTCACAAAGAACAACAATAGAAGTAATCAGGAACAACAATTTAAATAAACCCCTACCTCGTCGAATTCGTTGAGAGAGGGTTCATCACGGAAATAACTATCATGAAAGAAGATGTCGTGGAAGGAGAGAGTCGCGTCGCGGAGAAATGATTCGTCGGCATCGCATCGTCGATCTCCTAGGATCCGGCGTTCTTCGTGTTCTTCATGTTCTTCGTCTAGGAGGAAGAACTTCAAGAGCTTTTCCTTTTTCTCTCAAATCATCACAATGCAACAAGTTCCAACCAAAATAAAATAAGAACTTCCCTTATTTTTTTAACATGACATAAGTTGAAATTCAAAAGTTGAATTAACCCTCTCAAATTTAACTCACCTAATTAATTAACATAAGTTATCAACTTTAATGGTGAGTTGAAGGAGTTAGGCAATATGAAGTGGTGGGGTTCGTGTGGGCCCCATCGCCCTCATAACCTCTCATGGGAAGTTGGGTGGTTACCCAACTTCCCCCTAAAGGATTTAATTACCATTTAAAAATAAAAATTGAAGGTCAATTTTTATTTTAACTTCCACAATTTTTAACAACTTCTCTCATGAAAAAACATTTCCGGAAAAGGTGTTCCTAAGAAAATACCACCGCTGCGAATTCATCGGTGCCCTCAGAATTTGATTCCGAGCACCGGTTCAAAAGATAGAAAAACCCGCTCATTAGTTCACTGAATGTACCTGAGCTAATCATTGGTTAGAAATTCTGGGCACACCGTTCCTCAGAATCAAGTGCTGTCAGAAACCGCGTTCTTGTAAAATCCCAAAGAAAATTAAGAAAAAAACAATTTTCCCTTGAATTTTATGGATCTTTACATGTTACATCTAATGTTTATTAAAACTAATAAATAATTGAAAAAACTCCCATGAAATCTCAAGATAAAAATCTCCAAAAACTACACAAAATGAGTTTCAAGCTTTCTAACTTCCAAGATGGTTTTCCATAGAATGACTCTCCTCCTCCAAAATGTCCCACCATCATTAAATTAGTGATCCACATTGTCTAGGGGTGGTTAGGGATCATAATCCTGTGTAAAATGGTAGTTAAGGATGTATATTGAATGTAGTTTTCTACTTGTTCACTAAATTACGGTTAGTTTAACCGTGATCCAACCATGCTCAAGGTTTTATTCTTTTGTATTTGAGGTGAATGATTTTCTGGATGGTCAAAACAATTTGTTTAATCACGAAAAGACCATGAATATGTCCCTTGGATCCTCACAATCTCACCCCACATGATTTCTTGTAGGATATACATGGTCTTTTTAACAATGAAGAGACTATTTGACTAGTTTGGGATTGATACTGCTAGTGGCACACAGTTTTTGTGGTATGGGTTGTAGAGTTTCTTGGAATTAGAAGTAACTGTGAACCCTGTAAAAAAACCAAGGTGCACGTTATTTCCATCTAAAATGCCTGGTTCATTCCAAGTATTCATGTCTATTCAGTGAATGAATAAATTCTACTTAAAAAGACAAGTTATGGTTGTAAAAACATGAAAATTATTCCAAAACCCCATTTTAAATGTTCTTTAAGGCGTGAAAATGTCATATGAACACAAGTTCTTGAAACTCCCCCACAATTGATTGACTCTTTGTCCTAAAAAATTCAAAGACAATCATCTCAATGGGTTCATAAACACAATGGGTAAGAATGTCACAGGTTAAATCAACTAAATAAAATTCGGTTTGGATGAAAATTATTGAATTTCCTATATTTATTCTTCATGATTCACTAATATTTGAAGTTATAAAACAAATTAAACTTAATTCAAAACATCCAAACATTCATCCATAAATAATTGTTTTTTTAAAACTAAAAACTTATTTATTAATTTATGAAAGTACTATCCTCTACTTCCCATCTTACCACACACATAAGTTGGTTGGGAAAAAGATCTCTTCCACACCAATTTGTGGGCTATCACTTTTATGGGTCAGAAAATCTCATTGACTTTCATCTTCAAAGAATAATGAGTGATCATAAATATTTTGTGTATGCTTTTAAATATTTCAAATTATTTTCATTAGGGAGATATAATAGCATTTAAATTTGGGTTCCCACATTTTACATCTATTATCATGATGAATTGAGAGAGAAATTCAATAGTTCATGAAATTAAGACTACGTAATAACCACCAATGTGTAATTAACAATTTCAATGATTCAATTTACCATATTCATGAATATATTTCCATTTTAATGGGTTCGTTCATTTAAAATACTCAATAACAATGAAAATTTTTCTATAAAAACCGTTTTATAAATGAATATAAAATGGTCTCTCTTAATCTTTTCCAATGATTATTCACATAAAATATAATCCTATAAATCTAGAAATATGAGAAATTTCAAAAATAGGTTTCCAAAATTCATTTTTATCTAGTTAATATAAATGTGTCACAACTAAAACAACCCTTTAATATATTCTATAAAAACAAGAAATCCTAGATAATGTCATGGAAATGATCAAATTTTGTTCCAAAAGTATGTTCCCTCCTCCACACATAAAATTGATCACAGTCCCCCATTTATGCAGTTCAGTGGAGAAGGGTGGGGAGAAATAATGCATGCAAGGGGGGAGAAGCATTATATGGAAGAAAAAATGGATTATGAACAACGAAACTTCCATGGAAATATTTTATAAAATGGGTTGTAGTTTCTATATGAGAATCCACCAAGAATAATAGTTTCTTTATTCCAGAATGTTTCATAAATCTATTATCCTGACAAGGAAACTAAAAAATGTGAAGCCATAGTGGCATTGTAGTAGTAAGTGTAAATAAAGAGAATCACACAATCACACCACAAATTAAAATACAAAAAAATATGTAGGATTAGGAATGTTTAAAAATAGAACCAAAAAATAAGTAAAATATAAAAAGTGGTATAATGAAAAAGAAAATAATTTCCATATTGTTGAAGTATCAATGCCAAATGGGTCATGGAACTGATTGTGGGTGGCCTTATCCCATGACTGGTCTTCTATGGGATGCTTAGTGTCTATGCCTTATATAATAGGTATTTTTGGTGGGTTCACTGGTGGATGGAATTACCAAGAAGGATCTGTGTGGGAGGATTCATCCTTATTAATGTAGTAGGAAGGGGGCTAGATGGGAAGGGGTCAGTAAAGGATAGGGTAGGGAGATCTCGAAAGCTGGTTCCTTCCATATTTAATCGAGTGTCATAAACATGATTGTCAAACATGGAATAAAAATCATGGTCCCACATCTATTGGAGATCTTGGTTTCTGATTGGGGTTCCCTCAAGGTTGGTGTAAGTGTTTTAGGCTAAGTGGGCCTGGGGTTCATTGGACTGGTTGGTTTGTAATCCTTATCTTGTGGGGTGGAATAGTGGTATGTGGTGGGTGGCTTTGAGGTTCAATGAGGCTCATCATGGGATTCCTCATGGTGTCCATTGAATCGAGAGTCATGGTCACCAAATAATAACATCTTCATATGACGTACCATGTTGATATCAAAAGGGATAGTTTGTGGAAGCTCAATTAAGGTTTCTTCATCAATGTAAATTCCAAGGCACTCAGCTAAGAGAGTTATATAAGGGAATCCAAATATGTCTCCCTTGGGTTTTGTGAACATGCAATGGAGGTAATTCATGAAGAAAAAGGTAATGTTGATTGGTGTCCCAATAACCATGGAGTGTATAATGAACAATACACAATGTGTAACAATCCCTTTGATGTCCGACTGGGAAGTGATGATGGTGGTGATGATCTTGTGAAAGATACAGTGGGTGGGGTTCAATAACTTAGATACCATTTTTTTTCAGAGGGACATAGGGTGGTTCGAGTTGGGAAATAGTGGCCCAAACATCCATGGTAGTTCTAGGGTCTCAACATTAGGCCTCCTTGGAGTACATCATGTTGTAAAAACCATATTAATCATATAAGCCATAAAATGTTGAAAACACTCATGGATGAAAACTATACCAACATTTCCGAAAGTGGAATATAATATCACATGTTCCCTCTTCTAAATATCCCTTCTCAAAAATATTATACAAATCATGGAATTAAAAGGTGGAGAAGAACTTTGGAATGAGTTGATTATATGTTATGATGTGTACACTAAGTGGTCCAGTGAGGTGACCACGATCAATCATTATCTAAATCTTATCAGATATTCCTAAGGAGTCATGGAGTTGTGATAGAAAAATCTAATGTGTGTTGACCTTCTGAGTAACTTGAACTGGGTATCTCTTAAGCTTCTCTTCCTTGATTAACTTTTTGTGTGGACTGGGGAGGTCATTTGAACTGGAACCACATGCACATTTTGAAGAGTCCATAAATATTTTTGTGGGTTTCATCTAGAGAGTATGACAACAAATAATATATACGCACAACTGAAAATATAGTAGATATAGAATTTATTTCTCATTATGTAATATCAAAATAACCAATGGAAGAATAAAAACCAGAACAAAATATTTAGAAAAATTTATGTTTGGAAATATGTTTTTTGAACATCTGTGTTTCGATGTTTTAATAATAATTGTTTTGGAAAAGATAAAGTAAAACTCAGATAAAAATATAAATAAAAAATTAATGAATGTTATGAGAGAACATGTGGATAAACAAATATATGGGAAGGTTTATAGGGATAATGGAGTTAGATAAAGAGAATAGCAAAAATAAGAGGGGTTACATGAAGAAGATAAAGGAGCTTACCATGGAGTTTGATCTGGTGGAAGAATAAGAAAATGAGTTTGAAGTTTGAAGGAGATAGAGGGTCCAAGGCCTTTTTAGAGCTAGGTGGGGTGTCTCACATGATTTGTGGTAAAAATTTGGAGGTATTAATTTTTAGTTTTTTTGAAAGGGAGAATTTAAGGCAACACATAGTTTTGTTAACTATGTGTTAACCTTGGTAAAGATACTAGAATGGGGAGCTATACCACTTACACATTTTTATTGTACATGATGGCTAGATATGCAAATATCATGCACCTACCTCTAGAATGAGGTTCATAGTATGCATATATTAAGCACAATGTTTTTTTACATATGAAAAAATCATTTTTGGGTCACTATCTTTTGAAAAAAATTGCATTTTACACCCATTTGAATGAAATTTTCCCTTTGTAAAGCTAAAACATATTGTCCTTGGTTATTTTTAAACTTTATGTGATATTTCCATAGGAAATATATATAAAGAATAATAAATATTAAATAATACATCTATCACTTTGTATTAATCCTTCAGCTAAAAAACACAAAATGAAAACACACTAACATGATCCCCAATTAAACACCCAAATTATCAAAAAATTTAGAAATGTTTTGAAATTTTGGGTTACCTTATAGTCCATGTTGTGTTTAATGTCTTGATCTCAACATGTATGGGCCTATTTTTTTTTACCTAAATAGCATGGGGGATACCATTCCCACCATGTCCTCCATTTGAATGCATTGTTTTAGATTTTGTTCATTAACCTTGAATTTATGTCCATATTCAACCAAATCCTCATCCACACCATGGTGGAAAACCATGATATCCATGACTGGTCATAAATATTATGACTTCAATTTTTTATTGAAATAACCTCAATAATTAGTTTAATAATAAAACCAGATAATTAAGATGGAATGATTTTCCATAAATCAAGCAGTCATGAAGAACCTTAGTTCTCTCGTTGTAGAGGTTGAAATTTTCATGTGCCTCATACCAGTTCTCATCAACCTTAAATAATAGGAATTTTCATTCAAATTCTATGTATTTCATATCATAATTCATCACTTTGATAGCCTCATATTCCATATGTTGAAGTTATAAGGGTAAGTGGTAGATATTTTTGTAGACCATCAAGAATGGAGACATGAAAAATTATGTTTTAAATGCTGTATTTTAAGCTCATAAAGTATTTTCAAGCATTTTAGACCAATAATTACTTGATGATCCCACTGTTTTATCTAAGATATTTGTGATCTCTCTATGGGAAACATCTAATTGACCACTATATTTGAGATGGTATGGTGGCCCCATATTATAATTCACCCAACATTTTTTGAGAACATCTCACATATTTGTATTATTAAAATGTGTACCTCCATCATTGATGAGGATCTATGGGACACCAAACATGCTGAAAATATTATTCTTTAGAAAGGTGATGACAAACTACACCATATTATTGGTTGTGTAAGAAACTTATACAAATTTAAAGACATAATTAGCACATACAAGAATGTATGAGTTACCATATTCTCGTAGAGAAGTCCCATGAAACCAATACCTCACAAATAAAAGGCTTCCAATTCAAGGGTGTGATGTTTAAGTATATCCGCTTTACAACTAATATTATCTATATTTTGGAATTTTTCACACCGTTCCACAATGTTTCGCTCATATTTATGCATTATTATCCAGAAAAAGCCAGATTGTAAGATCATTGAAATTATGTGGTATGAACTGTGATTCCCTCTAACATGAGATGAGTGAAAAAATTACAAAATACCATTGACTTCAACCTCATGTACATAGAGGAAGATAATTTCATCTCCACATGATTATAAGAGGGATTCATCTTCCAAAAATAATTTTTCACCACTAATGGAAAATATTTCATCTGCTAGTATGAGAGATCAGTGTGGAGCACTCTCGTGCCAAATAATTGAAAATATCAGTGAACCATGTTTGAGGTTAAAATATTACTTCAAGTATGTTCTCATCTGGGAAGTCTTCTTTTATTTTTCTATCATCTTTTTTTCCCATGTTGGGAAACTCTAAGTGAGAGAGTTGACTAGAAATTAGGTTCTCACTCCACTTATTATCATGAATCTCCAAATAAAATTCTTAGAGAATTAGCACCCAATGAATCAATTATGGTACAATGTGTTTCTTATTTAAAATATAATTAGGTGTTTAATGGTCAGCATAAAAAATAAATTTTCACTGCACCAAGTATGATAAAAATCAATTAAATTAAAATTCCACTGTCATAATTTCATTATTTATTGTGGTATAAGTTATTTGAACTTCATTTGAGCCTTATATTTCATAATAAATAGGTTGAATGATAAAACCATGCCTCTTACCAATGACTTACCCCATAGAATAATCACTAGCACTACACATGAGATCAAACTTTTTATATTAATATGGAGAAATAATGATTGAATCATCAATTATCCTCTATTTCAAGAGTTGGGAATCCCCAAATCTAGCTTCATTTAAGTCCAAGATGGAATCCTTCGAGAGGATATTACTTAAGAGTTGAGCTATTTCAAAAAATTACCACACAAACCATCGATAAAATCTAACATTTCCATGAAAATTTCATATTACATGAATTGAAGTAGGAATTGGTATGTTGGATATCACATCAATTTTTGGGGAATCAATTTATATCCCCTTATAGGATATCTGGTGGCCTAAGATGATGCCATTTTACATTATAAAATGGTTTTATTCCAATTTTAAACTAGATTATTAAGCTCACACCATTCTAATACCATTTATAAGTTTCTAAAACAGGTGTTAAATTACATCCCATAGATGGATAATTAATCCATTAATACTTCTAGAATTTGATCCATCATATTAGAGAAAATAGCTAACATGCATTGCTTGAAGGTGGAAGGAGCATTAAACATACTGAATGACATACAATGGAAAGAAAATGTTTTTTACTGATGTGTGAAGGTTCTATTCTCTTGATCTTCATGGGTAATAGATATTTGGTTATATCCTAAATAAGCATTTAGGAAGTATTAGAATTCATGACCTACCAAATTCTCCAACATTTGGTCCATAAATGATATTGGGAAGTGTTCCTTCCATGTGGAGTCATTTATCTTGTAGTAATCGACAAAAAAACATCATCCTATAACTATTTGATTTGGGATCATATCATTCTTCTAGTTGGAAATCACAAGAATACCCCCCCTTTGGGTAACATATACAAGGTGCTGAACCTTGTACTATCTGAAATTGGATAAATAAATCCTTCATCTAATATATTATTAAATTTCATTTTCCAAAACAACTTAATTAGAGGGTTTATCCATCCCTACGGTAGTCTAGATGGGTTTTCACCTTCATTAAGAAGCACCTTGTGGGTAAACATAGTTGGAATGATCCCTTTAATATTAGCTACAGCCCAACCAATATCATGCTTTTTCTTCTGAAAACTTATAAAACTACATCTTATTTCTCTTATGTGAGGGACACATTAAGAATAATAGCAAGTGTTTCTTTTCCTCCCAAATACCCATAATTTAATGATAATGTGAGGGGATTCATTTCAAGATATGGGGATGAATTAACTGAAATCACAATAGGTTCAACTTGTTCCCTTTCCAAACTATCTGAGACTACTTCTCACTACCAATAATTACAACCCTGGACTATGATATATTTTATCCATTCTTATTCATGTTTTGGATATATTTCCACTAAATCTATCTCATTAATAGAATAAAAATATCCCACATCAATATTTGTGAAGCTAACATAATATTTAACTATGGATAAGGTTTAGTAGTACCCACTTTCCAGAAATTATACTTGTTTGACATATTTGAGGACACTATAAGACACTCTTTCATATTCCATGGGAATGATCAATTTTTCTTTGATTAACATCAGTCAATACTTTTCCCGCAAGAAAAAAAGGGCATGCATAAAATCAATGTCACTTCCACATCCTCCTCCATGTCATGTATAATAAAATAGTCCATAAGAATTGACTTTCCTACCATCACCAACACATCATCAAGGATTCCTTTTTAAAATTTAACCGAGTGATCATCCAATTTTAGCACCACATGAGTAAGAATCATCTTATTGAGCCCTAGTTTCTTGAAAATTCCAAACTACATTAAATTTAGACTATCCCCAAGTCACAAAGGGCCTCCCCAATCTCAAAAGAGATGATTTTACACAGAATACAAAAATTCCTGAATATTTATGATTTGGAGGAATTTATTATTCAACCACTGCGTATCACTCCATGTTGAGAGGAATGTTAACCAAATCCTCCATTTTTCTTATGTTCGATAGAATTTCTTTAATAAAAATTTTATAATGTGGGAATTTGAGTTAATGCCTCTATAAATGGAATATTGATGTGGATTTTTTGTATTACCAGGTAGTGTTCTAGGTTTCTTATAGAGGTTTTATTATATCGTTGTCCAATATAGTTTTAAGGATTCAAATGGACATGTCTTCATTCTGAAATCTAGTTTTATATGTGGTGATAAACTTGGACCTCATCTCTTCTAATATTGATGGTTTTCTTATTGAGGTTGTTGTTGAAAAACTATTTTCTATTGTGGTTTTGAATGAGGTTGATCCAGATGAGGGTTTTTATACCCTTACTGCTGATATGATTTTTTTGGCATCGGTTTATTTTTTGTTTTTTAACTATAGATTTTTTTATTCTTGTTTTCAATATTCAGGTGGCTTCTAAGGTCCTGAAAAAGGATTTTTGTACTGATTCCCCAAAATAGTATTTTAATTATCTTTCTATCCTAGGTTCTGATATTAAGGGATGATATTTAGTCTTCAGTTGTTGGAAACATACCTCAATTTAATTTAATTTTGGATGAAACTCATCACCAGTCATTCACCCCTGATGTGGTTTTCACCACACTCACTAAAATCCCGATGGTTAACTTATTAAACCTGGGAAGTTGTTTTTAAATTCAACTAAAAAATCTTTGTTAACATTACATCAATTTGGGAGGCCATAACTGGGGTTGGATCAACATTATGCATTCCTCTTTTCTGAATTCCCATCTCAAAATTACATTGGAAACTATTCGTTGAAATATCTTCCAAAAGATTAGACAATTCTTAATGATATTTTCTCATGACCATTCCTCCCATGGCTACATCAACCATATATTTAGTGTTCATATTAAGACCCCCATAGAATGTTGGAACTTTCATCCATAGTGGGAGTCCATGATGAAAAGATGTTATTAACAACTCTTTGAAATTTTCCAAATGTTCGTACATGGATTATTACACAGGAAATTGAAATTTATGAATATCATTCCTTAACATCACTATTGTAGATGGGGAAAGTATATGGATATAAAGGTTTGATCCAATTCCTCCCATTCGAGGATGAAATGTTGGGGTAGTCCTTTGATCAAATTCTTTTTTATACCTTAATGAAAAGAAAAATAGATAGTTCCAAATTTCATCCCTAGACACTTCGAGGTAATGAAATGTGTCACATATCTCTAGAAATTTTGATTGATGGGCATTAGGGTATTTTCCTAACAAACCACCAAAATAAAGAATATTCTAGATGAGATGCATGATGGATGACTTGATTTCGAAATTTTGGGTTTTCATTGGTGGCTGAACAATGATAGTTTCTGATCCATGAATTGAGGGAAACCAATAATCCATTAGTGTATGACATGGATAGATATGTTATTGAGTAGGTTGTGTCATATATTGCTATTATTACGTAATGTAAGGTCATTGATTATGAATAATATATAGCATTTTATCCTATGGAAGATCTTACTGTGGTTATTTTTGTTGTCCATAACTCAGTAGATATTGAATTAGTGGTCTTTGATTGTATCATGGCTTGTACTTCATAAAATTGGCTGCTGGAGGCTTACTGTATTCACCATTAGCAAAAATATATTGTTTTTTATTCCAATCAAGTGAAAACTTATATCCAAATCCATGGATAACATTTGATTCATTCTCTTTTATATTATCCATGGGGAAATTTTGGGTGTTCTCTCCCATAAGTTCAAAGAATCACCTCAATATCATTCATTTAATCTTAGCATCAAATAAGAGTGTTTTCAGTGATTTTGTGCTCTTGGAATGAGTGATATTATAGCTCATGCACCTATGGTCCGACACAACACCAATAAACACATAATGTGTAATAGAGAAAACCAATAAATACCCAAAAATAGAAATAGGTTCAAGAGAAGAATTTTTAATAATTTATCATTTTTGTTTTCTATTAATTAATCCAAACTCAAATTTTCATAACACATTTCAAACATATATATAAAAAAGGCCTTAATTTGGTGTCATTCTAGATGAATTATTACTTTTATTAGATAAAATTGAATTTCCCAACCTCAAAACTATTATTGTGTATGTGTGGAGTTGATACATAGGGATATAGAGATTTTTCTGGAGCATGTGTTATAGTTAATTAACTGATTTTTGTTTCCACATTTAGAGTCTATGTTTGAAGTTTCTAGAAGTCAATGAATTTTTATTGGTTTTTCACTTACAAAATTCATTAAATGTTTACTCAAAAAAAACACAGAGAAACTATTTTTAATAATAATTGAGGGAATGCATTAGGGATGTGAATCATTGTAAAGATAGTCAAAAATAAATTGTCTTCTTGTGTTCTATTTTTCATAGTAAATCTAATATCTAGGATTCAAACTTGATGTAGCTCCCTTGGTTTGATAAGTTCGGTTTAAGTTTATAGAAATCAATTCATCAGTCTGACAATTGGTTTATAATTTTTTTAGAAAATGTATCATTTGGTGATAAGGATTTCACCCAATGGTCATTAGATTACTCATCGTAATTCCCCTAGAAATCCCCATAAACTCCTTTCATTATTAGATTTAGAGTATCCAGTAAGATAAAGGAAGGTGACTCAATATAATAATGAGAGATAAAATAAGTAACACAGACACAAAATGTAAAATTAATCACCAATGAATCATCACTATCCACTTCCCCAATGCATTAAATGAATTAGATACTCATTGAAAAAATGATGAAAACAAGCTCTCTTTACCTATGTTGTTTATTACAGCTAATAAGGAATTGACAGAATTCAAAAGAAATAATAAGAGAAAATTATCCAAAAATTTATAAAGTGTATTTTAAGCTCATTTCCTGCCAAGATGATTCATCTCTAGATCATTCTTCTCCACAAAAATGTTCAAGAATTTTTAATTGGTAAACACATAGTGTCATGGGATCGTTTGGGGTCATAATCCTTAGTCAAATTGTAGTTAACAGGGAAGATAAAAAGTTGTTAAATGTTGGTTTACTAGAATACGGTTTAGTTATATGGTTAGTTTAACTATTTTCCAACCTTGATCATGGTTATGGTCTTCTAGACTATAGGTAAATTTTTTTCCTAGATGTCCCATGAGGGTTTTTACCCATGTAGTGACCGTGAAAATGGATATTACCTCCTCACAAGCTCACCTACCATGGATTCCTAGAGGATTTTAATGATTTTTTAATTGTGCTGAGACCTTGCAACCAGTTCTATTTTGAGGCTCCGGGGTTCACACTGTTTATTAGGCTAGGTTTCATGGTTTATTAGACATAATATTAACCGTACACCCTAGAAAAATTGTCCAAATGCCTCTGATTTCCTTCCAAAATTCTTCGTTCATGGAAAAGTTTATGTTACCTTCCTTGGATTTATAAATCCCACCTATCATGGAATTTTAATGATGTAGAAATACGAATATTGATCCAAACTGCCATTTCTAATGTCTTTTAAACTATGTAAATGTAATATGAATGCAAGTGAATCATATATAAATATAGAATATTACAAAAATAAAAACATAAAATAATATATCAGTTCATAGACATAATACAACTAACATGTTATATAAAAACAAAGAAGAAAATAATATAATAAGTGTCTTATAAACTACTCCTTACGAATCTATTCACCCACAACCCATCACTTATTAGAGACTCGACCAGCAAACAAGAAACCACACAATCTCATAGAGAAAACAAGCTTCTATCCTTTCATAATTAATTTAAACTTCAATATTTTATGTCAATATGCATGTCCTCCAAAATGAAAATGTAGGGTTTGTGTATAAATACTCAGCTAAAAACACTGAAAATATCAACTCCCATAGGTGAATATCAAAGTGTATGAATTTTAATTTTGACTATAATATTAACACATATATATAAATCAATTTGTGTAAAGTAGCTAAATTAACATGTTAAAAAAAATATAATATATATTTTCTATAAAATGAAAAATGAGAACTTCCACTCAAATAAGAGGATCCAAATATATTTTGATCATTCTTCAGAGTCTATAACTAAGAAAGTAGCAATCTAGTGTAAACCTATCCACAAAAGATAATAAACTTGTTTTGGTCACCTAACTCACATTCTATTATTATTATGTGGAAATTGTAAAGTTTAGGCACCTAAATAATTATCCCATGGTAAATGGGAATACATGAACATGAGTAGGGGTGTGTCAATACATTCCCCATTTTGGGTGAGGGTTCCAAGTACCCACACATTCCATGCCTTGATATTTTAATACCTATAATCTCTTTTAATAAAATACCTATCACAAATTACATATCCATCACTGACATGTACATATAATACTTTCATAAAACAATATAACATATAAAAAAAATATTCATAACTAACAAAAATGAATACATAATGTATAAATATTATAATCAAGGAAATTTAATTCCTATATAAAAAATTTAAAACTATAATAGAAACATAACAGACATCATGGAGAGATACTTCTCATTCCATGGGTATAAAAAAACAAAAATATATGTACCCATATTTTATAGTATAGTCAACAAATGGTATGTTAAATTATAAATAATATAGATTTTCACACAAATTAGACATACCCCAAAATAATATTTCATATACTAGAAATATGGAATTATCAAAAAATCATCCAACGATATATCAAATAACATTCATATAAAAAATGAATAATATTATATTTTCATAACACCTAGGGAAATATCCTAGATCATAACCCATAATATAATTCCTATCATCAAATTTAAATAGAGTTAGTCATCAAGGAAATCCTCATGCTAGTAAAAACAAGTAATCTAACAAATATATACATATAGTATCTCCTATTAACATAAAAATACTTCTAATAACTTACAATTTTCGATTATATCTTCCAAAAATCATCACATTATAATACTAAATTTTCATCAAAAAGCTAAATGAATCAAATTAATGAAGTAAATATCCCAAATATATGGCCCATAATATTTTATTTTACAAAAAATCCTCCAAATTTAAACTTACATTCACACTACAACTAATACATAATCAATTACCTATATTTCTATGTTCATTGATTCAATGACACAATCATCACAATATTTTTATCAATAGGTTAGTAAAATATATAATAGAATGAAAATAACCTTAGAACACAATAACCCCCTAATTTATTTCAAAATATGGAGGAAGAGAAAAATAAATAACCACAAAAGTTTTAGAATGATAAAAAAATATAAACATTATTAATCCTCAAGGTATAATAAAACAAACTGATAATTAAAAAGTGAAAGTAAAATTGAGATAAAAACCATTTTATGACACAAAACCTCAAAATACCTATTACCCAGTTAGTTATACTAATTCACACATTAGGATATCTATAAATACTATTCATGCTTGATTTACCTAGTTACCTTTAATTTTAGAAACATTCATTGACATGAAAGAAAATTATAGTGTGATTAAGGGTT
Source organism: Viscum album (assembly GCA_963277665.1). Taxonomy (NCBI): domain Eukaryota; kingdom Viridiplantae; phylum Streptophyta; class Magnoliopsida; order Santalales; family Viscaceae; genus Viscum; species Viscum album. The sequence goes on from OY728128.1 coordinate 2,111,695,554, forward strand.
TATTTAAGAATTTTTGTTATTATCAAATGATAAATTCATTTAATTTCAATTTTTTATCCCATCCATTATATATCCATCAATGTAAACTCTTTACAAAATATTAATAATTTTTTACAGATATATAATTATTTAATTTCATACGAAGATAAGGGAAAATTTCCCTAATTAAAATTAAAATAATGAGTTCAAAGAAGCATACATAACTCAAAAAAATATGAATGTTAGAAAAACTCAGGAATATAATATCTATGAAGTGAAAAATGTAATAAATAAACATGGTTATTCAAGAGAAAAAATAGGGGTAACCATTAATTAACCATCCTTTTATATAAAAATGAGAAATTACCCATTTCATAAAAAACATTGAACATAAATAAAAAATAAAATTATAGACCCTTAATAAATGGAATAAAAATTTATAAAGAGAAACTACATTGTAATTGATAAATAGGAATTACATAATACATTATACATGATTCAGGAAACTATAATAATTAAAAGATATCTTATAATGAAAATAAATATATTAAAAAACATTCCTTTTATATTATCATAAAAACTAAATAAATTTTTTAATGATTTTAAAATAATGTGTCTATAACAACCCTATTTAAATCAGATAAACCAAAGGGGTTTTAGACCACCTACCATTAAGAAAAAATGGAATGCTCATCCTAATCCCATATTCAGCAAGTAGTTCCATAGAATTTATAAGCCTTATTATATAACTAATAATTACTGTACAATCATCCATTGTAAAAGAATAACCCATATAAAGTCTAAAAAACCCCCAACATAAAACCCAATATAGACATCCAACTCCCTAAAAACTAAAATCACTAATTTATAAGGTATAATAAATCTCCAATTTACACTAATAACATTAAAATATCAGGGTAGAACCATAAAATATCACTCCACCATCCAAAATGTAAACAATAAAATACAAATGACATTCCATGTTTATCCTTATATCCCATTCATGGAAACCCTTTTAATAAATATTTATTCCAAAATAATAGTATGTTAAATCAATAGAAAAATTTTACATCACCAAAAATAATGATGAATAATAGGAAATGAAGAATATGGGAAAGTGAATACCACAACTAGTTAAGCTTGAACCACTTCGGATGCCATGGATTGATGTTTGGAAGAGGGATAAGAATACTATGCTAAGGGATAGAGAATCCTATTAATTATAATTTATGGGGGAAACAAAGATAAAAGGAATGAAAAATGGTTTTTTAAAAAATGGATGAAAAATAAAATTATATCCCCATTGTTAGAAAATTTAATTTGGAACTTATTGGGTACTCAATAGGGATCAAAAACCCACCTGATGCCTACTGGGTACTATTTAGATGACCACTGGGGACCAATTAGTTAAGTTATAAGGTTTAAAAAATCCACAAGTTACCAACATTAAAATGGTGTTAGTATTTAAAAGAATTTTTCATGTGTTTTGATTCAAATTAATTGAAATACAAACTCTAAAAGTTCATCCCAACCTAATTAAAGAAGTGGTGGAAGTATCTTCAGTAAACATGCTTCATTTATTTTAACAAGCAAAATCATGAATTTGATTTTACACTATACTTAGTTTATTAGATAGGGATTTCGAATATACCACCATTAGTTGGGATTAATTTTGTTCTCATGACAAAATAATGGTGAAGTCAACAGATGATTAAATGAAAATATCAGGTGGGGGTGCCACCTTCATTACTAGCTATGAACAACTATATAGTATAGGTGGGATAAGTTTTTACATTGTATCAAACTATCAATTATATTATAATGAATTTATTTTCAATAAATAATCCTTAGAAATATTGTTTTTAATCATTATTTACTCTTGGTAATATAAAAGTTTGCAGTGTTCTCCCATTAAATTAAGAATAAAGCATGAACCATGTAATCTATTGTATCCATTATATATTTCTTGTTAATTTATTTATATTAATGGTTATAAGAATTTTTATAAAGTGTGAGTTACTTGTATTTTATTTTATATACTAGGGTATCTATTCCTTGTATCTTCTCATAAACAATGATATGGGGGATGTTCTATTGATTCAAATTCTATAGCATTGAATCTTTGGAGCTATGATCAATTGGTGGGTTTAAGGAGTGTTGTTCGATGGTGGAATAGTGTGGTCCTTATCCATATAGTATTATCTCATATTATCAGTCCATACTCTTTCTAAAAAAATGTAGCAACAAAATTTTCATCATAAATAAACAGATTTTATATATGTGTACTGTAATTGAAAGATGTAATGGCATGAAAAAGAAAGGCCTAAATTGGACTCTTTGTTGGAACCGACTATAGATTCTACTTGATATAGATAAAAAACTTTTTCATATGTATGGATCTAAACCTTTTTTTTGTGGAGAGAAACGTGACAAGATATTTAGACTTGAATGGGTAAATATGGTCATGAAATCACTACTTTTAGTGGGGTTGGTGTTGGTACAAAATGTACCTTTCAACATCCCAGAGAAGAAAAACATTTTTAATATAATTACAACCATTGAGCACATGTATAAAAACTAATGTATTTAAAAAAGGTGTTTCTAAAGCGAATAGTATTTAGCATTAGTTTTTTGGAATAATTTTTATTGTAAAAACAATTGAATTAATCCAATATGACTAGAAATAACCACAAAAAGGTGAAAGTTACATTCACAGATGATGTATGGACAATCATTCTACTCTCATCACTATTGGATTCATAATATTCTATGTTTACTAAAGTTTTCAACACCTATAGAAATAAATATCTTTCATTTTAATATTTCCAAAACTTGATCCTTAATGAGGATCTTCTGAGAAGAGAGGACCATGTGCCTATCTGTAATGCATTGAATGCTAATAGAAGTGGATGCACACCTGAGATAAATAATTGATGATGATTGAATGATAATTTTTGGAAGAATAGACCAGGAAATTGAACTTTTTCTGGACACACATGCTATAATTTTTGAAATCATGGAAAATTTATGAGGAATTGAAAATTCAAGAGGATGGTAATGGAAGAAAAATTTATAAAATTTCAAAATCCGTTAACATAATAAATCATAGTAGAAACCTTATACTCATCACTAATTTCTCATAAGTTTCACTAATGATTGACTTGAGTGCATCCTTCCACTCAATGCTAGATTACGGGTGTATGAAAATATATGTATATGGAAGATTTAGGAAATTTCATTTGGGGGATAAGTATAATTTTTATATGACTAAAAAAGGTGAATTAAATATTAAAATGAAGAATGTGTTCTTCCTTTGAGTGAAGTAAGTGAGACATATTCTAGGTCTCTAGGAAAACATTATGTATTCATGGAATCTAGATGAAGCAGGCTACAGAACTACATCAAAATATGGTTTCCAGAATGTGATCTGAGTTCCTATTGTTGTGGCATGATAAATAAATGTTGGTTCCAAATTCTTGACTGAAAAAATTTATGGGATTGAAATTGCTATAATTTCAACATCGAATGATTCGGAGGCATGACATTGTAGAGTCAGAAACCTTAGTGAGAAAACCTAGAGGTTATATACTGGAATGTAATTATAAATATCCATAACAAAACCATTATGAATTATAAGAGTTGTGTTTTTAGGGAAGAAATATTAGGTTTTATTCTACTTGAATAGTCACATTCACAAATCCTGAAAGCTGGAGCTATTTTACTCAGATGTATGGGGACATTCCCCACTATGCTCTCATAGATGATCTATATAAATAATCAAATTTATCTATGATTCAATGTGTATGGTATGGATTTATTTTAATAAGATTAAATCTTTAATTTTCAGTTCTTTTGTATGGTGGAATGCTATAATTGGAAGTTAGAGTGGTAAGAAGTTAAAGTTCCTCAGGCCAGACAACATTGGCTAATATAGTGTAATTAATTCCTATAATTTCTCAGAAAATAATTGGATCAAAATTGAGACATATAACCTATTTATTTTATTTTTAAATATTATAAATATTATAATTAATATTTTTAGTTCTAGGTATTGATATAACATGGGAATTTGGGGCCCTATGAAGTTCGGTTTTGATATAAATTTAATATATCACCCAAATGTAGTTTTTTAAAAAAATGGAAGAAACACCTGATAAATTCTAAGATCATAAGCCTAAGACAACCAATAATATGGATCATTGGTTTTACCATAGACGTGACATAACCTTTTGTGTTGTTAGCTATTTTGTTAAAGACTTTCCATGGGATAATGAATAAATTGATTAATTAATTAATTAATTTGTTGTATATTTAATTTTTCTGACATAATTTTCTTTATTTAATCCTTATTATGAAGAGTCCCTAGGGTTTTCCACATAATCATATGGATTGAAATAGGATATTTTGGAGGATTATTTTTGGACATTTATAAACGAATCATGGATTTACAACTGTTATGCCAATAGAGTTTGTGGATCTCAGCAACAACATCATGGTTTAAATGATCTTTTTTATAGATTGATCCAAACTCAGGGTTGGTTGATGTATTATTTTTTTAATTTTCCATTTAATTTAACCTAGGACAAGTTTGGTTCAATTCCACTAATAGATTGATTTACAGGTCAATCATGTTATGTGGGAATGAATTTATCTTCCTAAAATTTAGGAATTGATATTATTTTATAATTCATAATTCATTCAATATAATAATGGTAAATTTGTGAGTCCAACCTGAAAAATGTCCAAGTATTGTTCTAATTTTTGTGTTCTTTTCATTTTTTTCACCCTTTTTTTCATGTTTGTCTCTGGTATTTTATTTTACAATAGGTTTGAAAATAATTGGTAATCAATTTTCACAGAAATGTTCTTTGGTAAAATAGATAAATGTCATAGGATAATGTTAGGTGTTGTTGGAATGATATTTTTATATTATTGAGGTTGACTGCTCATGAACAGATCAAGATTGGTGGTTCATGGTTTGGTGTTGCGACGTCATCGCGAGGCATTGTAGAATGATTCCCAAGTGGATTGGGTGGCCAAAATTCATCCACCAGTGACGAACCAGGTTGATCAAGTCTATATCAATGATTATCAATGGATTTAATTGCAGCATCCAAGGATAATGTATTGTGATAGGGAACACATGACGAACTAATGGGTTCTAGAAAAATATTGATGAAACAGTTTTTAGTCTAAATAACACACATCATGTGGGACCATGGATATGAAAGATTGTGTTTTAGAGAATAAATAGTATCAAATGTAATGTAGTACACACCACATTCCATGTGAACCATTCTTGGAAACTTTCCATATACTCATGGGGTGAATGGGCATGAACACAACCTGGTAAATTTTTACAGCCATAGTACATGGGAATGACATAGTACTCGAACAAGGTAAGAATACCTATACATGGCTAGGTACATGGGATTGACTAGAGTACATGGGTACCACTAGGTACTCAAACATGTCTAGGTACCTGAACATGGCTAGGTACGTGGGAAAATCCATAGTAAATGAGCATTGGCCAAAGTAAACTAGCATGGGACTAAGTACCTAGGTATACCTAGGGTAGAGAAGACACATCATTTACTCCTATTACACATCATGCAATTTCTTCAAGGTAGTTTGAGTCCCTCATTCTCTTCAGTATAAACCTATTTCTCTATGATGTCTTGAAATTTTTTTTCCCATGGTGTTATAATGAGGCATAACATCTTGATTATAATATGTGATACCTTCTATATGATTATCCTTGTATAGAGTTTTTAATCCCTCAGTGTGTCCAAGGGAGTGATCCTCTATGATTTCTACTTATTCCCTATGTGATGTATGGGAAATCATTCTTACCCACAAACATGGGTGTAGGATCCCATACGTGGAAGTTTATTTTAGGTTGGATATAGTATTTAATTAATGTCCTTTTTGAGTTTACCTTCTAAATAAATGAGATATTTAAGTTCCGATGAGTACTTCTTCCTGGAAATTCCTAATGAGCACGCATTTTCAAATGATCCGTGTTATCAAGATAATAGTGTGAGTTATCTTTAATGAGAATTTCTATTACACCTTGATATGAATACTATGGATTAAAATATGGTTTTTACCTCCTTTATAATCCTTTTCTATCATGAGTTTATTTGAGTTATTGTGTTATTCTAAAGTGTCATATTCTGTTTTGAATACAACCCTTTTGATGGGGTGACTACAATATTGATTATTTATGTTTGGTGATTGTAGGGTTTCCTACTAGTTTTCATCTACTCACACCTATATGGGATCATACCACACATTTTTTGTCTTATACATGTGATAGAAATTTTGATGGTGTGCTAAGAAGACCAAAAGATGGCAGAGTATAGTGAGCTAGTCTGTCCATGGTTCATACTCAGTGTTTCATTTGATAGTATTCCCCTCCTTCTTAGTAGGTTGTACTTTTCTTAGATTATTGGATGGACTTTAATTGGTCCTTATACTTTATTGTACTTTTTTATACTCTGAGGTGGGATACATATGTATACATTCATTATGGTATCATTTTTATTTTATTAGCTTCTAGCATTGTATGTAAATTTTGAGATGTGTGTGTACATGTTAATACCTTAATCTCTGGACACCTATCTATTTGATATGACTAACCATTCATTATCACCATCACCAAGCCTAATGGGTGTAAGATTGGAGTGCACGCTCATCTTACCACCATTGTGGAAGACCTCAATGGGTTGTTTTTTTACAGAGTGGTATCAGAGAAGTGTTTATCTTAGGACCAGAGTTTAGATATTTTCTAGTTATGAGGTTTTATTTTGGGACTATAGGAAACATTATAAAGTGTTTCAATTTAGACACTTAGGTTAGAGACTATAATGATGATGTGGTGGATGATATATCCAATAACTGAGACTTTGAAATCCTGCATGTTTACTTGGTACATGTCGGCACTGGTTCTATTGAAAACCTTTTGTTCAAGCATCATACAGGAATGTGTTACATTTTCCATGTCCTATAGAGTTAGATCCTTAGATATAATATTTGACCCTGGTATGTATTGATTAATTTAGGATGCCTTTTTCATAATAACCATCTAGAATTACATATATGGATCATGTGGAATATCCTCCTAGTGATGAGGCTTTCATAGGTAGACTTGTACATGAAGTAGTATCTCTGGGTGGTTTTTGTGTTTTGGAGCCGCCCATTGAGTCCTAGGTTCTACTTGTAGTATAGGATAACGATTTTTTAGGATGATTTCACTCCATAAGTTATAGATTCATTGACCTCTTAGGTATTATAGTGATCCTAACTCCAAGCTATCCAGGGATTGGATTGAGGTAGTTATATGATTTTTCCACCTAATAAGGACACCTTTTAGTCAAATGGTGGTCCTAGTGGTGTGTCTTCCTCATGGATCCTCTAGGAAATGGTAGAGTTTGGTAACTCACACACATTATGAGATACCCATATCTTGGAAAATGTTCGATAATATATTTAGGAAGGAGTTCTATATAGCCATGTTTTGGAAAATTCCTATCAAGAATCTACTACAGTTTCATTAGTTCATCATGACCATTGCAATGTGTTTGTTGAGGTCCACCAACCTCTCCTAATACTCTATAGGTATGGTTCATGATTCAATATATTGAGAAATGATCTAATATCAAGTAAAATAACTATATATAAGGGATAAAGTGATATCTCTTTTCATTCCTGCCTATTCTAGTGTTATAGGGTGTTCTTTGGTGGTCGAGATATTTCTAGATGAGAAGACACTGTCTATTTATGCTAGTAGTGGTCATAGAGAAGTTAAGATTTAAAAAAAAGGTAGATTATGGAAAAAATAGGGATATAGGGATGTGATAAGGTTCAAGATATGGTCTTATGATAAAGGATTTGTAGTTCAGGGTTCTCAAGATTTTTCTAGTCAGATAAAGGATAGGTGGTGTTTCTCTTACGATGGTCAGGAACATCTTACGTGGTATTGTCCAACCTGCCCTGGAGATAATAGAGGGGCCATCGATGGAATACCCAGCTAGTGATAGTGGATTGAGAAAGGAGGTATGATGGTCATATAACATGGAATATGATTAGGTAGAGAAATGTGAGGTGGTATATGGTTTGAACTAATTACACCTCTACCCCAAGTGGTGTTTGCCATTCCTAGGGAGATTTTGGTCAAGGAAGGGGAAATTTGCAGACTATGGAGGCATAGAACCTAGAATATTTTGGGATGGAAATAGGTATAATATATATATATTATCTAATTTATATGAATTAATTATTGACACATGTGTGAGACACTATTTTTTTTACACTTATTGTGTTCGATATCAAGAGATTTTGATAGATCCCTTAGCTTGATCTATACAGATAAAGACTCCAACCAAAGGGGATTCAATGATCATGAGCTTCTACATATAGTGTATCATGATTTTTAAAAGATATATATTCCATTGGGAACTCTTTTTAGTAATCATCAAGCATTATGATGTCATATTAGGTATGGATGGGCTATCCACAATCCAAACCCTTATCGACTACTTCAAGTAGAGGATGTGGTGTTCCCACATAGATGGTAAATTTTTTTCTTTGTGTGTGATAAGGGAAAATATGTAGAGTAAGATGGGATCATACATAAGAGGGTATAACTAATTTCTCAATAGTTAGATTGTATAGACTTTACAATAGTAGAAGCATTGGGATATTAGCTTCCTATATTGTTGGTGGAGTTTGATGACATCTATCCTGAGGATGTGTTGGATTACCTCACTAAAAAGAGATCAAATTTTAAAATACATAAACCATGGGATTATCTAATAGACCTTGTCTGAACATAAGATGGTTCCCATAGAGCTTCATGAGTTGAAGGTGCGGTTAGAGGATCTATTGAGGAAGGTCTTTATCAGACTCAGTGTGTCGCCATGGGTAGCCCTAATTTTTTCACCAATAAGGAGGATGGTAGATTCATGTTGTGTGTATATTATCATCACATAATCCAAGAAACCATTAAGAATATGTATCCACTAATAAATATCAAAAATCACTTGGATCAGCTGAAGGGGGAGATAGTTCCCGAAGATTGACCATAGATCATATTATCACTTGCTCTGATTTTAACATATTGATAAGACAAAGAGAAAATTTTGTTATCACTAAAATCCTGATTATTGATTTTTAATTCTATTATTCATGTTAAATTTCTTATTATTGTTCATGGGACACATGGAACAAATATTTTACTCCATCATATATTAGTATGTGTCTTCATCAACGACATCCTAATGTACTTGGAATCTAAGGAGGTTCATCTAAGGCACTTCATGATGGTTCTCTATGTACTCTAGGAATTAAAAATTTATTGGATTCTATCAAAGTTTTAGTTATAGATTTGATATGTCCAATTTATAGTTCATTCCATCTCAGAAGAGGAGGTTGTGGTATACCCATCAAAGGTTTTGGTGGTATTGGCTTGGGATATTCCCAAGAGTGTAACTGAGGTACAAATATTACTTAAGATACAAGGATACTATTAGATATTTTTCCCGATATCTATATGAAATCAGGACCCTTGAATACATTGACCATGAAGGGGTATAATTTATTTTGTACGGAGATGTGCTAACATGATTTTGAAGAGCTATGACAGAAGTTGATGAGAAACTCCATCTTGAGACTATCATATAAGGGTGTTGAGTATGTGATGTTATTTGATTCATCAAGGAATTATCCTTCATGTTTTATGATGTAGAAATTATAAGTTATTGCTTATGGTTCTCGACAACTGATACCCTCTTAGAATAACTACACACCCCATGATCTATAGTGGGTAAATGTGGCATTCTCTCTGAATATGTGACTACATTCCCTTATGGGTGATCAGTTCCTCATCTATTTTGACCAAAATGGTTTAAATTATATCATTTCATAGAAGGATCCTAACATTAGGTATAGGTGATTTCCATAGTTCCTCTATTATTATGAATATTCAATTTTCTATACTTAGATGAAGGGGAACCTGGTAGATTATTCTCTTAGAAGGAGATATTTTTCATAGTTTTTGAGTGAGGAATTAGAGTAGTTTGACTTATTGCAGCTATACATAGTAGATGATTATGGTGTGGAAATTAATTTGATGGTTATTACCCCTTTTATTATATATCATTCTTGGGAGGCTCATCATTGATATACCAATTATGAGTCCTTACATATCTACATATCACCTAGATGTGCTCTTAATAGTTTTTTGAATGTGGGGAGAATTTCAAAATTTTCAAGGGGAAGAGGATGGTACAATTAATGTTGAAAGATGAATTTTTAGCTAGTTTCATACACACATTTTGGTGGTATTTCCATGGGTTATGAAGATGTACCTAGACCATCTTCATCAGTTATAGTGGGAATGTATGAAGAAGTGTGTATATATGTTTGTCTCTTGATTCCTCACTTTTCAGTAGTTAAAGTTTCAGAACTAGGTTATAGAGGGTTAACTCAACCCCATGAGGTTATAGAATGTTATTGAGATGTTATATCTAATGAACTCATGATGTAGATCCCATGATTTTCTAGAGGACATGATGTCATCTTATTGATCGTAGACCAACTCACCAAGTCATCCCACTTCCTAGCTATACAACAGAAGAGTTTAGTGGAGATCATGGGATTTAGTTACATATAGAACATAGTCCATCTTAAAGAATATCATTTAGAAATCATTTTATTCCTTTATTATTATTTCACATTATGCTTATCGGGAGAAGTTTTGGAGACATTTTGGAGTCAACTACATTGTAGAATGACGTTTAACCCCCAAATTGATGGCTGGATTGAGTTGGATATTTTGGTTCTGGAGAAAATATTGTGGCTCTACATGTTGTAAATTGGTCATAGTTGAGAGGATAACCTACCCTTGGTGAATTTTGGGTACAAAAACAACAATAATTCCACCATATGTATGACACCATTTGAGGACTTGTACAAGAGACCATGTATGTCACCACTATGTTGAGATAATCCTAGGGAGTCTACACTCATGGGTCTAGATATAGTGTAAGAGATGAAGTATAATGTTTAGATCATCAATAATTAGATGTATACTACTTGGATCCATTATAAATATTTTTTGGATTGAAAAATATGGCCTTTGGAGATCGAAGAGGGATGAAATTTATTCATGAAGGTATCACCATAGAGAGAGTATTAAATACATGGAAGGGGTGGTAATTTATCACTGAGATTCATTGTCCCTTTCTATATATTGTTTAGGGTTGGTGAGGTGGTGTACTACTTAAACTAACCACTACTATTAGATATAGTTCAAAACATATACCACATGTCTCAACTAAGGAGGTATGTGAGCGAACCATCCCATGCTATCGAATGGGGCGAGATAGAAATCAATGAATGAGATACCATTATAGAGTAGTTTGAAGTGATAAAGGATTAGTTATTGAGGATATTTTGCGGGATGGTGATTTTCATGGTGCGTGTCTAGTAGAAGCATGGGATTCTTTAAGAGATCACCTAGGATCATGAGAGCTATATGTGAGCCTCATTCCATTCACCTTTTTAGTAGGTTTTCTTCTTTATTGGATAAACGAACTGTTTTGGGGAGAATATGATTACTCAATGTTTTTAATAATAAATCTTTAGAATATTTTATGTCATATTCTTAGAGAAACAAATAAAGTTATCATGGGATTTTGGGGCCTAAGGAGGCTTGGTATTGATATAATAACAATATTACATATTTTATATCATGAAATAATTTTTTTATGAAATAATGGAATAAATACCAAAAAGAGTCTTTAGTAAAAGAATATGAGACCTCCATTAAATCTAGAATGTGGGTTTTACCCTTGGATTGACATAACCATTATCAATATTGGGTGTTTTGTTAAAGAGTTGTCCTGGGTGAATTAAGAAACTGATAAATTAATTGATTTTTAATTTTTTTTAATTTATCTTACAGAACTAAAATCCTCTATTTAGTCCCTTTAATGAAAATTTCATAGGGTTATTCACATAGAATAAGTGATTGAGTTAGGATCTATTGGAAGATACATATTTGAAGTTTTTCAACAAATTATGGATTGGTAATTGGTGTTCCAACAAAGATTTTTGGATCTCTCCAATGAAATCATTGTCCAATTGATGATCATCAATGATTGATCGAAATCCGGGGTTGGCCATAATTTTTTTGGTTAATACCGATTTATTTTATCCCATAATGAACATGAATAAATTCCATAGACAATTTGATTCAGGGGTCATTCATATTCTGAATTAATGGATCTATCTTCCACTATATTGAATTTTAATAATAGTTGATTGTTTTTTTTTCATTTTTATTATAATGATAATATATTTGTGTTAACTAGAATGATGGATGATTTTTTAACTCTTTTTTTAGTCAAATTCTTCCACCTTTTTTTTTTTACAACACTTCAATAAATTACCTATAATCAATTTTCATGAATCTGATTATTGTAATAATGAATCAATCTCATAGGTTTGGTAATGGAATTCTTGGAATGATTAATGTGGGAAATTGATGATGGTGAATAGTGAATGGATCGGGATATGTGGTTCATTTTTTTGATTTGTGGTGTTAGCCTAAGGTGATAGTATATGATTACTGAGAAGATTGGGTGGACATAATTTGGCCACCGACAATGAAATGGATCAGTCAATCCCAAACACATGTTTTTTAGTGGATTTATTATTGAATTAAAGGTGAAAGTGAAATGAGAGGAACCATGTGAAGAATGAGAGGGTTCCAGAAAAATCCAAACCACATGGTGTGTATTCTGAAGAATAGATGACATATGGGATCCGAAATGTAGAAATTCGGTCTTTGGAGAAAATAAAATATCACAAACCATGTGTTACCCACCAAAAAATATGATACTCAAGCCTAAAAAACCAACATGTACCCATATGGTACATGGGTATGGAAAAGACTTATTATACATGTATAGATAGAGTAAAAAGGCATGAACTAGTATCCAAACCTAGTTAGATTACCTAAACATAGCCAATAAAATGGGCATGATCATTGTACATGGACACAACTAGTTATTCAGAAAGGTCCAAGCACCCACACATGGATAGATACATAAGAAAATCCATAGTAAATAGGTAATTCTTAAAGTAAACGGGCACACGAAAAATTACATGAGCATACATTGGGTAGATAATACACATCATCTATTATAAATAAACATTGTAATATTTTTACAATATAGTTTGATGTCCTCTTTATATTTATTATAGAACTATTTATGTTGTTTTTAATCCCTTTTTCATTCCCCATGATGGTACAATGACACATCATGTCCGAAAAATAAGATGTGTTCCCATATATGTTATTATTCTTTGATAGAGTTTAGGAACCCCCTTTTTGGCCTAGGGTGTGATCCCCCATCATTTCCTCATCTTTCCTATATGGGGTTTGAAGAATTATCATGAACAAGATACATGATTGTATGTTAATATTCAAAGAATTTTATTATAGTTAGGGTCTAGTAAACCTCAAAACTCAAGCTGATATCCCCTTAACGGTCAGTGATATCTTTTAAGTTCCAGTGAGTACTTACTCATGGAATGTACTAACGAGCATGACTTCTCATGTGAGCACTATAAGTGTTATTATCCTCGACCAGAATCTTATGGTTGGTAGTTTGGTTATGAACTCCTTGATACTTGGTGTCTTTCTTGAGTATATTTGGGTTATTTTATTATTTTAATGTCTCATATTCTTTATGACATACCTCCCTATTGACGAGATGATTACTCTCTCCAATATTTTTTAGTGATTTAAGGGTATCCTACTAGGTAATTTTTTAGCCACGCCTACATGGGATTCTCCAAGACATATCATATCTTAAACAGATGATATACCTTTTAACAATTTCATATGAGGATAAGGATAAGTCCTAGTATAGTCAGATGTATAGATTTTTGTTTGTACTAAGTGTTTCATTTGATAGTAGTCCCCTCATTCATAGCATGCTGGACTCCATTTTATGTCATTAGAGGTAATGTAAAAAGACCTTTTTCTTTACCAAAATTTTTCATAATATTATTTGGGATATATTTTATTCATGCATTATGGTATATATTTTATTTCTTTAACTTTATGTATTATATTAGAAGTTTGTGTTGTGTGCATGTATATTTATACATTAGGATAAGTCCTCTAATTCATTTGATATTCCCACTAAGTTCTTGTTGATACCTCCTAGCCTATTGGGGGAGAGATTAGGCTATTTTACACATCTTATAACTGGCCAGGAGGGCCCCAGAGGTTTGGGTTGTGACAAGAGAGAAAAATACCTAGAATTTCATTGAATATTGTAGGGAAAGAGAAAATAATATATAATAATAAAGAGGATGAAACATATGTTTTTGTGAAATCTATAATGAATAATACCATTTTGGTATAAGATTCTAGCATCTAAGTTTACTAAGAAAACATAATTTCCTCAGCAATAACGGGAAAAATTATTTCATTTTCTATAGTCTAAAAAATAATCAGATGTAGGACATCTAAAACTCTTTAATTTTTTTAGTATAAACACGCATCAATGAAGTTGATAGATATAAGATAGACTCAATGTCCAAATCTAATTTTATAATAGTCCATGAGAATGAATATTTTTGTTTTAGGCAATGGGATGATGATAGTCATCAATTAATCAAAATTTGAAATGATCTGTTTAGTCAGAAGATCTTATAGAATAATTAGAATAGTATTGAATCATAAGTTTATTGGAATAATACATACACTATAATATATTTTTATCTGGATAAAAGAACCAACAGAATAAAATTTTCAATAACTCTAGATATCAACATCAGTTTAGAAAAAAAAACTCATATAGTGGAAGAGATCATAGAATACTCATGTTCATCAAAATACAGAGGGAAATATCTGAAAGTTAAGCACCTGAATATTGGTTAACCTGAATTATAGGAACTAGAAAAAGAATTATTGAAAGAGAAGATTCTTAATTATAGTTTATAAGAACTTATAGAGTTATATTACTGGCCCATATGTATGGATTTAATATTATTTCCTTACTTTTGATAGAGATTTTGGAACTTGAATTACGTGAAGAGATATTAATGCTTAGTGAAACGAATCATTGGGATTTATCCATAGAGGAAGAAATGAAGCTTGATATGATCAATATAATAGGGTAATTGGATAAAATAATGGATGGAAGTTGATTACTGTTGAGAAAATTGGTTTCTTGATTGAATGAAGTGGATGATAGAAGTAGAAAATAAAACACATTATTAGTGCTGATAGTATTTTGACATAATGAAGAAAAATATTTCTAAAAAATATCACTATTAATTTACCATATTACCATTAAAATATTTTTTAGTCTTATAGCTTCCAATGAAATATAATTAGAGAAGTTGGATGTCGAAATATCATTTCTCTATGGAGATTTAGAGTAGGTGGTCTACCATGACCATCAAAAGGGTTTTGAAAACTGTCAAATCTACAGTCTTGTTTATAAGTTTAATTGAATCCTATATGACTTGAAATGGGAAAATAATAAATGGAAATGGATTTTTGAAACATTCATTATTGAATAAGGTTTTATGTGATATGACTCTAATTATTTATATTATTAGAAGGTGTGTAATGATGGTGCTTACATGATATTTATACTATACATGGATGAAATATTTCTTGCAAGTTCGACGTGTTCATATATTCGGTAGGTGAAGAGTATGTTTTTATGAAGATTTGATATGATAGATCTCTTACAATATTAGAAAATATTCAGGATGTAGATAGTTATGGTTCCATAATCTGGAACTCTTGTGCTACCCCAAAAAGATTGCTTCTAAAACATCATTGATAAATATTGGTTTCTCAAATGTAAAATTAAATTAACCCATGTTTATGTAAACTTAATGATATCTTTGGAAGATGGAGTACAATTATAAGAATATGATTAGTACTAAAAGGAGGTATCATATGTATTAGTTACCTGGAGATTAATATATTTGATCATTTATAGACATCTAGGTATCATCTTTGTAGTGTGATTAGTAATTTGGTTTATAATTAACCCCATAATGAAGAATTTGGAAGCCATGAAGTGGATCTTCTAATAAATTAAATAATTATAAGATAAAGTTATATTTTTTCATTAAGATGAAACTTTGAAAGGACTTATATAAAAATATTTTTCTAGGGATTCAGCTTCATGAAGATCGTAATGGGATTTTGTTTAAATTTGTTGGACTAAAGGTTAGTTTAATATCTCAGTAATAGAAAAAAAAATGTGATCTATAATTAATGTTGAATAAATAGTAGATATTGAATCTAGAAATGATTTTCCCTATTTAATTCTCTTATTGAAGGATCTTATAAACTCACTAAATAGTGTCAAGTTAGAATCAGACTATAATTAAACTCTCTTATAATCTACTATTCCCTAAAAGAATGAAACAGATTGACCTGAAATTATATTCGATTCAAAATATATTATATGATAAATTGTAATATATGTGAATGATTTTAAGTGAAAAAAATCATACAGATATGTTCATGAATGTTCTAGTCATTTAAATCCTTTAGAATTGATGTTCTATAGTATGACAAAGTTTATTAGAGGATAATGGAGAACATTGCATGCATATGGAAGGGGGATGTGTATCATTCCTCTATGTTCAAGGATACCAAGGATATAAATTAGTGTAGTCTTCATGTGGGATATTATTAGTATTGTTAAGAATTTTTCAAGTGACCATTTTTAACATACTTGAAGAGAAAACCCTAGAAGTTCATCTCAGAATTGTTAATATAGTGGTAGAATCATATTCAACACATGAGTTTCATTTAGATAATGTTGAATATTTTATGATAAGTTTTCACATTATCCTGTGTTAATTTAAAGGGGGATGTGAATAGTCTACTAGCTATAGAAGTTTAGTTCTTTCTCACAAAATAAAATTGGTGAAATCAATGGATGAATGACCACAAATATTTAATAGTTGTGACATATAATCCACTAGTTATGAACCTATATTAAATATATATGGTATCAATTGATGATGTGTATCAAAGTATCAAGCATCTTATTCTGGATTTATATTTAACAATTGATCATTGTCTATAGTGTTTATAATCATATTTTATTTCTTGTAATATGAATTTTTTTAGTGTTCTCCCGTGGACGTGGGGGCATAGTTCAAACCACATAATCTTGTAATTCTACATTAATTTTCTTATTAATTTCTTGGTTTGATTTTTTATAAATGTTTAGAGAGTGTGGGCGTATTATCACTTAGTTCAATGAGTATGATTCATAATTTTTCCATATTTTGGTACAGTAAGAATATATGGACGTTCTAGTGATTAAAATTATAGTATATAGAATCTATAGTATTTTTAGTCATCTAATTGATTAAATAATTATATTATAGTGTTTGTATAGTTTGTCCCCCCACCATAACCAAATACTAGACCATTGGGTACTCAGTGGTCTTTAAGAACCAAAACCAATTTTATTTTCCCTCTAATTTCTATCTAAATATCCTTTGAGAATTCTTCTAATTATCTCGAAACACCATCTTCAAAAATTTTATAAAATTGAAAATAGTATCTCTTTAGGAAAAATCATAAAACTAAATAAGTCTACATTTTTACAACTTGAATTCCTAAATGAAAATTACATTGCAGCATTAAATAATTAATTAATGTTAGGTGTTACTATTAGTATTTTATTAGTCTTAATATTATACCAAATATTATAAATATTATTTTAGAGTTTTTATTTTCAATAAAGGTGAATGGATTTCTCATTATTTTATTTTTTGTAAGAAATTTGCAAGTATTCCTTTGGATTTTAATGCCTTCAATAACAGAAAAAGGATTAATCTATAGTTTTTGGTTATCCTTGATTTAAAAAGTCTTTCTCTAAAGACTACTATTATAAAAGAAGTCAAAAAGATAAATCATTTTGGATTCAAAAATTATAGGTATTTAATTTTGGAAGATATATGAAAATATAATGAAATTAAAATATTATTTTCCTGGAATTAAAAAAGGGAAATGATGTTAGGAATGATCTTAAAAGAGGATTTCTTGTATCCCAATTGAAGGAATAAAAATAAATGTAGTATAGATGGGGGTGTATATGTTTTTATGTAATTAAATATGGAATGAATATTGTTATTTAAAATTGATACATTTATATTTAATATATATAATAAGGTATCTAAATGTAGTTTAAATATTTACAATTATGGAATTACACTCATATATGAGAAATGGGTCTTACAGTTTAATATAAACAAGATAGTGTGCCATGATGTTAAGATTCTTGTATTAAATACATTAAAAATATTTTTTAGTGTCATGTATCTAATACCCTTGGTTTTTGGAACTACCTAATATTGATTATAATTTCACTTATGTAAGAAAAGATCATAATTCACTTAGATCTAGATAAGATTGATATGTGTTAAAATTAATAGGACCAATAAAACTCTTAAAGTGGGGTGAAATAGGTTGTGACCATTCTGTACATCTCATTGGATCTTGATAATGCATTCTTCAAAACTTATTAAAACTTTGGAAAATACCTGCATAACCACCACAATCAATAATACTAAATCTAAAACAAGTCAAACAATGTTACTTACATCATCATTATGCAATTCATATAACGAGGGCCTGCTAACAATGTATTGATCTTCCAAAATACAATAATATGTAGTATTTTGAGGGATAAAATGTTTTGATCATTGTAAGTACATTCCAATATTAATATCTTTGCAATTTAGTTCATGTATTAGAACACCACCTCCCTCGGGACACTCCTTCTAATTCCCATTTCACACACTACTTAGGATGGATATCCTGTTAGATTATTGACATAAATATAACCGTTATATTTTCAAGGATTAATATATTAATTTACATCATTCAAGATATAATATTATAATCCAATTTAATCCACAAATCACAATGAATAATATATGAAAGTAATTAAGAACTCCGAATTCATTTTTGATCAAGTTTATAGAAAAAACCTAATTTTCACATAAGTATTATGTTATAGACAATTCACTAAGTAAGTTCTATGTGTTTTACTATTATATAAATTAGTTCTTCACACTAATATTACTTCCACATAATTTCTTCATGGTTATATCTATCATAAAATTTCTTCATGATTCATTTTTTTGTAAATTTTCCATATTTTTCTTCTTTCCACAAATGATTAGATTAATATAATTTTAATTAACATCTAGATTAATTATGATCTATATAAATGAATATGTTTATTCTCATTTCCAAAAAAGAAGAGTTTTATTAACTCTAATCTTCTTTTATTTACTTCTCTAACTTAAATAAGGTTTTTAGGGGCATTCTTATATTTAAAAAACACCAAAAAATATCTCCACCTATGATTATCTCATTTCAAACAATATTATCCCTTTTCACCACAAACATCAAGATAATCCAAAAAATAGATTCAATTTCACATATATTTAATAGATTTTGATTCATAGTTTATGTAAAGGTGCCACCAATTTCTCATAGATAGTGATGACTCTGTATAAATGTTTCATATATTTCTTCAATTCGCATAAAATTTTAAACTAGATAAATCATTCATAGCTTCACGTAAGATCCACCTATAATGTTTCACACACCACATCGACCATCTATTCAAAAATTATATTGCATCCACATACTTATTTCATGATAATTAATCCATGAAATGATTGTTAAAAATATTATTTTGTATTAATTTCTTGACATTTTTCAACATAAGGCTTTCTATAAAATGATACCATGTAAATAATACATGAAAATCAAACATTTAATCTTATTTTTTCACTAAACTTCATCATAAAATGTAACCTTTAACAAAAAATTACCCTTTTATATAAATCAACATTTACTTTAAACTTATATTGACTTTTATAAAATTTTCCTTCATACACTATATTTTAGTTTTAGATTAAGACTATAATCACAATGTAAAATTTAAAAAAATTCCCCTTGAATTCAAACTCCATTTTCAAAGAAGAAATGTAAACAAGAACTTGATTGATAAAAAACAATATATCCAATTTCATTATCAGTAAAGTAATTTTATCCTATGCATTCTAGTATTCTCTAAAAACATTTCCTAGATCTCAATAACCTACATTATATATAAACATGCTTCCAATATTCACCACTATGGGGTTTTTAGTAAACCAATATGGAATTAAATACACCTAGATGGTAATAAAATAACACATCTATCACTCTGAGTCAATATGACAAATTCTTATTATATAAAATAATATCTCAAGAGAGTATTTTATGAGTCGTGAAACACCTCATCCAATCCCATTATTTTGATGATTTTTCTATAACTCCCTCTACCTTAAAAATCATATAAATTTCATTCCCCATGGATCATTTCTCCCCATGAAATTCATACAAATTTTATCCACCTAACTTTAATACCATGTAATATCCAAAATGATAGAAGTCAACACTAAATCCATTTTTATGGAAAATAAGAATTTTCTCCCCATTTTGTCACAGAATGACACAGATAACACAATATTCATTGAATTTCAAAAAATCATAGACATTAATATTAAAAATGTGTTGTTTATTTAATTTTTTCATTTATTAAATTGAAATGAGAGGATCTGAATGTTATATTTGAGATAAAAAAATAATGGTTGCAGGAAAATCAAGTATAGGTGGGTGTTTTAAAAGTAATATTTCTAGAAGTGGTGTGTACTGGTCAGTGTTTTAAAATATGTTTAATGGAATTTATATATCCCATTGATGTTCCAAGATGACGATAATATTATGTATATAATGGTTTTTTGACAAATGAAATGACAATAAATATTAATTTAGTGGGATGTTAGAGTAACTTAAATAATTCATAGAATGTCACATAACTCTACCCCTACCATAATATCATTTAGTATTTTCCACCACTTGTCCATGGTGGATCCCTATGATTTAACGGGAGACTTAAAATTACACCTATAAATTCTTTACATACAATATTTCAAGATAATTCTTTCATCCTCTATATTAAAATAGTTGTTGGCATAGAGTTATCTCATGTGTATTCCCCAGATACTGTCATTTCTTCTTCTTCTTGAAAATAATTTCAAGATCCTTGGGCATTATACCTCTTCCATGTTGCATTTCTACCTCATATATGTGTCTAGGTCAATTTTCAAACCTATTGTGGTTGATCATCCTCTCGGACCAGCTATTGGTCATGCTCAATTGAGGGACTTAATTGTATATCAAAAGTTGGTGATACCTAATGACTAACTAGGACCAAATATAAGTGGGTGAGACCACTTATACATGTTTAGTAATATGATTTTAAGTAATTATATATTTAATTAGTTTACATGCTCTTAGTGATTTTAATTCTAATAAATTTTCATGGAAATATACACTTAATAGTTTTCTCTTAGATATATGGGACCTATGTTTTGAACCATGTAATTTATTATTCTCATTACTCTGATTTTATTTTTATTTAATGTTTGTGCATGATTTTTTATTATGTATGAGGTTTATCTTAGAAAGGTGATTTATAGTGAGTTATTTAATTTTCAATTTCTGGTGAAATAAAATTCATGAGGTATCTTTCATTCAAGGAATTTTGGAATATTTTTCTATTATTTCAGGTGTTATGAATTGTGTATCTTATAATGATTCATGGTGCTCGTCCTTAAAAATTTGAACAAGATATATAATTAGGTATTGAAAATATACACTTAGTAGACTAAGGTAATATCAAATCTATGTTGTTAATGTTATTTAAACTAATTAATGGTCACTATATTAAAATTTATAGGATAAGAATAAGAAGGAATGCCATATATAGATAAATTAATGTGGTTAGACTTTTTCTTCTAGAGAATATAGATGGAGGACTATCTCATTTATGAGGATTTTGAATTTCCATTCAATGAGATCAAATTAGATGTTATAGAGATTAAAGAATGGGAAATATTAGATAGAATAGAACATGGGTAAGTTAGGACATATTTAGATCAAAATGTAGAATTTAATATCTTGTTGAAGAATTATTTTGAAAATTAAATATATTGTGAATGAATATGATAATCCTATGGTGTTGATCAAAGTGTTCATGATATGGAGGTTGTTTAGAATGAGGTTTTTGGAAGTTATTCCTATCAAAAAACATGTGTACGGATTTTGTATGGTTCTAAAAATCCCTGAATCATTTAATATCATGTTCATAGAAAATGTGTAGGTACATTTATTATCATCATATCTTATGGAGTTATGGGGTGAAAAGGTATATATCATAGGAAACTCTTATTGGATAACATACTTTGTGTTTAAGGATTCTAGAAATATTTATATGATAAATAACTTAAACTAAGGGAAGTATAATCAGCCATTGTAATAAAACTATGTTACAAAGGAAGTGAATGATAGAATCATAAAAAGTTAATTAGGATTAAAACAAAAGATAATTATAGAGATGGGAGTCACGAATAATTTAATGGTCTAAGCATTTTATTTTGGAATGGTAATAAAAAATGATATCTTAAGAAGGAATACTAGGGTTTTAGGGTGAATTATAAAGGAAAAATTCTATAAGTTCATTTTATATTTATTTAGTTTAAGGTATAAGAAAAATTTTGTTGAGTGTTAATATTATAGTGGAATAACAAGTAAATAATTATAGATAATCATTCAATTTTAGGGAAGAACAATGATCCCTAGTGAATTATATATCTAGTAAATCCTATTATGTTCACATTACCAAGGATATGGCTCTTTTAGTCAAGTGGAAAGGACATGTCATCATTACGATGTAAAATAAGAGAGGGTTGAAGTTGAAATAAGTATGGAACATACCAGGTTTATAAAAGAACATTACCTTGTTTGTCCAACTGAATACAGAAGCTTATAGAAATTTTTTTAGTTGATTATTAAAATTTACTCGGGGTTCCATGTTAATAAAGATAGGATTTAAAGAAATAAAATTGTATCTAATAAAAAGTTTTGATTGAGCCAAATTTTTTAGTGAATTAACTTCTACAAATATGGATGCTTAGTATTATCATCAAAGTCACCCAAGTGAGAATAAAATTAAATTTCTTCTATCAAAGGGTATACTAAATCTAAGTCGCATTAAAATAAATTTTTATGAGATATAATATCTATAAGAAGATAAATGTATCTATAGTTTTTATTAGAATTAATCCATCATCTTGGCAGTAATAACCTATTTCCTTAGATGTTTGGGGACCTTCCCAAACTCATTCTTATGAAGGATTTTTATACTTTTTCACTTTTATTGGTGATTCAGCAGGTAATGTATGATTTTAATTATTGTAAAAAATAGAATGTTTTCATTAATTTGGTACAATAAAAGGGTATTTTGTATTGTGATACCTGAAGAAAGATCAAATGATTATGGTTTCATAATGGTGTTAAAAATCAAGGAATGGGTTTTCAAAACCTGTACCAGAAGAAAGGAATTCGGATGTAAATGATTTTACCAATAACACCATATAATAATATATTGGTTGGGTGAATGAATTATATAATATCAGAAAGTGAATAGAGTGTGATAATAAATTTTGGAATTCCCATGGAATTTTGGATAGAAGCAATCAATTGTGTGATGTACCAAGTTAATAGATGTTATTCAACGCCAATTTGTTAGGATATTCAATTGTGTATATAGCCTTGAATAATAGGGAGTCTTATCCACCAATTTTTTTTAAAAAATTCATCTTCTTTTTATTTGTATGGAATGAAATTTTTATGTATTGAAATTTAGAAGATTCAATAACTAAATAGGGACTTGTCTTAAAGATTTGAGATTAAATATCATAGAGGCTAATAAATGTTTTTGGGTACAGGACTAAGAAGAAAAGGCTAGAAAAAAGTTTTTTTTCTAAAAGGGAATAAATATTGAATATAATTGAATATTTTTCAAGTTTTTAATCAAATCTATTAACAACTAGACTAGTTAGAAACTTTATGATTCCCAAGAAGAAATTGATAACAATTAAGGTGTTTTGATGTATACCATGGATGTTTTGTACATAAAAAGTAGGATTACTAATTTATTTTATGTTGTTTATTCATCAGGACCTTTCATTTGTAGAGGGATTCATTAATAATTTCATGGAGAATTTGGGGGAATTACATTAGGAGGATAAGAAATGGATAATATAGTATCACAATGGAATGGATGATACATCCAAATTATTTGAGATGGATAATCATTTTCAAAGGAAAATAAATGAAAATATTTATGGAGATTTGGATACATAGAAGATTACAATAGACTATGAGTTTAGAATTTATATAATTTTAGTTATTTGGATGTCAAGGATGATACCAGAATTAAATTTATCGAAAAATAATGAAGAATATGTTGTCACAAAAAAGAAAGGAATGAACTAATATAGTTTCTGAATCTAATAGAGGAGCTCAAAATTATTCAAGTATGTAGATTTTTATTATTTTTTAATTAAAGGGAAATAAATTTAAGTTTTAATCTAGTGTTTTATGCTTGGGTGAAAAATATTGACCAGAAATATCACATCTTTTGGAAGATACTGGTGGATACTGATATGTAGTTAAAGAAGATAGCTTGAACACCTGATCCAGTTAGCATGTCCACTAAGGTACTAGTCTAAAAATTATGAGGAAATATTATACCTTAAATGGACTAAGATAATTATAATGGGGTTGAGACATTGTTTTATATACAAGTGGAAGGACCGTGTCCCTATATAAGTGTTTTATTATGACATGGTTTCAAGATATAAATATTTAATAAGGTATTTTGTTTGGAATATGAATTCATTTCATGTTTCTATTTAATATAATATAAATAGAATATCTAAAAGTTTTCTTTATCCTAATTAGATAATGGTAGAGTGAATCTCTAATAGATGTGGGAATTCTAGAAAATTTGTTTCCGGAGGTTGTTTGTACTAGTCAGTGCTCTAGAATACATTGAATGAAATTTATAGAATTATTTTAGGATCCATAATAATGATATGTAATATTCATTCCTCCCATATGTTATAGCAACGGAAATGATACATAAGGGTCATTTAGTGGAACATAAAAGTAACTTTTATTATTCACCTAATGTTGTAGGTTGTAGGTGGGATTTCTACATGAAATATGAATTAACCAAGTTCAATGGAGGGAATTACATGAATATTTAATGTTAGTGAAACTTGATAACTACTCAGTGCCTACTATAAGTTATTTGAACTTATTTTACATGTGTTTTCATGAGATAACTTTTAACTAGTGATCTCATTGAAAGACCTAGAAAATATGGATACAATTCATACAATGTTTGATGAAAATAAAAATGAGACATTGTTCTCCCATGTATAAATGAAATAATGTATGTACCAAATAATTCATTATACACTTTTATTTTCATTTATCTTACTTCATATATACTTTTTAGTTTTTCTAGAGTATATTTGATGTTCAACTCAATGTGGTAATTTAGGTTGAGGTTTTTTCTACCAAATTTTTATTAGACTGATTTTTTAAGTATTTTATTATCAATGATGGTATGGAACATTCTCCTCCATTCTAGGGGCTTTAGACATTGCATTTTTGGTTGATTTTTGGGGTTTATCTAGACATATTATACCCCCTTAAAAATGATCATTGAGAGAAAGAAATTTTGAAACATAAGAAAATCATGTAAAACAGAAGATTGAAAGGGGGGGTGGAAAATTTTTTAACCTCCTTGAGCTGAGGGAGGTGGTTGAACACCATGTTTATACTAATGCTTCTCATATTATAGAGTGGGTAATGTCTTAGTCATAACATTTTCCACTAGTTAATTAGTTGTAGATTTTTTTATTTTGATCCATCCAAGGTCCATATTCTCTTTGATAATGTAATATATGATCTTAATATGTTTGGTATGAGAGTATTTTACATGTTATTTCTTGTGTTAAATTAAACTCTTATTAGAAAATAATATCACCGTAGGTTATTTCACATATTCACCGATATCCTCCAATTATTTCTTCATCCATATAATTTAAACTAATTATTTAATTACTAAGATATATACTACTTAATTTATTATATGAGATGTGATATCTTTTTTTACTCATCTATCTTATAAATTTAATTCTAAAAAAAATTCTGAAGTAATTGTAGACTCTCGTTCCACTGCATAATTTTCGTAGTTCTTATATGAAAAAAATAATAATTCATGACCATTTCCTACAAAAAAACAAGAAAAAATTGGTGTTGATTTTTTTGAACCTCAAGATATATTTAATTGGTGTGATATTCACATCCTTTAAATTATTATGGAAATGGGTCAACAAACATGTGTTATAAAAAATATTTGGTCGAGTTTCTATAAAATATAAAATGATTATAATTATTATTATATATTAGTTATGATCCATATATTTTTCTACCTTATTATTCCCAATCATGGTTTAAAAAAATCAGAGTTATAATTTGTTTGGATTCATTCATATCTATAATAGTCATGAACCCGCACTCTTATATACTATACTAAAATCCATAACATTACATTATATACTTTGATACTAATAATTTGGAACCATATTTTTTATCCAATACTTACGAAATGTAAAACAAGACATGGATTAATAACATTATAGAGGAATATTTTGGTTTAGAGTTTTATATAATTTGTACAAACACCTATAAAAGAAATTCACACTACTTTAAATGAGAATTTATCCCACATAACATATACTTTCTTTATCACATTAATAAATTTTCACCATCCATATGAAATACCTTATAACCATATCTTTTTTAAAATAATTTCACAAAAATCTGAGGAAAAGTAAAAATAATAAGTGTGTGATAAAATTATAAGTGAGGTTGAACATTAGACTTAAAAAATTAAATGTAATAAATAAGCATAAGAAGATCATAAGGGTGTAATGAAATAAATAAAGTTCATGAGAGAATCTTAAAGGAACTCATACAAAAAAATACATGGATCTCCAAATATTAAAACATGGAAAATGAAATAGCATTAGAATCAATAACCAAGATCCATGGGATATCAATCTCAATCATGATAAAAATTATAAACTCATAACAACAAATTGAGGTTGTTTTTGGTAACATGGAGAATAATGTTCATAAAAACCTTTCATAACACATTCAAAACCCATATAATTGGAATAAAAATATAGATGAATTCCAACATTATCATTACTGAATACATTGGAGATCAATAATGGGGATCAAACTTTGTATAATCTATATTGGGACCACCTATATTTCCTAATCTATAAAGGGTCACAACTTGTTGTATATGCTATATCAGGCACACACATGAGCTTTATTAGGCCTCAACCATTCATATAAGATATATCAGGCTCGACAATTTCATATAATGCTCAATTAATATTTCATGAATAAACAAAATTCAATATAAATCTAATAAAACAAAAAATATATTCATTTATAACCTGATAAAACCTTTGAAAATAAATGGGTTTAATGTCAATCTCCTTGAAACACAATTAACCTATGAAAAAATGGGTTCTATAGAAACATATTTGAAACATGGTTATCCCATGGAAAATAAATAGGTACCATAATAATATCATTTTAATATGTTTATCCCATTGTAATGAAACAAGTTCCATAACAATATCTTTGAAACAGGTTTAACATATGGTAAAGAAATGGGATCAACAATAATTTCGTTTAAACATTCATAATAGGTCCATAGAAAAATGAGAATGTTATAAATTCAAAAAAACCAGTTTATTACATGTAAAAATATTTTTTGTTGACATTTATTAATGTGACTTTTATTATAATAACTTTAAAACCATTCCAAAAGAAAATAAGCCTGAAACATTCCAATGTCTTTCATACCACCTAGAAATGTTTGAATCATAAGACCAATGAAAAAAATAATTTTAAATGAAAGTTATAATTTCAAAATTATAAGTACATTAATGATATATCATTCCAATGTATAAGTATGCACACATCATAAAATATGATTGTTTTTTAACATAACAAACATCTCAAAAAATTAAAATTGTGACAAAAATTTATTATCGCTTTGGTATATTTAAAACTAAAAAAACCATGAAATATAGATAATTAAATGGATATGAAAATAACAATAAATTCATGTACAAGACTATTAAAATATATTCATGGGGTGTACATACACCACACAACAAAAATAAGTGGTGAATATATCATAAGTCTCTTAGAAGTAAAAGTGATACTAGAAATCCACTTAAAATTATGGTAACATCAGAATTATAAATAATAAATGAAATAATCATCAAATAAAAAATTTAAATACCATGATGTTAAAATAATTCATAACATATTATTTCAAAACAGGTATAATTTCCACCATAGAAAATAAGTTGTGAATATGACATTTATCTCACATATGTTAAAAGTGAAATGAAAATCTCTAACAAAGATTATATAATTGGAGTTATAATAAATCAATGAAAAAATTATGTATAAAAAATTTAAATAAACAAAATTAATGTGTAAATAAAAAATAATAAAATCATAGGTCATTTCACACATATTCTTTTAATAATATAGCCAATAAAATATATGTTTAACATAATGAATGGAAATTTAGTAAATAAATGCCTTACCTTGATTCTAGTTTGTCATGATTTTCCTTTACATTCCTAAATAATAAAAATAGATTAATTATTTAAAAACATAATAACATTTTCCATGTTTATTATTATTATTTTTACTTATATACAAGTTATGTACAATTTCATAATCAATAATGTTTCAGTCAAAATTTTTTACCATATTCAGCTTATCTGTCAAAACTGACTTTGATAGGATGACTATGGTCCATGATTTCATTATATATTATTATCTAGAACAAAAAACATGAAATAATTATCACATTTTATATCAATTATAATTTTAAAATTATATAGGAAATATGGTTATGAAAAATTAACCAAAATCACGATCATAGAGATGGTAGGTCGTACATATGCATGAGTAATGATTCCATTTTTCATTGATCATTATAGAAAGAAAGTAATATAAATTTATATTCAAATAATGAAAATTATTTCCAAAATACCATATTATTTAATTATATATACTTATATATTTCCATATTGAGATGTGGTTATGCAAAAATAAGAATCCCATGGCTTTGAGGAGGTGGTAGTCTACACACCAACGAACGCCATTATCACTTTTTCATTGTGTGAAATGGAAAGAGGAAAATAATATTTTATTCTCCCCAATAGACAATTATGTCATAAATATCATAAATATTTAATTTATATAATATTTTTAACCCATTTTTAATACCTTCCATATAAAGTTTGAATGTATCACATCACTTTGAGGAGGTGGTAGTCCACAGGTCCACAAACGATGTTATTGTATTCCCAAAAAATAGAAAGAATGATGGTATGTGTTATATAATAAATAAATAACTAATAGTAAATTTAATTATCATATATATCATATAAAATCAATTTTTTCTATCAAAATTTCCAATAATGATAGGTGGTAAGGGAAAAATTAATGACATTGTTTCACGAGTCAGTAGTTCTTCATACACACAAATGGTGATTTCATTACCTATTTGATGGATGTGTGTGTAGGTGTATGTATAACCCATAATATAAATACATAAAAATATATTTATTATATTTTTTTATTATATACTAATGTAATTATAATGATTTTAGAGGGGATAAATAAATAAAAAAGGTGCCCATTGAAAAATATTACCAATTCTTCAGGTAACTCCTATTGGATTTCACCAAAATAATTCTTTGGTTTTCTTTATTAAAAAGGTGAGGATTATATAATGAGATATTTGATATTTATATCTTTATTTGGGAAGGCTTTCTATAAGCCAATGGTCTTGAGAGGTGTAAACAAGTGGGAGGGGTGAGTTTCATTTTATTGTGGGGGAGGAGTGCCATTCTTTTAAATATAAAAAGTTAATCATTATTGATTGGAATCACTTGAATAATATTCCTCCAATAATGAATAAGATTTTATAAAATAGACTATATTAGTTATTTATATGTTTATAGGTCATTTCGGCCTTTAATTTTAAAGTTTAATCACTATGTAAACTATTTTTTACCTTAGTCCTTCTAATTAATGTTAATTTATTTGACTAATATTTTTGTTCCAAACTAAATTGAACATACAATAGACTATAAATTATTATAATTAAAAATAGGTAATCCATTTTTCCAAATTCTAATCATATAATTGGATGAAGTTAATTTAATAGTATTCTCACAGATGGGACAAGATATTGGGCTTTTAAAAGGAAAATTTTCAAAAATTAAAAATATTTTTATATAAAATGGCAATATTAAATTGATTAAAATGACCTAAATTGGATTTATCGATGTAAAAAATATCTAACTATACTTTAAAACCTACTTAACATATAATTTTACTATATCAATAAATCAGATAAAAATGCATTTTCAATTAAAATTCAGTATTACTCACTATTCATTAAAATATAAGTGTTCTCACAAAAATAACAAAATTTCCCCCAAATTAAATTTTTATATTAAAATTTCAAAAGATAAGTTTATTTTTTGATATAAAAATTCTGAATGTTTTAAAATTTATTTCTAAAACAATTGTTTCATTAAAAGGTAGTACAACTACCTTTTAGAAAAAATAGATTTTATGCTTTAAATTGGATTTATTCATATATTAATCCTATAAAATTTATTATATATATTTCAAAACACTTTATTGAATATATAAAATATCAATTTCATTAATAATTTTCACTAATAGTGAGTAATTAAGAAAAAATTTCATTTTGTTCATGAAAATAGTTTTCTATAAAAACAATTCCTCTATATTCAATTGGGTTTTAATTTAATTTATAATTAATGAGAAACCAATTAATTAATTTTATAAACATGTGTATATAATTTTTTCTAAAATTTAGTTAATATAATAAAATCTCTTTATTCCAACATCTAGGTGATGACTATTATATTAAATATTAATATTATATTATCATTATGTAAAACACGGGCTTTCATGTAACACACATTATCGAAGGGACTCGGTGTTGCGTGAAACACAAGATAATATTAGAGTTGTATATAATGAATGAATAATTATGAATTTCATGTAGCACAAGATATCAATTAATTTAAATTTATTTTAAAGAATATATTTCGTAAAATCTCATGATGTTATATCCTGCCACCCTTAAACTGAATTTCACCCTTCAAATTAATCTTGGTAATCAAAGGATTAAAATTTTTAGAATTACCTTATTTAAACTCACATTATAAAAATAAAATATATAAAACATCCATTAAAATGGAAAGTGGGAAACATAATGTTCACTATAAGATACAAATGACTAGTATTCCACATAGGAAAAACATAGGTGCAAAAGGAGAAAAACATAAATAATTATAGAGAGTGATTGTGGTCATTGATAAAAAACAAGTGAATGATAAATGTAAAGTTAAGGGCCTAAAAAAATAAATCTATGATTATAAATAAGGACACTGGTTCATCATAATTGATGGTACAAGGATAATACTTTTGTTTCATGATCCTTTTCCTAGAGTTAAATACTTATCTTACCATATAGTCCAAGAACAATAAAAAATAAATATTCATAATTAATGAGTATAGTTTAATCCTATAGTCAATTACCACCAAAATCCCTTCTTTTTCTCCAAATGATGATTTTTCATGATGAATGTTTTATTAGTAAAGCACTAAAATCTACTTTTAAAGACCACAAAACCATAAAAGGGATAGTCAAACTCTTCGAACTATCATTAGACACTATGCAATACCAAAATGGTTAGAAAATGGTAAGATAATTCCCAATAAGAATAAACCTTTACATAATAAAATAATCTGCAAAATTCTATGATAGTATCCAATGATGAAAATAATCATTCCAAAACCCTATATCTAAAATAAACAAAATAAACTCAAAATTTAATAGTGTTGTAACATCAAAAGTTATATCACACCTTCCATATTTAAACAAAAAAAATATAGTGTTCATATTTTGAAGTAACATTATCCACTTAGTAACCAAATCATTTTTAAATCATGTTGTTATCTATTCAATAATACTGGCATTCTAATAATTACCTCAAAATCCAAGATCATAAAAATGATAAAAGATATAAATACCTTAAAAGTTATTTCACAAAAATTAATTAAATTATTCAAATTAATCCAATGATTTACATATATTTAAACCTAATATAATATCTCCTAAAATTTTATTGATAACTTCATCCAAATTTCAACTTAAAACGTCAAATGGGGTTCCATGAAAAATTAATATTATGATAATCCTTATGATTATAGTCCTATGAAATTATCCATGGATATTAATATATACTTGAATGAACAAATAATAATATCTAAAGTTGTTTAGACCGACCTTTGATACCAAATATAATAGCCCATAACCAGTACTCCTAGATCCTATTACAAAATCTATAACTTCATCATCATCATATAAATTATTATTCAAAGAAAAAAGTAAATAGTACAACCACAACCTGAAAAGTCTTTCAAAAAGAAACACATGACTACAGGGGTCTAAAATAGTGCATACTGCAAGAATTACCTCTTATGATATTAATCCACACTAACTTCATGTTTTGTAATTAATGAAAAAAATAATATATCTATGCTTGGAATGTCAAGTGAGTCGAGGTAGTCCACGACTTTTGTACTCTTTGACTAGGTGTGGACCGCTTTTGTGTTGTAGTCACGGATTCCACAACATTCTCTAATGATATAATCAATCGAACAAGGGATAACTCTAGGGATATGCAAGGCATTGTGTAATAGCATTGAATATGTTTTAGCTTCCATAATAACCAAAATCATATGCCTTCACTCAATATGTCTTATGAGCATGTCCATAACCTCTACCTGGAGAGATATACCTTGGCCCATCCAGATAGAAAATCCCAGGATAACCAATCCATTTCCATACTGAATGACTCCCCCAAATCACATAACACTTGAGGTACAAGATCAATCTGTGTTGAGATTCACGCCCCTAGGAGGAAGATAACAATAGAAAAATTATACCTGTATTAATATTTCTTCTAGGTGGGGGGTCATGGAAAGCTGTTTTAAACCATTGTAAAGATGGTTCCTCCCACAAGTTTCTCAGTACCCTGAACATATGTATCAGCATCTTTTCAATTCTAATTATGATTGAGAAAACGATTTAGGCCACACCCTCTTGTAACCATTTATTCCCCACCTTCTACAAACACCAATAGCCTTGATGAAAAACCAAGGTGTGGGCCCTTCTCTTTGGGCCCCACTCTCTCCATCCATGGAACCAATGGTCATGAAAGGGCTGATCATCCATGGAAGGAATGGAAAAACCAGTTAAATCGCAAAAAAATTCATACCGCCATCACCCATTTTCTCTCATAGAACAAGTAACCCGAGATTTCCTCTATAAGCCTCATATAAATAACACATAGAAACCATATAAACTCTACAATGCATAATTTTATCATCGGTGGAGATAACTTTGTTTCGAAATATCTAGGTAAGAATGTTATATTTCCTGGGGTAAATCATGGACCAAAGAACATCATTCCACTCATCCAGAGTTGTGAGCATGGTAAGGAACTGATGATAGTTCTTTGTCATGAATGAACCTGAGGAAAATGGGGTAAACACACACCTATATGGGCTTGAGTTTAGGTCGATGAGATGGTACTTTTCCTACTAGTCCCTATCAAAAATAGTGTTGATTAAAGACGAATAAGGGATGGATTCACTAAATGATATGTCTATGGTAGGGAATCCCAAATAGTCAATGGCCACCCCACTCCAATTATTGCACCAGAAAGAGACCACACATGTCCCCATGATCCAGCAAGTATGGGGTTTGAGAGAATTAACAAGGGGACTGATCTCAATCCAAAGGGGAAGCATGGATATCCATTGTAACCTAATACCCGGAATAACTACCATGACTGGTTATCCCGCACACGTTTCAATATTCCATAACCTCCCATGCCAATTTATCCTTCATGTAGGTAAGGGTTTTATTAAGACAACAAGCATTGATACCATCTTTGTTGATAGGCCTCTCCCTCCTGTGACATGAAACCCAGAGCCTTCTTCCCTCAAACATGGGATCCCAAATGAAGCCAGAAATAATTCATTCCATATTTTTAATAACACATTTTGGGTCCTTGATAGATGATAGATCATGAACCGGAGTGGCAAGGAAATGCCCTTTACCAACGTTATCCTACCCCAAATGGATAAATACTCATTCTTCCAGTCAAGAACCAGCTCCATGATCCTACAAATGAGGGGGTCGAAATCATGAATACACAATCTCTCCAAGGATAAAGGTTCTACTAGGTACACCATGGGGTGGTACCCTCTCTTCATACCCAAAATTTGGCTCACATTATGGACATGTCTGGAAGAATAACTATTGGAGATGTAAAAAATTATCTTTCTCTTGTTTATAACCTGAACAATACAATGGTTGTATTCCTCAAACACCATGTTCAGGCCTCACACACTTCTTCTTTTTGCATTTTTTAATATGATGGAATCATTCATGAACATGAGGTGTGACATGGATGGGTGTCTCATCCTTCTTTGGTACAAGTGGATTTCACTACTACTTTTTATGTGATGTATTAGGTGGAAAAGGAAGTATTTAGTAATGATATAAATTCTCAAAGAGATAGGTTCCCCTTGACATAGGTCATTGGTAGCCTTGAAGAAATTGAATGTTTTACGCATGCATGGTATCTCCAACCACACTGAGATAAAACAACGAAATGGGATTTCAATATTACAATTAGAAGGAACCAGACCTATAAGAACATTTTTAATGAATATCCAATCAACATGATCCTAGGCCTTGCTCATATCAATCTTGATCTCCATATTAGAGCTGTGTGTTTTGAAGTTGATATCCCTGATCATTTCCTAGGCCAAAGAGATCACCCCAGGATGGATCACACCCTCACAAATCCATGATATTCCATAGAGATCCTTTGGGGATGATAGAGGGAGATAATTTTGTTAATAATTATTGTGAGGATCCTATAGGGAATGTTAAACATACTTACTTTATAAAAATTATGGATTAAAGTAAGGGACTTGGATTTTGGGATGAGCACGATAGTGGTAGAACATGCAACTCACAGAAGATTACCACCCAGGAAGATGTCTTGGATAACCATAATTATTTCATCCTTCAATGTAACCCATGAGAATCTGTATAAGGATCTAGGTAATCTGTCTGGACCCGCCACACCATTTGGATTCAAGTTTAGCATGACATCACATATATCCTTATCTTGAGGAATGTCCCCTAGGTCTTCAATGTACAGAGTAAAAAAACAAGTTTGAATCACATCAAAGAGACCCATGTTTTCTCATGTATACCCATTGGGTAGGGGTGATGGGGTCAGTAATCAGATCTTAGAATTAATAGTTAGTAGGATCTTCCACAACCTCCCTATCATCATTATAAGTACCATCCTCTACCATTAAGATCAGTTTAGCCCACCTTTTCCTTTCCTCAATGCAATATTAAATATATATTGTATTCCTATTAACCACTTTGGGCCACTTAATCCTCACATAGTATTTATATATGAATTCCTATTTCAGTAACATGTTCACCAGATGCTCCTTCCTAATAGTGAGATCCTTCAAGACCTGTTCATTCCAATCCTCTTCTAGGCTCCTTTGAAGTCGGTGCACATCTTGCATGGTGGCCTCCATGTCTCTGTCTGATGAGTGGATATCCTTTGACCACACCTGGAGCCTCATATTGAGCTGTCTCAATTTGTTTTGAATGGAAATCCTCAAGTTTCCATATGCGGTATTGTTCTAGGAGTCTCTGACTGGGTTAGAGTAGCCAGGCGTATTGTCCCAGTACTGGTAGTAGGGAAACTGAGCATGCTTCTCTTGACCGGAATATTGGGATATCAAGAGTGGGGAATTGTATGATATAACATACACTAGGTGATATTACCTAGTTTTCTCATACATGGATATGGAATGCATGTTGTCCAAGCATCCATTTAGATGGCTCTATGACCTTTAGCTTTCCCATTGGTTATTGCACCATGTAAACCGATCATCGCATTATCTGATATCCATAAGGACCCTACCCTCCATGAATTGAGAGAAGTCTAATCATTAATTCTTGTTTGAAGGACATCTTCTATTCCTTCCCTCTAGATTCAAAATAATGTTAAATTCTCCCCCGACTATCCATTTAACATTTACTAGGTCGAATGTGTTGATAACATTCCACAAGGTATCCCTTTATTGAGGATCACAACTCCTGTAAATGAAAGATATGAAGAGGGAATGAATTACTTGGGTAACCTTTTATGTGATAAACATGTCTCCTTCTTGGTCGAGAACAATTGTAAAACCCATGTCCTAGAAAATCCATATGTTCTTGTTGGAAGGTTCAATATGCATAAATCCATGCACTTCGAGTTTATGGGAGGAGTCTCTCATCCTAATCATTTTCTTCTGGTGTTCGATGATTTCCACCATTATAACATTATGTTTGGAAATATATGATACCAAGAATTCCATTATAACCTGAGTATCAATGACTTGTGAGTTCTATATGTGCACTAAAATCATTGGGAAAAGAGTGTTCTGGGACTGGCCCCAGAACTCATAGGCTTGTCTTATTGGGAGGGCACCTACACCTTCAATTTCCTAGACTTTGACCTTGTACGCATGCCAATAAAATCAGAAATGACCAAATTTTATGATGTTACAGAATCTTGGTGATGGGTAGAAAACATTCATTTCATGCTCAGGGAGGATTGGCATCCCCTCCTTGAGCCATTCTCCTTCCACTAGAGAGATCCCAATGTAGGAACTAGATGGCACGCTGATGGGATAGGGGAAGGGATCCCCTCATAGGGGTACCAAAGGGAACCACCTCTAGAGTCCACTCTTCCCCTATAAGATCTCTTCAAGGAAGAACTGAACCTGGGGAAACCACCTCAGAAAAATGGCACTAAGTCTTTTTATGGATTCTTCTCACTGACTATCAATAGGACCGGAGGAAGCTCAGGGGTTTAGACTTAAAGGGCGTCACAAAACTAATGCCCAAATACTAAGATGACTCTATATCCACTCTAGAAAAATCATCATTTGGATGATCCAATAAAGTGTATATTTCCTCAATATTCTTGGATGGACATCGACATTTGTCCTATCAGTAGTGATGATACACCTACTGTGAATTCCTCTAAATAAGGAAATGAGAATAGAATCTTGTGAACACAGGATAAAAGATTTCTTGAACTTGGAAAAGGATTCTTGCACTAGGAGGTCAAAATTTTCCCGCATAAGGAAATAATGATCTAACTTCACACAGATATAGGCTATTGAGGAATCTGTGTAGACCCCGTTTCTAGTATTTGAGCACAAGAAGCCACTCGGGAGTCCCCAATCACCTTGAAAAATCCTTCATTCTTGAAAATTAACTGATTCCCCGAGTGGCTGATCCAGACCATAGTATATGGGATCACTTTACCATGGTTTGAATCCATAGAGAACCAAGACAAGATAATTCTATATCATCCCTCGGAGTGAGGGTCCTTTCACCATGCCTGGATGAAGTCCTCCTTCGATGTCAGGACAATGATGAAGGAATGAATATGGAGAGTGAAGATCTACACTGAAATACAATGTCCCTAGGAACCCACAAAGCATTTAAATATGATTTAAGAAGGCATAGGGACCCCAAAGAGTTATATTATCATCTATTTTAAATAGGCCAAATCCTCTACAAAAATAGATGTGGGGACTTCCATAATGATTTAGGAACCTTCGCGTGACGCCTACAACATCCCCAAGGAGAATACCAGGAAGAAGGGATAAAAGGGGGAGGAGGAATAACCACATAGGGAATCTTTAATATTGGGAGGAGAGCTAGGGATATGGAATGAGGGGTAGGATGGGGTGGGAGAAGATGTTGGGAAAAGGGGAGCTGGTGGGGGGAGATGGGGTGACAAGAAGGGTCTAACTAAGGAAGGAAGACGTCAGCTTACGTGGACCCTATAATGATCGCAAATCTAGAGGCCCAAGGATGGAGGAAGAGGGAGCCAATGAGGAGGGAGAGGGGATTGATCCTTGTTTTGAGATCATCAGAAACATGAGAGACAACACTGACTAGGTGGAGGTGGTCTCAATGATCTAAAGGATTTGAAAAGCGGATGGCACATGCGGTGCGTTCTCTTGAGCCGGTGCGAGAACCATCTAATATCCATAACATCAAATTATAGGGTTTTGATGATGATAACTATGACAAATTTTTTTCATTTAGTCCTTACTATAAAAAAATTAAACCTGTATCACTTTAATTCTGGAGGACCTTTTAGTTTTATAGTGTCACAACCCATCCCAATGTGGCCCGCGCCATGACTCCCCAAGCCTGCCTCCAATAGGCCAGGGGCTGGTGACTAGCACCGAGTAGGCATATTACTAATCCTGGGAAGCATTGCCTAAGTACCTATACACACACACACATCTCCAAGCCCACAAATTCTGAAATGTAAAAACACCAAGGAACAAAAATGCATGCATACAACTAAGCCCAACCAACAGAGTACGACGAAAGGTAAAGTACGAAAAGTAAACTGGGCCAGATTACAAGCCCACCAAAACAAATGTATGAATACTGCAAATACATCCTGTAAACATAAAAGGTATTGGGACTGCTGCCTATAGCCATAGGAACGCCTTGATCTGTAGGAAACTCAGAAAGCTCGGTCCTGTCCTGGTCCACCCTGGACTCCGCCAAAAAGCTGCTCATCTACACAAGACACAACATGTGTGGGAAAATCCTGTGCAGGGGTGAGTATAACAATACTCAGTAGAGGACCCCGAAAAACCACAAGGAAGTACAAAAAGTAAAGGTACATTAAGATATGCACAATATATGTCTACAGAACATATAGCACAGACCAGATATACTCAAACCCAGAATCTTAGTCTAGAGACAAGTCACACAACTGCATGCCCCCAACTAGGGGATCAGTTTGAAGATTCCATGAAGCACTCATTCTGGGAGAACAAACTCAATGAGTCTTATAACTCTAATGATGTCCATCCAAGAAGTAATATTCATTGGGAAATTCCACGAGAGGTAGTTAAACTCATTATGGGAGACACACTTCTGAGTGGAAAGATTATGATAGATATATGCACTCATTACTGGAGACACACTCTTGAGTGGGAAATAACATGATACACAGATGATGATCACTTCTAGGGACATGGAGGATACCACGACTCATCCGAAATTCAACTGCTATGTAGAGGATCGATGCCCGTTGGAGTTGGTCAAGTCGATACCAGACTCTACCTAGGGTCAAGAATGGATAGAGGATCTCGATCCGGGCCTCTCGGATGGATTCCTAACTTTATCACATAAAGTACAATGGAAGGGGTCATACTCCTATAGATTTAAATGATTCCTAACCTTCATGGGAACGAGAATAAGGGGGCATTAATCCAAATGAATGATGCCCAAGATGCGGTGAACAAGAGTACTATGACATTTTCTAAAATGTACACAACATGTAGAAAAGTTACACGCCATGTAGTCTAACCCCGGGTACTGCCCATCTACAATGGTCCATGTCGTAAGGCTGGTCATGTCGAAAAACTAAGTACACGACGTGTAGTACGATGTACACACCGTGTCTGAGTGACTGGGGTTGGCTCCATGTACACTGGCCATGTGCCCGTACACAGTCATCAACCCGTGTACACTAACCCATGTAATCAGTACATGGGGTGACCCATGAAACTAGCCTTGCCTGGCCGTGTGATGGAGTACACAGTCATGTACTACATATCGTGTCTGTGTTCCCCCTGGATACACGCTGAGTTCCATGTAGCCGGCTCTACCATACTATACACGTCGTGTCTTCTGAAGTAGGGTAGTCTAACCCATGTTCGTGCACTTCCCAAATTACATG
Organism: Viscum album; assembly: GCA_963277665.1. Classification (NCBI taxonomy): domain Eukaryota; kingdom Viridiplantae; phylum Streptophyta; class Magnoliopsida; order Santalales; family Viscaceae; genus Viscum; species Viscum album. The sequence goes on from OY728128.1 coordinate 2,111,735,622, forward strand.
TTGAGCTTCGGCGGAAGTCTAACACGTTGTGGGACTGGGGTCACACACTTTTTGAATCTTCTCTGGCCCCCAAAACCCTAGCTTCCACTACCAGTACTACACGGCGTGTTCTTTGGAAGTACACGTCGTGTATTTGGGAAATTTCCAGAAATGATTCTCTTCACCGGTGTGCCTCCCGTGCTACTCCGATCGTCGATCCGGCTATCCGATCTCCACGAAACTCCTAGGTTTTGGTTGCCCAAATTCCATGAAGCTTCTTCTTGGTGTTTCTATACCTCCAATCGGCCCCGATAACATGCTTTGATCTTCCCACATGAGGTATTCTTGAAGAAAGACCCATCCTGATTCGATCCAATTCATCATATGCTATCATCATCACACCTCCAACAGGTTGCTGGGTGTCGATTCTTCAATTTGGGATCATTCCATCTCAAAACGTACACACAATGATCCTTTTTTCATCTCCCCATGAAGAACGCGAAGAAAGCGTGAAAGAAAAAGGGGAGAAATCCAAATAAACAAATTTGAGCAACGAACCTCCACCATCATTCATCATGGCGTTGATACGCTCCTATTAATAGGCTTAAATAGAGCAGAAATCAATAACAATAGTCAATTTTGATTAATTCCCCATAATCATCCCAAATAAAATCTCTTCCGCAAGAATGCACGAATCCGCGGATCAACATGTTCGTGGTTGATCCACATTCATTGTTTAAATTTAAAAAAAGGGGAAGTAGAATAAAATAACAACCCCTACCTTTAAGAAAGGATTGATCATTGATGGAACGGTCACGTTACCGTCATCGTTATTCACTAAGAGTTTTCTCCAACGCTCCGTGGATTTTCCAGAGATTTCTCTCAAACGTCGCCAACGAGAAAAATTGGATTATCCTAATAAAAAGGGAAACGTATTTGACATCCCGTCATGCTGCGACATTAATGAGCCAGAATTTCTATTTCTGAGTCATTATGAAATTCCATTTAAATAAGGAAACAACTACCCCATTTCCATGATACAGTAGATGTTTCCATAAAATAAATAAAATAAAATTGGGAATTTATTTTATTTTATTTTACTTAAAACGTCCGAAAATTTACGTTTCCCCTGGACCCAATCTGGTCGATGTTATGATCTTTCTTAGGTAAATTCATCACCTCAGGCGCAATGTTTCCTTCATATTTTTAATCCAGGAATCTATTCGGAAACTGCCACAGCTGCACACTAGTGATGACTCACTTAACTTAAAAAAGTTCAAACCACCATTCCGGGATCACAAGGCCTCAGAATGATGTGCCATCTTTGTGCTCGGTCTTGAAATAATTCAATATAATATTTAATTATAATACACAGAAAATCCAAGACATTACATTCTCCCCACCTTGGGGATTTATGTCTCTGAAAATCCAAAACAAAAGATACTAAAAATGGTGTGGGTACTGGGCATGGATCTGGGCCTCCTACTCCCATGTGCTCTCTTGAAGTTTCCCGTGCTGACACCAGATGCACACCAAGGGAATCGACCTCCCACAAAGGATCCTCTCCTGCCAATCCTCAATCTCCACCAGGTACTCAGTAAAGGTCACTCCATCTTCGATGTCCATCTCACCCCAGTCAATGAACTGTGATGGGTCATGCATGTACCTCCTTAGCTGTGACACATGGAAGACATCATGTGCTCGATGCAATTGCAACAGTAGAGCTTGGTGGAATGCCACCTCGGCAAATCTTCACAGTATCTGAAAGGGTTCGATGAACCTCAGAGATAGCTTGTCACCTTGGCCAAATATACACAACCCTCATTGAGGTGAGACCCGAAGAAAGACGTGGTCTCCCTCTTCAAGCTCGAGAGGTCTCTGTCATCTGTCAGCATAAGACTTCTGTCGGCTCTATGCAGTCTCAATCCACTCCCAGATGATCTGTAGCTTCTCGGTGGTAGCTCGCTCTAACTCTATACCCATGAATTCTGACTCTCTGTGGTCGGTCCAGCAAAGCGGTGACCGACAGGGTCTCCCATACAAGGCCTCGAACGGTTCCATACCAATGGTTGAGTGGTAGCTATTGTTGTATTCAAACTCCACCAGTGGTAGGTGGTCCTCCCAACCATAACCAATGTCTAAGACACATGCTTGCAACATATCCTCCAGAACCTGAATGGTCCTCTCCATCTGATCATCAGTCTGGGAATGAAATGCTATGCTGAAGCATAGCTGAGTCCCAAAAGCCTCCTGCAATCCCTTCCACACCCGGTATGTGAAATGGGAATCTTAATATGAGACTATTGTTGAGGGGAATCCATGAATCCGAACTATCTCTTGCATATAGAGGCATCCCAATCTCTCTAAAGTACTCTGCTCCCTGATAGCTAGTAAGTGGGCCGACTTGGTTAGCCAGTCAATGATCACACAGATGGAATCATGCCCCTTAGACATCCATGGTAAGCCTGTCCTGAAGTCCATAAATATTCCATCTCACATACACTCAGGAACTTCTAGGGGTGAGCTAATCCTGCTGGAACCTAGTGCTCGGCCTTCACCTACTGGCATGTACGGCATTGAGAAGCAAACTCTACTACTGCCTTCTTCATGAATGACCACCAGAACTACCATCAGAGGTCCTGGTACATCTTTGTCAGTCCAATATGTACCACCAAAGGAGATATATAAAACTCCATCAGGACCTCCTCATGAAACGCAACCAGTACAACAGTACATCCTCTGAAAAGAAGTACGTGCTCCTCACCTTGTGAATATCCATCTGGAGTATATCATGTGGATAACTGAGCACGTAAATCCACACAGTCAATATCTCTAGAAGCGCCTCACTAACCTGATATAAGAGTGGAGGGGAGACAACCATCGACTGTAGGTAGGATGTATCTTCCCTGTCCACAAAGGACAAATGAAACGTGGCTAGCTGCTCTGTCGCCTACCTCAGCAACTGTGAGCTCGATCTTCTGCTCAGATCATCTTCCACCTTGTTCCCCATCCCCGTTGTATAGATGATTACAAAATCATGGTCCTGGAGGAACTCTAGCCAATGCCTCTATATCAAATTCAGATCTTTCTATGAAAAGCTGTACCAGAGGCTCTTGTGTTTAGAGTAGATAATAAACCGATCACCCATAAGGTAGTGTCTCCACATCCTCAATGCAAAGACTACCATAGCCAACTCGAGATCATGGGTCGCATAGTTCTGCTCATGTGGCCTAAGCTGGCACAAACCATAAGAAATCACTACCTTCCTCTCCATTAGGACACAACCGAACCTGGTCTCTAATGCGTCGTAGGAAACTATGTAATCGACACCCGCCTCTGACAATCTCAAGACTGGTGAGATCGTTAAACTCTGGCTCAACTACTCTAAATCCTATTGGCACTTCTCCATCCACATGAAGGGTTTCCCCTTCCTGGTCAAGGTTGTCATCAGTGCTAATATCCAAGAGAAATCAGGAAGGAATCTCCAGTAATATCCTGCCAACCCAAGGAATCTCCGCACCTCCGTCACGCTCCGAGGTGGCTCCCATGCTAACACAGCCTCTACTTTGGCTGGGTCTATAGCTACTCCATCTGCTGAGATGACATCTCCCAGAAAATGGACCTCCTGAATCTAGAACTGGCACTTTGAGAGCTTCCCATAAAGATGGTGCTCTAATAGTATGTCTAGAACCATTCGCAGGTGTCTTGCATGCTCCTCCTCTGATGCCGAGTACACAAGGATGTCGTCGATGAAGACCACTATGAACTGGTCCAAGTATGATTGGAATATCCAGTTCATCAGTCCCATGAAAACTATAGGGGCGTTTGTCACACCGAAAGGCATCACCTAGTACTCATAGTGACCTTAACGGCATCTAAAATCCCTCTTGGGTATATCCTCATCCTGCACTCGTATCTAGTGATAGCCTAATCGAAGGTCTACCTTTGAGAACCACTGTTCCCCTCTTAGCTGATCGAAGAGGTCATCAATCCTTGGTAGTGGATAATTTTTCTTCACTGTCACCTGGTTTAGGTGCCCGTAATCCATGTACAACTTCAGAATCCCATTTTCCTTCTTGGAAAACAAGACTGGGACTACCCAGGGTGAAACATTGGGTCTCACGAAACCCTTGCTCTACAAATCCTCCAACTGCACCCTCAGCTCGCGAAGCTCTGCGGGAGCCATATGATATGCTGATGAGTAAATCGGTTTCGTCCCAGGGTGTAAGTTGATGTAGAAGTCGGTTTCCCGATAGGGAGGTAATCCTTGAACATCTTCAAGAATGACGTCCTCATACTTCTCCACCACTGATGGGAACTGGGAGCTCACAACATCCACTGTTCCGAGGTCAAGTATAGAAAAATCATGAGCGATTAGCTGCACCCTCCAATGCATAATCCCATTCAACACTTCTTGGGTTTCACTTTATCTAATAAAGTAAAATCTTGTTCCATCATGACGGACACACCACACTCTTCGCCTAAAACAGTCAATCTGGGCATGGACCAAAGATAAGAAATCCATACCAAGAATGACGTCGTAAGGACTTGATGCTACCACCAAGTGGTTCCAACCAAAACTCTCGCTTCCACGAGTAATATCACACTATCTAAAAAGGTGTGTGATCATTGAGTCTCCTCCCGTAGGTGTCTCCAAGTGTAAGGATCGAGTCAACGATTCTACCATAATCTCAAGGTTTCGAAAAAGACATATGGCTATGAAGGAATGACTAGAACCTGTGTCTATAAGTATGGCATCTAAGGTAGAAAAGACACTGGTCGTACCTTGAATCATCCTTGGAGCCCCTGGGTCTTATGCCGCGACTACATGCAGCTGTCCCCATCCCAATCCCCCCAGCTCTCTGAGCCTGGTACGGACCTCCTAGGGTGGTGGTTGAAGTATGTCAGAGCATCTACCACCACGTGCAGATCTCCCTGCTCCTCTGCCACATCTGCTACTTGGAGGGTCTGTCCGCTCCACTCTTTGCCTCGGCCTCGGTGGTCCATCCCAAGCTTCCCTATCAGCAGCTCGATGGGTCGGGCAATCTCTAGTGAGGTGTCCCCTACCGTCGAACGCGTAGAATCACTTATCCCTAGGCTGACTGGATCCAGCCTGAGGGCCCTGGACTATCGATCCTCTATCCTGGGTCCTCCTATGATGCCTACCGCATCTATAACCCTGTGCCTGACGTCGGTCCCTACTACCGGGGTCTCCGCACCAGTCTGTCTGATTCTGATTGTCGTCGGTTGTCTCTACTTCACCAAGAAGATCTTGATCACCATGGCCAGCTCAAGCACTCCATCATAAGTCAAAATGTATAGAGGTAAGACACTATCTTGGATGTCTCATCGTAGACCTCGCTTGATGGTCTGAGCCCTGAAGTACTGATCCTCGACCATATCTATTGAGTACCCGACGAGGTTGGTGAACCTCAATAAATAATCAGTTACTGTCATACTACCATGCTGGAGCTGAAGAAGCTCCTTGATGCGCACAACTATCAGCGTAACCGAAGAGAACTCCTCCTTCAAGAGTCGCTCAAACTCTGTCCACAAAAAAGTCTCCTCGTCATGAGTCTGTGTGGTCAGACACAACCATCATACTGCATAACCCTGAAGAAGGATCGATCCTCGGATCACCATCTGGTCTACTGGTATCCTCACTAGACGGAAAACTCTAGTCACCACCTCAAGCCAGTCCTCAGCCGCCTGAGGGTCGGACTCACCTCAAAACTAGAGGGGTCTCTATCTCTGGAACTCATGGAGCGTGCTCATCCTGCGCTCCTCGTCAGTCGATAGCGCAGGTACTATGGGTTGCTCCACTAGTGGAAGTATAACTGGTGCACCACCTGGTGGAAATGCCTGGGGAACTGGTCCCAATATCAAAGCCTTATCACTAAGGGGGTCATCCTCGTGATCGCACTACTGAATCCTAGTGGGTATGCATCGCAGAGGAATCCTATAAAGAAACAAGATGTACCATGGTCAATGAGTAAATCTGGATAGCTAACAAAAAGGACATGTGAAACACAACCCATCCCAATATGTTGCATGTAACTTTATTTTATTTTCCCTACAACCAATGTTTTCTTGCCCCGAGTCGAAAATCACGTTATCAACGTCCTGGTGTACGGATACGTCGGACGCCGCACCAACACTGGAGTTGAAATCCAAGATTGAAACAATTAACACCATTTCCCCAAAAGAAAATCATAGAGTCTTGGTCCTAAATTAGAACTGACCCCCTCTGATACTACTCGGTCATGACCCGTCCTAGTGGGGCCCGCACCATGACTCACCAAGCCTGCCTCCAATAGTCTAGGGCCTGATGACTAGCACTGAGTAAGCATATTACTAATCATGGGAGGCATTTCCTAAGTACTTGTACACACGCACACATCTCCAAGATCACAAATGCTGAAATGTAAAAACACTAAGGAACACAAATGCATGCATACAACTAAACCCAACCAACATAGTACAATGGTAGGTAATATACTGAAAGTAAACTAGGACAGAATACAAGCCTACCAAAACAAAAGTCTAAAAACGGAAAAGTCCAACCTGTAAACACAAAAGGTATTGGGACTACTACTTGTAGCTATAGGAATGCCTCAGCCTATAGGGAACTTAGAAAGCTTGGTCTTGTCCCGGTCTGCACTGGAATCCATCATAAAGCTGGTTGTCTGCACAAGACACGGCACGTGCGGGCAAAGCCCATGCAGGGGTGAGTATAATAATACTCTGTAGAGGACCCCAAAAAACCACAAGGAAGTACAAAAAGTAAAGGTACAGTCATATATGCACAGTATATGTCTACAAAAAATAAAGCACAAACTAGATATACTCAAAACCCAGACCCGTAGTCTAGAGACAAGTCACACAACCACATGCCCCCAACTAGGGGTTCAGCTCGAAGATTCCACGGAGCAATCGTTCGGGGAGAACACACTCCATGAGTCTTATAGCTCTGATGACGTCCGTCCGAGAAGTACTGTTCATCAGGAAATGCCATAAGAGGTAGTTACACTCATTATGGGAGACACACTCTTGAGAGGGAAGATTACGACAGATAGATGCACTCATTATGGGAGACACACTCATGAGTGGGAAAGATCACGATACATAGATGAGGATCACTGCCAAGTCCATGGAGGATACGGCGACTCATCCAGAATTTACCTGCTAGGTAGAGGATAGACGCCCGGTGGAGTTGGTCACGTCGATGCTGGACATTAACTAGGGTCAAGAATGGATAGAGGATCTTGATCTGGGCCTCTCAAAAATATGCCTGACTCTATCATAGATTGTCTTGTTGAAGGGATCATACACCTGTTGAAGGAAAAAATGCCTGACCTTTAGTGGAATGAGAAGTAGGGGGAACCAATCCAAATGAAATATGTCCAAGATGCAGTGAACAACAGGACCATGCCATTTACCAAAAAAGTATACGGTGTGTAGAAAAGTTACATGCCGTGTAGTCTGACACCGGGTACTGCCCGTGTACAATGGCCCGTGTGGTAAGGCTGGTCATGTAGAAAAACTGAGTACATGACATGTAGTATGATGTACACTCCATGTCCGAGTGACTGCGGTTGGCTCTGTATACACTGGCGATGTGCCCGTACATGGTCATCAACCCGTGTACACTAACTAGTGTAATCGGTACATTGAGTGAACCACATTACTGACCTTTCTTGGCCATGTGATAGAGTCCATGGTCGTGTACTCCATCCCGTGTTGGTGTACCCCTGGGATACATGCTGAGTTCCATGTTGCCACCTCTACCATGCTGTACACGCCATGTCGTCTGAAGCCGTATAGTCTAACCCGTGTCCGTGTACTTACCAAAGTACACTCCGGGATTTGGGGGATTATAACATGCCGTGTGACTAGGTCACACTTTGTGTGATTCTTCTCTGGCCCTCGAAACCCTAGCTTCCACCGCTAGTACTACACGACGTGTTGTTCAAAAGTACACGCCATTTATTCTTGAAATTTCCAGAAATGACGCTCTTTACCAGTGCACCTCCCGTGCTACTCTGATCGTCGATCCAGCTGTCCGATCACCACGAAACTCCCGGGTTTTGGTCACCCCAAAACCACAAAGCTTATTCCAGGGTTTCCGGACCTCCGATCATCCTCAAAAACATGATTCTATCTTCATACAAGAGGAATTCTTGAAGAACGACCCATCCTGATCCTGTCCAATTCATCTTCTTCCATCGTCATCGCACCTCCACAAGGTCACTATGGTGTCGATTATTCAATTTGGGATTGTTGCGTCGCAAAATGGACACGCAATGATTCATTTTTCGTCGCACTATTAAGAATGCAAAGAATGTGCGAAAGAAAAAGGGGAGAAATCCAAATAAACATATTTTAGGAATGAACCTTTTCCGTCATTCGTCACAGCGTTAATCTTCTCTTGTTAATAGGCTTCAATAGATCAGAAATCAATAACAATAGTCAACATGGATGAATTCCCCATAACCATCCCAAATAAAATCCCTCTCACAAGAACGCAAGAATCTGCGGATCAACATGTTCGTGGTTGATCCGCGTTCGTCATTTAAATTTAAAAAAAGGGGAAATGGAAAAAATAACAACCCCTACCTTTAAGAATGGATCGATCGTTGATGAAAGGGTCATGCTACCATCGTTGTTCATCACTGAGAGTTTGCTCCAACACTCTGTGGATTTTCTAGATATTTCTCCCAATCCTCGCCAATGAGAAAAATTCTATTATCCTAATAAAAAGGGAAACATATTTGACATCCCATCATGCTGTGACAATAATGAGTCAGCGTTACTATTTCTGAGTCATTATGAAATGCCATTTAATTAAGGAAACAACTACACCATTTCCACGCTGCAGCAGATGTTTCCATAAAAGAAATAAAATAAACTTGTGAATTTATTTTGTTTTATTTTACTTAAAACGCCTGAAAATTAACTTTTCCCCTCGATCCACACCGATCGAGGTTAGGCTCGTTCATAGGTAAAGTCATCACCCCGGACGCAATGGTGCCCTCGGATTTTTAATCTGGGAATCCATTTGGAAACTTCCACAACCACACACAAGTGCCGACTCACTTAACATAAAAAAGTTCAAACCACCATTCCGAGATTACTGGGCCTCAGAATGATGTGAATTCTTCGCACCCGGCCTCAAAATAATTCCAAATAATATTTAACAATAATACACAAAAAATTTGAGACATTACATATAGTTTTATAAAATTTAGAAAAATTCCTACATAAGAAATTAACATGACATTAAATGAAAATTTCTACCACTTAACCCATCTTTTCATTATAACATTAATACATTTTTATCATCCTTATGAAATCTCTTATTGACATAAATCATTCAACACCATTCCCTTAAATCAATTTTAAAATGAATGATAGTAAGGTTCAAATCAAATGATCAATAAGGGAAAACATAAGAATTAACAATTGAATGTCATCAATGATCATAAGAATATCATAAGTTTTTGATTACATAATCAAAGTGCTTAAGAAAATACTAAAGGAACTCATACACATCAATATTTGTATATCCAAATATGAATACATTGGAAAGAAAATAGACATAAAAATTAATAATCACGAGCCAAGGGATATCAATATTGGTCATGAGAAACATTATAAACTCATAACAAGAAATTAAGACACTTTTTGGTAACTTAGATCATCACTTCTATAAAACCCTTTCATAACTCTTTCATAACCCTTATAATTGAATTATCGATATGGAAAACATCCAACAATATAATTTTCAAATGGATTAAAGATATATAATTTGGACCAAAATTTAAATATGTTATATCAGGATCACCTATTTTTGATGAGCTATAATGGGGTTTAACCCATTGTATAAGTTATATCAAACTCACTCATGATATATAATTGGTATCAACCCTTTATTTAAGATATATCAGGATTACTCATTTCATATAATTCTCAATTACCATTTCATAAATAAATAAATCACAATAAAACTCATTTAAACAAATATTATTCATTTATAACTAGATAAACCAAATGAAAATAAATGGGTTTAATGTCAATCTCTTTAAAAAAAATGATTAACCCATGAAAAAGAAACTGGTTCATGAACAATCTCATTGAATAATTATTTTTACTGTGGAAAAGAAACATGTTCTATAAAAATCTCATTGAATTGCGTTTATCCCCTAGAAAATAAATGGGTTCCATAACATTCTCATTGAAACAAGTATAACCCCTAGAAAAGAATTTATTTCCATAATAATATCATTAAAACTAGATTAACCCATAGAAAAGAAATGGGTTCAATAAAAATCATTTCAAGTCAATCATACTCGATGCAGAGAAGAATGATGATTATATCAATAAAAAATATCCTCAGTGGAGGATAAATAACCACAAGTTCTTTTGACTTTTATTAATGTAAATTCCCTTAAAATGATATTTAAAACATTCAGGAGGAATAATATCCTTAAATATTCCAAAGTGTCCAATACTTCCTTGAAATATTTGAATAATAAGACCCATGAAAGAATAATGTCAAATGAAACTTATAATATCAATAGAATAGAGATATTGATGATATATCATTTCAAATTATAATTTTACACATCTCATAAAAGGGTATAGGTGTGTAGCATAACAAATGCCTCAACGAAGTCAAATTATGTCAAAAATCCATTACCACTTTGGTAACATTGAAAATATATTCCCCATGAAATAGAAGTTATAAGGATATGTAAATACACCTAAATTCAAGAATTGGAATCATAAAATACATTTATGTGTAGTACATACCCCACAAAAAAAATAATCATTGAATATCGAATAAGTCTCATAGAAATAATAGTGAGACTAGAAATCCACATACAACTGTGGTAAAATATGGATTGAAAATACCAAAAGTAATAATAATAAAATGATAATTTTAAATTGCATGAATATAAAATAATTAATGATAAAATATATCAAAAGTTTACATATATCCACCGCACAAAATAATTTAGTGGTGAATATGACATTTCTCTCACTAATGTAAAAAGTGCGATGAAAATACCTTGCAAAGATCGTATCATTGGTGTGAGGATAAATAAATGAAATAATTTTGTGTGAATAATTAAAAAATAAAAAATATATTTTTAAATAAAAAATAATTCTATCAAAGGTTATTTCAAACATCTTATTGGCATAACATAACCAATGAAATATAAGTTTAACCCAACGAATGGAAACATAGTTAAAAAATAACTTACATTAAGCATAATTTGTCATGATTATCCTATAATTCCTTAATAAAATCATGTTAATTATTAACTTGATTAAAAAAAATTTATGTCTAATATTAATTTTATTTCACCTATAAACAAGCTATATAAAACTACTTAATAAATAAGGTTTATGTCAGATGTATTGACCATATTTAACTAATGCATCATAACTAAAATTGATAGGTCGACTATGGCCCCTAAAGTAATTATATAATAACTTATAGAATAATAAACATGAAATAATTATCACTTCTTTTCATCAATTATACTTTTATAATCATACATGAAATATGGTTATGAAAATTGAACAAATGTTGCGATCATAGAGATGGTAGGTCGTAAGTACGCCTGAGTATCATGTCCATTTTTTAATGATCATTATGGAATGAAGTTAATTAACATATATTTTTCCATAATTAATATTATATAATTAATAAAATATTATTTAATTATATATATATATTTCTTATGATGTGGTGAGGAAAAAAGAAGATTCACATCCCTTTGTAGAGGTTGTAGTCCACAAGCCCACGAACGAAGTTATCACTTTAGCGGTGTATGAAATGTAAAGAAGAAAATGATATCTTATATTAAAAGGCATAAAGTTATTTCATTAATATCATAAATATTTTATTTATATCATTTTTTAAAACTCAGCCATAATACATTCCAGGTAATGTTTAAACGTATGACATTACTTTGAGGTGGCGGTAGTCCACGCATCCACAAATAATGTTATCATATTCCCATAAAATGGAAAGAAAAAATTTATCTGTTATATAATAAAAAAATATGTATTAGAAAATTATTAATATCATATATATCACATAAAAATAAATTTCCATCATAATTTTGAACCATAAGAGGTGGTAAAGTAAAAAATGGACGATAACATTTCACGAGGCGGTAGTTTGTTGTTCATATGAATAATGATTTTGTTACCCATTTTATGTGAGTGTATGTAGGATGAGGTATACAGTATAAAATAAATACATCTACACTTATTTAGGATACTGATGTTGTTATACAATCATGGAATAAAATTAATTGTATAGGTGTATAAGTAAATAAAACAAAATATCTAATTGAAAAATGATATATTTTCTCCAAGTAACTCAAATTGGATTTCACCAATGGACTCCTTGGTTTGATTTATGATCAATGATAGGATTCTTGAGTGAGGGGAGGAATGTTTTGAGATTATTTGAGTAGGTTTTGGATGTTCTAAAGGACATTATAGGTGTGAATAAGTGGGAGGGGTGACTACCTTTTTATTATAGAGGAGTACTGACATTCTTGTAAATATAAAAATGTAAACACTATTGAGAAGAATATATTAAATCATAGGACTAAAATAATGATAAATATTATATAAATCGGGTGATATAGAGTAAATATGTCTGTTAAATAGGTTTTTATCACATTTCTAGGTCATTTTGGCCTGTAAGATTAAAGTTTAACCACTATGTAAACTGATTTTTTCCCTAATCGTTGTAATTATTTTTTATTGATTTCAGTAATATTATTGGTAAGAAACCAATTAGAACATAATATAAAATAATAAATATTCTGAATGAAAACATAGAATCTATTTTTCTAAATTAAAATCACATATGTGGTAGAAATTTATTTAAAACTAATCTCGTGGAAGGGATGTGACAACGTTTTTTTAAGGGAAAGATTTCAAAAGATTAAAATGTTTTTACATCCAATTTCAATTTGGAATTGATTCAAACTTCCTAAATTGTATTTAATGATTTAAAAATTATATAATTATACTTTAAACCTAATTTAATATATAATTTTACTATATATATAAATCATTGGAAAATACATTTTTTAATTAAAATTTAGTATTATTAAATATTAATAAAAATATGAATTTTCTTATAAAAATTAATAAAATTCACCCAAATTAAATTTTGATATAATTATTCCAAAAAAATTATTTTTTCATAAAAATATTACTGTTTGAAAAATTATTTTTCAAACTAGTGTGCCCTTAAATGAGGACAAAAATGCATTTTGAGAAATATAACTTTTTATAATAAGAACTAGATTTTTTATTATATTAGGCCTATCTACTTTATTAGATTATTTTAAAAAAATGAATATAAAGTAATATAAATTTCATTAATATCATTCCCTAATAGTTATTAATTAAGAAAAATCACTATTTTGTTCAGAAAATTAGTTTTTTTACAATAGCACATTATTTAAATTAAATTGGTTTTTATTTTCATTTCTAATTAATTGGTAACCAAAAAATTCATTTTATAAACATGTGTAGACTATATATTAATAATTTATTTAATATCATTCATTCCTATCATTCCAATGGCTATGTGATAACTATCATATTAAATATCATTATTGTATTTTTGTTCAATAAAACATTGTATTGCACGTAATACACATTATTGAAGAGACTTGATGTTTCATGAAACACATGATAATTTTATGTTGCGTTTAATGTAAGATAAACTATTAATTTCAGGTAACAAATTCTATAAAATAATTTAATTTAGTTTTAAAGAATATATTTCTTAAAATCTCAAGATACTGCTATAACAAACTTCCTTAGTAGATCTCTTATGGACTCAACTTGATCGTTAAAGGTGTATTATATTTTTTAAGAAATTAGAGGTATATAATGTGTGTAATTTCACCATTCATGGAAATTTTAAATTAAAACATATTGAGAATTGAAAACATCTCCATATATCTCTTAATTTTTTCACCAAAATGTTATTTTCCACATAAATGATCATAAGAATTATTTTTTCTTTGGTGAATTCATATAGAGGATGTGATCAACATCACTCCATTTGAATTAAATTTTATTAAATAAGACTCTAGTTATTCAAACCATTCACATGATACTTATTTAGAATATATATGACCTTTCATATCATAGACAAATTAGTTTCAGCATTTCCAACTAATAATCCCACTTGATGTTTAGTATAAACTTCATATTTAAGTACACCATTCTTGAATTTTCTTTTTTAAATCCATTTGATAAATCTTAAATCCTTATATAATTCCCACTACCAAGATGACTTTTATAAATTTAGGCCAATAACCTTTTGTGAAATTAACATCAACATAAAAACCATTAATTTATGTATATCCTTTACACGCTATGCACAACTTATTTCAGATCACATTTCCACGATTTCCATATTTATTCTTGAAGAACCAATTTATTTTAATTACATCATGATGTTTTGGCCAACCCAAAAGCTCCCAATTCTGATTCTTATAAATTTTACCCAATTCCTCAATCATGGTTCTTAGTCATGATAATCTTTTTTCACTTTTTCAAATTATGTTTGTTCCACCATTGTCAATAGAAAACGATTCTCTACATTCCTTGTCCTTAATGTTTTTCATGGTGTATATCTATCAAAAATTATATTTTATGAATAAAAATTTATTCTGAAATTTCTCCTCGATGTTTTAGTTTGACCCTCTTATTTTGTTATCTCCTCCTCTGATTTATTTCTATAATATTCATTATTTTATAAACATTGTAAAATTTCTTAATTTTTAATGACTTCATAAAAATTTTCATATAATTTATATAAATTTTAACTTCTATAATCATTTCCATCATTCTCCTAATTTATATTGAAATCATAACTCCTAAAATTTTTATTTAACCATTTTTTAACCATTTTTATGACTTATTATTTACTTAGTAGCTAAAAAATAATTCATCGTCAATTAAATCTTCAAAGTTCCATTTATTTCCTTATTTATTCAAAATATAAAATCTAAAACCCAAGGATCAAAATAATTAGTGAGGGAATCCTTATTTTTCACATTTTATATGGGTTCATCTCTTCCTAGTGTTGGGACCATGTTGGATGATGGTAGTTTTTGGATGCTGAACATGTTGGGGATGTTTGTTCTGTATTTTTTACATTTCTAAATATCACATCACTTTGATTTTTTTGTTAATCGGACATAGTTTTACCAGACTCAAAATATTGGATGCATTATTGATAAGAAAATCCATCAGTTTCATTTTTCTATTTTGAGAATTTTCATGGGTGAGGTTGTTTATCACACTCATAAGATTTTTGGAGGGAATTTTTTGATCGAACATAGAATTTGTTACAAAGTCTAAGTGTATTTTGATATGTTCATCATGAATGTGACAATTACTTGTGGTCATGTATTTTTTCAATGTCACCATTTAATAAAATGTTTTTATCTCTGATTTTTGAAAGGTAGATAAGATGGTATAGTCTTTATAAGTGGTTATAATCAGCTTGAGGTTTTGGTGGAAAGAAAAATTTTGTTCGAATACTGTAATTTCATAAAACCTTCCAATGTAAGTCATATGATTCAATAAATATCCTAATGTTCTCAACATTAAGAGGAAGTCATGATATTGGATAGGCTTTGTGGAATAAGAGAGTTTATGAATATGAAGACTTCCTATCAAAGTTCCTCAGTGTGAGAATCACTATAATTATAATTTTTTTGAAAGATGGAAAGTTTGAAGGAGATGAAGTTGACGATTTTCTGAAGGTCTAATTAAATGATCTATCAGACTAACCGATCAATAGAACTATCTATACCACCATAAAAAACTATCTTGTTTTCAATCATTAGTTGCAGTGTATCTAGAAAAATGTATTTTTTGCCGACATTGGTCAATATAACGTGGTATACCACCGATCCATAAAGAGAGTTATGACACTAATTTATCTCATTCAATTGCTAGTATCTGTATTGAATTATATATAGTGTTTATCAAAAGAAGGATTGTTTTTCTAGTGTTTTTGGGACTGGTGAACCAAATGAGATATCATACAGATTAATCAGATAAATATCAACAATGTAGACCTCTATTTTCATAAAAATATTTTGTGTTTATTTGGGTTATGATCCAATGAATTCTTGATTTTTTTAGGGTTATGAGTCACGGATTATGGAGTGATTTCAATCGAACAAAGTGATGTAGAGTGTGATCCATCAGATGGACACTGACACATATAAGTTATCAAATGTTGTAATTAATTAGATATAGACTAAGGAAGTTTTCAACATTTTATGTAATTCATATTTGTTTTGTAACTATTGAAAATTTTTATTCATGTGGGGTTTAAAGGATACAGATTTTGGAACAATGTTTATGGAATTTGGTTTTCTAGGTTTCAGTAGATAAATATCAATTGGTAAAGAGAATAGTTTACATGTGGAAGGGGGAGAGAAAGAGGGATGAATGTTTTGTGGATGATGATGTCTCTGGAATGAGTTTTCCTATGGAATATATCTGGATATAATCAGTACAAGGAAGAGGTCACTAGATCAAACAAGGCCATGAAATTGAGATTTCAGGGGAAATAATATAGTTGTTCTAAAATATCTCTATAGTACCATTTTAGAATTTTTGTTTACAGGCTAAAGAAATAAAAATAATTAAATCAATTTTATTCATTAGAATCTATTTTGCATAAAAATTTCATAAATGTTTTTTATACCTTCTGCTATATAAAAAAGTGAAGATTTTTGTTTTGATGATTAAAAAAATTAGAAGTTGATATGGCAGCACAATGGAAGGTTTGGAAACTACTTGTGAAGGTTTTGTTAACTTGATACACAAACATTTTTACATCATTCATTCAAAAATAATCACATTATATTGTGAATATAACATAGTTCTCCATATATGTAAGGGTGTATCCTACTTGTTGTCTCGACAAATTTTTTTTCATTATATTTTTTTGGTATTGTATTATTTCAAAACAATGACATGGAATAGGTAATATATTTATTAGTGATCCTTATAAATAATTAAGTTCTATTGGATGTTTGAATGTTTAGATTTTAAAAAAATTATTACTCTTTAATAGGAGGGGAAGGTTTTTATAAAAGAAAAATAACATAAAAAAATATCACGAATTCACCCATACCCCTCTCAATGATACATTATTCTTGTGTGGGACTTTTCAATTTGTTTCACAGTGAAGGTTCCATTTATTTACTCTTTGGGGAAGATTTTTAAGAGAATTTTTTATGGTGAATCTGAAATTGTGTGAATAGTAATGGTATTCCATTATTTGATGTAAATAAGTAGCATATCTACAAAGATGGAATGTTTCTATATCATATGTCTCTTGGGTATGATGTCTTAGAATCTGTTACAGATGGATTTCTTCATATTAATTAAAAATATAATCTTAAATTTTTGGAAAAGAATAACCTATATAATAATGGAAGATCAAATAATATTTTACTCTCATAACTTTTTTAATGTTATTTTCTATGAGTTAATGGGGTTGCATTTATTAATTGTGTCTTGGTGAAGTTGAAAAAAATATTTTTATGGAAATACAAAGGTGAAGAAGTAAAAGTTACAAACAAGGAGGTTTATGTATGAATATCTAAAAATGGGTGAGTATGAATATATTGGTGACTTCTTTACAAGGGGTGATGATATTTTTAGCATCATAAGATGTCTTGGTGAGATGATGGAATATTCATCTATTGTTGGAAAAATCTTGATAATCCTTCATAATAAGTTTTATTCCAATATTTCATCTTATAAAGATAGTGATCCTGAAACCCTATATTTGGACCTTCGTAGTACTATCATTACTTACGAAATGATATGGGATAATGTTATGAAAGGAAACAAAAGTTGATTGAGAAATGTCTTCTAAGGATGCCAAGAGATAGAAACATAACAATATACCTACATATGAATAAGCTCGTGAATATGAAGAAAAAAATAATGTATGTAACAATCATGATGAATTTTTATCCTTGATTTATAAAAATGAGAAAATGGGTTCAAGAATGTGTAAAAGCAAGCTAACCATGAAATGTTATGAATGTGGAGTTGTTAGGAACTTTTCTCTTAATTTTAATTGAATAAAGAATAAGGAATATGGTGATGAATATGAAAGGAGGTCAATAAGACCTTTAAATAAATAGGGTGATAATTTGAAATATTATAAAAATATAAAAGACAAAAAGTTATTCAAATCAAAAAGGAGGTGTTTTTTTTTCTATACATGATGAATACTAAGATAGTGAAGTCAAAGTTGAATTTTTTTCTGAAGTTTTTAGAAAGAAGTTTATCACATTTAAAATTAACATTGAAGAGTTTGGAAGAAGTAGTTATGAGGAAGAATATTATGAATCATAATTTCACCTGAAAATGCAATTAAAATAATTTTTCAAAACGATTATAAGACATGAAAGAGAAATAAAAATTTTGAGGAAGGATAGTCATACAAAAAATAATCAAGAATGTCCTCCTAAATAGAAATCAATGTAACTCAAAGAGGTTTATTTTTTGAAGAATTACCTTGAGAAGTAATGGAATTAAAATTTCAATCTAGAAGTAATTTTGAAATCAAATGAAGAGGAGTTCAAAATTGTTCAAAAAAAAATCAAACACTGATCAGTGAGTTAAAAGTTTCAAGAAATCAATCTACAATGTTACTGAATGTTATGGAAATGGTAAACCTAAAATGGATCTACATAATATACCTTAAATTTTTTAAAATAAATTAAATGTTTCACATAAGAAGAAGAAATCTGAAAGAATTGTGTAGGTGGAAAAAATCATATAAAGTTTGAAATTCATAAGTTTCTAAAAATTTTGAGTCTATAACCAAAGTTGTTAAATTTTTTTGTTCTGATAAATATGGGAAGAAATTTTAATTGATGGAAAATTTTATGTTTGATAATAGAATCTTTGGGGCTAAATAATGTTCTAATGTGAAAGATAAGAATGTTTCTGAGAAACATGTTCACAATTCCAGACAATATGGAATTTACATAAGTAAATATTATTTCTATGGTTACTTCTGGAATTGTGGTGGATTTGGGAATCTGTAAAATATGTTCTAGTTTAATCAACAATATTTCAACTATTCCATGAGTGGTCGAAGGAAAATCTCAATGGAGAGTTAATCCTCTCAGAGAAATAAATCTGAGAAAGATGTTTTGAAGTTTGAAAATAGGTTCCAACCATTAGAAAATATTTTTGAATTAAGTGAACAACCTAGAAATACTAAAAAAGTGTCTTTATTTATTACTATAATAACCACATGTTTATTAAATATCCCAAATTATAGATGAGAGTAGCATTAAAGGGAAACAAAAAACTATTGCTGTAGAAGCCACACTCTAATCAACAAAAGGATAAAAACACTTGATATTGGATAGTGGGTGATGCTATCATATGATAACAGATTTGAAATTGATAAATAATGTGAAATATTTCAAAGAAGAAAGAATTATGTTTGGTACTGATGAATCCCGTATAACCAAGGGTGTTGAATTCGATATTATTTGGGAATAAAAGTTTAAATATAAGAAATATTTGATTGTTGATGGGTTGAAACACAACCTGTTGAGTATGTCACAACATTGTGATAATGTTAATAATGTTTATTTTAGAAAATATTGTTTTTTATGAAAATAGAGGATGTTGGATGAGTTATTACAAAAGTCCAATGCATAAAAGGAAACATGTTTTAAGTTGGTGAAGTATAGAATTCATGTTACTTAGGTTTGATGGAAGGAAGGTTTTTACATATGTGTTAGAGAAACATGATCATGTTATCAAAGTTAGGTAGTGTTTATGGCATTCCTAATATTTTAATAAGAAGTTATTGGTGTTGTGAAATTTTGATAGAAATGGAAAATTACAAACATTGTGAAGGAGAAAGCTAAGATTCGTTCAACTCGACTCCTGAAACTTATTTATTATAATATTTTTGGAAAAATATGAAAAAATATCCAATTTTATAGATAGGTACTTTATTTCATTAATTGATGATTTTACCCTCATTAACTTTTTTCTGTGTTTGAAACATAAGTCAGAAGATTTGAAGATGTTTAAAAGTTTTTGGAGAAGTGCTGAGAAGGAATGTGGGTATTCTGTGTAGATGTCAAGAACTTATAATGGTGGTGAATAAGAAAACAAATATTACAAATTTCACCTTTAAATTCATGTAATTCATCAAGAGTTTAGTACACCATAATGAAATGATGTTACTAAAAGTAATAATAGATTTTTGGTTGAAATGGGGAATACAATGTTACATGAACATGGTATTTATAATTAATTATGGAGGAAATCTATGATAACAACTATTAATATTTAAAACCAGTGTTTTTATAGGCCTTATTTTGATATGACTCCATATGAAATTTTCTATGAAAAGACTCAATGTTTGAAACACTTAAGAGTTTCTGGATGCCCCTGTATTATAAAGAAAAAATGTGGAAACCTTGGAATGTTTGATTAGAGAGGTGAAGACAGAATATTTCTTGAATATTCTCTAGGTGTAATAGAATATAAATGTTTAAACAAATATATAGGAATAATATCTGATTCTATTCATGTAAAAGATATTAAGAAACATAAGGAATAAGTTTCACAATATCATGAGATGAGTACGATGAAGAGGATTAAATAATTTTTGTTACGAAACCTGATATAAATTCCAAAAATTGTGATGAACCATTGGTGGAGGAATTAGACTCATCTATTTTCAGTTATGAGTAATATTTACTTACATACTATACTAGTATGAGGATAAAGGTTTAATCTAAAAACATTATTGGTGATCAATATCAAAAGGTTCAATGAAGAAGAACAACGAAAGTTGTTTTAAAAACATATTTTTGTTTAAAAGATGATCTGAAATATGTTAATTAAGCTCTTAAGAATCCTAAATGGATTTAATATATGAATGAAGAGTTGGATCAAATTGAGAAAAATAAAACTTTGGAACTCATACCTGAACCAAAGGACAAAAATTTTATTATACAAAATTGGTGTTCCAAAACTATTTGACTGAATGTATTAAAGTTATAAGGAACAAAAAATGATTGGTTTTAAAATTTTAGAGAAATATTTAAGGAATTTAATTTGATGAGACTTTTCCACTAACAAAAATATTATAAACATAAAGAGTCTTTATTGTAATTGTTGTACGAAATTTTTTTAAAATTTTTCAGATTGATATAAAGTCATCATTTTTGAATAGAGAAATTGATGAATAAGATTATATTGAAAACCATTAGGTTTTATTTTTATAAATGATTAAATTTATCTATGAATATTGAATAAATACTTTTATAGGATAATGGATGCTCTAGTAGCATAGTATTCGGAATTGGATACTCGATCAATAAAGTTGAATTTTAAGAAATGAAGGGTTGAGTAAAATCTCTACTCAAATAAAATTAGGGGATTTCCCTCATTGTTATTCTATATGTTGATGACTTTTTTTGAGAATGATTATGTAACACTTGAATTTTTTATGAATAATTGATTTTTTTGGAAATTTTCATTCTTGATACTTCTTTAGGTTAAAAATATCACAAAAATAATTTTTTGGGTAACAAATATCCCAAAAAAGAGAAAAACATATTTCTTTATCAATAAACATTATGATAAATAATATCTTAGAATGTTTGTAATGGAAAATTAGAAAACTATTTCTAAACCAATTTTAGAGGGAACCAAGATGACTAATAATGGATAATGTACATAATTTTACTCGAAATAGTTTGGGAAGCTGGTTGGAATTTTTATATATCTGATTCTTTAAAGATCATACAATGTTTATACTATTACCTTATGTTTAATATCTAAAATTTATCCAAAATAAGCACCTTTTTTATCTAGAAAAAGAATTATTAGATATATCAAAGGCACAAGAGATTTCAAAACCGGGTATGATAGCCTAAAAGGAATTTATTTGTCTTTATTTACAAATAGTGATTGGGAAGAAGTATAGATGAAATAAGATCCACATTTTTTGGAGTTTTCATTATGGTGAAAAGTTTTTAATTTTCTATAAAAAGGAAATAATTACTTACTCTTATCATTGCTGAAGATGTGAAAATGTCCTCCACTAAAGAATCCATGCAACTTATGAGGATGAAGACACATTTAGAGGACATACTTCTTGAAGTAAAGTTACCTATACTCTAATGTTGTGTTAATAAGAGTTTCATCAAGATCATAATAAATACATTGAAAAAATATTTTTCGAAACATATTGATATAAAATATCACTTAATAAATTAATATTTGGAGAATAATTAACTTGGGATAACGTATGTTCCTACATCGGAACAAGTTGCTAACATTTTTACAAAACATTTACTAGAGGAATCATTTATCAAATTAAGGTTGAACATAGCTGTCCAACTTATTTATCTCCATTGATGATGTATATTTCTTTTTCCCCACTCACATATAAACTTTGGGTAGTGTTTTCATATGGGGAGAAAAAATATGCTTTATAAATATATCCATTTATTTATTCAAAACCAATTATGTATGTATGTACATTGGGGGAGTTCTGGGTAAGCTACAAACTCAAAATGTAAGTGTGAGAACTATTAAACTCGTTTTTTAAGTGTTTATAAGAAATAAACATTGTTTATACATGAATAAATATGCTATGTAAATATGGAAGGCGTGTTTGAAAGGTTGGAAAAAAATTCTTAGTCACTACCTTTGGACAACATGGTTTTTCCGTCAATAATTCTCATTTACAATATTGAGTTTGATCACGTAGGATTAGAATTTATGATAATTACTCCAATTAATAAGGTTAAAATATTTATCAATTTGTAAATATTGGTAGAAAAAAATCCAAAGGTGAGTATTGTTGGGACCATGTTGGCAGAAGATGATTTTCGAATGGTGAAAGAAGTTTGTGATGTGATTTTTCTAAATTTTTGTCATTATTAAAAAATCAAATCCCTTTAAAAGTTTTGGTCATCAGAAACTGGATTTCTAGACTCAAAATATTGGATCCAATATTGATCAGTAAATTCCTCAATTTCAATTTTCCTTTCTAAAATGTTTTGTGAGTGAAGTTGTTTACAAAAATAACACTATGTTTAGAAAGAAGTGTTTGATCGAACTGAGAAGTTCTTATAAAGTATGAATATGTTTCAAGATGTTAATCATGAATCTAATGATGATTTTTAGTTTTTCATGTTTTCGAAATCATGAGTTAAATAAAACTTTTGATCCAAGATTTTTGAATGAAAGGGAGAAAATATGGACAAGTAATTCTATATAGCTCCAACTAGTTTGAGGTTTGGATGGAAATATAGAATTTGATAGAATACTAGGAAGTCATATAACATTAAAATGTAAGATAGATGATTATATGAAATCCTAATGTTCTAAAAATAGTCAAGAAGTCATGATACTAGTGATATTTTTTGGAAGAAATGAGTTTATGATGTAAAATTAATCCTTTCATCATTTATCATTGTCATAATCACTGGGCCTAGAAAGTTTACAAACGATGGGAAGTTTTAATAACCTTAAGTTGAAGTTTTTTTTGAAGCATTGATTGAATGATCCATCAAACTGAACAATACATCAGACTTTATACACAATTTTAATGAACCTATTCAGAGGGTCAATTGTCATTTGAAGAGAATCTAAATGAATGTAGTTTATTTTAACACCGATCCATCAGACATAGTATACCACTAAATCATTAGAGTGTTTCTAAATATGATATATTAAATTAAATTGTTTTATTTATATATGCTATAAAATATATAGTTTTATTTTAGTCAAAATATGTTGGTTTTATTTTTTGTGACCAATTAACGGAATGGGATCTAAGACTGATTAATATAATGTAGATCAACAATTTAGTCAACATTTTTCATTAAAAAATCTTCATTTCGTTCATGATCCCAACAATTCCTGAATTTATTCTCTACTTGGGTCAAGATTCATCGAACAAGGAGTAATATTGATCTATTGGAGTAAACCAGAGACTAATCCATCAAATAAAGATGGAAAATAAAAATTCATTGGATGTTTTAGTTCAACAGACACAATCTACTGGTGTTTTAAACATTTGATGAAAATGACATTTTTTTGGAACTATATCCAATGTGTTTTAAAGGGGGTTTAGAATGCTACAGATGTTGTAATAATGTTTACAGAATAATTGTTCAAAATTTTAATTTTATGAATTTATGTTGTTGCAGAGCATTAATCTTGTGTGGAAGAGAGAGAGTGAGAGTAATAAAAGTTTGTGTTTGAGGAATTTTCAAAACTGAGTTTTCTTAAGGAAGATTTATAGATAGAAGAAGTTTAAATAAGATTTTAACAGATTAGACATAGCTACTAAACTGATATTTTTAGGGAAATAAATAAGTGGTTCATAATTATTTCTAGAGTATATTTTTAGACTTCTTGTTTTTGGATTGATGAAATAAGACTGAGCCATCATACACAATTTTTCATACAATGTTCATAAGATCTTTTCCCACCTACCACTGGGTGAGAAGGTGAATATTTGAGATTTGAATATTTATAAAAGGTGATGATAATAAGGCATCATATTGACATGTTTTGAACCAACTGGTGAAGGTCACTTTTATTGTTAAACAAACTTTTTTACATCATTTTTTCATGAAGAAGCACATACACTATTGTATTGACCATAGTGATACCCTTGTCTAAGGGTATATCATACATGTTGTATCCACACAGAAGGGTTGTTTTATAGTGTATTGTGGGAAGTTATATTATTTTCAATCCAATCCATGGACTATATACACTTTTTGAGTATTGAAACTTATTAATACTCATGTTTCTCTAGATGTGTAAATATTTAGTTTTCAAAAAAGTGATAAATATTTAACAGGATGTGATGTTTTTTATAAATTAAATATTATATCAAAATAAAACTATAATATTTATTCACCCCTTCCCCCTTCTTAGTAATACATTGATCTTATGTGGGCCTTTTCACTTAGGGGCTTAGAAATGCCCAATTTTGATTGTACACCACAACTTATACTTCATCCTTCCAATATTGGAAATAGATTCTAGTATTTATGATATTTTATTTATATATAATATTTACCATTTTATTTTATCATTTTAAAAATACATTATCTTGGGGAGTTATCACTATAGATATATCATTCTTAATTCAATTTTTCTTGAAGTAGTTTTCCAAATCAATGGAAGTCTACTTTGTTAAATTATCGTATAAGAAAATTTTTATTGAAAAACATCACTCATTTTTAATCTCTTTCAATAAACCTTAAGAAGCATCATGGTATAATTATTTATTTGGATGAACATGAAACTATAAATCATAAAAAACTAACTAAAAAAATAATTAAATAACTCTCCCCATGTGTACCAAGTCAATTTATTAGACAACATACATTAGTGTGTGTCATGTCAAGTAGACTGGATTCCTTTTTCTTATTTTATATATATATATATATTTCAGATAATATTTCCATGGAAACATGTATCACATGTCTTTTAATGATTTTTTTTGTTTTGGAATTTCCCACACAACTTTTATATTAGATATGTTCTCCAAGATTTGTTGGTGAATGTGGATTATACTTTAGTGCCATAAGTTTTTCTCCTCATCCAATGTATGGATACTTATATTTTTATTACTATACACATTTTGTAGATTACCAATTTTCCTATATCCTTTCAGGAGAGTTTTATTTTCATTACCTTTGATCAAGAACCCCTAATAGTTAATTGTAACCTCATGTTCCAAGTTTTAGAGTTGACTCATACCTAAGAGGTTGTATCATAAGACAATTTACATAGATCACTTTTTTATAATTAACCTCATCTCAAGATAGTTAGGTTTATCCACTTTATTCGATATTCAAAACACCATCATTACTAAATTGAACCATTCCATAAACTATTACTTTTAATTTTTTCAAGATGTTAATAATCCTAGTCATGTGGATTGAACACTCGATTTCAAGGATCCAAGTGCTATTTTTTTATTTGTGAGATATTTTACATAGTTTATCCCAATCACTCGTATTTTTTTCACTCCAAGAGATTCCTAATTGAGTTAAGAGATAATATAGACTTTCATATTTCTCTAAATCAAAGGAATTGTAATTATAATATTTATAATCATTTAATGTGGATTATTTATTTCTTAATATAATCATGTTATGTTATATTTTATTCATATTTCTTTCAATCCCATGGTAATAATTTTCACTTATTCTTTACCTAAAATAAATATCTTTTTGCATAAAATTAGAAAAATGAAATAAATATCCATAAAAAAATTTATTTTGGGTAAATGATATGGTCACATTCTTCTTTACTAACAAAGAGGTGTTTCTAACTTCAAATGGATATTCACAAATCAACATGGTGGACCAATGCAACCATAATATAAAAAAACTTCATTGAAGAAAATATTGTCTCACCATTATCCAACCATGTTGACATAAAATTAAAAAATCTTATCTATTGATGATTATAACTCAAATATTTTGGATTATCTTAAACTCTCAACTTCCATTTATGTTTGGTATTCATTGTACTTTATATTAATGTACTATTGTAAAATCCAATATCTCTAATCTTTAACCTCCATTTTCTCTAAGTTATATTTATCCTAAATTTTTATTTACCATTTTCAAATCCAACTCCACTTTTACCAATATACTTAAGTCATTGTTCGTTGAACACTTTCTCAACACCCATTAAGCCTCATTATAAACATTCCAATTATTTTTCATCTAATGTTTTTTAATAATAACATCTTAATTGGACTATTTTATTTCTTTTCAAATTAATGTTTATATCATAATGTAAATACCACTTATTTGAGGGATTCAACATTAATTTTATGCTTATTTAAAAATAATTAATCTCATCATCACCTTATATTTATATATAATATTTATGTTAAAATAACCTATATTTCTTGATTTTACTTTTCAAGATGGTCGATATTATAACTCCTTCTATAGTTGGATAAAATCAACTTCGATTTGATCCAATTATTCAGAGAATTATTTCAATAATCCACAAAATATTTGATTTATCATCCAATGAACATCAATATCTACAAGATACCAACCAAGTTCTACATTAATAACAATAATAACTTATGGTTGGTTGTAATCATCCATTTCAAAATTTTCGATTTTGATTTTACCCCTCATAGAAATTTATATACCTTAGTTAAATTATATTTTACTTATTCTAAATAATTTTAATCATTGTATTCATTTCTTCTTGCAAATATCTTCGTCTAAAAATTTTCTTCATATAAATTTCTAGTTTTGAAGTCTATTTTAAAATGAAATTTCCCTTATAGATTCAGTATGGTTTTTCATTTCACAATTATCATCATCAAATCTCTTTGGTTTCCTCATTAAAATTTTTCTAGCTTTACCACATCAAAAACATGTAAATGGTATTTTTCCATTGGACCTACAATTTCGTCTCTTGAATTTCCTTTCTAAAAGAGATGACAATTCATCATTTACATAATGTATCTCATAACCAATTTAAATGATTTCAATATTATCTACAGATTTAAATCTAGTCTTCTTTTTTTGATTATATAGCCTTCTAAGCTAACATTCATTTCTTAAGAATCCAAACTATTGCATAGATCATACAATTATAGTTAATCAAAATTCCTCCCTTTAATAGGAAAAACGTTTTTATTATAAATAGGTGTAAACCCTCACAAGATATTATTCAAAAACTAAAAATACTATATCACTTCACCACTTCTATGAATATATTTAAAACAATCAATTCTTAAATTAATAAATCCATTGACCATTTATTTGTGAAAAAATTTATATAATCATTTTTATTTTACAGAACTTATTATTTAGAATCCTTCACCTTGTTTTCACTATTCTATATATTGTCCAATTAATCTAACATGGACTTGAAACTAGTGAAAATAATCTCCTTCATGTAAATTTGGTTTAAGAGAGCTTCAGAAAAAGGCATTGTGATCTTTGGATTTGTTATTAAGCATTATTCTATATAAATTTGAAAATTCACTTACACATATCTCATCAAATGAAGAAAATAAAGAATTTATCCCAAGAGGCTATAAATGTGATATCCTTAAATTATATAAAATATGGTAACTAGATGAATAAAACAATGGTTATCCATTTTTATTCAATGTGTTATACATAATGATAAACTGCAACTAAAAGACTCAACACCTATAATCAATGTATCTAATTCAATTTTTTTCAAACAGGACACCCAAATATAACCTATGAGAAGGTGAATTAAAGATTAAAAATTTTCAATATTTTATTGTATATTATTCATAGTTTTTTGAAAATCTTTAAAAGTGTTTTAATTAAATAAAAAATCATCAAAATCACAAATAGAAAAAATAAATCTTGGAATAAAAATTTTATATAGTTCATTGATAAGGGCCACATCTAATGAGAACACTTATATGATGATTATATTTTCTAAAATATACTAATTTTCAGTATTTTTATGTATATTTATTCCCCATGGACACTCTATGCCATTATTATTCCATTATAATTGAGTTTAGGGATTAGAATTTAACACCCCCTTAACTCACTTGTTTTGATGGATGTATTTTATATTTATCAATATAAATTTCACTTTCTTATCATTAATAATGTGTTATACTATTTACATCATGAAATCCAAAATTTTATTCTCCAATGTAATCTATGATCTTAAGTAATAATCACCAAAAATAATTCAGAACTCTATATGAACTTATATTCAAGTGTTTACACAAATATTCTTTTGATTCCAAGACTTAAGAAGAAGTAATGAGAAGATAGAGTTGATATAATTAGTATATTTTTTTCAATAAATAAATCATACTAAAACTCAGGTGTTTCAATGTGATTCATTTTTTGTGAAGTTAGATTTTTTGTTTTTTGAGTGTTATTATGAGGATCATTGATGAAGCTTGAATGATAAAGAGAAGTGTTAGATCTAATTTGAGTTATTTATTGAAGCATTATAATTCTTAACAAGATTTAGTAGATCTATGTAATGTAAATTAACTTATATATGTAAAATTTTGAATACATTTCAATGACTTTTGTGTGGGTATACATGAAGTGATGCATAAAGGTAAGTATTAGAGTTTACAATTTTTCATAAAGGTAAAAAATAAAAAATAAGATCTACGTAAATGTAATTAAATATGTGTAAGGGTAATGCTTATGTTTAGTAAGGTACATTAAGGAAATTCAAATCTTTTTTTAATATACATAATTTTAACCCCAATGATTCAACTAGGAACATAAAGGTCACTTGACCTCTATCATAAAAGTCATCTAAGTTATTCACTACCTAAAAAGGGTCATTGAGACATGTTTAAAGATATTATGAGATCCATGTAAGGATGAGACCCATTTCAATAAAAAATAATTTAGATGTATTCAATGATTTTTTATGGTTATACACAAGTGGTTAAAGGTATTTTCAAACTACATAAGTTTAATATTCCTTTTTCATAAAGTTGAATCTTTTTATGTAATGTTATATGAGTTTTAATGTTTCAAAATTTAATTATTTTTTATCATGATTCTTGTTTTTTATGAATAATAAATCCATTATAATTTAATATAGATGATTCAATTTAATGTGATCTTTATAACAATTTAAATTATAATCAATGATTTCCATTTGGGAAGAATAAAGGAAGAAAAAAATTATACGGGGAATGTTATGCCACATAATTTGAAGATTTATACATCATGGGTAATTGTTAGTGAGAATTTTGGTCCCTTGGTTTTTTATTCCATTTGTGAGAAATAAGGATCCCTCTATAGGTTTTTTTGTGACCTTAATTGAATTTAGTATGGTGAGATCTAAATTGTTTGGGGTAGAAGACAAAATTATGAATTGGCCAAGGTGATGGTAATTTCAAAGTATTTTTTTCTAAGAGATTCACTACACCATGTCACACAATCAAGAAGTAGGGTTTTTCACTTGGTATTTGTAGAGAAGAAGAATAAGAAATATTTTTGTGAACATTATATGCCAAAAATGGAGATTCAATGACCATAGATAGATTTATGCATAGGTATTTATGTGATAGGTTTTATTTGTGGTAATTTCATCAGTTATGAAGAGGATTAGAAACAGTTTTTTGAAGACATAAATATGCGTCTTCAAGAGAGGAGTGGTTTATTAAAACTATGGAATGAATGTCAGGAGAGCTAGCCATGAATTTAAAATCCAATAGAGAGTGATATAATTAAATTTTTTATTTCTAGATATGTTAATTATAATTTAATATTATGAATTTATAGTAATATATCATTGGATATAGTATTGTTTAAGTAACTTCAATTGGTTTCCTGAAACTTTATAAAAATATAAAATAAAGAAGAACTTGACAAAACTAATAAATTGAGAGAAATATATAAGAGTAATATATGTTAATTGTAACCAAAATTTACTATTATTATAAAGAATGGGAGGAAATTCTATGTGTGATGCACTTAATAATAATTAGAAGACATGTAAACCTGAGATTCCTCGATAATACCTACTCATTTGTACGAATAGGTGATTATAGTTTGTTTTATGAGGGTGGGTTTTCATATTCAAACCAATGATTATCCATCAATTTATGAGTAGAGAACCATGTAAATAATAGTGATCATATGATGGTATTTTTTGGATTTGTGTCAGAAACAAACATTTCCACACTATAATCGGCATTGAAGGTTATTTTGTAAGAAATATGAGAACAGTACTAATCACTAACTCACCCCCACCACATATTGATCTTCCATTGATCATGTGGTTGTTTTCACAAATGGTATCATATATAGTATCCCTTTTTCATGATTAGATGTTGAAATGTGGAGTATGAATTCACTCTAAGGAATAATATATTTACATTTATTTTTATTATCTTTGATGTAATATTATAATTTAGTGAATGGAATGTGGATTCATATATTTAATGGAAACTTTTATCACGTTATAATGAAAGAGTTTTGGTAAACATTTTAACAGTGATTTATGATGTATTTGAATCTGAAAATGATGGATTTCCCACATATAATGAAGGTTCTTCCATAATTCCAGTAAACAAAATTATGGGAAAATATTGTCTTTCTCAAAGTACGATTTTTTTCTTTCATTAAAAAAAATAATTTCTAAATTTCATGGAAAATAAAATATAAAAAATAATTTTAGTTAACCTAGGGAATATCATTAAAGGAAAGACAAATTGAATAAGGATAATTTACAGTTTTTCAGAAATAAATATGTGGATATCCAAATGCATGATAATAGTCCTATTATTATTTTCTTCTTGGAGGATAATTATTTTGTGAACATGATAATATGCTATAGTAAGAATTTTGAAGACTAAATTATTGAAGTGAAGAACATTAATATCTTTATTGACAAGTTATATGTGGAATTATCTTCATTGGAAGAAAAATTAAAAAACTACATCCCTCTTGATGGATTATATATTAATCATATATAATTTAAAATTTAAAAATATTATGTTGTTTAGGAAAACGTAAATGATGAAAATGAGATATCCATCGAAGCCTCCAAACCTAAAAATTTGAATTAAATACTATTATTAAAGAAACAATAGGTTATGATGAATATTTTTATGAGAATTTTGATAAATATATATACTTTTTATAATGGAAAAAAAGAAGAGGTTAATGAAAGTACTTGGGAAACTCTCATTGAAGTGTTTTATGTGTGGAACAATTGAATAATTAGTGTTGAGTTTTCCATGATCAAAAGATGGAGAAAAAATCGATAAGGAAAAAGAAATTACATGATTACTCTCTAATAAGAAATCCAAAAAGTCAAAGGTTTCATTTATATATAAGGTTAATAAGTCTTATAAATATAAAAAATATGAAATTTTGGTTCATGTAAAGGGAAAGTTGTGATGAATACCAAGAATAAGTTGAGTCTTTAGGTGATGAAATTAGTAACAAAATACTCATTCATAATGTTAAATATAAATATGAAAATTTTGATTAAATTAGTTCTAAAACTAAATTATAGGATACTAATATAGAGTTCATTAAAAATATATATTTTAAATAATGTCTCCCAAAAATATATAAATTGGAGAAGGAGATCATAATATTAATGAAAGGTAATAAATTTATTAATATAAATGATAATTATTTTAGAAAACATAAATAATTTTTTTTAAAATATATTTAGGTTTCAATGAATATGACTAATGTTGAAAGGACACTTAACATCATGATGAAAGAAATATAGGAGGAGAAGATGAAAAATCTTGACCATATGCAAAACAAATTTATTGAAACTAGAGAATAATATTACAATTCTATAATCAATTTTTATAACAAAATTCTAGAAGATATAGAATATTTTGATAAGAATAATATTTATAAATAATAGAAAATATAATCTTATATGGGTAATTTTTTTTATTAAATTTGTTTTGATGAATCTAAAAAGAATAATTAATTTAATAAGAACAAATTATCTATAATTTCTATTGACATATAGAAAATATAGAATTTTTTTTAATAAAAACAAGAAATAGAAAAATACTACTAATAGGGATTCTGGGAAGGTTAATAAGAATACCAATTTGAAATTGATATTTTAAGGATTCCATAATAATTTTTTCCATACAATGGAACCATTATATATGAATCTAATACAAAAAGAGTTCAAGTATTATATTATTGTTTAATATCTGGTAATAGTTATAAGTATGATTTTTATAGGTTATTTTGGTATGGTGTTGGATTTATTCATATGTAAAAGATATTTTTGTTCAACTACTAATTTCATAATATTCCTAAAAGGTTTGGGTGGAATTTTTTGAGGTGGATTTATCTCATTCTTAGGAAGTATTTCTAAAGACAAACTACAAATTCTGAACATAATTATTAGAACATGATTAATATTGATAAGGATGTACGTAGATGGTGTGACCACCCAACTCACCATAAAAATGATTGAATTATACAATTTACTTCCCAAAAAACATGGTTTTTAATTCTCAAAATCCTCATGAAAATAAAATCAAAGGGAAGTAGAAATCATTTGTTACAGAATTTTCCTAAAATGATCAGATAGAGTTTATAGATCTTGGATAGTTGATGATCATCTCATATGATAGTTTATTTAAAACACTGATGGGATGTATATAATTTAAAATAGGGATTGATGACTTTTGGAATCAATTATTCACTCAATATAAATGTATTTATAATAACAGTTATTGGGGAAAATAGTTTAAATCCAAAAACAATCTTTATATTAATGGATTGGAATATAATCTTCTAATTGTTTAATGGATTTGTGGTGAATTAAACTAAGTTATTTATCATAAGGATGGATTATTTTTCCTAAATATTGAAAATTAAATAGTTTTTTACCGGAGTATAGTGAACTCTATGAAAACTATTTCAAGTGGGTGAAGCTATAAACTCATGTTATCATAGTATCAAATAATTTTAGGATTTTTGGAATCAAAATATTATCCATAATTGAAAAAATAATATGAAAAAAATCAAGGAGAAAATATATCTTATGTTTTTTATTAATAATATAAAAGTATTGGAAGTTATATATATGAAAAAAATACAAGATTTCATATTCTTTGCATATGAGGTTTGAAGTTAACTCATACCATCAATTAGAGCTCATTTATTCAAATGTGTATGGGATCATAAGAATGAAATCCGCTAACATAGATAATTAATTTATTATTTTTATTGGTTTATTCACACACAATAATTTCCTTGTTGTTATCAATCAAAAATATTAGGATCATAAAATATTTAAAATTATTTAAATATGTTCAGAAAATGAGAGTACATTTTCTTTAATGTTTATACGAATTTATAATATAAATGAGTTTAAAAATGGTAAATTTCAATCTTATCAGGAAAAACAAGGAATTCAACATGAACTAAATTCATTATCACAAAATTAAAAAAATTTATGGATAAAAAATAATAAGATCAAGGTGGTAATGGATCAAAAAATGTGAATCAGGCATGATATTTCTTGATATTTTTAGAGGAAAGCTATTTATGTAGTGGTTAACATTCAAAACAATTTTTAAAATGTCCATGTTCAGATATGTATCAATAAGAGATGTATTATAATAAACATCTAATATTTAATTTTATTCATTTTTTGGTAGCCAATTTGTTATCAATGTAAATGGGAAAAATATTATAATGTTTTGAAAATCAAGGATTTGATGCGATCTTCATAGGATACCCTCAAAATTAAATATGTTTGCACTTCTACAATAAATAATATGATAGGATTATTTATGGAGGACATGTGAAGATCCTGAAACATTAAAATAAAGAGGTTTTATATGATAAATTATGTTCCATAAGTGGTGTTGATTTTCTTTTTTATTAACAAACTGGATAAATTTTAGAAAGATAAAAAATTATTGAAGATAAATTGGTTGGATAAGAAGATTCATCCATTTCATGTAATGATAAAAAATATCAATCATCTCATTCAGGTATTAGAAGGAAAATTAGGTCAAAAACACCATTGCAAATCTTGGTTAATAGGTACATACTTGGATAACGTTCATGAAAACAACACATACTTCATTCTTTTCTAATGTTAAAACTGTTAGATATTAATGAAGCTATAAAGCATTAATAATGGTTTGATACTATTAATGATGTATTTGAACAGATATATAAGAATATAATATGGGAGTTAATACACTAGATGTATGAAAATAATGACCTTGATAAAATGTGGATGTTCTACATCAAATTGAATGAAAAAGGTAAATTTATGGTAAATAAATAATGAATAGTATATAAATGTTATTCATGGGTTGAATAAATGGAATTTAGTTTGAACATTCGATCATTTTTAAGTATTGAAACCATTATAATAATTATTTTTATTATATGAAAAATGAAATAAATGATATTTCAAATGGATTTCAAGTATATCTTCCCCGATTTTGAATTATAAGAGGTGTTATACATTGAAAACCCATGTGAGTTATTTATTGTAAAGGAAGATAATTATATTTTTAGGTTAAAGAAGTATTTTTATGGGATGAAAAAAACCCCAAGATCCTATTATTCTATGATATACACTATCTTTAGGAAGATAAATTTGAAAAATGGAAGAGTGGAAAGTAATTCTACCTTAGGGATGGAAACGATATATCTCTTTTTATTGTTGTTTATATAGATGATATAATTTTTCTAATAAATTATTTTGGGGTTTGTGATGTTTTTATTGGTCAGATGAAAATACATTTTAAATGTTCTTGTTTGGGAGTATGATAAACATTATTGGGAAATAGATTTCTCAAAATAAAGGTCTCATTTTTTATGAGATAAGTATGATAGGGATATTTTAAATAGGTTTGGTACAGAGGATTAAAATATTATTTCCACACTAGTTATAAAGGTAAAAAAATATATACAAAGTTGAATAGGGAAACGAAGATGATCAAAAAATTATAGAAGATTATTGGAATTCTAGTATACATGATATAGTCAAGGTCATATATTGCTTATATTATGACTCAATGTTCCCAATTTTTTTTTCTAAAATATTCTTATTTCATTGTTATAAATTGTATTATTGGGTGAATTATAGCTATAAATATATTTTTTATGAAATATTACAATAAAAGTAATCTTGATCTATTTGGATACACATTTAAAAATTGTAATGATAATGTTGATAATAGGAGGTTAACAACTAGTGGAGTTTCATATCATTTAGAGAGGTGTGTAATATATACATAAAAAAGCATAATTTTACCCCTTGAGTACTTTCAAGGAAAAATATGTAGATACTAAAAATTTTATCACCAAAGTTATTTTTATAAAGACTTAGTTGGAGTATTTAAAATTTAAATTATATTTATGACTAATTTTTTAATGTGATATTCAATGTTCTATAAATAATATTAGGAATTCATATAATTATTAAATATTTATGCACATTGACAGTAAATATCTCCTCATATAGGAACATGTGGATAAAAATGTATTGATGTTGTAATTTTTTCCTACAAAGGAAAAAATTGTTAATGTGTTCACCAAGACACCATCTATGGATGAATTTTGAAATTAGAGGTCAATGTTGAGAGTTCAAACTCATCAAAATTAAGGATAGGGTATGGTGTATAATTTTCCTATGTTGTTCAAATCTTGAGATCTTTTTTGTCAATGGCGGGATAATTAGAACCTAAATCACATTATATATTCATTCGACAATGTGGAATGGGGTAGAAGACTATATAATGGGTGTATTCCTTTATTACGTGCTCAACCTATTTTAAGGGAGGATACATTTGGAGAGAGGTATTAATGTGGGTAATTTGTGATTTAAATATTTGTTGTGTGTGTTAAATGTTTTATCATTTTGATGATTTTAATGAATGAATTTGTGAATTATATATTTTATGGGTAGATTAAAGAAGTTATATATTGAATATGTATGAATATATATAATATTTATATGGAAAACATGGTTTATTATTAAATTTTCATGTTTACTATAATTATTTTACTCATATAAGATTAAAATTATTTAACAATGATTATTTCTAAGTGTTACAAGTTTCAAATTTATTTATATTTTATTTTTCTCAAAAAAATACAATAGGGGAGTTTTTTGATCCCGAGCATGAAGAAGAATAATTAAATAATTGGTGGATTGGATATATGTCATATATTTTATAGTTTTCTCCCCATATAAATTATATTTAAACTAATTTGTTTTAAAGTGATTCATTTGAGGACTACTTGGATTATATTTTTTCTATTTTTTATGACATTTCATAAATAGTGAATGATTTTGAGATGTTTTGAAATTGATATTGAATAATTTTTGGATGTTTTGTGAATGTGGACAAGGAAATGATGATTTATATAAGAGTAATGAATATATTTTTTAATGGTATGAATAAATATCATTGACTTGTGCAAGGGTATTTGTAACACCCTGCCCCTACCTCATTGACTTGAGGAGGCGGAGAGGGTTACTTTTCCTTAAGCGATGTTCCCAAGGCACCAAAGGCTGGCAATAAATGCCGAGGGCTTCAAGAGATAAGTGGGGAATGATTTCCCCTCAAAAGGATATCCCAACCAACCAACAATCAACAATGATAATGCATGCATTTGTTTTCATCCAACCATACTATAACACCCCAAGGTTTATACAACCAAATAATTCCAAAACATCAAATTACAACGGAAACGAAAAGACAATTAAGGAAATCGGTGACACCACCACAGCTCCACTCCAGCACCAAACTCCATGCACAACCAAGCATCACGAGGCACTGCTAAAAGATGGAGATGCCTTAACTTTTCCCATGTCCTGATATACTACATCTGCAAAGACACCAATGTGAAAAATTAGGGGGTGAGTGCAACTACTCAGTAGTATTTCCCCAAATGACATCCCTACACACACCACTAGGATAACCGTTATCACATTTATATAAAACATTTTATATAAAAAAAATCCATTTACAAATTGATTACAAAATCCAAAAATTCCACATAAGTGAAATACATCACAACAGAGCCACACGACGGTTACCATGTTCAAATTTCACTCACAAGCCCCATCCACAAACATCACATAATCAAGCAATCAACCAACAACGTGGGTACTTTATCAGCCAACCCGTTCACAACCCGACAAGTGGTACCTTCTTGGCCACTTTCCTTGATGGTGGCCCTTCCGACCATTATCTATCCATCTCTCTGATTATAGTGGCACTTTCTCGACCACTCTACAACCACACAGCCCGTTCCAACACAACATCCCATCCATATCCACACAAGCACAATCCACACAAGATCACAAATTATTGAAAACACCATCACATGCCATTATCATGCTCAAGTTCAATGTCATTTCAAAATTAACATTTTAAAATCATCCAATTGAACCCATTCCCAACAAAACCCCATCCCCCCCCCCCCCGAAAATCCCAATTTTATGCCAAAACCCCCCAATTTCTTCACCCATACATTTTCCAACAAATTTTCCACATGATTTAACAATTAAATTTCAAAAAAAAAATTAATTATAAATGCACTACACAATTCCACCAAGTGGAGTTCAGAGAGGAGCCACTTACCTCTTTGGGTTTGGCAAAATCGTCTTTTCACCCAAACACACCTCAATTCGGTAGAACGCCTCCTCAAAACTCCCTTAAAACCCTTTCCGAACATCAACAAACCCAAACTATAACATCTTAGGCCAAAAAAACCCTAGATCTACACACAAAATGAGTATATCTAGAAAACCATGATGGAGGGAAGAGCAGATCTAGAGGAAAATAGCATGGAACCATAAGAGGAGACTTACCCGGGAGAGATCACCTTCAAACCACCTAGAATCCTCTTCAAAACCCTCCAAAACCGAGTGGGGGAATCCTTATAGCCCCTGAGAATTGAAAATCCCAAGTGAGGCTCGAGTGGAAGGAAGAGAGGAGTGAAATGAGGGATTCCTGAGTGAGTCCGGGTTTTATAACCTTAATTTTATGTGGCCGCACGGTTATCCCGCACAGTTTGGCAAACCGTGCACTAATCATGCATGCTCCACTACCTCGAGAGCTAGGGCCCACACTATTTCCTTGCACGGTCTAGAAAACCGTGTGCAGGCCGTGCGAGGCCTACTGTCTTGATAACAAGGGTCTGTGCGGTTTCCTGAGGAATCTGCACGGTTTACATTAACTGTGCTCAAACAGTGCACTCCTTTAAAAGACACTAAACACATCCAGAACCAATCCAAACCCTTCCAACCTCTTCCCAACTCATCTCAAGAACTTTAAACACATAAAAAGGCATAAAAAGGCCACATACCTCAAACTAGGGGTACTAAATTTTCCCCACCATTGTAATTTCCATCCTCGAAAAGTTGTGAACCCGACCTTTGCCGAAAGAGCTCAGGACACTACTCGGCCATTTCTTTCTACCGTT
Organism: Viscum album; assembly: GCA_963277665.1. Classification (NCBI taxonomy): domain Eukaryota; kingdom Viridiplantae; phylum Streptophyta; class Magnoliopsida; order Santalales; family Viscaceae; genus Viscum; species Viscum album. The sequence continues at coordinate 2,111,774,684 of OY728128.1, forward strand.
CCTAAGTTCTTTCTTGGATCTAGCCATGTTGCCACATAACCCAAACTAGACTGATTCTTTTACCATGCAAGTCATTCTCTTGCTTATCCACAACCCACACTGGCACGTGCACCAAAGAAGCATCTGACTCTATCTCAACATGATTCCATCGAATAACATGGACCGGATCCGGTTGGTACTTTTTCAGCTGCAACACATGGAATACATTGTGTACCACACTAATCCTAGGTGGAAGAGCCAACCTATAAGCCACCTCACCAATGCTATCAATAATATAATAAGGTCTAATGTACCTCGGAGATAACTTTCCTTGTTTACCAAACCGATGATGTCCCAACCGAGGAGAAATCCTCAAGAAAACATGATCAATCACCTCGAACGACAATGGTCATCGACGATGATCCGCATAGGATTTCTTTGGACTCTGAGCCATCTCCATCCTCTTCATGATCAACATGATCCTTTATTTAGTCTCCTAGACAAGGCTCGGTCCAACCATTGATGACTCACCCATTTCCTCCCAACATAGTGGAGAACGACACGGTCGCCCATACAATGCTTCAAACGGAGCCATCTGTATGGATGCTTGATAACAGTTATTATATGAGAATTCAACCAAGGACAGGTTCTCCTCCCACGAGCCACTAAAATCTATCACACTGGATCACAACATATATTCCAGGGTTTGTATCGTTCTCCCGGATTGGCTATCTGTCTGAGGGTGATATGCCGTACTCATGGTCAACTTTGTTCCAAGAGCTTGCTTCAAAGATTTCCAGAAACAATATGTAATCTTGGGATCTCTTTCTGATACAATCGAAACTGGAACACCATGCCTTTTTACCACCTCCCGGATATAGATTTTGGATAGATCATCCACCATATGAGATTCACGAATTGGGATGAAATGGGGTGGCTTCATTAGTCGATCCACTATCACCCAAATGGCATCGTGTTTTCTGACCATTCTTGGGAGACCAGTAAAACAAATCCATCGCTATATGCTCGCACTTCCAAATAGGGATACGTAAGGACTGAACATTCCTGCTAGCCTCTGGTGGTCTTCCTTGACCTGCTAGCATGTCAAGCATCGTGAAACGAACTCAGCCACACTTCGTTTCATTCCAGCCCACCAGAACTACACTTTCAACACCTTATACATCTTCTGAATTCATGGCCGAATAGCCCACCTAGAATAATGGTACGCCCTGAGAAGATCCTCCTAACAAACCACCGGTACAACTATCCATTTCTAGAAACACAAAACTGGTTATTTTTTCAGTTTCGAACCCTTAATGGTCTCCCCACCATTGAGTCTCGACCCCATGGTCACACTTCCAGGATTGGATATCTGTGCCCCTCTAACCAGGGAAACCATGTTAGGAATCAACGCAACTGGAAAGAAGACCACTCTATCACCCTGGTCTTCACATTCCAACCACATATCCGCTATAACTGACATCAACTGACACTGGTCTGATGCCTGCTTCGCAACATGAGCATATGATTTCCTACTTAATGCATCCGCCACTGAATTTCCTTTACCCAGTGTGTACATTAAGTCAAAAATCAAACATCTGGAGATATTCCATCCATCTCCATTACCTCATGTTCATACCACTTTGTGAGAAAATGTTCTTCAAACTCTTATGATCCGTGTAGACCATGAATTTCTCACCGAAGAGATAATGGCGCCACATTTTCAAAGCATGGACCACTACCGCCAACTCCAAATCATGAGTTGGGTAGTTATTCTCATGCACCCTCAAATACCATTAGCCATACATGACCACATGATCCCCTTGCATGATAACACACCCCAACCCTGATCCTGATGCATCACAATAAACCATGTACCCTCTTCTTGGTTCTGCAAAAACCAAGATTGGTGATGATGTAAGGTGACCCTTTAACTATTTGAAACACTGCTGACACTATTCACTCCACTGGAATGGAGCATTCTTCCTTATCAAAGCTATCATCGGTGAATCCAAACGTGAAAAATCACGAACAAAACACCAATAATACCCAGGTAGACCGAGGAAAATCCGTATTTCAAACATGTTCTTTGGAGGTTTGCATGAGATAACGGCCCCTATATTTTCTGGATCCACAGAAACACCCCTTTTAGAAATCACATCGCCAAAAAAATGGACTTCCTGTATCCAAAAGTCACACTTTTACAACTTGGCATACAATTGATAATCGTGCCAAGTGCTGCTCATGGTCCTCCCTTGTCTTCGAATACACCAGAATATCATCCAAAAACACCACCATGAATGAATCCAGATATCAATGAAATATCTGATTCATCAATGCCATAAACACTTCTGGAGCATTCGTTAGACCAAAGGGCATCACCACATATTCATAATGGTCATATCTACTTCTGAAAGCTGTTTTAGGAATATCCTCCTTCCTCACTCGCAATTGATGATATCCCGACCTAAGGTCGATCTTGGAGAACCATTGGGCTCCCCTCAACTAGTCGAAAAAATCATCGATTTGTGGATGTGGATATCTGTTCTTTATCATCACTTTGATAAGTCTACGATAATCAACATAGAGCCTCAGAGTTCCATCTGTCTTTTTTATAAACAACACCGGCGCTGCCCACGGAGATGTGCTAGGCCGGATAAAGCCTTTATTTTCTAACTCCTCCAATAGGACCTTCAATTGCCTTGATTCTGCAGGTTCCATCCGGTAAGACAAAAGTGAGAAAGGACTTGTCCCAGGAAAGAGATCAATCGTAAAATCCACTTCTATTATAGGAGGTAACCCGGAGAATTCTTCAGAAAAAACGTCCATGAACTGATCGACTACTACTGGAAAAACACTATTCCCGACACCCTCTATCGATTCGAATGACAATATGTCCAACTGATATGATAATGTGCCAACTACTGGTGCCAACAAGCCTACTGTAACCTGTTTCTCATGCCTCTCTCCTCTAAAGAGATGTCCAATTCCATCATGCGTCGTAAAACACACTGTTTGCACATTAAAATTGATGTGGTCCTTAAATTCTCTTTGCCAGTCCATGCCCAAGATTACATCATAGCCATCCTTCTCAAGTACTATGAAATCCCATAATATCTCAATTTGGCCCACAACGATAAAACATTCTCTACACAATAAGGGTCGACACTCTTTTCTAACCAGAGGGGTTTAAATATTCAGAACAGAAGGAATCATCTCTATTTTTAAACACAACAACTCAATAATGCATGTAGCAATAAAAGAGTGTGAACCACCTGTTTCAAAAAACACTTTCATGTAGGTAGAATTTAAAAGAATAGTACCTTGCACCATGGATGGTCCCGACTGATCATCCATCACAAGCTGCTCAACTCTGAACAACGCCTTCGTTTTCACACTCTGCTCTTTATTTACCTGCTGAGGCGTCAGGGTATTCCAAGAATCACCAGGACTTACCTTACCTTACTAACGAGGGGTATGATGCTACCCACGTCCCGTCGAAGTATAGGACGCTTGCGATCCATGCGGAGTGTCACGCACGCTTGTCCTCGGAGCATTCCTATAGTAGTGCTGGAGATGCCCCATCTGCTTACAACTATAACATGCTCTGGGTTGTTCCATGCAATCCTGCTTGATATGCGTCGAGGAGCCACACTGAAAATAGCCCAATTTACTCTGGGGCTTCGGAGGAAGGTTCACCAATCCTGTCATCGTATTTTGTGTCGTGCTCCCGCTCTGGGAACATGTGTCCCTCTTCCTCTTGAACATAGCGTTAGAGTTCCCACTAGTCCCTATGGGTATTACCATACCTCCTCTACCCAGAGATCCCAGTGGATCTCACTCAGCTACCGAGGCTCAATTCACCATTTCTATGCAGTCCCTGATACATAGCACCGCTATTTTCGAATGGATTTCCTACCTCAAGACAACCTCTAAGATCCTTGATTTCAGCGACGTGCTACCCACCACCTTGGGTGCAAACCGCACTAATCTCATAAACTTAGCTGCATACTCCATTACCGACATATGTTCTTGTTTCAAACTGAAAAAGTTTGTTGTATGCTGAATCTTGAATGTACGAGGGTAGAATTGTTTGTTAAACAATTCTTCAATGGTTTCCCATGTCATTCACTAATCCTTCCCCACATGGACTACCATCTCCCACCATCGAAGGGAATGATCCTCTAGCTTATACGTTTCTAGCTAGACCTTCAGCTCGGCTGGCATTCCCAAGAATTCAAAAATTCTATTTGTTCGAGACAACCATGCCTCTGCACTTTTTGGGTCCGCATCACCCCTAAAAACGGGTGGGTTCTACTTCTAAAACTGATCCAGATAGTCGACATGCTTGGGCTCTTCCACTCTATTTATACTTCCCACTTCTTGGAAAGCTTGGACTATACTTTGCACTAGCTGCTATTTCACCTAGGGATCAGGTGCAACCACATTCTCATCAGCCGCTTCCAATTGGTCTCTACGACGCCTACCTGGTGCCATTTCTATAAATATAAAACAAACAAGCATGAGCCTTGCTTCCTTAGACATCACGAATCAACCATGTCAAATACCATTTCATAACAATCAATCACAACCAGGCTATCCATTCTTGCACATTTCCCATGTTGCACCATTTTTGAAAATCAACCATTTTCAAAATACCATGTTTATTCACATTTTAGGTTCACACATTTGAAAAACCATTTTTCCATTCAACCCATAAATCATTAAACCCAATGCAATATGCATCCTAGAGGGAATTAATTTCTATCATATATGTCATGCTCATCTCATTGGCTACACCCACGACAATGAGATTTCCATTGATTCTATGTGTCTCCAAAACACTTATGTACCCAATTCCCTAGTAACTTGAAGTTCAGCATAAAAGGGTTAACTATGTCCTTTTATGCTATACATTCCATGTTCTAAAAATCCTACACCTTGCTACTATCCCGACTCAAGGAACAACCATGAAAAAATGTTAACTCCAAATCTGAGAATCAAATCCAAAGGACCGAACATGCTGATACCACTTGTACCACCCCACCCCTAACTCATTGGATTGAGGAGGCAGAGAGGTTTACTTGGCCTTAAGCGATGTTCCCAAGGCTCCAAAGGCTGGAAATAAATGCCGAGGGCTTCAATAGAGAAGTGGGGAACGATTTTCCCTCAAGAGGATAACCCAAACAACCAACAATCAACAACGATAATGCATGAATTTGTTTTGAGCCAACCATACCATAACACCCCAAGGTTCATACAACCAAATAATTCAAAAACATCAGAGTACAATAGAACTGAAATGACAATTAAGACAATCCATGACACCACCACAGCTCCACTCTAGCACCAAACTCCATGCAAGACCAAGCGTCACGAGGCACCAGTAAAAGATGGAGATGCCTTACCTTTTCCCATGTCCCAGTATACTACATCTGCAAAGACACCAAAGTGCCAAAGCAGGGGGTGAGTACAAATACTCAGTAGGATTTCACCAAATGACTTCCATACACATGCCACTAGGATAACTATTAACACATTTATATAAAACATTTTATATAAAATAAATCCATTTGCAAACTGATTACAAAAGCCAAAAAAGCCACACAAGGGAAAGCCATCACAACTGAGCCACATGCCGGTTAGCATGTTCATATTTCACTCACAAACCCCATCCACAAACATCACATAGTCAAGTAATAAACTAACAACGTGGGTACTTTCTCATCAAACCTGTTCACAACCCGACAAGTGGTACATTCTCGGCCACTTGCCTTGATGGTGGCCCTTCTTACCATTATCCATCCATATCCGTGATTATAGTGGCACTTTCTCGACCACTCTACAACATCACAACCCGTTCCAACACAACATCCCATCCATATCAACACAGGCATAGGACACTAAAGATCACACATTATTGAAAACACAATCACATGACATTATCATGCTCAGGTTCAATGTCATTTCAAAATCAACATTTTAAAATCATCCAATTGAACCCATTCCAATTAAAACCCCCTTTTTTGCCCAAAAATCCCAATTTTTTTCCAAAACCCCCCAATTTCTTCACCAATACATTTTCAAACAAATTTTACACATGATTTACCAATTAAATTTCAAACAAACAATTTAATTGTAAATGCACCACACAATTCCGCCTAGTAGAGTCAAGAGAGAAGCCACATACCTCTTAGGGTTTGCTGAAATAGAATTTTCACCCAAATGCCCCTCAATCCGGTAGAATGCCTCCTCGAAACTCCCTTAAAACCATATCCTAACATCCACGGGCCCAAACGTTAGCTTCTTAGTCAAAAACAAACCTAGATCTAAACACAACAAGTGTAGATTTAGAAAACCAAGTAGGAGGGAAGAGCAGATCTAGAGGGAAACACCAAGGAACCATGGGAGGAGACTTACTCAGGAGAGATCGCCTTAAAACCACCTTGAATAATCTTCAAAAACCTCCCAAACCGAGTGGGATAACCCTTCTAGCCCTTAAGAACCAAAAATCATGAGTGAGGCTGGAGTGGAAGGAAGAGAGGGGTGAAATGAGGGAATCCCGAGTGAGCCCAGGTTTATAACCCTAATTTTAAGTGGCCGCATGGTTTGGAAAACCGTGCGCTAACTATGCGCACTCCACTGCCTCGAGAGCTAGGGCTCGCATGGTTTCCTCACATGGTCTGGAAAACCGTGCAATGGCAGTGCAATGCCTACTGTCTTGGGAACAAGGGTCTACACAGATTCCTGGGGAATCTGCATGGTTTAAACTAACTGTTCTCAAACTGTGCACCCCTTTAAAAGCCTCCAAACACATCCAAAACCAATCCAAACTCTCCCAACCTCTTCCCAACTCATCTCAAGTACTTTAAACGCATAAAAAGTCATAATAATGGCCACATACCTCAAACTGTGGGTACTGCAGTATTCATGAAGCATTGTGTAAAGGTATGCCTTGGAGTTTACACATCTATATAAAGGCCCCTACAAAAAATAGGATCTATAATAGGTACTAGACTCTATATATGTGTAATGATTAAGTTAAATAATACTCATAAGAATAATTCAATGATTTTGTGTAATGAATATTGGAAACATAGAGATATAACTAGTTATCTAAAAGTCACACAACATATTATGTATAGGCCATCCAATATTTGTACTACCTATGTAAGGATCATTGGTACCTATGTAAATGTAGTCTTAAAGAGAAGTAAGGGTAAAACTAATTTTTTAAAAGGTAACTTGGATGTCTTTAGATACACATATGAGTATAAATAGGTTATGTAAAGTTATTTTAAAACTATTTCAATGTAATATTCTCTCAGTGTAAAGGTGAATATATCAATGCAATGTAAGATATTTTTTACTCTTCCCAAATATAATTATTTGTTTACAATTATTTTTATTATTATATGAACAATAAATAAAGGATAATTTTAGTCCCATGATTTTCAAGTAAAGTTTCATTCATCAAAGTATATAAAAAAATAAAAAAATTGTGATTCATTCTGATGAAAATAAGAATAGGGTTCATATATTTAAAGTTACACTATGTCATTTGAATCTATCTATGTCACAGTGCATTATCGGTGGGTGTTTTGGTACCTGTGGGGGTTTAAATTCCAGCTATGATAAATTGAAAGCCTAATATAGGAATATTACATATTTTATTCAACTTGTGATTTGTGTGATTCTATGTTTTTGATGTATAAGATAGAATTTTAAATTAGTTATGGTAATGGGATTTTCGAAGGTGTTTTTAATAGAGATTTTCTACACTATGTTGGGGTGTCAAGATGCTTGGTGTTTCAATTGGGTTTTTATTCAATAGAAGAAATATTTTGGGGATCACTCAATCTCACAATTAGAGATTCAATGATACTACCTATATTTATAAACATTAATTTATCTGAAAGATATTATATGTGGTTATTTCATCAGTTGTGAAGTCAAGCATAAAGTTTTTTTCTAGAATAGATATCTGAGATGATATATAAATTAAGATATAAATATTTATAACTAAAAAGTACATGTGTAATAATGAAGAAAAGGAAACATAGATAAAATATTATTAAAAATTGTAATTTGTCAGAATATACTCATTGAGGAAGAAGATATAAGTTTTCTTTTCAAAATATGAAAAGAATACTAGGAAATTTGGTCATTAAGTTCACAAAAAATAGAAATATTAGGAAAAGTAAAACTACCACATAACATGAATATTATTTCACAAAATTATGTTGTAGTAAGTAATAATTGTATGCCATGTGGTTCATGTAAATTAATGTGGTTCCTTGATACTATGAAAGAACGTAAGAGGAAAATAACTCATCATACCTAATAAATTGATATAAGTAAACAAGAATAATTTATATCAGTTGTTTAAAAAATTTGATATCATTTTAAATTGTTGGATTCAATTATATGAATTATTCACAAAATCATGCCTAGTAAATGTGAAAACATGATTTTCAAGGATAGTTCATGTATGAATATAGTAAAATTTGATTTTAGTGGGTAATGTGATCATGGGTTTTCCTATTAACATCAAGGATTCACCATATCATGAGTGATGAAACTTGAAAATATTTTTTCTTCTTCTTGTTGGTGTGTGTTGAAAGTGTGTTGATAGAGAAAAACACTACACTCTTTCAGGTGGTGAAGGTTATTTTTCATGAATCATGAAAAGTGTAATGATCAGTAATTCACCCCCTTTTAGTGATCTTCCATTGATCTTTTATGTGGTTCCACATATTTATTTACTTGTAAAATTGATATTTTATACATTTATCCATGTATGATTAATGTAGAGTATTTTTCATTATGTATGTTCTTTACACAAATATTATTACAATTCAGACCAACACTCTCATATTTGGTGGCACTAAACATATACATTACATACTTTAATTGATACAAAGTATAGATTTAGAGGCATAAATATCCCATAATTACATGAAATAAAGAAAAGAATATATTTCATTAAATACATTCGAAATAATTTTTAATTTTATATATTTAAATAACATTTAAATAACATAAACTAAAAAAACTGGTATCTTTCTAAATTTATAGATATTTCTATCCACTCTATATGAAAATATATAATCCATAATAACTCTTTAGTATCTCTAAAAACTTCTCCACACAACATATCCTATTAAAAATATCATGTTTAATAATTATCATCAAAACATAGGAAATTTAAAACATAAGAGTGGGTGAGATCAAACACTTATGATGGTAAAAGCATACAACTAAGGTAATCATGGAATAAATATTACATAAATATTATATATGTAATATGTAATCCCCAAAATTTCATAATAAATTTAAACTAAGAGAATAATATATCCATGTATAGAAATAAAAATAATTATATCACATAGATAACAATATCTAGTTCCTTTGTGATGAAATTCATTATTTTAGATAACTAATTTATCCCCCTATGCTAGGATTTCATGATCCTAGACATCAATATCATACCGCAAACAGAAAATATTATTATGGGTAGGTATAGTCAAAAATAAACAAACATGTTTGTTTCATGAGACTAAATAATTCATTGAGTGACTATATAATTCCAATCCCCACCCTAAACTTAATTAAGTCCAATTTATTAATCATATGACATATTGAGAAAAAAATACACAATCAACATTATTAATAATCATTTTATTGGAATAAAAACAAAAAAAAAACACCAATAATTTTCCATATATCAAAAAATAGGATAATCTTATAATAACTCATGTGGAGAAAGAAGGTTGATGGTCAAAAAATACATAGTAAACATTTTAATCATGGATTACCTATAGACCATTCAAAGGTTTGGATATCTTCTAATTTGTATAGCGACACTCGTGTCGAATCCTCGATGATGGTACTATATATTAGAGTCGATTGTTTTTTGTATTTTTATTTTGATTGGGGGGTTTGTTTGTAGATCATAATTAAATTTATTACCTATGACTTATATATTAGATACATATTAGGTTGCGTACACTGCTTTATATTTAATAATATCATATCCTTGATCTTTACATGATATTGTATTAAATTAACACCAACATCAAAATATTATTTTGATCAAAATTCCCAAGTGTTGAGACATTAGACATATCCTTAACTTAATATGGTTGAAATATAAATAAATTATATTTTATGTTTGTGTATTTATGGTTATAATAATCTATGTAATCTACACATTAAACAAAACATTTCATTGATCAAATACATTTTATGTTTAGCATACATAATGTTAACCTAAAAATATTTAAATATAAAAAGCTATCAATCACATAACATCCCATAATTATGACTCAACAAAATGGATGATTTACTCATCCATTGACATGGTTATTAAATTTGTTGATTATACTTATGGATATGATTTGTAAAGAGAATAAAAATAATTGGTAAAGAAAATAGTGGAGCGTTGAACGCACACACAAAATGTAAAGACAGTAAAATATGTGCTTTTAATTGAATGAGAAAGTGAGAAAAGGGATAGGTTTTTATATTGATATAAACTATTTTGAGACAAAAAATTATATATCCTAAATTTGATTATAATCATAGATTAATATGAATATCCATTAATTAATATTCTATTAAAATGAAAAAAAACATACACGATTACAATTGAAAACAAATGAAGTATATAAAAATAAATCATGGAAGAAAGGTATCTCAAGTAGAAAAATGAGTTTAGAAGGTCCTAAAAATAATTTTTTGGGGATTTTCTCTTTCAAATGTATCCTATTATGTGCTAAATTCCCAACCCATTGTAAGGAGAAGAGGAGAGTGTATTTATTTCCCAAGGGGATGGACATTTTTGTATTACAAAACTTCCCTACAATTTGTCTCAACAATTTGACTATTTAGATATCAGAATCTAGAGATTTTATGACAACCCTACTTTTTATTACAACTTAAACATGCTTTATTACATAAAACTTCACTTGATACAACAAAGAAGATCGAGAGGTTTAGTGTCTTTGGGGCTTAGGATAATTACATAAAAACTTTAAACTTGAAATACAACATCCTTATTGAAAACTTCCTTTACATGACCACTACATTCCTTCGTACTTAGCATTGCATGGGATAACCTGAGGACATGCATAAGAAAAGGGTGAGCTATAAAGCCCAGTAAGGGAGTACACAATGAATAACATGAGGAGTACAATACATGTTAGGCAATAGGAATATCAATAGAGCATAAGAGAGACATGAACATAAAGGCATGATAAAGCATGATAATCATAACATGGAAATGTGGCAACAACTCTTAACATTGAATTAGCATGAGCCAAGGCTCATTTCACATGGAGCATGAGTAAACCCTCATTGCACTTGAAGCACGAGTAAACCCTCGTTGCACATGAATTAGCATGAGTCAACACTCATTGCACATGACGTATCATGATACTATACTTTACCCAATGCATTGGAGCACTATCAGGGCGCACCCTTCTTAAACATTTCAATTCATGCATAAGTGTGCCACATGGATCATAAAACATGGATTCATAAAACATAATAATTTCTTCCACGATAAAGGAATGTGGAATTAATACATGAAACTTTACAATCAATATGTATATGTGCATAAAGGTGAATACCCTTGATGGAGAAATGGGCATGGTATTCACTACACAAAGACATTGGCTTAGAAAATCGGTGCGATTTCGGCAGCGTAACGGCGTGACATAAGAATTCATAAAAAAGGTTGATGAGAGAGAAAGGGGTTCCTCATCATATTTACATGTAATGGACAGTAAGGAGATCATATATATACATGTCCCAACAATAGAAATGGAATTTAGATTCATGATACAAAAGTATTGCTTGAATGTAAAAGAAGAGAGAGAAGTTCCTTTCGGAATTTCGGCATAGTAACGGGTGTACATGGGAGGCATTTAATGAGAGAGAAAGGGTTCTCCCATCATTCAAACAATACGAGGGTAGTATGGGGGAGGTGCGAAACCATACCCCATCATTCATAATTGAAATAAAAAGGGAAATACAACTTAAAGAAAATTGACAAAAAAAAAGAGAAAGGAAGAAAAACCCTTACTTGGAAGTGTGCTTCCAAAGGCTAGAGAGAGGCTTGTGAGAGGCTTATTGGGAGGTTGGGGCACCTTGAGAGGATTCTAGAGAGAGTAGGGCAGAGGTTGGACGAACTTCAAGGGCTTTGGGTGAGGAGGAAGTGGGAGCTTGGGTGGGTTTATATAGGAAAGGTGAGAGAATTCTTTATTATTTAGGTTTGGGACCCCTTATATTAAAATAATCCAAACCACAAACCAACCCATGGTATTTGCCCATGGTTTCTGGAAAAGGAAATAGGATAACAATATTTTACAAGGCCAAGGTCCGAACTTATTAAAAAATTAGGGTTGCTTATGTGGAGGTGAGTCACACTCCCATGGAAATTAATTTAAAAAGGCAAAGTGTTGAATAAGTCTTGAGGGCTCCATTAATGCTTTGAAAAGTGATTAAAACAAACCCAAAACCTCATTATTTTAATGATAAAACACATATTGGCCGAACATAAGGATTATGGTATTTTATTACATCACCATTGGGTCATTATGATGTCATAAAACATATTATATATTTAAATGGTATTTATTTTTTATCCAAAAATTTGACTGTCTCAGAAAATTATGAAAAATTCACTGTTGGATAATTTCGACGTCCTGATTCCAAAAATAATATTTATTTTATCTAAATAATTTTCTAAATATGTGAATTTTCACTTTTAAAATAAAAACCGACATTTATAAAAAAATTCACGGGTTTTGACAGAAATGGCTTTCAAACCTTAATAAAAATTTTAATTGCATTCATAAAATTATAAGATCATTTATATTTAATAATAATTAATTTAATATTAATAATAATATTTTATTAAAATATTATTTCATTCAAAAATCCTTTAATTTAATAAAATATAATTCTTAATTAAATAATAACTAAAAACACCGTTTGTACTTTAAAAACTAATTACAAAGTATCAAAAATGACTTGAAATTATATTCATTATTATACACAAAAATAATGTACATGAACATGGTGCTACTTATTTGTTACATAACCCCTTAAAATAGCCGCATAAGACCTAAGGGTAAGGTGTGCGATGGTGACAGACTCTTGGGGTTGCTCGGATAACATTGCTCGAGTGGTAATCTCTATCAACTTCCATTTTTCCCGTAGACGATCACGTTCGAGCTTGACTTGATGAAGCTCAGCTTGGGCTTGGTCAAGGGCAAAGCCCAAAGACGCCACCTCCTTTTCGAGCTCCGACAAATGGGCTTCATACGGGGAAATTCTACTGGATGAGGCCATCGCTTCCTTGGTCTGAGTAGAAAATTGGTTCGTTAAAGCCTTATATTTAAACTACCCAGATGATCACTGCTCAACGACTATAAAAGTAACGGTCACAAATCTTAACGTTAAACTAAAGAAGTTGACATCTTATAAAAACATTTTTTTCATAAAGAAACATTTAACTAGATCAAGAGGGATTTTCCATTAATGAAATTTTGGGTCGTTACAACATTCCCCCCTTAAGAATTTTCGCCCTCGAAATTTTCCTTTTCCCACACTAAAACAAATGTGGGTAACTTAGCTTCATCATATCCTCTGACTCCCAAGTTGCTTCTTCAAACTTGTGGTTTCTCCACAACACCTTGACGAGTGGCATTGTCTTATTTCGTAGAACTTTTTCTCTACGATCGAATATCTTCACTGGTTTCTCCTCATAAGAAAGATCGTCTTCTAATTGTACCACCTCAGAAGAGAGTACATGTGAAGGGTCTGGTATGTACTTCCTTAAGAGGGATACATGGAAGACATCATGCACCTTGGCCATGGTAGGTGGAAGTGCTAGTCGATAGTCCACAGCCCCAACACGATCAAGAATCTCGAAGGGGCCGATGTACCTTGGACTTAACTTCCCTTTCTTTCCAATCCTCATGACCTTCTTCCACGGAGATATGCGTAAAAACACTATGTCTCCGACTTTAAACTCAAGGTCTCGTCGACGATTATCTGCATAACTCTTCTATCGACTTTGGGCTGCCTTGATATGCTGCTGAATGGTTTTCACCTTCTCCACCATTTCTTCGACCATTTCTGGTCCAAGCAGCTTACGTTCACCGACCTCATCCCAACATGCCGGTGTTCTACACCTTTTCCCATACAGGGCTTCATATGGTGCCATTTGGATGCTCGAGTGGAAACTATTATTATAAGAGAACTCAACTAGAGGAAGATGTTGATCCCATCCTCCTTTAAATTCCATTGAGCACGCTCTCAACATATCCTCAAGTGTTTGGATAGTCCGCTCGGATTGGCCATCAGTTTGAGGATGATAGGCCGTACTGAAGCTCAGTTCAGTATTCAGAGCATGTTGAAGACTCTTCCAAAACTTAGAGGTAAATCTTGGATCTCGGTCAGACACAATAGATAGTGGTACTCCATGCAACCATACCACTTCCCTGATATATATCCGTGCCAGTTGATCCAAAGAGAAATCCTCTCGAATAGCAATGAAGTGTGCAGTCTTTGTAAGATGATCCACAATAACCCAGATTGCATTGTTGCTTTTGGATGTCCTTGGAAGTCCAGTGACGAAGTCCATGGTGATGTTCTCCCATTTCCATTCTGGTATGGGCAATGGTTGCATCATCCCCTTAGACTTCTGCCTCTCTGCCTTCACTTGCTGACACACCAGGCACTTTGATGTATATTCGGCGATCTCCTTCTTCATATTATCCCACCAAAAGTTTTCTCGGAGATCTCGATACATCTTTGTGCTCCCTGGGTGAATAGAGAAATTTGAACTATGTGCATCATCCAAAAGTTCCTTCTTCAGCTCCGAACTTTATGGGACACATAGTCTTTTCCCAAACCGCACAATTCCTTCTTCATTAACATTAAACTCTGAGGATTTTCCCTTTTTGATAGCTTCCACTTTTTCTTGGATTCTCGCATCATCCTTTTGAGCATCCTTTAACCTTTCCAAAAGAGATGGTTGAGCAATCATTTGTGAAAGGATTGATGATGTTCCCTTCTTTATGATTCCCACGTCCATCTTCATCAAGTCTAAGAAGATTGGATCCTTCTCAATTCTCATCATTGATAGAATTGTTGGATCCTTTCTACTTAGGGCATCCGCCACCTTGTTCGCCTTCCCAGGGTGGTAATGTATTGAACAGTTATAATCCTTTATGAGCTCTATCCATCTTCTCTGGCACATATTAAGCTCTTTCTGTGTGAATATATATTTAAGACTCTTGTGGTCAGTATATATCTCACATTTATCTCCATAGAGATAATGCCGCCAGATTTTCAAGGCAAAGATCACCGCCGCCAACTCCAGATCATGCGTTGGATAGTTTTGCTCATGGATTTTCAACTGTCTTGAGGCATAAGATATCACTTTATCATTCTGCATCAGCACACATCCTAAGCCCTTCTTCGAAGCATCACTGAATACCACAAAAAGCTCCCCACTTGTGGGTAAAGTGAGCACAGGTGCAGTGATAAGCCTCCTTTTCAACTCCTTGAAGCTTTCTTCGCATTCATCACTCCAAGCAAACTTTACTCCCTTTCGAGTTAGCTTGGTAAGAGGGTTGGACAATCGTGAGAAGTTTCTCATAAATCGTCGATAATATCCAACTAACCCCAAGAAGCTACGGATATCAGTTACCGATGTTGGCCTCAGCCATCCCTCAATTGCATCTGTTTTGGAGGGGTCCACAGATATCCCATTGCTTGTGATGATATGGCCCAAGAATGAGACCTCCTTCAACCAGAACTCACACTTGCTGTACTTGGTATAGAGCTTCTCCTTGCGCAAAGTCTCCAGTACAGTTCTTAAATGCTCCTCATGGTCCTCCTTGGTTTTGGAGTATATTTGAATATCATTTATAAAGACTACCACAAATTTATCTAGGTAATCTCTAAAGACTCTATTCATCAAGTCCATGAATATTGCTGGAGCATTGATGAGTCCAAAAGGCATTACTATGAATTCATAGTGCCCGTACCTTGTACGAAAAGCAGTCTTGGGGATATCTTCCTTCTTCACCCTTACTTGATAATATCCCGACCGCAAGTCGACCTTGGAGAAGTATTGTGCTCCACGCAGCTGATCAAACAAGTCATCGATTCTTGGGAGAGGATACTTGTTCTTTATCGTGATTTTGTTAAGTTCACGATAATCGATGCAAAGCCGCATTGACCCATCCTTCTTCTTGACGAAGAGGACTGGTGCACCCCATGGTGATGCACTTGGGCGTATAAACCCTTTATCCAGATTCTCCTGTAGTTGTTTCTTCAGTTCTTCAAGCTCAACCACAGCCATTCTATATGGAGTCTTGGATATTGGTAACGCCCCAGGTATAAGTTCAATTGAGAACTCAACATCTCTTCTTGGAGGAAGACCAGGAAGTTTCTCGGGAAATACTTCAGCGAATTGCCTAACAATAGGCATTTCTTCAAGGGTGGTTTCTTCCTTGGACTCAATCATCTGAGCCAGATATGCGTGCTCATAAGGCAGTAATATCCATGCTTGAGATGATGGAGCTAAAGGAGATTCATCTTCCTCCTGACACTTGTAAAGAATCGGGGGTCGATTCTCCATATGGAGTGTGATTTCCCTCTCCCGACAGTTTATGTTGGCTCTATATAAGGAAAGCCAATCCATGCCAAGAATTGCATCAAATTCCACCAAAGGGAGTACGACGAGGTTCGCCAGGGAAATTCAATCCACAGATTATAACAGGGGAGGACTTATACTCATGGGATGCAATGATTTCCGCATTTGCCGTACTCACCGACATCTTTACTTCCATGATTTGTGGTGGTGCAGGGATTGTTCTACTAAACTTTTGAGATATAAAAGAATGTGTAGAACCTGAATCAAAAAGTACGTTCTCTATTCTTGAATGAATAACTAGCGTACCTGTCACCACTTCGTTGTCGGGGTTCACTTCGGCAGAAGTGATGGCAAAAGCTCTTCCTTGCTGTCTTGGAGGTTGTTGATTGCCTCCGATAACCCTTGGATTAGGGCACTGATTCGCAAAATGACCCGGTTCTTTGCATTTGAAGCATTGAACAACGCGTTGAGGTTCGAACGGAGCGTTCCTCCCCTCTGTCACAGCCGCGGGTCCTTCTTGCTGACAGTTAACAGCAAGGTGCCCTTCTCTTCCACACTTGAAGCATTTTCTTGTCCCCCTAAGGCAATTTCCAGGGTGCTTTTTTCCACACTTTTGGCAAGTGGGGTGCTGGAATTTCTTAGCGCCGTTGGATTTATCCATCAGACCACCAGCATTGAAGTCCACCTTCCGATTCTTGTCCCCATGATACCCCTGTGATTCTCCGATCTCCATTTCAACCTTGAGGGCACATCGGACAATTTCCTCATAGCTGTCGAAGTCACGGATCGCTAATGCTTTCCGCAAGCTAGGCTTCTGCCCACCAAAGAAGCGGTCGACCTTGCATTCGGGGGTAACGACAAAGCCGGAAGCGTATCGTGCAAGCCTTGTGAAGTTTGCCTCGTACGCTCCCACAGATTCCTCATCTTTCTGCTTGAGGGAAAGGAAGTCCCTTTCCATCTTAAGACGGAGGGTGCGTGGAAAATATTTATCGAAAAACATCTTCCGGAATACCTTCCATTCCAAAGCCTCGATATCCTCCTCAGGCTTCGTATTTTTGATCAACGTCCACCATTGATCAGCTTCACCCTCCATACGATAAGCCGCCAGGAGAACCTTCTCTTTTTCAGAGCATTGGAGGATGGAGAATATCTTTTCAATGGAGTTGATCCATTGTTCAGCAATTGTGGGATCGGATGATCCACTAAAAGTAGGAGGGCTTTGTCTCATGAAGCTTTCAATAGCGACTTGTTCTTTCTTAGGGGGGGTTGAACGTTCCTCGTGCACCAGTTCCCGTTCAAGTCTAGCTCAAAGCGGTGTTTTCGGGTTTTACCCCTAGGATACATCTGTGCCAGAGCCACCTCTACCTGCTCGTATCCAGACAGGGATGTATTTGTTTGATAAAACACTTACTTAGTATTTACCAAAACATAGGGATGTTTTTATTATGCTTAGTCTTGTATCTAAGGCTTTACTAGGGTTTCCTAATCCCAAAAATAACTAAACCTATCCTCTGATACCAACTATGACAACCCTGCTTTTTATTACAACTTAAACATGCTTTATTACATAAAACTTCACTTGATACAACAAAGAAGATCGAGAGGTTTAGTGTCTCTAGGGCTTAGGATCATTACATAAAAACTTTAAACTTGAAATACAACATCCTTATTGAAGACTTCCTTTACATGACCACTACATTCCTTCATACTTAGCATTGCATGGGATAACCTGAGGACATGCATAAGAAAAGGGTGAGCTATAAAGCCCAGTAAGGGAGTACACAATGAATAACATGAGGAGTAAAATACATGTTAGGCAATAGGCATATCAATAGAGCATAAGAGAGACATGAACATAAAGGCATGATAAAGCATGATAATCATAACATGGAAATGTGGCAACAACACTTAACATTGAATTAGCATGAGCCAAGGCTCATTTCACATGGAGCATGAGTAAACCCTCATTGCACTTGAAGCAAAAGTAAACCCCTGTTGCACTTGAATTAGCATGAGTCAACACTCATTGCACATGACGTATCATGATACTATACTTTACCCAATGCATTGGAGCGCTATCAGGGCGCACCCTTCTTAAACATTTCATTTCATGCATAAGTGTGCCACATGGATCATAAAACATGGATTCATAAAACATAATCATTTCTTCCACGATAAAGGAATGTGGAATTCATACATGAAACTTTAAAATCAATATGTATATGTGCATAAAGGTGAATACCCTTGATGGAGAAATGGGCATGGTATTCACTACACAAAGACATTGGCTTAGAAAATCGGTGCGATTTCGGCAGCGTAACGGCGTGACATAAGAATTCATAAAAAAGGTTGATGAGAGAGAAAGGGGTTCCTCATCATATTTACATGTAATGGACAGTAAGGAGATCATATATATACATGTCCCAACAATATAAATGGAATTTAGATTCATGATACAAAAGTATTGCTTGAATGTAAAAGAAGAGAGAGAAGTTCCTTTCGGAATTTCGGCATAGTAACGGGTGTACATGGGAGGCATTTAATGAGAGAGAAAGGGTTCTCCCATCATTCAAACAATACGAGGGCAGTATGGGGGAGGTGCGAAACCATACCCCAACATTCATAATTGAAATAAAAAGGGAAATACAACTTAAAGAAAATTGACAAAAAAAAGAGAAAGGAAGAAAAACCATTACTTGGAATTGTGCTTCCAAAGGCTAGAGAGAGGCTTGTGAGAGGCTTCTTGGGAGATTGGGGCACCTTGAGAGGATTCTAGAGAGAGTAGGGCGGAGGTTGGACGAACTTCAAGGGCTTTGGGTGAGGAGGAAGTGGGAGCTTGGGTGGGTTTATATAGGAAAGGTGAGAGAATTCTTTATTATTTAGGTTTGGGACCCCTTATATTAAAATAATCCAAACCACAAACCAACCCATGGTATTTGCCCATGGTTTCTGGAAAAGGAAAGAGGAAAACAATATTTTACAAGGCCAAGGTCCGAACTTATTAAAAAATTAGGGTTGCTTATGTGGAGGTGAGTCACACTCCCATGGAAATTAATTTAAAAAGGCAAAGTTTTGAATAAGTCTTGAGGGCTCCATTAATGCTTTGAAAAGTGAGTCAAACAAACCCAAAACCTCATTATTTTAATGATAAATCACATATTGGCCGAACATAAGGATTATGGTATTTTATTACATCACCATTGGGTCATTATGATGTCATAAAACACATTATATATTTAAATGGTATTTAATTTTTACCCAAAAATTTGACTGTCTCAGAAAATTATGAAAAATTCACCGTTGGATAATTTCGACGTCCTGATTCCAAAAATAATATTTATTTTATCTAAATAATTTTCTAAATATGTGAATTTTCACTTTTAAAATAAAAACCGACATTTATAAAAAAATTCACGAGTTTTGACAGAAATGGCTTTCAAACCTTAATAAAAATTTTAATTGCATTCATAAAATTGTAAGATCATTTATATTTAATAAAAATTAATTTAATATTAATAATAATATTTTATTAAAATATTATTTAATTCAAAAATCCTTTAATTTAATAAAATATAATTCTTAATTAAATAATAACTAAAAACACTTTTTGTACTTTAAAAACTAATTACAAAGTATCAAAAATGACTAGAAATTATATTCATTATTATATACAAAAATAATGTACATGAACATGGTGCTACTTATTTTTTACATAACCCCTTAAAATACCCGCATAAGACCTAAGGGTAAGGTGTGCGATTGTGACAGACTCTTGGGGTTGCTCGGATAACATTGCTCGAGTGGTAATCTCTATCAACATCCATTTTTCCCGTAGACGATCATGTTCGAGCTTGACTTGATGAAGCTCAGCTTGGGCTTGGTCAAGGGCAAAGCCCAAAGACGCCACCTCCTTTCCGAGCTCCGACAAATGGGCTTCGTAAGGGGAAATTCTACTAGATGAGGCCATCGCTTCCTTGGTCTGAGTAGAAAATTGGTTCGTTAAAGCCTTATATTTAAACTACCCAGATGATCACTGCTCAACGGCTATAAAAGTAACGGTCACAAATCTTAACGTTAAACTAAAGAAGTTGACATCTTATAAAAACATTTTTTTTCATAAAGAAACATTTAACTGGATCAAGAGGGATTTTCCAGTAATGAAATTTTGGGTCGTTACAGATTTAGCCTTCTTAAAATTTTTATATATCTATGTGGAAAGTTAACCCTCTATATTTGGAATCCATTAGACTTATGGAGCCAAAGTTATTTTCATTTTCCCAAACAATGTGAGGATTTCCAAATTTGTGTCGTGTTTTTCTAAAGTCTAAATGTGAATTCATCTTCGTCTATAAATATTACATAAATATTCCATAAAATTAAAACCATTTCTTATAAAAACATGGTATCATGACTCTTGAATTTATCTATAAAAATAAAGCTCAATTGTATGTATAGATTTGGTTTGGAGAAAATTCAATAATGGTTGGATCTTTTCAAATCATGGCTATAATTGTAAGCTAAAATCTTATTCATCAATTGGGCCCCTTTATGGTTGAGTTGGGCCTTAAAGTTTTTATATAAGATTTAACAGAATATCTATCAAATTGTGGTGGAGTTTTTAATAATTTATACTTCTACATTGAGCCCAAAAATATAACATCATAAATTGTCCAATTTCATTGAAATTTTTTTTAGGCCTTCTTGTGCGGTTTATATAGCCCTTTAAAGAGAAGAATTAGATAAATCTCTATTTTAATGGTATTTTATAAATTAAATTAGAAATACTAAAAATTAATAATCACATAATTTTTATAATTAGGGTGATATTTTGGGTTAAAATAGTAAACTTAAATGAATCTAAATTAATTCAACTAATGCACAATATATATATTTATTATTAAAACATGGTTATTTAAAACCAATTTTGCACTTTTCCTTGAAAATAAATAAATGGAGTTGATACAAGTTTATTAAAAAAATAATAAATCTAACTCTCCCACACATAGGATTTTTCATATTTTCATTTACATCACAACTAAATCAATTTTTCTCACTAAAACTTATTAAAATTCTAGTTTCTACAAAAGGGGGTGTATACTAGTTCTTTAATCCATAATAAATTCAACAAAAAATTGTTATGGAAATGATGTTATAAATAAATTTCATGATAATAATTAGAAATGGAAAATGTGGGCACTAGAACTCACTCCTCTCGAGATGGTAAATATTTATTTATGGAGGTTCACCCATTCACCAACATAAATTTCAATTATTATAATTTCAAATAACTCTCATATTCCATTCCCTATTCTGAAGTGAAAAAAAATTAATAGATATTTTTAGGGTGTTTTAGTGGCTATAGTGTGGTAGGAATATAATGTCTAAAGGAGAGGGAAAGAGGGGTAATCCACCAATATGGAAAATAATGAATAATTTATTAAATGAGACATGGATGGTTATAGAAACACATATTTACATTGGAATGAATGTGTGAGGGAAGGCACAAAATAAATATAAAAAATTTTGTGGGGATTAAAAAAAATTAAACATGTAAAAAACACACAACTTCTACCAACAACACAAGAAAACATGATGCAAGTGTCATTTTTTTATTTTTTTTTCATTTTTTTATTATTTTCACATGGGAAGAAAATCACACTCATAATCCAACAATTTTTTATCTCCTAATGACACTAATTATAATACTTATAATAAGATTATAGTTTAAAAAAGATATTTATTACCTACTCAATACATGAACCAATCTTCATTGTATTTTTTTTGATTTTATTCACATATTTTTTTTGGAAACAATTCAATAAAATTTGTACAAAATAACATATTCATTAATCTATTCCAAAAACACACCAACTAAAAACCTCCCAACCACACATAAATGGATAATTTCCCTCAATAATATGTTGAAACATTGAAAATAAATGAAATGGTACCAAATGTAAAATACATTCTAACACACATAAATTTAAATAAACTAGTTAATGAAAAACCATGTAGATTTTGGGTGGGAATAAGTTTTGGACTTATAATGTGGATATCAATAAAATGGTTTGAATATGATCAAAGGGGCTTCCAAAAATATGATTAATGTGAGGGAAATGAGAGGATATTTGGATATTATGATTCTCATGTGGTTCAGAAATTTACTCTATCATTTTAAAGTTGACTAATGTAATAAATTCAGCTCGAAGGTCCAAAAACATAAGACTCAAAATTAGTGGAGAAAAAAAATAATATGAAAAGATCAACACAGGTGAACTTGGAATGAAATCTGATATTATTACTCAAAGGTTGGGTAAATATAATTTTATAAATAACAAATTAAGCATTCATCATTTATTGGTCTTAACACAAATTTATTTTTCCAAATATGTAATAAAAATACTAAGTGAATGAGAATAAAATAAGTTATTTGATTCCCCTAAATTCTTTGTATTTTTTTAAAATTTATTGGTAATTAATTGTGACTCTTTTCATTTATTTTATTCTTTAGACTCTACAGTTTTATTTATTTATTTTACTAAAAACCCACAAAACATGAAGGATTAAAACATGTTTTGATAATGAAATAGAAAAAAAATCGTAGAATTTGACTGGAAGAAGAAGATTAAGAAAATGAGTGTGTGTGTGAGTGTGTGTGCATGTGTGTGAAAGATAAAGAAGATATAAAGAGGGATTTAAATAAAACGCGGTGCCCAATGGTTTATATTTGGTGGGTTTTTTATCAAACAGGTGGTGGATCGGTGGAAGTTGATGTGGTTCTTGGGGAATTTTCCCTCTCTGGTGTTACAATAGAATATTTTACAAAAGAAAATAAAATATAAAAAACATTATAAATTAAATAAAAAAATGTAAATAAATTAAAATTTCATTATGTTAAAAGAAAACATGGGTGTCTTCTTAAGAACCACTACATTTATTTTTTCAATAGTAGGACAGTTATGGTGGACTAACCATAGTCCGATGGTGATTGTTGCATTTTCTCAACTCTAGTGAGCCTCTAGAAAATAATATCATTTTGAAGGATTGATTGTTTATTACACAATTTAATCCCTTCCTTGTTTTTGTGCTTGAAATTCAATGGGTATGAAAACAGAAGTTTTGTATCCTTTATTTTGTCTTCAACTTGAGGAATTATTTAATACACTAAGTGTATGTTTTATAATCTTAGAAGTTCAAGAATATGCTTCAATTATTATGGTTAATTAATGTGTGGTTCAGAAAATATGTATTCTGAGCGGGAGATCCTAATTCTTTTAAGCTCATATTTATCATTTTTCAATGTGGGGTAATGAGGATCAAAGGGGACATGATACTCAATATATTTTTCAAGATCTTTTATATTAATGGTTTTTTCCAAAGTATGGTAAATATAAACCTAACCAGTGATCACTTTATTAATTAGAGAACAAATCCTGAAAAATTAACTATCATTATCAAAAGATAAGAACATTTTATATGAGTTAACTTCACATTTAAGAAAATTTTAAGAATAATGTATAGGAAAAGTTAAATGTTGGATAATCTGATTTGAATCATAAAATGGGCATGGTATTTCATTTTCCACCTCAAAACCCATGTTGAAGTAGCTGATAATAGAGGTGATATGGGATTAGAAAGAGCTTCAATTATCTTTTAGATCGATGGAGTTTACACATGACTGGTCAACATCAGCTTCCATATTTATGAATTGGTTAATGAAGATGAGAAATCAAAAACTATCCATTCATTATGAAAGGATGGACATGATGTATTAGTGTTTAAAAAAATCTCATATAGACATTTCTAATCAGGGATAAAGAAAATATATTGATTCTATGATGGGTATTTCATTTATTGAAAAACATTTAACTTAACCATCTGATAAAAAAAATCCATTGAAAAAATTCTTGTTTAGAAAAAAATTTTGGTTTTTTATGTCATGCGTAAAGTACATACAAGAATCAAAGGAGATTGGAAAGTAGATGTCTCACCTTTTATGATAGGGACATAAAAATCAGCTGTATTGAATAAATTATTGACTCAGAAAAAGACATCCCCAATTACTCCCCCGAGACATTTAGTGCTTTAATTAGATAACTGGGTTCATGGGACCTAGACCAAGGGAAGAGAATATTGATTTTGGAATTATAATCATTGATGCTCTTAGGTAGATGTGTGTGTCATAAAAAGTGGAACTCCCTTTTCAGAATGGAATAATAAAGGTCCCTAGATCTTTCCATTTCTTGGGTATGGATTGTTGGGTTGAAACATTTTCAATGGTACCAATATGTATCTTATGGGTTCAAAATTCATTAAGAAACATTGCTTAATTAGTGATTTACATGATGAAATATTAGAGGTTAATGTTCACATCCACACGTCTGAACATGTTAAGCACTTCAAAATCAGGCTGAAATGGCTTATTTGGTTTAGAGATGGATTGAGGAAAAGTAATTTTGTTCCTTATAGGAATTGAAGGAGTAGAGGGATTGGATTTAGGTTATTTTTCTTGAAATTTGTTTCTTTATTTTTCCATTTCAAAATTTAAATGGGATTTTGAGGATTTATCATGAGTTATTTAATTTTTTTTTGTTCTACATGAAATTTCATATACATTACCTTTGGGGTTTAGAAATGGTTGAGCTGGGATTTGGGAAGAATTGTATTTTTTATGTTGGCTATGGTGGGATGAATGTTGGCTAATTTGTGTTTCAATGTTTTTAGGATTGAACAGGTGATGGATTCAAGATCTTCCTCAAGACTTTCCCATGGTTTCTTAGAAGAAGTTTCTTTTCTCTAATTAGGACTTCCTTGATTTTAGTTCTTGGGAAAGTTCTTTTATTGGGTTGGGAATTGAGAATGATCACTAGGATAGTGAAATGTAGGAGGATTAGGGGGAAAATTTTATTTTTGACGTTTAGGTAAAGAAGCATAAGGTTATTGAAAGTTACAACCACATTCAACATATTGGGATTGCTTTGTATTTTGATGAGGGAACTTAGGGGGTTGAGAGATGGGATTTCCATACCATAATCTAGGGTTATAGGTGAAATAGAAGGGACTATAGTGGGGTTGGTTGGAGTTTCTAATGACATGACATGATTGTAGAGGGATGTTGTTCCATTGATTATATGTTTCATTGAGATATGTTGGACTAGAAGAATCATATTTATCATGTTAAAGTTGTGATCATGTGTCAATTCAGTGAGCTAGTGATCAATATATTATATAGTTTTTTATAGGTTTAGTGAATAGATATTGTGGAGATTTTCAAGTTCGGTCATTAGTAGCCATAACTAGTTGACAAACAAGACCTATAAGTTTAACCACCCACTCATTCATCATGTGAGGCTCTATTGATTGATTCTCTTAGAATGTTTTAACGTGAGAATGTTCTCGAGTATGTATTTATTGTGTGTTTACAGCCATGTTTATTTTGAGATCTCATATTTTTGGATGTTATTTTCCAACAAGATAAGAACCAAATGAAACATCAATGAGAGTTTTCACCATAGATAATGACCCTATATATAAGTATTGGATCAAAATTCTTCATGGATTTGATGGTTTTGGAATGTTTCCATTATATTTTTTAAGCACTCCTAGTATTAATAGAGTGATTCATTAGGGAATTGACGAATACCACTAAATTACAATTAGATATAAATGATTAAAGAGATAGTGAATAATTCTTTTATGAAGATTCACTTCATGTCAACCAATGATTTTATGGAACCAGGATGAAATTGGTAGATCCATGAATTGGTAGAGTTGGATAGGGAGAAAATAAATTCTCAATGTTTGATTTGTTAATCCGAAACACATTGACGATTTATGGTAGAGCACCCAACTTGTAACTAATTGAGGTGAATATATATCTTGATCGGATAGCTTGTGGAAATTATGTAGAATATGAATCAAACAATATTTGTGTTCAAAATAATCCTATATATATGGATATTGAATGCCAGTGGGTTGGTAATTCATATCAGGGGTGGTGATTAATTTTAAGGTGTATTCCCTAGAATTGGTTATTTTTAGATTAATTGGATTTAAAATGAATGATTTTGGATATATTTTATTATCCATAAGGTTCTTCCTAAGTCGATGATGTTTTTTTTTATTTCTAGGTCAAACATATCTTATTGATTATTTTGGACGATATGGTGAATTCAAGAGTACTTTTGAAGGATAAGGAAAGAATGTTTTTATTTATGTTTTTTCAGTTTATTTGGATTTTGGTATAGTTAATTTTTCTTTATTTTTTAATGATTTTTATGGGAAGGTGTATTTTTCATTGTGTTTTTTAAAAAATGGTTTTTTACAAAAAACAAAAAACTACCGATTAATAGTTTCAACATACCATGAATTGGTTCCATTTTAGGCATAGATGATTGACTCTTATCAACCATTCAAAGGATTGTTTCTTTACTAATGTGTATAGTGGTTCTCGGGTCAAATCCTCAATTATGGTACTATTTTTCTAGAGTCAATTTTTTTATTACGGGGTTCGTTTACAATGCCCAATTAAATTGATTAATGGATGAAGTATTATTTTTAAATTTTATTAATATTACGGTGAATTAATTTTTTGGGATTTAATATTATAATATCCTTGAGCTTTTTGTGATATTTCATTAAATTAACACCCACTTTACTATATTATTTTTATTTTAATTCCAAAGTTTTGACGAATTAATCCCAGTATTACCTTAAATAGGGTTCTAATATCAATGAATACTTGTTTATAGTAGTTTATTTGGGGTTACAATAATCCATGGTGTAAAGAAACGACCCCAGTTGCCCGGAGCCAATGCCTTATTTGATTTGATTCGCATACATACAAGGAATAAAAATCTCAAAGGACCAAATAGTTTGGTAGATTTTAGAAACAAGATACATAAATAAGTTTAACATTACAACATGTAGGGAAAAACAACACTAAATTATTCCACTAGCAACATCATGTCTCCTTGATTATTATTGCTTTCCATTTATAATTTACTTCTTCATGTTCTACGAAAAATGAAACATATGAAAGGGTGAGATTAAATGCTCCTTAATAGTAATAAATACAGGGGAATATAGCATAAACATCAGACACAGTGAATAATTGAAAACACATGCCTTTAATAATGAACTTGAACACATTATGACAGAAATACATGCTGAATAAACAATGCCATAATAAAAAATAATCATGGGTATTCTACTAGTCGAATAATCGTATGAACTTTCAATTACTAGCTTCATAATGAGTGAAGTGCATATGCCGACCATTCTAAAACATTTATTCATGGCCTTGGCCAAGAAGTCTAGTGATTACATCCTTGGCCAAAATCCATATCACATTGGAAAAGGCCTTGGACAATTCAACGTGTAGTTGTCTCATGAGACCTACTGATGCATCAATAAACTATAGTGGGCCCCACCTGTCACATAATAAGTCCAATTCATTCCTCATATGAGTGGGTATAATCATAAAAAACATATACATTCATATTGATACTATCATATGAAATATAACTAACTTTCCCCATTTATTAAACATAAAACACTAACCATTCAGAATAATATGATGAATGGTTTTAGAATAGATCATCCACAATAGAGTTAGTCATAAACCATTAAATAAAATATGGTAGATTACATCATAAATGATTAAACCCAATAGTTCCATGGAATCAAAAAGAGTGTTTAATTAGATGAAAACACTCTTATGAAATGATTAAACAATTCTTGAGATAAATACTCTTTTGTTTTGAAAAGAAGAGTTATTTTGTAAAAATCATTGTATAAAACTATATGTGAAAAAATATAGTATTTTCATAATAAAACTAGTGTTTTTAGAAGAATAATGGTTTCCAAAAAAAGATTAAATATTTACCTTGAAAATAGATACGATTTTGAGAAATTTCCTTATATTAGGATCGTATTTTTGGAAATAGTTTTGAGAGATTCTTTTAAAACATGTAACTATCCAGAAAACAAGAAAGGATTATAGTTGGGGTAAATATATATAATACCGACACAAAATTTATGAGGAGTACATAACAATACAAAATAATTTCATTGAGGAAATTATATAATAAAAGCAACCTGAATGAAAATGGATGTTCGGGTGGAAAACCCTTACCCCTATGTAATCAAACGATTCGTATCCCCAAAAATTAATAATAAAAAAATTATAGATTTAATAAAGTGAAGATAAATATATTCATGATATGTGAAATCAATGGTCTGTATACATACACCATAGAAAAGTATTAGTAGTGAATATGGAAAATCTCATGAAAATGGAAGTGAGATGAAGAAACCCTTACCTTAACTCCAAACATGTTCCTCTCTCAAACATAAGCTCCTAGAAAGTTAAATTATAATTATTAATAAATTATATAAAAACTTATTAGACATTTATTTATTTTATCATATTTCTATTCAGTTCCATTACACCCTTATTGCTAAGTTATTATTTTGAATTTCGTTGTTCCGGGGTGTTCGGTTTATTTTTTTCTTAATCGGTTCACTTGTTTTTAGATAACAGAGTTCATGTGGAATAGTTATAAATCTCCAATATTGGAATTATATATTATTTATGAACATAAAGAATTGGTAGTGGTCATTTCTATCATTGGGTAGAATGGAATGTGGATGATTCATTAGATGACAACTACTTCGATTATTCAGCGGAATTTGGATTATTATTAACAAGTTTTGTCATATAACTTAATTATATATACATATTTTTGTTCCTGAATATTAATTGTAACACCCCAAACTTCTACGGTACGCTTCTCTTTGAATAATACAGTTGCGTGTGTTGAACGCAACTTCGAGTTCTAACACACATGATGACCAATCAAAGTAGCCATTATGAATAGTAATACCCACATTTTGAAATTTTATAAATTTTATCACTCCAAATGGACATCATTTTTGGATTTTGAATATCGAAATTAGACAAGGGTGAAATTTTGGTACTTTTTGGATAACTTTCATATTTTGATGAATAGTGAAAATTACTAAATTTTAATTAAAAACAACTTTTTTAATCGAAACAATTAATAGTGATAAATAATGAATTTTAGTGGTTTAAAATTATATTTAGAATATATTTTTACCATTTAATCCAATATTGGTCATTGTACATAATTTCACATTTAAACCGAACATAAGCAAGTGTCAATCTTTTGATAGTCACTGTTTCTTAAAAACGCACATTTTGTTTTAACAGCAGGAATTAATTTTAAATTAATAAATGAAACTTCTATGTTTTGAATTTTTTAAAATATACTTAATTATTGAATTCATAATATCAAAATTAGGTTAGGGTAAATGTTTGGTATTTTTCTGAAAACATTCAATTTTTGATTAATAGTGAAAAACACTGAGTTACTGTTTAAAACCGGCTTTAATTTAAATAATTATTTATATTAAGTAAATTTATTTTAGGTCAAAATAGATATATAATACCTATATAAATTAAATATAATTCATTGGAGTCATTTTATAATAATTTTAGATATATGAAAATTTTATTGAACTTTTTCACCATCTTTTACCCACCTCCTAGGATAATTTGTAAATTCACATAAAACATATTTTTACCGCTTCTGTGAGTGGAATTTAGAAACTCCGAGAGACACAGTTAATATAAAGGAGTAAAATGTGGTTCAATAAGATAAAAATAATTTTTGTTGAATGGTAACTTTTTACTTTTATTTACCACTGTAAAAAGTAAATAGGGTAATTAAGGGTAAAAATGATATTATTATTACCCTAAAAAATGTCCTAATTCTATTTGATTAATCTAATTAGACCAAAAACAACCTTAGGAATAAAATATTACCCTTTAGGTCCACTTTTATTAGATTAGGACATTTATTATTATTTAATTCAAAGAAAAGTTAAAAGAGTTAAAATCAATGTTTGATAACTAAAACATTTTTAATATAGGGTTATACATAAGATTAATTAGATTATAAATATTCATTAAAAATATAAAAGTATTTCATACATAATGGTATTTTAATTATAATTTTTATACTTTAAATAATCAAATTTATTTTAATACACATTGATGATGCAGTAATTACCATATTAATGAAATAATCAAATAAATGGTAATATAAATATTAAAATAAATATAATTTCATCATTTTTATGACATGTACGAATTTTATAGGTTACTATGACATGTTAGGGATTATTCAATGTATATGTTTCTAAGTAATCAAGTGGTGATGACTTTCACCAAAACAAAATACCAAATAGTGTCAAAATTTACATAAATTAATATTTAAAACAAATATTATATAATTAATTGATATTATATTCCTAAAAATATAAGGTTCAGCAAAAGGACTTATATCATGATAGGTTAATCATTAATGGACCACTGGGGGGTCTCTTGGAAGTTTATAGTATGTTAATTAACCATATAATATAAAAATACAAAAAGACATGGTAAATGTCAAACTAAGTAACTAAGGGTTAAAACTAAAATATAAGGTGAATAAAGTGACCCAAACCTGTATAAAACCTATTGGTTAAGTGGATTTAGACCCCTAACCACCTTATACATTGAATAATTCACTTTTGATCCATTAGAAACTGAATATTAATTTATTATAAATTAATAAATTAAGTTTTCTTCCTAAAGAGCCCCTCCCCCTTATAAAAGGACACCACTTCTAACCAATTACTCACACCTTTCAAGACTTTTTCATCATCCAAACTCTACCAAATTTATCTCCCTACATACCTCTACTCCTCCTAGAAGCATCATCCTAGGCAAAAGGCACTTCAAGGGTCCTTTTTGGTTCAAACCAAAGGGAGTTACCCAAATTAAAGGTAACGATTTCTCTTAGCTTTATTTCTTTTATTTTACTTCTCCTACCCCTAAAATATTCTTATTATTTTATTTTCTAAAAAAAAGTATCCTAAATATACTAGGATATTGTTATGAGAAGTATTAGAACTACACTTACACACACCTCTATCTAATGGGTGATGAACATAATGTTTCTCTGGATGGAAACCAAACGCCTCACGAAACGATGATTGTTTAATTATCTCCTACTTCCTCTCATGGAATCCATTATAATGGATATACAATTAAATATGATATATATTATATTTATTTTATATATATTCTTCTGTAATTCCATTTTACAGCATACCATTATTCGTTTCATGTTGTATATATATACGTTAATTTCATTTGACGAAGTGCCGACTACTGCCCCTTCAAAGTGATATGACTTGTTTATAGCATACATGGAACATATAAAGGATGGTGTTAATGAACGTAATTAACATATATAAGACATTATATTATACTTTATGTGTAATATACCTATGTATCATTATGTTTTAAGTCTATTAAAATAATAAATAGAAATGAATGTAGCGTTCATGTGTACATACGACTTACCATCTCCATGAACATTACATTTCATTCTTACCCCAAAATGATATTTACTATTATAAATACATGTATATATATGTTATATATTATATATATGATATCTACATCATGAATATCATTCTGGATATAATGATCTTTTGACCATGTGAACAACATGTAACTATAAGGTGTTTATTTTTGACTCAAGTGCCAAATATCGAAAAAATGAACGTTAACAACTTAAATGATTACATAATATTTATAACATGGTAATAAGTGATATAAAAGGAATAATAAACTTTAAAAAGGTTCTTAATAAAGTAGAAATTAAATTTAGTTTATTATTCAGGATTTTAATGAACGAACGGGTAAAGTCGGACACGAGGTAAGGGGTTTTCATCTCACTCTTTATTCTTGTGAGATTCAAGCCATATTGCCACTATTACCTTTTGTGTGGTGTATGTACTACCCATAATTTTATTATTTATGTAATAAAATTTAATTTATGTATATTTACATATTCATTGTATGATACCTCTTTCATGGGTTGTATGTTTCATAAGTTACCAAATTGGTAAGAGTTAATTTCACAATCTCTTTATTATCCGAGGTTGTTTCTACGTATTTATTATCCATGTCCATGTTTTATGAAAGAGTTTTCAAAGGTATTTTTTTGAGGGAACTTTTTTCAAAAACATCATTTCATATGTTTTAAATATTTATTCTTCTAAATCTTTCTCATTAGTGTCCTTGTCTTCAAAAATGATTTTTAAGGATATATTTATATAGACATGAATGTTTTTAAAATGTTAATTCATTTCAAAATATTCATAGTGGTATGGGGAACTTTGATTCAAAAATGTCTTTAAATGGATTCTTGTCTAAATTGTGTGACTTATAAATGTTTTCATGAAAAAGGGGTATTTCTCCCAAAGAGTTTTACAAATCATTTTCATCTATGTCAACATCTATTGAAAAAATTTACACTTGTTTGAAGTTTATTTCTTATGATACAAATCATCCATATTGTATTTAATGTTTTGTGATATGTTTGAATATAGATGAGTTATTTTTATTCCATTAATGGTTTATGATTAATGTTTTGGCACTCTGAATGCTATTTTTAATACGAATGCTTATGTTATATTTCATCCTATTCTTCAGATGAATGTGTTGGACTAGTATGTTCCGGGTTGGTGTCCGGTTAAATCAAACCCTCCGGGTTGGTGTTCGGTTATTAGAGGAACTCCAGGTTGGTGTCCAGTTATTGGAGGCACTCTGGGTTGGTGTCCCATTATTATAGGCACTCCGGGTTAGTGTCCGGTTATTAGAGGCACTCCGGGTTGGTGTCCGGTTATTAGAGGCACTCTGGGTTGGGTTCCGGTTATAGTTAGCCCCTAGGTCTTGGCACGAGGGATTGATAAAGAAATTAAAGGTCAACATTATACATTCCCTCATTATGAAAATAATATTGATGGTTCATGTGGTCATTCAACCAGTAGAATACCCATGATTATGTTTTATTATGGCATTATTTACTCATCTCATATTCCGGCCATAAAATTATTCATGTTTATTATTGGTAAAGGTATGTGGTTACACTTATTCACAAGGCTTAATATTTATGTTATCTTCCACTTTATTTCTTACCCTTACTGAGCGTTTGAGCTCACCCCTTTCTATGTTTTATTTTTCCCAGGATTCCAAGAAGCGTATTCTTATTAATAAGAAGGGTTAAGCTATGTGAATAATGGCGTTCTCAAAGCACTATCTATGTTGTGTTGTATGTTTGAAATTGTAATGTAAAGTTCATGTATGTAATCTATTTTCAATGAATGCTAAACTGATCGGTCCTTCAGGACTTGATTCTTTGTAATCATGCCAATATATTAAAATAATGCACCGACTCTAGGTAACTGAGGTTGGGGCATTACAGTTGGTATCAGAGGATGTTTAGAAATAACCTTGGAAAATGGATTTAGATAAACTCTGATTAGAGCACATCACCCTAAGATAATCTTTGAGGATTAGTATAGAAGAAATTCCTAGAATTTTGGTATTTTAGAGATTTTGTGAGTTTTCCAAGCAATACATCCCGATCTGGATACGAGCAGGTAGAGGCGGCTCTGGCACAGATGTACCTAGGGGTAAAACCTGAAAACACCGCTTTGATCTAGAATCGAATGGGAACTAGTGCACAACAACGAGGCTTGCTGCACTCTTGGTTACGACACTCCCATGGGATATTCTTAGGATAATTCTCATTTTGATTAAAAACCATTATGAAGGGCTTATGAGTATATACTTACTCAATGAATTTTTTTTATGATTATGTATTATATCCATAAACTGTTTAACTTAGGTTAAGTGTTTTACATGTTTGGGAATAGGTATTACTATTCATAAACTAATCTAGTGTATGCCATTGAATAGAAATTGTGCGCAGTAGAAGGAATGTGAACTCCAGTAATACATATGATCCAAAGAGTAAGAAGGATCATATCTTCCTCGGTATTAAGACAGAATTTAGAAGGGAAATAGTCTCCCATGTATTATCATCATATGAAGAGATAGTATCATGTGTTGATAAGATAAGTAAAGAATTATATAAGACCTATATCTTTGAAGGGAAGCCAGAGAAGAAAAAGATGGTAGAGAGAAGGATAGATAAAGAAAAGAAGGTAAAGAACGACTTTCCCATATGTTAAAACTGTGGAAAGAATCACCTTGGAAAATGCTTGAAGGGAATGAGAGTATGTTATAAGTGTGGAGAAAAAGGACACCATGTACGTGACTACAAGAGTAAGAAAAAGGATTCAAATGTACAATGCTTCATCTGTATGGAGTTTGGACAGTACATGAACCAATTTCCCAGTCATCAGACTATACCACAAATGATGCTATGGGATAATATTCGAGTTATGTTACTACCACAAATGAAGAGGAATGACTAGTGTTCTTATGTTTTTATTTTGGAATTATTTCATTTAAGTGTTGTATCAATGATGTTTTGGAAATAAATAAGGATTGTACTGTAGTAATATTTCATTGAGGATTTGAGAGTTTATGGTACTATGAAAAGTGACTCTATATCGAGTTAAACTTTTTGGAAATTACATGGTTGAAGGAAAGATAAACCATAATATGATCCTAATATTGGGGTACTGATTTTGGAATAAGATATGGTTGATTTGGGTAAATTATATTGGATATTCTTGACAGCCTTGAAACTAATTAATGTTTTGTATATTCTATCATTGTTGGAGTCTACAACATTTTTGGATGGATTAAGTATATCCAGTTTTC
The DNA here is from genome assembly GCA_963277665.1 of Viscum album. Lineage (NCBI taxonomy): Eukaryota > Viridiplantae > Streptophyta > Magnoliopsida > Santalales > Viscaceae > Viscum > Viscum album. The sequence continues at coordinate 2,111,810,056 of OY728128.1, forward strand.
TATAAGAAATAAGGGATCATGAATGTAATCAATAAGGTTTTATGGTAATTCAGGATGTTTCAGTGTTTTAAAAGAATACATGATGAAGGTATTCACATGCTATTAGGGGGTAAAAAGGATCTACATTATGTTTAACATTCATATAAATTTTTGTCTGGGAGTTCACCGAATTATATTGGATAAGTCTAAAGGTTGGAAGGGATTATGTTTGAAAGGTTATTTTTGGATTTTTATAAAAGGACAACACACAGACCGTGTGATGACCCGTCACGTCAGACAATGCTGTGGGAATCGAACCCACAAACATAGTGCAATTGGGATTTATCACCTACCACTAGACTACGTGAAGTTCTTAGATGGTATAATGTAGTTTTTTTAAAAGTTCTAATATGTGAATTATAAATTCATTATATTTGGAACCCTATACGATTAGGATAAATAGAGTATTTTTGAGTTGTATTATGTTTGGGGTGAAAGATGAGTTTGTGGTAGAAATTCATTAATGGATAAAACTCTAATTATAAATTAAGTATATCTCCTTATGATCTTATCCAATCTCATAAATAAATTCCATAACATTAAGAAAAGGAACTTAGAATATAAATATCATCCTAGATGGTACCTTAGATCATCACAAATTTATGGCTTTGGGATTGTTGGCCTTTTCATAGCCATGTTCTCTACCACTCTCCATCAGAAATTGATGGTTATATTTCTCTTCCATATCCATATTTTCATACATGGAACCCTAGTATGTGTTATTTTTGGTAACCTTCATACTTACAACTCTTTATTTTCAATAGAGGCCTCATTAATCCATTTTTCGATGCGGGGTTTCAACTAAGATATTTTGAAATTTCAACCCCAAGATTCCAATACCGAGTATAAATTGCAAGGACGTAATTTATTGAATGAGGGGAGAATGTAACACCCTAAAATTCTACGGTAAGCTTCTCTTTGAACAATACAGTAGCGTGTGTTGAACGCAATTTCGAGTTCTAACACACACAATGACCAATCAAAGTAGCCGTTATGAATTGCAATACCCACTTTTTGAAATTTTATAAATTTTATCTCTCATAATGGACTTCATTTTTCAATTCGGAATATTGAAATTATCCAAGGGTGAAATTTCGGTACTTTTCGGTTAACTTTCATATTTTGATGAATAGTGAAAATTACTAAATTTTAACTAAAAACAACTTTTTTAATTGAAAAAATTAATAGTGATAAATAATGAATTTGAGTGGTTTAAAATTATATTTAGACTATCTTTTTACCATTTAATCCAATTTTTTTCAATGGACATAATTTCACTTTTAAACCGAACATAAACAAGTGACAATCTTTTCATAGTTATTGTTTCTTAAAAACGCACATTTTGTTTTAACAGTGGGAATTAATTTTAAATTAATAAATGAAACTTCTATGTTTTTAATTTGGTAAAATAGACTTCATTATTGAATTCGTAATATCAAAATTATCTTAGGGTAAAATTTTGGTATATTTCTGAAAACATTCAATTTTTGATGAATAGTGAAAAACACTGAGTTACTGTTCAAAACCAGTTTTTTATTTAAATAAATATTTATATTATTTAAATTTATTTTACGTAAAAATAGATACATAATACTTATATAAATTCAAAGTAATTCATTGGAGTCATTTTATAAAAATTCTAGATATATAAAAAGTTTATTGAACTTTTTCACTGTCTATTACCAACCTCCTAGGAGAATTTGTAAATTAAAAAAAACAGAATTTTACTGCTTCTGTCAGTGGAATTTCAAAAATCAGAGAGACACGGTTAATTTAAAGGATTAAAATGTGGTTCAATAAGATAAAAATAATTTTTGGTGAATAGTGACGTTTTACTTTTATTTAACATGATAAAAAGTAAATAGGGTAATTAAGGGTAAAATTGATATTATTATTACCCTAACACATGTCCTAATTCTATTGGATAATTTTATTTTGACCAAAAAAACCTTAGGAATAAAATATGACCCATCAGGTCCACTTGGATTAGATTAGGTCATTTATTATTATTTAATTCAAAGAAAAGTTAAAAGAGTTAAAATCAAAGTTTAATAACTATAAAACATTTTTAATATAGGGTTATACATAAGATAAATTCGATTATAAATATTCATTAGAAAGATAAAAATATTTCCTACATAATTGTATTTTAATTATAATTTTTAGACATTAAATAATTAAATTTATTTATGACACAATGATGATAAAATAATTACCTTATTAATGAAAGAATCAAAAAAAATGGTAATATAAATATTAAAATAAATATAATTTCAAAGTGTTTATGACATACACGAATTTTCTAGGTGAATATGACATATTAGGGTTGATTAAATTTATCTTTTTTTAAGTAATAATGTTGTGATGACTTTCACAAAAACAACATACCAAATAGTATCCAAATTGACATAAATTAATATTTAAAACAAATATTATATGATTAATTGATATTATATTCCTAAAAATATAAGGTTCGGACAAAGGACTTATATCATGATAGGTGAATCATTAATGGACCACTTGGGGGTCTCTTGGATGTTTATATTAAGTTTATTAACCATATAATATAAAAAATAAAAAGAGACATGGTAAATATCAAACTAAGTAACTAAGGGTTAAAACTAAAATATAAGGTTAATAAAGTGACCCAAACCAATATAAAACCTATTGGTTAAGTGTATTTAGACCCATAACCACCTTATACATTGAATAATTCACTTTGGAACCATTAGAAACCGAATATGAATTTATTATAAATTAATACATTAAGTTCTTTTCCTAAAGCGCCCCTCCTCCCCCTTATAAAAGGACACCACTTCTAACCAATTCCTCACACCTTTCAAGCCTTTTGGCTCGTCCAACCTCTTCAAAATTAAGCTCCCTATATCCCTATACTACTCCTAGAAGCATCAATTTAGGCATAAGGCACTTCAATAATCCTTTTTGGTTCAATCCAAAGGGAGTTACCCAAATTAAAGGTAATGATTTCTCTTAGCTTCTTTTCTTTTATTTTACTTCTCCAACCCCTAAAATATTCTTATATTTTCTTTTGTAAATAAAACCAGTACCCTAAATATACTAGGATATTATTATGAGAAGTATTATAACTACACTTACACACACCTCCATCTAATGGGTGAAGAACATAATGTTTCTGTGGATGTCAACCAAACGCCTCACGAAACGATGATTGTTCAATTATCTCCTACCACCTCCCATGGAGGAAATTATGATGGAACAATAATTAAATATGATATTAATTATATTTAGTTTATATATAAGGTTCTGTAATTCCATTTTACATAATTCAATTATTCATTTCATTTTGTATATATATACGATAATTTTATTTGAGGAAGTGCGGACTACCTCCTCCTCAAAGTGATATGACTCGTTTATAACATACATGGAACATATAAAAGATGATGTTAATGAAGATAAGTAACATATATAAGACATTATATTATACTATAATTATAATATACCTATGTATCATTATGTTTTAAGTCCATTAAAATAAGAAATAGAAATGAATGTAGTGTTCATGCGTACGTACGACTTACCGTCTCCATGAACGGTACATTTCATTCTTACCCCAAAATGATATGTACTATTATAAATACATGTATATATATATTATATATGTTATATATGATATATAAATCATGAATATCAGTCTGTATACAATGAACTTTTGACCATGTGAACAACTTGTAACTATAAGGTGTTCATTTTTGACTCAAGTCCAAATATCAACAAAACAGACGTTATTAACTTCAATGATTAAATAATGATTATAACATGGTAATAAGTGATATAAAAGGAATAATAAAATTGAAAAATGATATTAAGAAATTATAAATTAACTTTAGTATATTATTCCGGATGTTAAAGAACGAACGGGTCAACTCGGACATGAGGTAAGGGGTTTTCATCTCACTCCTTATTCCCGTGAGATTCATGCCATATTGCCACTATTACCTTTTGTGTGGTGCATGTACTTCCCATAACTGTATTCATTGTGTAATATACTTTAATTTATGTATATTTACATATTCATTGTATGATACCTCTTTCATGGGTTGTATGTTTCGTAAGTTACCAAATTGGTAAGAGTTAATTTCACAATCTCTTTATTATCCGAGGTTGTTTTTACATATTTTTTATCCATGTCAATGTTTTTTGAAAGAGTTTTCAAAGAAATTATTTTAAGGGACCTTTTTACTAAAACATCATTTCAAATGTTTTAAATATCTATACTTCTAAATCTTTCTCATTAGTGTCCATGTTTTCAAAAATGGTTTTTTAAGGATATATATATATATGGACATGAATGTTTTTAAAATATTAATTCATTTAAAAAGTTTCAAAGTGGTATGGGGCACTTTAATTCAAAAATTTCATTAAATTTATTCATGTCTAAATTGTGTGACTTTTATATGTTTTGATGAAAAAGGTGTATTTATCTCAAAGATTTTTACAAATCATTTTCATCTATGTCAGTATCCTTTGATCAATTTTACACTTGTTTGAAGTTGATTTATTATGATACAAATCATCCATATTTTATTTAAGGTTTTGTGATATGTTTGATTATGGATGAGTTATTTTTATGCCATTAATGGTTTATGATTAATGTTTTAGTATTCTGAATGCTAGTTTTAATACGAATGTTTATGTTATATTTCATCATCTTCTTAAGATGAATGTGTTGGACTAGTATGTTCCTTGTTGGGGTACGGTTCATGAAGACCCTCCATGTTGGTGTCCAGTTATTAGAGGCACTATGGGTTGGTGTCCGGTTATTAGAGGCACTCTGGTTTGTTGTACAGTTATTAGAGGCAGTACGGGTTGGTGTCCGGTTATTAGAGGCACTCTGGGATGGTGTCCGGTTATTAGAGGAACTCTGGGTTGGCTTCCGGTTATAGTTAGCCCCTAGGTATTGGCACAAGGCCTTGATAAAGAAATTAAAGTTCAGCATTATACATTCCCTCATTATGAAAATAATATTGATGGTTCATGTGGTAATTCTACTAGTAGAATACCCATGAATATGTTTTATTATGGAATTATTTACTCATCTCATATTCCTGCCATAAAAGTATTCATGTTTAATATTGGTAAAGTTATGTGGTTACAATTATTCACCATGCTTAATATTTATGTTATCTTCTGCTGTATTGCTTACCCTTACTGAGCATTTGAGCTCACCCCTATCTATGTTTTATTTTCCCAGGATTCCAAGAAGTGTATTATGATTAATAAGAATGGTTAATATATGTGAATAATGGTTTTCTCAAAGCACTATCTATGCTATGTTGTATGTTTGAAATTGTAATGTAAAGATCATGTATGTAATCTATTTTCCAAGACTACTAAATTGATCGGTCCTTCGAGACTTGATTCCTTGTAATCAGCTAATGTATTAAAATAATGCACCGACTCTAGGTAACTGGGGTCGGAGTGTTACATTAATACTATTATAATACATATATTATTGTCTGTTTCAACCATAAATATGGTTTCATGGCCAGTAATGAAGATGAAATTGAAGAACAAAACTTCATCATCCACGAAGGCTATAAAATGGAACCTAATGGATGTTGATTTTGTTTATAAAAATAAAACGTAGGGAGTAAGCGTATTACTGATGGTTACTCGATTAACATGTTATATTTACAATATGTATATGATACTGGAGTTATCATGATCATTTTTAAAAAGTGGGTGATGAGAGGATAGAAAAAGAAGATAAATTGAAATGAAACCAAATAAAAAAGAATGAGGTTTTACCTCCTGAAATAACCTCCTTGAGAAACTTCTTAAGGGAAGGGGTTTTGGTCTTTTGGAAAGACCAGAAGATTCTTGGAAGTGGGGAGAGACTATGGAAGGGTAATTTCTTAGAACATTGAAGAGCTTCAAGGCTTAGAGGAGTGAAGACAAGAGGGAGTGGTTAGGGGTTTTTATAGTGGAGGAGAGGGGTAAAATTTTGAATATTTAAATCATTATTTTATTATTTCCCTCAAGACAACCAATAGTGTTGTTTCATGTGACCCCTAATAGTAAGAAGTGTATGTGAGTTTGAACCAAGTGTCCTTACATCACTTGTGATGTCATGAATAGTGTATTTAACCATTAATTTGTATATACGGTATTTTATCATATTTCACTATTCATAAAAAATTCTTGAATTTCAGAAAAATCCTAAAAATTCACCCCTACCATTTTTCGACATGTAGAATTCAAAATTGAAATGCATTTTTTAGAAATAATATTCTAAATATTATTAATTTAATTTTTAAATAAGGTCAGAGTTAATTCGAAAAATAAAAATCTTAAAGTGCAATTAGTTTTATTTCTCATTAAAAAACTAATTAAGATCTCATTATCTTATTTCATTAAGAAAATAAAACAATATTATTATTTAATATTCATAAGGTTCATATTACTATTCATAAGGGTTTGTTACTATTCACAAAAAATCAAATTTTTTCTATCAAACTCTAAATAACTTACTGAACACAACTCTAGATGACCATTTTTTGAAATTCAAAATATAGAAGTGGAAAATTTATATTTAATGGATATGTTTTGACTATCTCCTAAATAATATAATGTTGTTTCAAAGGAACACAATGATGAATAGAATGTATTTAAGAGAAGAATACCATAAAATGTTTGGGGTGTTACATTATTCCCTCCTTCGAGGAATTGTATCCTTACAATTCATTTCATAACCACAAAAGAATGATCTCTGATGTTCTTACCACATCTTTCTTCGTATAGGATCTTTAGGTGCATTCAACAGAGAACCCAAATTGGTGCTCAACTCCTCTAGTTCTCTGACCTAGAAACTCCTCGGATATAAGTGGTTAAACTCTTGCATCGAACACTTGAGCTTCCAAAGAGAGACTCAAATGGTGCAAAGTTTGGAAATGTCTGAATGGGCCAACACACGAAGAACTCACGAAACTATTTCTCGACTAAGGACATCTAAGTCATAGACAATGTTGTACAGGATAAAACTGAGGAGTTGGTAAATTTAGTCTACAAAAAGGATTCCCTCCAAAGTATCATCTTGAAAACATAACCTAGCCGTGTAGTTCCAGCCTAGGGTGAAACATAGGAAAATCCCTTCATGGTATTTTCCTCTTCGCCTATACTCAGCCAATTGTGTTGTGGCTATGCGCTAATAAATGGAAACATTCCCTTGATAGGTGCAGAGAATTTCAGGACTGTTTGTTACTTCAAATAGTTGATTACACTTCTTTCACATGTTTTCAAGAGGTAGGTACTCCTCTTCACATGTTTTGATTGCAATAATCTCCAGTACCTCCACAAGAAGAGATAACATATGGGTTTGTCCTTCCATCTGAAAATTTATTATGAGAATTCACTTAGTGATACTCATTCAAAAGTATAACTAATGAAAGGATATAAAAAATAATATACAATAAGTTATATTTTTATATAACCATTGGTTCAAAAAGTAAAATAGGGATAATGGTATCCCAGTCCCCCAATACACTAATTCTAAAATAATTCAATCTCCCAGGACCATATGTTACACTAGACACACATTAGTCCCGAATTACCTTTACCCGGAACACCAACAATGCTAGGGTGATGACGACCTCAGGTGGATTTATAAGGTAGTATTATGCTGCTCAATTTCCTTAGCCTAGACACACTACTGACAGCTAAGGTCGAATCTGTTCTTAAAGCACTCAGGCATCCATAGAGAGGCACGAGGAGTGTGGAGGTCGGAAATTTTTAGTGTGGGATAAATCCCTATAATTCCCATGAACCACGTCATTCTTGAAGATAATGATGTCATAAAGTTCTCCATACATACTAAAACTCAGGATCTGGAATAGGTAGGCTTCTCGATGGTCACCATTCAAAGAAGCTTCTAGAGATTTACCCACAGCTCGGTAGTTATTAGCCCGAGTGAATCATAGAAAAAGAGCATCATGATACATACATCTTTTCCAATATATAGAAAATTGTGCATAAAAAATATGTTAATAGACCATATTTCATCCTTGGTAATGATGAAGAATGTATAGAAAATTTGATACCCGATGGAGTAGTTTACAGATTAGACGTATGCTGGCATAGGGCTTGTCCTCTTCGAAGCATGTCTTGACAATTATAGTCTCTAACAAATCGGTATGTAGTGATAAAATATTTTTTGGTTGACTCATATATTTTATCTGAAAATTTTCAGTAAATCAACATTTAATATGGAAAATCCATTTTAAACTAAGTTATTGTTTTAAATAAAAACATATCAAGGAAAGGAATTGATTTAGACATGATTTATAAAACTCAAGAAATTACACAATCTCTTGATACCTTTAACAAAACACTAGTATGGACTTCTTGACGTCCTCTAAAATGACTACTCATAGATTCCACAAATGTTAGGGATTTCCCTAGTTTCCAGACATACAGATCCCCAAAGCGATTCTAAATTCCTCTATCTCCTTGGTCTTGATGTAATGTGTGCAACTAGGGTCAATCACTTGTGGACATCTAGAATGCAGTTTGAGAATAGCATGTTGGGTATCAATTTGAGTGACATTGGTATGAACTTGATGCTGATAATGCAAATGGTTAGTCTCATTCTCAAGGGCTTAAAAGTCCACAACTTGACCACATAGTGCATAGGTCAAAATCTGACATAGATATGATGCCTGGAGGTCGCCCCATTGTGCAACCTCCTTAAAGTCCCCAAAAGAAAATAAATTATTATCTAGGGTAAAACATTTAAATATACCCTCAAAGTATTTATCTTTTCGTACATAGAATGGGAATTGTGGTCTCATCATGAGGAAATAGACGGAACCTGCTCCATGGTGAAGTCGGAGTACCTGAGGAGAGTTAGATACTTCGTAGAGGGTTTTTCATGATAAAAAAATATTTTAAAAAGTATCTTAGTTTTCTACAAATGATATTCTCACTATGGTCTCTAATACTTCTGTTGGAATAGAAAGAAGACAGGTACCTTTGATTTCCATCGGAAAATTAAGAAAACATCGCTCTTAGTATTTTTTTTGTATGTTTTTCATTGTTCAGTTCTTGTTTCTAGAGTTATCCAAACAAAATTATCTGAGGAAAATTTACATTAAACTCCCTCATAATGGAAAGTAAGGAAAATGTGAATTATCCTAATCCTATACTCTAGGAGTGTCTTAACCAAGAGTGTAGCAAGGCTTTTTGTGATGTACCAGTTCCCATTCGAGTCTAGCTCAAAGTGGTGTTTTCAGGTTTTACACCTAGATACATCTATGCCAGAGCTGCCTCTACCTACTCGTATCCAGACAGGGATGTATTTGCTATAAATATTCACATAATATATTCCGTACCAAAATACCAGGATGTTATTGAATGTATATCTTCAAAGACTAACTTAGGTACCCTTCCTTAATTCTACGTTTTCTGAATCTAGTTTCTAAGTATTCTACTGACCTACCTCTCATACCAACTGTAAAGACCTGAACCCAATTTCCCAGAGCCGATGCCTTATTTAATTTCATTGTCATACATACAAAGAAAAAAATCCCAAAGGACCAATTAGTTTAGTAGATTTTGGAAAAAAGATACATAAATAAGTTTAACATAACAACATATAGGGAAACACAACACTAAATTATTCCACTAACAACATCATGTCTCCTAGATTATTCTTTCATGTCATTCATAATTTATATCTTCATTTCCTGAGAAAAATAAAATATATGGAAGGGTGAGTTCAAATGCTCAGTAAGAGTAATCAATACCGCAAAAGATAGAATAGACATCAGACATGGTGAATAATTGGAAAAACATGCCTTTAACAATGAACTTGGACACATTATAGCAGAAATATGAGCTGAATAAACAATGCCATAATAAAACATAATAATGGGTATTCTACTAGTAGAATAACCACATAAACATTCAATTACTAGCTTCATAATGAGGGAAGTTCATATGTTGGACATTCTGAAACATTTTTCATGGCCTCGGCCATGAGGTCTATGGATTAAGGTTTCTACCAAAATCCATATCACATTGGGAAAGGCCTCGACCAATTCCACGTCAAGTTGTCTCCTGAGACTGAATAATGCATTGAGGGGATATATCGGGCCCAAAACATCACATAATAAGTTTAATTCATTCCTCATATGAGCGGCAATTAACATAAACAACATATACATTCATATTGAAACTATCATATGAAATGTAACTAACTTTCCCCGATCATTAAACATAAAACACTAACCATTCAGAATAATATGGTGAATAGTTTCAGGATAGACCATCCACAATATATTTAGTCATAATACGTTAAATAAAATATGGTAGATGACTTCATAAATGATTAAACCCAATAATACCATGGAATCAACAAGAGTGTTGAATTATACGAAACCACTCTTATAAAATCATTAAGCAATTCTTGAGATAAATACTCTTTTGTTTTGAAAGGAAGAGTTATTTTGTAAAATTATTTGTATAAAACTAGAAGTGAAGTAAGATAGGATTTTCAGAATAAAACTAGTTTTTTTAGAATAATAATGGTTTCCAAAAACAGATTACAGATTGCCCTTGAAAATATATATGAATTTGAGAAATTCCCTCGTATCGGGCTCGTATTTTTGGAAATAATTTTGAGAGGTTCTTTTAAAACATATAAATATCTAGAAAATAAAGAAGGATTCTGGTTTGTGTACATTTATATAATACCAAAAAAGAATTTATGATGAGTACATAACAATACATTAGAATTTCATTGTAGGAATTAGACAATAAAAGTAACCTGAATGAAAATGGAAGTTCGGGTGGAAAACCCTTACCACTTTGTAATCAAATGATTCGTATGCCCCAAAAATTAATAATAAAAAATTATATATTTAATACCATGGAGATAAAGATAATAATTATTTGTGAAATCAATGGTCAGTATACATACACCATACAAAATATTAGTAGCGAATATTGAAAATCTCACAGAAATGGAAGTGAGATGAAAAAACCCTTACCTTAACTCCAAACATTTTCCTCTCTCGAACTTAAGCACCTATAATATGAAATTATACTTATTATTAACTTATTTAAGAACCTATTATATATATATTTATTTTATCGTAATTCTGTTTAGTTCCTTTATACCCTTATTGCTCAGTTATTATATAGAATTTCATTGTTTCGAGGTGTTCATTTTCTTTAATTTCTTAATTGGTTCACTTGTTTTAAAGTATTGGAGTTCATGTGGAATGGCACTAAATTTCCAGTATTGGAATTATCTATTATTTATGAGCAAAAATAATTGGTAGTGGTCATTTCAATCATTTTGTTACAAAGAATGAGGATGGATCATTAGTTGACAACCACTTTGATTATTCAGCAGTATTTGGATTATTATTAACTAGTTTTGTCATATAACTGAATTATATGTACATATTATGGTTCCTGATTATTAATAATTTTATAATACATATATTATAGTCTCTTTCAACGATAAATATGGTTTCATGACAAGTAATTAAGAATAAATTGATGAATGAATCTTCATCGTCCATGAATGTTATAAATTGGAACCTCATGGACGTTGATTTCGTTTATAAAAATAAAAGGGAAGGAGTAAGAGTATTTATGATGGTTATTCAATTAACATGATATAATTCCATTATATAGATGATATTGGAGTTATAATGATAATTTGGACCAAGGGGGTGAGGGGGGGATTACAAAAGAAGGTAAATTGAAATGAAACCAAATGAAAAAGAAGGGTGCTTTACCTATTGAAATAACCTCCTTGAGAAACATCTTAAGGGAAGGGGTTTTGGTCTTTTGGAAAGACCATAAGCTTCTTGGAAGTGGGGAGAGACTAGGGAAGGGTAATTGGGAAGAAATATTTGGAGATTCAAGGCTTATAGAAGTGAAGAGAAGAGGGAGAGGTTAGGGGTTTTTATAGTGGAGGAGAGGAGTATAATTTTGAATATTTAATTCATTATTTTATTTTTTTCCCTCAAGATAACCAATAGTGTTGTTTCATGTGACCCCTAATAGTAATAATTCCATGTGAGCTCAAACCAAGTGGCCTTGAATCACTTGTGATGTCATGAATAGTGTATTTAACTGATAATTTGTATATATGGTATTTTATCGTATTTCACTATTAATAATAAATTCTAGAATTTTAGAAAAATACCAAAAATTCATCCCGACAATTTTTAAACGTGTAGAATTCAAATGTGAAATCCATCTTACGAAAATAATTTTCTAAATATTATTAATTTAATTTTTATATAAAGTCATATTAATTCAAAAAATAACAATCTTAAAGTGCAATTAGTTTTATTTCTCATTGAAAAACTAATAAAGATCTCATTATCTTATTTCCTTAAGAAAATAAAATAATATTATTATTTACTATTCATATGGGTCATATTACTATTCATATTATTATTCATAAGGGTATGTTACTATTCAAAAAAATCATGTTTGTTTTATTAGACTCCAAATGACTTACTGAACACAACTCTAGATGACCATTTTCAAAATTCAAAACATTGAAGTGGAAAATTTATATTTAATGGCTAGGTTTGAACTATCCCCTTAATAACCTAGTGTTGTTTCAAATGAACACAGTGATGAATATAATTTATTTAATAGAAGCATACCATAAAATGTTTGGGGTGTTACAAATTAAATCCACATTTTAAATAAAATATTTCATTAATCCATGACCATTTAATTTTAAAATAGGCTATGTTAACCGATGGAATATTTAATGAGAAAAATATCTCAATCACTTGACATCCAAAAATTATGAATCACCCAAAAAGGATTATATTATCATCCATTAATTTTGTTATTAATATGGTTGATAATAATTATGGTGATGAGAGATAAATAGAAAAAAAATAACGGCACAATAAAAGAGCAGTGCGCCAACCACCCACACGAAACGTGAAGAGAGGTAAATATATGTTTTTGACTGAATAAGAAATGGAGAAAAGAGATGGGGTTTCATATTTATTTAAAATATTTTGAGACAGTTAATATTAGATAACATAATATTTATGAGAAATATAGATGAAGATTATGAAACATTCATTATTTTTAAATTTAAATGAAAACAAACCAACATGATCACATCTAAAAATAAGAAGAATACATGAAAAAGAAACATAGAGGAAAACTCTCTCAAGTAGAAACATGAGTTTAGAAGTTCATCCAAATCCTTTGGAAGGTGTTTTTCTGTTTAATGTATCCCTTTATATAATAATGTGTGAACCCATTTCAAGGATAAGATGGGAGTATATTTATATCCCACGACGGTTGGATTTGTGCATTCCAAAACTACCCCTCAATTTGTCTCACCCATTTGAATATTTATAATTTTAAATATATATATGTATTCTTATTAAAAGTTTTATATACTGATATGGAAGGTTCAACCTCTAAATTTTGTGGCCATTGGACTTATGAATCCAAAGGTACCGTTATTTTTTCAAACAATGTGTTTTTTCCAGTTTTGTGTCAAATTTTTCCTTACTCATAATGTGAATGAATTTTAGGCGAGAAATATTCCCTTAAATTCAAACCACTTATACTAGAAACATTGTCTCCAAAAACATGAATTTATATATAAAAAATTATAGATCAATTTTATTTCTAGATTGGGTTGAGGGGAAAGTCAAGAATAGTGGGTTGTTTTCAAATCCCATCAAGAATTACGAACTATATTTTTATGCATCAATTGGGGCACTTTTTTGTTGATTTGTGGATTAATGTTTTTATACAATGTGATATAAAAAATACTTGGGTTTATGTTGTATTATTCACAAATTTTGACTTACTTATTGAGCCCAAATAATATAAAATCACATATGGTCATGTTTCTTTGAAATTCTCTTTGGGTCTTCTTATATGGCCCATATAGCCCATAAAATGGCTGAATTGACCAAATATGCAGTTGAAATATTTGTATAACATTAAATAATTAACCCCAAAAATCAATAATCAAACAATTTGGATAAACATGATTCTTATTTTGATTATAATATTCAAATTATTTGAATCTGGATTAATTCAAATAGTTCTTAAAAATTATATTTATTATTAAAAGATGGGTATTTCACACCAATTATGATATTTTTCTTGAAAATATGTAAAATTACTAAATATAATGTTATGAATAAATTTATAAAATAAAAATTTAAAATATAATTCATATTAGAATAACAACATGCAAAAAACCAATAATTTTTTCCTATCACAATAAAAGGTAAAACTTGAACATAATCCATTCCAAGAAAGAAGATATATGTTCAAAATTAAGATAGTCAATGTTGAGAAGTAATCAATAAAACTTCTCATAAAAATAAAAAATATTTGAAATTTAAATAATTTGACAATCAATAAATGAAATAGATTTCTATGTAAGAACCGCTCTTGATAAAACTGAATGAAGTAGTGGTATATGGTAAATTCAATGCTAGAATAACATAATCCATCCAAAGTAAGATGGTGTATGGTCAGAAAATAATATAACCCTAATCTAGTGAATGAAAGATAACTTTTTTTGATATTGATAAAAAAATTATTGTAAAATAATGTTTCTAATGGTATCACAAACGAAAGGATCAAGAATCAAATTGTTTGATACCATGAGTTTAATCCCCCAAATGATAAATATATATTAGATTATAAATAGTGGAAAATAAACCCTACTAGGGTAAAAATATTTAAAAATGAAAATGGAAATGTACGTTAAAACATAAAATATATTTTAGAAAAAAAAATTGAACATTTATATAACAGATGATGTCATAGTCACATGTAAAATACTTTTCCAAAAGTTAAAGTAAAAACTATTGGAAAAACATTATTTTGTTCATATAAAAATTAAATAATATGTCCTTGAAAGGACATGAGGTTTATATTGGAGAAAATTTTATAGGATGATAAAACATATGTTAGTGAATGTAAATCCACATTTTATTAGTTTAAAAATACATTTTTTACATAACACATATTATAGAAATAGAAACAAAAATTTCCCTTTTATCAAAATACCATTATTCTAAGAGAGATAATGAAGTTACCATATAATAAAATATTCTTGTTGATGAACCCAATCATTAAAAATCAATGTTCGTGAAGATAAATTATAACTCTGGGAAAAGATATTTGAGTTCTTAATATCCCTTATAGGAAACATACATCATGAAGAATGAGATTTTTCAAAAGTGTTTTATGTGGTAAAAATGTAAGAAATAGTTAATTATAAATAACATAATCAATGGAAAAAATATACCCAGCACATATGAAATAAGTTCGAGATAATTATCATAACATAATGAATGAAAATTGAGTTATAAAAACTCTTAAATCTGGGGTAAAGCTTGAATGAAAATACATTTAAGAATATAACATGATTTCGATTAGTAAATCCCATGAATTATAGGGAAATAAATTATAAAACACAGGTTATATTTTCTCAATATTACACTACTGAAATAATTCATAATTCATAACATGTGACATGTCTCAAAAAATTATAATTGATACCAAGAAAACCCTTCCAGCTATAAAAAACATCGTATAAAGACACCTTAAATACGAGTGATTGTAATGGAACATAAAATAAAATTAATTATCAATAATTAATGATATGATACATCAATCATAATTTATGTAAACATAATAAATTAAATTTGGCTCAAAATTCCAAACATTTATCAATGAGATAAATTTTAGATGAAAACCATTACCTTGTTCTAGATTCATTTTTTTATGTGAAAGACATATTCAAAAATAAAAATAATTTTATAAGGTACCTTATTATGAATCTTATGTTTCTATATTTAATTTAATATGGTCTATTTAGGGTTATATTCAATATTTATTATATATTTTTCATGCTTATGTCCCTTAAAAGAGGTTGTCCAATAATTTTTTTGTTAATCCTTATATATTCTGCCCATGGTAGTAAAAATCGAAAAATAGATATATAATTTCTAGAATATTAAAATTTTTAAGGAAATAATTTTAATATATTAAATATATTTCTTAATTTATTCAAAAAGTGAGGTGATGGAAAACGGAACTCATTTCTCATGGAGGTTGTAGTATGTACATACAGATGATTAAGGCTTCCTTTTCTCAATGAGTAAGATAGAAATAAAATATATGATAATTTTAAATTTCATAATAATTTTTTTTTATTTTAGATATCATAATTATATATTTATTTAATCATTAAAACCAACTATGAGATGTAGTTATGGAAAATGGAAGACATTAGTTCGAAGAGGTGTTAATCCGCGGACAAGTACTAATAATGCTTTTGTTTTCCATAGTGGATGGAAAGGCCAATATAATGGTTTCTACATTAATATAATAAAATCTAAATAAAAAATTATACCAATTTCATTTTATTGGTATGGATATAGTAGGTTTGAAAAAAAAATATTAATAAGAAATTATTAAAAATTAGGCAACACTTACATTAGTGTCTCGATCTTCTATTAGATATCTTTGTGGAAATTGAGGCCTTAGGTTATCTTGTAGAGATTAGGGGAATAAGGATGACAAAATTTATTCTATAATAGGTATTTTTTTGGAGTTTAAATTAATATTATAATGGTAAGTGTAACATTTAAGGGTTTCATGTTATCCACATTTATAAGTAAATAAAATAGAACTTTTGTGGACATCCTTTAATTTTCAATGCTATCATTACACTATTAAAAGGTAAAAGAATCATAAATATGTAAATAATGTATTTTTGGATGATATTGGGTCTAGAAATAATCATTTAATTATTTTCATTTTTATAATCATTTTATAAGTCATTTGTTTTGTTTTTTACTTTTACTTTTTTTGTTTTTTCAGTAGTATCTAGTTTTTAACTAGGTAATTTATGTTTTACAAAAAATATAATATAATACCTTTTACAAAATTTGATTTTAAGGAACATAAATTTAATATATATTTAATATAATTCAATTTCCAAAAAATTTAATAAATAAGTCATATATTAAAAGAATTATTTATAGGAAAAAAGTTTTTTATAGAAAATGGTGTTTTAAACTTTACTATTCTTAATCTTATATAGAATTGGTTACTATGTAAATGTGTATTAATTTAATTATATATCTGTTTTATCATAATATTAGGGTCATTATTTAAACTATATTACTTTAATATATTATATTGAAATTACACAATATTTATAAAAATTCATTGAAAATAAAATTTTTATCATTATCATGGTCATTAATTTTAATATTAATAATCAAAATTTTAGGACAAAATTGAAATCTCCATTAATATTATCATGTTGATATATAATATGAAATAAATTTTCATAAATTTAATTTCAATAGTGATGATGAGTAATTTTGTATAGAATTAAATAAAAATAGTTTTTAGGTTAAAATATTACTTATGTTTAGAAAAAAGATATACATGAGTTTTATACAAACAAAAGAGTAATTTTAAATGATTTATTTTACTTATATATCTATGTGTGTGTGAGTTTGTTTTTGGGTTTCATAGAAAATCATACAAAACATTTGAGTTATTATTAAATTATGGTAATGTCATAAAAGTTACATTCTTCTAGAAAAATAGGATTTTTTACTACTCACCTAGAAAAAAATTATTTATGAAAAACCCCAAAATTCATCTTAATATAATATACTTTCTATAAATCAAAAATTTATATTAATTTTTCCAAAATTAAATTTTAAAATTTTAAAATTATTTTACTTTTAAAATCATAAAATATAATGAAACCCCATTTTTATTGGAAAATGACATTTCCAAACATTAATTGTTTTTATTATTAGTTCATATCATTAAAAGTCTAAATTGTAATTTACTAGTAATTAACGTCAATCAAAATTTTTCATCATTAATCATACATTTATTGAAAGAGAAATTAATATCACATAAAAAGGAAATTATTACAAAAAAACAATTCTAAAAAAATAATTATCTTATTTTTCCATTTTGGTTATCCAATTAAACATCAATCATAATAAAAGTAGACTTTATTTTTTATGCACATATATTTCATTAAATAGTTACTCATATATATTATCTCTAATTAAACAACTAGGTTTTACTAATCATATTTAAAATTTTATATTTTTTCTTAACAAAACATCATTTCATTTAAGATTGACGTTTCATGTGGATCATGCTATCTAATACATTGTTTTATTTAAAGGAATATATATATTAATATTTCAGTGTGTCATAAATATACCTTATTTATAACATTACATGATTTTGTCATCCAAATATGTTCTTCAAAATTCTATCAACCTTGTAACTACTTCATGGTTTTAAATGATTTCAATAAATGAAGAGAATATTCATATTTCAAAAAATCAATAAAATAATTATACTTTCTACAAATGAAGTGATTAATTCTAAATTTCAAAAACTAATATATTAATTTACTGTATTATTCCTTTTATTACTTATCTAATTAAAATGTGGTTCATAATTGTCAATTTATAGGAAAAGGTTCCCAAAAACTCACCATATATAAGATCCTTACATATCTTAAAATACATTACCTTTTGACCATTAATAAAATATCAATATAAAAATGGTTTCAATTTTAATCCTCTATATAAGATTCTCATTTTTTAGTTCACATGATTCTTCATCCACTTTCACTCAATTGAAATCATCTCCAAGTAAATTGTTTAGTGAATTTCTTCATTTTCTTGGACTTTTCCTCTATAGAAATCTATCATGGCTCCAGATAATATCTAACTTTAAACGTTCACATTTTGTTTCCTCCTTCCCTTCATAAGAGTCCATGTATCATTGTACTTATTTCAAAAAACTCTTATCATGTAATTTTTTCTTGAAACTATTATTGCGTAATTATTTCATCAAAAATTTCCATTCCATTCTTCTATTAACATTTTCTTGAAAAAGTTTTGTAATTATCTTTCCTTTACTCTATGTGTTTCAAAAAACATCACCATAAACTCCAAAATATATATAAACATCACCCCTTCTTTGGATTCAAATGTATTTAAATAATATATTGGAATTTTTAATATTTTTCAATTCACACTAGATTCTTATATAATATTAAAAAAGTAATAATGATTCAATGTTACATGTAAAATATGATCAGAATTGAGTCTTTTGTGAAACATCCCCTTTTAACCTTCTTCTTACTCAATGAAGTTTAACAAAAAAATGTAGATTGAAAAAATCACAATATACCTAATATGTTTATAAAACCTGTAATTATATCAACAATATTCCAAATTTCTCTAAATTATGGCTTAAACTATATCACCATCCATCATTGAGAACTTTTGATCTAACTATACTTGTATGATAAATTATATTATATGACTATAACTTATACATGATTAGTCCAAAGTGAACCCATGTCCATGTAAGGTGGATTTGGGTATGAAATATAGAATAACATATATAATGATAAATATCTTCATGAAGGGAGAATTTTATGAGTGTGTATAATTTAATACATAAACCTAACAGGATCACATATACACATAATTGTGTAAGTATACACCATTAAAATTTGTGTATATTCTTGAAAAAATAGCCAAATGTCAAGTAATATTTTAGTTATATGAGAGAAGTGAGTTTCCATCATATAAGAACCCCTAAAAATATAACTTCTAGTT
The DNA here is from genome assembly GCA_963277665.1 of Viscum album. Lineage (NCBI taxonomy): Eukaryota > Viridiplantae > Streptophyta > Magnoliopsida > Santalales > Viscaceae > Viscum > Viscum album. Next base: position 2,111,829,789 of record OY728128.1, read on the forward strand.
AAGGGGGGAAATTAGTTTATTTGTTTTATAATAAAATTTATCAATGAATCAATATATGTTCTCTTCATTAAAGTTAAATTTTAAACATATATATATAAGTATATAGAAAACTTTTATGGTATGAGACTACTGTGCCCCTTTTATCTACATGGGTGATTTCTATTTTTCATTAATAAATTTACATATGAGATTTTTTTCTTGAAGTAGTATTACATGTTTACTTATATATATTGTTGATCCTTCAGTTTCCTCTTATTATTCTTGACAAGTTTTTTATTTTACAATTTCATAGAATTTTTTTTGTTTTATAGGAACAATACAGGAGGTTAAAATATTGTATAACATCAGTAGTACCTTTAAAATAAAAATGGTGGTAATTTTTTTTGTAATCATTAATGTTCAAAGGGTTTTTTTATAATTCAATTATATAGTTCGGCACACAAGTCCCGTTATTTCAAATTTTTTTAGAACTCATTATTGAACATTGTGTTTATATAGTAAAAACTATTTATTATTTATAAGTAATAATATGAAATAATTAAATAATTATAGTTCCTATAGTTCTCCTCAACGATGACATCTAACTCATGGTCCTTGTATACAAAATTTATTTTTCCTTTAACCACATAGTGTTGGTATTGAGAGACTTGGATTAACGTTTCAAACCCCATAAACACCACCAACGGAATTTCAACATCAGCCTTTTCCTTCCAACCATTACCTCCTCTAATAGGCCCTAAATCCATTCATTGACACCAATATATAATCATTTATTATATCTTTATTTGGGTGCCTTAATTGAATATCCTTTATGATAGGTACACCTCATTGTGATTGATGAAACTATAAGAGAAGTATGTTGTACTCTACAACCATGATTTCATTGAGTAATGAATTTTAAATATTTTAAAAGAAGGTTGAAAACATGTGATCCCAAATAAATCATATCAAAATTTTAAAACTATTATAAATATTATTTATAAACTCATTTTATTATGATCTATGTGATAAATTCTCCATTTCTATTTTTCACTAAAATCTATTGGGATATATAGAGTAGTAATAATTTATGCATATCATTTTAATTTTTATCCATAACACATGATATAATAAATATAAAATCATTTCTTATAAAATACTATTAAATCATTATCAAGTCTACAAAACATGAGTCATACTCCGAGATAGTAACATGTCCTTATTTTTGAACTAGTATGTCATGTATCTTAACAATAATAAAGGATAAAGAATTGGAAAATTTTGAGAATAGAAATGTGAATAATATCAAAATAATTGATTCCTTATCTCAAGTTTATAGAGTTATTTTTTAATACATATTGATAACATTAATGAAGAAAAGAAATTTTAATCATCATTTGATAAAAAAACTATTACTAAGAAAAATATATTCATGACCATCTGCATTCAATCCTCCTTTGCTCATGGATTCATATCTTCATTCACTTGTGTAAAATTGAGATATATATATGATCCATGACCATAGATATATCCCTTGTGATAGTTGATATAGTTTATATCAATTGTCAAGCTATTATTGGAGGCCTTTGAGCCATTCGGGATTACCTAACATGCCCCTGGATATAGGCACCTTATTTCCATGAACTGGGTCTGCCTATGACTATAGGTCACCAATAGCCATGGGCACATCAGCCTGTGGAAATATGGTCTTGGTATAAGGGTTCTATAGCTACATAGACATCAACCAATGAATATTGGTACCCTATATCTATGGCTAGACCACACCCATTGATATAGGGTATTTCCCATGCTGGTGTAGGAAAACATATAGTCATGCATAGCCTCAACCATGGTTAAGCCTCACCTATATACATCAGAATTTGTTTAACATGTATATAATTCATTGACATCCACGGTTGATCTTGGCCCTGACTATAGCCTTGCGGATATATCCAAGATTCCTAGTATTTTTGAATCACGGGGATACATTATTTTAAAAACTTTTATAATGAATTAATCCATGAGTTATATTTTCTCATATAAAAGCTCCACTAGAAGATTAAATGCAAGTTTTTCATTCTTTTTTTAGGCACGGGGATAAAATATTTGTCATAATTTTGAAAACAACATATGGGATTATGATATGTGCATTCCCTGTTTATTTTTTCTTTTTACCTACTTTCATGATATCTATACAACCCAATACTTCTTTTAAAATAAATCCACCATAAATTATTATTTTATAGAATAATAATGGATGTATATTTTAAATGTAAACATATAATTTCTATCAATTAGATATCCTAAAATATTTTACCATGGCATAAGGAAAAATAAACTTGGATCATGACCGACATGTCCCTATATGATGAATGTAAAAACCTATCAATAATTTATACCTGACGATATATTATTTACATCAATCGAAGAGAAATCTATGTAATTAAATTGGAATGAATCAACTATAAATCCTTAGCTGTGATCCATGGATGGGTTGAATAACCATAAATCCCTGGAGTATAAATTACCAAAATATGAACCCAACCCATACATGTCCATACTTTAAACACCAGTCATAAATCACCATTACCAAGATCCCAAATTTATATAATTTTATAGCATTGTGACTCTAGCTAACCCAATGAATAGGATAAGAGTGTCACCCTAAGATCACTGCTAATCGATAATTTGTTTGGGACAATCCCCAAAAGTGTATATTCATTGATATAATATTAATTTTCCCTATGAAACCTATAATTTCTACCAAAATATCAAAAAATAATTAAGAAATCACAAACAATATATAATGAGAAAAATTACACATCTAATAAATACATGTATGAATGTAATTGTGTATCCATATTCATGATTGGAATATAAAACTATTCAAACAAATATCAAATTAATTTTACATGTGAATATAAAAAATGAAATGTCTTAAAAACCAATTTTATCATCCTTTTATGAGGAACAATAAAAAACAAATCCAAAAGAATCAATTGAGAACCTCTACATTATATTATATCACTTAGGAAGTGCAAATTATCTTTACATCCATTTGTACATCAAATATAAAAGTTCTTTTATAGGTGTGAGTATAATAATACCAAAAAATAAACTGTTATTACCAAGTAACTACCAAGTTTATTCATTCTAAATAATAATAATATACTAATATATGAAATTAGCAAAAATCATTATCTCACCACAAAACACAACCTAACATCAAATTTATGAATATCATGATTAATAAATATAATTCTATCTAATGAAAAATAGTCAATGATATTCAAAATAATGTCTCCTTGAAAAATAATCTCATTGAGAATACAATATACACTAAAATTATATCTTAAAACTCCATGACCATATCCATAATATAACACCCCATGATTTTAATATATGAAAATTGTATTTAATAGAGTGTATAAAATGCAACCACAAATATAGAATAAAATATAACACCATAATTATTTATGTAATATTTATTTTTTAATAAATTAAATCTATTAAAAAGGTTAAATTACACAAAAAGCATAGTCGATCTATTGTTACACACAACACTAAGTTTAGCAATCATTACACACAACGCAGAGTTTGAACGAAACATGACATATTATTAAAATAATATGCTTTAATATTATATTAATAAAATAGCCATTAGAATGGTGGAAATGAATATTATTGACTAAATTCCAAAAATTTATATTTTACACATTTTATTTTTTTATTTGTTGATTGTAAATAAAATATTATTCATTTAGGGAATGTTTTTTAGAAAAAGTTTATTTTTTCAAAAAGATTTTTTTGTAGCACTTTGTGAACTTGATTTAAAATTAATTTTTACTGATTTTAGAATATTTTTCTCAAAAATAAACATAATTTTTGAAATCATCATATCATAATTATCTTATTTCAATTTTTTTTATAAAATGTTTCTTTTGTTGATAAACAATGAAAATTCCTATATTTGAATTTAAAACTACCTTTTTTCCAATAATTTATAATGATAAATTTTATTTTTAATTGGTTTAATATAGAGAAAATCAATTTTATATCAATTAATTCAATTTAGTTTATTTCAGTAATTATTATATTTTATTTGGATATAGAAACATTATTAACCTTTGAACATTTTCACTTTAGAAACTGGTTTTTTCATCACGTTTTTTGGACTAATTTGAAACTACGTTTTTCCAATTCATTGAAATAAAATTTAAAAAATGGACTAAATTTTTGAAATCAGAATAATTTATAATTTATAACATGATGAACTTTTTTTGAACCAAATTAATAGTGAAAACAATAAAAATCATTTACCGAAGTTAGAGTAAAAATAAAATTTATAAGGGTTAATCTAAGATGATCTGATTTAAAAATTAACTAAAAACTTTTTTGAACTCCATTTTATGGACATATTTTTAAATTAACTCTTCTAAATATTATTATTTCCTATTTTGGAGGCTTTTCATCATATAAACATTGGTATGAGTGAATCATTTCAAAAAATTACAAGTGTGCCAATAACCCCACTTATATAAGGCCACACACTATCCTCCATTATTCACACATTATAACCTATTTTTATTGGAAAATAACTTCCAAAATCACTTAAAAACTCCCCTCAACACATTATATAATCCAAATTTTGGGAATAGGAACATCCTATGATGGCTTGCATGAATTCCTAAGGAGGACACTCAAAGTAGAGGTAATGTTCGTCAATGACCATTTTTGTTATATTTCTTCATCACAATACTTAAACTCTTATTATAACATGATTATATAATAAAATAAGTATATTAAAATTACATGTATTTTATTATAAAAATTTTAGGACCAAAAAACATCTACAATTCTATCAAATGGGTTACGAAATCAGCATTCGTGTGTACGGTGGACTATCATATCATGAAAAAATATCATTTGTTTCTCCATTAACACCTCTAATGGTTGGGGATTATGATGGATATAAAGTTTATATATAATATTTATAACATAATTATACCTATGGAGTAATTATATCATATAAATATTTCATTACTTTCTATTCCATAGGAGATGCGATAATGTCGCTCGGGTGTACTGCAGACTACCACCTTGTGAAGCGATGTGATTCATCTTTCACTAAATATTTACATGGAATGTAATAAGACTAATGTTAAAGATTATATGTGATTTAAATTATATAATTACAATATTAATTATATATTTTCAATTATTTAAAGATAACATATATCATTTTCTTTGAAACCTTTTCACTCACTTAAAGATGATAACATCATTCATGTACTTATGACCTACTGCCTTAAGAAAGGGATGTGAATCACTTTTCATAACCACAAAAACATGATGATATATTAGTATATTTATTGAAATAATAAAATATATATTATATTATGATTATTCTAGAGAGATAAAATATTACCTATCTTTTTACAATTATGATGGTTGAAAAATGGGATCGTGTACATACGGCTTACCATCTTCATGATCATAATGTACTTTATTTTTCATATAAATAATTAATGATTAATTTAAAAGTATAATTTATGTATTAATATGATAATTAGTTCATTATAATTAATTTGGAGAAGATGTAACTATATAAAATATGTAACATACTAGATCCTTCCAGATAAAACATGCTTGAGAAAACAATACAGTCAACACCCAAAACAATGAAAATAATGAACGATTATTAAGTAAAGGGGATAATATATTATAAAAGGATAATATATGATATAATATATATTAATATTGTTTCTTAATAAGTTAATAACATATTTAAAACCACTATAAAGTATTTTAATTAACAATCAATCAAAAGGTAGCGATAGGTAACAAATTTCATCTCAATTACATTCCCATAAGACTTATTTATTATTATGCATCAATTAATTTTTATTTACTGTATAAAAATAGTATTTCATAGGTAACATAATTATTAATTTATAATTCACGGTATTTTAATCTTAACTTTGAATCATTTCATCAAAGGGGATTTGACTTGAATATTACCAAGTGGTAAAAGTTATTGTACAATGTCACTTCTTTTTGTGGTTGTAGGCATTCCATTAAAAAATTATTGTGATATGTTTTCATTTGTAATTAAGATATATATTAACTATAAATATTTTTTTATGATTTTTATAATTATTTTCTAAACTGAATTCTATTTTTACATATATTGTATTCTTTGAGTGTTATTTGATCAAATGGGAAAATATTGAGAAATCTGTATCTTTTACTCAATACAGATATTTGATGATAAGGAACCTTTTATGAATATAATAGATTATTTAATATATTAATAATAATTATGGAAATGAAATTAATGGGTGGGGATTATTTATAGAAATCTACTCGATGCATCGGTAGTCTAATGAGATGATTTAGTTGGCAAAATTAGGTGGGTTTTTACTAGGTCTATCTTAAACCATATTGTGAAAGGTCTTGAAGGTAAAGTTATCTTGTTCATGGGAAACATGGTTTATGATAATTAAGAATAACCTTCATTCATAATTCAATTATTATTATAAATGATTTTTTCACTATGATATTAGCTCTGGATGCATTTCATTCTAAAAGTATTGATTAAATGACGTGTTTTTAGTTAATTATCTTTCAATATGGATTATTCCTTATCATGTTTTTTATGTAGAATTTTTTTTGTTATTTACCTTTTAAAATTTATTATTCTTATTTATCCACGATATCTTCCGTAGTTATTATCCACTACTAAGAATTTTAGCTAACCCTTATTTTATTTCATTTCCATATATTATGAAGATGAATCCTTTGAATGATTTTCAAGGATACTGATAAGTATCGTTTTTTATTTTTAATTTTGTAATTACAATTTAAAATTGGTATCATCTATTTATCTATTTCTCCAAAATTACCATACTAATCACTCTTTTAGTATTCGAACTATTATATTTATTAAAATGTAATGAATTTGGGCATTGGATCTGGGCAACTAGGGTCAGGGTCATTACAAATAAGAATACATTGTCCATTACAAAAAATATATATAGAAAAATAGAGGATAAAATCCAATATATGTTGAATCCCATCCTTATTTATCACTACAAGATACCTCATTAAGGATCAATACTTCATGTTCTAGTATCAATCAAAATACCCAACTGCATAAAACAATTTAACATTAATTATAGAAACTATAATCCCCTCAATTGATATTATGGTCACATAGTTATTCTATCATGGTTACATTTGTTTGTAAAACTCTCTTTCAAATAACCTGAAACATCAATTGTCATATAAAAACCTTTAAAAATTCATGACTAATCTCACTTGTTTTGACATTGGAATAATCCATCAATTTAATAATTGTTCATGTGTTATGTGTATTTTTTGGCCCAAAATGTTTGACAAGGGAAACTATAATTCCTTGTAACATAATCTACTAATAATGAATTTATTTATAACAAGGCTTCCATATACTTAAAATTTATGTGATTTATTATTCAAATTTTCAAATAATTAATTAAAAATACAAAATAATAAAGTGGACAATTTCAAAATTGTAATATTTTTTTCACAAAAAAGGGCATTAAGTTTACACCCATGTTTAACCCAATATAATTTTTCTTAATGTTAAATGTTTCCCCCAAGTAGAAATAAGAAACGTGCTAAAATTTATACTCATCCTTAGATCCTAGCAAAAACATGTGAAAATATGGGATGATAAAATCAAAGTTTAGTAAAGTACATAAAAATAAAAGAATATCATTAGTGCAGTAAAAGATAGGAAAATCGCTAAATATTTTTACCTTTTTCACAATAAACCTTTGATCTCATTAATAAGATATTTCCACATGTGAAATTAAATATTTATTAAAACAAAACATTTCGAACCCATTATAAAGAATAATAGAAACCATTAAGGTTTCTTTATTCATGTGAGAAATCATGAAAAAAAATCCTTTGAAAAACAACCCTTCCACCTTTAAACTTCTCTTAGCACTTGAAATCAAAAAATTTCAAAAAAAAACATATTTTAAAGTATAACACAGATATCTTCCAGCATTATATTCATAACCCATTTTTACTCATTCTTAAAAAAATTTAATATAACTAAATCCCTTTTAATTCCAAAATGGTAACCTATATGGTTATCTACCTCATTTTTCATTTTCAAAGACTATCCATTCCTCAATTCATTAGAGAGATATATTGAGCTCACCCATAGTCAAGAACTATATCGAGCTCACCCATCATCATATATAATACTCATGACCTATATCATGAAAAAAAATTACATTCACTTTTTTCAACATAAAACTGTTGAATAATACATCTAAAACTGTAATAAAAACACCTTATGTTGTCTCATAATAATGGTAATATTTTCATGTTTCCTTAGAAAAGATTTATGAAATTAAAATTAAGTGAATATTTATAAAGTATTTTATTTGAAAATTACCATGGAAATATGTAAATGAATTTTGATAATGAATAGTTTATTTTATGGTAGAAAAATTGGCCAATCCATATACATTAAAAACATTTTTTTTCACTTAGTTAAAAAAATCAATATGACACATACGGTTAATTTTTAAAACAATATTTCTAAAAACCATAAAAATAATGTCAAATTTTATTTTTAATGATTTATAAAAATATATATTTTATAAGTAAGTATATTCTAGAATTATTTTAATATCTTGGGTATATTGTATAACCATTCCAATGGGATACTTTAAAATAATGTTCTAAAGAAAAAAATCATTTACCTCAATTCTGTCTCACCACGTATGTACATTAACACCTGTATAATTTTTTTTTTAAATTTTACACTTCATGAGGAAAATTTTAAGACCTATTAAATTATTGTTATCCTTTTATTTTCATTAATTATTATGTCTGATATAGTTATTAAATCAAATGAGTTTATACTAGTTGTTTTGAGGATGTTGAGTTAATTATCCGTAAACATCGTTGATTGGTTGACCATAGTCAATGGGGTAATTTTTCTATCATATAAAAAATATATATCATGAAATAATTATAAATTTTATACATTATGTATAACTTTAGAACCATCCATGGATTTCTTATATGAAAAATTATTCACATCACTTACTGGAGGTGTAATCCACATGGACGTTTGAACGATGTTATTATTTTCGTTCATAAGAAGGGTATGAAAATAGATATTATGTTATGATTATTAAATTATAATTATTTAATTAATATCATAACTATAAATAAAATTCATCATTTCTAATATCCATTATAGGTTATGATTGTAAAATGAAACACATCCTTCTTGGAGGTGGTTGCCCACACATACACACGAACAATGTTTTCATTCCCCATATAATGTAAAAGGATACGATAAATTATTGTATCCTGATTATAATAATATTAAGGTATATATAATATAATGATTTTATTATTTCATCATAGTTAAATAATATTTTTTGTTTCTATAATAATATATAAAATGAAAGTACTTTGTTAAGAGTTATCCCAATTCACTGGAATACCACTTTGGGTCACACCTTATGATTCCTTGGTAATTTTTTTGGGAGACAGAAGACTGTAAGTCATGTTTTTGAAAGGTTTGGAAGTGATTTTTTTGGGTATATTTTGAGATAAGTGGCTCAAGATTTGGGATGAATAAAAAATGGTTCCCATTAATAAGTAACAGGAGTGACACTCTTGTAATTATACAAAGTTTTAAGATAATATAAAGTCTTATTCATGGTCAACTAGAAGAACAGAATACCATTTTAGATGATACAATTTATAGGGTCGAAATACACTAAACCAATAACATTGAGACATTTTTTAGTGTTATTTTAATCATTATCTCTTAGTTTAATCCCCTTTAATCCATTTTAACATTAACCAAGATAACTTAAATTTTTTACTTGGATAACATATTTATGTAACCCAAAATAATTGTGAAATTAAAAAAAGGAAATTATAATTATAAATAAGGAATCCATTTTTATAAATTATTTTTATTTATGTTGTACAAATTACATTTATTATAAAAACATAAAATGTTTGATACAGTTTTTAGGAGAATACAATATTTATGCGTAATAATAATTTTCCTTGAAATCAGGTTGAGACATGTTTTCCATGATTTTTTTTATTTAATAAAAAATTTATATTTTTGTACTTTCTAATCAATCCCAAACAGAATATGACATTTCAACAATGTCGTTAAATGCAAACACATCAAAATAGTTTTTGATTGGAATAATATGAATTTTTTTTTACAAAAATCAATCTTTGGTTCATGAATTCAAAATAATGTTTTGAAAAGATTATTTATCCCATTAAAAACATATTTGGTCATTAAAAATGATTTAAAATTTATTAATTCATGCTCATATCAAATTAATGTCATAAAAGTGGAATTATTTTGAAACAATAGTGTTTCACTATTCACCCAAAAAATCCTAATTTTAGAAAAATATATAAAATTATACTTATGAAAAATTTGATATGATGATATAAAAAATAATTTAATTTTTTAAAAATTCAATTTATAAAATTTATGAATTTTTTTAAAATAAAACCATGTAGTCTATAGAAATAAATTTAGCTAAATATAACTATTCCTTTTTCAACTTCAATGTTTTATATATTTATTAACTAAGCTATGATGACTACTGTAAAAACCTGATTTTTCATTTCTGGTATGGATCTTGATTTTGGGTAATTTCTAATGAAAAAGGATGAAATTGGAATTTTCTTAGTACATGGCATGCAGTTATGAGTACACGTCGTGTGTCTGGTTTCCATGTATAGCTGTGTGCAGGCCATGTAACAGTAGAGTGCATGGTCGTGTGATGACCGGGAAGACCACTTAAGTCGAGGCCAGTTAAGGCTGCTACATGGTGTGCACATTAACTGAACACACTGTGTAGTTTTCTTTTTATTTAATAAATCGGAGCGGGGTCATTTATTATCTTCATAAACAACTTCTTCTAGCAGTGGTTTTTACATGAGTGTGATGGAAGGGCTGATGAACATCGAACCCCTCCTGATTTCTCATCTGAGCACCAATTGAGATGTTGTCTCATGCATTGGAATACCATCAGTGAGTTCTAAAAACCTCTAGATCATTTTTTCCTGATTCCTCCTCTCTCGTGAGTTATTCAAGGTCGAACATTTTTCACCATTTTGTAGATCTTTTCCAATTTAGTCTTATTCAAGGGTTAACGTTCAAGGATATCGATCATGAGACATTAAGGTAGGCAGATTTTACCTTTAGTTGTGTTGTCTTTGATTATTTATTGTAAAAGTTCAACGTACCCATGATTGGGTTATTTCTAGATTTGGAATTTAACCTTGTTTATTACCTATTGTGGTTTGATTGACTGATAAAGGGTTTTTGCTTATGATTATGGTTAGATACCTTGTTAAGGGATACCTTATGGGTGTGTTTCCCTTGATTTATTAGTTATGGTCGTTTGGTCTAGTACTCTTATTAGACTAACCTTATTTTGCAGAACATGGTTGATTAGGGTGGAGTTTGTTTGTTTATATGAAATGCATGTGATATGCTTTTGAATGATTATCCACGTAGTAGTTATATATTACATGAGATGATTTGATATGTTACACACACCATATATTTAGACAGGGCCATGAGAGCCATGCTGCAGATGTTGACCCAGAGGTATTGACCATGAGATCAACCCAGGAGGTCATTTATACATTATTAATGCTATTTTGAGCAATGGGTAATGACCATGAGATCTACCCAAGAGTTCATTTATACTATATTGATGCTATGTTGGCCAAGGAGGGGTATTGACTGTCAGAGCATCCCAGGTGGTCAGTTGTAAATGATTAGTGTTATATTAGACCAAATGGGTTAGACTATAAGAGCTTCCCAGATGGTCATTATTTAATGAATGGATGATTTGTTAATCCAATGGTGTTAGACCATGTGAGAATTTTCAAAGGGTTGTTTATTAATGATTTTGACGAGTCTTCTAAGCTAAAGTAGAATCATGGACTCAGTCCTGTTTGTTAAGGTGGTCTTGTGGGACATCTGTTTTGTTACCTACATAGGGGATACAAATATTAAACTAGATACTGATGGTTAAATGATTAAACATATTTAATAATTTATAAATGTAAATTAATATAATTGAAAATTGTAGTATTGTTTACATTTGAGGACTTCCTAGTTTATTGATTCATTTCTACATATTTCCTACAATAAATATATTCACTGACACTTAGTCATAGATCTTTTATTGGTTGCATAATGGGATTCATCTCGCAACCTATTTGGGTCATGATTTTGGACCCATAATAATTATATGGTAGTAGGTATACATAAGAGAAAGATCCCTTTTTCATCAGCTACTTGACTGCTTTCAAAGCAGGAGAGCATGGGACCATGCTAAAGATTGGGATGTTATTAGAGTTCACTTGTTTCTTTTTTTTACAATGGTTTCTGTATTTCTTTCCATCATTGTGAATTGTTTGGATTCATTCTTGGATAAATATACCATGCATCATTTACATCCATATTGTGGCCTCTGTTGGATTTACTTTCAATCTTATATTGTTTACTTTTGTTAGTATTATAACTTTCGCTATTGTATACTATTTGTCTTCCACTTTGTATACTCTGCCAATGAGGGAATAGTTTTCCCAATTTCAATCATTGGCCTTCACGACTTGTTGGCAGCCTCTGGCATTTGGGGAAATGTGTTTGAGGTTATGTGACAAACCTGGTTTGGGGCACCATTGGCTGACACCCAGATCTGGGACGTTATAAAGTGGTATTAGAGGTTGTTTCTTTTCTTTCTTTGCCTTAATATTTGGATCCAATGTACTAGGATAAGGAGGAATATATAGTTAGTAATAAGATATTCTCAATATTAGCTACCCCGTGTATAGGGAAAAGCAATGTTACTAAAGTCTTTTTGGGGTTTTTAATTGTTGTAGTTGATTTGATTTCACCATTAGGTGATTCAATTGTTTTGTGTTGTTTTTATTGATATCATTGTGGTTGCATTTCTTTTGTAACCCAATGAGATGAGGTTATTCCATCTCACGAACCATATAGTAACTTGATAGAGATCACATGCCATGCATTTTTGTCATGCCATTTAGGGTGTATTACTGATTTCATGTTCTTGTGATAGATGTTGTTCTAGATGTACCTGATTTTGTGATATAGTATGTGATATAAATACCAACTATTCTGATAGGGTATTGGTATATGTAATGTTTCATTTTTATGGATGCCAAGATTTGGTCCCAGAGGTGTTCTGGGACCTCTTTGGTCAGAATTTTGTGGATCATGTTTGAAAATTAATTGAATTCTATCAAGTTATGAGGTGAAAAAAGGATTGTAAACATTGATTTACGATGATTATGGGATTTCAAAGGTCATAATTAATCATATTTTGAACAAAAATTTATGTTTTCAAGGGTTTCTAAGAAGTTTCAAAGGATTGATATCCAGAAACCCAGATAACACTATGTGTGGTGTTATGAACAAACATCATGTGTTATTATATTCATAAAGATCTTACTTTTCCTACGTACACACCATGTGCCATATGTACATGTTTTTTATATGTTTACTATGTTACTGACTATGTGGGCAGAGACACGGGGTTGATAAATATTTGGTAGAACATGTCGTGTACCAGGAGTACATGTTGTGTTGAAAAATACCATGTAACTGGCCGTGTGACTAAGGACACAAGTGGATGAAACTTAGGTTTTACACACGGTTTCAATATTATACATATCATTTAGTAATTGACTATGTATTCAGTAGTGTGTCTAGCAACATAGGTGGACGAAACTTTAGTGCTACACGTCGTGTCTAGGGTGAACACGCCATTTAGTGTTACACCAGAAAAGAACTGTGTAGTCCTAGACTTGTAGGAGAATTTGAGAAGGAGGGAATATTCAAGTACACATTGTGTCTCATGAGAAATATAACTTGTGTATGAGGTGTTGTATGACTAGAATGGCATGGGTACGTGCCCATATTAAGGCTTAAAGGTAACATGTCGTGTAGTGGTTCTACACATCGTGTAACTCTCTTTTTTGACACTTGAATTTTTTCTTTATATTGTCCCATTATAGAAATTATATGTTTCATTCCTTGATAATATTAAACTGAGGTGGCACCTGACCTTGTAGAGTCATGCCACCAAGACATCCTCTAATTGTACTCCATGTGCAATGTGATGATGAGAACCCAAAAATGTTAGATTAGGGACTACCAGCAGATCCTCCCATAGTGCCCATCTTGGAACCATCTATTATACCTGATATAGGCGTTGATGCATAGTTCTGTGAAGGCTTTATGATGATGGTGCATACTTTTGAGGTAGAACCACATCCTTCCCCGACAATGGAAGATCTGATGTGGGTGTTCCAACAACATCATCTTCCCACTTTTTTAGCTTTTGAAAGACCATATGCTATAGAGTCATGGTTAGAGTCCATGTTTTCTATCTTTGAGCATTTAGATACTCCTCAAGAGGGGAGGGTGAAGCTCATGAAGTACATACTAGGTGGTTCTTCCAAGCAATGGTGGGATTTTATCTCACAGGCGGTACATCATCAGGATATAGCTTGGGAAGATTTCTAGAGGACATTCTCTGATTACTTCTACCCAGAGAGATTTAGGGCTGATCTAGCTTTGGAGTTCACTCATCTAAAGTAGGGTTCTCTTTCAGTGATGGACTATTCTTCTTGATTTACTGAGCTTCAGTGCTTTGCAACTATTTTGGGAGGTGAGGAGTTATCATTGGCTAGGAGATTTGAGGATGGTCTCAGGTACGACATCCAATCACTGGTGAATGTTTTTAAGATGACTTCAGTGACTGTTATAGTAAATCAAGAACTGATTACTGAGTGTAATCTTAGAGAGTTAGGATCTATGATCAAGGCTTGTTCAGCATCCAGGGTTGATACTGCTTTGACTGATATCAGGAAGCACCATAGGGATCTTACACATGGTGGTTCTTTGAGTACCAGGGATCTACCATTAGGTACCCTGGTGGTGTGCTTCTAGTGCATAATGAGTGGGAACATGAGGCCTTAGTCCCTGAGAGACGCATTTGAGTGCTGATATTATAGAAAGATGGGTCATCTTTAGTATTTTTTCTAGCTGTTCTCACAAGCATCTTGTGATAAGGGATTTGTTATGACTCCACGTTTAGGAGTAGGACCAACAGTTTTTCATCAGTTAGGGAACTGGAGTTTGTTAGGGCATTCAAGATGAGGAGGTGGCCAGGGTTGTGGTATCTAGAAAATAGGTTTTCAGCAACATCATGGTGGATTAGCTCAGGGTATCCAAATAAGGTCGTAGGGTTGCGATATAGGTCAGAATTTTGCGGTGGAATAGACCCAATTGGCGTAGGATCCTGAATCCTCTACGGTTAGATGTATGATTCAAGTTGCCTCTATTTTATCTTCTTCTCATTCATATATTGGGGATTCCCATATTTTTAAATGTATCTCCATTGTTTAGATCATTGGGATTTTGTGTCTTTACTTATGCTGATGTTATGACACCAGACTCTCCATTGGGGATTAAGAAAGCTTGTTTATATTAGTGCATGGAGTGTCCTATTGAGGTTGGTGGGTGTCAATTCTTGTGGGACCTCTATTTCTTAAATATAACAGGATTATATTTATTTCATTAAATGTATTGGTTAGTCTCTTTTCTGGCCTTTGTTGACTGCTATCACCGCAAGGTGTGTTTCACATCACCAGAGGGCAGGTATTTTCTACACAAGGGTGAATGGGATGTCCAGGCGAGCTGCTCAGGACCTGTGCATTAAGGTTTTGGAGTAATTACATACCATATTTCTAGTTTATATCTGGATGTCTATGGAACTTCACATATGGACTTTCCTCCAGTGGTGGATTGTTTTTTAGATTTCTTTCTAGATGACATTTCAGGTTTACCTTTAGAGAGGGATGTAGATTTCTCTATTGACCTTGTGCCAAGAGTGGCATCAGTGTCCATTCCTTCTTATATGATGGCTACACAATAGTTACAGGAGCTCAAGATGAAGGTAGAGGAGTTTCAGGCAAAGGCTTTCATCTGACCTAGTACATCTCCTTGGGGATCACTTGTTCTCTTTGCATAGAAGAAATATGGTACCCTCGGGCATTGTTTGGATTATAAAAAATTGAACTAGTTGATGGTCAGGAACTGATATCTAATGCCAAGGATTGATGATATTTTTTTTTATATTCAAGGAGTCTGGGTATTCTAAAATATTGAATTGAGATCCAGTTATTGTCAGTTTCACGTTAGACCATCATATATACCCCTTACAGACTTTTGGAGTAGAAATGATCTATATGAGTATTTGGTAATGTAACTTGGTCCCAGGAACGTGTCAACCAATTTCATGGAAATAATGAACTGAGTTTTCCATCCTTAATTGGATTATTTTGTGGTAGTTTTCATAGATGATATCTTGGTGTACTCTCACTCTCGACACGACCATGCCATCCATATAAATATCATATTGGGAACACTAAGAGAGAATCAGTAATATGATAAAATCACAAAATTCCACTTTTGGATGGATCATATTAACTTCATGTGTCATGTCATCTAAGAGATACAAGTATCAGTTGACCTAGAGAAAGTGATATCTGTAGTTTCCTAGGAGCATTTAGAAAACATCTTTGAGGTACAAATTTTTTTTCCAGCTGGCCGGTTACTACAGATACTTTATACAATACTTTTCACGCTTAGAAGAGCCAATGATGGGCCTGACTAAGAAGGGTGTGAAGTACTTATGGAAATATTCCTACAATTCATCCTTTTAGGAGTATGAAAGGGAGATTCACATCAGCACTAATACTTATTTTTCTAGAGTTGTACAATAGTTACACCATTTACTACGATGCATCAGGTATCGGGCTGGGAGTAGGGCTTATGCAGGGAGAATGAGTCATTACGTATGGGTCTCGGTAGTTGAGCCCACATGAGAGAAATTACCCAACACAAAATCTCGAGTTGGATGTAGTTGTACATGCTTTCCACTATTGGAGACATTATCTTTCCAAATAGAATTTTTTGGTATACACTGACCACAAAAGCATCAAGTATATCATTACTCAACATGATCTGAATTTGAGAGAGCAAAGGTGGGTTGAGTACATTCAATCATCTGACTTTGACCTTTCCTACATGTTTGGGAAAGACAATGTAGTGGCTGATGCGTTGAGCAGGAGAACTCAGATATAGGTAGTTCATGAGGCCATTAGTGAGTAGACACTTATGACTATGTTCATTGAGATGAATTTGGAGTTTCATGACAAACAAGGACATATGTTTCTTACTTTTATAGTTTTTAACTCTACTATTCTGGATCGAGTGTGAATGAGGCATCTATCATATTCCAAAGGCCTAGTCCTATGGTAGAGTGTGTTAGGAGAGGACCCTACTCTGTGGGGGACAGTAGGTGATGATGAGGTTTTCCATTTTCATAGATGTGTATTGGTGTCAACAGACATTTGTGAGGAGCTATTGTGATATTTTTATGCTTTGGTATGGGAAGTTCTTCCTGGTGTCACCAATATGTATGAATATTTACATTGTTTCTATTGGTGTCCAGGCATGAAGAGAGATGTAGCTAGTTTTGTTATTAGATGTTCCACCTATCAGCTGGTGATGGAAGAGCATCAACGATGAACAGGGATTTTAGAGAAGTTACCCATTCCTTAGTGGAATTCGAATGATGTCGTGATGGATTTGGTGATAGGGTTACCAAGATCACTGAGAGGTAGTGATGCAGTTTGGGTTGTTTTTTACAGGCTCATGATGGTTTCACATTTCCTATTGATCAAGGAAACTTTCATTGTTGATGAGATTGGAAGTTTATACATCCAAAATATTGTACTTTTATATGGTGTTCTACACTCTATCATTTCAGACAAGGATTCCTAGTTTACTTCTCATTTTTGGAAGGGCTTAAAGAGGGATCTGGTAATACAAGTACTTCTGAGTACATCTTACCATCCCCAAATAGATGGCTAGTCCAAATTCACAATCCAGTTTTTGGAGGACATGCTTTGAGCATTTGTCCTGGATTTCGGGGGCTCTTGGGAGAGACACATACTCCTAGTGTGTTTTCTTATAATAATAGTTTTTAGGAATTGATTCAAATGACACATTATGAGGCTTTGTAGGGCATGCCACGCCAATAAGACCTATGTTGGATGGATGTAGGAGAGGCAGCTATGATGGGACCTCATATTTTCCAAGAGACCATTGAAAAGGTGTAGTTGATTGGGAAAAGTGTTGATGCAACACAGTCTCGATAAAAATCTTATGTTGATCGATAAAGATGACATCTGGTGTTCAAGGTTGGAGATTAGGTTTTCTTATGTTTCACACACAGGTTGGGACATAGGAGAATTAGGAGACAACTGAAGCTTTCACTGAGATACATCGAGTCGTTTGTGGTTTTGGAGAGAGTCAGGTTAGTTTCTAATCCGTTGTTGTTACTTCAGAGGTATTGGGTTATGCATGAATTCTTTCATGTTTCTCAGCTACGGTGTTACATTCAAGACCCATATCATGTTTTTGACCCAAGTGTATTGATTTTTAGGTTTATTCATCCTTTGATGGGGACCCTATTTGGATTGTGGATCACAACACAAATGTTATCTGTGGCTGATCTCTTCCTCTAGTATGGGTTCTATGGTATCACAACCGATTACAAGACAAGACATTACAGAGGTAGACATCAAGGTAGTTGGTTTACGCCTTTAGTTGTGATGTCTTTGATTATATATGCTAAAAGGGATGCGTACCCATGATTGGGGTATTTCTTGATTTGGAATTTATCATTGTTTATTACCAGTTTTGGTTTGATTGATTGATAAAGGGTTTTTATTTATGCTTTAGGTTAGATATCGTGTTGTGGGAAACAACATGGGTATGTTTCCAATGATTTATTGGTTATGGATATTTGGTCTAGGATTGCTGCTAGGCTTGCCTTGTTTTCCATTCCTTGGTTGATTAGGATGGAGGTGGATTGTTTATATGAAATGAATATGATATTCTCGTGAATGATTATCCATGTAGTAGTTTTAGATTACATGAGATGATTTGGTAGGTTACACGTGCCATGTATTTGCACCGGACCATTATAGCCTTGGTGTAAATGTTGACTCAGGGGTATTGATCGTGAGAGCTACCCAGGAGGTCATTTATACTTTATTGATGCTATGCTGACTAGGGGTTATTGACTATGAAAGCCACCCATGAGGCCTTTTATACTTTATTGATGTTATGTTGACCAAGGGGGTATTGACCCTGAGAGCTACCTAGGTGGTCATTTGTAAATTTTTAGTGCTATGTTAAACCAAAGGGGCTAGACCGTGAGAACATCCCAGAGGGTCATTATTTAATGAATGGGTGCAATTTTAAACCAATGGGGTTAGACCATGTGATATTTCCAATAGGGCTGTTTATTAATGACTGAATGATTTTGATGAGTCTTCCAAGCCAAAGAACAATCTTGGACTCTCTATAACTTGATTGTTTAGGTGGTCTTTTGAGACATATATTTTGTTAAGTACACAGGGTATATAATGAAAATAATTCAATGGATTGAATAATTTTTAAATGTAAATTAATTTAACTAAAAATTGTAGGATTTTTTACTTTTGAGTACTTCATAGTTTATTTCATCATTTATACAGATTTCCTGCTATATATATATTCATTGAAAGTTAGGCATATATATTATGGTGGTTGCCTACTAGGATTTATCTCACACCCTATTTGGGTCTTGATTTTTGACACAAACAGATTATATGGTTCCAAGTATAGATAAGGGAAAGTGCCCCTCTTCATCAGTTACTTGATTGTTGTCATAGTTAGAGAGCATGGGACCAAGTTGAGGCTTATGATGCTGCTAGAGTTTACTTGTTTCTTTTTTTACTTTGGTTTTTGTATTGCATTCCATCGTTGTGAATTGTTTTGAGTCTTTCTTAGATACATATTCTAGGAATCATATATATATATATATTGTGGCCTGTATTGGATTTACTTTCTGTCTTCTGTTGTTTACTTTTGTTGGAATTTCTTCTTCTTCTATTGTTTACTATTTTTCTTCTGCTTTGTATACTCTTCCAATGGGGGAATAGTTTTCCCAATATCAAACATTTTCCCTCGCTACTAGGCGACAACCTCTGGCATTTGGGAAAATGCACTTGAGCTTATGTGACCAACCGGGTTCAGGTCACCTTTGGGTGGCAGCCAGATCTGGGATGTTACAATTATAAATTGAAAAAATGAATACATAATATCATAATACTGATTTATTTATATAATTATTTAGGTTTTTATATTCTTCACTATTAGGTTCTTGGGCCCGCAGCAGAAGCCTGTGGGCCGGGGATTTTAAAATTTTCATTTTGTAGATCAACGGTACTTTTCTTCGTCGACGATCTGAGCCCCAGAGAGGTCTGAGGATCTCAAGTAAATTATTATGAGAACAAAACTAAAATGAAAACATACCTGTTTAAAATCCAAATCTGCGGTCGACTGCAAATAGTCGATATAAATTATCACTTGAAGGATCCATCTAGATCATCCACACATGCTCGAAATATCCTCTAGAATCTCAATCATTGAATTATGGGTGCTAGCGCGGCGATCCGATGATGCTTTCAATGTCCCAATGATCACCGCATAAAGATGACTTTGATGCTGAAGAGAGATCTTGATCCAAACATCATAGATTGAGAGCTTCTCTCGAGAGAGATCAGGAGGAGAGAGAGGTTCTCAACATTCATTCCATGAATGAATGAATAGTGATTTTCACAACATAAGAGAGAGCCTCCTCTTATATTTGTAGTGACGTTGATAAATACCTGGTAGGGTTCCACGACCCCCGTTTATTTCAACGTTCATTAAATAAATAATTTTTACAAACATAACTGTGCCAATATTATTTATTATTTTATCACATACTTGTAATATATATATATATATAATATATTAAATAATAAAATTGATTCATTTAACTCGACTCGCTATCCCGCTTAATGTTAAACGAACCTTGAATATTTAATAATATTCATTCAATTAATATTTTTTCATGTTTACTACAATTGTAAATACATTAAATAAATTCAATCCCAAATACTCATAACTTTAATATTAATGAATTTATTTAATTAATTGTTGATCGATAACTTGGACAACGCTCAGACCCTGTGGTAGGTCCCACTATGTCCATATACCTATTCAACTGAATAGGGTGGATTAATTAATACGCTATTGTGTGTGACCCTCTAGGGCCTTATCTCGATAGCAGTGAATAAAATCAACAGACTAGGAGTAGAGGCTAGCAACTCATCATGGTCCCAAAAGAGATAAGGATATTCATATAGCAACGACTACCATCCTACAAACAATGATTATGTACTATAATCTCTTTGTCATTAATATCTCATAAACACTGACACACTCTTGTGTCATCGTCCTAATCTTACTTTATTATTTTTTGATCTATCCAGATTGATTTTCCTTTCTACTACTTCGGCCAAAGAATTTTGAAGGTGATACCATCCTGATCAACCAGGACTGAGATATTCAACTTCATGAACATGGAAGCAACAATTCCTTTCTTGACCATTCATCAAACATCATACCACCAATGACGCACCCACCACAAACTACCTTTCCATGACATCACTACCATGGATATTTTCTTACATAAAAGTACATAATCGAATGATATACATTGGTAATGGTCTCATGTTAGGAGTCCAGTATACATGCCTGAAGATAGGAACAACAAATGAAACCCAAAACGTGTGATGTTCTTATTGATCAGTCTGTGCTCATGATCTCACTACTAGAAATCACCAAGTGTGAACTTCATGAGAAGAAGTCTCAATGCTTATGAGCCCCCATCACCTGGCAGTCAGACATCTATTGTGTCCAGTCAGTATGATGTATCTAGATTATAGAAAATATATTTAAGATCAATGTTATTGTATCTCGAGGTTCTCATTACAGCTTGAGATCTGGTATAAACTCTCAACAAGACAATTAATCTTTGGACATTACCATTAATATAGTGGATGCAAAAAATTCTGCACTATAATGGTAAGATAACCTCATGCATAGCTAACTGTACACATGATATGGTAATCAAAAAGTAATTCACATTTGGGTCTTGGGAACCCACTATTTCAACACTCCCACTTCCACTAGAGTCAGCTTTCTAGCTAAACTTTCTAGCTAATCACATGATAAATATCATGCTTTTAGTGAGTAATGGATTTAATTTCTAGGCCTACCACATTTTTGTTGTGTGGCATATCTTCTGTATGAGACCTCATCGGATTGAGTAAAACATCTCAAGATAAGGTATCCTTGAGTACATCACTTTTTCCATTGTCTTTACTTGAAAATTTGTCCAGTAATAATTTCATAATTTACATTATGATAATACTTTTCTCACTAGTTGAGAATCCAGATACTGTAACAAATTATTGCAATTTATAACTGCTTCTTATCTGCCTTAGAAGATGCAACAGACTATTTATTTGTAGGTATGGACTCCACAAGCTTTTACAAGCTTGAATCGCTCATCTCCTTTGCCTAACTGCGATACTAGTTCAAATTGATGTATGTATTACTAGTTTGTGTCCCATAAAAACTAGTATACCTTCCTCTCCATATTCCAGGTACATATCTTTTGTAATTTTTGATGTACAAGATGATAGAACTGACTGCATCACTTGCAGTGCTCCTGGATATAATTGATATTTTCCTATAAAATTTTTATCCTGGTAGTATCAATTATTGTACATATTATTACATATATTATTGATCCATTGCTAAAGCATATGGTATCAATTCACATCATTAATCTGTACCTATTCTCTGAACTTGTTAACTTGGAGAGATTAAGTGATGTGAAATTGGCAACAATTCGGAACTTGAATTGTTCCAACTTGTATTTTTCAATACAGTATCACTATATGTACAGTTGGCTGGGACCAAGAAACCCGTGGATCTACCTCAGTAGATCTGGTTCCCTAGAACCTAGGTTGCTACTTCAAGTCTATCATTGGAGAATTTCTTTAATTCTAATCTTATCTAATTGTATGATCAAGAGATGTTTTCCATATGTTGACGAACATATTTTACTTGGAAAAAATTGGCACCCCCACTAACATTTGGTAGATACAAGGAAAAGATTCATTTGAAATGAATGCTCTAAGATCCGGTTTCTTAATTTAATCCAGAATTGAATTTCTATAACTTGAAAACCTTATAGGCATCATATAATGTCATCATCTCTTTCTAGTGGCATTGTATAGACACCTTTTAGGAAAGATGATCTTGAAATCCAATGTCCAATATAATTATCTTAGAATTTAGCTATGACAAGTAAAAAATCTAATAGATTTAGGCATAACAACTTGGAATAACCAATAGATCCTTACTGGTACCAGACTTTTACCATCCATGTACCTTCTCATTTGAATACCCACCATAGTATTCAATTTACAACCCCCTTTGCAATTTGATACATGGAATCCATTATTGAATTTTAATTGATCTTTTCAATATTATCTAATTTCCATATACTGCATACTTTTAGGATTTATTATTTTCAATGAATAGTATATCACAGACCGTTGTGAATATAAAACCATCACCATGGTTTCATTCTTCCTATGCAGTATGTGTCACTAGAATGAGCCTATTCCACATGTACTTGTGTAAATTGTTCCTATGTCAACCATTTGTGCATCTCAATCATTGACTAATCCCATGTAAATTCATCTCCCACTATCCCAACTAGATATGTACACCCTCATATCGAAATGTAGTCACATCTTTTCAATATTTGGGTTTAGTTAATATCCTAAGAAACTGTTATAATAGTTACAGAAGATGCACAACGTGTTTAACTTGATGCATGTTTGTTTAAATCATAGAAAAATATTTACATCCCAACACATGTACTAGGACATAATGGATTTTCATCATACTATGACTCATAGTATATCCATTTGTTTTTGTATTTGGCATATTGGTTATGGTTTGATGCCGTTATTTGCAATAAAAATCTCGAAATATAATGGAATTTTCTGTAGGTTGTATCATTGATACATCTTACATGATAACATTGATGTATAAAATGTGCGTTTAGGAATTAATCCACAATACATTTTGTTTTATCAATGTTAACATGTAAGACTTGTCATCGATCCTCTTTATTAACATCAATACGGTGATGTAGATATAGTAACATGCATTTAAGAATTACTCCATGCTACATTATCATGATAGATGATTGTTTGGTCAAGATATTCATCGATATGCCGATCCGAAGCAACTCATCTCTTCCTTCCAAACTTATACATCACTGGTATATTCCTTAATGTCTTAAAAGAATCTTATAAACATTATTTACCTCTATATTTTTTTGGAATAGTTTACACTCTCATATTGAACTAACATCAGAAGCTTTGTGGCATACCTTTATTTCTTTAGGTTTCTCTGTCCAAACTAAGGATGTAAATAATACCAAGGTTGTTTAGCTATGCTGAGCCTAAATAAAAAACTGGGTATTTCCTTGATGTCCACTTTTAATTTAACTTGACAAATAATCATATTTCCACAATTGCATAGGTCTTACATTTTTATATTCATCATGTATTGCCATTGATTCAAGTACTAGTGAACTATTTGTTGAGTATGTTACCACAAAAAACATTCATTCCAAAACATGGAATAATGTCTCATCATGTTCAAATGGGAACATGAGATAAATGTTTTTGGTTATACTCAATAACTTGTTCAGTTTGAGCCAATCATTTGGAAATTAGAAGATACATGTTTCTCACCGCTGACTTAAGAATCACCCTTTCTCAGCTACATGGAGAAGACACATTACTTCTAGTAATGTTTCTCTACTTACTTGGTTATGTGAAAGCATATTGTTTTTAATACCCAAGAAGTATGTGAGAAACAATAATTTATATTGATGAATATAAACTGAATGAGAAGCTGGTAGTTGCTTCTGGTATTTCAGTTTTTTTCATTTTTAAACTTCCACAAATTGATTTCATTATGTGATGAGAATAACCTCATGTTAAATAACCAACCACTTTTTATTGAACGAAATGATGAAGGTGCCTTTGGCATAACTTTCCATCAGTCTTTTCCCCTTTTCATTCAATGTATTCACCCTAATAATAAAAGATAGTATTATCTCCAATATTCTTATTACTTGGTGAATATTACCTTAAAGGCAATTAAACACTTTACTCTATACCTTTCGTTTATACCTTTAGAAGAAATTAGAGTAATTGGGTTTAAAAGGTATAATAATGGAATGACATGAAATATTATGAACTATCTTTCACATTACATAATCCGAGTGCAATAATCACATTCAAATCTTGCATCACTTTCTCCTTGGAAACTTCTTAGAGATGAGGCTACATGTAACATCATCCATGTCATGATATAGCATCTGCAACTAACATTAGACATTGATGATATCATTATGATAGAACCATTTTATGCTTGATTCAAGAGTCTCCTATAAGACGTTTTACACACTCTCTTCTTGAGGTGGCATAACAGGTTGGGACACAAACACCTTGAATTTTTTGATATAGCAGTAATGTTCCCAAGCACCTATACTACACTTCGAATTTCATGCTTTTTTAGACATTAACTTTGTACAAAATTTATTACATTTTTACTGTGGTATTGCTTTCCATTCTGTGAAAATAAAATTTATCATATTATACTTCTAATATCAATTACCAAATGTGACATTACTAATTATTTAATTATTAAATGTCTCCCACAGTTTTTTAGAATTCTAAGAACCCTATGTACTAGAATCATAATACTCGTGAGTATTCTATTTTCAAGGATCCAAGAACCTACCTCATAGTATACAAGGTATGGCTACACCACTACTCGGAGGATCCAAGGTTGGCCTTTGGCTTGCCAACCGCATTAACTTGTAGTTCATTGATTTGATGAGTGAACTCACAGCTTCAAAAGTCATTTACTGATTTACTCAATTAATGCCTCTAAAATTACAACAAGACACCTATGGCTATTTCTTTGCTACAATTTTAGTTTAGTAGACCCACCACACGAATACGAACTCCCCGGTAGTAAGAGGATCCCTTAGCTAAGGCATGACTGACACCTCGAACACCTGGTTTTGTTCAAACATGAAGGATGGAAGGCTGTTTGTGACTTAATATTTTCTTTTAGGGTATTATTGTTTTTCTCTCTCGATGAATGTAATATTTTTCTATTAAACTTTTTCATCTACTTTGTCATGCTCACAATATAACATTAATAGAAAAAAATATGCCGCTTCTTTAGGAATTTTGTTATCTATTATTTTATGTATTTTCATGCTATTCTAAAATGTATAAAATAATAAATAAATGCATAAAGGTAAATTATTACCTGACTGTTCTTGAGCATCTAAATGACCTAAGGGCATCATACTTGAGTCGAAGCATGACTCTCTGTTGCAGCTTTCCATGTCATGTATGTCAGTTAGTTTTATGGAGTATCACCCCGTCTTGGAAGGGTCCAAGTCACATCTTGGAGTACCGCCTCATCATGGCGGGTTCCATATGTCATCTTGCATCGTCTTCATCAACGTGCATTGCCTTGTCTAGTTGGGGTACACGACGTTCATTGTCTTTGTCCGAAGTACAAAAATACTCGCGCGCATGCGAGTGGGACTCAGGTATAAATGTACATTATGTAAATTGGGAACACATGCCCTTATAAATTTTAACAGAAAAATAAAGACGATGTGCATACCTTCTATTTAATTAATTATAATCATCGCATGTAGTTAAAATAATAAATTAAATAAAAAACAACATACATGGGCCAGTGCTCAAGACCAGAATGCGGGCAAATAATGCGCGATAAAAATTAAAATACATTAATTAAGTACGAGGGTTATATAATTAAATTAAATCAATTAATAAAATCAAATAATTTAATTAATTATCGTTCTGATAATTAATTTAATTTTAAATCAAAAATTAAATTAATTTAACTTAATTAAATTTAATAATTAAATTGAACTAATTTCACTCAGGTATTAAAATAATTAACCCAAATTAATTTTATTTAATTTAATTTAAATACAAAACATAAATTAATTAAATGAATTACATCGATTAATTTTAAAAAAGGTCGGTCCCCTGTAACACGACTACAAGGCATGTGCGGGTCAGGCCAAACTAGCGCATGCCCCTATGAGGTCATCCAAGGCCAAACATGGCCGGACAGATCTGCCCAAACCCATTTTGGGTTGGGTAGGTCCACCCAGACTACTTCAGGATGAAACATAACTGTGTTGAAAGACTTGAATGTAGAATGGTACCTCCTTGGTCTAGACTGTAGGCGACTATGCCAAAGCTAGTGGGGCGACCGATGAGGTGGTCACACAGCTTGGCGGTCATCGGGCGGTGGCGTGATGAAGCTCGGCATCGTCAGTGTGGCATGCTGAAGGTGGCCAAAGCAGCCAGAAGTATCCATGAGCTTGCTGGCGCAGAGGAAAGATGGAGCGGCGGAGGCCGGATCTGTCCGGATTGAAAGCGGTCCAGCGGAGGGAACCGATAGGTGAGAACGGAGGCACGTTGTATAGCTGTTAGGAGGACAGTGAATCCAAAGCTGAAGTAAAGTCCTATTTTAGGGGAGGCTTATCTATATGGGTGCATTTGCATAGGGCCGGTCAAGGATTGATGGGCGACGACCTCGAGTGGGGAGGCAGGACGGGATGGCAGCCGCTGCTACGCAGCTGGTCCAGCAGGACCAATTTGGGAAGACAGCCGAGGGAGTGGACTTTATAGGGGAGGGTGAGCAACCTTCTGTGCTTTTGGAGGAAGACATGGTAGGGGCGGTTCTGCACTGGTCGGTGGCAGGTCTGGGCTACTGGGGCGCGACGCTGGGAGCATGGAGGGCTACTGTGTGCCGTGCAGGGAAGGCCGAGGGGTCTGTTCGAACCCCTATTTTTCCTTTTTTTCTTCTATTATCCCTTGCAAGACCATAAAACACCAGCCTATTTCTTTTCTTTTCCTTTCTTTCTCCATGAGCCAGCCCATCATCCCACTTTTCATTATTTTTTTAATTTATTAAAGACTTCTTTTAATTCTTTCTTCCACCATTTTTTAAAGTCATGCCATCTCGATTATTTAAAATCCTTCATAGACTTTTAAATTAATAAAAATAAAAATATTATATTAAAATAATAATTTATTATTATTATATTAATATAATAACAAAATAACTATTATAATAATAATAAAATATTATTGAAATTACTAATTTACACAATTTTGATTATATCCAATGAACTGATCGAAACCTGATCAGTTCATCGGAACAAATGAAACTTAATACCAGTGGTTAAAAACACAAATTTGATCCAATTCAAAATTTTAAAATGGCCATAACATGACCGTTCGAGATTAGATCGACGCACAATTTGAATCAATGAGACTGGTTTGGAACCCTATACTAAATGTTAATGAAATTTTAACTTTCTAGGCTTAGAAAATCTACGTGATCCCTCAAATACCATAGTTAGGTTCTGAGGCCCATAGTGGAAGCTGGTGGGCTGGGGATTTTAAACTTTTCATTGGCAGATCAACGGTACTTGTCGTCGCTGACGATCCGAGCCCCGAAGATGTCCGAGGATCTCGCGTACATTATTAGGAGCACAAAACTAAAATGAAAACATACTCGTTTCAAATCTAAAGTCACGGTCTATTGTAACTAGTTGATGGTGATCGTCACTTGAAGGATCCAAATAAGGATCCCTCTAGATCATCCACACACACTCAAAAAATCAAGTAGAACGTCGATCATTGAATTCCAGGTGCTAGCGCGGAGATCTGACGATTCATTCAATGTCCTGACGATCACTGCATCAAGATGCCTTCAATGCTGAAGAGAGATCATGATCCAAACATCTTGGATCGAGAGCTTATCTTCCTAGAGAGTGGGAGGAGAGAGAGGCACTCTAAATTCCTTCCTTGAACGAATCAATAGCTATTTTCAAAACATAAGAGAGAGCCTCCTCTTATTTTTATAGTGACATTGATACATACCCAGTAGGGTTCCCCGACCCCTGTTTATTTTAACATTCACTAAATAAATAATTTTGACGAACTTAACTATGCCAATATTATTTATTATTTTATCACATACTTGTAATATATATAATATATTACGTGATAAAACTGAGTCATTTAACTCGACTTGCTATCCCGCTTAATATGAAACGAACCTTGAATATTAAATAATAATTGTTCGATTAATATTTTTCTTTTATTTACTAAACTTGTAAAAATATGACATAAATTCAATCCCAAATATTAATAACTTGATATTAATGAATTTTTTTAATCCATCACTGATCGATAACTTGGACAATGCTCGTACCCCATGGCGGGGCCCACTATGTCTATATACCTATTCAACATAATAGGTCGGATTCCAGAATATTCTATTATGTGCGACCCTCTAGGAACTTATCTCAATAGTAGTGAATAAAATCCATAGACCAAGAGAGAAGTCTAGAAACTCATCATGGCCCATAAAGAGATAAGGATAATCATAGCAATGACAACCATCCTATAAACACTGACTGTGTACTATTATCACTTTGTCATTAAATATCTCATAAAGCATGACAAACTCTTATGTCGTCGTCCTTATATTGCTTTTTTATTTGTGGATCTTTCTGAATGGATTTTCCTTTCCACTACTTTGGCCAAAGACTTATGAAGGCTGCACTATCTTGATCAACCAGGCCTTAGATATACAACTTCTTGAACTTGGAAGCGACAAATCCTTTCTTGACTATTCATCCAACATCATACCACCAATAACGTTCCCAACACAAACTACATCACCACAACATCACTGTCATAGTTTTCATCGTGAATCAATGTACGTAATCAAATGATATATATTGGTAATGGTCTCAAGTCAAGAGACCAATACACATGTCAATAGATAGGAACAACCAATGACACCCAAAACATGTGGTATTCCTATTGATGGGTTTGTCCTCATGATCTCAATACTAGAGATAACCAAGTGGGAACTTCACAAGAAGAAGTCTCAGTGCTTATGAGCCCCCAAAACCTGATAGTTATATATCTTCTGTGTCCAGTCATTAAGATGTTTCTAGACTATAGAACATATATTTAAGATCAAGGTTATTGTATATCGAGGTTTTCGTTATAGCCTGTGATCTGCTATAACGACTCAACATGAAAATTAACCTTTGGACATTACCATTATTATAGTGGACATACAAATTTCTACACTATAATGGTAAGATAACATCATGGATAGCTAACTGTACAAATGATATGGTAATCAAAAAGTACTACATAGTTGGGTCTAGGGAACCCACTATTTCAACATTCACCACATTTTAAATTATATAATAACCATTTTATTCATTACTTAAACAAGTGAAGATATTTTTCCCTCGTAGAGTTTTCTGATTATCATATTTCTTCTTTTTTCATGGGGTTCATCCATAAAACCTTAACCTAGGGAATAACCTTATTATATAATAAATTCTCTCAATAATCCAAGACATAAATAGGATTTTATTTATAGGAATTATTCTCTTTTAATTGTACTACATCAGGGTACAAAACATGAGAGGTATTGGGTACGTATTTCATTTGCGACGAAACCTGAAACATATTATGGACCTATGATAAACACAAATGTCGAGATACTGTTTAAGAAACTGATTCAATGTTTTCCAAAACATTATTGAACCAAAAAAATATAGACATGACATTCCATTTTTTCCAAAATACATAGCACTTATCTATGGAGATACTTTACCAAAAACATGTTCTCCTACCACAAATAAATGATCTTTCCTCATATCATCTACATAACTGTTATTTCTACTCTAGGCTATCCTCATGTTCTAATGAATCATATTTACACTATATACTTTTTCATCTACTAGTTTTAGTAAAACTATATTCCTTCTGTTAAATTTATCACAACTTGATGGAGTTCAACACCACTTTCCATATAATCCCTTAAAAGGTTCCATCTGTATACTAGAATAAAATAATTTATTATAAGAAACTACAACTAATTAATGATGTGGATACCAACATTCCAAATACTCTAAATATAAATATCAAATAATATCATCAAATTATGAATAGTGTACTCTAACTATCCATTGTATTGTGGTTAAAATGTTGTTCTTAAATTTAACTCAATACCCATCAAATTTTGATGTCCTTTCCAAAACATTGGATTAAATCTGGGATCACAATCAGTTATAATAGACTGTAACTCCATATAACATAACTATCTCCTTAACATAATGTCTATAAAGTTGATCCACTAATGTAGTATCTAAAATAGGTATAAAATGAATATATTTTTAAAAATGATAACCAATAACCCAAATTTAATTATTAACTTGATTTTTATTTTTTAATTCCAACAATAAATCCATGGATATATTCTCCCATTTCCAATATGGCACTAACAAAGGTTGAAGCATCTGCTTAGGTAGTTTTTATTTGTCTTTAACCTTCTGAAAATTAAATAAAAAGCATAGTAAAATTATAAATATCAATTTCCATTCCATACCATCAATAATATTCTTGAATGTATCTATAAATCAAGTTACTTCTTAGGTGAACATAAAATTATGATTTATGAGATTCACCTAGTAATTCCTTCTTCAAATAGTAATTTCTCAAAAAGTCTAACCTAATTCTAAATTTAACAACACCACTATTAACATCGTAAAACATAGGAATCCTACCCTTATTGATGAATAATACTCTTTCATGAAAATGATAATCTTACTACTGATTCTCCATAATTCATTTTTCTAATTATCACTACACTAACATATAAATCAAGACAAGATAGTTTCTGTAGAAACAATTTCTAGAACAACATTTATTAAATAAATAACCAAAATATCATGTATAAAATAAATCATGGTTAATGATGCATTACCTATTTCAGTCTTGGAATTATATAACTTTTTTTCTTTACCTATATCATAGTAAATTCTGTAATCATAATCCTCTATCAATTCCAACTATCTTCTCTACCATATGTTCATCTCTTTTTGAAAAAAAATTTATTCTAAACTATTATGTTTAATATATATTTCACATTTTAACCCATATAAATGATTAATAAAAATAATTAAATTAAAAACCTACCTTATAAGATAAATATCATTCATACATAAACTCTAATCATGGATTTTCAATTGATGTGAAGTATATAAAATTACATGATTATATTTCATTAATAAACAACCAAGTCCTTTCAAATAAAAATCACTGTAAATAAAAAAAATAACTATTTCTTACAGGTAAGGATAACACTGGATCATTAACTAATATTCTTTTAAATTCCCTAAAACATTATTTAACTCTTTATTTGGGATTATTTAAACTATATTTTTGAGTTAACATAGTTATTGGTTGAGATAATCGGTTTTTTAAACAAATCATCAGTAATAAACTGATAATCAAATAAAACATTGATTATCCATGAAACTTTTAGTTATTGGTCATTATTCAAACACATTGGCTTTAGTAGGAAGAACAATTATGTTATCTTTTGGAACAATATACTCACGAAAAAATATATACCGCATCCAAAATTCTCATTCAATAAATTTTACAAATATATTTTTTTCATTATGTTTTTCAAAACAATACTTATATTTTTAGAATGGTTCTCCTAGATCATATTATAAAAAAATCATAATTAGTAAAACCAATAAATTATCCCAATACTCGTGAAGCACTCTTTATATCCATAAATATTGTGGATGTATTTGTTAACCTGAATGGAATAACCACAAAATCATAATTACCATACCTAATATGAGATGTTGTCTTTCAAATTTCAAACTCTATAACCTTTAATTTTTAATAACCATTCCTTATATAATCATTAAAAAAATATTTGTATCCCTGGATCTAATCAACAAAATCATAAATAAAAGTCAAGGGATGCTTTTTGATAACAGTAATATTATTGAGTGATCTATAATGAATGAAAAGTATCCTAGAAGAATCCTTATTGTTAACAAAAAAATAGGAGAACCACAAGGTGATGTGTTAGGTTGGATGAAAACCATATCAAGAAACTCATATAAATAATTTTTCAATTCTAGTAACTAAACTAAATCCATTAGATAAGGGGATTTTTAAAATTGGATAAGCATCAAGTACAAAGTAAAATGTAAATTCTTCCTCATGATCATAAATAAAACATAGAAAATAATCAATAAATATACTAAAATATTAATTTACCATTGAAACATCAATAATTTTAAAATCTCTTTTCCTTTCAGTAATATGTGTAAGATAACATTCGCGTCCATTTTTTTCCATTTTCTTACCTTATTGATATGTTATCAAAGGTATGAACTCATTATTATAGATGAATTTAAACTAGCTATGAGAATTGAATATGACATCCTTTCTATGTAATCTATCTCAACATGATTAGAGGACATCCAATCCATACCCAAAAAATAAAACTATACAATGGGAAAGAAAATATGTTTTCCATAAAAAACTATTCCATATAAGATAATATGATGATTTCTATAAATTCATGATAAATTATACTACTCCTAAGAGTTTTTACCAAAATTTATGACTTCATTTACTTTTTTGATATTTATATTTTTCTTTAAAATTTCCCAAAAAAAATTGAATATCAAATCAAACAACACATTGGAATAATATGAATAAACAAGTAATGTACCTAAGAACACTTCATTACGTGGTAAAACATCGATATTATTAGTTGGAAAAGATATTTAAAAACCTTTTTTCTTTTAATATATATGATTCTTTATTTTGAAAAATAAATTTGGGTATTAATTAGCCTAATGAACCAACTCATTGCAACTGTAATATCTCATTAATTTCTAACTAACTGTTTCCCCATAATTAATCTACTTAGAACTCTTTTACTTGGAGTCATGATCCAAATGACTGAGCTTACGACATTGGTAGAATATTATTGATCATATCAAAAATTATTTAAAATATTTTTTATCACTTTTTTAACCTGTGGGTGGATTTCCTATTGATTTATTGTTGGACTGATTCTCCATTAATTTCCACCTTGCATGATTCTTACTCTTGTTGAAACAAAATACATATGTATTGGAAAAATACATCTAAAATTTCTTAGAATAATGAATATATTCCTCATAAATTTTAAATTTACAATAGAGAAATTATATTTATAAACTTGTATTTAGACCAATGTAAAATATATCAAATTCACCCAAATAGTCTGAAATGAAATTATATATATACCATCAAAGTATGGTAAAATTTTCTTCATAATTTTCCAGAGATTATTATTTATTTTACTTAAAATCGATAACATGTCTTTCCATTCTAGAAAAAATAACCTTAGTAAAATTATTATTATAAAAACTATCATATTTTTATGTCGAATTCATGGAATCAATCTCATTTTTTCCTTAAATTTTTTATTAGATACCACGATTAATCTACATCACCATCAGAATAACAAATAGTAAGAGCTAAAACTATAAGTTTTTTATAAAATAAAACATTACATATCTTCTCTAGTGAATTTTTCCATAATTAATATTTCACCAAGTCAAAATATCCACCAATGTAAGAGGGTTCAATTACTTAAAATGATACACTATAGAAAAATTCCATTATAGAAAATTTGGTCTCTCTCATTAATGGGAGACATCCTTAATAGACTATATCAATTGATTAAACACTAAAAAAGTTCCCTATCATAAATATTACATGTTACTATTTTAGAAGGTAATTATCCCCTTGATTTATTCTTATTTTAGCTTATATATTTCCTCTATGGAAAACCACTCTTAATAGAAATGAATTAGATTAAGTGACATAGAAATCATTAAAATATATCTCATTATAAAATTACCATTGTTTAGAGTATATTTATTGTTTATTTTGGAATTATCCTCAAATATAATGGTATTTAAAACTTTCCTTTGATACTAATAATAATTACCTATGACATAATCAACCAACAATTACTTGATTTTTAACCAGGGTTATACATTATTACATTTCCTGGATATTTTTTTCTATATAATTAGGTAAAAAAATTACTTAATAAAGTAGAAACTTTCACAATGTATACATTTTTCTAACAATAATAGAGTATTAAATTTAAACCCTTGTTTCATTCATGAAACTTATTATTCATTTAAAATGATTCACCAAATTGGAAATCATCACTATTCTAAAATTTATACTCATCCTTTGATTATATGAAAAAACATTTAAATATGTGGGTTGAGAAAAATATATCATTGAAGGTGATATAAAAATAAATTAATCTATTTATTCTAGTAAACAACAGGAAAAACCCTCAATATGTTTACCTTTTTGAAAATTATACTTTAAGTACATAAATAAAACATTTCCACGTTTGAAAATAAATATTTTTTCAAATAAAAAATTTTAAACTTATTATCATGATTCAGAAAACCCTTAAAGGTATCCTGATGCATATTTTAAATTCTGAATACATTCATTTGAAAAAAATTACCCTTTAAACATTACTTACCTCTTGAAATCAAAATATTTCCAAAAAATCCTTTTTGAAAGAATTATAAAGGTATATTGTTGCATCCTATTACCATCTCATGTTAACCTGTTATTAAACTATTTCTGAATAATTGAATCTCGTATAATTCCATAGGTGTGACCAACCCTATTTTATCTTACATATTTCACCTATAATGACAATTCATTACCAAATACATTAGAGTGCTATATCAGGATCACTCGTCATCATGAGTTATATCAAGATCACCTGTCATTACTAATAATTCTCAAGTATCGTATCATGAATACAAAAAATATTGTAATATTTTACTTTTTAATAAAAAACCCATTAAAATTTGATTTTAACCCATAATAAAAACACTCTTAGTTTTCTCAAAAATACATAAAATTGTATTCAATAAATTCAAAATACATTTTAAAATTCATAATTCCAAGAATATTGAGAAAAATAATTTCTCTAAAAATAATTATGGATATTTATAAAGGAATACATATTGATAATAATGGTTATTAGAAGAGAAATTTTGTCAATTATTATGCTTTGGAAAACTTTTTTTTCACTTTGGAAAAAAATGTCAAAGTGTCATATATAGTAAATGTATGAAAGATTCAATTTAAAAACATTAAAAAGATCTTCAAAATTATTGGAAAAATATTTTTAAACAATAATCACTGTATTAATAAGAAATGTTTTTGTAACATTTTATGATAATGGATATGGAGGATAAGGATTCAAAATATATACATAAAACATTTTTTTAAAGAAAAATCACATACCTTTAGCGCAAATCACCACGTATGTACTGTAACTCTGGTATAATAAAGTTATATAAATTTTTTTATTTAATTAGACACTTTTTAAGGTTTATTTTCTTACTTTTATCCATTTTATTTCAAATATTACAATTCATTATATATTTATTAAACCAGATAAGTTCATGTCATATAGTTTGTTCATAATCCTAAAAAACATTGGATGGTTGACCATGGTCAAAGGGGTCATTATTACATCATATAAAAATATTAATAATAATAAAATTTTCATTTTTTAACACTAAATACAAATTTTTAACTATAAATGAATGTATTATTTGAAAAATATATCACATTGCTTCGTAGAGGTGGTAATTCACATGTAAGCATGAATTATTTTATCATTTCTTAAAAGATGGAATGATAAGAAAATAGATTTTATATTATAATTACAGAAGTGTATTTATTTAATGAATAATATATATATATATATGAAATCCATAATTATATAAATCCATTAGAGGCATTAATGGAAAATTAAATACATCATTTTATAAAGGTGGAAGTCCATGGATATGCATCAACATTAATTTCCTTCACCATATAATGAAAAAAGTAGACGAAAAGGTATTTTAAAATAATTAAAATAACATTTATGTATATTTAATATAATTATTTTAGTATTCCATCATGGTGATAGGGGAATTTCAAGAGTTATAAGAAGAAATAAAACAAAAGGCTTGGTAAAGAGTCATGCCACTTCTTTGGAAAACCATTTTTAGCTTACACGTTAAGCCTTCAAGGTTGGAATTTTTTATATATTAAAACCAATAGGTCATTTATTTTAATGATATAAATTGATTTAGGTAGGTATTGGACAAGATAATTTTCTCATTATGTGTTCTTAAGAGATGATAAGAGGTTTCATTTTATAAATTATGCGAGTGGAACTCTAGTAATTATTCAAAGTTTTTTAGTGAATATATGGTATAATTCAAGGTAATGTGGAACAAAGGAAACCTAATTAAAAAAATAAGAGGATATCCCAGCCAATAAAATTTAGATAATTTTTATAGATATTTTTATAATTATCTTTTAGTTCCACCCCTATTAATCTATTTTAACCATAACCATGATAAAATAATCTTTTACAACGATAAATTATTTATGAAATAGAAAATAAAAGGGAAATTATAACCAAATTTATATATGGTTATTCAAAATATTTAATCCATTTTATCATCTTAAACTTATATAAGTGTTAGATATTACTTTTAATATAGTAGTAAGAAATGCATGAAAATAATTTCTAGGAAAATAACTGATTTAAGCTCAAAAATCATTTTACACTGGAAATAAGTAAAAAATGATTTACATGTAGTTTTTTTATTTAATAAAAAAGGATGTTGTTTGGATTTGTGGATCATTCAAAAATAGAATTTCCCCTTCCAACTAGACCCTTAAATGTAAAGACCCAAAAAATAGTTTTAGATTTGAATAACATAAAACTTATGTTCTTAAAATTCATGTTTGGGTTACCAAATTCAATATATTTATTTCTCTCCTTAATCATATATTTGGATGTGAAAGGTCTTTTATAATTTATTAATTCATTATTACAAAATAATAATGTCTTAAAAGTGATTGTATTTTAAAAAAATTATTATTTTCACTATTCACAAAAATATCATCTATTTTTGAAATATTGAAAACATTCACCTTATGAAAAATTTGACATCGTGATAAAAAATATGAATTCTATTTTATAAAATTAAAAATTTCAATTAAAAATTTTAGAATTTAATAAAAATGATGTAGTTTGTGGAAAATTATTTAGTTAAATAAAACAATTCCTTTTTCCACTGAAAAAATTACTAAATTATTTATGAAACTATAATGATCATGATTCCATAAAATGAATATATATATATATATATGATTGATTTGTTTATATAATTACTTAGATAATCATAGAAACACCCTCCAATATTCACACCATTCATACATGCTACCTTTATTAGGTAATATTATAATAATTTTAGACCCCATATGTGTCATGAAAGGACACTAAGAGGGGGTAAATCTGTGTACTGAACTTTTTACTAGATTTTAATATTTTCAATTAAATCCTATACTCTTGAACAACTACCCCAATTAATAAGAATGGATCTGTTGTGTGATTTCAATAACCACATACACATTCTA
The DNA here is from genome assembly GCA_963277665.1 of Viscum album. Lineage (NCBI taxonomy): Eukaryota > Viridiplantae > Streptophyta > Magnoliopsida > Santalales > Viscaceae > Viscum > Viscum album. The sequence goes on from OY728128.1 coordinate 2,111,868,417, forward strand.
TGCAAACAATAAAAGAAATAACATCACAAAAATATTCTAACATAGTTCAGTACAAAGCCCTTCCCCTTGTCGTGATCAACCTGTGGTTTTTTCATGAATTCTTCTGTCACTATATTTTTGCAGTGATTAAAAATTCTTGGAATTAGAACAATTTTTTTAAAGGAAATAGAAAATCTTTTTATTTAAGAGGAGTTATTTATACCGGTTCCAGCATTATTTAATGGAACTGTTTATACTAGAACCATCAGTTCATTAAAGATATTCAATAAACATCTAAAAAATTTATTTTCATCATTTGATGTCTTTACATCATTGGATAATTTTATTTCACTAATAATGTTCTTGTAATTCTACTAATTCAAAAAGTTAATATACGCATCCTATTTGAACTCTTCACTAAGTGGAAGATACAACTTCTACTACACTACTTTTTTAGAATGAACAACTAATGAATTTATCTATAGAGTACATTTTGACTTCATCCTTGATTTATAAAATGACATCCAAGATATTTCGGGGTTATTTCATTTAAGGGATTCTTTATGCGTTCATTTCCTCATTCATAGTCCACTATATACCTTCATAGTTCATAAATCACCTCACTTACACCACATGAAAGGATGTTATCATATGAATGAATATTTCATATACCATGTAATACCATTGCCAAGGTGTGTAACACATTGTACACCTTGTGTTATTTCATGCACACCTTGTTTACACCCACACTATCCACCTTCATTCTAAATGCATGTAAATAAATGCACCATATTATTCCTATTACATCTTACACACAAACCTAAATAGGATATAGCTATATTTTTGGGTGTACGTTCTTCTTATTCATGAGAAACTGTGTATGTGTCACTATATTGTTGATGTCTCAATATTTTTCATGAAAAATAGTAGAGATACACATTGGGTATTGTGAAATATTAAGGTTCTACATGGAACAAGTTCTTCATGTTGCACTATGAGTGTGCTATGTACAAGACAAGTGCTCATAGAATCCTCCTTCTCCTTCACACAAGAAGAATGCACTACAAATAGATCCAAGAGTTCTTTGCACTGGATGAATTCTTATGATATTATCTTCTCTCTCATGAAAACAGTGTTTCATATGACTCCTCCTATTTTTTTAAAAAATGGATCCTTGGTGAACTATTTATTCGTAAATGAGATCTTTCTCAATCAATAATAATCAAAACCCTGTCCCCAGTTTCTATACATTTATAGAAGATGATAATTGTGCCTTGGAACACCTCTCATCGAGTTTTTATGGCATGTCCAAGTCCGATTAAAATTACATGAATTATTTTATTTCTTGGATTATCTTTAAACTTCTGATTTATTTCATATGATAAATATTTATTCCAAAAAATAGTAGTGTCTTCACATTACTCATTTATAGTGTATTGGTCATGTGAAAGAGATAATAATCTAATGATCCTCCATTTTTTTAAAGCAAAACTATACAAATTATGATCAAATTACTATGTTTCTACCTAAAACTGCATTTGTAGCCAGCTGAGAGCATCTTTCATTTATTCTTATGCATGAAATATAGAGACTACATGTATGGATTCAGTTCGATTTAAGAAATATAATCTACATGAGATGACATTATAGATATACATTGTATTTCATGAGTTTGACCATAGAACTCTATATGAAGAGATCACCATCAAAATCCATGGGAGGTTGAAGATGATCGGAAACTCAATCGAACGACCATGATTAAATAGATTGGATAGATGGGGTTATATGTGTAACGTAAGTGAAATGGGGACAAAAACTCTTCTTATACACCCCACGTCAATCTCCACATGGTGCTTTGTTGTATTTTATCAATCAAGGAATATATCTAGTGGTTTAGTAATCCCAAATCGCCTTCCACCAAGCATCCCTTCATAGTGGTATTGTCACTCATACCATGTGTTATTCATTGCATCCTCTCCTCTGTGGGCACTATATATGACCCTACCCACAATTTTTGGGGTTTATGCCTACCAATTTCACCTATACCACCCAGAGACTAGCCCGGAATACTCCCATGGCCATGGTTGAACTCCATATCCCACATATTCCATTACTGAGTTTGGACTAAGCTTTGCAGTTGGTTTGGGAATTTTTTTTAAGGGAATATATAATATAGTTAGTAAATGAAAATTATAAAATATATATCCAAACTTAATCAAAAATTAAACTCACCACCAAATACCAAGCCACCTTAAATAACATATCTTTATATTTTCCTCATGTAAATCAATATTTTTGTTTTCTTTGTCAATTACTTTTTCCTCATGCAATAACATTAATATTACATGACTTTCATTTATCATCCTCATTCAATATATAAATTATCATATCCTTGAATATTCAATTATTTCTTAACAATGTCTTCAAATCATCATGAAATAATATTTCAATTTCATGGCCTTCAAATAAGTTTTCAAGGGAATATTCATGTGATCATAGATTATAAGAATTACTTTCGTGGTAAATATTTAAATATTCTTTCAAAAACAAATACTTCCTGAAAATTATTATTTGCATCATATTCAACGTATCAAATTTTGAAGAAAATATGAATTATCCTATGACAATAAGAATATTCCTTTGAACAAAATAATGATTAAATAAATTGATTTACAAGGATATTTTTCTAATAATTATATCCAATTCAATTAGATAAATCCATAAAAATTCTCCATGAATCATCCCCAATCATGGGGAATTTTCTTATCAAGTTACAACTAATAATCCCATAACAATTCTCCAAAAAACTTCACAAGGCTTCATGAATTTTTCTCAAACTGTTAACAACATTCTCAATCCATGATTAATTAATAATCACATATGGTTAAATCATAAATTGAATTTTTATTTCTTATAATATATTGAAAAAAATACAACTATACTCATTAATAATCCATATATTATTTTCATTAATGACAAATTTATATGGCCACATCACACTAATTTTCTAAAATTATTGTAAATAAATTAAAATTTATTAGAATATGGGATTAACATATAGTTATACATCATTATCAATTTTTTTGCTAAGGTTTTCACACTTTATTTGTGATTATGATCACATAAAAATTTATTTTGCATTGAATATTTAAATGCATGAGCTCCAAACGATTCATGAAAGGGTTATATAATATTTTACTCATGAAAATAAATGAATAATATATTTTTTAGGCTCTCATATTACCCAATATTTTAAGGGTTGTGTAGCCTATATCAATGAATAAATGCATCAATGTAAAACACAAAACTAATCTACAATATTAATGGCTTGATAAAAATACAATATTAAATGAAAACAATAAAAGGATTCATCCATCACTATCGAAGATAAATCTTTTCAAAGTGTTGGTTTCATTAAAATCCCTAAATAATAATCAATAGATTCCAATAACTAAAGGCAACCTCTGGGAACTATAATAATTGAAAGACTTGGTTGGACCCCTTTCCAATAAAATGTGTATTACCACCTCCAATAAAAGTGATAATTAATAGGAGAGTGTCTTAGAGATTTGATATTAAGTAACAATATACAATTTAATTTGTATCATAAAAATGAGGGCTTTTTACTCGTTATATAGATCTAATTATTTGAAAAAATTGGCATGTTATAATCCAATTATTTCACGCATTATAACAGGAAAACCATTGGATTTCCACCGTTTAATACTTAAAATTGACCATATTTATATATAAGAATATGAAACTTATTTAATAATCAATAAACCATATACACATTATTAGATGATCTACTATAATATGAATAATACATGATAACAAAATTTAGATATTTGGATAAATGGTTTCCTATATCATTCAACATAAACACCATGCTGGTGTATCAAGAACCATGACCCAAAAAAAACCCATAGTGTGGTGACTCTCACCATGTCAAGGTTTATACATTAGTGTATATTTATAACATTATCCCTCTTACACGAAAGGATTATATAATTTATGAAAAAAATAATTACTCTTTTGGAATCCTTTCAAACCACTTCGGATATTATCAATTAAATTATATAAAATTTTAGATAAAAAAATTATGTCAAAATTAATCCTTGGTCTATGGACTAATTTGTAACACTATCATTTTTTTTTGTTGAAAATATTTATGAATTCAAAAATCCAAAATTATAATCAAACAATATCCTCCAATAATATGTCATCAATACTAAAGATACTAAGGGATATGAAGCAATCTCAATCAACCATGATCATATCACCATATGAATATATTTGATTCTATATTTATCTCTATTTTATGTATACAAGATTATATACTCTATCTTTTTAATACATAAAATGAATAACTATACATTTAATAATTCAATCTAGTAAATGAAAACTTATATATTAGTGATTATTCATAATAGATGGAATATATTGAATGAATGTCTCTTATATTAGTCATCCAAATAGATTATCATGTCTCATGCCACTCGAATAATCATGTCCATGAATTTACTCAATCTAATTCCATAGAGGACCCTTGTGTCAAAATTTATAAACAAGATAAAAAATTAAATCATGGTTAAACTCAACCGATGACATGATTAGTAACATAAATAACCACCACATGATTAGTTGGCCACATTTTTGAAATAAGAATGGTAAAAAAGTAAAAAAGTTTAGATATTAACTATCTTTTAAACCTCTATTAATGGGAATTCTTACAAATCATACACCCTTATGTATGTTAATGACCATATAACATTCCATGTTATATACTTTGGTGGGTTATTTTATATTATAAGTATCTACTTATTATATGATCATACTCTATATCATAATAAATATTTTAATCATTTTAATTTTAGTATACTATAAAAACCAATAATACTACATGATGGTCATCAATTAAGGATTAATTTAATTCATACTTGGGGTATAATTAAACTATTAATATAAAATATATAGCACAAATGAATGAATTATAAATAGATATTTTTTTTAAAAAGATATTTTAAATTTATATTGATAATAATCGTTATTTCTAGTCACTCGGGTATCTAATACCCAAATAAATTTCATGAATATCATTTTTTTCATTTTTTTGAAGCTAATTTTGTTTATTATAAATTGATGGAGATATAATGGAGAGAGGTACAATGGGCATGGATGAATCATTGTGGTTAATATTAGTTGAATCCAAGGGAATCCCCTTGTATAATATTATTTCAATATAAGGGAATGAAATAATATTGAATATAGTGATATGAACATGCTAATTTCTATTAGAAACAAGGATTTGTTCTAATCTATTACCATTAGGCTTAGTTTAAAAGAATTCCAAATTTGGATCGATCAACCTCCAACATTTCTAGATTGTTTCAGAAATTCTTAAATGGAATGAATAAATACTAGATAAATAGTTGATAAGATGGTATGAATACAATTTCACTGAATCTATATTTATGTCATTGAACCAATATGGAATAATTATAGTTATCATATACTTTACTACAACTTAAAATGAGGACCCCTCACCATAAAATATCGAGAAATCTAGAATTATTGAACAACTGATATCTATAAAAAACCCTCCTTAAATCATCCAATTCATTCACAACCCATATGTATTAAAATTTAAACCATGATTAGGATTGCTACAACACACCCTTGTTTCATTTCTCTCTATATTTATTGTTTCACCATAAGTTAAAGTCTATGAAACTAGTTTATAAATGAGCAAGTCGGCTTAACTTCATTTTATAAGTTGATAACTTATTGTACGAGACTAGATTTGAAATACCCAGTGTTAGTGGAAATGACTTGGAGAAGAATTATATTTATAGAGTTATAAATGAATTAGTATCCTATAAATAGAAAATTGTTACAACCTTGGACATTGGGAGCACTACCTTCATTAATATTGAAGCAAGAATCAATAAAATGGACCAAAAATAATAGCAATCACTGGTTCATCCAACTAAATCCTAGATAATCATTGCCTAGTCCCCTTTAATAAAAAGGTAAAATATAGATTTATACAATAAAGTATCATAGAAAACACATATCAATGGTAGATGAACTAATTTTCTTTAACATCACCATCCATGGGAATAACGTGATTTCGAATGATCTAAACTAGAATGTTGAGATTTATAGAGATCTTTTTACATCAAATAAGCTTAGACAATGGATTTTTTTTTATTATGGTTATGAGTGAGGTCTTAAAAGGATGGCCATGTGTACAATCCTGAGTTGAAATGAGTAAAATATCATTGATCAAATTCAACATAAAACTGAATTTTATTGAAGATATTTGTTTGTTCACTAATAACTACCACTCTAAGTTCAGGAAATCTAGAAGCCTAACATAATGAGAGGTCCACAATAAGGAAACCCAAAAAATTAATGAGGTATAAAACCCTATTATATTTCTATAATGTGATATCTTTGTTTCATATAATCCTTTGTGGTGTATCAGGTATAAAAAATCATATAATAGATACAAATCCAAAGAAGAGAACTTTGGTGCCCTTCTAGCCACTAAACTGGGGATTTTCCATATTTCAGTTTATTCAACTTGTATTAAAATTATTTTCTCAAAAAATCCTCCAAAAAAATGTTTCTCAATAATATATGTAGATTCTCATTTAATTTCATTGTATTAATTTCCATTTCATAAAAAGTTCTTTCCAATCATTCTCAGTAGGTCTAGAATTGTCTTCTTTCTTAATGAGAGTTCCATATTAAGGAACTAATATTGAGTTTAATTTTTTGGAGGAATTATTTTGGATAATTTCAAAATAATAAAACATAAATAGTAATATTGTATAATACACTATTAAAAAAGGTAATCTATCCTATAAAACATAGTTTTATACTCTTCCAATTGGATATCCTTAAGGTAATTCTGTTGTAAATACCATTGAGATGATTTATTAGAATCCTCACATTTGAAGGATGGTAACAAAGATAGTTCATTGGAAACTGACATTTTGAGATTATAAGACTTCCCTCAATGATTATAGATAACCTTATAGTACATTTTTTAGAAATAAATAAACTTATCTTATTTACATTAAAATTTTTCAAAAAAAAATTTACAATAAACACTCAGAATCACCATGAAGATAAGAATTGAATTATAACTCCCATTGATGAAGAATGGTTAGTCATAATAAAATAATAGTTTTTTGAGTCCTTTGAAATTATGAATTTATATTTAAAGATGAACTAGGCCATTAGAGATAATAAAATTGATATTTCTACTGAGTACATTTTGTGCCAGAAAAAAAATTTGGTGGGATGGGATCACCATGTCATAGAATCCTAATAGAATAGAAAAATATAGATATCATTCCTATAAAATTAATAGTGTTCCGAGGAGATAGTAATAAAATAATAGGATCATAGGTCCATTTTGACAAACCACATTACCATAGAATTTGATGTTGAAACTCCTTTTGATTTTGTATAAGATTTTTTTATATTAATTTTATTCATGATATTTGAACAACCAACACATATATCTAGATTTCGTATCATTTCCTATGTTAGACCAATATCCCTAGGGATAATACTCTCATAAAGAAAACCTTTCTACTGACTAAAAATCAGTGATCCCAATAAATGATATAGATTTTTTGGAAAATGGTGGCCAGATTTTTGTAATGAGAAATTGTATAAGTTGACATGCTAGATTTCAGAAAAAAACATGGGATACATACATTCAGAATAAGAATAAGGATTGTGGTAGAAGAATATTTATGTATTTTCCCTCCATTAATGAATTTGTGAAAAATTAAACTAAATCCATTACATCTCATAGGGTACTAGGAATAATCATCCTAGAAAACCATTAGATCCGAGTGAACTCTCAGGATTTAGGGTTCTAACATCATATTTAATATCCTCATCGTTTGGATGAATATTCATTGAAATTTTTTCATTTCAATTAATTTACCTATGGAAATTAAAAAAAATCAAGGTGTTATATTCCCTATCAACTTTCCTCAGGCCTTTGATAATATTGGTAAAATGTGATGCCACTAAAGGCCTATGTACATTCACATCATTGGAATAAGTTCTATATTTAAGGGGAAAAATAATACTGGACAAAAATTTCCTCTCTCAGATACATGATTGAAAATAATAAATTTTTGGTCTCCCTCTCAACCATTTATCCCTTGATTTTTTCATGGGCTCCCTTTATTCATCAATTATCATCTTTTCTAGTAGTTTCCACTTCTATGATAACAAAACGAATGTATCATTGTTTCACTAGTGTTGATGGTGACTGTCTAGCTGAATAAACTCTCCATAGTGCCCTTGAATGTTGAGTCCAAGTGATTCTTCATTTTTTATCTATTTTAATATATCCCCCATTAATATCTGATTTTTTATTAAGTATTACCCAAAAATATCCCTATATGGGTGTTGAACATGAGTAGTTCATCATATCATTAAATAAATTTACTTCTATCATTATACTGGTATAAATTAATCTTTTGTATTCTGATTTTGATTCTAATTATTGAATTTGAAGTATTACAAGAGATTTTTCAAATAAATATTAACACATATGTTTAATGGGTGAATTAATAAATTTCATCATAGTAATTAGATTTCCTAAATACACATCTAACCTACTCAATATTATGGTGATACCACGTTTTCTATTGCCCCAAGTGAATTTAGACCCTAAATAACCTAGATTAATAATATTATTAGCTCCTAAAAAACTATAAATATCACCGATAGACTTTATTAAAGAGAGGAACCATCTATTTTAATATATCACCCTTCAATATAATGTTTTCATTATATTAATGTATTTTCAATGGATCCACAACATTCTCCTCAATTGTGAAACCACTTGTGTTCACATATCCTCTATTGATTATTTTTATAATTTGATGGTATTTATGAAGGATGAATTTAATAATTGGGTTATAACAAGTTTCCTTTTCCTGAAAAATCCATTAGTGTTATAGTAAAGCTAAATATATACCATAATTATAGACACCACCACATGTTCAATTGTAACACCCCAATATTTCATAGTATGTTATTTTCTTTAATTCAATAGCTTGCGCTACACGCAACACTAAGATCGAGCGCACCACGACTTACCAAACTAGCCGTTCAAAAGAAGTTATAAAGAGTATTTAATGAATTTTGAATTTTCTATACTTTATATAATTTTAGAATCCATATTATCTGTTTCTTAGCCATAATATAAGAACAAATTCATTTTTTTGATAAAAGAACTATTTTTCAAAAACATACAATTTTAAAACCTTTTAATGAAAAACCCTTTTTAAAACCAATATTTCACACTTTTATATATTAAATTTAAGGAAATTAATTTCTTCTTTAGAATAGGGATATAAGAATTTATTTTGGATATATTTTTGGATCATTTTCAATAACTTTTATATTTTGATGAATAAAGAAAAGCACTAAATTTTATTTGGAAATTTCTTTTTTAATCAAAAAAATTTATAGTGTAAAATTATGTATTTGAATGGTTTTGTAGTATATTTAGATTATATTTTTGTCATTTAATACAATTTAGATGATTATAAGTAATTTCATATAAAAATTTGACATAAACACGTGTCAGTCTTTTAATAGTTTTTAATTTTTAAAAACCCACTTTTTGGTTTTGACAAAGAGAATTATTTTTAAATTAATTAATGAAACTTCAATGATTTGAATTTTGTAAAATAGAATTCATTTTTGAATTTGGAATATCAAAATTATGGTAGGGTTATTTTTTTTTAATTTTTCAGAAAACCTTAAATTTTTTATTAATAGTGAAAAATACTACGTTATAGTTTAAAACGAACTTTTTATTTAAATAATTATTTATTTTATTTAAAATTTTTGAATTATAAATATATATATAATACCTATATATGTTAAATATAATTAATTGGAGTAAATCTATAATAAAATTTGATATATAACATTTTATTGAACTTCTCACTGTCTTTTACCCACCTCCTAGGAGCTTTTGCAAATTTACATAAAAATTAATTTTACCACTTCTATGAGATGAATTTAAAAAAACAAAGAGACATGGTCGATATCAGTATGTAAAATGTGGTGTAATAAGATGAAAATAATTTTTGGTGAATAGTAACTTTTTTACTTTTATTTACCAAGGTTAAAAGTAAATTGGGTAATTAAGGGTAAAAATAATATCATTATTACGCTAACACATGGCCTAATTCTATTGGAAAAGTGTAATTACAAAAAAAACAACCTTAGAATTAAAATATGATCCTTTTGGTCCACTTGGATTAGATTATGACATTCATTATTATTTAATTCAAATAAGAGTAAAAAGTGTTAAATTCAATGTTTAATAACTAAACAATTTTTAATATAGGGTTACACATAAGATAAATTCCACTATAAATGTTAATTAAATATATAAAATTATTCCCCACATAATGGTATTTTATTTATAATTTTAGGAAATTAAATAATTAAATTTATTTATGACACAATGATGAGGCAACAATTACCTAATTAATGAAATATTAAACTAATTGATTTTATAAATATCTAAATAAATGTAATTTGATACTTTTTATGAATTACAATAATTAATTAGGTTAATATGACATGTTAGGTTTGCATACATGATTTTTTTTCGAAGTAATAATGCTTCTATGAATTTAGCAAAAACAAATACCAAATAGTGTCAAAATTGACAGAAAAGAGTATTTAAAACAAATATTATATTATTAAACGATATTCTATTCTTAAAAATATAAGGTTTATCCAAAAGACTTATAAAATTATAGGTGTGTCATTAGTTAACCACATGAGGTTCGATTGAAATTTTATAGTATGTTTTTTAACCATATAATATAAAACATCAATGAGACATGTTAAATGTGAAACTATTTAACTAAGAGTTAAATCTAAAAGATAAAATTAATATAGTGACACAAACCATTATGAAACCTTTTTTTGAGTTTTTTTAAACCCCTACTAACTTTATACTTTAAATAATTCATTTTGGAGCCATTATAAACCAAAAATGATTTTATTATAAATTAATATTTCTAGCTTTTCCTAAGGTGCCCCACACCCCTCTTATAAAAGGGAACTCCCCCTTCTCTCTAATTCACACCGTCAAAGCTATTAGTCTCGAACAAAACTTGAAACAATATCCTCTCAATTCTAATATTGTAATCCTATAGGCCATACTTTAGTCATAAATCCAACCTAAGGTTCCTTTTTCATCAAATGAAAAAGAAAAACCCAAAGAAGAGTTAAATATTTCATCACCTCTTTATAGTTCCTTTCTTCTTCCACTTCCTCTTTATTTGTTGATTCCATTATAAAATAATAAATCCAGTATATTATATATACTTTGATTTTATTATAAATATTGTACAACCATATTCATTATGCTATCCATCCTTTAAATGACATGTCACCATACGTATGTATGTACAACTTACCATCTCCACATCGTAGTGTAGTTGTTATTGAATACATTATTTTTTTGATGGGTACAATAATGATGTATAATTCTTGTATATAATAAATATTACAAGATAATTATTATTTATATATGATATACCATCCAATTATATATTATTTTAATATCAAAAGAATGATATTATCGCTCATGAGTACGTACGGATTACCGTCTCCACGAACGCGATGAGATTCATTCCCCATTATATCTATTCAAGAATAATTTTCATTTGAAGATTAAAAATAATTTTTAAATACTTAATATCATTCTTAATATTAATAAGATACATCCCATCCATAACAAACATGGATTACGTAACCAAGCATTAAAACGACAATGAATCAGATAACACCCGAAACAAAAATTATACTATAATATCTAAATTAGAAGATCATATATGATATCATATTAATGTATATAGTTTTTTTATAATTTAATAAAAATTATTTCACCATTATATAGTATATTAACGTACTCTCGACCAATGAAAAGTACAAGGTAATGGGTTTCTTATCTCACATTTAATTCCGTGAGATTTCCATTATTCGTAACGTAATTATTGCATGTGGTGTATTGTATACTGCCATTTGATATATATTGTCATGATTCTGTTTATATTCATGGTATTCTATGATTCATTTGATGGTTATTAAATTTTGGACATACTACTTGATTGATTACAACGAAGTAAGGGTTTTTTATCTCACTTTTTATTCCTGTGAGATTCATGCTATATTGGCCACTATTACCTTTTGTGTGGTGTATGTACTGTCCATGATTGTATTATTGGTGTAATATACTTTAATTTATGATTATTTAAATCTTCATTGTATGATAATTATTTCATTGGTTTTAGGTTTCATAAGTTACCAAAACGAAAAGGGAAATTCAAATTTCAATTTCCACTCACTGGGCTTTACACATACTTCATTGGTTATTTTAATCCTAGATTATATGTGGAGTCACTATTAATTATATTTGTAGTAATTTAAAATCCCCGATATGTGGATATAATTTTTATACACATAATAACTCTATTTATAGTTTCTTAAGTCATTGATATAAATTCGATCTTAACTCAATTTCCATTCATTGAGTTAAACATCCAAGTCATTGGTGTTGTTTTTACAAGAATATGTGTGAATGTCCTCTGATTTATTTACACTGAATATCCAATAATATTGAGTGTATTTATATTTTTCACACATAATTATGTCATTGATTTATCCATTACCTAAAGATTCTGTCTTTATAAGGGATTTCATCTCAATTTACATTCATTTAAGACATCTTTATTGTTATGCACCAATTCACTTTTATATGGTGTATATATTATCCTTTGACATAGTATATAATGAAATACTTATTTCTCATGGTATTATAATGTTTTTATTACCTCATTTTTTTTTGTATTCAAGCATCTCTCATTTGGATAGTAACGCTAACTAGAATACAATTTTAAATTTTTTAAGAGATTATTCTTCTAAACCGTTCTCATTAATGTCCCTATTTTAAAAATGGGTTTTATGGTTTAATTTATATGGACATTATTGTTTTAAAATTATAATTCTTTTTAAAACTTTCAAAGTGGTAGCGGACACTTTGATTCAAAAAACTATTTTTAAACAGCTTCTTGACCAACAGTGTGACTTTTAAATGTTTTCAAGAAAAAAGTGGATATTTCTCTCAAATAGTTTTGATGATTATTTTCATCTATGTCAATATCCTTTATTATTCTCTATTATGGTTAATCTATTACAATGTAGTCTTCCATATTGTATTGATTGAGTTATTCTTGACTGTGGATGTTCTATTTTTATACCATTCATGGTTTGCGGATAAAGTATTGACATTTTGTATTCTAGTTTTAATATGAAAGTTTATGTTATGATTCAAACATTTCATATGTGGAATTCATTGGACTAAGTAAATTACAGTTGGATCCTACTATAGCTCTTCGATGCATAGGTAGGTATCATGAGACAAACTAGTGTCTTGTCATAAGGCCTTGACAAAATCTTATTTGTAGTCTTGGCACAAAGCCTTGACTATGTGGTTATGAAGTCTGGTATTATGCATTCCCTCATTATGAAAGTGTCTATTGATATTGCATGTGATTATTTGACTAGTAGAATATCCGTATGAATAAGTAAATGGAATTACTCGATTTTATCTTTTCCATATTATGTTGAATTTCAAGTTTAAAAGTCTTTTGTTTTAGTCTTATACATTGCCTTAAATGTTTATGATTATTTATGAAAGTTTCTTCTTTATTTTTATCCTTATTTAGCATCTCAGCTCACCCCTTTTTTTGTTTTATTTTTCTCAGGATGCGAAGAAGTATATTATGAATGACCTGTAGGGATAGTTTATGGGATCTCAGTGTTGTCTATGGAAACAATGTTGTTATAGTTTTCTGATTTATATAATGTAAACCTTATGAATGTATCGAGTAATTACAAGGCAACAAAACTAATTTGTATTTCGAGACATGAAATTTTGTGATCCTAGCAATTATACATAATAATGCACCGAATATGGGATTCTGGGGTCGGGGCATTATAGTTGGTATCAGAGGATGTTTAGTACAAACCCTGGAATCTATATTTTGATAAACTCTGATTAGAGCACATTACCCTAAGATAGACTTTGAGGATTAGTATAAAAGAATATCATAGAATTTTTGTATTGTAGAGATTATGTGGGTTTTTTAACAAATACATCCCTATCTGGATATGAGCAGGTAGAGGCGGCTCTGGCACAGATGTACCTAGGAGTGAAAACTCTGACAAAGAGTTTCGGGCTTGACATGTGGTATCTTGGTACATGACAATAGGCCTCACTGCACTCTTGGTTACGATACTCTTTGGGTATATGCTTAGGATAATTTTCATTTTCATTACAAAACAATTTGAAGTATTTTAATATAATATGAGAATAAATAGTTATCATTAATCATGTGCTGTTTTAGATTGAAAATAAGGTGTTATGATATTCTCTAAATGATTTTGTGACTCACACTATGCATTTTTGTTGTAGTCAATGGATGGATTCCAAGGAAGTCATAGTAACATTGAACATGATATAAAAGGTGGGAATGACTGAGAAAAAGATCAATAGAATGGAATGTTGATAGATGTAAAAAGATATCATGTTCATGTCGAATCATTTTTCCAAAAATATGATAAAAAACATATATATTAACCAACTCCCGGACTCAACAAAGAAGAGAAAGGTAGTGAATGATAAGAGCCCCAATAGTAAAGACCATGGAGAAAAGAAAGATGAATTTCTATCATGCATGAAATGTGGAAGGAGACACCTAGGTAAGTGTCTTAATAGAACGAAGAAATACTTTATGTGTGGAAAATAAGGACAAAAATTAAATAATTGTAGAGGAAAAATGAATAGTATTATATAAGAAAATAAAAATGATCTATAGAATCCATTTATAGACATTTTCCATAAATATATGGGACCTGGGAATTACCTAAGTGAATTCCCAATTCTACAGGATACCCCATTAGTCAAGGAAGAACCTATGTGGAAATAAATGTATGGTAAAAATTTAAAAAGTATTAGTGCTCTTCTTTGATGGGATTACTTTGGAAGACTTTTCTCTTAATTGTAACCCTGCAGTTTATAATGTGAAAATTCTATTTTAGGAATAATTGTGTTTTCTATTGTTGATATAGTTATAAATAACCATTTTGGATTATATGATCCTTGAATTTGAAGCAATTACATGTTATTAATTTTTGGGATGAAAATGTGAGGCTTGAGATGACATTTGTGGTGAAATTATGTTATAATTATTTTGAAGAATTTTTCTCATTTTGGGAATGTTATAAAATATAATTTTTTTAAAATGGACAACACGTAGAATATGTTACAACCCATCAGATTGGACTTATAAGCAAGAATCAAACCCATAACAATAGTGTGATTGGGATTTATCACATACCATTGGACTACGTGAAGTCCCTGGTTAGTGTGACTAATGATTTTTTGTTAAATTATTTTCTTGATTAATAATAAGTTTATTTGGAATTTTATGTCTTATCAAATGGGTATTCTTAGTATATGAAAATTATTTGGGGATTAAGTGATTAATGTTATTTGGGATGACATTCGGTCTATTAAGAATACTATAGGCCTAAGGAAAATAGAATAATATGGGATTTCATTTGAGGAGTAATGGTGGATTTTATCTATGTTATTATTGTGGATTAACAGCTATTTGAGTTATTTATGGAAATGATTGACCTATCGTAGAGAATATGTGAATAGGTTAATTACTTTTAAGTATGTGAATTTAAGATTAGTCAATGTTATTTGGAAATACAATTTAACATGGAAGGCTGCATAATCAAATTCTTTTATGTTTTGGGTTTCAATATTAGTTTGGATTATATTGATGAATTTTAAGAAAAAATGTTTATTGAATGGTATTTTTTGAACTTCGGGTATTTTTGGTTTAATTTTAGAAATTAAGATAATTATTTCTTTCTCTAAAGAATTATTCTTTTTGTGGGTCATATGATCTTGTACTAACCATTTTGGTTTTGGTTTTGGTTAATCTCTAAATACTAGGTAAATATATATAGTTTATCCTTTTTGGATTATGTGTTTCTCTATAAATTGATCCTAGTGCTTCAGGTGTGAACAAGTCATCTTGAATAATCATCGTTTGAAAAAAAAGATGAGTTAGTGGTAAAAATTTATTAAAGGATGAAACTCTACTTAAAAGTTAGTATATCTCTTTATGTTCTTAGTGAATCTCATAAAAAAATTCCTCAACTTTATGAAATGGAACTTAAAATAAAATTTTTTATCTATTTACTTTTACTACTTGGAAACTAATGAACATTTATCACATCACAAGTTTGTGCTTTTCTTATTGTTAACTTTATCCTAATAATGTTTTCTATCACTCTACACTAGAACTTGAAACTTATTTTAACATCCATATCCATGCTTTCCTACAGGGAATCCCAGTGTGGGTTATCTCTGGTGACCTTTGTACTTCTAATTCTTTATTTTATAGAGATAATTATGTTGACTCATTTTCTAATGTGGGACTTTAAATGAAGTTTCCAAGCCCAATTTTAAAATTGTGAGGATGAAATTTCCAAAAGGGGTGAAGAATTTAACACCCCAATATTTCATATTAAATTATTTTCTTTAATTCAATAGTTTGTGCTACACGCAACATCGAGTTTGAGCACACCACGACTTACCAAACTAGTTGTTCAAAAGAAGTTATGAATAGTATTAACTGAAGTTTAAATTTTATATACTCCATATAATTATAGAATCCATATTATGTGTTTCTTAGACATAATATAAGAATAAATTCAATTTTCAGATAAAAGAAGTATTTTTCAAAAAAAAAATCAATTTTACCACATTTTAATGGAAAACTCTTTTTATAACCAAATTTTGACACTTTTATATAATCATTTTAAGGAAATTAAATTCTTTCTTTAGAATTGGGACATAAAAATTAATTTTGGATAAATTTTTGGTACTTTTCAAATAACTTTTAAATTTTGATGAAAACTGAAAAATACTAAATTTAAGTTGAAAACATCTTTTTTAATCGAAATAATTTACAGTGTAAAATTATGTTTTTGAATGGATTGGAAGTATAATTAGATTGTATTTTTATCATTTAATATAATTTAGGCTATTATAAGTAATTTCACATTAAAGTTTGACATAAAAATATGTTAATCTTTTTATAGTTTTTACTTTTTGAAAACCCATTTATCGGTTTTGACAACGGGAACTAATTTTAAATTATTTAATGAAACTTCTATGTTTTAAATTTGTTAAAATAGAATTCATTTTTGAAATAGGAATACAAAAATTATATTAGGGTTAAATTTTTGGTATTTTTCTGAAAACATTCAGTTTTTTATGAATAGTGAATAACATTGCGTTATGGTTCAAAAGCAACTTTTTATTTAAATAATTATTTATTTTATTTGAATTTATTTTATGTCAAAATAGATATATAATACCTATATATGTTCAATATAATTCATTGGAGTCATTTTATAATAAAATTAGATGTATAAAATTTTATTGAACTTTTTACCATCTTTTACCCACCTCTGAGGAGCATTTGCAAATTTACATAAAACATAATTTTATGGCTTCTGTGTGATGAATTTCAAAAATCAGAGAGACACAGTTGATATCAATAAGTAAAATGTGGTGTAATAAGATAAAAATATTTTTTGGTGAATAGTAACTTTTTACTTTTATTTACCATGGTTAAAAGTAAATAGGGTAATTAAGGGTAAAAATGATATTACTATTACCCTAACACATGTCCTAATTCTATTGGATAAGTGTAATTAAACCAGAAACAACCTTCGGAATAAAATATTATCCTTTAGCTCCACTTGGATTTGATTAGGACATTTATTATTATTTAATTCAAAGAAGTGTTAAAATTGTTAAATTCAATGTTTAGTAACCAAAAAAAATTTAAATATAAGGATACACATAAGATAAATTCCACTATAAATATTAATTATAAATATAAAAATATTTCCTAAATAATGGTATTTTATTTATAATTTTTAGACCTTAAATAATTAAATTTATTTATGACACAATGATGAAGCAGTAATTACCTAATTAATGAAATATTAAAATAATTGACATTATAAATATCCAAATAAATGTAATTTGATAATTTTTATGAATTACACTAATTTTTTAGTTTAATATGATATGTTAGGGTTGTTTAGAGTAATTGTATTAGAAGTAATAATGTAGTTATGAATTTAGGAAAAAAAAATACCAAATAGTGTCAAAATTGACATAAAAGTGTTTTTAAAACAAATATTATATTATTAACTTATATTCTATTCATTAAAATCTAAGGTTCATCCCAAAGACATATATAATAATATTTGTATCATTAATGAACCACTTAGGGTTCTCTTGGATATTTATAGTAAGATTATTACCCATATAATATAAAAATACAAAGAGACATGGTAAATGTCACACTCTTAACTAAGAGTTAAATTTAAAAGATAAAGTTAATACAGTGACCCAAACTGGTATAAAACCTATTGGTTGAGTGGTTTTCAACCCAGAACCAACTTATCCTTTAAATAAATCATTTTTGAGCCATTAGAAACCGAAAATGATTTTATTATAAAATAATATTTCTAGATTTTCTAAGGTGCCTGTCACCCTCTTATAAAAGGGAACTCACCCTTCTCTCTAATTCACACCATAAAAGCAATTATGCTTAGCCACAACCTGCCCAAATATCCTTCCAAATCTCCTCCCATAATCCTAGAGTCCTTACTTTAGTCATAAATCCATCCTAAGGATCCCTTTTGATCAAATCCAAAGGAAGAACCCGAATAAGAGGTAAATATTTAATCACCTCTTTCAAGTCCTTTCTTCTTCCACTTAATCATTATTTGTTGTTTCAATTTTAAAATAATAACTCCAGTTTATTCAATATACTATGATGTTATTATAAATATGGTACAACCATATTAATTATTCAATCCATCATTTGAATGACATGTCACCATATGTGCATGCGTACGGCTTACCGTCTCCACATCGTGGTGTAGTTATTTTTCAATACATTATTAG
Organism: Viscum album; assembly: GCA_963277665.1. Classification (NCBI taxonomy): domain Eukaryota; kingdom Viridiplantae; phylum Streptophyta; class Magnoliopsida; order Santalales; family Viscaceae; genus Viscum; species Viscum album. Next base: position 2,111,887,543 of record OY728128.1, read on the forward strand.
TTGGGTGGGTACAACAATGAAGTGTAATTGGTGTAAATAATAAATATAACAATATAATTATTCTGTATATATGATATACCATCCAATTATATATTATTTTAATATCAAAAAATGATATTGTCACTCGAGCGTACATACTGATTACCGTCTCCACGAACGTGATGAGATAAATTCCCCATTGTATCCATCCAAGAATAAATTTAATTTCATGTTTAAAAATAATTTTTAAAGATTTAATATCATTCTGAATATTAATAAGATACATCCCATCCATAAAAAACGTGTCTTAGGTAACCAATCATATAAAGGAGAACAAATCAGTTTACACCCGAAACGACGATAATACTAAAATATCAATATTAGAAGATCATATTTTATATCATATTAATGTATATGGTAATTTTATAATTTAATAACAATTATTTAACCATTATAAAGTATATTAACATACCCTCGACCAAGGAAAAGTACATGGTACGGAGTTTCTTATCTCCAATTTAATTCCATTAGATTTCCATTATTCACCACTTATTTATTGCATGTGGTGTATTGTGTACTACCATTTGATATATATTATACTAATTCTCTTTATATTAACGGTATTCTATGATTCATTTGGTGTTTTTTAACTTTTGGTAATACAACTCGATTGATTACAATGAAGTAAGGGTTTATCATCTCCCTTTTTATTCCCTTGAGATTCATGCTATATTGGCCACTATTTCTTTTTGTGTGGAATATGTACTGTCCATGATTGTATTGTTGGTGTAATATACATTAATTTATGAGTATTTATATCTTAATTTTATGGTCCTTCTTTCATGGTTTTTATGTTTCATAAGTTACCAAATCGTTAAGGTAATTTCAGATATCAATTTCCACTTAGTGGGATTTACGCATACTTTATTGATTATTTTACTCCAAGATTATGTGTGGAGTCACTATGTATTATTTATGTAGTAATTTCCACTCCCATTTGTTTGGATATACTTTTGATACGCATAATAAATTTATTGATAATTTCTTAAGTCATTGATATAAACTCGATCTTAACTCAATTTCCATTCATTGAGTTAAACATCCAAGTCATTGGTGTTGTTTTTATAGGAATATGTGTGAATGTCCTATGATTGATTTACACTGAATATCCAATAATATTGAGTGTATTTATATTTTTCACACATAATTTTGTCATTTATTTATCCTTTACCTAAGAATACTATCTTTATAAGGGATTTCATCTAAATTTACTTTCCTTTGAGACTTCTTTGTTGTTATGCATCAATTCACTTTTATGTGGTGTATATACAATCGTTTTAAATTGTATATAATGAAATCCTTTATTCTCATGGTATTATAATGTTTTTATTGACTCAATTTTTTGTATTCAAGCATCTCTCATTTTGATAGTATCTATAACTAAAATATCATTTTAAATGTTTTAAAAAATCATTCTTTTAAATATTTCTTATTAATGTCCATGTTTTAAAAATGGGTTTTATAGTTTTATTTATATAGACATTAATGTATGAAAATAAAAATTCATTTTTAAATCTCCAAAGTGGTATGGAAAAATTTTATTCAAAAATCTATTTTTAAATGGATTCTTGACAAATAGTGTGACTTTTAAATGTTTTCAAGAAAAAGGAGGATATTTCTATCAAATAGTTTTGATGCTTATTTTAATCTATGTCAATATCGTTCATTATTATTGATTGAGGTTAATATGTTACAATAAAATCTTTAATATTTTATTTAAAGAGTTATGTTTGACTATGGATGTGTTATTTGTATACCATTTAGGGATTGTGGATAAATTATTAACATTTCATTTACTAGTTTTAATATGAATGTTTATTTTTTATTTCAAACTTTTAATATGAAGAATGCATAGGAAGAATTAAGTTAGAGTTAGAGCCCACTATAGCTCTTTGATGCATCGGTAGTTATCATGAGACAAACTAGTGTCTTAGCACAAGGCCTTGACAAAATCTTATTTGTAGTCTTGGAGTGAGGCCTTGACAATGTGGTTATGAAGTATTGAATTATGCATTCCATCATTATGAAAGTGGCTATTGATATTGCATGTGATTACTCAACTAAAAAAATATCCATGTGAATAAGTAAATGGCATTATTTAATTTTATATTTTCCATATTATGCTAATGTTCAAATTTAAAAGGCTTTTGTTTTAGTCTATACATTTCCTTAAAAAATATTTATGAGAGTTTCCGATTTATTGTTATCCTTACTGAGCATCTGAGATCACCCCTTTCTATGTTTTATTTTCCCTTGGATGTGAAGTAGTATATTATGACTAAACTGTAGGGATATTCTATGGGATCTCAGTGTTTTCTATGGAAACAATGTTGTTGTTGTTTTCTGTTTTATGATGTAATGTAAACCTTATCAATGTATCTAGTACTTCCAAGGAAAATTAACTAATCGGCCTTTCAAGACTTGATCATTTGTGATCATGCCAATGATACATAATAATCCACCAAATTGGGGATTTTGGGGTCAGGGAACTATAGTCGGTATCATATGAAGTTTACTACTGACCTTGGAATCTAGATTTAGATAAACTCTGATAAAAGAACATTACCCTAAGATAGACTTGGAGGATTAGTATAGAAGAACTTTCTAGAATTTTGGTATTGTAGAGATTATGTGGGATTTCTAAGAAATACATCCTTGTCTGGATATGAGAAGGTAGAGGCAGATCTGGCACATATGTACCTAGGAGTGAAAACTCCAACAAGGAGTTTTGGGATTAAAATGGGGTATCTTGGTAGACGACAATAGGCCTTACTGCACTCTTGGTTATAACACACTCAAGGGATATGCTTAGGATAATTGACATTTTCTTTACAAACCAATTTGAAGGATTTTAATATAAGATGAGAATAAATTACCATTGATAATACTAAGGTGTTTTAGATTGAAAATAAGGTGTTATGATATTATATAAATTATTTCATGACTCACACTATGCTTTCTTGTTTTAGTCAATGGATGGATTCCACGGAAGTCATATTAACATTGAATAGGATGTACATGGTGGGCATGATGGAGGAAATAAGAAATGAAATGGAATGTTGATAGCTGTAAAAGATATCATGTTCATACCAAATAAGTTTTCCAAAAATATGATCAACAACATTTATATTAACCAACTCCTAAACTCAACCTAGAAGAGAAATGTGGTGAATGATAAGAGCCGCATTAGTGGAAACCATGGAGAAAAGAAAGCTCAATTTCCATCATGCAGTAAATGTGGAAGGAGACACCTAGGGAAGTGTCTTAATGGAATAAATAAATGCCCTATGTGTGGGAAATAAGGGCATAAAGTAAATAATTGTAAAGAAAAAATGAAGAGTACTATGGAAGAAAATAAAACTGATCTCATGAATCCATTTACAGTCATTTGACATAAATGTAGGGGAACTGGGAATTACCCTAGTGAATTCCTTATTCTATAGGATAACCCCTAGTTCATGGATGAACCTATATGGAAATAAATGGATGGCCAAATGTTTAAAAGTATTGGTTCTCTTTATTGATGGGATTAATTTGTTTTACTTTTATCTTATGTGTAACCCTGTAGTTTATTATGTAAAAATGATATTTTAGAAAGAATTGCGGTTTTTATTGTTGATATATCTATAAATAACCATTTAGTTTTATATGATCCTTGAATTTTATACAATTACATGTTATTAGATTTTGGGATGAAAATGCGAGATATGAGATAACATTTGTGGTGAAATTATGTTATAGTTATTTTGAGGAATTTATATCATTTTAGAAACGTTATATAATATAGTTTTTTTGAAAACAGACAACACATAGACCATGTGACAACCCATCGCATCAGACAAAGCTATAGGAATCGAACCCACGACCATAGTGCAATTGGGATTTATCGCCTACCACTGGACTATGTGAAGTCCCTGGTTAGTGTGACTAATTATTTTTAGTTAAATTATTTTATTGATCAATAATACATTGATATGGGATCTTATGTCTTATCAAATGGATATCCTTAGTATAGGAAAATGATTTGGGGATTTAGTGATAAATTTTATTTTGGAAGACATTCGCTTTATTGGGAATACTATATGCCTAAGGAAAATAGAATAATATGGGATTAAATTTGAGGAGTAATGGGGGGTTTTTATCTATGTTTTTTAGGGATTAAGGGCGATTTGGGTTATTTATGGAAATGATTAACCTATCATAGAGAATATGTAACTAGGTTAATTACTTTTAAGTGTGTGACTTTAAGAGTATTCAATTTTATTTAGAAATACAATTTAATGTGGAAGACTACATAATCAAATTCTACTATGTTTTGAGTTTCAATATTAGTTTAGATTATATTTATATATTTTAATGGAAATTGTTTATTGAATGGTATTTATGGAACTTCAGATATTGTTGGTTTAATTTTAGAAATTAAGATAATTATTTAATTCACTATAGGATTATATTTTTCGGGGAACATCTGGTCTTGTACTAACCATTTTGGTTTTGGTTAATCTCTAAAGACAAGGTAAATACATATAGTTTATCCTTTATGGATTATGTGATTATCTAGAAGTTGATTCTAGCACTTCAGGTGTGACCAAGTCATCTGGAATACACATCATTTGAAAAAAAAGATGTGTTAGTGGTATAAATTTATTAAAGGATGAAATTCTACATAAAAAGTAAGTATATCTCTTTATGTTGTTAGTCAATATCATAAAAAATACCCCAAATTTATTAAATGAAGCTTAAAACAAAAAAGTTGTCCATTTAATTTTTCTACTAAATAACTAATAAACGTTTATCTCATCACAAGTTTGTGGTTTTCTTGTTGCTAACTTTCTCTTAATAATGTTATCTATCACTGTCCACTAGAACTTGACACTTATTTATCTTCCACATCCATGTTTTCCTATATATAATCCTAGTGTGGGTTATCTCGGGTAACCTTTTTACATCACTTTATTTCTTTTAAATATATAGTTATATTGACTCTTTTTCCGATGTAGGACTTTCAATGAAGTTCCCAATCAAAATTTTAAAATTGCGAGGATGTAATTTCCAAATTGAGGGAATAATGTAACACCCCAATATTTCATAGAAAGTTATTTTGTTTAATTCAATATCTTGTGCTACACGCAACAACGAGTTCAAGCGCACCACAACTTACCAACTAGCCATTAAAAATTAGATATGAATAGTATTAACTGAATTTTGAATTTTATATACTCCATATAATTTTGGAATCTATATTATGTGTTTGTTAGACATTATATAAAAACATATTATTTTTTTAGATAAAAGATGTATTTTTCAAAAAAATGTGATTTTACCACCTTTTAATGGAAAAACATTTTTAAAACCAATATTTGACACTTTTATATATTCAATTTAATGAAATTAAATTCTTCTTTAGAACCAGGACATGAAATTAATTTTGGATAAATGATTTTTTATTTTCTAATAACTTTTATATTTTGATGAATACTAAAAAATACTAAATTTAAGTTGAAAACAGGTTTTTTAGTAGAAATGATTTGTAGTGTTAAATTATGTATTTGAATTTTTAGGAAGTATAATTAGATTATATTTTATCATTTAATAAAATTTAGGTGATTATAAGTAATTTCACATTAGAATTTGACATAAACACATGTCAATATTTTGATAGTTTTTACTTTTTAAAAACTCGCTTTTCGGTTTTAGCAGCAAGAATTAATTTTGAATTAATTAATGAAACCTCTATGTTTTGAATTTGGTAAAATAGAATTCATTTTTGAAATCTTAATATCAAAATTATCTTAGGGAAAACTGTTTGGAATGTTTCTGAAAACATTCAATTTTTGATGAATAGTGAAAAACATTGCGCTATAGTTTAAAACCGACTTTTTATTTAAATAATTATTTATTTTATTTGAATTTATATTAAGTATATATATATATATAATACCAATAAAAGTTAAATATAATTCATTGGAGTCACTTTATAATAAAATTGTATGTGTAAAATTTTATTAAAATTTTTACCGTCTTTTACCCACCTCGGAGGAGCATTAGAAAATTTACATAAAACATAATTTTAGCACTTCTATGTGCTAAATTTAAAAAATTTGAGAATCACCATTGATATTAGTATGTAAAATTCTCTTCAATAAGATTAAAATAATTTTTGGTGAATAGTAACTTTTTACTTTTATTTACCATGGTTAAAGTAAATAGGGTAATTAAGTGTAAAATAATATTAGTATTACCATAAAACATGTCCTAATTCTATTGGATAAGTGTAATTCTACCATAAAAAACCTTAGGAATAAAATATGATCCTTTAGGTACACTTGGATTATATTAGGACATTCATTATTATTTAATTCAAAGAAGAGTTAAAAGTGTCAAATTCAATGTTTAATAAATAAAAAATTTGTAATATAGGGTTACACATATGATAAATTCGACTATAAATATTTATTATAAATATAAAATGATTTCCTACATAATGGTATTTTATTTGTAATTTTTAGATATTAAATAATTTAATTTATTAATGACACAATAATGATGCAGTAATTACCTAATTAATGATAAATTAAAATAAGTGATATTATAAATATACAAATTAATGTAATTTGATCCTTTTTATTGATTCCACTAATTTTATATGTTCATATGTAATGTTAGTGTTGGTTAGATAAATTTGGCCGAAGTAATAATTCTGTTATAAATTTAACAAAAACAAAATACCAAATAGTGTCAAAATTGACCTAAAAGAGTTTTTAAAACAAATAATATATTATTAATTGATATTCTATTCCTAAAAATCTACGATTTCTAAAAAAGAATTATATAATTATAGGTGTATCTTTAATCAACCACTTGGGGTTCTCTTGGAAATTTAAAGTATGTTTATTAACCATATAATATAAAAATACAAAGAGACATGGTAAAAGTCAAACTATTTAACTAAGAGTGAAATATAAATGATAAAGTTAATATAGTGACCCAAACCTATCTAAAACATATTGATTGAGTGTTTTTCAACCCATAACCTCTTTATACTTTAAATAATATATTTGGGAGCCATTATAAACCGAAAATGATTTTATTATAAAATAATATTTCTAGCTTTTCCTAAGGTGCCCCTCACCCCTCTTATAAAAGGGAACTCACCCTTCTCTCTAATTCACACCTTCAAAGCCATTAGTCTCGGCCAACCTCTACCCAAATATCATCCCAACTCGTATCCCTTCATCATAGTTGCCTTACTTTAGTCATAAAGCCAACCTAAGAAGCCCTTTTGATCAAATCAAAAGGAAGAACCCAAATAAGTGATAAATATTTCATCACCTCTTTCATGTTCCTTTCTTTTTCCACTTCCTCTTTATTTGTTGTTTCCATTATAAAATAATAACTCCAGTATCTTCTATGTACTATTATTTTATTATAAATATGGTACAATCATATTCATTATTCTATCCATCGTTTGAATGACATGTCACCATACGTGCGTACGTACGGCGTACCATCTCCACGTCGTGGTGTAGTTGTTATTCAATACATTAATATTTGGATGTGTATAATAATGATGTATAATTAGTGTAAATAATTAATATAACATGGTAATGTTTCTGTGTAATGCCCTGACCTCAGTTACCCAGAGTCGGTGTATTATTTTAATACATTTTCATGATTACAAGGAATCTAGTCCTGAAGGACCGATCGATTTAGCAGTCTTGGAAAATAGATTACATACATGAATGTTACATTACACATTATAACATACAAAACAACATAAATAATCCTTTATGAATTCCATTATTCCCTTGGCTTAACCCTGCATATCAATCACAATACACTTCTTGGAATCCTGGGAAAAATAAACCATATAAGGGGGTGAGCTCAGATGCTCAACAAGGATAACAATATAGCAGAAACATTCATAAATAAGCATAAAAATTTAAGGTAATATATAACTAAAACAAAATTATTTGAAAATTTAACTTCAGCATAATATGGCGAAAATAAAATGAATTAATTCCATTTACTTATCCACATGGATATTCTACTAGTTGAATAATCGCATGCAATATTAATAACCACTTTTATAATGATGGAATGCATAATGTCAGACTATCATAACCACATAGCCAAGGCCTCATGCCAAGAATACAAATAAGATTTTGTCAAGGCCTTGTGCAAAGATACTATATTTTCAAATGAGTCCTACCGATGCAATTTTTTTAGAAGATAATTACGTTTAAAATTTCTCAAATATACTCCAGTGTTTTTCTAAAAACATTATGCAAGCTTCTGAAAACAAAATAACTAATTCTGAGACTGCTTGAATAATTACAGGCCATGATGGGTCTATGCCCAATCCCTTCCTGTTTACCACACTCGAGTGTCAAGTTTTCTAAAGACATTTTTAAGCTTTCGTTAAATACTTATACATTTGCACTGGATTTTCATATATTTGAGAGAAATATCTATTTTTTGAAATCATTTAAAAATCAAATAATTATAAAAGAAAAGCTTTATTTTGAAAATATCCTTATAAGAGTGTATGAGAAGATTCAAAGGTGTAATAATGGCAGAGAATAACCACACCTACCGTAGAAGTTAAAAAAATATTCTTACCTTAGTTTTGTCGAAAAGGTCAAAAAGTAACTTGTTTGGAAATTAGAGGAAAGATTCCTTTCAAAAATGTATAATGTCAAATAAGGATATAAATTAATTTAACCCATTGTCTATTAAATTGTAAAAATGTTTTGAAAGACAATTTTAAGAAACATGGATGTTGATAATAAATATGTATCTGTAGATAATTACGTAAAAACAACCTCGAATAATGAAGAGATTGTGAAATAAACCCTTACCAATTTGGTAACATACGAAACATAAACCCCATGAAAGAGGTATTATAAAATGAATATGTTAATACACATAAATTAAAGTGTATTACACAAAGAATACAATTATGGGCAGTACATACACCGCACAAAAGGTAATAGTGGCAATGTGGCATGAATCTCATGGAAATAAGGAGTGAGATGAAAACCCCTTACCTTGCACTTTCCTTTAGTCAAGGGTACGTTTAGCCTCATGTATGAAGACTATAGTATGTTATTAAATTATACCAGAACCATGTTAATATTTATGATATCATACATTATTCATTTATGACTTTATACTACCCATTTAATAATAATTTCTATGTTATAGTAATATTTCAGGTAATAATCGATTTCCTTATCGTACGTGTTTTAACTTGTTACTCTTTATTGTATCACTAAGATCGTGATTTAAATTCTTAAAGAATATAAAAAATTATTTATTTATCATATATATTTAGAATATAATAATTTATAATTGACGTGTATATGAAATGGAAAACACCGTTTATTGAGACGGTAGTCCGTACGTATGCATAAATGATATTTTCATTTTCATATAGTATTAAACGGAAGTAAGCGAATAATATATATGTAAGTACAAAAAAACTTATATATGTATAAATATATATATCTCCAGTAGCACTATTATGCCATATATTACATACTTATTAGTAATATATATTTTTATAATCATCGATGAATGGTGAACTTGGAAATGAATCTCATCGCGTCGTGGAGACGGTAATCAGTATGTACGCACAAGCGAAAATATCATTATTTTGGTAATAATATAATATATAATTTTATGGTATATAATATATACCTAATCCTTATCATGTTATATTTATTATTTACATCAAATACACATCATTATTTTACCCATCCAAATAATAATGTATTGAATAACAATTACACCATGACGTGGAGATGGTAAGTCGTACGTACGCACGTATGGTGACATGTCATTCAAAGGGTGGATAAAATAATGAATTTCATTGTACCATAATTATAATAATTTCACATTATAAAGAATATACTGGAGTTATTATTTTATAATGGAAACAACAGATAAAAAGAAAATGGAAGAAGAAAAAACTTGAAAGAGGGTGGTGAAATCATTACCTCTTTTTCGGGTTCTTCCTTTTTATTGGATGAAAAGGGCTCCTTAGGTTGGCTTTATGGTCAAAATATATCCTCTATAATGAAGGGAGGATATTTTAAAGGGTATTTGGGCAGGGGTTGGATGAGCCAAATGGATTAGATGGTGTGAATTAGAGAGAAGGGGGAGTTCCCTTTTTTAAGAGGGGTGAGGGGCACCTTAAGAAAAACATAAAATACTATTTCATAATAAATTCATATTCAGTTTCTAATGGATCAAACGTTTATTATTTAAAGTTTATGGTGTGGATAGGTTGAAAAAAACTCAACCAATAAGTTTTAGACAAGTTTAGGTTACCATTTTAACCTTATCATTTAGATTTACTCTAAGTTATATAATTTAACTTTTACCGTGTCATCTTGTATTCTTACACTATATGGTTAATAAAATTACTATATACTGACAATAGAACCCCAATTGGTTCATTAATGTCATATATATTGTTAGATAATCCTTTTGGCCGAACCATAGATTTTTAGGACCATTATATCAATTAATAATATAATATTTATTTTAAAAACTATTTTATGTCCATTTGGACACTATTTGGTATTTGTTTTTTGTTAAAATAATAACAACATGATTACTTAAAACATATTAAATCAATCCTAACATGTCATATTCACCTAGAAAATTTTTGGATGTTAAAAAACTTTGAAATTTTATTTTTTTTAATATTTATAATACCATTTATTTGATTCTTTCATGAATAAGGTAATTACTGCATCATCATTGTGTCATAAATAAATTTATTTATATAATGTCTAAAAAATAAATAAAATACCATGATGTAGAAATCGTTTTAGATTTCTAAAGAAAAATTATAATTGAATTTATCTTATGCAAAACCCTATATTAAAAATGTTTTAGTTAGTAAACTTTGATTTTAACTCTTTTAACTCTTCTTTGAATTAAATAATAATAAATGTCCTAATCTAATCCAAGTGGACCTAAATGATAATATTTTATTCCAAAGGATTCTTTTCGTCAAGATTAACTTGTCCAATAGAATTAGGACATGTCTGAGGGTAATATTAATATCATTTTTATCCTTAATTACCCTATTTACTTTTAACGGTGATAAATAAAAGTAAAAATTTACTGTTCACCAAAAAAAAATTTCATTTCATTGAACCACATTTTACTCATTAATATTAACCGAGTCTCTCTGATTTTTGAAATTCAGCTCACAGAAGCAGTAAAATTGAATTTTATGTGAATTTTAAAAAGCTCCTAGGAGGTGGGTAAAAGACGGTGAAAAGGTCAATACTATTTTTATATATCTAAAATTATTATAAACTAAATCCAATGAATTAAATTTAACATATATAAGTATTATGTATCTATTTTGACATTTATTAATTTAAATAAAATAAATAATTATTTAAAAAAAATATTCGATTTTAAACTATAACTCAGTGTTTTACACTATTCATCAAAAAATAAATGTTTTCAGAAAAATACCAAAAATTTACCCTAAGCTAATTTTGATATTCTGAATTAAATAATGAAGTATATTTTACCAAATTCAAAACATTGAATTTACATTTATTAATTTAAAATTAATTCCCGCTGTCAAAACAAAAAGCGTGTTTTTAAGAAACAATAACTATCAAAAGATTGACACTTTTTTATGTCCGGTTTAAATGTGAAATTATGTCCAATGACCAAAATTGAATAAAATTGTAAAAATATATTCTAAATATATTTTAAAACCACTCAAATTTATAATTTATCACTATTAATTATTTTGATTAAAAAGTCGTTTTTATTTAAAATTTAGTAAATTTCACTATTCATCAAAATATGAAAGTTATCAAAAAAGTACCAGAAATTCACCATAAGCTTATTTCGATATTCCGAATCCAAAAATGAAGTCCATTTTGAAATATAAAATGTATAACATTTAAAAAAGTGGGTATTACTATTCATAACGGCTAGTTTGATTGGTTGTGGTGTGTGTTAGAACATGAAGTTGCGTACAACACACGCTATTGTATTATTCAAAGAGAAGCGTACCATGGAAGATTGGGGTGTTACATTCTCCCCTCCTTCAAAAAATTGTGTCCTCACAATTTATGATCAGTATTGGAAACTTAGGGTTGACATTTCAAAATATCTTAGTTGAAATTCCACATCAAAAAATGGATTAATGAGGCCTCTATTTAAAATAAAGAGTGGTAAGTATGAAGGTTACTGAAAATAACACATAATAGGGTTCCATGATGGAAAATATGGATATGGAAGAGAAATCTAACCATCAATATCTGATGGAGAGTGGTGGAGAACATGGCTATGAAAAGGCCAATAATCCCAAAGCCATATATTTGTGATGATCTAAGGTACCATCTAGGACAAAATTTTTGTTCTAAGTTCCTTTTCATAATGTTGAGGAATTTATTTATGAGATTGGCTAAGATTATAAGGAGATATACATTAAAATTAGAGTTTTATCCATTAATAAATTTCTACCACAAACTCATCTTTCACTACAAAATGTAATACAACTCGAAAATCATATATTTATAATAATCGTATAGGGTTACTAAAACAATGAATGTATAATTCACATATCAGACCCATTAAAAAAATAAACTACATTATACAATCTGAGGACTTCACGTAGTCCAGTGGTAGGTAATAAACCCCAATCGCACTATAGTTGTGGGTTCGATTCCCGCAGCTTTGTCTGACGTGAAGGGTTGTCACACTGTCTGCGTGTTGTCCTTTTATAAAAATCCAAAAATAACCTTTCAAACATAATCCATTACAACCTTTAGACTTATCCAAAATACTACTATCCAAACTCAGAGTCCAAAATCTATAAGGAAGATAAACACAATGAAGATCATTTTTCCCATGTAATAACATGTGAACACATTCACCATGTTTTATTTTAAAACTTGGTAATATCCAGAATTACCATTAAACCTTACTATTACATTCATTCTCCCTTATTATTTATAGAATACTGGATATATTCCTTCTATAATTTTTTTTAAAACTCCAATGATGAAAAATCATTAATCAGTTTCAAGGTATCCAATATAATTTACCCAAATGAACCATATCTTATTCCAAAATCAGTACCTCAATATTAGAACCATATTATGGTTTATCTTTCCTTCGACCATGTAATTTCCAAATAGTTTACCTCACTATAGAGTCACATTTCTTAGTACAATAAAATATCAAATCCTTAATGAAACAGTACTGCAGTACAATCCTTATTTCTTTCCAGAACATCATTGATACAACACTTAAATGAAATAATTCCAAAATAACAACATACGAACACTAGTCATTCCTCTTAATTTGTGGTAGTATCATAACTTGACTATTATCCAATAGCATCATTTGCGGAATAGTCTGATGATTGGGACATTTTTTCGCGTAGTGTCCAAACTCCTTGCAGATGAAGCATTGTACATTTGAAACCTTTTTCTTACACTTGCAGTTACGTACATGGTTTCCTTTTTCTCTATACTTATAACATACTTCCATTCCCTTCAAGAATTTTCCAAGGTGATTCTTTCCATAGTTATCACATATGGGAAAATCCTTCTTTACCTTCTTCCCTTTATCTGTCCTTCTCTCTATCATCCTTTTCTTCTCTGGCTTCCCATCAAATCCATAGGACTCGGAGAATACTTTACTTATCTTATCAACACATGATACTATTTCTTCATATGATGATAATACGTGGGAGACTATTTCCCTTCTAAATTATATCTTAGGACCATGAAAGATGTGATCCTTCTTACTCTTTGGATCATGTGTATTGCTGATGTTCTCATTCCTTCTACTGGGCACCATTTCTAAACAATGGTATACACTAGATTAGTTTATGAATAAAAATACCTAATCCTGAACTTGTAAAACACTTAACATAATTTAAACAGTTTACAGATATAATCCATAATCATAAAATTGTTTTTTTTCGTATGTATATTCTCATAATCCCTTCATAATGGTTTGTAATGAAAATGATAATAATCCAAAGCATATCCCTAGGGAGTGTCGTAACCAAGAGTGCAGCAAGGCTCGTGGTTGTGCACCAGTTCCAATTCAAGTCAAGCTCAAAGTAGTGTTTTCAAGTTTTACCCCTAGGTACATCTGTGCCAGAGCCACCTCTACCTGCTCGTATCCAGATAGGGATGTATTTCATGGAAAACTTACAAAATCTCTACAATACCAAAATTCTAGGATGTTCTTCTATACTGATTATCAAAGTCTATCTTAGGGTGATGTTCTCTAATAAGATTTTATCTAAATCTAGTTTCCAAGGTTATTGATACACTTCCTCTGATAGAAACCGTAACACCCAAACCCCAGTTACCCAGAGTCGGTGCATTATTTTAATACATTGGCATGATTACAAGAAATCAAGTCCCGATGGACTGATCGATTTAGTATTCTCGGAAAATAGATTACATAAATGAATGTTACATTAAACTTTATAACATACAAAACAACATAAATAGTCCTTTATGAATACCATTATTCCCTTGGCTTAACCCTGAATATTAATCACAATACACTTCTTGGAATCCTGGGAAAAATAAAACATAGAAGGGGGTGACCTCAGATGCTCAGCAAGGATAACAATATAGCAGAAACTTTCATAAATAAGCATAAAAATTTAAGGCAATGTATAACTAAAAAAAAGACTTAAAATTGAACTTCAGCATAATATGGAAAAAGTAAATTGAAATAGTGCCATTTACTTATTCACATGGATATTCTACTAGTTGAATAATCACATGCAATATCTATAACCACATTCATAATGATGGAATGAAAAATTCCAGACTATTATAACCACATAGCCAAGGCCTCGTGCCAAGACTAAAAGTAATATTTTCAAGGCCGCGTTCCAAGACACTAGTTTGTCTCATGAGACCTACTGAGGAAATTTCTTTAGAAGATACTTATGTTTAAAATTTCTCAAATATACTCTAGTGTTTTTCTGAAAACATTATGCAAGCTTCTGAAAAAAAAAACTAATTCTAAGACTGCTCGAAAATTCCAAGCCATGATGGGTCCATGCCCAATCCCTTCCTATCTACCACACTCGAGAGTTGGGTTTTCTAAAAACATTTTTAAGCTTGCGTTAAATACGTATATATTTGCGCTGGATTAGCATATATTTGAGAGAATTATCACTTTTTTGAAATCATTTAAAAATCAGATAATTATAAAAGAAAACTTTTATTTTGAAAATATCTTTATAAGAATCTAAGGGAAGATTCAAAGGTGTAATAACGGTGGAGAATAACCGCACCTGTCGTATAAGTTAAAAAACATTCTTATCTTAGTTTTGTCGAAAAGGTCAAAAAGTCAATCGTTTGGAAAATGGCGGAAAGATTCCTTTCAAAAACGTATAAGGTAAAATAAGGATATAAATGACTTTAACCTATTTTCTATTCAATATTAAATTTTTTTTGAAATACATTTTTAAGAAAAATGGATGTGTATGATAAAGATTTTCCAATAGATAATTACGTAAAAACAACCTCGGATAATGAAGAGATTGTGAAATAAACCCTTACCAATTTGGTAACTTATGAAACATACACCCCAGGAAAGAGGTATCATACAATAAATATGTAAATAGACATAAATTAAAGTGTATTGCACAATGAATACAATTATGGGATGTACATACACTACACAAAAGGTAATAGTGGCAATATGGAATGAATCTCACGGAAATAAGGAGTGAGATGAAAACCCCTTACCTTGCACTTTCCTTTATTTGAGGGTACGTTTGGCCGCCTATATGATGACTATAGAATGTTATTAAATTACAGAAAAACCATATTAATATTTATGATATCATACATTATTCATTTATGACTTTATACTACCCATTTAACAATAATTTCCATGTTATAGAAATATTTTGGGTAATAATCGCTTTCTTTATCGTACGTGTTTTAACTTGTTACTCTTGATTGTATCACCTAGATCATGATTTACATACCTAATGAATATAAAACATTTTTTATCTATCATATATATTTAGAATATAAAAATTTATAATTTACATATATATGAAATGGAAAACACCATTTATGGAGATGGTAGTTCGTACGTACGAATAAACGTTGTTTCCGTTTTCATATAGTTTTGAACGAAAGTAAGTGAATAAGATATATATAAGTACATAAATACATAGATATGTAAATATATATATCTCCAGTAGTACTATTATGTCATATATTACATACTTATTTGTAATATATTTTTATAATCGTCGATGAATTGTGAACTTGGAAATGACTCTCATCACGTCGTGGAGACGGTAATCCGTACGTACGCACGAGTAAAAATATCATTCTTTTGATGTTAATATAATATATAATTGGATGGTATATAATATATACAGAATACTTATCATGTTATATTTATTATTTACATCAAATAAAAATCATTATTATACCCATCCAAATAATAATGTATTTAATAACAATTACACCACGACGTGGAGACGGTAAGCCGTACGTATGCACGTATTGTGACACGACATTCAAAGGGTGGATAGAATAATGAATTTGGTTGTACCATAATTATAATAATAACATTGTACATAGAATATAATGGAGTTATTATTTTATAATGGAAACAACAAAGAAAAAGGAAGTGGAAGAAGAAAGGAACATGAAAGAGGGTGGTGAAATCATTACCTCTTCTTCAGGTTCTTCCTTTTGATTTGACCAAAAGGGCTCCTTAGGTTGGATTTATGATCAAAATAAGGCCTCTAGGATAAATTGAGGATATTTTAGAGGGTATTTGGTTAGATTTTTGCTGAGCCAAATGGTTTAGAAGGTGTGAATTAGAGAGAAGGGGGAGTGCCCTTTTATAAGAGGGGTGAGGGGCACCTTAGGAAAAACTTAAAATATTATTTTATAGGAAATTCATATTCAGTTTCTAATGGCTCAAAAGTTTATTATTTAATGTCTATGGTGGGGATAGGTCAAAAACAACTAAAAAAATAGGTTTTAGACAAGTTTAGGTTACCATTTTAACTTTATCATTTAGATTTAACTATAAGTTAAATAATTTTACTTGTACTGTGTTTTCTTGTATTCTTACACTATATGGTTAATAAACATAGTATATACTACCAATAGAACTCAAATTTGTTTATTAAAGTCATATATGTTATTAAATAAGTCTTTTGGCCAAACCATATATTTTTAGGACCATTATATCAATTAATAATATAACATTTTCTTTAAAAACTATTTTATTTCAATTATGACACTATTTGGTATTTTTCTTAAAATAACGACAACATGATTACTTCAAAAAAAATACATTGAATCAATAATAACAATTCATATTCATCTATAAAATTCTTGGATGTCATAAATACATTTAAATTATATTTATTTTAATATTTATAATACCATTTATTTGATTCTTTCGTGAATAAGGTAATTACTGCATCATCATTGTGTCATAAATAAATTTATTTATATAATGTCTAAAAATTATAAATAAATTACCATGATGTAGGAAATCTTTTTATATTTCTAATGAATATTTATAATCGAATTTATCTTATGCAAAACCCTATATAAAAAATTTTTTAGTTAGTAAACTTTGATTTTAACTCTTTTAACTCTTCTTTGAATTAAATAATAATAATTGTCCTAATCTAATCCAAGTGGACGTAAATGATTATATTTTATTTATAAGGTTGTTTTTGGTCGAGATAAACTTGTCCAATAGAATTAGGACATGTGTGAGGGTAATATTAGTATCATTTATACCCTTAATTACCCTATTTACTTTTAACCGTGGTAAATTAAAGTAAAAAAGTTACTATTCACAATAAATTATATTCATTTCATTAAAACAAATTTTACTCCTTAATATTAACCGTGTCTCTCGGATTTTCTATATTCAGCTCACTGAAGCGGTAAAATTAAATTTTATGTGAATTTTCAAAAGCTCCTAGGAGGTGGGTAAAAGACGGTGAAAAGTTAAATAAAATTTTTATATATATAAAATTATTATAAACTGAATCCAATGAATTACATTGAAATTTTTTAGGTATTATGTATCTTTTTTGACATTAAATTATTTAAATAAAAATTCGGTTTTAAACTATAACTCAGTGTTTTTCACTATTCATCAAAAATTAAAAGTTTTCAGAAAAATACAAAATATTTAACCTAAGCTAATTTTGATATTCCGAATTCAATAATGAAGTATATTTTACAAAATTCAAAACATAGAAGTTGAATTTATTAATTTGAAATTAATTCCCGGTATCAAAACAAAAAGCGTGTTTTTAAGAAAAAATAACTATCAAAATATTGACACTTGTTTATGTCTGGTTTAAATGTGAAATTATGACCAATGACCAACATTGGATAAAATTGTAAAAATATATTCTAAATATATTTTAAAACCACTAAAATTCATAATTTATCACTATTAATTATTTCGATTAAAAAAAGTTGTTTTTAATTAAAATTTAGTAATTTTCACTATTCATCAAAATATGAAAGTTATCAGAAAAGTACCAAAAAATCACCCTTAGATAATTTCGATATTCTGAATCCAAAAATGAAGTCCATTTTGAAAGATAAAATTTATAAAATTTCAAAAAAGTGGGTATTACTATTCATAATGGATAGTTTGATTGGTTGTGTTGTGTGTTAGAACTCGATGTTGCGTACAACACAAGCTGCTGTATTATTCAAAGAGAAGCGTACCGTGGAATCATGGGGTGTTACATTCTGTATATATGATATAACATCCATTTATATATGATTTTAATATCTAAAGAATGATATTGTCGCTCGTGTATACGTATGGATTACCATCTCCACGAACGCGATGAGATTCATTCCCCATCGTATCCATTCAAAAATAACTTTCACTTGATGATTAAAAATAATGTTTAAATACTTAATATCAATTTGAATATTAATAAGATATATCCCATCCCTAACAAACATGGATTACGTAACCAAGCATATAAAGGAGAACGGATCAGTTAACACCCGAAATGACAATAATACTAAAATATCAATATTGGAAGATCATATATGATATCATATTAATTTATATGGTTATTTTATAATTTAATAAAAATTATTTTACTATTATACAGGATATTAACGTAACCTCAACAAAGGAAAAGTACAAGGTAAGGGGTTTCTTATCTCACATATATTTCCGTGACATTTCCATTATTTGCCACTTATTTATTTCATGTGGTGTATTGTGTACTGCCATTTGATATATATTATCATGATTATCTTTATATTCATGGTATTTTGTGGTTCATTTGGTGGTTATTTACTTTTGGTCATACGACTTGATATATTACAATAAAGTAAGGGGTTTTCATCTAACTTTTTATTCCCGTGAGATTCATGCTATATTTGCCACTATTTCCTTTTGTGTGGCATATGTACTGTCCATGATTGTATTATTGGTGTAATATACTTTAATTTATGAGTATTAACATCTTCATTTTTGGATCCATCTTTCATGGGTTGTATGTTTAATAAGTTACCAAATCGGTAAGGGAATTTTAAATTTCAATTTCAACTCAGTGGGATTTACACATACTTCATTGATTATTTTACTCCAAGATTATTTATGGAGTCACTATTTATTATTTATGTAGTAATTTCCACTCCCCATTGTGTGGATATAATTTTTATACACATAATCACTCCATTGATAATTTCTCAAGTCATTGATATAAACATGATCTTAACTCAATTTCCATTCATTGAGTTAAACATCCAAGTCATTGGTGTTGTTTTTACAAGAATATGTGTACATTTCCTATGATTTATTTACCCTGAATATCCTTTCATATTGTGTTTATTTATATGATTCACACATAATTATGTCATTTATTTATTCTTTATCTAAGGATAATGTCTTTATAAAGGATTTCATCTCAATTTACATTCCATTAAGACTTCTTTGTTGTTATAAACCAATTCACTTTTATATGGTGTATATACTGTCCTTTGACACTGTATATAATGAAATCCTTTATTCTCGTGGTATTTTAATGTTTTGATTACCTCAATTTTTTGTATTCAAGTGTATACCATTTGGATAGTAACTCTAACTAAAATACAATTTTAAATGTTTTAAAATTTTATTCTTCTAAATATTTCTCATTAATGTCATTGTTTTAAAAATGATTTTTAAGGGTTTATTTATATGGACATTAATGTTTTAAAATTAAAATTCATTTTAAAAGTTCGTAAGTGGTATGGGACACTTTGATAAAAAAATCTATTTTTAAACGGCTTTTTGAAAAATAGTGGGAATTTTAAATGTTTTCAAGTAAAAGGGTGATATTTCTCACCAATTGTTTTGATGATTATTTTTATCTATGTCAGTATCCTTCATTATTCTCGATTAAGGTTAATCTGTTACAATACAATCTTCAATATTGTATTAAATGAGTTATGTTTGACTATGGGTGTGCTATTATAATACCATTCATGGTTTGTGGATAAAGTATTGACATTTAGTATGCTAGTTTTAATACAAATGTTTGTATTATGCTTCAAACTCTTCATATGAGGAATGCATTGGACTTAGTAAGTGATGGGTGGAGCACGCTCTAGCACCTCGATGGATCGGTAGGTCTCATTATACAAACTAGTGTCTTGGCACAAGGCCTTGAAAAAATCTTATTTGTAGTCTTGGCATAAGGCATTGACTATGTGGTTATGAAGTCTGGCATTATGCATTAAATTATTATCAAAGTGGCTATTGATATTTCACGTGATTATTCAACTATTAGAATATACATGTGAATAAGTAATTGGAATTATTTGAATATATCTTTTCCATATTATGTTGAAGTTCTTGTTTAAAAGGCTTTTGTTTTAGTCTTATACATTGCCTTAAATGTTTATGTTTATTTATGAATGTTTCCACTTTATTATTATCCTTATTGATCCTCTGAGCACACCCCTTTCTTTGTTTTATTTTTCCTAGGATGCAAAGAAGTATATTATGGCTGACATGTAGGGATACTCTATTAGATCTTAGGGTTGTCTATGGAAAAATGTTGTTGTAGATTTCCATTTTATGATGTAATGAAACCTTACAAATGTATCTAGTACTTCCAAGTCTACTAAACTAATCGATCTTTTGAGACTTGATATTTTGCAATCATTCTAATGATACATAATAATGCACCGACATTGGGCTTCTAGGGTCGGGGCGTTACATCAATAATTAACTTCATTATCCAAAAAACATTCTTCCATGTATATGATGCAGTGATATACACATCCTCTATTGTTAAGTCCACTATAATGGTTTTTTAAACTCTAAAACTAATATATCCACTTTTGGAAAAAAAAAATCCATATTGATATATCATATAATCCTTTTTGGTTTGAAATCTAACAATAGTGTAACTTTGAATTGGTTCTTTTTCACCTCTAAAATTAGATAAATAGTCATTAATTCATCTTAAGTATATAAATTTCTTTTTAATAGAATTTTATTGACACCAATGATGATTGTTTTCGTATCTATTAGTTAGGCTCAAATCATAAGAGACATTAGCTTCAAAAAAATGGCATACATTAAGGATCCTATGGTGAATGAAAAAGGAATTTTATCTATGTTTTTCCATCCTAAATATTTAAAATTACATTGATTCTTTACAAGACTCATTCCATACGAAATGGTTAATGTCACCTTCATTGATTTCTCTATGCTAAACCTCAACAAAACATTGCCAATATAGGTGTTTTGACATAGTTTAAGTATCATTTTTGATATATCTATATAACTATTAATACCAAATTAGTAGTGTCATGCCCCAGCTCTCGAATACCCGAAGTGGGGTCCATACAGAGGATCGATTCAATTCAGGCTCTGAGAAAATAGATACTTCTGAAATGTTTCATCTGATGTCGTTGTCACCTAAAATTTTTTAATAAAAAATGTAGGTTGAGCATAAAAATTCCCAGTAAGGGGTTTTCAAAAAAAACCAAATAACTTTTGAAAAATGTCTTTGAAACTTTTCATAAAACATTTTTCTTAAAGAAAAACTATTACACATGTATCATATCATAAAATTGATTAATTAAAAACATAATAACAAAGTTACAAGGATACATGATTCAACTATAGGAAAGCTCATTTGGGGTAATAAGTAAATGATATGTATAAGAGAGCACAAAGTGAACAGCTAAGAGTAATGAATATTCAGAGTTCTGCGTAATGGTAACAACTTCAATTTCATACATCAAATACTAAACTATTAAGTTCTGAACATATGTCATGCCATAATCTTTTACTTTTATGATAATTGTAAGTACTGGCTCGTAAGCATGGATATTATACTTGTCATATATCCATTTTGTTAAATAATTATCATGCACATAATGAGTGAATGTATAATGTTGGACTTTAATTTCTATGTCAAGACCTCAGCCAAGACATAATGGATAACTGTAACTGTACCCCTACCCAGAGAGCCTCTAAAACCGAACTCCATATCAGAGAGCATCTATAACCGGCGTCCATCCTGGAGGGTCTGCTGTAACCGGACCCCAACCTAGAGGGCATACTTTTACCGGTCCCAACCCTGAACATTCTAGTCCAACACATTCCTCATATGTTTAATTTGACAATGTATCCAAAGTTTCCCATACCACTTTGAATACTTAATTCCATGTATTTTATTTGGGGTTCCCCAAACAACAACAAAATAATTAAATTCATAATTATTTATTATAAGTGATTAATAATAAATAGTTTGATTAATCCCATAAATTGATAACTTTACATCTACTTCCATAAACTTCAATGCATTACATTGCATGCTTAAAACTTCAGATAGGTATTATACATGCTCAATTCATTTGCTGATAAATGCAAACGACATTGGACATCATAATATTTGGGTTATTATTTAAAAAACAATCCTCCCATAGACAAGAATAAAATACTAAACCTTCTTTGAACATGTGATGTTAATTTAAAACATACAAGTAATGGGGCTACCACATAAAATAATAGTTCCTTATTCTTTCCAAATCCTTGATTCATAAAAATGAATATTAATAGTTTAAAATGACCCATTTTAAATTAAGACAGATGTCATTTGTACAGAATCTTGCATCATTGAGTACAACTGTAAATAAAATGTAAAATGAAACCACTGAATCAAAATATACAGAATATAACAAATCACATTGAAAATATAGTCGTCTCAATTTATCGAATGTATGCATGGTTTATTACACATTATTTTCACATGAGACATTTACCGAAGCATGTCAAAAAATGAATAAATAGGGTTTATCATATAAAATTATAATAAGGCTAATACCTTTAATGGTTCTTTAACTAAACTGAGTTTGACGTAGGATATACATATTTAAAAACTAATGTTTTTTCATAAGATTACAAATCCACATGAACCCAAAACTATATTCGCATCTATGTATTTATTTAATAATTTTAAATCAACTTTATTATCATAATGCAGAATTAGATTGAATTATGTTTATATGTCTGAATATATACTAAGCGTTTATTAAAAATCTCTACTAATCACACACAAATATAATTTTCGACCATAAAAATATTTAATCATACAACTTTTTACCCTTGAAAACCTCAATTCACTTAGAGATGATATATGTAGCTATAAAACATATATATATACAATTAAGTGTATAAAATTTGCATTTTACAACCAAAACAAGTACTTCATACGTTGGTCTAACCTTGATAAACACATTTAGAAAACCAGAAAAGGTTTAGGATGGAAAACTAAATGTATACATATAGCCATAAAAACGATAATTTAATACAAATGGTGTAGAATAACTCATACATGTGAATATAAAGTTTAATCCCTAAAAATATTTACACTCATGAATTAAACGCATCAAAAGAATGTCATTTAAGAGAACGACACTTAGTGTTTTGTATAAAACATTCATTCAATGAGGTGTGCATAAGAGGAAGTGTTTAATCAAAGCTGAAAGAAAATATTTGAAAACACATATTTTTTACATTCTTAAAAAATCTTTGGAAACTTTTTATAAATACAATTAGGGATTGAAATTGGCTTATGTACCCTCATACCCATAAAGATCTCATACCATGCTTATTTGACACTTGCATGATTATCAAAATTATGAACTATGCCAATGAGCATGTACCCTAGTGGTACATGCCCTTTCTTAGCATCCAAAAGTCCCAGGATCAAATCCGAGTAAGGAATAATTTCCAAGTTACTATAGCGGAGGCAGAACTGTAGCAGCAGCGCCACTGTAGCAGCGGAGGCACTGTAGCAGGAACTGTAGTGGCGACAGTACTATAGAAACCCGGGTGTTGTTGTAGTACTATTCAATGAGGGGCTCTTTGAGGCAAAAAATGGGCTTTCAAGCCTAGTCTTTAGGACACTTGGCCTTGGGCCTTCGGGCTTTGTAAGGGGTCTCCCTCTAACCAGTCTAAAGAGGTCTTTGCTTTAAATAATAAATTGACGCTTTGGCCCCAACCTTTAAAAAAATCAAAATTATGAACTAAAAGTATTACGATGAAATTATTAAAACCACACACATATATATTATCAATATATATTTAAGAACACAGATAATAAAGTATAAAAGTTTTCTTAAATATGACTCCATGTATTTCATAATTCTTTAATAACATTGAAACTCAAACTTAGAATCCTTAAATTTGGGCTTATGAAGTTTATACAAATCTAAGGGCTAAGTATATTGTACCTATATATATTAATATACATACGTATATGTATAAAACTGATTATGTATTTAGGGCATAAAATAAATTTGCATGGGGTGTCCATACATAGGGTTTATTAATACCCTGTAACTCAAGATCTTGAAACTCTTTAATGAATTATTTCAAACCGTATGTGGAAGTATATTTGTTTTACAAGTTAATATAAATATATATTCATAAAACATAAAACCCAACAAGAAAGACAAAGAATAATCCCCTACCTTATCTAAGGGAGGAAGAGGGGCTCGAGAGACACTAGAAAAGACAGAGGACTCGTTGAGGTCGGCTGGAGGCTTGTGAGAAAGGAACTAGGAGGTTCTTTAGATGCCTTAGTGTGGTTTTTATAAACTATACCAATAATGGTTACAGTAATGAAATATTAAAGGAATCTAAAGCCAACATAGATTATAAAAATACTAGGGAAAGAGATCTCTATAAAAACCATGTGAGAGGAGGGTCCGACGGCTAAAACGGGTGAAAAAATGGTTCAAAAATTGAAGGTAGGGTACTGGTGCATGGCATGCCGCGAGAAAAAAGACACCACTTCGAGTAGAGAAATGGGAGAAAATTGGACGACCAGGATCATATCTGGCATGGATTCAAAGGACAGGATGCGTTCGTGGTTTATAAAGGTAATGATCATCTCAGATTAAATCTGACTCTGATCAGACGACCCGAGATTGAAGACGCATTTTAAAATCCTCGAATGGTTGCGATTGGATCTTGCCTAATCAGAAAACGTATAAAAATGAAAATGTTTTACTGTGGCTGTTGTGGATCGAGTGCGGGGTCAAGATCAACAACCCAGATCACGTGATACATGATCTAATGTCCTAGATCATGTTTCTCCTAAAAAAATGCATCCCACAACAAAACATGGAGGTGCATGTGGCTTCCTTATAAACCTAAGCCTCCAAATAATCATTCATAAATCACACAACACACACGTAGGGGGCCTTAAACATGTCTCCCACTTCCCCCATAGGCCTCAGCATACCCATGCCCACCGCGGCCTTGCACCCGCTTTGTGCACTCATGCGCTCCTGCTCTTGTGTGCCCTTTGAGGAACCAATGCCCAAACTCGGGCTAGACCTAGCTTGGGCTAAGGTCTAGGCTCATCGACCAAGTATGAGCTGCCTCCATTGGCCTATCCATAAAGTGATGGCCCTAGAGGGCCCAATTTGTTTTATGAAACCATCTTAAAAGAAATTCTGGAATACCTAATTATACCTTGTCTATTACTAAAATTATTTATAAACATTAAATCTTTAACATTAAAGGTTATAAATAAAAATTTGAAATACACACATAAAATCTTTTATACTAATATTATAGTAGTAAAAAACATAGTTTAATATAAACATAGTTTAACTATGGGATATTAAACATAGATTTAGGAAATGAAAAATCTTTACAAACTGTTCTGAATATTCAGAAATTTTATCAAATACCTTATTTCAAAACAAAATATTTCACCATAATAAAGAGTTATATTATAATATCTAATTCATAATTTTTGGAAAACTATGTTGTACTTGAACATTTTTAGTTATTTCACCACAATTCCAACAACTATAATTGTAGTCATTGGAATCCAACAGTCACCTAAAGAAACATTTGGGTTGTTTCTTTATAAAACCTTTCCTTATAGTGTACTAAATTCAAGGTGATTGAAGAAGATGGTGCACATCATACCATTGGTGCTTAGTTTGGCCGTAGTGGCATTGGCCATTCTTATATTATTTATGTCAGATTAGAAGGACCAATAATACTTTCTTGGGGTTCTCATTGTTCTAAGTGGTCACGCTGTAATTCTGATAGGGTTTTTAATAGGTATATTTGGTTATCATGATTACCCTTTTGATCTAGATGTATTGTAAACACTACGGTGTTTTTATTTAAATGAAAATCCTTGTATCCATTTGTGTGTTTTACTTGGTTGCATATAAATTAAAACCATATTATTACTTTCTCATGAGAAACAGTTTTTGTTCAGTTATTATGAAATTCAAACAAAAATGTAAACGTAAACATATCAATACACGAGGTTTGAGTTTTGGGGTGTTACATAATTCCCCCCAATGAGAAATTTCATCATAGAAATTCAATCTACATATGCATAAGAGAAATACTCTTTTATCATCTCCACCACAACCTCCATTGTGGAGGGTCCTCTAGTGTGGCTAGGTGAATTACCAAGTTTATTTCCAACTCTTCAGCTTCTCTAGACTTGATACATTTTTAGCAGAAAGTGTTGAACCTATTCAGAGTGCATTCGGGCCTCCACAGAGATGCTCGAGTGGTGGAAAGTTCGGAGATGTCCAAATGGGACATCTCTCGAAGAATTCGCCAGACTAACTCTCGATTGGGAATATCTAAGTCATAGGCACTGTCGTATAAACTGAAACTGAGAAGTTGATACATGTAAGAAGTGAAAAGGTTTCCCTCCAAAGCAGCCTTTTGAAATCTCTCCCTAGACGTGAAGTACCGGCCCAGACTAAAGTATAGAAAGGGACCATCGTGGTACTTCTCTCTTTGCATGTATTCGAAAAATTGCATCGTGGATATTATGTGGTATATATAGTCATTCTCTTAACATGAATAGAGAATTTATGGATTTTATGACAATTTATAAAGTTTATTTTAAGCTTATTGAAAATTCGTGAAAGGTAGGTACTTTTTTTCACTGGCATTGACCAATATGGTCACTAATATCTTAGTAGGGAGTGATAGGATGTGAGTCTGTCCTTCCATATAAAAATTAATTATGAAGGATCAATTGGTGAAACCTATTCAGAAATATAAAAACAGACAAGATAGAAAAAGAAATAAGGGATAAAAAATTTCATTCTCATATCACCACTAGTTTCTAAAATGTGAAAGGATAATGGTTTCCCCAGTCCCCTAATACATGAATCCCCAAAACTAGTACAAAACATTCGATCTACATGAACCATATGAATCTCGAGCAATCTGATTCAATATCATGGGTGCACCTGTGTTGTCTTCAGAGTCTGACATGTGGTGTGTTCAACTATGAGACGTCTGTATGTACTTGTTGTCTGTATACCAAATGGGAGGCTTCGTACTTAAGGATTCCAAAGTCCATTACATGAAAAAAAATGTCCATAGGATAGGACTTGACACATATATTCCATGTGGAGGTCTCCCACTACTGTAGCTTCTTGGAAATACATGATGGATTGGAATCCTTCCTCTATAGTCAATCGTCTAAAAATCCCCTCGTAGTACGTTCCCTATCGTACGTAGGACAGAAACTGGGCTTTCATCATAAAGATGTTATCCAAACCCGCCCTTCAGTGGAGTTGAAGTACTTAGGGATAATTGGATATGTCATAGAGATGTTTGAATTAAATATGGATATGGGCATAGGTTATATAATTTTCATGGATGGATATTGAAATTATGGTTTCTAGGGCCTCATTGGGGAGAGATAGAATATTTGTACCTTCATTTTCTATTTGTAAATCAGGAAAATATTCATATTTAGTAATTCAAATGTAGATTTTTCCTTATTTTAGTTCTGGTTTTCTAGATTTATCTGAACTGAATCCATTGATACGAGCTATCATGCACCGGCTCTCGAATACCTGGAGCCAGTGCCATACAGAGGATCGATTTGGTTCAGGCTCTGAGAAACCAGCTACTTCTGAAATGTTTCATCTGCTATAGTTTCCGCATGATAATTTTTAATAAAAATGTTATTTGAAAATATGAATTCCCATTAAGGGGTTTTTAAAACAAACCAAATTACTTTTAAAAACCTTCTTCTAAACTTTACATAAAACATTTTTCTTAAAGAAAAACTATAACACATGTAACATATGATAAAAGTGATCAATTCAAAACATGCTAACAAAGTTACATGGATACATGATTCAACTATTGTAATGCTCATTTGCAATAATAAGTAAAATATATGCATAAGAGATCACATGTTGAACAACTAAGAGTAATGATTATTCAGAGTTGCACGTATAGGTAATAACTTCAATTTCATATATCGAATACTAAATTTATGAGTTCTAAACATATGTCATGCCATAAGCTTTTAATTTTCTGATACTCATTAGTACTGGCTCTTACCCATGGATATTATACTAGACATATATCCACTTGGTTAATTAATTATCATGCACATAATGAGGGAATGTATAATAATGGACTTTAATTTCTGTGTGAAGACCTCAACCAATACCTAGGGGATTTCTGTAACCAGACCCCATCCCGGAGAGCCTCTATAACCGGACTCTATCCCGGAGAGCCTCTACAACCGGACTCCATACTGGAGGTTCTACTGTAACTAGACCTCAACCCAGAGGGCTTACTTTTACCGGTCCCCAACCCGGAACATACTAGTCTAATACATTCCTCAAATGTTTAATTATGAAAAGTATCAAAAGTGTCCCATATAACTTTGAATACCTAATTCCATGTCTTTTATTTCCGGTGTCCCATACCACTCCAAAATATTTAAATTATTAATTCTTTATTTTAAGTGATGAATATTAAATAATTAGATTTATCTCATAAATTAATAGCTTTACAACTGCTTCCAAAAACATCAATTCATTACATTGCATGCTTAAAAGTTTAGATAGGTATTATACATGCTCAAATCATTCACTGATAAATGGAAATGACATCGGACTAAATCATAATATTTTGGTTATTATTTAAATAATAATCTTCCCATCAACAAGCACAATCTAGTAAACCTTTTTTATGCATGTGATGTTAATTTAAAACACACAAGTAATGGTGTTACCACATAAAATGATAGTTCCTTATTTTTTCTAAATACTTGATTCATGGAAATGAATATTTATAGTTTAAAATGACCAATTTTAAATCAAGACAAGTTTTATTTGTGCACAAGAATTCATCATTTAGTTCAACTATAAATAAAATGGAAAATGAAACCATTTAATCAAAATATACATAATATAACAGATTACATTGATAATATGGATATCTCAGTTTATCGAAGGTATACATGGTTTATTACACATTCTTTTCTCATGAGAAAATTAATGAAGGATGAGAAATAATGGATAAATAGGGTTTGACATATGAAATTATAAAAATGCTAATATCTTTAAAGGTTCTTTAACTAAAATGAGTTTGACGCAGGACATACATATTTAAAACTAATGTTTTCGTAATATTATAAATCCACTTGAACCCAAAACTATATTCTAATCCATTTATTTATTTAAAAATTTTAAATCACCATTATTATCATAATGTAGAGCTATAAATAATTATGTCTATATGTCTGAATATATTCTAAGCATTTATTAAAAATCCATACCAAACACACCAAAATATAAAATTCGACCTTTGAAATATTTACACATACAAATTTTGACCTGTGAAAACCCTAGATTGACTTAGAGATGATATATGTAGCTATAAAACATATATATATATACAATTAAGTGTATAAATTTAGAATTTCATAACCAAAACAAGTACTTCTTACATTGGTTAAACATTGATAAACATATTTAGAAAACCATAATAGGTTTAGGATGGAAAAATATATGTATACAAATAATCATAACCACTATCATCTAATAAAAATGGTAGATAATAACTCATAAATGTGAATATAAATTTGAAACCATCCAAATATTTACACTCATGAATTATGAACATCCAAATAATAGATTTTGAGAGAATGACACTTAGTGTTTTGTGTAAAACATTCATTCAATGGGTTGTGCCTAAGAAGTAGTATTTAATCAAAGTCGAAAGAAAATATTTGAAATCAAATGTTTTTGATAATTCTTCACAAAACATTGTAAAACTTTATAAATACAATTTCAGATTGAAAATGGCTTATGTACCCACATAACCGTAAGGATCTAATACCATGCTTATTTGACACTTGCATGATTATCAAAATTATGAGCTAAAAGTATAAGGATGAAATTCTTAAAACCACATATATATATTATGAATATATATTTAAGAATACACATAATCACATATAAAAGTTTTCTTAAAAATGACTCCATGTATTTCATAATTCTTCAATAACTTTGAAACTCAATCTTAGAAGCCTTAAATTTGGCTTTATGAAGTTTATGCCAATCTAATGGTTTTGTATATTGTACCTATACAATTTCATATAAATACATATATGTATATAACCTATTATGTATTTAAGGCGAAAAATTATGTTTCATGGGGTGTCTATACTTAGGGTTTGTTAATACCCTGTAACTCATGATCTTGCAACTATTTAAGGAACTAATTTCAAACTGTATGTTGATGTATATTTGTTTTACAAGTGTATATATGTATATCTTCATAAAACATAAAACCCATCAAGAAAGAAAAAAAGAATAATCCCCTACCTTATCTTAGGTAGGAAGAGGGGATCAGGAGACAGTAGAAAACTTGGAGGACTCATTGAGGTCCGCTGGAGGCTTCTGAGTAAGGAACCTGGAGTTTCTTCGGATGCCTCAGTGTGGGTTTTATAAACAATACCAATAATAGTTATTTTAATGCAAGATGAAATGGATCCTAGGCCAACATAGATTATAAAAATACTAGGAAAGAGATCTATGTGGAAACCATATGAGAGGAGGGTCCGACAGCTGAAAGGGGTGAAGAAAAATGGTGCAAAAATAGCACGTAGGGTACTGATACATGACACACCACAGGAAAAATGGCAGTGCTTCGAGTAGAAAACCAGGAAGAAATTCGACGTCCAGGATCAAATCTAGCTTGGATTCAAAGGTTGGGATGTGTTCGTAGTTTATAAGGGTAATGAATGTCTCAGATTAAATCGGAGTCTGATCGGACGACCCGAGATTAAAGCAGCGCTTTAAAACCCTCAAACGGTTGTGATTAGATATCACCTGATTCGATAGCGTATAAAAATTTGGATGTTTTACCACGGCATCTGGGGGTCGAACATGGGGCCGAGATCAATGGCCCAGATCATGCGATACATGATCCAACGACCTAGATCTTGTTTCTCCCAAAAAATGTGTCCCACATCGAAACTGGGAGGCGTGGGTGACATCCTTATTAAAATAAGCCTCATAATAATCATTCAGAAATAAATCAACACACACGCAGGGGGCCTTACACACGGGCTCCCACTTACCACATAGGCCTCACCCTACCCCTGCCCACTGCGGCCTTGCACCAGCGCTGCGCACTCATGCGTTCCTGCTCCTGTGCGCCCTTTGGGGAACCTATACCAAAACTCTGGAATGGGCCTGGCTTGGGATGAGGGCTAGGCTCAGCCTCCTAGCATGATCTACCTCCCTTGTTCTAGCCAATGGGTTGTCCCTTGATGGGCCAATTTTTTTATGAAACAATCCTAAATGAAATTAAGGAATACCTAATTATACCTTGTCTATTACTAAAATTATTTATAAAAATTAAATCTTTAACATTCGAGGTTATAAATAGAAATTTGAAATACCAACATAAAATCTTTTATACTAATATTATAGTAGTGAAAAATGTAGTTTAATCTAAACATAGTTTAACTATGGTATATTATACATAGTTTTATGAAATGAAAAATATTTACAACCTGTTTATAATATTCACAAATCATTTCGAATTCCATATTGAAAAACAAAATATTTCAAAAATAATCAGGTTGTATCTTATAATATCCAATTCATAAATTTTGGAAAACTATTGTGTACTTGAACATTTATAGTTATTTTACAACAAGGCCAAAAACTCTAATTTTAGCCATTGGAATCCAACGATCACCTAAGGAAACGGTCGGGTTGTTGCCTTATTAATCCTTGCCTTAGGTTGTCCTAAATTCAAGGCGATTGGAGAAGATGGTGCACGTCACACTATTGGTTCATAGTGTGGCAATAGTGTCTTTGGCCATTCTTATGTTCTTTATGTCAAATTATAAGGACCCATATTACTTTTTTGGGGTTCTCGTTGTATTAAGTGGTCTCCCTGTAATTCTGATAGGGTTTTTAATAGGTATATTTGGTTGGCATGATTACTCTTTTGATCTAGATGTATTGTAAAAACTACAGTGTATTTTTTTAATTGAAAATTTTTGTGTCCATTTGTGTGTTTTACTCAGTTGAATATAAATTAAAACCATATTATTACTTTCTCATGAGAAACATGTTTGGTTTAGTTATTAATAAATTCAAACAAAAATGTAAACATAAACATATCAATGCATTAGGTTTGAGTTTTATGGTGTTACAAGTTGGATATTTTACCTATCTCTTTAATTGAGAAAACTCTTCTCAACTAGGTTTGGTACAAAATATAATGTTGAGATAAAATTAATAATTATTAGTTTGTCATATATATACAACAACAAAAAAATTACACAACACTCCCACTAACCCACTTGTATAAAAACGAATCATTAAGGTTTTTGATTAAACCAATCTCTTTAATTGTATCATTTAATTATATGTTATAAAATTGAAAATATTATATCAATCCATAAATAGAAAATTACGATTTTTAGTCATTAATTATTTCATTTAGCACATAAAATCAGTAGATTTTATTATATATGTAACAAAAATAGATTTTAGAATGTTTTTTAAATGAATACTATTTTCAATGGCATGGTCCATGCACAATACTGAGTTTACACAAAACAAATTATAGTATATATATTATATTATTTAAATGATATTGTGATATCCTATTCTATGATTTAATAGGTATCAGTAGGAGTAATCAAGGTAAAAAATATACCTTAAAAAGTTTTAAATATTTAAATATATTTACTAATTCCTAGGAAATATGTACTCAACTTTTAATGATAATAAGTAAATCATACAGAGTTAAGAACAATTAATGTTTTAAAGGATTAGTTTTCTATATATACAGGTTTTCCATACATTTTGGTCTTTTTAATTAAAATTTTATATTTTATAATTTTATAATTTTTAATTTATAAAATTTAATTAATTTTTTTATTCATCATACCCAAATTAACTTAGATTAATGTTTTGTGATATTTCAGAAATAATGTCACATTCATGACATTATCGTGATATAAAAATGTATTTAAAGTTAATTTAAAATTGTTTATATAAAAAATATATATTTATCAAGTAATTTAATGTGTTTAAAATTATAAATTTATGTATAAAAATTTATGTTCGACATTTCGGAAATCTGAGTAACCTTTTTATTTAAATAAAACTATATTGGTACTACTCAGTTAATAAAGTTTTAATAATGTAAATTTTCCTTTTTATTTGGTTTTAATATAAACTAACTAAAATTTTATTATTCATAAACTAATTTATTAAATGGAAATCAGCATCATACATTTTTTTCATATAAAATCATTTTCAACTTTAATAGGCATTTTTCTATATATTGATTTTTTTGTTTTGGGAACTTATAGTAAAAGTAAGTTTTGAAAATTGGTTAACATTAATATTGGAAAATATATTCAAAATTTTAAATAAAAATTAGATAATTTCTTAATAATTTACATTTCATTGTTATTCATAATGAATAGTAGTAATGGTAAAAGATTATAACCTCGATAAAGGGTATAATGGGTCAATCGAGGTTAAAACTATGTGATAAGTTCTCAAAATCTGTCTATTTTTTTATTTCAATAAATGTGGGTATTTAGATAAAACTAATATTTTATTCTAAAATATTGAGATTTGTTGTCCTGATTCTTTCATAATGGACTTTATATTATTTTACGTTAATAATAAGTACAAAGTGTCTCCCTCTTTCGTTTAATATCTCTGATATGAATTCATATGAATAAAAAGATATTTATTTTTTTTATAAAATTTAATTTTTTAGAACAAAAATTAATTTTATTTTTAATTTCCTATTACTATTTTTACTAGTATAATTACATAAAACTCTTGCACGTCACTGATGCATCACTTGTGAAAGCGAGTGAAAAGTCAATGTAAATAGTTTAAAAATATTGAAAGTGATGCCTTTTGAATAATTTAAACTATTTAATAAATTTTATTGATAAAAAAATTTAGAAATATTTCATAAATTCAAATTTTAACTCAAGGGTAATTTAATTATTTTTTATGAAATATTTTGTAAATTGTCTTGAAAATTACGTTAAGGATATTTTATGTTAATCGATAGTTATTTAATTGTTTTACAAATAATAAAAATCCTATATTTTTCATGTTAATTTTTAATGGTCAATCATATCAACTATAATCCACTTATGATCCAATTTCTATTTTAGAATGGAATTATTGACCCATAAAGACTATGCATATTGGTACCAAAGTAAAGGTTTAAAAGGGTTAAAATATGAATTATCCTAAGATATATGGTTCAAAATTAAATAAAAATTCTTAAATCATATTGTTTGCATTTATTTAGATCATTTATCATAAAAAATTAAATATTTATTCAATTTGGAGGTATTTTTTTAAGAAATTTATCTTATATTATTTTAATGTTTAGAATAATTAAAATTGTGCCCCTCCCCACACATATAAAAGAGATCCTTATCTCCTCTATTATTAACACCTTATTAGGACACATAGCTTGAAAAATCCCTACCAAAATATCTTATAAAATTTCTTAAACACATTATATAGGTTATGGTCTTCTTAAAACCACAACCCAAGGTTCCTTAAGGAGATATCCAAATAAGGATTCACAAATAAGTGGAATTTTTTTTACTGAATCCTTTTATGTTAATTTCTTCTTATACCTGATCCAAATATTCATAAAACATATTAAAATGGTGAAATAATTAATATTATCTAAATAAAATTTTGTTATTTTAATATAATAATCATTATCTATTTATCAACCATCCAAATGGAAAATGAAAACGTCATTATGTGTACTTATGGACTACCATCTCCACAACCGATGTACTTTTTTTCATCACCCTATCTCTTTGATTGTTATAAAAATTCATTTAATAGATATAAGTGAAGTATATAACATAATTATGATTCTTTAATTGTAATATCATTCAACATTATTAACCATAAAATATTTTGGAAAATGATAACATCGCTCATGCGTTCATGTGGACTACCACCTCCACAAAGTGAAGTGATTGGTTTTCTATTTTTCATGAATGTATGTTCAAAAGGATAGATTTAAAGAATATATATTATATAATTATTATTATAGAAAGGTAAATTATTGTTTAAAATTATTTATTTGTCCATATTAAAGTATAAACATCACTCGTGTGTACATAATGACTATCATCTCCCTGATGAGATGTAATTAATTTTTCATCACCACATTAATTGGATGTTTAAAATGATTATATAATGAATATATATAATATTTATTATATGATTAATATAATTCAAATTATTAGACCCTAAAAAAATACAAGGAATGAAACCACCAAAAAGTTTTATGTATGGAAAATAGAACAGTTTACACACAAAATGTTCATTTTAATGAATAATTGTTAATAAATGGGTAATTGGAAATTATAATGGAATGATATATAATAATATTTATTGGAATATGGTTCTAAAAATATATATATTAAATATACATATATTATTAAATGTTTTCAGAAATGTAAGAATCAATTCAAGACTTGAAGAAAGATTTTTTATTCTCATTATTATTTATTTGAGGCATCTATCTTATTCACCACTTGTTTATTATGAGATGTGTATAGACCAATAATGAATGTATTAAATCCATATTTTTATGAAAATTATGAGGATAAAAATATAACTCTATTTTTCTCACTTTCCTAGTGTTTTGATTCAGATAGTACTAAAACTATAAGGGTTATTTGTCTCAATATTGTTTTATTGAGACATGTTTTGTGTTATGAACCCATTGTGTATATTTGGTGTATATACACCCCATTTAATTTCTTTAACAATGAATACCTTTAAGAAAATGTTACTTAAACATTCATATGAAGTTATTTATTTTATGGGGGTCATGATTCAAAAGTTACCAATTCGGTAAGAGTTTTTTTACAATATCATTTATTTTTGGGATTGTCTGTGTGAAATTTATAAAATAGTTAATTATATAACAACTTTATTTTAAAACACAACTATTTTATTATACTATGGTTATTTATATATTTTTTCAAGTATAATTTATATTTTTTCTCACTTCTGTACTAAAAAATATTGACAAAATTCTTTTAAGAATAGATGACCGTATTTTATCTTTTTGGGTTGGGAATTTTTTCTTAAATATATATATGCCTAAAATTGTTTAATGGATTTTTTTATTATAAATTAAATTTTATAAAAATATAATTTTTTTATTGAGAAAAATAGAAAGAGTGTGTTAATTTCCCATTAAATTTAAATCAATAAAAGAAAACATCAATTTTAAAATAAAATGATTTTGATAAGATAATGAAATTAAAAGGATAAAATGAATTATGTTATGAATAATAAATTTGATAAATATTAAATATATAATATAAAAATTTATTAAATGGGAAAATGATCATATCATATTTATAAAATTATGGATATTGATAATAGAATCATTTCTTAATGATATTAAATTTAGGAGAGAACACAATTTGATAATTAGGTTGGTAATAGAACATAAGGTACCCTAATATCAACAACTTAAAATTATTTAAAGATGTCTTTTTAATACATTCAATTAGTTTTAACAAAATCACTTGAACTACTTCCTTTTCTTATTGTATAACCAAAAAATATATTTTTTGGTTTTAATGGAGACACACAAACCAAATATTCCATGGTTTTAATGAAGACCTAAGAACCAAAGGTAGAAAGGAGGGATAATGAGAGATGATTTTATGGGCTCAAATCATTTACAATTTTGGTCAATGGTGGTTGGGGTGAAACCTAATAGGAAAATCCCATAATTGTACATCTAAAAGACTAGGGTTGAAATCCAATAAATCCCCTTATGGGATTTTTGACGTGGGTGATAATGCAAGCATGATGTGGGCATAATGAAATAGGCATGATGTTACACAGGGAATTCGGGCCATGTTCATGGGAAAATTGGTATTAGGCCTAAAATATATGTAATAGTTCTCCCTCTACCCAGATTTAATGAGTAATTTTCATTCATAATAAAAAGAGGCATCATCCCCAACATTAAAAAAATATTATGGTCAACAATATCTCTTAAGGGAAAGAAAATATTTGAGAGAGGGAGATATATGAAAAAGGGATTTGCTTTAAGATATAATGAAAGTAGGTTAGGATATTTTTAGGATGGATTGTATAATTATAGTGATTGGTATTTGATTCAAGGATAAAATTGTTTCACAATTTTATTTTTCAGATCCGTGAACTCAAGGCCTTTATTTATATATTTTAAATATTTTGAAAAACTTATATAATTATTTTGGGAATAATGAATTCCGTGAAGACCTAATTGAATTCTGTTTGAATACTATTAAATGCATTCCAACCATCGTCTCAGCTTGAACCATGCCTCATTGAAGTAAACATGGACGTTTTGGCCGTAAAAATGTATAAAAACATTGGTGTGGCCACCGTAATATGGCCTTTTTAGCATTTCATCCTACCTTTCCACCATGGATTAGAAACAAAAGGTGTGGGCCTGGTCATTTTCCATGGAGCATCAACAGGTGGCTCTTACACTTCCATGAAAGATCTTTTAAGGTTTTTATAGCCTCCATCCCTGGATTTAATAATTCCATTAAAACTTATTCATGGATATTTTAAGGTTATTTCAATATTTTAACAATATATTATCCAAATAAAAATTCCCATCACTCACTCACAACTAAATTTTTTATTTCAAAATCCCTAAAACCCAGGGGGTCTAAATTGGTAAAGACATAATGTTTCACTATAAAAAAGAGGGACAAAATCCTGTGGAAAACATTGTTACGACCAGTCCATGTGGGGCCTATGCTGTGACTCCCCAAGCCTACCTCTAATAGGCCAGGGGCTGGTGACTAGAATTGAGTAGGAATATCACTAACATGGGAGGCATTTCTTAAGTACCTATACACACACACACATCTCCAACTCCACAAATTATGAAATGTAAAACCCACTAAGGAACAAAATGAATGCATACAACTAAACCCAAACAATAGAGTACAATAAAAGTAAAGTGCAGAAAGTAAAATTGGGCTAGAATACAGGACCCCCCAAAACAAGAGTCTAGAAACTAAAAATTCCAACCTGTAATCACAAAGAGGTACTGGGACTGCTACTCATAGACGTAGGAACACCACAACCTCTAGGGAACTTAGAATGCTCGGTCTGGTCTCGGTCCACCATGGACTCTGTCAAAAGGGCACTCGTCTGTGCAAGACACGACACGTATGGGCAAAGCCCGTGTAGGGGCGAGTATAAAAGTACATAGTAGAAGACCTCGATAACCACAAATCAATAAAAAATTTAAAGTTATAGTCATCTCTACACAATATATGTGTAACAAAAATATAGCATGAGAAAAACAATCCATATATACTCAAAAACCAAACCCATAGTTTAGAGACAAGTCACACAACCATCTACCCCCATTAGGGATTCAGTTTGAAAGTTCCATGAAGAACTCTTCTAAGAGAACTCACTCCATGAGTTTGATAATTTTGATTTCATCCGTTCGAGAAACACTATTCATCAAAAAATGTATGATATATAAATACACTCATGCTTGGATAACACGCTCTTGAGTGGGGAAAGTTCATGATACATAGATGAGGATT
Organism: Viscum album; assembly: GCA_963277665.1. Taxonomy (NCBI): domain Eukaryota; kingdom Viridiplantae; phylum Streptophyta; class Magnoliopsida; order Santalales; family Viscaceae; genus Viscum; species Viscum album. The sequence continues at coordinate 2,111,927,087 of OY728128.1, forward strand.
ACTACTAGGGCCATGGACAATACCGCAGATCATCTCTATTCACATGATAAGTAGAATATTGGTGTCCTGTAGAATATTTCTGTCGATACCAGACACTACCTAGGGTCAAGAATGGATAGAGGATCTCGCTCTATTCCTATCATAGGGATACCTTATTCTATATTGAAAATTTCAGCTGAAGGGATCATACTCCTGTGGATGGAAATGATACCAGACCTTCAAGGAAATGAGTGAAAGGGGAACTAACCTATTTGAAACACTCTGAATGAATGGTGGACATGAGGATCCAACCATGATCCATGATATACACGGTGTGTAAATGGGTCACACGTCATGTCTCTTGACTCTGGGTACTACCTGGGTAAAAACATCCCAAGTCATAACAATATTCCGTGTTGAAGGGGATAAATACAAGGCATGTTGTAGGGCTAGACTCCGTGTCCAAGTAATCGAGGATCCCACCGTGTATGCGGTCGTGTGCCCAAACAAGGATTCAACCCATGTGGGGAATCTCGTGTGACCGATACATGGGGTAACACGTGTAATAATCCCGGTCTGGCCGTGTGGTGGAGTACATGACCGTGTACTCCACCTCGTGTCTGTGTATCCTCTGGATACACACTGAGTCCTGCATAGCCGCGTTTGTCATGTCGCGCAGGGTCTATATGACATGGTGAAAAGCTGTGTTGTCCATCCCGTGTCTGTTTACTTTCTAGAATACATGAAAACCATCTGGGAAGGTCCCACATAGCATGTGACAGGGGCCACATGGCTTGTGATACCTCTCTATCACCCAAAACCCTAGACGCCACCACTGGTACCACACAGCGTGTTATTCAGGATGCACGCCGTGTGTTCTGGAAAAATCCAGAAATGTGAACCTACTCCGTCATGCCTTGATGATGCTCTAATCCTCAATTCGATAATTAGTGTTCCACAAAACTCAAAATCAAAGGTCTCCCCTCCCTGATATTGATGTTCTGGGAGGTTTCGAGGGTCTGATTGGCCCTAAAAACTCGATTCAGTCATTTGCGCGAAGTACGGTCGAAGGACGATTTCTTCCAAACCACGTCGATTCGTCTTCTGCCATCACCGTCTCACCTCCTTTGAGTCTTCATAATGAAGAATATCAAATTTTGTATCGTTGTGTCATGAAAGGTACATGCAATGGTCTGTTGTTCATAACCTCATGAAGAATGCAAATAACACAGGGTTAAAACAAAGGAAGAGATTCAATGAAAAAAGAAGGAACGCACCTATTCTGTCATTCGTCATGGAGTTGATCTACTCCCATTAATAGGATTAATAAGATAATCAAAAACAATACAACAATTAACATGATATCAAATCCTGAATTAAAATTCCAAATGAAATGGAAATTAACACCCTCCCGAAAGAACGTACGATCCACGAGTCAACCTATTTGTGGGTTGATCCAGGTTTATAATTTAATCCAAGAACGGGGAAAGTAATAATCAAAATAAAACCCCCTATCTCAAGTCAGTCAAATAATGATCGTTGTGTCACATTCTTTGTCAAGGATCAACGAATCTGGGATGTATCAATCGATCACGACGTTGCCATCTGCCAATGGGTTATCCCCCAAAGCTTCAATTGAAAATCATCAATTCACACAGTTATGTAGCTTTCCCTACAAATTTTGTATAATCAGGTATTTATATGGTAGGATTAGGTTGTTACACAAAAAAGAAAACATTTTAAATAAATTAGTTCCTAATTAATTTTATTTCATTTAAAATCCAAAAACTATCTTTTTTAGTCGATTGGTGCCAATCAATGTTAAGACCCACCAAAGATAAAGTCATTGCTCTAAATGAAATGGCTCCCTCATATTTCTTGTCTTAATACAAATTTAAATGTAATTACACTTTTCCATGTAAACCACTCGTGCATGCTGTTTAGAAGTTCAATTTATTTCAAACATTTATTCCGGGCACTCCAACCCTTTGAATCGCACGCCGTCGAAAGTTCTCCTCATGAAATTATTCCAAACAATACTTAATAATAATATGTGGAAAATCCAAGACATTATATTATCCCCACCTTAGGGTTTTATGCCCCAAAAAAGCAAAAATGAGGCTACTCAAAAAGATGTGGGTACTGGGTACAGATATGAGCCTGCCACTCCCACGTGCTTTGATTAAGATTATTGGGCTACCACAAAACACACACCAATGAAATTGCTCGCCCACAAAGGATCCCCTCTTGCAGATCCCCAATCTCCCCTGGGTACTCAACAAAGGTCGCTCGATACTTGATGTCTAGCTTTCCCTAGTCGATGATGTGTGATGGGTCATGCACGTACCTCCTCAGCTGGGACACATGGAAGAAATCATGTACCTGGTGTATTTTTTGTGGTAGGGCTAGGTGGTACACCACCTCTCCAACTCTATGTAGTATCTGTAATGGTCGGATAATCCTAGGATATAGCTTGTCTCACCATCCAAATCTAGGTAACCCTCATCGAGTTGAGACCTAAAGGAAGATGTGGTCTCCCTCCTTAAAATCCAGAGGTCTCCAACACCTGTCAACATAAGACTTATCTTATATTTGTTAAGTCTTCATCTGCTCCTGGATGATATGTACCTTCTTGGTGGTAGCTCGCACCAACTCTAGACCCATGAGTAGTGACTCTCTGTGGTCGGTCCAGTAAAACGGTGACCGATAGGGTCTCCCATATAAAGCCTCGAACGGTGCCATACCAAAGGTGGACTAGTATCTATTATTGGATGAAAACTCCTCAAGTTGTAGTTGTTCCTCCCAACTGCATCCAAAGTCAATGATATAGGCCCACTTCATATCCTCCAGATCCTGAATGGTTCTTACCATGTGACCATCGTTCTGTGGATGGAACTCCATGCTCAAGCGTAGCTACATCCAAAAAGCCTCCTAAAATCCCTTCCACAACCAGGATGTAAAACGGGAATCTTAAACTGAGAATATTTTCAAATTAACATCGTGATGACGAACTATCTCCTACCCATAGAGGCGTCCCAAGCTCTCTACAAAACACTACTTACTGATAGCTAGGAAGTGGTCCGACTTGGTGAGTCAGTCAATGACCACCCAGATAGAATCATTCCCCTTGGACGTTTGTGGAAATCCCATCACTAAGGCCATCGATATTCCATCAAACTTCCACTCTGGAACTTCTAGGGGTGAGAAAATCCCATTGGAACCTGTTACTCAGCCTTCACCTACTGGAATGTAAGGCCTCGAGAAAAGAACTATGCTACTTCCTTCTTTATTCCTAACCACCAGAACTGTCATCAGAGATCCTAGAACATCTTCTCCACTCCAGGATGTACCTCCAAGGGGGATGTCTGAAACTCACTCATGACCTCCTCCTGTAACACCAATGGTGCAATAATGAGTCCTCTGAAAAGAACTATGTTCTCTCCACCTTGCGAATATCCATCAATAGAATATCCCATGGATAACTAAGCATGTAAAACCTCACAGTAGACATCCCCAAGATGCACCTCCCTAACTTGCTATAAGAGTAGAGGGGTTACAACCATTGATTGAAGGTAAGCTTCATCTTCTCTATCGACGAAGGACAACTATAACGAGGCCAACTGTCCCATCACCCCACTCATCAGTTGTGAGCTCGATCTCCTGCTAAGAGCATCAACTACACTATTCCTCTTCACAAGAGTATAGATGATCTCAATGTCATAGTCCTAGATGAACTCTAGCCAAAGACTTTGTCTTATATTCAGATCCATCTATGAGAAGATGTACTTAAGGCTCTTGTGGTCAGAGTAGACGATAAACCGCTCACCCATAAGGTAGTGTTTCCACATATTCAATGTGAAAACTACAACTGCCAACTCGATATCATGGGTCGCATAGTTCACCTCATGTGGCCTAAGCTGGAGTGAACCATAAGCAATAACTTCCTTTCTATATATTAGAAAATAGCCCAAACCATTCCCTAATGCATCGCATAAAACTATGTACTCGACACCCTCCTTTGACAATCTCAAAATCAGGGCACTCGTAAAACTTTGTCTTAACTACTCGAAAGCCTAGTGGCACTTCTCCGTCCACATGAAAGGTTTCCCCTTACTGGTTAAGGTCATCATCAGTGATGATATCTAGGAGAAAACTGGAATGAATCTCCAAAAATAGCATGCTAACCCAAATAATATACACACCTCTGTCACGCTCTGAGGTGGCTCCCATTCTAACACTACCTCCTGCTTGGTTGGGTCTACAGCTTGGCTCTTAGAGTATGTCTAGAACCATCCGTAGGTGTCTCATGTGATCCTCCTCTGATTCCAAGCACACAAGGATTTCGTTGATGAATACCACTACGAACTGGTCTAAAAATGGATGGAAGATTTGGTTCATCAGTCCCATGAACACTGTGAGGGAGTTATTCATACCAAAAGGTATAAAAAAGTACTAATCCAGATTGGATTTGTAATCATTGTTTCCTTGATCAGTAAAATATATCATTTTCTTTCAAAAAAAAGTACTCATAGTGACTGTGTCTGTATCTGAATGTTGTCTTCGGTATATCCTCTTCTTGTACTCGTATCTGGTCATAACCTGATTGAAGGTCAACCTTTGAAAACCACTATGACCATCTTAGTTGATCAAAGAGGTCATCAATCCTTGTAAGTGGTTACTTGTTCTTCACTGTTACGAGATTCAGGCCCTATTAATCCATGCACAACCTCTAACTGTCATCTTCCTTCTTGGAAAACAAAACTGGGTCCGCCTAGGGTGAAACATTAGGTCTTAAAAAACCCTTGATCTAAAAATCCTCCAACTGCACCCTCAGCTCGCAAACATCTATAAAAGAATTCCAATATGCTGGTGAAAAAATCAGTTTCGTCCTTGGGTGTAAGTCGATGTAGAATTCGATCTCCCGGTGGGGAAGAAGTCTTGGAACATCTTCAGGAAAGATGTCCTTGTTATTTTCCACTACTTTTGGGAACTGTAAGCTCGCAAAATATACTTCTCCAAGGGTAAGGATAGCCAAATCATGAGTGATCAGCTGAAACCACTTATGCAAGATCCCATTTTGTGCTGCATGGGTCTCCTTTTCACTGATAAAGGAAAACCTTGTCACATCATTGTGGACACACCACACTCTTTTCCTAAAGTAGTCAATCTGGGCATAGACCGAAGATAACCAATCTATCCCGAGAGTAACGTCGTAAGGCCACAACACTGCCACAAAAATGTTTCAACTAAAACTCTTACCTCCAAGGGTAAGATCACACTATCTGCAAAGGTGTGTAATCATTGCGTCTCCTCCTGTAGGTGTCTCCAAGTGTAAGGGTCGACTCAACTGCTCTATTAAAATCTCAAGGTTTCGCACAAGACATGCGGCGAGGAAGGAATTAGTAGCACCTGAGTCAATTATTACAGCAGATAATCTAGAGAAGACACAGATCGTACCTCAGATCATCCCTTGATTCCCTTGGTCATACGCCTCAACCGCATGAATCTGTCTCTACCCCACTCCCCCAGCTACTTGAGACTAGTTCGGACCACCTGGGGATGGTGGTGGAAGTAGATCGAAGCATCTTCCACCACTTGCAACTATCCTTGCTCCTCTTCCACATCTGCCACCTGGTGGCTCTGCCTGCTCCACTCTCTGACTCTTCCTCAATGGTCCATCAATAGTTTCCCTATCAGTAGCTCAACGAGTTGGAAAGTCTCTTGTGTTATGTCCTCTACCTTCACATGAGTAGCACTACCTCTCCCTTGGCTAAATGGATCTATCCTGAGAGCCCTGGATTATCTATCCCTAGTCCTGGGTCCTCTTGTGATGTCACCCACATCTAGATCCATGCTCTTGATTTCATTTCTCAGCTTTTGAGGTCATCGCACCTGTCTTCCTAATGATGACTGTCACCGGCTGTTTCTACTCTACCAAGAAGCTCTTGGTCACCAAGGCCCGCTCGAGCACTCCGACATAAGTCTAAATGAATTGAAGCACATCACAATCTCATATTTCCTGTCATAGACCTTGCTCGAAGGTCCAAGATTTGAAGTACTAATTCCTAACCATATCCTATGAGTAATTGGTGAGGTTGGTGAACCTTGGTGAATAGTCATCCACTGTCAAACTACCCTACTAGAGCTGGAGAAGGTCCTATATATGCACTGATCTCCACATAACCAGAGAGAACTCCTTCCTAAAGAGCCACTCAAACATTGTTGATGAATGAGTCTCCTCGTTGTGAGTCTGTGTGGTTAGACTCCACCATCGTCCCATTGATCCCTGAATAAGGCTTGCTCCTAGGATCACCATCTGGTCTAATGGTGTCCTCACTATATGGAAAACTCTAGTCACCGCCTCAAGCTAGTCCTCAGCCACCTCAAGGTCAGGCTCGCCTCAGAACCTTAGGGGTCTTTTTCTTTGAAACTCAAGGATCGCTCTCAGCCTGCATCCCTTTTCGGTCAGTACTGAAGGTACCACAGGCTGCTCCACTAGTAGTGGTATAGTAGGTGAACCCTCCCAGAGGTAACTCCTGGGGAACTTGTCCTTGTATCGATGCCTCATCACTGAGGGGGTCATCTTCATGATCGCGCTGCAAAATCCTAGCAGGTATGTGTTGCGGAGGCATCCTGTAAGGAAGCAAGACATACCATGGTGAATTATTATATCTGGATAGATGACTCAAAGGAAATAGAAAACACAACTCATTCTTATATGATGCCTATACCATTCTTTTACTTCCCTGAAACTAGTGTTTTCATGTACCGAGTTGAGAACCAGGTTATCAGAGCCCTGGTGTATGGATACATCGACCGCCCGCACCAACACTAGAGTCTCTGGCCTGAATTTTGATCTTGAAACACTTAACACTATTTCCCCAAACCAATCTCACAAACTCTTATTTCTAAGGTAGAACCGACCACCTCTGATACCACTCTATTATGACCCATCCTAGTGGGGCCCATGCCATGACTCCCCAATTCCAACTCCAATAGGCCAGGGGCTGATGACTAGTACTAAGTAGGCATATCACTAACATGGGAGGAATTTTATAAGTACCTATACACATGCACACATCTCCAATCCCACAAATTATAAAATGTTAAAACCATTATGGAACAAAATTCATGCTTATAACTAAACCCAAACAACATAGTACAACGAAATTAAAGTGCAGAATGTAAAACTGGGCCACAATACAAGCCCACCAAAAACAAGTGTTTGAAAACAACAAAGTCCAACCTATAAACACAAAGAGGTACTGAGACTACTTCTTGTAGTCGTAGAAACAACATGGACTATAGGGAACTCAGAAAGTTCGGTCCGGTCCAAGTCCACCCTAGACTCCATCAAAAGGGCGCTCGTCTGCACAAGACATGACACGTGTGGGCAAAGCCCGTGTAGAGATGAGTATAACAATACTCAGTAGAGGACCCCGAAGGCAAAAAATAAATACAAAAAGAAAATATATAGCCATCACTACACAATATATGTCTACTGAACATATATCAAGAGAATAACAATCCATATATACTCAAAACCCAATACCGTAGTTTAGAGACAAATCACACAATTGTATACCCCTGTTAGGGATTCAGTATGAAGGTTCCATGAATCACTCATCCAGGTTAAATCACTCCATATGTTTAATAAATATAATGTTCTATATCTAAGAATATAGATCTTTAAGAAATCCATGAGATATAGATACACTCATTTCGAGATAACACAAACTGGAGTGGGGAAAGATCACGATACACAGACGAGGATCATTTCCATGGCCTCAAAATATTCCCAAAATCATCTGGATTCACCTACTAAGTAGAGGATAGGCATCCTGTAGGAGTAGTCATATCGATAACTGACTCTACCTAGGGTCAGGAATGGATATAGGATCTCACTCTAGGCCTCTCCGAGGGATACCTGACTCTATCTCGGAAAGTCCTGCTGAAGAGATTAGACTATTGTGGATGGAAATGATACTTATCCGTCATGGGAACAAGTAAAATGGAAACTAAACCATGTGATGATTTTACATGGATCATTGTACAAGAGGATCAGACCATGATCCAGGATATACATGGCATGGAGAAGGGCCATAGACCATGTCACTTGACTCTGGGTACTGGCTATGTAAAAACAGCCTGAGTCAGAAGAACATGTCATGTTGAAGGGGATAAGTACACGGTGTTTAGTCGCACCACACTCCATGTCTGAATAACTGGGGTTCCCTTCATGTACGCAACCATATTCTCATACACATATTCAACCTATGGGGCCATTCTATGAAACCGATACATGACGTAACTCACGTAATCAGCATGGTCTAGCTGTGTGTTGGAGAACATGGCCGTGTACTCCACGCTGTGTCCGTGTGTCCCCTGTATACACACTGAGTCCCACTTAGCCGCCTCTTTCATGTCGCCTAGGGTCTATACACCATGTTGTGAAGCTGTGTAGTACATCCTGTGTCCATGTAATTTCCAGAATACACACCGAGCTTTGAGGAAGGTCCCACACATTGTGTTATAGGGGTCACATGCCGTGTGATACCTGTCTATCACCTGAAACCCTATCCACATCTGATACCACATGACGTGTTATTCAGGATACACGCCGTGGGTTCTGAAAAAAAATCTAGAAATGTTAACCTAATCCACTGTGCATCGGTGATGCTCTGATCCTTGATCCAAAATTCCATTTTCCCTGAAAATCAATATAAAAGGTCACCATTCCATGTTATCGATGTTCCAGGATGATTTAGGGGTCCGATTTTCCACGAAAACTCGATTAGATCATCTGCACAAAGAATGATCGAAGAAACATTTCTTCCAAACATTTTCTATTTGTCTGCCACCATCACCATTGCACATACGTTGAGTCTTCACAATGTTTAATATCAAATTTTGGATCATTTCATCACAAAATTAATGTTCAATAATCCATTGTTCATAACCCCAAATGAATGCGAAGAACGTGGGGTTAAAAAGAAGAAATAAATTCAATGAACAAAGGTGGAACACACTTCTTCCGTCATTCTTCACGGCATAAGTCCTCTCCCATTAGTAGGATTAATAGGAAAATAAAAAACCATACAATAATTTACACGATATCAAATCCTGAATTGTAACCCCAAAAAACGGAAATCAACCACCTCCCATAAGAACGCATGATCCACAAGTCAAACTATTTGTGGGTTAATACACATTAGTTGTTTAATTAAATAATGGGGAAATTAATAATTGAAACAAAAACCCCTACCACAATTCGGTTGAAGAACTATCACTATGTCGTGTTCATTGGTGAGGTTCATCAAATCCAGGATGCGTCGATTGATCGTGTCGACGTCGTCCGCCAATAGGTTCTCACCAAAATATTCAATTTGAAATCCTAAATTCACAGGGATATAAGGATAACCATATGAAATTTCCATAATCAAGTTTTTATAGGAGAATATTAGGTTTCTGTTTAAAAAGGAAAAATTTTAAATAAATTAGTTGGAAATTTATTTTATTTCTTATTAAATCCAAAAACTAATTTTTTTAGATGACCAGCACTAATCGATGTTAGGCCCCACCTAAGGTAAATTTGCTGCTCTGAACACAACGATTCCCTCATGTTTTTTATCTAATCACATATTTAAAATTAATTCCAATTTTATTGGAATACCAATTGTGTATTCTTTTTAAAAGTTTAATTTACTCCAAACAATTATTTTTGGTACTCCGGGCCTCAGAATCGCACGTCATCGAATGTTCTGTTCTCGAAATAATTCCATACAACATCAAAAAACTATACACTAAAAATATGAGATATGACATACATCCCAAGGAATCATAAATAATTAAAATTTCAATTGAACTGCATTTACTATGGATAATTCCATCAAACAAATACCCATCCCTCCAAGTATTGCTATCCTGAATGTCATGGATGAAGAGAAACCTACACTTCATGATTTAATATACTAAATTACATGGGATGATGGAATTAATGAGGAAGGAATCCAACTATAATCTTGTAGTCTATATCAACCAAGGCAATGCTAATATTGAAGAGGATTTATAGGGAGATGTCATTAATGAAAACTATTTTATCATCCATAATATAGTCTCCCAATCCATTAAATGTATTTAAAAAAATATAACTAAATCCCTATCACCACACATAATGTCAAAACCTCCCATAATTCCCTCTATGATGGACCCATCAACATTTAACTTCACACCAACACTGTGAGGACTCAAATGGACCCACCTCTCATGAAGAGTTCTTTCACCTCTATCTTTGATGATCGAGTTACTAGGTATAATCCCTCTTCTATAATACAAGGCCACTCTTCCTAGAATAAGAACATATATCTTTACCATAATATTTAATCTTTAAACATAAAGTTTGTGATGAGAGTTGTTCTTTCCTTCACATCATTTATTAAATGCCTCCAAAATCACCTGGCCCAAAGGAGTGAACACCATGCCTCAAAGATTGATCACATATTAATTATTATCCACAACTAAACCCATATTGAAAGAATGTATTTAATAGAACCCCCTTATACAAATATTACAATATTATATCCAACAAGAACCTACATGAAGCATTTCCATTCACCCATAAATAATAAATGCTAGATCAACTCCACTATTAGAATCATGAAACCTAGGGAACAAGAGGCCATGTGAATATATATCCTATGAATATTATCATCTATAATAATGACCTTGATTCCCAAACTCTAGATAGGGAAGTTTATTTTTATCAAGATTTCCTTACACTAAAAGGAACACCTTTCAGGTTCATCAACCAGTTGAATAATTTTATGATGGGTATTTTTTCTAATTTATGGTAGTAGTAATCATCCCTGGATGAATTATTACATTCATAAAGTATATATCAAGGACTAGGAATCCAAGAAACAAGAGTGTATGTCCAACTCAATTATCATTCTGATATATGATTTTACCCTTCCCAACAACCCCCCCCCCCCCCCCCCACAACGTATCTGTAAGAACATAAAAATATTCAATCATGCATCATGTTACACACATGATCATTCCTTTATGATTCACCCAGCATCCCTATTCCTCACCATATCTACCAATCACAATCATCACCCATAAAGACTTTCCTTCGATGATATCCCATGTTGTAATTTCCAAAATTCCATGCATATTCTCCACCACACTTCTCAATTTAACACCTCCCTTTAAGACCATAACAACCAATTAAATTTTTTAGTTATTCCTTGACTCTATTTTTGAAAACCTTTTGTTCAGGTATTATTATGGGTTTTTTGGGTGAAGTTTTAGGAATTTCTAGATGCATTTTTGGTTGTGCATGGCTGGCATGCGGTTTGAGAGAACCATGCACCCCCCTAGTGAAAACTGTACACCCATGTATAGTGGAGAGATATATCATTGGCGCATGGTTTCACAAACTGTTTTCCAGCCTAGGGGAAACTATGCACCCCAAATAGTAGGGGTGTATGGATGGACCATGTTACCCCAAACCATGCACCCCCTAATAGAAAATTGTTCGTGGGTGTTTTATTTATTTTAAAAATGTATTTTAAATTCCCAAACCTTCCCCGGTTAATGTGTTGAGTGATACCATTCATCCATTACATGAATTATGTGGCGTCTAATGCTATCTAGAAGCAGTGTTGGATCCCCTAAACCTAGTTCATGATAGATAAAAGTGGCATGGATTTCATTGCAACTCCTCCGGGAGATGGGATTTCCTCTTGTGATTTTTCTTATGATATCTCTTTATCTCCCCCATGGAGTTCAATGGATCATTTCATATTGTATAGATAAAAAATTTATTTGTTTAGATCTTGACTCTAGGCTTCATTTCTATATATCCTTTTCCTTTGGCCTACTTTAGCATTCTCATTGTAGCTATTCATTATTTGATTTCCTTGATTAAAGGTAAGTTGGTACATAATTATTCTCCCTTCAATTAAAACTGTTAGTTTCATAAATAAATTGAAATGATTTATTAATTTGTTTAAAAACATGGAATTATTATTTTTTTATCCTTGATTTGAAATGGGAATGGAAATTGATAAAAAACCCCAATTTTAATGGAATTGAAATTGTGGGTTAGATTTGTGGAAAATGATGGATTTATTTTGGAAATAATTTTGATGAATGTTATTTGATGTTAATTTTGATACAAATTGTTAAAATTAACTATGATTTCAAATGGTGAAAACCAATGTGTTGGTTTTGAAATAAGAGGACATAATGAAAATTGAAATTGGTCAATTGTATTTTAAAATGTTTTAAAATGATTTATTTCCAATTTGATTAATTAATTTATTGATTGAAGAACAGGGGAGACTAGTAAGTTAATAGGTGGTTAGGACAAGAACACTAAGATCCTCACCCCTAACACATGATTTTTAATGAAATAACTAAATAAACAACATTACTAATATAATTTTACCTATAGTGGGAATAAAGGAATATAATTTTACTTTAAGTGGTAGTGTATATTGATCTATTATCACTAATGAGTTGTGTAAGGATCCTATATCCAGTAACTAACATATTACAAGGTGGTTGACTATGGTTCTATGAGTTTTTAGATTTGATATACATGTCACTAATTTATGGAACTATTTTATTAATTCCATCTAATTTATATCAACTATTTTACATATAATGTTCATCTAATTCTATTTGAATGTATTTTTATATACCATAAATCTATTTGAATGAAAATATTTTAAAATATGAAAATGAAATTCCAAGCCAATTTTTATTAAAATTAAAAGCACGACTTGGTTTATTATTATGGAATCTATTATAGATTACATGGTGATACCCTACATGTATTTATAGATTTCACCCTACCTTTTCCTTCATTCAATTTTATAATTTCTTATTCTAGGCCCAAAAAATTGGAAAGACCCACTTGGAGGTGGTGGATGCTCTTGATCCTTTGGGCTTGGAGTGGCAGAGGTGATCAGTGGAGATGTAATCCACTCGTTACATGGAAGGTTTGGGTTTTTTATGGATGTTCATTTATTAATTGATATAATTTTTGGGGTTTGTTACACATTTTTAGTATCAATTACAATCTCCCCTTGTATTGTTCAACATACTGAATTTTAAATCTTTTATCTTTTATTGTTTTATATAAAAGTTGTCCCCTTATGATCTTGTGTAATTCCAGGTGCTAGTCACTAACCCCAGGGTATCAGTAATGACCTTTGGATCATTATATCCAGCTTGGTTATCTGGGTACTTGGTTATCTGGGTTGGTTCATGGAAAGTTGGAGTCATTGGAAGCTTAAGAATATTTCCTTGACATTAGTATACATTTTGGGGTTTCTTGATAGATATGAGGTAAGATTATCAGGACATGGTGTGTAATATGGAGTGAGATCCTAACCATATCTCATTGTAATAATCATTAAGAAACCATGGGTGTTTGGTTAATGGAGTCTTGAGGAATCATTTGATCTAATTCTATTCTTTTCCATACTTTTGGTTTGGATAATTTGAAAACCAAATCTTAATATATTGTTTGATGGGACTGATATTCTTATCTTAAATATTTGAGTTTTTATATAAGTAATATTATGGTTTTTTTGGTTTTTTGTTAATGTTGTGTAGAATCATTCCTCTGAGAAGATTTTTGAATAAGACGAAGTATTTGGTGAGAAATTGTGGAAAAATACTCATTCAGAACAAAATCTTATTGATATTTTTGTGTATGTTGTCCATGATTTGGGATAAGTACCTACACCCATTACTACTCAGGCTCTATTCGTGGAACCTTTGAGGGATGAGTCTCTGAATCATTATCAAGAGTTCCTTCACCAAAATTCACTATAAATATAAGGCTCTAATGATCCTCAAGAGGTTTATGATTGGTTCAGAAAGAATGATATTCTTTTTTATTTCATAAAAATGCCTAATTTAATTAATTTAAAATGTTCTACCTTTATGTTGTAAGGGTAATGAATGAGATGGTGTGATTAGATGGTAATGGAAAAAAGCACAATGGTTTGGAGAGGAAGGAATTTTAGTTCTATTTATTGATTAGTTATATCTAGAATCAATAGTGATGACTAAGGATATGGAGTTTTCCACCACTAGTAGGCTGACACGACTATGAAACGACATGGGAACCACTTTCCTGAGAATGTGTGGATTTCACCTAATACTATAAAAATGATAAGATGAATACTCAAAGGATTGAAATGGGTATTTGGTCAGATATCCCTTCAATATTTTTCGAAATTAATATCACATCATATGCGAGCTTACTAGATAAATAGTTTATGGTTGAAGTTTACATGGTGGGTAAGTAATGGTTGAAAAGAGTTTTTCTCCCATTGGAATTTTTGTGAGATTCATTAATGTAAAGAGGAAATGTGATCATTATCATGTTGGTTGTTGATATTAGGAATCCTCTAGACCTCCTACAATGCCTGAAAAAGGCCCTTTGACTTGTATCAAATGTTTTATGGTTGGGGATTTTAGAATTGTTTGTATTGAGGTGAAAAAGATATACAGTTTATGTGGTCACTCCAGAAAATAATAGAAATTATACCATTTCATTTCTACACCATGTAATGGAACAAGATCATTAATGCCAAAAACTACTATTTTGAAATAATATTCATTAAGAATAAAGGGTTTCTAACCAGATGAATCTGAAATAATGATTCTTCATATAGTGGAAAGGTCTCCATATGAAGTTGATATATTTCTAGTGATTGTGAGAGGAACCATCAATAAAGTTTCATATTTAGTGACTAATTTATTTGATATGGGTTCATATAACTCTTTTATATCAACTCAAATTTTGTGCTTGATAAATCATATTATGGAGATTTTCCTTATGTAATTAATATTCCTATTCCTTTCCGAATAAAGAGAGATCAGGGTATCCATTGTCTTTATTGTGTCTTATCTTTATTAGAGATCAAGTATAGTTTATATTCTCTTGTTCCCCACATGAAACCTCTAGATGTAATTTTCATGATGGATTATCTCATTGATAATAACTCTTGAATTGAATACTATATTTTACAAGTCTCATTTATTGTTTCTTATGGGGTGGTCTATATCTTTTAGTGAGAATGGGACCCAATCCCAAGTAAGGCCGGACCTTCTTATCCAAATTTGGGGAAAGTAATATTAGTGTTCACTTTTGATCTATAGTGTGATTTTTTGAGTGATGATCTACCTCTAGTTTTCACTATGTTTTCCATTGTATTTCCTCTTGATTTATCTAGATTTCCACTAATAAGAGAGGTAGAGTTTTTATTTGATTTGTTTCATGATACTGAGCCGGTGTTTATACCATCATTCCATATAGAACTAGCTGAAATAAAAAATTTGAAGATAGTTGGATGATCTATTAGAGAAAATTTTTTATACTAAAGTTTTTCACCATGGGTGGTTCATGTTCTCTTTTCTAGTAAAGCTGGTGGAATATTTCACTATGAATTGATTATCATTAAGTCAACTGAGTTATGGTAAATAACAAGTATCTATTTCTATAGATTAATGATATATTTTACAACTTTAAAGTGTATAAGTGGTTCTCAAAGAATCATCTTCGATTTGTTTATCACCAATTGAGAATAAAAAAGTCTAATATCATAAAAACACCTTCTATAGTAGGTATGGTCATTATTAGTCTCTTTTCATCCGATTCGATCGAAACAATTCTAATGATGTATTTATGGTCTTGATGAACATGTTTTCCATGTGTATATTTATATATTCATGGTATTCTTTTTAGATGAAATATTGGTCATCTATCAATACGATTAGGATCATGTGTTTCATCTAAGAGTAGTTTAGGAAATGTTGATAAATGACCAATTATATGACAAGTTTATCAAATGTGACTTCTGAATTTGGGGGTGTAGTTCTTCAGACACGTGGTATCATAACATGGAATCTCAGTTGACCCTGAGAAGGTAAAATCTATTATGACATGGGAACAATCATTAAATGTTTTTGAAATTCAAATATTTTTGGGTTAAATGGACTATTATCACCAATTTTTAATGTATTTCTCAACTTTGGATTCAATGAGGACCAATATCACTTGGAAGGGGTGAAGTTCACTTGGGATGATAAATATCAGAGAAATTTTGTTGAGTTAAAAGTTATTTTAACTTCTATGATGGTGCTTAATCTTCTAGAGGTTGTGCACGACCATATAGTATTCTATAGTGCATCAGGTTTGGGTTTGGGTTGTTTTATTATATATAGTGATCACATGAAAACATATAGTTTTCAAGATCTTAGGACACATAGGAAAAATTATATCACAATTTAGCTTGAACTAGTAGAAGTGATATATGAACATAATATTTTATTGTATGACCTTTTTAGAAAAATTATTACCTTTTATTCTAACCACATGATCCATAGTTATATCTTATCTCCGAAATATTTAAATGTCCACTAGATTCATTGTGGGGAGTACCTATAGCCTTTTGATGTTGAAATTTTGTATACCAAGGGGAAGGGAAATTTCATTACCAATGCTATGAGCATAAAACTTCAAACCCAAAAACTGAAATAATAATCTGATGAGTGGAACATGATGGATTTTCTTTCATTGTTTCAATTATGTGTTTGAGAGGAAGAGGTAAATATTGTCTTGGAAAGTGTTTGGATGAACTCATCTCTTCATGAGATGATTATTTAGAAGAAACATCTTTATGATGAATTACATGTCTTGAGGGACTCTCATTATAGTTGGGAGACAACAAATGATTCAACATTATCTTCTGAGGGAATCCTATTTTTTCAGAATTGTTTTGTTTTTCCCTTTTACCTTAATAAATGTGGTGTTGGGGGATTTCCATAACTCTCATTGGGTAGTTCACACAGGAACCACAAATATGTTTTATGACATGTAGAAATGATTATGTATCTTGTTATGAGACATAAAATCACTTCCTTTTTTCAATTTGATATATCTATTATCATGTTTTCAAGAACAATATACCTTGGGGTTTTCCTAATCCCCTTCTAGTTCCTACAAGGTAGTGGGATGAGATATCAATGAAATTTCTAGTTGGTTACCACACACCCTTTTAATGAAGAACATGTTATGGGTTATAATCAATTGGATAAAAAGATAATATCACTTTATATCTATTTGTGAAACAACCAAATTTTTAGAGTTAGAAAATATCTATGTGAAAGTTATTATTTGTTTTCATGGACTTTTCTCTGTTATAGTTTCTGATGGGGATCCTCATTTTACTTCTCTCTTTTGGATAATCCTTCAGGAGGCACTAGAATCTCATGTTTTTTTGGGTAATGTATAACATCCATATATGGATGACCAAACATATAGGTATATACATTTCTTGATGAAATGTTTCATTCTTTCATTCTATACTTTGGTGGTCATGGGATTACCACTTGGGGATCATTGATTTTTCTTGTAACAATAGCTACCATCCCTTGATCATAATGGACCCTTCTGAAGAATTGTATGATAGGCTATGTAAATATACATTATGTCGGTTAGTGATTGTTGAAAATTCTTTTATTTGGTAGGAGTATATTCAAATAGAGAATAAAAAATATTTTGTTGAGTCATTTGAAAATGTTTATGATGCATACCTGGTATAATTCCTATGTTGATTGTTGACATATACAATTGGAGTTATTTTTTAGTGACCAGTAGTTTTTAATAGTTTCAAATCATTTTGGTAACCAATGTCTTGAGGTGAAAGGGAACATTTCTCCCTATTTTTTGGGAACTTTTGAAGTTGTTGAGAAGATGAGTAAGGTGACATAAAATTTTATACTTCCACTACAGTTGATGATGATACCTAATGGGTTCAATGTATTGCAGCTTTAGAAGTATCCTTTTGACACATCCCATGTCTTAAGCTGGGAGAATATTGATATTGATCTAGATTTATCAATAACTTAGCATCCATATAGGATTTTTTATTCTATGATAAAGGTTCTTTGTGGGATGATGACACCTTTGGTCTATGTGCTATATAATCATTGTTCTGATTCTTATGAGACATGGGATTATGAGGCACTAATGATAGAGTAGTGGAATCACCTCTTTGATATAGAAACTTCTTGATAGAATTTATGGGATTGAAATTATTTATGTTTGGTAGTTTGAAACATCTCGTTATTAATTTCAAGTATACCTTGAACCTAGTTCTGATCTCTTTTTGGTTGGGTACTATTTTAGATGAAATTTTGAGATTTTTTTGAATAATTTTGGGAATAACATGGTTGGCACAATATTATACCACAACATTCCCCCAAGTGAAAATTTTATACCCAAGGATAGTGGAGAGATGCATGGTCAGTACAAGGTTTCCAAAACATTGTGCACGGCCTAGGGAAACCATGCACTTCAAACACTATGGGTGCATGGTTGGCACACTATATCCCTTAATCGTGCACCCCCAATAGCTAACCATGCAAGTGGAATTAATTTATTTTAAAAATTAATTTTAAATTCATTAACACCCCCGTTCTAAGTGTCGAGTGACCCCATTTGACCCTATCTCAGATTCTACGGTTGTGAAGGCTCTCTATCAGAAGTTTTGTATTCTCCAAACACTTTTCTTAGTGGATCGAAGCAGCGTTGATCTTGTTGAATCGCCTCCAGGTGAGTGGATCTCTTTTCATTTAGTTTCTTCTTATCTAAATTTCACTTTTCCTTATATCTTGATGGATCATCACATATTGTATGGATATAACATTCATTTTATATGATCTTGATTCTAGGATTGATTTCTAGATCTCTTCCACCTTCGTTCAATGTTGGTGTTCTTGTTGTAGCTATTAATTGTTTGATTTCATTTATTAATGGTTTGTTGTTCCATAATTACTTTCCCTAAAATTGAACCCTTGAATTTTTTGATTAAATGGGAATGAGTTTTTAATTTACATAAAAATCTGGAATTGTGATTATTTGATCCTTGATTTGAAATAGGTTTGTAAATTGAGAAAAAACACCTATTTTAATGGAATTAAAATTGTGGGACGGTGTTAAAGAAAATGATGGATAAATTTTGGAAATAATTTCAATGAAAAGGATTCGATATTAATATTTTAAAAATGGTTAATTTAAAAGTTGTTTTGAAATTTTATGAAATGAGGAAAACCTATGTGTTCGTTGTGAAATAAGAAGGAATAATGAAAACTAAAATTTGGAAATTTAATTTTAAAATGTTTTAAATTGATGTATTTAAAATTTTATTTTCTGATTGATTAAATAAAATATAATATTGGGTAGTTACTATGTGGTTGGGATATGAACACTAGGATCTTGACCTTTTAGAACTAGATTTACGATGAAAACACTAACTAAACAAAGTTTGTAATGTAATTTTCCATTTAGCAGGAGTGGATGTAATCTTCCCTTAAGTGGGAGAGGATGACAATATTTTTTCCTTAATAAATAGTATATAATGATTTGTTATCCATAATGAGATGTGTGATCATCCTATGTCTAGTTAATAATATACCATAGGGTGTTTTAACATGGTCCTATGAGGTGTTTGATTTGATATACATGTCATTGATTTGTGGAACTCTTTTATTCATGCCATCTAATTTATATAAACTATTTAATTAAAATGTTCATTTAAGCTTGTTTGAATTTATTTTTATATAACTACAACCTATTTTAATGAAACCATTCTTTTTTAAATATAAAATTAAAATTCCATCACTAGTATTATTACATTTTAAATCATGATTTGGATTAATTTTATAGAATGAATTTTAGAGAACATAGTGGGACCTTAATGAGATTTATAGTGTTCACCCTACATTTTTTTGGGTATTTGTATATTTTCTTATGTTAGGTCCAATAAAAGGGAAAGTTCCACTTAGAGGTGGTGCATGTTCTTGGTCTTTTGTTCTTGGACTAGTAGAGGTGGACGGTGGAGATGTGATCCACTTATTACATGGGATTTCGGAGTTCCTTATTTGTGGATATTGATTAATTTTATTATATAATTATTTCTGTTTTGTTAAACCTGTTTTTGTTTCAGGTACATTTTTCCATTATATTGTTTGTAATTCTCACTTATAAATCTTTTATCTTTGATTTTTTAATATAAAATTCAATCCCTATTGATCATGTGTGATGCCAGGTTCTAGTCACCACCCATGGGGATCGAGGAGACCCTTCAGACTAGGACAAAGTTGAATCCATTATTAGGGTACCTTGGAATCCTGGTTGGTTTCTTATAGTTAATGGGTTAAACATCATTTTCAGAAGGACCGATGAAATTTCCACTCATATTTATTATCCCAAATTAACATATTCATGATTTTCTCATGATCAGAAATGATATTTTTTATTCCCTTGATTATTGAAAAAATGCAAGGCAAAATAGATGTAAGAACATTTTTAACTATTGTAATCCTTCATTCATATGAGATGTGTAAGTTTCCCCAATTATAGTTATGGATTGTGATTCGATTGATGTGGTTTCCAAAAAGCACATTATTCATTTTTTCAGTAGATATGGAACATCCTATATACTCCATCTGTAGTTCTATTATTTTCATGCCCATCATTTCCTGGATGATTTCACCATGTCAGGTTGAGTTGGCTTCTGGGATGTAAAATTACTCTTTGTTTGATATATCATTTGTCCACTCTAGTTTTTGTAGGTCTCCATAGTATTTTTGAATCAATAGATTGATATTTTCCTATAATTATTGAAGAAAAACATATTCTCTTTGACTATAAGATGAGATATAATTTCATTAAAAAAACCTATTCTTGAATATAAGGATTATCCCCGTTGAAATTTCATGTATGAAATTCCTCATGATTGCCTCCAGAACTAAAATGAACAAGATGGGTGAGACCAAATCTCCATATCACAGCCTATGAACAAATTTGAAGAAGCCAGAGAATCTATAAATTAATGAAATTAAGATCCATATAGATTTACAACATATAAAATTTATGTCTTAGACCCACTCATTGAATACTAAATGAATCATACCCTTTATAATATATCCCCACTTCATTTCATCATAAGACTTATCCATACCCACTTTGATTATGAAGTAAGAAATAGGGTTCTTCTTATTGATATCATCCACCATATCCTTTGAAATCCAAATAACCTTTTGGATGCTTCAACACTTCATGAAGTCATTTTTCACTTCTGGGACGATCATCGGTAACACATGTACACGACTACTGTTAATGACACTAGTGAGAATCCTATATAAAAAATTATGGAGGAATATTTTCCTATACTGGTTAAGTGCAGTTGGATCCTTCACTTTTGGAATATAAATAATCGTCGAAGCATAGACTACCCTTGTGAATACTCCCATACGAAAAAATATCATAAAAACTAAATCCACTAATATTTCAAAACATCATATGAATACACATTAAAAAGTATCGAGGAAACTATCTAGCACCGGTGCACTTTCAGAGTTCAAGAATCAATGGTTCCTTAAAAATAAAATTACTCTCAACATGATCAAGAGAATAAATATAATTTTTTAAACATTCTCAAGATATAAAGAAATTATCCCCAAAAACATATAAAAATTCCCCTTGTAGATACAAAAGATTTCTTCCCCTTTTAACTAATAAAAAATTTCAATAAATTATCATACCTCCTAAAACATCTCCAAATTTATGAGTATCAAAAAGAAAAACAAGAAAGGGTAAATATTTTATTTTTTAATAAATAAGAAGATAATTCCATAATATAGACATTTAAAGCATGATTTTGACAAAACTTTCTCAATTGATCACATTCTTAAGAAAATATAAGGCATTAAAAACAAACAAAGACAAGAGATTAAAGGAGAATTGATTATTTAGACAAATCTACATCAATAAAAATAATAAGAACAAATAATTGAGATGATTTTAACCTAAATAATTTAATAATATTAAAAAAATTGAAATGCAAATTTTAAAATATATAAGAAAATAATTTTCAAAAATATAAGCAAATAAAATTTTCAAATTGATAAGAAAAAAATAATAAATTTTTAAAAATAATACCTCTTCAAATTTAAGAAAAAAATACATATGGGAGAGAGAGAGTGAGGATATATCTAATAATTAATTTTGTGAGGTAAAAGAAAATATTAAAGGATTAAAGAGCCTCTTCCCATGTATATCATGTTTTTTTTCAAAATATATCCAGAAATAATGAGCTTGGATCCCCCTCATTTAGAGCAATGCACAAAGAAAAAAAAATTGAATATGATAGATCAATCACATCAATGGTTGGACACCAATTTATTAGAGATTCGACTAATGATTGATATATTAGTTTAAGAGGAAAATACCTATTAAAATTTTAAAAATTCTATTCCTTTTGGTATACTTGAGGGTTCAAAAGTGTTAGAACTAAATGATTTGGGTATAAAAATAAATTTTGGTCCATAAGTATTATAAAATATGGATTTGGGATCCCATTCATGTTTGGAATGATAATTTATTTTACAAAATTTTAAATAATGATAAATAGATTTGGGTCTTCCATACGTAAATTTTTTCAATTTCATTCATAAATAAAATTACAAAATTTGTTACAATAATTAAAAATTTTATTTTTGAGAAATACATTTTTAAATGACTAAATTTTTGAAGAATAACCATTATTTAAAAAAAACAATATCCCTAAGTATTTATTTCCATGCATTTAGGACCATTAATCATGTTTTAATTTTGTTCTTATTTGGTGAATATTTAAATAGCCCTTTTAAGATACCTGAATTCAGTTTTCAAGACATCACCATCAAAATGATTTTATAATTTCAAAACCAAAAAAACATTTTATTTTGAAATATGATCCTTTTAATTTTTAAGATGACCTTTTTCATTAAGAACATGATTATGTTTTGTATCAATATCTTTATATAAAAAATAAATTTGATTAAAACCATTGTTTAGTTGATCATGATCATATTTTAGGTCATCATAGATTAGGGGACTTGGGGAAGAATAAGAGAAAGAAGAATTTTAAGAAAAATAGTGGTACAGTGAAGAACATACCTCATTACCTTTCCAAATATTTGACATGAGACATTTAGTACATGAGTTTCTTGAGGAGTATGAAACAATCCAATTTAAAACATGCATAGTTTTATTACTTTTCACCTTATTTTTTAACAACCTTTTTTAGATAATAAATTCTCATATAATATAACCTTTTTTATTTTATTGGTAAAATTTCACATTTGAGTCTTAAATTTGATCATTCATTTTTTCAATCTGAATCGATTTCTTTGTCATTACATGTTTATTCATAAATTTTAAAATTCTTTAAATTTCCCTTTCATCATCAGTGACACTTTCAGAAGAATAAATATCTATTATATATTTAAAATATACATTTTTTGTTATATTTATATCCATTCCTTGTTTAATTGCTTAGTGTTTCATGGTTATCTCATACATCATAATAGATAAAATGAGTTCTTCAACCACCATATTCATTATACCATTGGATTCATGGATCATTATCACATTGGGATCCCATGGAAAAGTTAAAACCTCGATGATACTTTTCATGAGTGTATCTAAGAAAAATAATCACTTAGATATTATCTAACATTTGAAATTTTAGTAAGTCTCATTAATATTCTATAATATATTAGTTATGATACATATTAAATCATTCAAATTTAGGGAAAACATTTCCAATCTTGTGTCTGATACACCAACACATTTCGTTTAACAAAAAATATCATTGATTTTATTATAAATTTATGTTCTCAAACTACCCTTACTATTGTTGAATAGTAAATTAGTAGTGTAGGGTTGAACCCATAGTGATCACTAGTAAGTAAGAAAATATTTGAAAAAACCCCATTTAAATGATTTTCCATGTTCACTCATCAAGCTTTGGTTTCTCTAGAACTAGGTAGTTTGGATTTAATTTTGATGACTAATAAGTGATCATGGTTAATATAATGAATTTTGGGCAAAGATAGTCCAAAATCTGTATTTGAATATTCATATACCTTAAGCCGCAAAGCAGTGCAAGGGTTGCCATTTGGTTTTGATCAACCCAATTGAATCTACCTATTCTATGACTTTTCCATGTTCTATATATAGCTAAAAACTATATTCATTATGATTAGATTATATGAAAAAAATCATCATATGATAATGGTCATATCCTTCTTAACTACAATTAGATCAGGTTCATTTAATTTATCCTCCCATAGTCAATTTTGTGCAAGATAATGTTATGAATAGGTTTTTTAAACCTAATTACTTGAAGTTTGATTATCAGGGATAATTTTTTTGGACTTATTAGGCTCAAAAACACACGATCTCTTAACCCCTAACACTATTTGGATTATCTATGCATGACAGTATTGATCAAGAGAAAAGAAATATAAAACATCATTATAATCATCATAAAATTCTTTTAAAATTGAAAATCCACAATTAAAACCTTCAAGAATCAAGATTCAAACATAAAAATCTTTGTAAATCCAATAAAAAAGTTACTCAAAATGAATAAACATTGAATGAATAAAAGTACTTGATTAAGAATAATGATATGTATTGAATATGAGGGTTGAAATTGAAACAGAATCACAATAGAAGAAGAACAAATATAGAATAGTTAACTACTCAAAAGGGTTTGAAAAAATGAAATGATTGAAATAAAACTGAGTTTCGATAAAAAAAAAATTCAAAAGAAAATTGAGAGAAAAAATAGGTCACTGATATCTTATGCACAAAGGAGCAGTAAGAAATATATAGGCCCAAAAAGTATATGATTTGTAAAGACATCATATTATATATTATCTTTAATTGGCTTTGTACCATCATCATCATGTCATGTAATCTAGATATGCATCATGTATTTGAGTTCCATAATTTTCTTTAGAAAATTATCATGTATCTTTTATTGGGTTGGATCTTGAACTTTACACATTGTGCAAACTATGCATGTTGTCTATGTGATTCAATTTCAGTGGGATTAAATTGATTAATGTTCATGACTTTTAATGTATGTACGCATTTTGTATGATCTTAATGACATTTAATCTCATCGTGGGTTAGTTTATGACTCTATAGGAAATCATTGAAGGAGTAATAAATGTCACCTATGTTATACATAATGTTTAAAGACTATTTTTCCACTTTTTATCATTTCTTTTTTTGAGTCCAAATTTCCTAACTCCAAAGAACACAAACCAAAACCCAATGAATTACCAAATAAAATTAGAATAAACTGTATAAAAATGTATCCAATATGTAAATATAAATTCCACTTATCAAAGTCTCCCACACATGATCAATTTCATTGCCTAAAAAAATGAATCTCAATAGGGATTATAAAAGAAATACAATATAAAGAAAAAGTCATTACAATTATGAAAATAAAACTATGAGCAGGAAAGAAAAGTCAGTCCTCTATAATCAAGCATGTTGAGAAAATCAGTCATGCATCATTGTTCAATTATTAATCACATTTTTTTTCTTCCTTTAATTTCAATTTCAAAAAAATTATTTAAATACTACACTAGTTTGAGAATTTACCTCCCAATAAATTTTCTCTTGTCACTCATGGTAAAACGTATCTATATTTATGCTTATACCATAAATACATGTTCCTAACATAATCTTTTATTTGTTATAACATCTTTGTATGATAAAGATAAATAAAAAATCAATAATTAGGGACTCAAAAATAGACTTGAAATGTTTCTGAGTCTAATGAATAGTGGGTGGAAAATAAAAATCAAGATCCAAAGGTTAGTAGACTCTAAATTATAATTCATGAAACTCATTAATAGTGTAATTATGTAACTCCTCTTAGATAAAAATGTTTCCTTTCTAGAATAGTTCAAGGTGGGTCCATGATTATATCACGTAAGTATCAAGAATGTACCATTATTATTTTTGTTTTATTTTAATTTTTTGTAAATATAATTTCAAGGATATGTCTTACATCCATCCCATAACCACATGTGATTCATCATTGGATTTAGTAGTCCAGTAATGGTGATTTTTTACCTTCTTAATATAAAAATCAATCTCTTTTTATTTATCTTTCTATATTTCATTTTTGTAAAGGAAGAGGGTATGTGGAGAAAATTCCCAAATAAATCATGGACCACACCATATCAGTCAAATAAAATTGCCCATGTACATCTCCAAAATTATAACATCTCATGTCCAATAGCAGTGAAAATTAATCAACACATGTTCAATGGTTAATCATGTATCATACCAAGATCAAGGTAATAAGGGATAATAGGTTTTAAATGGCTACATTTTAACAATTTTATTTATAGACAGTATGTGCTAAATAAGAAACTATGTATAGGTGGGACTCATAAAAAATATCACAAATATTTCCTCAAAAGTTGTAAAAATTTATTTGTTAAATCATATCCTCAATAAGATATCAATTCATTTTCTGATAGGTTTATATATCTCATGTATCTCTCAACAGATATTCCTAGAAAATAATATGATAGTGTAAATATAGATTCCACTCATTAATTTGAGTATGACAAAATAACTAGAAATCACCTAGGGTATATAATCAAGTAATAAGATAACCAAAATCAATTGCACTAATCTAGTATTTGAATTAAATTACTCATCATTGAAATCATGCTAAAAACTAATCCAGAATAAAAATGGGTTTATCCAATCTCTAACCATTATTTTTATGATATTTAAAGTTTAAGACCTGATTTTAATGAAAAATATCTCCTAGAATAGTGAAATAGGAAATAATCCATATGTATATACAATAAATATCAGGAAATACTCCCCCACACTTAAAATGAGATAGTTTCCTAATAGTTGTGTGAATCATTATGGGATGGATACCAAGTGATACATTGAGAAAAATGAAATTAGATTTTGAAATTGAAATTAGGGAATCACGAAATCCCTATAATGAATGGGTTTTCGTGGAAATCCTTGTTGGATATTGAATTTAATTTGGGATACCTATAAGAGTAATTAGAAACAAAATACTTACAACTGAAAAAACATTTTCCACAGGGTTAAAACAACATGGATGTTGAAAAATGGAAGATTCATATTGTTTTTAGTATAGAAAATAATCTAAGATAAATGCAGTGATGGAGTGAATTGTAATTTCAGATAGACATTGAATGAAAATGATAATAAAGGTAAAACATAATCCCCGGGTACATGATTGAATGGAAGGAAACTAAAATATGGTTTGACTCCCATAATGAACTATTCGGTTTTCATTAACCAAATATATGGAAAAGTGAATTAGTTAATTTTGTCTATCCTATAAAAAATATGATTCCACCTGTAGGAACTATCAGAAATATCATTAATCTAGTGGCGTCACTGGGAGGGATTAACCACCTCATGAGTGTATCGAGCATGAATGTCATGTGGTAAGAAGAGCATATGGGAACACCTTGTCGGAGACGCCTTCTGACTATATAACTCGATTGAGATCTCCTCAAGCTAGCACTTGACATCATCAAGATGATGTTACATCCAATTTAGGAAGGTTATATAGTGGTGTGATAGAAACATCAATAACCATAAAGGAGGAAGAGAGCTAGAAATGGATAAAGTAATACAACAGTGAAATGAAAATTTTCCTGTATGTAGTAAAGCCAAAAATATATCCCACCCATATATATAAGAAATAATATACCATGTAAAATGGAATATAAGTAATAAAAAAATAGACACCCAAATAGAGTTCAAATGGGTGAGAGGATTATAACATTAATAAATAATAAAATCGATGTTGTCGAGATATATATTAGACATCCCCTCTCAAATAGTGGATACCTGCAGCTAGATCTCCCTATTAATATTGGTGATAGTGGGATTGATTGGGTAACCAACCTCTATAATGGGTGTTTCGGTGCTGGATGCTGGCTCTTTCAAGGACGTGGGGTGTGAGGTTCCGATTCATACTGAGGCAGAGTGTTTGGCAGCTGGATCGATGGAGGGAACTCATATGCAGATAGAATAGCGAGGACCTTGACCTTCATGGCCTTCTCTGATAGGTACTCCTACAAATTTGATGCATTCATAATCACTGGAATAATGTCAGTGGTGTTGGGATGTTTTGTGGTCATGGATGAAGAAGCAGGAGAACCTTGTTTGATTGGGTGGGAAGAGGAAGTGAATGTTAGTGTATGGTGAGTTGTGGTGAAGTGAGATGGTTCGGTATATGGA
This sequence comes from Viscum album, assembly GCA_963277665.1. NCBI lineage: Eukaryota > Viridiplantae > Streptophyta > Magnoliopsida > Santalales > Viscaceae > Viscum > Viscum album. The sequence goes on from OY728128.1 coordinate 2,111,955,261, forward strand.
ACACATAAATAGTGATATAATAGTCATTGATTATGAAGGATGGTTGAGAGAAATGATAATAGGTATATGGTATTGGATGGATGGGGTACAGATGAAACTAGGTTATTAGTGAAAGTGGTAAAAATAGGGGAATGAGAGTGGTAAATGTTAAGGAAATAGTGGTAACATGGGAGGGGGCTAGGGTGGAGGTGGTAAAAGAAGTGGGTGTAGGGATATGGGTAGGGTAGTTCAAGATATCTACGTGATGAAATGGTCCCTCGTTAGTATCCTCAACATAATTTGGAACCCACCGGTATATGCTTCCACTCTTTTACAATGTCCCACAACCCATTGTATGTCAAATATGAATCATGGGAGGTAGAAGAGGAGGTAGAGGTGGAGAAATTTGGGGAGGTTGATGAATCTATTGGTGGTGGTGGTGGTGGATCCTTCCACTTATTGGGTGGAAGAGGCATCACATCAATATTGGGCTCTCATTTGGTGGGATAAATGTGGATGTTTTTGGTTCTTGCCATTTCGAATGGTAGAAAATAAAGAATGGGTAGGGGTGGAGTGATCAGAGATTTTAGGAAGAGGGGAGATGATAAGAGGATGGAGAGATGGTGATTGGTGACAAATATGGGAGGGAGGGGAAGTAGTCAGGAGTAGGAGGGTCCTACATGGGTGAGGATAAAGGAGGATGGGGTAGTTGAAATGAACCTTGGGTTCACATCATTTTAATTTCCCTAGGAGTTACACATTATGTATGGGATACATGACATGTAAATATAAATTTCAATTTTTTCAGATCATCGATATTTAAATATTTTTTTAATGGTTAGATAGTGTTTATTTTTCCTTCTGTATCCCTTTTATAACTTGGTCCTCTTTAAAAGCGTTCAATAGATCTAAACTTTCTTAAAGACAAAACTAACAAATTCTACCCTATAAAAAATACTATGGGTTACCTCCCATTAACATTTTTCTTATTTTATTGATATAGAAATTATTCAGAAAAAAACTTCAACTATGATGATACATCATTTGTAGAAAAATTCTTGAAAATAGAGGGAATGAAACATGGGATGACCTTCCGCATCAGAGGTGTTGTGAATTTTTTTTCTAGTGAGCACTCGATCACTTTTCTACAGGAAGTAGTATCTTATTAATATTATAATTATTTACATGATCATATTTATAATCAGTAATATTTATTTATATAAAATTAAATGAATCAAAACTTTTATTAATGTCCTTCAGTGAATTGAACACAGCCTCATATTTTCCAACTCTGAATGTAAATTTCCCTTGGTTAATATCACTTGGTGCCTTAGCAGTGGTAGAAATGGTCTTCCTAAAATAAAGGGAATATCTTCATCTTATACCATGTCTTGTATGAGGAAATATATATTGAAAATGAATTTTCAAACATTCACTAAGACACCCACGAGAAATCCTTGAGAATTCTTGACTAAGTTGTCAACAAATTGGAGTGCCACACTTATTAGTTTTATTTTTTTGAGCCCCATATTCCTAAATAAACTCATAGGCATGATATATATTCAATTAGATCAAACAAGGATATCTCAAAATTTCATGTCCCTATAGGGAAAAGAATAGATATTCTTCCAAGATCTCACATATTTATAGGCATCTTCCACTGGACAACTATGACACATTCTTCTTTTAGAGAGATGACTCCAATATTATCCACCTTTATTTTAATTGAGATCAAGTCATTAAATATTATTTCATAAGAATGTATTTTAGAAATTATCTATGAAAATATAATTTTGATGTTTATTTTTTTAAAATAATTCATGTTATTTTTTTTATTTTCCGTTTTTGTAGCTTGTTTCATCCTTTCAGAAAAGGGGAGAGGTGGCTTCTATACTGGGGGTCATACATTAACCTCTTCCATTTTAGGTTTTTATTTTGTTGGAGGTTTTTTCATTTGTTCTACTATTATAGTTTTCCACAGACAATCCTTATTAGATTCATCAGACTTTTTTTTCTCATTTTACATGGATATTGATTGTTCAACATATTTTAACTTCTACAAAGTATTGCCTTAGGCTTCCCCATCAGATGAGCTTCGGTGTTACCTGGATAAGTACTCAATATATGATCAGATAAAGTCGTATAGGTCTTCCCCAAATGATTCTTAAGGTTATGTAAGGTAGTTTTTTTTTCATTTTGGTCTCTTAGTTTTTCATCCATTGGTCTTCTTATTTTATGAATGTAGTGATAAGTTTTTCAAGAATAGATTGGAGAGGATGGGCTTGTGGTAGTCGTCTTAGTAGAGCTTATTTTAATTTCTTTTGTTGAGATCTAGGAAAAGTTTGTTGGAATTATTTTTGGTCATGGAAATAGAACTTTTGGTCATTACCCTGGTGGTCCATGATCTCTTGGTTTCAGTTGAACACTCCCCTACTAAAATAACATTCATTTTGTTGTTGTGGCATTTGATTCAGTATTTTTGGGTAGTATTTTTTTGGATGGTATGGTTGAGGCTATTCAATTTGTTTTCCTTTTTTATTATAATTGACATAATTAAAATCATTGAATTCAGTTTCCTCTATAACTTCCTCATAGTCTTGGTACTGGTGTGGGCCTCTACACAACTCACAAGATTGTATTTTCTATCATAGGAGAAGGATGTGGTGGTGGCATAATATGTAATTTAAATGACTCAAGCTTCTTGGTTAGGTACTCAACTTGGTCATTTAGATGGGTAGTCTCATCAACATGATTAATTCCACACTAGGGAAGTCCCCTATCACTATGAAACAAGATATACTTGTGTGAAACTTCATTTATAAAGGTTCTGGTGAATTTAGCTATCTTTAAAATGATCTCACCTTTAGTGGTTGTGTCAAAAATTGTATGGAAGACAGTTTGGAGTCCATGGTATAATTTTTTCAATTGAATTCACACATATAGTCCATGATGTGGGCACTTGAGAGCCAAATATTTGATTCTTTCTCATGATTCCATGGATTATTCTATTTTTACTTGATTGATATTTTGAATTTCATTTATTAACTAATAGGTTTAGATTGATGAGAAATAATTATTGAATTTTTTTTTCTTGATCATCCCAAGTTATGGAAGACTTGGGTTCTTGACTTTTTATTCTATCCTTACCACTTTCCTGCAAGTAGAATGGGAAGAAACAAAGTATGATTGAATCGGATTCAATGAACTAGTTGTGAAAGGTATCACAAACCTCTAAGAGTTTTAAAATCTTCTCATGGGGATATTCACTTTAAATCCCACTAAATTATCCCATATTATGGATCTTGTGAATGATCCTTGGATTAATTTTGATTATGTTCTCTTAAATTTGTGGGTTTACAATGTTGTGTTTAGCTCCACTACTATATGGAAAGTCGTAGTCTATTATTGTGAACTCTTATAGTGTTGGTATCTAACCATGATCATCTGATGAAGTATAATGGATTTTTTGAAGGTCTGTTGGTGCATGATCATTATGTTCAACCATTTTTAGGTGGAAGAGTTCTGTTATTATTCTATAGATATTTATATCAAAATGGATATGTTCTTGTGTGACTAGGATCATTGAGAGAGTGAATGGACCTTAGCACATCCACTAATCTATAAAAAGAGAAAGAGGATACATGTGCACCAAAATGAGAAAAATATAAATGGAAAAGGGGAAAGGGAATGAATAAATTAGAAGGTGTGAGGTAATATCAGGTTTGATCTAAAGTCTATTGTGATTAGGAAATTGTAATCCCCAGAAATGATTCCAAAATTTTATTCTCCCACAAACATCATTTAATATATGTGGGAATTGATCAGATTATAAATTTATGCTATTAAACCACACTTAATTTTAGGTGATAGTGAAGAGGTAGTGTGGTGTCAACCCTATAGGGATGACTTTTAAGAAATAAATCATTTGAACAAAACCCTTAAATATTATTCTTCTCATTGTCTATTCAAGAATTAGTTTACTCTATATTTTATTCCGATAACTAAGAAGGGATTAGGGTCAATTGTAGCTCTTTTAGAAGAATATCATCCTAAATATAAGGATCAGGATATGAAATGTTGTAGGGGTTACCAATTGGTCTAGGTCAAACAAATCAGATCTACCTAGGTGTAAGCTATCTCTTAGTCTGGGTATATATAACAGCCGAAAAGCATTACACTTTTCTTCTTTGAAAAAATCATCATAGTCTAATGGTCATATCCTACTCAACTCTAATTCTTTCAGTTCTATTCAATTTCACCTCCCATGAAAAAGTATGTGAAATATATGTGTTAAACAGTTTCTTTTAACCTAATTACATTTTATAGTGTAACCAATGTTCAATTCATGGATTCATTAGAATCAGAAAGCCCCCTAATTGTGAACCAAAACCCAAGTCAAATTAGCAAAACATAAAAATATTTATCAAGAAAAATGTAATATAAAACATAATTTGAATCATCATGAAATGATTCAGAAATAGTTAATACATAATTAAAGCAATAAATAGTTAAGATTAAAAAATAAGAAAAATAAATCTACTCAAACACTTTCTCAAAATGAAGAAAAAATATAGGAGAATCAAGAATTGATGAAAAATGATGACCATCATTGAAAATGAGTTTTGAAATGAAACAAGAAGAACAATGGAATAATAACATATGTAGAATAGTTAAAAACATAAAATTGATTGGAAAAAATGAAAAGAATGAAATAAAAATAATTTTGTATGAGAAACAAATTAAATTGAAAGAAGAAAATTGGAGAAAAGATATGTCTCTGATATTTTATATATAGCGGAACAATCAACAATATATAGTCCTAAAACGTACACAACATATAAATACCTAACATCATGTATTAGATTTAAGTGTATTTTTCCAATCATATGCATTTCATGTAATCATTCTATACATTGTTTATTTGAGAATAACAATTTCCTCTAGAAAATTTCCCATTATCTTTTACTAGTATGGATCTAAAAATTTTCACATCCAAACAAAATCTGCATTCCATATATGTCATTGAGTTTCATTTGGATTTGATTTCAAAATCATTGTCACATGTACTGTATGTACACTTTTTGTATCAGCTTCTCATTATATAAATTCTCCACCGGTTGGTCTGTGGCATTGTAGGTATTCAATAAATAAGGAATACACACTATGTATGTTATACATGATGTGTAAGGCCTTTTTTCCACTATTCTTCATTTCTACCATTAATTGAAAATTCCCTGATTCCTACAAAATCAAACAAAAACCTAGTTTATTATCAAATAAAATCTAAATAAACTGTATACAAATATATCCAATATATAAATATAAATTCAACTTATCTGTTTCCTTTAATTATTCCATCCCTACGTGTTGGAATTTTAATAATTTTTATATTTTATAATCCATATTACAATTTGAACCCCAATTAATATCATAATGTTCAAGAAAAAAATTTCAATAATACATAGAATTTCCATTAAATTAAATACTTTTAATATCAATAGGATTCCACATATCTTCAATTTCATTTGAGGGAATATACTTATTAATTACCATTTTAAAAATGGGGTAACCTATGATAGTAAGAATTTGGGATGTTTTATTTTATTAATAATAATAATTGGTTCAATAAAAAACTAGATAAAGTGAATAATATTTCATAAAAATATTGATCCTTGATTCTAATTAGGATATTGAAAATATATAAGTTTTAAAGAAAAAATTGAAAGTAAGAAATTTTTATTAAATAAAACATCACCCCTTTGATACCATGTGTTGGTAGAAGAAAATTGGAAAAAATGGGGGGTTTATTTAATTTAAAAAAAATAAATTGATAGAATAAATCATTGATTTCAAAATAGAATTATTTTAAAAAGATAATAAAATTAATGTGATAAAATCGATTATGATATAAATAATAAATTTGATATTTATTAAATTGTAAATATCAAAGTATATTACAAATAGAAATGATTATATCAAATTTATAAAATTTATTTTATTAATATTATAGTGATGTAATATGAAAGTTAAATAATAGAGAAACTGTGATTTGATAATATGTTTAGAAATAGCAGACATGTTTCCCCTATATCCCCACCCCTTAATTAGAGAGATGTGTATTATTAATACCATCTTTGTTTTTGATAGAAACCCTATAAAAACTACCCTAGCTTTTAATAGAGACCCATGAATGAAAAATTCCATGGTTTTGATGGAGACACAAGAACTAAACATACAATAGTTTTAATATATACCCAAGAAACAATGTATAAAGTTGGGATGAGAAGAGATGAATTAATTAGTGACACTCTAATACAATTCTAGTAGTTTATCTCTCTTGAATGAAGGATAAATTTTGAGAGAGAGAGAGACACACATAGATGGTATATACCTTAAGATATTTATAATGGGTGTTTAGCTCTTTAGAGTATGGATTGGTTAATTTTAGTGATTGGGAATTGAATCAAGGTTGTAGTTGTCCTATGATAAGAGTGGTGATATCCAGGAGCCTAAGGTCCTTATTTTTAGCCTCTAAATCCTTTTAAAACATCTTGAATTATATAGGAGTAATTAATCCTTTAAAAACATAATTTAAGTAAGTTTGGTCAAAATTAAATGTATCAAATACTTTGAAAATGCTTAAACCATGCCCTAGTGAATAAGAAATGATTATTGTGTCCTTAAAAATTCCCAAGAAAATGGTTGTTGCCACTAGAACTTGGCTGTTTTGGACTTCAATTCTATCTGTCTGCCACACGCTAGAAAAAATTGGTGTGGCCCTGGTAAATTTTCATGAAAAGACAAAAAAGGGTCATTCCACCACCATGATAGATCTTTTGAGGTTATTCTAGCCACTATAAAAGGCTTTAATACATCCATTAATACTTATTCAAGGATATTTTGAGGTTATTTCTATATTATAACAACATTTCATCAAACAATAATTTTTAATCCCTTAAATTAAATTTTTAGAAACATTAGTGACTTTTTTTACCACAAAATACAAAGATATAGAGGTGTGATAATTTTCACTATCTTTAACATTATATTCAAATGTTTAAAAGGAATCTTATAAATGAATAAGATTAAGAATATTTTTACTTTTTAATAAAGTGTGAAATGAAAGATCTATTTTAACATACATGACATTAAGGAATTTTTCCATCCTCATTAACATTATTTTAATTTAATATTAATTATTATTTTTCCATGTTTATTTTTAAATAAATGATTTTTCCTAATATTCTATGTATTTTAAGTTTTTAATGATACCTAAATAAAATTATATTTTCCTTTTTTCAATGAATATTCCAAATTATCTTTTAATGGTATTTTTTATCTATGCAAAAATATATTAAGAATTTGTTTGCTTTAAAAGGTTTATGATCTTATAATACCATCTATTTTATTTCACTAGATGGATTTTGATAATAATGTTTTAATGTAATTTTTATGAAACCCATTTCTTTGGATGTGTTAATTAAGTGATGTTGGAATTATGATTGTTTTAGTATGATTTCATGAAACTCATTTCTTTCCCATGGGCTAATTATGACCTAATTTAATAATGAATGTTTTTATGATACTATCAAACTATTTTATATATATGTCTTATGATTATGTGATGATGAAATCTTTAAAAAATTCGTTAATTTTTATTAGTTTATGTTATAGTGAAATAATTAATGTTATTATGATCTTTGGGTAAACTTATGTGGGGTTTTTATTACATGATCGGTGGACTCAAAATTATATATCTCTCTAATGCATTGGGAAATGATTAATATCTCATGATATAATATAAAATAGAATGGGGAGTGAACCGAATTCCCAAAGGAACTATCTAAACTATGATAGTCTTGGCATTTTTCCTTGGCTATCTAAATGATATAATGGGGAGTAAACCCAAGACACTATGCGACTCTTCCCACTACGATAATCTTAGAAGTGATTGTTGACTAAAGAAATGATGGAATTGGGAGTGAACCGAATCCACTATGTGTCATTATCCACTACGATAGTCTTGGTAGTGGTCTTTGGCTATAGAAGTAATTTTATTTATTATGTGTATTACAAAAACTAATGTCATATTCTTATGATATTTTCTCATTGTTCATGATTGATTATTAATTATTTACTACTCTTATAATCATTTATTTTATTATTACAAATCCTTATTCCATGACTCATGATTTATATTTTATGACTTATTGGGAATGATTTTGTAAGTTATGATTACGTTATCATACTCGTATTTTTATATTATACTCACTTATGAATATCAACTAGAATCTATTATGCCTACCCTTAATGAAAATCTAAACCCACCCTTTATTATGATTCATTTTCCCCAGGTTATGAAGAATTATATTATTAACTATATGACTAGAAATTACTCTCTGTTGAAAATTTTGTAAGAGATTCATTAGTCTTATTATGGAAGAATAAAATCTAGGTATAATGGGAGAAATACCCATTTGATGAGAAATTCATATTTTTAGTTATGAAAACGTTCTTTCCTATTTCTATAAAAATCTAAACATAAAAGGTATTTTTAATGTAATTGATTCAATGTAGGATATTGATATTTTAAGTATGGATGGTCAGATTTGGGACTCTTTAGTTGGTATTATAACCAACATGTAATGTGTATGATTTTAGAAATAGATCTGCATGTACAGGTATCGGCATATCTCATTTATTGTCAGAAAAAGGTTTAGATAAATTTATAGGTTATGATGTTTTGAGATGAGGAAAATTTAATAGTTGTGAACATCATTATTGGTTTATAATTTTAAGGATGATCATAATTTTAATGTTAGGGATACCCACTTGATGTTTTGTATTATGGGATTTAAAGATAAATAAAGGCATTTTAGAAAACCATTATTATATTTTAATATATCATTCAGTTATACAGATCCCTTAGGTTTAACATGTGATTTAGTTTGAAATTATTTAGGAAGAATTTTATTTGGGACATAAGATGAAAGAGAAAATAATTGTCAAGGTTAATACTTACATTGATGATGAGTTAATTATGGTTAATGGGAATAAAACGTGTATCATATTTTAGGAATTTATGAGATTGAAAAGTTATTTGGTGACTTTGAGACTAATGTGATTTTTCAAATTGTTCTCTATATTGGAAACATTATATGATTAAGGTATAACATAATACTATTTTTTGGATAGAATTTTATTTGATGAATAAATATTGAGTTATCTTAGAAGAATATATGTTTTTGTTGCTATTTTATAGAGATTTAGGTTATTTTGATAAAATATTAATATATTTTGTAGAATACATTATTATGTTATATACCATTTTCTTGTTCCCTTTTGAGAGATTAATGTTGTTTAAGGATAAATGTTAAGTTGATATTTGATGAATATGTCATCAAATATTTCAGATTTTTGGTTTGAAACTTGGTCAAGCATGTTTTGGAAGAGTTTGAAACATAATTATGTATATAATGGTTTAATTTGGACATTGGTTATTATACATGAAGTATGGAAAATTTATCTATAAAGGTTCATTCATATAGGATATTATAATAAAATGTGCTAACAATTTTTGTTTTTGTTAATGAGTAGAAATAAGTGGTAATATTCATCGTCCTTTTGCAGATATTTTGATTTGTTAAAAGATTATTTTAATGCTTCTTGTATGAAAATTTCATCACAAGTATTTATATGAGAAGAATTAGAGGTGTAAAATGGATCAAAACACAACCAAAGATAAAATTATTGGGAAAATTTAAAGAAAGTATATTTTCTAATATTATTTATATAAATATTAAAATAATCCCTCAAACTAAATCATTAGGAAGATTATTATAATATGTTCTATGTCTAATATATTGATCATCTTTGAAGGTATGCTTTATGAAACTCGTTCACAAGTTTGAGCCTCATAATCAAAAAAGTAAGGTTTGAAAAATATTTAGGAACTGATAAATTTATTAGTATTAACATATACATTAAATTCATTTGAAAAGGTAATATACCCAATTTGTATTAAAAATTAATTATTTATAATTACATATATTTATCTTTCACTCCATATAATACATTGAAAATTTGTTTCCAAACCTTTTAATCGAACATGAGATAAAATTATGAAGATGAAATTCCTTTAACATAGTAGAATATAAGAGCCTAATATTTTAGAATGTATTTTATATTAAATAATTTTTTTATTGTGTTGAAAATTAAATTTTTATCTTAAACAAATCGTAATAAACTATGGAAAATATTATTATATAAATATGATTATTAAAACATAATTATTGGTTTACTAGGTATGAATAATACTAACTGTATTATAAAATATATGTTGGAAATTTTTCCATTTTTAAAATATTTTATTAGTTATTGGGAAATAAGAACTCAATTTTTTGGATCTGAATTATATAATATAAATTTAATAACACTTAATGTTTTAAAAGGGAACTTTTTTATAAATGTGAGTTCTCCTAATATTTTGGTAGTTTTCAACAAAAATATAGTTTTTCAAATTTTTTAAATTTAGTTTTATGAAATAAACATTGATTTTATATTATGAAAATCAATTTTAGTAGAGGGTGAATTTTTTATACTTTTTAGAAATAGTTAATTTTTATGTGAAAAGTGTAAAATACCAATTTCTCAAATAATGTCACTTTTATGACATTATTACAGAATAATAATTAATATAAATTTTATGAAAACTTTTTTTAAGATAGGTATATATTTAATAATTAATATAATTCATTTAAATATATAATAGTTATTATATAAATCTATATTTTCCATATTTGAAAATCTATGTAGAGTATTAATTCAAATAAAAAATATTTTTGGTACAACTCTTTTAATATGGTATTAAAAAGATTTATTTTAGTTTATTTTTTATTTCAAAGTAAAGTAAGTATCATTTTATTAATCAAATACCAATTTATTCATGAGGATCAACATTATACATGCTTTTGGTATTAAATCATGTAATTACTTAAAACATGCATTTATCAAAAAATAACATTTCGTTACATTTGAAGAACTTATATTAAAATTAATTTTTAGGAAAGATGTATTTTTAATCTTATAAAATGGGCTATATATTTTTTATAGTCATTTTATAATTTGGTAATTAGTTCTATTTAATTTTTTTTAATAATAAATAACAATCATGGTAAAATATTATCACCTCAGTAAAGGGTAAAATGAGTAACTCATGGTTCAAACTATGGAATAATTTTTAAAAATCACTCAAAACCATGATTTATTTAATTATATAAGTTTATTTTAAAAAAAATAATCCTATATTTTCAAATATTTTAATTGGGTGTCATTTTATTTTTCTAATAAACTTTATATTATTTTAAGTAAATAATATGTATAAATTGTCACTCTCCATATTTTAAAATCACTAATTTATTTTCATAATCATAATAATATTCTATGAATGGTTATGAATGGTAATATTTACTATGAATAAATTCTTTTTTATATTAATTTTTTTTAATTTTTGGTAATTGTATTATTATCTAAAACACTTATACATCTTCAATGCATCACTTTGCAAGCTAGTAAAAAATATAAATAAAATATTGTTTAAATATTAAAAGTGATGTGTTTTTTATATGTTAAATTATTTAATTTTTTATGGATCAAAATGAAACTAAATCAAATTTTAAATTTTTAAATTTTAATTATATATTAATATTACTATTTTTAAAGTCAAATTAAGTGAATTGTCTAGAATATGAATTTAATGATATTTTATATTATCTTTTCTTAATTATTATTTTTTAAATCATAAAATAAATTTAGTTTGTAATGTAAATTTGAAATGTTCAATAATATAAACCATTTCAAATTATGTTAAATAGTATATTTTTAATGACATTACTGAACCTTAAATACTAAGAATCATGTTACCATGTCACGGGGTTAAAATAGTTTATAGAAGGGTTATCCTTGGATATAAGGTTTAAAATATCATAAAAACCTGTTAAAATCCTATTATTTAAATTTATTTTCACACTATAACACAAAAAATTAGAAATCTATCCATGTTAAATCCACATTCCATGAATTTTAACTTATATTAAATTAATGTTTAGAATAATTACAATTGTGTCACTCCCCTCACTTATAAAATGAAACCTCAACAACTCTATTAATCACACCTTATTAATCCTCATATATCAACCAAAAACTAACCATATATCCAATAAAAATAACTTTACACTTTGTATATGTTCATTACTTCTTTAAAGACATACTCAGGGGTCTTTAATAATAGATCTAACAGATATTTCTCAAGGAAGAGGTAATCATCCTCACTATATCCTTTTAAGTTTATTTCTTATTCTACCTCATATAAATATTATATAACCACATTAACATATTTAAATTTGTAATATTATATTACTAAAAAATTTTATGTTAATATAAATTCCATTATCTATTTATCATTCATCACAATGGAAATTGAAAACTTTATTATGCTTATATATGGAGTACCGCCTCCAAGACCGATGTGATTTATTTTTCCCCATTGTCTCTCTTGGATTATTATATAGATAAATTTAATATATATATATATATATATATTATTTTTATAACATAGTTATTATTCTATAAATATAGTATTTTATCTACCTTCGTACAATTCTAATTAGTGGGAAAATGATAACATCTCTTGTGCTCATGGGTGGATTGCCACCTCCATGAAGCAATGTGATTAATTTTCCATTACCACTTTAATTTAGTTTCATAAGGATGTATTTAATGAAAATATATGACATATATGACATAATTATCATTCTTTGAAGTTTAATTTTTATTTTCCTTTATTTAATTCTGACCGTCAAAAAGTGTAAACATAATTTGTGCAAACGTACAAACATATGTCTCCACGACGTGATGTAATTAATTTTTCATCACTTCCTTACATGGATGGATATAACTATTTAAATAATGAATAGATATGAAAATTACTAAATGATTTATATCCTTTATATTATGAATCCATGATCATTGTTCATGGATTGAAACCATCAAACCGAAACATGCATAAGAAATAGAATAATTAACACCGAGAATATTCATTTTAATGAAGAATTGTTAATAAAAGAGAAAATATAAATTATATAGGAATTATGTATATTAAAATATATATTAGTATCTACCATTAATATACATATAATAAATATAAATACATTATATATGTTCTTTGAACAATTAGGATGAAATTCATGACTTGAGGTAAGTGTTTCTTATCACACTTTTATTTTTATGAGACATATACCTTATTCAAAACTTGTTTCTTTTGTTTGGTGTATATAATAAAAATTAAATAATTTAATTCTGATTTTCATAAAAAAAAATTGGATTTAAAAATATATATAATGTTCACTATTTCATGTTTTTCTAATTTAGATATTACAAAAATTGTAAGGGTTCTTCATCCTGATATTATTTCATTAGTACATGTTTCATATTCTGCATTTATTTGTGTTTATATAGTGTATATACTACTCCTTTGATATGTTATATGATTAATATATTTAAATTTATTTTATTTAAATTTTTAAATGATTTTATTTATTTTAAGGGGTTTATGACTCAATAGTTACCTATGTGGTAGGGGTTTATGTTACAATATATTTTTGTTTTGATAATTATCTTTGTTAAAATTCCAATGAGAGAAATTATATGATCCAAATCATTTAAACCATATTTTTCTTTTAATCCTCTATATATTTCTAGTTTTTTCGAGTATACTTTCTATTTTTCCACTCTTTGGTGGTCATAAATATTGACAAAATGTTTTGAAGAATATAAGAGATTATTTATTATTTTGGTTCTGGAATCATTGTCATCTATATCCATATTCAAAAAACTATTTTTTGAAAATTTTCACCTTTAACTAATTTTTTTATAATATTCATTTTCACTGCCTTTGACTTTATTTACAATTTTTTCAAGGGAAACATTCCCATAATTTTTTCAAATAAGTTTTTTTGAATTTTTATACGCGTGTAATAAATATTCTCTTTTAAGGTATCTAAGATAAAAGGATTTTCTTTCCATCATTACCATTATTTTAATTAAATCTTGATTTTCAAAGAAAATATTTTTCTCAATATTCAAGAAATCTTTAGTTTTTAAATATACTAAATGAAAATTTTATTTTTCATTTTTCCAATGAAATGTTAAAATATCATTTGAAATGTATTTTTTTTTCTATGTTAACATATTTTAAAGAATGTAAAAATTTACTGGGGATATGACCTTATTATATTATCTACATTATTTCTATAGATGTATCAATATGATGATTTTTTTATAAAGGAATTTTTTTGAAACATGTTTCTCTTCAGGGGAAAATTATGCGATGTAGTAATTAATATGTTTTATGTGTGACTTTCTGAAACCATTTTTTCCCTGGGTAAATCATGATATGATGAAATAATGACTATTTTTATAATAAAATCCACTTCCCTTATCAAGAAGTCTTATGATTATATGATGTTGAAATATTTATGAAAGTGATTACTTTTTCCATGGATATGATTTGATGAAATGATGAATGTTTTTATAATATTCAGGCACACATATATATGGTTTTAATTATGTTATTGATCGGAAAGGAATAATATATACCTCTAATGTATTAGGTTAATATTAATATGTTTTTGGATAATATAAACTAAAATGGGGAGTGTATCGACTTCAATAAGGTATTATTTTTTCTATGCTATTCATTATAGTGATCCTTTATTATGGAAATAGTATAATAGAGAGTTAAACCTTTCCATTATAGGACTCTATCCACTAAGATAGACATGGAATAGATTCTTGACTAAAAAATGATAGAATATAGATTAAACACATTTCACTACGTCACTATGGCCACTATGAAATCATTGTCAGTGATCCTTGACTGCCAAAAACATTTTCCATACTTCTATGTGTGCAAAAAACATATGCCTTGTGGTTATGATATTCTATCTTGGTTCATTATTGATTTTTGATTATTCAGCAATCTTAAGAATCATGTATTTTTTTTAAACGAAATTTTACACCATGACCCATAATTTATGTTCTATAAATTATTTAGTATGATTTCATAAGTTATGACCACATTATCAAACTGCCATACTTACTTATTCTCAATTATATTAATTGACTGATATCTCCCATGTTTAACCATACCGATCATCTGAGCTCACCATTATTATATTTTCAGTTCATCAAATTGAAAATAATCAAATTTTGTATGATATGTTTTAAAGGGTACCAGGTGTAGTGAATTTTGTTGGACATGTTGAATTCCCCCAATGAAATAATAAAATCTTGGTATAATGTGAAAAATACTCATTCAAGGAGAAAGACATGGGTTTATTAGAATAAATGGTTTTTTATTAATTGTCTTAAACTAGAAACCTAAAATTCCATGGATATATTAGGTTATAAATATTGAATATTTATATTTTAATTATATATAGTTAAAATTGGGTTAGTTAAAACTGGGTCACTTACATTTTTATCATAACCAACATGTAAATAGAATGGTTTTATCCCCAAATCTAAGTGTATGGGTCTTAGGCAGTCTCAATATATATGTCCTTGAATAAATTCCTAATAACTAAAGTGGTTTTAAAATATATTTGATATATATTATACTCATTTGGATCTATTATAGAATTAAATATTTTAATGATACTTATCATCAAATCTAATAAAAAGGTGTCCTCATATTCCTTACCAAGATTTTTTGTAACCATTTTACACTAATCAAAATTTATATATAGTAACTCTACCATCCATGTGAATTTTCTTATAAAAAATATTCTTAATCCCTAGGGGTATCACCCCATCATGTTCATACACTAATTCATAAATGTGGTTTGTGTGCATGGATCCCATATCCAATCTCATGGCCTATAAAGATTTCCCAAATTTAAAACTTCAAATGGAGCGTGGTAGGTATTGGGTTTTTCAACAATAAACATCAATCCATAATATTTTTTCACAGTAAATGAATATCACTTAAACTCTTGAAAAATATTACCAATCCATTGAGCCTCTAGTGTAACATATTTATATAATGTTTCCATAATCACTTTTGGAACCAAATCACATTATATATCATTAATGATTTTTTTATCTTCTCTATGTTCAATTTTCCTCCCACTAAAACTAAAATTTTTATTTTACTTCTCAATAGATTCACCAATCAAAATAAAAAACTATATTATTATTATTATGGAAATAATATCCCTGAACTTATTTTGTATAACCAAAAAATGAGAATTTCCCCTTTTCAGAGTCAATTTATTCATAATAGAAATAACATATGTGTGCTTCACAACCCTAAATTGTGAAACAAAATTTTTATTCCTCTGAATATATATATCATATGATATATACATGAATTATTTATATTTTTTGTGGTTGTGTATGAATGAAATAGTTTCAACATCATTTCCAATTAATAATGTAGAAAGGGAACATTGAATCAACATCAATCAAACCATATCTATCATGGTATAATTCATCCTCTGAAATGAAATATTCAATCCTGGAGATCTTGTAAAAATGAATTAAATATCTATATATATAATATCTTTCATGATCATTAAATTTTTTTTTTAATAATTTAACAATATAATATGATCAATAATATTAATACTTTTCATTAGTTGATTATGTAATTTTTCCTAGAAACATTCAAGTTTTCAATGGTTTCAAAATTTTCTATGATAAGAAACACAAAACCCTACTGGATAAAGTCATCAATAAATTTTAGGAAGTTCCTATATCCACCACTTTCTCATCTATTCATTGTCTTACATGATAGTTTATAGAGGGATCTAAAAACACATTTTTGATGGATAATAAGTAATTAAAGAAACCCAAACCCAAGATAAGCATCTATGAAAAATTAAACCATGTGTAAAATAGAAATTAAGAAAATGTAAATATGTTAACTGTAAAAAAATATCTACATAATCTTTCATTTATGCTTAATGAAAATCATAGTAGTGGAAACTAAAAAATATAAAATTTCTAAAGGTATCTATGGGTTGATGAATCACCCTAAATTAGGGCGGGTTTCCAATTCTCACCATAGCATTCTATCATCTCATAGTGAAATGTTGGAAGAATAAGAAATAAATATTCGGTTAAAAGTGTTTTGTAAAATATTTTAAAATCTATCCTTATAGCATTTCATAGATTTAGGATCACTATAAATCCCTTGAGGATGATCCTCGACTGTGTATCCATTATGTCATACATTAATAGTAAATGCATGCTGTTTCCAAATATTTCACGGGGGTGCATGTCCGTTTTTCAAGGATGTGCTAATTTTTTCCTCGCATTCCCTCATTCCAAAGTCAGGCGACATCTTTTCCTTGTTTACAGAAAATTTCTCCTTGATCGAAATGGGTGATGGGATGTTGACTCTTCCTTTTGTGGATTCCTCCTCAGAACTCATCGCCTAGTCTGGGTCTCCCTTATAGATGTAATATTTTGTTCGAAAAATTCATCCCAGTTCCATATATCCATAGACGCAGGTTAGTTACACTGCTTCTGTTGGGACATTCCAAGGGGTCCGTCTAGGGCAGAAATGTTCCGTTGGGAGAGTAGTCACGTTGGGCATCACTGTCATGTCTAGACACTGGAACACTGAAGCATCTGGGTTTCTTCCCCTTATTATAGGTCTTCTTGAGGGCATGGAAGCTCGAAGCATCATGCATCGAATTTAGGGAATTATATGCCGTAGGAATGTCTCTGAGTTGTTCCTCAACTTCCCATGTTTAACACGGGGTATGCCGCAGGTTTAACGTCCATCAAAGATGGATCAGACTAATCGAAACACTAACTTGAGTGGATCATATAGGTGTAACCCTTTTAGGGAACACTGACGTTGGGGCTAACACGTGGTTAGTTACCCAGTAACTGTTAGAAGTAGCGAAGAGGTGAATTAGAATGATCTCATAAGAATGTGGCAGCCCAGGTAAGAATCAAGATGGATTATGGATGATTGAGTGAAGTTTATAGAGTATGAAATGGAGTTGACTCGAGGGTAACAGTGATGGTGGGATTGATCCTTGAAGAGACTTCCTATGTATCCCTGTGGTGTGGAATCAAAGTCCACATAGATTAGTAAGGGGTATAGGATTGGGGTGTGCACAAAGGATAGAGACTCGACGATATACTAGGGCTTACGTGTGGTCAGAAACATGAGGTTGGTCTGATGCCACTAGGATGGCCTAGAGGTATGGGTCCCAACAGAGTGGACGACAATGGCTTACCTCTAGGTTTAGGGTGACAATGACTTACCACTGACTAAAGTTGACAACAGCTTACCGTTGAGTGGGGATCACAAAGGCTTACAATTGGATGGGAAAAAAAGGGCAATAGTTTTTAACATCATGCAATATGGGGATGGACTGACATGTAGTGGTTGGGACCAAAGAGTGCTGGGCTTGAACCTCAGGGAGGCTTCCTACGTACCTTTCCTTGGTAGAGATCAAAGTCCTCATAGCTCCAGGAACAGGAGTCGGTGAACCAACTTGAATTAGGACCTGGGGTCCAGATAGATGGTGGACTTGGTGAACCGACGTAATGATGGTCAGAACCAATGGATGGTGGGCTTGAACCTCAGGGAGGCTTTCTACATACCTTTCCTTGGTAGGGATCAAAGTTAACATAGTTCGGTATTGTGTTGGTGAACTGACGTGAAGGGGGTCAGAATGACCAGGTGTTGGGCTTGAACCTCAGGGAGGCATCCTACGTACCTTGCCTTGGAGAGGATCAAAGTCCACACTGTTCATAATGGTTTACTGATTACACTCTAGGCTTCCCAGAGAAAATTTCATGTTTGATGTTCACTCTAAGCCCACATGAGTCATGCTCGATGTGAGAAACAAGAGGCAACAAGGACCTGATGATCACGTCGTGAACGGTGCGTCCGTGGGAAGTGGAATGGGATTTACACGTGGTTAGTGGCCCAAAATGTAAACATAAGCGTATGCATGGAGCAGTCCAAAGGGAAAACATGGGGCTTATGTGTGGAGCAGCCCAGTGGAGATGGAGACTGGGACTTACTCTAGGGTGCAGGCCCTGAGTGACAAAGGATAGAGGGAGAGGGAAGGGATAACAAAATCCCCGTCCCCATCTATCCTCTTAGTCTTGGGCATGGATGAAGAGAGGAGGAGTAGGGGTGTTTCCTTTTGCAATAAAATCTAGGGGCTTACACTAAGATGGTTTCCATTTTCCCATGGATAGACGCTATGGTGAGGACATAGTTTAACATCGTGTGCCGAGGACGATGATGTTTGGCAGTTTAACATCCTACATCTCAAACACGGTGGGTTCACTCCACACCCCCAAGGACTTACATGACTGGTAACTCCCACCCCTTGGGGTAGGGAAGGCATCATAAATGATGTAGTGAGGGTTGTTATGGAGTGATCCATTTGGGGGTCCACATTAGCATGTCTATGCAAAGAAGTAATAGTCGTTAGCATGCCTACGTGAAGAAGTATGAGGTGAAGAAATGCAATGAGATGTAGGATCTGAGGGACATTGAAATCTATTCGTGCAAACCTGGAGGGTCACACGAGAAAAGGATTTGCAGATAAAAATAGTTCATAGGTATAATCCTTGTGAATATCTGGTTCTCCATGTAGTGGAGGTGTTTTAGGAAGGGGTATGCTCCACGAATTTCAGTGTCCCACCCTAGGCATAAGGAATAGGTGCATATGGAAGGTGCTTTGCAAAGTGGAAAGGCATTCACATAGCATTGGATCATGAATCAAGGGTGCCTCGTGATGCAAAGGATTGTGAAGAAAGGTGCTTCTCGAGGCATAGTGGCCCTGTCTTAGCATATGGGTCGCATGCTCATGAGTGGTGATTCAAAAATCATAAACCCTCTGCGATGACCTGGGTCCCCTTGGGGGACCCCTTACTTTGTGGAGGCCTGTAGGCTCCGTGAAAGGAATCCATCTCTAAAGATGGGACGAATTAATGAAAGGGGGAGGTACTTCGCGATGCAAAAGTACCTCGAGTAGCTCATGGTTCGCAGAGTAGGAAGTGCTTTTCAATTCAGTAGCTATGAATTAGAAGGGTCGGATGATCTGTGTTTGGGGCTTGAGGGGATCCCTGTATTTATAAGCAAGAAGCACTATGAAGTAGAGCTCGCTTGGGGAGAAGACAAAGCTGGATCTACAGTGGGTTCACGAACATCAAATCAGCTCGCAGAGCCTCCCGCCTCCTTGCTTTGTGATGGGATTTCGAATATCAAATTGGATCATGGAGCCTCCTGCCTCCTTTCTCCATGGTGGTCTCATGAAGGGGAAGCTCTGCACCAACTGTGGGGTTGTTGGGGTTCCTCGAATGGTCTCCTCGAGGAACCCTGTAAGGTGTCTTAGTTTTTCTTCTTTGTACCAAATTTTTTGCACCAAAAATTCCCTCCACCCCTCAAACATGGGGCTGAGGATAAATCAAGGGTCAATGTCTAAGGGTCACTCACCAATATCCCTTGGTCGGGCACGGTTCTGTCTCGCAAAGGTGGCTCGCAAAGTAGGGGAGTGACAGGCTGACATAGGGCGTCGTGGAGCTCGCCACCATTTAGACACACCGTGAATCTCAAAAGGACGCAGCCTATAAATAGGGGAGATGACCTCTCTTTTGTCCTTTATCTCCTTCACGATATTGGCCTTTAGCGCTCTCGATTGGTGAATTTTTGCATACTTTGTGATTGATCTCCGTGAATCGGGCCTTCTACTTCCCAATGCATAGCGAGTCATTGAATTCACATCAGAGTTCTTTGTGATTTTTTACTTGAAGGCCTGGGTAGGGCTCCACGAGCAGCCTTCACAAACGCGCTCCGTGAATGAGCTTCGTGAACCAAACTCAAATGATCACTCAAAAATAAAATTGAATGGCTCATCAGGAGGCTGCAAGGGGGGTCCTTACGGATGCTACCCGAAGGGAGGAGATGGAAGATAGTTTTTTTCTAGGGGAGTTAATATGAAGCCACTTTAACTATGGTTCGTTGGTGGAACTACTATTGGAGAGCCAGAGGAACTATCCAATGTGCAAGAGGCTGCCTCTATATGGATTCATGCTGAGGGATGATGTCTTCAACCTTGTAGAAAGTAAGGATGAGACAACTTACTGGTTTAATAGCACGTCATGCTAGCACTAGTGGTTCCGGGGGGCTGACGGCTATGCCTGAGAAGACTTCACACCCATCAATGATGACTTCCTATAAAACCACTTGAACAATTTGGATGTGAAGGAATTGTATCCAGATACATCCCCCTATATATCATACAATCTTGTAGGCAGCCCTGAGGAACCAGGAGAAGTCATGGACTAAAGAGTGGGCCCTATGCCAGGGCAGCTACTTTACCGATGATTGGGCCTGGGCCTATAGTGTAGGTGCCTCATGCAAGGAGGTTGGGGTGGAGCTGATAAGAGTGGGTCTATATGAAGAATCTTGGACCTTCTAGTTCCACATCTACCAACCGAAGCAGTTGATGCTAGAGTTTTTGAGAAGGTGGTCATCGATGACCAATACCTTCCACTTGCACCACGGGGATGTTGGTATCAGCTTGTGGGATGTGCACCAGATTTTAGGGGTCCCGATATTGGGTGAGATATATGATGAATTATTCCCAGCCATGGGTATGTGGGAGGATCCAGAGAAAATGTTGCGGCTGGCGATGGCGTTGATGGAGCTGGTGTTGGGATATGACAAAGTGGCATTCAGAGATGTCCCTTTCAGGTGGTGGTTTAAGAAGTTTCCGAATTTTCCCGATGAGGAAGTTTTAAGTGAGCCCTCAGACTTTCCTGAAGGGGGATAAATAGGTCAAGGAGCACTTGTATTAGCTTCTCTTAGAGGAAAACCAGTGGAAAACCTGAGGATTTAGCATTGGTACCGAGCAACAACCGATAACCAGGCCGACATCATTCATTATGACTCTCATTTTTGGTTGGATCATGCCGTTGAAGGATACACACATGGGTGTGAGAATAGGCACATTCATCATGGCCTCCAGGTTGGTGACAGGAGGGCCAGTCAACCTCGGGATCCTGATTCACTCCAAGCTATACAAATTTTTGTGGCACATCAGTGAGGGAACGATGCCACAAGAGGTTATGCGGGCCATTCCACCTCCGATATGGGTGGATAGTGGTGAATTTTAGGGGGGGTTTATGCATACCCAATCCCCATCTCACCTCCAGGATCGAACTTCTGCCCATCGATCCTGAATTTCACGGGAAGCTTTTCGAACAATTATGATGGCCACACCGTTGGTACTGAACTGGGTGTGGAATGTGGAGGAATTCAAATTTCACCCATTTCCTTTTCCAATGGGCGTATTCACTGATTATGGCCAAGGAACCGAAGAGAACCTAACCAATCTCCTGGATTTTAGAGGTGGATTTCTAGTCAAAAGAGTGGACCATGAGCCCCTCTGCAAGCTGTACACCCCATACCGATTTTCTAGGCAATTTTGGTGCATAGAGCGACTGACCCCACAGGTCTATCTTGGGGTGCACTACAAGGAGCACCTATGCATGATGATGAAAATGTAGCACATGTTTATGCGAGATTATGGGAAGTTGTCGAACGATCTTCCTTCGCATACCACTGTCTTCGGGCTAGTAAAAGAGTATGCCCGAAGCTGGGAGGTAGCCTACTCGGGGGGGAGATGCTGATGTAGCAAACTATTCAGGTCAGTGATCATGAGCCTCCCTATCCTTGGGGTGAGGGCTGGAAATTGGTAAAGTCACCTTGCTACGGTGGAGTTTTTGTGGCATCTAGACCTGCACTGATTTAGGGGAGGTGGTAGCGGTAGACCCAATAGCGGTAGTCGACCCGGTGGTTCCAGAAGAACAGAGTCATCCAAAGGGGATGCTAATAAGAGGATTCCATGGAATATCTACCCAGGATCTAGAAAAGAGACTGCGCCACATATACATGCCATAAAATTACGTCTTCCCGAAGTACTAGGACATTTGGGATGTCAACAGGAAATTCCTTGGCCCGTCCGAGATGTGGCAACACCTGAACCATCTCGGGATGGATTTTCTAGGGATAACCCCTATCATGGATGGCTTTGCGGTGTCCCAAAATGATGGGGAACAATATCAGGAAGATATGGAGGACTTTGTGCATTCTTGGGGTGCTCATTGTTTAATAACAAATTGTGTCAAGCTATTGCTGGATCATATAGTCCCCTCGCAGTTGTCAAATGCTGATTTTAGGGAACGATTCCCTTTTCCGGAAGAATCAGGCGAGTCCTCCTAGGAGGACAAGGCCGGTAGAGGGAGCCCGTTGGAGGAGGGAGAAGTGGGAGATCAAGACCTGGATCTTGAAGATTTCGCAGAGGCCCTCGAGGTAAAATCCCAAGACCCTTCTTTAGGGTCTGCATTCAGGTCATTCTAGACTTCTCACTAACATCTGAACTATACAGGAGGACCTCATACACAGAACCTGTTTGCATCCCTCATTGGATGCAGATGTAGGGCCTTCAGGATCCATGCCTATAGCCACATCAATTTCCATGTCTGGCAGAGCCAGGACACCTAAGGTGGATCCTCTAGAATTTCTAGACCTTCTGAAAATATATGGATTGCCACACCTTGGGGTCTCGGTGGCATCAACCCAAGATCGATACTAAGATTTTGATCTCTGTAAGTTTCCAAATTCATGACTATCACCCCTTGACCATGTTAACTGACATCCTTGACCCCCCCCCTTTTTAGAATGCAAATTTCTCCCAATGTTGTGGGTTTCCTTGGCGTGGATGGTCGGGACATCTCCTGGTGCCTTTCCCAAGGGGATGCCGGTGATCGTAGAGGTGTATACCCAGACCGACCAAACTATGGCACTCCCAATCACTAGTGGGACCATCTTCAAGGCTGAACCCAAGAATATTGAAGTGGGATCCAATGATGGGGATTGATCAGATAACCCAAGTCTCACCATGCCAGATCAAACACCAGACGTAGACCCTGCTGACGAGTTCCTAAGGGCGTTCCCCACATATAGTCCGGCCAACCACATCGACTGGGACAAGATGGAATCTGATGAAGAGGATAGCAGGACAGTCTATCACTGATCATGGACGTTGATCATGCACTTCATCTGTGACACCCCCAAGAACTATGTCTAGATGAGACGGATAGACCTCGCTCCCTACTACGAGAATTGTGTGTTGTGGAGTGGATGCCCAGCATCCCCACATGATTGTGTGAGATCTTATGGCAGAGAATATTTGATAGGATGATTGTGTACTTGGTGTGTTCTAGCAGTGATAGAAAGCGGTGAACATCAAGACGCTCCAATAATCTGAAAATGAAGTTTTGCAACCGCAGAGTCAGGCGAATGGGCACTGAAACTCCCTCAACGCACAATATGAGCAGATATTGTGATTAAAGTCCCAGTTAGCAGAGGCCGAAGAGGGCATGACGTGATCCTCTAAAGAAATGACAATCATCCGTACTGCCATGGAGTAGGCCTAGGTTGGGGATAACGAGTTACACCCCATTGCTGCCGAGGAAAAGTGGGATCTAAACAGAAGACATCACATCCTGGATGCCACAAGGCAGAGGATGGCGGAGCTACAACACTCTTTTGACGGGGTCAACCCATCCATGGGAGGGTTCGATCCTCAGGTGTTGTATTGCATGTAACTTTTTAACATACATTAATGCTTTGATTATATTATGCCAACTACATTCATGAGTTCCATTATTTGTGTTGGTTTATTGCATCCCTATGACATTCATGGAGCATCTAGTGATCATTCCATAAGCTTACATGGGTCAAGCCTGATGTGAGAAACAAGGGGAGACCACCTTATTACTCTATTCGAACGTGGGAGTGAAATCAAACATTCAGGAATCCCGGGGTTTGAATAGGTGATCCTCATCCCTAGGAGGAAAGGGGAGAGTCCTGACTGGAAGAGGAATACCTCAGAAAAATCAAATTTCTTTTTTCCCAATGTGTTCTAGTGCACGAGTGGGGTAACACCAGGGGCACTGGAAATTGATCTGAACATAAGGGAGTGGAAAGAGTGAATAATGATACCCCAGTTATGGAACACTGTGGGGTTGGTGTTTCAATAAAGGATTACTTTTGACTGTGTTTAAAACACAGTTTCCATGTTGCATTAGCCTGAAATGGGGGTAACAAATGAGGGCCGACCACCAGCCATATTCGAAACAGGGGGCCTGACTCAGAATGTAATCCATTGGTCTTCTATAATGTCATCCTTGGATAGTAGGTGGGCCATAGGCCAAGCATCCATACTATTAGGGGGTCCTTTGAGATGTGAAAGAGGATGAGGGTATGAATAAGGGGTTCGCAAAGCATAGAAGGTGGAGTGGAGGCCTGTTCGAACGGAATCCAACACTCTTGAAATTTTTCCACTGTGATGAAAACATATTAGCTGGGTGTGTTGGTCTGATCATGGATCATTCCTTCTTCTAGACAGGACCTCTCTCGTGAGGAAGTTGTCGCATCCCAACATTTTCGTGGGCCATCCCAATCTTGTTCAGTGTAAAGCTACAATTTCATGGTTCCCCAAAAGAGTTTGGGCCAAGGGGCTGGAAAAGAGAGGGGGAATATGAAGTCTGATTTCTAGGGATTGACCCGAGGTGAAATGTCTGGGCCTCTCTACATATACCATGGGGATAAGAATCAAGTCAAACATAGTTTTAAGAGTGTAGTTTAATGTCATGTGGGAGGAGGATTTATAGGGAATATCCCAAGAAGGGAGTATGTGGTGCGATTTCAATAAATGAAATGTGAATTAGTACATGAGGAGTCTACACTACACCACGTATCCCTAGAGGAAGTTATTTAGGTCAATAGACCAAATGTGAACATTAGGCTGGGCCCGAGGTGAAGTGGTCGGGCGTTTCTACATAACCCATTAGTATGGGAATCAAGTCATATGTAGTTCTAAGGGTGAAGTTTAATGTCATGTGGTACGATGAAAGGTACATGTGGCATGGCTGCGCCAGTACAAATCCTACCAAAAACTACTAAGCCTACGTGAGTCATGATCGATGTTGGAAACAAGAAGTAGTGGGGGGACTTTCTTGACATATGAAAAAACATGTTAGGGGAAAGTGGATGCTCAATGAATGTCATCCCAATGATTTTATCCCATCCATGTAATGCACCTAGATGCATGAATAAGTAAAGACAAATATGTCGGAATTCCACTTGATCATAAGGAATTGGAAATATGTGAATCATGATGCTCAATATCTGGACCACAATGATGGAGGCATGACGATAGTGGATAACTATTGACCATATTTGAAACACAGCATTCATATCATGCTATCCAGATATGGGGATAGATAGATGAGGGTCAATCGTTGACCATGATTAAAATATGGGACCTATAACAAATGTCATCTGAGGTCTTTAGGGATGTTGGCCCAAGATTTTATGTGTGTCGGGGAGGCATGAGACAAGGCTATGATGGGGGTCCCCTCGAATGTGGAAGAGGATGAGGATCCAAATAATGGGCTCACAAAGCTTGGACATGGAATGAGGGGAATGTCCCTGTGAAAATTCCACACTTCAAG
Source organism: Viscum album (assembly GCA_963277665.1). Lineage (NCBI taxonomy): Eukaryota > Viridiplantae > Streptophyta > Magnoliopsida > Santalales > Viscaceae > Viscum > Viscum album. Next base: position 2,111,981,865 of record OY728128.1, read on the forward strand.
ATCTTGGTAAAACTCATCTAAGTATGATAATGAGACATATCAGATAGAGGGAGTCGAGTCCCATCCCAAAGACTATGGTCCTGGGGTCATACGATTCCAACATAATGTCCTAGGGTGGACCATTAAGGGGGTACTTGATTTAATGGACTGTGCGTAGGGTGGTGAAATAGCCAAACATGATGTGCAGTTTCTATTGGAAGATCTTAGTTTAAGGTCGTAGAACTCGGACAATGCTGAGAAAAGATATGGGATGCACTTGGTGCGGCTATTGAAAAATCCAGCGTGAATGAAAACCTAATGGGTACTAGCCACACCACATGATCCCAAATGAGTTCAGTCCATGGAGCCGAAAAAAGAGGGGGGAGGGATTGTATATTCCTGGGGATGGACTCAGAGATAATATGGATGGGCATTCCTACATATCCCATGAGGATGGGAATCAAGCCAAAAGTAGTTCTATAAGTTGTTGTGTAGTTTAACATCTTACAGCTAGGAAGAGGAGTTGTAATGCCCCGACTCGAGAAGCCCAGAGTCATAGCATTATTATGTATCATTGGCATGATCATAAAAGATCATGTCTCGAAAGACTGATTTGTTTAGTAGCCTTGGAAATACTAGATAAATTTATATGGTTTACATTACAACATGAAATGGAAAACTAAAACAACATGGTCTCCATTGACAACACTGAGATCCCGTAGACTGTCCCTGGAAGTCAGTCATAATATAATTTTTTCATCTTGTTAAAATAAAACAAAAAAAGGGGTGAGCTCAGATTCTCAGTAAGGATAACATTATATCTGAAACTTTCATAAATAAGCATAAACATTTAAGGCAGTGTATATGACTAGAACAAATGTCTTTTAAACTTGAACTTCAGCATAATATGGAAAAGATAAAATCAAATAATTCTATTTACTTTTTAAAATGGATATTCTACCAGTCGAATGATCACATGAAATATCAATAAGCACTTTCATAATGATGGAATTCATAATGCCAAACTATCATAACCACATAGTCAAGGGCTTATGCCAAGACTACAAATAAGATTTTGTCAAGAACTTATGTCAAGTCACTAGTTTGTCTCATGTGACCTACCGATTCATTGAGGGGCTATAGAGGGATCCACCCATCACTTACCAAGTCCAATGCATTCCTCAGATGAAAATTTTGAAACATAACATATTTTTTTTATTAAAACTAGCATTCAAAATGTCAATACTTTATCTACAAACCATGAATGGTATAAAAAATAGCACATCCACAGTCAAACATAACTCATTCAATAAAATGTGGAAGATTGTATTGTAAGATATTAACCTCAATTGAGAATAATGAAGAATATTTATATAGATGAAAATAATTATCAATACTATTTGAGAGAAATTTCCCCCTTTTTCTTGAAAACATTTAAAAGTCACACTATTTGTCAAGAATTCGTTTAAAAATAGATTTTTGAATCAAAGTGTCACAAACCACATTGAAACTTTTATAAGTAATTCTAATTTTAAAACATTAATTTCAATATAAATAAATCCTTAAAACCATTTTTAAAACATGGACCTTAATGAGAAAGAGATTGAATAATAAGTCTTTAAAACATTTTAAAATGATCTTTTAGTTAGAGTTCCTAACCAAAATAGAGAAAATTGAATACAAATAATTGAGGTAATAAAAACATTGTAATATCATGAGAATAAAGGGATTCATGATATACTATGTCAAAGTACATTACATACACCATATAAAAGTGATTTTGTGTATAACAACAATGAAGTCTCAATGGAATGTAAATTGAGATGAAATATCTTATAAAGACTGTATCCTTAGGTTAAGGATAAATCCACGACATAATTATGTCTGACAAATATAAATACACTAAATATAGTTGGATATTTGGTTTATATCAATCAGAGGACATTCACACATATTCTTTTAAAAACAACACCAATGAATTGGATATTTAACTCAACATATGGAGATGGAGTTAAAATTACTCTTATCATGTTCATATCGATGACTTGAGAATTTATCAATGTAGTGATTATGTGTATAAAAAGTATATCCATAGAAATGGTAGTGGAAATTATGACATATGAAAATGAATAGTGATCCCACACATAATCTTGGAGTAAAATAATCAATGAAGTATGCATAAAGCCGAATGAGTGGAAATTGAAATCCCAAATTACCTTATAGATTTGGTAACTTTTTAAAAATACACCCATGAAATAAGTATCATACATAAATTAATTTATATTAAACATTTAATACAATCATGGGCAGTACACACACCACATGCAATAAATAAGTTGTGAATAATTGAAATCTCACGAAATTAAAAGTGAGATAAGAAACACCTTGCTTTGTACTTTTTCCTTCGTCAAGGGTAGGTTAACCTCCTCTATAATAGTGAAATAATTGGTATTGAATTATAAAATAATTATATACATTAATATGATATCATATATGATCTTTTAACATTGATTTGTTAATAAGATCTTAGTATTATCATCATTTCGGGTGTTAATGGATTAATTTTCTTGTATATTCATTGTTATGTGATCCATAATTGTAATGAATGGGATTTATATTATTCACATACAGAATTATATCATGTCTCTAGACATTATTTGTAATCATCAAATGATATTTAGTCTTAAATAGATATGATGGGGGAATGAATCTCATCGTGTTCGTGGAGACGGTAATCTGTACGTATGCACGAGCGACAATATCACACTTTTGATATTAAAATAATAAATAATTGGACGGTATATCAAATATAAAGAATAATTATAATGTTATATTTATTTTTTACATAAATTACATATCATTATTATACCCATCCAAATAATAAAGTATTGAATAACAATAACACCATGACGTGGACACGGTAATCCGTATGTATGCACCTATGGTGACATGTCATTCAAAGGATGGATAGAATAATGAAGATAGTTGTACCATATTTATAATAACTTCTCAGTATATATATGATACTGGAGTTATTATTTTATAATGGAAATAACAAAAAAGAAGAAGTGGAAGAAGAAAAGAACTTGAAAGAGGGTGGTGAAATTATTAACTCTACTTCTTCCTTTTGATTTCATCAAAAGGGCTCATTATGTTGGCTTTCTGACCAAAGTAGGGCCTCTAGGATGAATTTAGGGATGTTGAGATGATATTTGGGTAGGGTTTGGCTGAGCCAAAAGGCTTTGAAGGTGTGAATTAGTGAGTAGGGGTAGTGCCCTTTTATAAGAGTTGTGAGGGGCACCTTAGGAAAAGCAAGAAATATTATTTTATAATAAATTGATATTTAGTTTATAATGGCTCCATAGTGGATTATTTAAAGGTTAAGGTGGGGATAGGTCTAAAAACACACAACCAATATGTTTTTTATAGGTTTGGGTCACTACATTATCTTTATCTATTTGATTTAACACTTAGTTAAATAGTTTGGCATTTACCATGTCTCATTGTATTTTTATATTATATAGTTAATAAACATACAATATACATAAAAGAGACCCCAAGTGGTCCATTAATGATACAAATATCATTATATAAGTTCTTTTTCTAAACCATAGATTTTTATGAATAGAATATCAATTAATAATATAATATTTGTTTTAAAAACTCATTTATGTCAATTTTGACACTATTTAATAATTGATTTTTGATAAAGTGATAAAAAATTTATTAATTCCAACCAATTTCATTTAAGAAATCCTAACATGTCATATTAACCAATAAAATTCGTGTATGTCATCAAAACTTTCAAATTATATTTATTTTATCATTTATAATAACAATTATTTGATTCTTTCATTAATAAGGAAAATACTACATCATTATTGTGTCATAAATAAATTTAATTATTCAATTTCATAAAATTATAAATGAAATATCCTTATGAAGAAAATATTTTTAACTTTCTAAAGAATATTTATAGTTGAAAAGATATCATATATAAACCTATGTAAAAATTGTTTTTTCTAAAAGATATATGCTTATGTCATATTTGTATTTAATTTAACTTAATTAATGTAAAGCGTTATTATCACATACAAGTGGCTCCATGGGGTCCCAAAATCGACCAAAAGATGCCCATGGACGGAAATGTATCATCCAATAGGGTTATGTCATGTTTTAGGGTAATATAATAATATTATTATATTATTTATTTACCCTTTAACCATGATAAATAAAATATTTACTGAAGTAGTTATTCAAAATGTTTAAAAATAAAAGTTACCTATTTACACAATCTGGACCCCCTGATTATAAATAGGGAATCCATTTTTCTAAATTCAAAACATATTAGTGGCAGAAATTAATTTGAAATTAATTACCATTGTCAAAACAAATAGCGTGTTTTTTAAGAAATAATAACTATCAAAAGATTGACACTTGTTTACATCTAGATTAAATGTGAAATTACATCCTATTACCAATATTGGATTAAATGGTAAAAATATATTCTAATTATACTTTATAACCTCTCAATAATATAATTTATCACTATAAATTATTTGGATTAACAAATTTGTTTTTAATTAATGTTTAGTATTTTCACTATTCATTAAGTTTTGAAGTTTTCTAAAAAATACCAAAAATTCACCCTAGGATAATTTTGATATTCCGAATCCAAAAATGATGTCCATTTTTAAAGATAAAATTTATAAAATTTCAAAAATTGGGTAGTATTATTCATAACGGCTAGTTTGATTTGTTGTGGTGTTTGTTAGAACTCGAAGTTGAGTACAACACACACTATTGTATTACTCAAAAGGGAAGTGTGTCATGGAAGCTTGGGGTATTAAATTCTCCCCTCCTTAAAATAATTTTGTCCTTGATTTTTCTTTAAAATAGGGATTGGGAATATAATGTAATGTCCCACATCGGAAAAAGAGGCAATAAAACTATCACTTTAAAAGAAAGAAAGAGATGTACAAAGGTCACCCTAGATAACCCATAATAGGATTCCATTAAGAAAAACATGGATATGGATGATAAACTAAGTATGAGTTTCTGATGGAGATGGATAGAAAACATAATCCGGAGAAAGTCAACAACAAGAAAAACACAAACTTGTGATAGGACCAATGGCCATTAGTCTCCCTGTAGGAAAAGTAAACAGAAAACATTGTTTTTGTTTTATGTTACATTACATAAATATGTGGAATTAATTAATGAGATTTAAAAAGAACATAAAGTGATATGCTTAATTTTTAATTAGAGTTTCATTCTTTAATAAAATTCTATCACTAACTCATTTTTTTAAACGATGAGTATTCAAGAAGACATGGTCACACTGGAAGAGCTAGATTAAACTTCTATAGAATCACATGATCCACGAAGGATAAACTATATATTTACCTTCTATTTAGAGATTAATCAAAACCAAACCAGTTATTATAAGATATGATGATCTCAAAAAAGGATATTCCATTATAGAAAGAAACACTAATCTTAATTTCTAAAACTAAACCAATAATACCTCAAAGTTAAATAGATACCATTAAATAAACAATTGTCCTTAAAATCCTTCAATATAATCCAAACTAATATTGAAACTTGAAACATAGAATAATTTGGTTATGTAGTCTTCCACATTAAATTTTATCTCCAAATTACATAAACTACTTCTAAACTCCATGTTAAAAGTAATTAACTTAATAATATATTCTCTATTATTGGTTATTCATTTCAATAAATAACTCAAATCACTATAAATCTACAATAAAAATAAAGATAAAAATTCACCATTACTCCTCAAATAAAATCCCATAGTATTCTATTTTCCATGGGCATATAGTGTTCCCAAAAAAGTAAAAATCTCCCAAAATAACATTTATCACTTAATCATGGAATCATTTTCCTATACTAAGGGTATTCATTTGATAAGAAATAAGATCCCAAATCAACTTATTATTGACCAATAAATTTATTTTACTAAAAATAATTAGTCACACTAACAAAGTACTTCACGTAGTCCAGTGGTAGGGGATAAATCCCAATCGCACTTTGGTTGTGGGTTCGATTCCCATATCTTTGTCCAACATGACAGGTTGTCACACGGTCTGGATGTTGTCATTTTTCATAAACTATATTTTATAACATTACCAAAATGAGATAAATTCCTCAAAATAACCATAACATAATTTAACCACAAATGTTATCTCTTACCTTGAATTGTCATCCCAAAATATAATAACTTTTAATTACCTCAAACCCAATGATCATATAAAACCAAATGGTTATTTATAACTATATCAATAAGAGAAAAGATAATTCTTCCTCAAAAATCATTTTCACATGACAAACTGTAGGGTTACCAATACAAGAGAAAATTATTCCAAAGTAATCCCATCAATAAGGTGTACTAGAACTTCTAATAATTTCTCCAAACATTTATTTCCACATAGCTTCTTCTTTGACCAAGAAAATATCCTACAGAATAGGGCATTCACTCGGGTAAAGGCCAGGTCCCCAACATTTATGGAAAATGACTGTAAATAGATTCTTGGGACCATTTTTATTTTATTCCATAGTAATCATCATTTTTTCTCGGCAATTATTCACTTTATGTGCTTCTTTCCCACAGGTAATGCATTTCTTTGTTCCATTCATACATTTTCTGGGTGTCTCCTTCCAAATTTCTTGCCTGATAAAAATTGAGGTTTATTTTCTCCATGGTCTCCACTGCTGAAGCTCTTGTAATTTATCACCTTTCTCTTTTTTTTGTGTTAGAGAGTTGGTTAATATATATATTTTTGATCATGTTTTTGGATAACTGATTTGTTATGAACATGATATCTTTTACGCCTATCAACAATCCATTTTTCTTCTCAATTCCTCCACTGTTCCCACCTTGTACATCGTTCTCAAAGTTACAATGACTTCCTTGGAATCCAGCCATTGACTAAAACCAGAAAGCATTGTGTGTATAACAGTAATAATAAAATCATTTATATAATATCATGACACCATATTTTCAATTAAAAACACCATAGGATTAACCAAGGTCATTTATTCTCATCTTATATTAAAATACTTCAATTAAGTTTATAAAGAAAATGTAAATTATCCTAATCATATACCTCGAAAGTGTCATAACCAAGAGTGCATCAAGGCCTGTTGTCGTGCACCAGTTCCCATTCGAGTATAGCTCAAAGAGGTGTTTTCAGGTTTTACACCTAGGTATATCTGTACCAGAGCCGCCTCTACCTACTCGTATCCAGACATGGATGTATTGCTTGGAAAACTCACAAAAGCTCTACAATAACAAAATTCTAGGAAGTTCTTCAATACTAATCCTTAATGTCCATATTAGGTCTATGTACTCTAATAAAGGTTTATCTAAATCCAGTTTCCATGGTTTGAACTAAAATTCCTCTAATACCAACTGTAACGCCCCGAACCCAGAAGCCCAGAGTTGGTGCATTATTACTTATCATTGGCATGATCATAAAAGATCATGTCTTGTAAGACAGATTAGTTTTGTAGCCTTTGAAGTACTAGATACATTCATAAGGTTTACATTACATCATAAAATGAAAATATACAAAAACATTGTCTCCATAGACAACACTGAGATCCCATAGACTATCCATAGAGTTCGGTCATAATATACATCTTTGCATCCTAGGAAAATAAAACATAAAAAGGGGTGAGCTTAGATGCTTAGTAAGGATAACATTATAGTAGAAACGTTCATATAATCATAAACATTTAATGCAGTGTATAAGACTAGAACAAAGGCCTTTTAAACTTGAACTTCAGCATAATATGGAAAAGTTAAAATCAAATAATTCCATTTTCTTATTCACATGGATATTCTACTAGTTGAATGATCACATGCAATATCAATAACCACTTTTATAATGATGGAATGCATAATGCCAGACTATCCTAACTACATAGTCAAGGCCTTGTGCTAAGACTACAAATAAGATTTTGTCAAGGCCTTGTGCCAAGACACTTGTTTTCCTTATGAAATCAACTGATGCATAGAGGAGTTATAATGGGCTCCAACCATCACTTACTAATTCCAATGCATTCCTCATATGAAAAGTTTGAAACAGAAAATAAACATTCGTATTAAATCTAGCATACAAAATGTCAATAGTTTATCCAAAAACCATGAATGGTATAAAAAAATAGCACATCCACAGTCAAACATAACTCATTCAATACAATGTGGAAGATTTTATTATAACCGATTAACCTCTATCGAGAATAATGAAAGATGTTAACATAGATGAAAATAATTATCAAAACTATTTGACAGAAATGTCCCCCTTTTTATTGAAAACATTTTAAATTCGCACTATTTGGTAAGAAGCCATTTAAAAATAGTGTTTTGAAACGAAGTGTCCCATAACACTTTGAAACTTTTAAAATGAATTTTAATTTTAAAACATTAATGTCCATATAAATAAATCCTTAAAACCATTTTTAAAACATGGACAATAATGAGAATGATTTAGAATAATAAGTCTTTAAAATATTTTAAAATGATATTTTAGTTAGAGTCCAAATACAAAAGAGAGGAACTTGAATAAAAATAATTGAGGTAATTAAAACATTGAAATATCATGATAATAAAGGGATTCATGATATACTATGTCAAAGTACATTACATACACCATATAAAAGTGATTTGGTGTATAAAAACAAAAAGTCTCAATGGACTGTAAATTGAGATGAAATCTCTTATAAAGACTTTATCCATTGGCTAAGGATAAATCAACAACATAATTATTTTTGAAAAATATAAATACACTCAATATTATTGGATATTAAGTGTACATCAATCAGAGGACATTCACATATATTCTTGTAAAAACAACACTAATGAATTGGATATTTAACTCAACAAATGGAGATTGATTTAAAATTACACTTATCAAGTTCATATCGATGACTTGAGAATTAATCAATGGAGTGATTATGAGTATCAAAATTATATCCACAAAAAGGGGAGTGGAAATTATGACATATGCAAATTAATAGTGATTCCCCAAATAATCTTGGAGTAAAATAATCAATGAAGTATGCGTAAAGCAGAATGAGTAGAAATTGAAATTTCAAATTCCCTTATCAATTTCGTAACTTATGAAACATACACCCATGAAATAAGGATCATACATAAATTAAATTATATTACACAATGAATAAAACCATGGTAATTACACACACCGCATGCAATAAATAAGTGGTGAACAATGGAAATCTCATGGAATTAAAAGTGAGATAAAAAACCCCTTACTTTGTACTTTTTCCTTTGTCAAGGGTAGTTTAACCACCTTTATAATGGAGAAATAATTTTTATTTAATTATAAAATAATTATATACATTAATATTATATCATATATGATCTTTTAATATTTCTTTGTTAATAATATATTAGTATTATCGTCGTTTCTGGTGTTAACAGATTCATTTTCATGTATATTCTTTGTTATGTGAGCCATATTCGTTATGGATGGGATGTATCTTATTCATATCTAGAATTATATCATGTCACTAAACATAATTTTTAATCATTAAATAAAATTTAGTATTGAATGAATACGATGGGGAATGAATCTCATCACGTTCGTGGAGACGGTAATCCACACGTACGCACGAGCGACAATATCACTATTTTGATACTAAGATAATATATAATTCTATAGTATATCATATATACAGAATCATTATCATGTTATAATCTTTATTTACTTGAATTACCCATCATTATTTTACACATCCAAATAATAAAGTATTTAATAACAATTACACCATGACGTGGAGATGGTAATCCGTACGTATGAACGTATGGTATCATATCATTCAAAGGATGGATAGAATAATTAAGATTGATGTAACATATTTACAATAACTTCTCAGTATATATATGATACTGGATTTATTATTTTAGAATGTAAATAACAAAAAAGAAGAAGTGGAAGAAGAAAAGAACATGAAAGAGGGTGGTGAAATTATTACCTCGTCTTCGGGTTCTTCATGTTGATTTGATCAAAAGGGCTTCTTAAGTTAGCTTTCAGAACAATGGATGGCCTTTAGGATGAATTTAGGGATATTGAGATGATATTTGGGTAGGGATTGACTGAGCCAAAAGGCATTGATGGTGTGAGTTAGTGAGTAGGGGGAGTGCCCTTTTATAAGAGGGGTGAGGGGCACCTTAGGAAAAGATAGAAATATTATTTTATAATAAATTAATATTTGGTTTGAAATGGCTCCATAGTGTATTATTTAAAGTTTTAGGTGGGGATAGGTTGAAAACAACTCAACCAGTAAGTTTTATACAGGTTTGGGTTACTATATTAACTTTTTCTTTTTGATTTAACTCTTAGTTAAATAGTTTGACATTTACCGTGTCTCTTTGTATTTTTATATTATATAGTTAATGAACATAATATATACATAAAAGAGACCATAAAGTGGTTAATTAAAGATAAACATATTATTATATAAGTCATTTCTTTGAACCGTATATTTTTATGAATTGAATATAAATTAATAATAAAATATTTGTTTTAAAAACTCATTTATGACACTTTTGACACTATTTTATAATTGATTTATATTAAAGTCATAAAAACTTTATTAATTCATAAAAATTTCATTTAAAAAATCCTAACATGTCATATTAAATAATAAAATTTCTGGATGTCATCAAAACTTTCAAATTATTTTTATTTTAGCATTTATAATACCAATTATTTGATTCTTTCATTAATAAGGAAAATACTATATCATTATTGTGCCATAAATAAATTTAATTATTCTTTGTCTAAAAATTATAAATAAAATACCATTATGTAGGAAATATTTTTATCATACTAATGAATATTTATAGTCGAAAATATAACATATATAACCCTATGTAAAAATTGTTTTGCTAAAAGATATATGCTTATGTCATTTTTGAATTTACTTTAACTTAATTAATATAAAGTGTAACACTATAAAATCCCTGGTGGGGAGGATGAGAGAGACCCATCACGAACCTCGAGCGTACCCGCCACTGCAAGATGCGAATCCTAGCCTTAATCCTCACATTTTTGCTGAAGTTATTGCTGGTAAATCGTTTGAATGCTCTTCTGAACATGTTGATATTGTCCAGAACCCTCAGATCAATCCAAAGACATATCGTCATCGAGTTCAACTCACTATCTCATTCTCAACCGATGAGGTTAGCTTTCTTTCTTTGGATCTTAGGCTTGTTTTGGTTGGGAAATTTCAAAATAGAAGGCCTTCGTTAAAATTTCTTCGATCTTCTTTGGAAATCATCAGATTTACGGGATTTCAATTGGGTCTCCTCAATGCCTCTCACATCGTGCTACGATTCGACTCCATAGAGAGTTATTACAGACTTTGGCCTAAATGTACTTGGTCCTTTGGGGGCTGCCAAATGCGAATTCTTAAATGGACCCCGGACTTTGATCCTCAGGTTGAATCTCCAATTGTTCCAGTATGGGTTGGATTTCCTGGATTACCTTTACACTTATTTAAGCAAAATTCTTTGTTTTCTATCTCTTCACTCATTGGCTACCCGATGAGGCTTGATTACGCCATAAAAACACTCTCTAGGCCTTTTGTTGCAAGGGTATGTATTGAAGTTGATGTCTCTCAACAATTGCCCTCAGATATTTGGATACAAAGTGGAGACTTTGGTTTTTCACAAGAGGTTATTTATGAGAGTGTACCGGATTACTGCCATCCATGTTATAGGCTAGGGCATAATTCAAATAACTGTGGAAAAACTAATATTTGTCCCATAAATTTAACCTCAATCTGGAGAGAAAAGGATAAAGTAAGGAAAGATGATTTGGCTGAGCCCTCTAAAGATTTTTGCAAGGAAAGAGAAGATGAGGATAAAATGGGTTTGAATTCTCAAGCACCTGAATGTCAGCTTTCAAATTTTGTTCAAGATGTTCTTGATGTCACCAAACACAAGAGCACCATGAATCTGAAAAGAATGAGATTTCTCATTCAATCATGAAAGGAGTTTCAATTTCTGAAAACCATGTGATTAGCAAAGCTAATAAGGTGAACAATGAAGTTCTACAACAAGATGCTGATGAATCTCTCCATGAGAATTCTAGAAAGATCCCCAATGTGGGGGAATCGTTGCGTTGGAAGGAAAGAAAAGGGAAAAAATCATTATGGACCCTGATGGCTTTATCACTCTAATTCTTAGGAAGGATAGGAAGCATAGAAAGAATTCCATCCATGATAGAACCATTATCACAAGATCATTTGCGGCTAAAAGCTCTGCCCTTGAGATTCCTCCACAGCCATTTCCTTCTGAACTACTGCCCGAATACTCACAATCCTCTAATTATTCTGACGAGGATACTCATTAATGTTGTTGAAGATTTATACAATATCCATATTCTGACTCAAGAGAATTTCTTGAATAAGTTCTGCTTCAGGATTTTTGTTTGGATGTCCTTGTTTCTGTTTGCTGTTTTTCTTATAGAGGTTTAACTCTTTTCAAGAATGGTTTCACCTTCTGGATGTTCTCTACTTGGGCCCGCGACTATTGATCTTGCCTAGTTTTGGGGGTTTTAACCAAGATCTTTATATGATAAATTATTATTCTCTGTTCTTGATGCTTCTGAGATTCTTTTTTAAGTTTAATGATTTTCACAGATGCTCTTAAAAATGTGCTTCAATATCTTGACTGTATGCTTTCTGGATCAGTGACTTTTGGAATTTATGGCCAATTTTGGGAGTACTAGTTTTTCTTCTGAGCTGATCCTACATTACTGTGTGGAAATATCTGTTTTTCAGCTGCCTATATACTCTCTGTGCTCTGTTATGTTTGGCTGGCCTTGTTTTTATATATGCATAACCATTCTGATATTTCTGATTTGCTGTGTTTCAAGATGAGGTGTCTCATTGCAAATCAGTTGCAGTCTTTATGCAAGCTGTACTGAGATGTCTGGATGACCGGTTTGATGAAAGATCTTAAAAAGGACTATAGAGCTGCTGCTTCCGTTAGAATTAGAATCTCCTGCCTATTTTCATGGACTCTTGACATACATGCAGCAGGACTGTAATTTTTCTCAGCAGGGATGATCGCTTGAGGACATCAACATGGTTGTTTCTATACATTTCTCTTTAGTTTTCAAAGTATTTTTTGTCTGTTTCATTAATTTTCAGAGGGTGTAAGCACATTACACCTCGAGATTGCTATGTAGCCCCTTTTTGTTTAATAAATTCCCTTGACATGAACTGGGAGACCTATTCATGCCAACTTTCTTCAAAAAAAATTAATATAAAGTGTCATTATCACTTACAAGTGGCTCCATGGAGTCCCAAAATCATTCCAAAGATTCCCATGGTTAGACATGTATCAACCAATATGGTTAGGACATGTTTTAGGGTAATTTTATTTTATTATTATTTATTTTTTACCCTTATTTACCAAATTTACCCTTTAACCATGGTAAATAAAATATTTACTGAAGTAATTATTCAAAATGTCTAAAAATAAAAGTTACTAATTATAACAATTTGGACCTCATGATTATAAATATGGAATCCATTTTTATAAATTCAAAACATAGAATTGGAAGAAATTAATTTAAAATTAATTCTCGTTGTCAAAACAAAGAGTGTGTTTTTAAGAAATAATAACTATCCAAAGATTGACACTATTTTATGTCAAGATTAAATGTGAAACTACATACAATTAACAATATTGGATAAAATGGTAAAAATATATTCTAATTATACTTTAAAACCTCTCAATAGTATAATTTATCACTATAAATTATATGGATTAAAAAAGTTGTTTTTTATTAATGTTTAGTATTTTTCACTATTCATCAAAATTTGAATGTTTTCTAAAAAATGCCAAAAATTCACCTTAGGCTAATTTCGATTTTCCAAATCCAAAAATGATATCCATTTTTCAATATAAAATTTAAAAAATTTCAAAAAGTGGGTATTTCTATTCATAATGCCTAGTTTGATTGGTTGTGGCGTGTGTTAGAACTCGAAGTTGCGTACAACACATGACATGGTATTATTCAAAGGGAAGTGTACCAAGGATGCTTGGGGTGCTACATTCTCCCCTCCTTCAAATAATTTTTTCATCTAATTTTTTTGAAAATTGAGCTTGGGAATATAATGGAAAGTTCAACATCAGAAAAAGAGTCAATAAAACTATCACTTTAAAAGAAAGAAAGAGAAGTACAAAGGTCACTCAATATAACCCATACTAGGATTCCATGTAGGAAAACATGGATATGGATGATAAAATAAGTGTCAAGTTGTGATGGAGAGGGATAGAAAAAATTATCATGAGAATGTTAACAATAAGAAAACCACAAACTTGTGATGGGACAAACATTTATTTTTTTTCCAGTAGGAAAAGTAAACAGACAACATTTGTTTTGTATTAAGTTACATTAAATAAATATGAGGAATTAATTTATGTGATTGACTAAGAACATAAATAGATATACTTACTTTTTAAGTGGAGTTTCATTCTTTAATAATTTTTTACCACTAACTCAATTTTTTAACGATGAGTATTCAAGAATACTTGGTTACACTGGATGAGATAGAATAAACTTATATAGAATCACATGATCCACGAAGGATATACTATATATTTACCATGTCTTTAGAGATTAATCAAAACCAAAACGGTTATTATACGATCTAATGATCCCCCAAAAGGATTTTCCATTAGAGAAAGAAACACTAATCTCAATTTCAAAAACTAAACTAACAATACCCCAAAGTTAAATAAATACCATTCAATAAAAGATTGTCCTTAAAATCCTTCAATATAATCCAAACTAATATTGAAACCCAAAACATATAAGAATTTGGTTATGTAGTCTTCCATGTTAAATTGCATCTCCTAATGACATCAACTATGCTTAAAGTCAAATACTTAAAATTAATTAACCTAATCACATATTCTCTATTATTGGTTAATCATTCGCATAAATAACCCAAATCACTATAAATCCATAATAAAAACATAGCTAAAAATTCACCATTACTCCTAAAATGAAATATCATAGTATTTTATTTTCCTTGGGCATATTGTGTTCCCAAAAAAGTGAACATCTTCCAAAATAACATTTATCACATAATCACTGAATCATTTTACTATACTTAGGGTATTCATTTTATAAGACATAAGATCCCAAATCAACTCATTGTTTGTCAATAAAATTATTAAATTAAAAATAATCAGTCACACTAACCATGTACTTCACGTAGTGTAGTCGTAGGCGATAAATCCTAATCGAACTTTGGTTGTGGGTTCTATTTCCATAGCTTTTTCTAATGTGACGGGTTGTCACACGGTCAGTGTGTTGTCTTTTTTCAAAAACTATATTTTATAACATTACCAAGATGAGATAAATTCCTCAAAATAACCACAGCATAATTTAACCACAAATGTTATCTCATACCTTTCATATTCATCCAAAAATATAATAACTTGTAATTTCCTCAAAACCAATGATTATATAAAACCAAATGGTTATTTATAACTATATCCACAAGAGAAAAAGTAATTCTTCCTCAAATATCATTTTCACATGACAAACTGTAGGGTTAAAAATACAAGAGAAAATTATTCCAAATTAATCCCATCAATAAGGAGTACTAGTACTTTTAAAAATTTCTCCAACCATTTATTTCCACATAGCTCCTAATATGACCAAGAAAATATCCTATTGAATAGGTCATTCACTCAGGTAATGGCCAGGTCCCCTACATTTACAACAAATGATTGTAAATGGATTCCTGAGACAATTTTTATTTTCTTCCATAGCACTCTTCATTTTTCCTCAGCAATTCTTCACTTTATTTCCTTCTTTCCCACACGTAAAGCATTTCTTTGTTCTATTGAGACACTTTCCTAGGTGTCTCCTTACACATTTCTTCCATGATGGAAATTAAGGATTCTTTTCTCCATGGTATCCACTGCTGGAGCTCTTATCATTCATCACCTATCTCTTCTTTGTTGGTTCTGAGAGTTGGGTAATATATATTTTATTGATCATATTATTGGAGAACTGATTTGGAATGAACATGATATATTTTAGGCCTATCAACATTCCATTTTTTTGCACATTTCCACCACCGTTCCAACCTTGTACATGATGCTCAAAGTTACTATGCCTTCTTTGGAATCCAGCCATTGACTAAAACTAGAAATCCTTGTGTGAGTAACAGTAGTCATAAAATCATTTATAGAATATCATGACACCATATTTTCAATTTGAAACACCTTATGATTAACCATGGTCATTTATTCTCATCTTATATTAAAATAATTCGAATCATTTTGTAAAGAAAATGTAAATTATCCTAAGAATATCCCACAGGGGTGTTGAAATAAGAGTGAAGCAAGGCACTTTGTCTTGCACCAGTTTCCATTCGAGTCTAGCACAAATCGGTGTTTTCGGGTTTTACCCCTAGGTATATCTCTCCCAGAGCTGCCTCTACCTGCTTGTATCCTGATAGGGATTTATTGCTCGAAAAACTCAAAAAATCTCTACAATACCAAAATTCTAGGATGTTCTTCTATATTAATCCTCAAAGTCCATCATAGGTCTATGTGATCTAATCAGGGTTTATCTAAATCCAGTTTCCAAGGTTTGTACTAAACTTCCTCTCATACCAACTGTAACACCCCGACCCCAGAAGCCCAGAGTTGGTGCATTATTACGTATCATTGGAATGATCATAAAATATCAAGTCTCAAATGACCGATTAGTTTAGTATCCTTGGATGTACTAGATACATTCAGAAGGTTTACATTAAATCATAAAATGGAAAACTACGAAAACATTGTCTCCATAGACAACACTGAGATCCTACTGACTATCCATAGAGTTCAGTCATTATATACTTCTTTTCATCCAAGGAAAATAAAACATAAAGAGGGGTGAGCTCAGATGCTCAGTAAAGATATCATTATTGAAGAAACGTTCATAAATAAGCATAAACATTTAAGACATTATATAAGACTAGAACAAAAGCCTTTTAAACAAGAACTTCAGCATAATATGGAAAAGGTAAATTCAAACGATTCTATTGAATTATTCACATGGATATTCTACTAGACGAATGATCACATGAAATATCAATAAAAACTTTCATAATGATGGAATTCATAATTCCAGACTACCATAACCACATTGTCAAGGCCTTGTGCCAAGACTAAAAAAAAGATTTTTTGAATGCCTTGTGCCAAGACACTAGTTTGTCTCATGAGTCCTACCGATGCATCAAGGTGCTATATCGGGCTCCACCCGTCACTTACTAGGTCCAAATAATTCCTCATATGAAATTTTTGAAACATAACATAAACATTCGTAATAAAACTAGCATAAAAAATGTCAATACATTATCCACAAACCATTAATGGTATAAAGAATTGCACATCCATAGTCAAACGAAACTCATTCAATACAATGTGGAAGATTTTATTGTAACAGATTAACCTCAATCGAGAATAATGAAGGTTATTTACATTGATGAAAATAATAATCAAACCTATTTGAGATAAATGCCCCCCTTTTTCTTTAAACCATTTAAAAGTCACACTATTTGTCAAGAAGCCGTTTAAAAATAGATTTTTGAATCAAAGTTTCCCATACCACTTTGAAACTTTTAAAAGAAATTTTAATTTTACAACATTAATTTCCATAAAAATAAATCCTTAAAATCATTTTTAAAACATGGAAAATAATGAGAAAGATTTAGAATAATAAGTCTTTAAAACATTTTAAAAAGATATTTTAGTTAGAGTTCCTAACCAAAAGAGAGACACTTGAATAAAAATAATTAAGGTAATAAAAACTTTTTAATATCATGAGAATAAATGGATTCATGATATACTATGTCAAAGTACATTACATACACCCTATAAAAGTGATTCGGAGTATAACAATAAAGAAGTAGCAATGGAATGTAAATTGAGATGAAGTCTCTTATAAATATTATATTCTTAGGATAAGGATAAATCAACAAAATAATTATTTGTGACAAATATAAACACACTCAATATGATGAGATATTTGGTGTATATCAATCATTGGACATTCACATATATTCTTGTAAAAACAACACCAATGAATTCGATATTTAACTCAAAAAATGGAGATTGAGTTAAAATTACTCTTATCAAGTTCATATCAATGATGTGAGAATTTATCAATTGTGTTATTATGTGTATCAAAAGTATATCCATAGAAATGGGAGTGGAAATTATGACATATGCAAATGAATTGTGCTTCCACATATAATCTTGCAGTAAAAGAAACAATGAAGTACGCGTAAAGCAGAATGAGAAGAAATTGAAATTTCCAATTCCCTTATCAATTTGGTAACATACGAAACATACAACCATAAATAAATGATAATACATAAATTAAATTATATTACACAATTAATACAGTCATGGGTAGTACACACACCACGTGCAATTAATATGTGGTGAACAATGGAAAACTCGCAGAATTAAAAGTGAGATAAGAAACCACTTACTTTGTACTTTTTCCTTGGTCGAGGGTAGGTTAACCTCTTGTATAACGGTGAAATGATTTTTATTTAATTATAAAAGAATTATATACATTAATATGATATCATATATGATCTTTTAACATTGCTTTATTAATAATATCTTAGTACTATTGTCATTTTGGGTGTTAACGGATTCATTTTCATTTATATTATTTGTTATGTGACCCATATGTTTTATGGATGGGATGTATCATATTCATATCCATAATGATATAATGTATCTAAACATTATTTTTAATCATAAAATGAAATTTAGTCTTTATTGGATACGATGTGGAATGAATCTCATCGCGTTCATGGAGATTGTAATCTGTAAGTACGCATGAGCGACAATATCACTATTTTTATATTAAAACAATATATAATTGGATGGTATATCATATAGACAGAATAATTATCCTGTTATATTTATTAATTACAAGGATTATACATCAATATTATAACCATCCAAATAATAAAGTATTGAAAAACAATTACACCACAACGTGGAGACGGTAATCCGTACGTACGCATGTATGGTGACATGTCATTAAAAGGAACAATAGAATAATGAAGATGGTTGTACCATATTTATATAAACTTCTCAGTATATAGATGATACTAGAGTTGTTATTTTAGAATGGAAATAACAAAAAAGAATAAGTGGAAGAAGAAAAGAACTTGAAAGAGGGTGGTGAAATTATTACCTCTTCTTTGGGTTCTTCCTTTTGATTTGATCAAAAGTGATCCTTAAGTTGGATTTCAGAACAAAGGAGGGCCTCTAATATGAATGGAGGTAAGTTGAGATGATATTTGGGTAGTGTTTGGCTAAGCCAAAAGGCTTTGATGGTGTGAATTAGTGAGTAGGTGTAGTGCCCTTTTTATAATAGGGGTGAGAAGCACCTTAAGAAAAGTTAGAAAAATTATTTTATAATAAATTAATATTCGGTTTATAATGGATAAAAAGTGTATTATTTAAAGTTTAAGGTGGGGATTGGTCTAAAACCACTCAACCAATAGGTTTTAAACAGGTTTGGGTTACTATATTAACTTTATCTTTTTTATTTAACTCTTAGTTAAATAGTTTGACATTGACCATGTCTCTTTGTATTTTTATATTATATATTCAAAGAAATGTAATCATTTCATTTCCCCCCACAAACCACTTTCACCGCCTTCAAATACATTAATAAATAAACGAATAAATAAATAAGTGGAAATTACCTTAAGGAAAATTGTCATCCTCTTCCTAAAAGATCCGACTTCCAGTCTCCCTGGCCTCATTCTTCACTGCCTGTTGAAATTAAAAAAACTGGTCAAGACGGTGCTACTTCAGCATCATCCCCAGCCAATGACAACATGCTCGTATTTTTATTCAAAGCAATTCCCAACATTGGTATGTTGTACTTATTAAATAAATGCTTCTTGTTTTCTTTCCACCAGTCTTCTGCTTGGTGCTCATTAAACCTTCTTTTTCTTAATCTAACTCGCTTAAAAATCTTAACTCCATTCTGGAGATGAATGAATGTGATGTAAACACCTAGCTCAAAATGCTCGGTCAGTTTTGTTTCATCTTTACTCTTCCATGATAGGGTTTCATGCGATGAGCTCTGTGAAAGATCAGAAATGATCACTCTACTTTCATTTTTATTTGGTATATCAGAAGCTTCCACACCATTCAAGTGTTTTTCCTTTTTGTGATCCAAATTTTCAGCCAATTTCAATGAGAAGTCGGATCCTTGTTTTTTTGTCTTCAGATATGTCTCGACCTAAGCATGCATGGATTTAAAGTTTTCACTCTTGAAGACCTCGGGATGTAATTTCTCTGAAATTTCCTTCAACTGTGTTTCAACAATCATGACAACATCTTTGGCTACTAGGCATCTAGAAGATTCTTGTGCTACCAATAAATCAGCATCTTGAGCCCTTCTCTGTAATCTATGTAGCTCATCATCATGAGAGTCACACTTCTTCTTCAATGTTCCAATATGGCCTTGTATTTTTTTGATTTCTTGGTTCAAAAGTTCATTTGTCTTCTTCGGACTATCAAAAACACTCCTTGAAAATACTGGAGTTGTGGACCATGGAGGGATCAGATGCCTAGAATATGGAAAAATAGGTATCATGTTTACTATAGGCTGTGGGGGTGTTGGAGGTGGCATCGGTGTTTCGGCTGCTGGCTTTAATGCATTTTGAATGGAAATTAGTGTACTTGGGAACACAATATACTTCATCTGTAAAAGAGAAGGAACCTAATGAGGATCTCTTCTTCATGAAAAAGAATCATACCTCACTCTATACATTACTGGCCTCGGTGTTTTATACTTGATCGAGTCTTCCGGGGTAGGAATGAGAAGCAGCTTTAAAGACCTCACCTCACCTCTATCAAACTGTTCCTTGGAGCCCACAGAATAGCAGGGTCCAACACTTTTTTTATTAAAAAAGGAGGCCACACTGGCCTCATAGGCTTAAGTTTCATGTAGCAATAATCACACACACGATGCAGCTTTCCTGGCGTGGGAGCCAATGAATCTCTTAGTGCCTTCTTCGAGCTACAAGCATGGCAATGGACCAGTCCACAGTTATAGCAATTGTGCCTCTTCTGGGTGAAGGCAAACGCATGACTACAACTTGAATATACTTATTGGTCCACCCCCAACACCCAAGAGGTCCATTAATGATACACCAATCATTAAATAAGTCCTTTTTCCAAAACATAGATTTTTTGAAATATAATATAAATTAATAATATAATATTTGTTTTAAAAACTCATTTATGTCAATTTTGACAGTATTTAATAAGTGATTTTTTTAAGAAATAAAAACATGATTAATTCAAAAAAAATTCAATTAATAAATCCTAAAATGTCATATTAACTAATAAAATTCTTGGATTCCATCAAAACATTCAAATTATATTTATTTTAACATTTATAATTCCAATTATTTGATTCTTTCATTAATAAGGAAAATACTACATCATTATTGTGCCATAAATAAATTTAATTATTTAATGTCTAAAAATTATAAATAAAATTCCATTATTTTTTAAATCTTCTTATATTTATAATGAATATTTATAGTCGAAAATATAACATATATAACCTCATGTAAAAATTGTTTTTCAAAAAGATATATGCTTATTTCATTTTTGTATTTACTTTAACTTAATTAACATAAAGTGTCATTATCACTTACAAGTGGCTTCACGGGGTCCCAAAATCCACCCAAATTTTCCCATGGTCGGACATGTATCAAAAAATAGGGTTAGGACACGTTTTAGGGTAATTTAATATTATTATAATATTATTTTTTACCATTATTTCCAGATTTACCTTTTAACCATGGTAAATAAAATATTTACTAAAGTAATTATTAGAAATGTCTAAAAATAAAAGATAACTATCTACATAATTTATACCTCATGATTATAAATATGGAATCCATTTTTCTAAAATTGAAACACATAAGTGGCAGAAATTAATTTAAAATTAACTTCTTTTGTCAAAACAAAGAGTGTGTTTTTTAAGAAATAATAACTATCAAATGATTGACAATTGTTATGTCTAGATTAAATGTGAAATTACATCCAATTACCAATAATGGATTAAATTGTAAAAATATATTATAATTATACTTTAAAACCTCTCAATAGTATAATTTATCAATATAAATTATTTGGATTAAAAAGTTGTTTTTAATTAATGTTGAGAATTTTTCACTATTCATCAAAATTTGAATGTTTTCTAAAAAATACCAAAAAATAACCCTAGGATAATTTTGATATTCGAAATCCAAAAATTATGTCCATTTTGAAAGATAAAATTTATAAAATTTCAAAAAAAAATTTATTACAATTCATAATGGCTAGTTTGATTGGTTGTGGTGTGTGTTAGAACTCGAAGTTGCGTACAACAAACAGTACTGTATTATTCAAAGGGAAGCATATTGTAGAAGCTTGGGGTGTTACATTATCCCATCCTTAAAATAAATTCATCCTTGAATTTTTTTTAAAAATTGGGCTTGGGAATATAATGGAAAGTCCCCCATCAGGAAGAGAGTCAATTAAACTATCACTTTAAAAGAAAGAAAGAGAAGTACAAAGTTAACCGAATATAACCAATACTAGGATTCCATGTAGCAAAAAATGGATATGGATGATAAAATAATTGTAAAGTTCTCATGGAGAGGGATAGAAAACATGATCAGGAGAAGGTTAACAACATGAAAACCACAAACTAGTGATGGGACTTATGATCATTAGTCTCCCAGTAGGAAAAGTAAACGGACAATTTTTTTTGTTTCAAGTTACATTACATAAAGATGAGGAATTAATTTATGAGATTGACTAAGAACATAAAAAGATGTACTAAATTTTAAATTAGAGTTTCATTCTTTAATAAATTTCTACCACTAACTCATTTTTATTAAATGACGAAAATTCAAGAAGACATGGTCACACTAGAAGAGGTAGAATAAACTTCTATAGAATCACATGACCCAGGAAGGATAAAAAATATATTTACCTTGTCATTAGAGATTAATCAAAACCAAAACGGTTAGTATAAGATCTAATGATCCCCCAAAAGTATATTCCATTAGAGATATAAACATTAATCTTAATTTCTAAAAATAAACCAACAATACCCCAAAGTTAAATAAATACCATTCAATAATTAATTGTCCTTAAAAACCTTCAATATAATCCAAACTAATATTGAAACCCAAAAATTAGAAGAACTTGGTTATGTAGTCTTCCACATTAAATTGTATCTCCGAATGACATCAACTACTCTTAAATTCACATACTTAAAAGTAATTAACCTAATCTCATATTCTCTAGTATTGGTTAATCATTTTAATAAATAACCCAAATAATTATAAATCCAAAATAAAAACATATATAAAAATTCACTATTACTCCTCAAATGAAATCCCATAGGATTCTATTTTCCTTAGGCATATATTGTTCCCAACAAAGTGAACATCTTCCAAAATAACATTTATCACTTAATCACCGAATCATTTTCCTATACTAAGGGTATTCATTTGATAAGACATAAGATCCAAAATCAACATATTATTGACCAATAAAATCATTTAACTAAAAATAATTAGTCACACTAACCAGGGACTTCACGTAGTCCAGTGGTAGGTGATAAATCCCAATCACACTTTGGTTGTGGGTTCGATTCCCACAACTTTATCCAACGCGATGAGTTATCGCATGGTCTACGTGTTGTCCTTTTTCAAAAACAATATTTTATAACATTACCAAAATTAGATAAATTCCTCATAATAACCATAACATAATTTAACCAGAAATGTTATCTCATACCTTACATTTTCATCCCAAAATATAATAACTTGTAATTACCTCAAACCCAAGGATCATATAAAACCAAATCCTTATTTATAACTATATCCACAAGAGAAAAGATAAGTCTTCCTCAAATATAATTTTCACATGATAGACTGTAGGGTTACAAATACAAGAGAAAATTATTCCAATGTAATCCCATCAATAAGGAGTATTAGTACTTTTAAAAATTTCTCCAACCATTTATTTCCACATAGCTTCTTATTTGACCAAGAAAATATCCTATAGAATAGGGCATTCACTCGGGTAATATCCAGGTCCCCTACATTTACGTAAAATAACTGTAAATGGATTCTTAGGACCATTTTTATTTTCTTCCATAGTAATCTTCATTTTTCCTCGGCAATTATTCACTTTATGTCCTTCTTTCTCACACTTAAAGCATTTCTTTATTCCATTGAGACACTTTCTTGGGTGTCTCCTTCCTCATTTCTTGCATGATGGAAATTGATGATTCTTTTATCCATGGTCTCCACTACTGGATCTATTATCATAAAACACCATTCTCTTCTTTGATGATTCTGAGAGTCGGTTAATATATATTTTGTTGATCATATTTTTGGAAAACTAATTTGGAATGAACAAGATATCTTTTATGCCTATCAACATTCCATTTTGTTGCTCATTTTCACCATTGTTCCCACATTGTACATCATGCTCAAAGTTATAATGACTACCTTGGAATCTAGCCATTGACTAAAACCAAAAAGCATTGTGTGAGTAACAATAGTCATAAAATCATTTAGAGAATATCATGACACCATATTTTAAATTTGAAGCACCTTAGGATTAACCAAGGTCATTTATTCTCATCTTATATTAAAATACTTCAAATCAGTTTATAAAGAAAATGTAAATTATCCTAACAATATCCCCTGGGAGTGTCGTAAGCAAGAGTTCCGCAAGGCCCGTTATCATGCACCAGTTCCCGTTCGAGTCTAGCTCAAAGCGGTGTTTTTGGGTTTTACCCCTAGGTACTTCTTGTGCCTGAGCCACCTCTACCTGCTCATATCCAAACATGGATGCATTGCTCGGAAAAATAACAAAATCTCTACAATACCAAAATTCTAGGAAGTTCCTCTATTCTAATCCTCAAAGTCCATCTTAGGTTTGTGTGCTCTATTCATAGTTTATCTAAATCTAGTTTCCAATGTTTGTACTAAACATCCTCTGATACCAACGGTAATGCCCCAACCCCAAAATACCAGAGTCAGTGCATTATTAAATATCATTGGAATGATAATAAATGATCAATTCATGAAAGACCGATTAGTTTAGTAGCCTTGTAAGTACTTGATACAATCATAAGGTTTACATTACATCATAAAATGGAAAACTACAACAACATTGTCTCCATAGACAACACTGAGATCCCATATACTATCCATGGAGGTCAGTCATAATATATTTCTTTTCATATTGGGAAAATAAAAATAAAAATGGCGTGAGATCAGATGCTCAGTAAGGATAACATTATAGTGGAAAATTTCATCAATAAGCATAAAAATTTAAGGTAGTGTATAAGACTATAACAAAATCCTTTTAAACTTGAACTTCAGCATAATATGGAAAAGATAAAATCAAATAATGACATTTACTTATTCACATGGATATTCTACAAGTCAAATGATCACATGAAATATCAATAACAACTTCCATAATGATGGAATGTATAATGCCAGACTATCATAACTACATAGTCAAGGCCTTATGCAAAGACTACAAATAAGATTTTGTCAAGGCCTTGTGCCAAGACAGTAGTTTGTCTCATGAGATCTACTGATGCCTCAAGGAGCTATAGAGGGCTCCACCCATCACTTACTATGTCCAATTCATTCATCATATGAAAATTTTGAAACACAACATAATCATTCGTATTAAAACTAGCATACAAAATGTCAATACTTTATCCATAAACCATGAATTGAATAAAAAAATAGCACATCCACAATCAAACATAACTCATTCAATACAATATGGAAGATTGTATTGTAAAAGATTAACCTCAATCAATAATAATGAAGGTTATTTACATAGATTAAATTAATCATCAAAACTATTTGAGAGAAATGTCCCCCTTTTATTGAAAACATTTAAAAGTGACACTATTTGTCAAGAAGCCATTTAAAAATAGATTTTTGAAACAAGAAGTCCCATTACACTTTGAAACTTTTAAAAGGAATTTTAATTTTAAAACAATAATGTCCATGTAAATAAATCCTTAAAACCATTTATTAAACATGGACATTAATGAGAAAGCATTTGAATAAAAAGTCTTTAAAACATTTTCAAATGATATTTTAGTTAGAGTTCTTAACCAAAAGAGAGACACTTGAATACAAATAATTTAGGTAATAAAAACATTTTAATATCATGAGAATAAATGTATTCATGATATACTATGTCAATGTACATTACATACACCATATAAAAGTGATTTGTTCTATAACAACAAATAAGTCTCAATGGAATGTTAATTGAGATGAAATCACTTATAAAGATTGTATCATTTGGTTAAAGATAAATCAATATCATTATTATGTGTGAAAAATATAAATACACTCAATATTATTGGATATTTGGTGTATATCAATCAGAGTACATTTACATATATTCTTGTAAAAATAACCCCAATGAATTTGATATTTCACTCAATAAATGGAGATTCAGTTAAAACTACTCTTGTCATGTTCATATAGGTGACTTAAGAATTTATCAATGGAGTGATTATGTGTATAAAAAGTATATCCATATAATGGGAAGTGTAAATTATGACATATGAAAATGAATATTGATTCCACACATAATTTTGGAGTAAAATAATCAATGAATTATGCATAAATTCGAATGAGTGGAAATTTAAATTTCAAATTCCCTTATCGATTTGGTACCTTATGAAACATACACCCATGAAAGAAGGATAATACATATATTAAAGTATATTACACAATGAATACAATCATGGGCAGTACACACATCTCATACAATAAATAAGTGTTGAACAATAAAAATCTCACGGAATTAAAAGTGAGATAAGAAACCCCTTACTTTGTAATTTTTCCTTGGTCGAGAGTATTTTAACATACTGTATAAGGGTGAAATAATTTTTATTGAATTATAAAAGAATTATATACATTAATATGATATCATATATGATCTTTTAACATTACTTTGTTACTAATATCTTAACATTATCATTTTTTCTGGTGTTAACGGATTCATTATCCGTTATATTCTTTGTTATGTGAACTATATTTGTTATGTATGGGATGTGTCTTATTCATATCCAGAATTTTATCATGTTCCTAAAAATTATTTTTAATAATCAAATAAAATTTAGTCTTCAATGGATATGATGGGGAGTGAATCTCATCGCATTTGTGGAGACGGTAATCTGTACATATGCATGAGCGACAATATCACTCATTTGATATTAAAATAATATATAATTGGATGGTATATCATATATAAAGAATCATTATCATGTTATATTTATTATTTACATGAATTACACATCATTATTATACCCATCCAAATAATAAAGTATTGGATGACAATTACACCATGATGCAGAGACGGTAATCCATACGTACGCACGTATGGTGACATGTCATTCAATGGATGGATAGAATAATGAATATGGTTTTCCATATTTATAATAACTTATCAGTATATATATGATATTTGAGTTATTATTTTAGAATGGAAATAACAAAAAAGAATATGTGGAAGAAGAAAAGAACTTGAAAGATGGTGGGGAAATTATTACCTCTTCTTCGGGTTCTTCCCTTTGATTTGATCAAAAGGGCTCATTAAGTTGGATTTATTACCAAAGGATGTCCTCTAGGATTAATTTAGTGAAGTTTGTAGGATAGTTTTGTAGGGTTTGACTGATCCATAAGGCTTTGAAGGTGTGAATTAGCGAGTAGGGTGAGTGCCCTTTTATAAGAGGGGTGAGGGGCGCCTTAGGAAAAGCTAAAAATTTTATTTTATAATAAATTAATATTAGGTTTTTAATGGATACAAAGTGTATTATGTAAATTTTAAGGTGGTTTTAGGTCGAAAACCACTCAACCAATAGGTTTTAGAAGGGTTTGGTTCACTATATTAACTTTATCTTTTTGATATAACCCTTAGTTAAATAGTTTGACATTTACCATGTCTCTTTGTACTTTTATATTATATAGTTAATAAACTTGATATATACTTCCAAGATACCCCAAATTATTCAATTAATGAAACACATATCATTATATAAGTCCTTTGGCCGAACCATAGATTTTTAGGAAAATAATATCAATTAATAATATAATATTTTTTAAAAAAACTCATTTATGTCAATTTTGACACTATTTAATAATTGATTTTTTTAAAGTCTTAAAAACTCTATTAATTAAAAAAATTCATTTAAGAAATTATAACATGTCATATTAACCAATAAAAATCTTTTATGTCATCAAAACATTCAAATGATATTTATTTTATTATTTATAATACCAATTATTTGATTCTTTCATTAATAAGGTAAATACTACATAATGATTGTGTCATAAATATATTTAATTATTCAATGTCTAAAAATTATAAATAAAATAATATTTTGTAGGAAATATGTTTATCTTTCTAATTAATATTTATAATGTAAAATATAATATATATTACCCTATATAAAAATTGTTTTTATAAATTATATGTGCTTATGTCATTTTTGTATTTACTTTAACTTATTTAATATAAAGTGTTATTATCACTTACAAGTGGCTCCATGGGGTCCCAAAATCTACCCAAATATTAAATTTGTCATAAATGTATCAACAAATAGGGTTATGACACGTTTTAGGGTTATTATTATTATAATAATAATATTTTTTACCCTTATTTACAGAATTTACCCTTTAACCATGGTAAATAAAATATTTACCAAACTAATTATTCAAAATGTAAAAAAATAAAAGTTATATATTTACACAATTTGAACCTATTGATTCTAAATATGGAATCTATTTTTTTAAATTCAATGTATAGATGTGGTAGAAATTAATTTAAAATTAATTCTCGTTTTCAAAACAAAGAGTGTTTTTTTAGAAATAATAACTACCAAAAGATTGACACTTGATTATTTCTAGATTAAATGTGAAATTACATCCAATTACAAATATTGGATTAAATGGTAAAAATATATTCTAATTATACTTTAAAACCTCTCAATAGTATAATTTATCACTATAAATTATTTGGATTAAAAGAAGTTATTTTTAAATAATGTTTTGTATTTTTCACTATTCATCAAAATTTGAATGTTTTCTAAAAAATACCAAAAAATCACCATAGGCTAATTTCAATATTCCTAATCCAAAAATGATGTCCATTTTGAAAGATAAAATTTATAAAATTTCAAAAATTGGGTATTACTATTAATAACGGCTAGTTTGATTGGTTGTGGTGAGTGTTAGAACTCGAAGTTGTGTACAACACACGCTACTATATTATTCAAAGGGAAGCATACCATGGATTATTGGGGTGTTATAGGAGTGGTCTTAGTTTATGTTCATAGAGCCTGGAACATGGGTGACAGGAAATGCAGAAGACACATGGTGATGTAATTTTAAAACCCGGCGTGAATGAGGACCTGGGGTCTAGATTACCATGTGTTCCTTAGAGAGGTGTTCAGGTCGAGGGACCGAAAACAAAATTTGGGTTGGGCCTAAGGTGAAGTGCCCAGGCATTTCTACGTATCTCATGAGAATGATAATTGAACAATACGTAGTTCTAGATGTGACACGGTAAGGTACCGGTTCCATACATAAAAAAGGTCGTGTGATCCTAGCACTTACACCAGAAGAGACATTTAATGGGTTGTGTTTTTATTTTAGGGTAAATGGATGATGTTTTTTTGTGAACCAATTGACCTAGAGTAGCAAGTTCAGGCAACACCATAAGAATCAGGACATATATATTTGTTCAAAAATGGTATGGTGGATGACCAATACTAAACATGGTGTCCCCTCAGGTGAGGACGTCATGATGCAGTGTTGTTTTCCCATCGTGTGTCTAGGACGATACTGTAACTGTTTAGGGTCCCTTGATGGGACCAAGTGACATAGTTTAATGTCATATGGCTTGGACATATATAGGAGAGATGAGTTTTGAGAGGGAATGTGTGTGGTGTGATAAAGCATACCCGACTTGAAAGAGGATGAGGTCCACCTTGCACTACGCATGATTCCAAAAAAGAAACCTCAGGTCGAGGGTCTTGGAAAATATTAGAGGATATGGGATAGGAGAGGCTAGCTCTGGGTTGAGCTGGACCCATAGACGAGATGCCTGGGTGTTTCTATGTATCCCATGAGAATGGGAATCAAGGTGTGCGTAGTTCTTGAAGGTGTATTTTAATGTCATAAAGGACAAAATACAGTTTAATGTCATGTAGGATGGTAGGTAGGAGGAAGTAGCTTTTAGAAGGGGGCGTAGGTGGTGCAGTTATTGCAATCCTAGCGTGAATTAGGGAAGAAGCCCACACGTGCCACACTACACAGTCCTATAAGTGTTAGGGAACCTATAAACGGACGTGCATGATGCGGCTATTGCAAACCTCATATGAATGAAGGAATAATCCCACACGCGCCATGCAACACAGTCCTATAAGGGTCTAATATCAAAAAGGTAGAACAGGAGAGAGGACCCATAGAGAGATCTTAGTTTACAGTCTTAGAGATCAGACCATAGAGAAGCATAATTCTTCCAAATAGGTGTGGACCTTAGTCCAGTCCCTAAGCCTGTGTGAGTTGAACTTGATGTATGAAACCAGGGAGGAGGATATCGTTGCAATACATGGACTGTGTAAAAATGGGAAGTCAGTGCCAGACCTCAAAGAAAGCCTTACCACAGATTTGTCCTCATAATGTGAAAATGTGCTGTGATGGATATCACTAGGAGTGTTGAGATTCCACTTGGTTATGATGGGGTGGAAAATGATGTGAATCATGCGACCAACATTTGGGGCTTAATGAGGTTGGTGTGACGATGGAGGATGATTGTTGGCCATTTTTAAAACATTGTATCCATATCATGTGACCTAAATTGGGAACAACAAACGAGCATCAACCGCTGACTGTATTCGCAATGTGGAACTTGAATCAATTTATTGGTTGAAACCCTCAAGGATGTTGGGATATAGTTGTACGAGGGCCTTGGGGTCGATCATCCATGCCATTGGAGGATCCCTTCGGATGTGAATGGTGATGAAATCTCTAATAATGGGGAACAAGAAGCCTAAAATGTGGTTGAGAGCATGTTAGGTTAGAATTCGACAATCTAGGTTCTATACCAGAGTACTCTTGGGCACATTGGAAAATCACCGTAGAGGGTCGAGGGACCCAACTGAAAGACAACCGACTCAAAAAGATAAGTATATGTAAAGGGAGCGAAGGGCTCTCAGGAGAGAAAGGTATGTGGCATGTTCCTTACCATACCCAACGTGAATGGGGACGTAAGCCCATATCACACCGCATACCCCTCTCCTAGAAGAACGCATGACAAGGGGCCAAAATGATGGGGAGATTTCTAAGAAGTAGGGATTGAACCAAAAACTAGTCGTTCAGGTGGCCCTACCTATCCCATAAGGATGGGAATCAATCTACACATAGTTCTATAAGATGTCGTGTAGTTTAACGTCTTTTAACATGGATGAAGAGTAAGGGAAAGATACCCCAACGATGGTTGTGTACGGCACGACGAGTAACCCAACATGAATGAGGAAATAATCCCATATAAAACCATACAATCCTATGTAAAAACTTGGGGCATAGGTCTAAAAAGGTTGAGGGACCTAAATCTGGACCTTAGATAGAATGTCACAGCCAGCTTGCAATTTAACTTCTTGTCGGGAGGACAATAGTGATCTTAGTTTATGGTCATAAAGCTCAAACCGTAAATGCCTAGTTTAATGTCATATGCATGTGATAGCTGAATGAAAATTGTGAATCATCATGACTATGGAAGGCCACATGGTGGTAGTGATGATAGAGGAAAATTGTTAACCATGTTCGCAACACAGCATCCCCCCTTACATGACCAAGGAAAACAATTGGGCATCAACCATTGACCGTATTTGAAACACATGATTTGTACCAATTCATCTCTCAAGATTCTTAGTAACATTGGCCCAAAATGGTTGGAGAACCATTAGGTTAGGTATCCATGACATTCAAGGGTCCTTTTGGATATGAAAGATAATGGAAATCCAAATGATGGGGTACATGAAACATGGTGGGGCCTATGTTCATGGATGGTACAGTAAATGGAGGGGGGAATGTATCAGGGGGATGTGTGGGGCATGGAAAAATTTCCTGACATGAATAAGGATGTGAGTTCACACCACCCCGTACAATCCTATCAAATAAGCTGGGCCAAGGTGCTAAAAGGGTCAAGGGACAAGAGGTCGGGCATCCCGGCCAACTATAACCACATGACCCCACATGTGGGAATTGCCTCATCGTATCTCCTAAGACCACTTGAGCAATGCATGGTTTGGGAAAAAGGAGTAGGACTAGGATCTCCTCACCACAAAAGGGACCATAAGTTGGAATTCCACTCATGCCCGAGGCAGACCGTAGGATGAAGAGACAACGGGACAGAATGAACCACTACACTCAATGTTCAAGACATATAAAGATAGTGACAATGACAAAGGATAGATGTTGACCATATTCAAAATGTTGTGTCCGTATTGTGTAGATCTGAAATGGGGAACAACTAATGAGCGTCGATCACTGGCCATATTCACCACGCGGGACTTGTATCAATTTTTTATTTGAACCATCAAGGACGTTGGCCCAAAGTGGTTGGAGATCCCTTTAGAAAAGTATCCATACCAATTAGGGGTCCTTTATGGACATAAAAGGTAATGGGGCCCCATGAAAATGAGTGATTAAACAACAGATGTGCCCGTGCATTTTAATGTTAAGAAGGGTGGTGACATAGGTGAGAGTATCCATGAGGTGGGATATATGGAGGGGTTATGATGAACTCGATGGGAATGAGGATGAGTTCCACATCATGTATTCTGACCCTAGGGGAGATTCTGATGTTTGGGCTGGGCCAATAGAAAAAATATCTGGGCAGTCCTATGTATCCCATGATGATGGGAATCAAGCCATATGCAGTTCTTGAAGGCCATGATGTTTAGCGTCGTGCGTTGAGGACGTGGGAGAATAGAATAACAAGAAGGGAGCACATGGGGAGATCCTCGTACTGTTAACATGAGTGGAGCTAAAGAAGCCTGCATGACACGATGTTCCTCCAAGAGGACTACACTCAGGGGGAATAGTCAGAGAAAAGAGTTTGGGGCTAGACTCAAGACATAACGTCTGAGTGTTCCTACATATCGCATGCATATGGAAATCAAGCCATACATAGTTCTAAAGGAGAAGTTTAACATCATGAGGGTTAATGTATAGATTAATGTTATGTAGGCCATGGCAGTATATGGTTCTGTTGGACCAGCAGTTTATGGTCATGTAGGACCCAAAAAATTAGGGTCATGCGGGACTGTGTAGTTTAAGGTCATGTGGGACTGTGGAATTTAAGGTCATGTGGGTCCCTTCAATTTAAGGTCATGCGGGACCGTGTAGTTTAAGGTCATGCAGGACCATGCAATTTAAGGTCATACAAGACAATATATTTTAAGTTCACATGGTATTTTTGTGGGCCTAAGCAAAGTATTTCTTGAGGAACATGGAATTAGTGGGAGGGAGTTATAATCTCACCATCCATGGTGACCAAGGAGATTTTTCTATTGGAGTAAACCTTGTGAAAAATGTAAGGTCCTTCCCATTTGGTCTACAAATTGGGTGGTTTCCTTCCAGGTAACATTGGTGTCCTGAGGGCCAATACTAAATCACCTTGTAGGAAAGAGAAAAGGTGAACCTTCCTTTTGAAAGCTCCAACTACCTTATTTTGATTCCTTTCCAGATTGTGCATAGCACGATGCCTATTCTCATCATGTGCTTCCAATTCAGCCAAATGGATTTCATCTACCTTATATGTAGCCTTGTGATCATATACTACAATGCGTAATGAAGGCAACTGAATCTCAATGGGTAGGATGGCCTCCATTTTGTACAGCAGAGAATATGGAGTCACCTAGGTGGAATTACGTGTCATTATCTAATAAGCCCAGAGGGTATTGGGGAGCTTGTTCAGCCAAATATTCTTGTTATGACCAACCATTTTCTACAAAATATTTGACAGGGTCTTGTTGAACACCTTGAACTATCCATTTTCTTACACGTGAGAGCGGAAGGTATGGTTAGAATCGATGTTGTACTTGGTGTACAATTTCTTCAGCTTAGAAGCTCAAAAGTTGGTGTCGTTATCTATGAGAACGGCATGAGGGACTCCAAATCGGTAGATGATGTTTGAGCTCAAAAAGTCATCAAGGGAGCGGGCCTTGACATCCTTGAGCGGGACTACCTCTTCCCACTTAGAGAAGAAACCTATAGTAGTCAGGATGAACCTGCATTGGCGGGCTGTCATAGGTTGATATGGTCCCATGACATTGAGTCCCCAAACTACGGATGGCCAAGAGTACGTGGTAGAGTAGAGAGGCTTTGGAAGATGATGCATGAAGTTATCATTAATTTTTTAGGCATAGAACATCTTGGATAATTTGATGCATTCATGGATAATGGAGGGCCAAAAATACCCCAGTCTTCAGTTCTGATGAGACTACATCAGCCCAGTCTAGTGGGAACTACAGGAACCAGCATGAACCACATGTATAACCTAAGAAATCTTGACTCCTTGGATGCAACATAGGATAATTCCATCAAACCCATTCTTGTAGATGATTTTTTCAATGATGGGGCCATCCTTAAGGGTGAACTGTAATGCATGGTGTTGGATTTGCTCGCGCTCGACCCGATTTGTTTGGAGATAACTGTTTTGGAGATAATAAAAAATGGAGGTTCTCCAATGATGAGTGACTACAATCACTACATCCTGGGGACCTGGGGCCGTGACATGGAGGCTCCGATAGTAATTTGGATTACCTATGGGCTATCATCATCATCTGGGGTGATGGGAGCAATGAATCTTCAGTGCGACACATGGATAATTAGATCATTCTGTTCAGGCTCTGCAAGTGACACAACTAGGCATTCTAAGGCATCTTCTCTACCATTCTATAACTGAGCGGCATGGGTAACCTCTAGCCGAGATGGGAACTGGGCCATTAGCTGGAGAGTGTGCTTCAAAATGGTATGAGCTCGGGATTTTTGAAAACATAATCACTGTTGATTTGCTTGATGACGAATTCGGAGTCACCTTTCACATTAAAATGGGGCATGTTAATCTAGAGGGCTAGATCAAGGCTATTAATAAGAGCCTGATACTCAGCCTCATTGTTGGTGAAGCCTTCTATCATTAGGGATGAGTATGGAAGAATGTCTTGCACCAGGGTAATAGAGATAATACTCAGGCCTACTCTGTTGAGTTTGGGATCATTGAGCCTCCTACCGGTGGGATTCCGAGAAAAAATATCAAAGTGAATCTGCCAGCATGACATGTCTTGTTCTATCGAGAGGATTGACTCATAGGGGAAATCAAGATTCAGGGACAAGTCATTATGATCAGGATGGGCATAAAAGCAGTCTGACAATTCATGTCCCTTGATAGCCTTCTGAGGGAAAAACGTGTTTTCAAACTACAGGAGGATTACTGCCCAGTGAGATAGATGGCCTGTCAACATGGGGTGGTTCAATATGTTCTTTAGTGGATCAACCAAGGATGCCAATTGTACATCATGATGCTATAAGTAATGTCACAACTTTTGTACTGTGAATACCAGGGCAAGACACATCTTCTCGATAAGGGATTATCTGGTCACCATATCAAGGAGAATGCGGCTGAATTAGTAAAGCCTGTTCTCAATCCCCTCATTGTTCTTCTGGGAAATAAGGGCGCTGAGAGATCATTCTAGGGTGGTCACATAAAGGACCAGTGGTTTTCCAGAGACCAGTGGCATTAAGACCAGATTCTGTAGCAGATAATTCTTTATTTCATCAAATGAAGTCTGACATTCTTTATCCCACTCATAGCTTGTTCCTTTCTTCATGAGCCAAGAATAGGGCTTACACTTGATGGCCAGATTCATAATTAATTGGCATAAGTAGGCTAAGTGGCCTTAGAAACCATGAATCTCCCAGATATTACTCAGGGGAGGCAACTATATGATGGGCTTAATCTTCTCCTAGTCAATCTCTATTCCCCAGTATCTAACAACGAAGACAAAAAACTTCTCTGAGGTGACCCCAAAAGCACACTTCAAAGGGTTCATCTTTAGGTGAAGGGAATGGAGGAATCCTAACACATTCTCAAGGTCTTTGATATGGTCCTAGCACTGGAATGATTTGACCACCTGATCATCCACATAACATTCAACCAATGTCTTGAAGATTGGAATAAATATGTGATGCGTCACCCAAAGATAGGAAGCACCTTCATTATTTAAACGGAATGGAATTAATTGGTAACTGAAAGTACCTTGTGGTGCCCTGAAGGGTTTAGAATCTTTATCCTTGGGGGCATGCAGATCTAGTAATACCTGATGTACCCATCCATGAAGGAGAGGGATTGGAACCCAACCGTAGCATCGATCAACAATTATGTCAAAAGGAGGGGGAAATCATCCTTCAGACAATGATAGTTGAGATCCTTGATGTCTATGCAGACATTGATCTGTCTGTTCTTATTATTGAATGGAACAGTTTTGGCTAGCCATTTCTAGTACTAGACCTCCTTAACGAAATTTTCTCCGATGAGCTTGTCGACTTTGGCCTTGACCATGGCACCATGAGAAGTGTTCATCTTTTTGGGAGGCTACTTGAACCCACGGTGATTTGCCGGAAGACTGTGGTGGTGGGATGCTACCTAAGGATATAGTCCTGGCATCTCGTTGTAACTCCTAGAAAACACATCACGGTGTTGTTTAAGGAAGTCCGCATTCTGTTGTTTCTCCTCATGGGGGGGAGATGGAGGCACTGATCAATGGGGGTCTCGGGTCTGCCTCGCTACTGAAGTTCACCTGTACCAATTCGTTTAATGTGGTGTATATTTTATCTTGAAAGGTGGTAGGAGAATCCTATAAATCCTATTATCCACTTATAGATTAGGGATCCTTAACGGGGAGAGTTTCTTCTGAGTCGGTAGATCCCGATGGGAGGTCGGTGCCAGCATGAGCGACAGTGGGCACTGCATCAGGGGACTCTTGTGCTGCCGCAACCATAGCGATGAAGGCTAACAATCTGATCCCATTGGTTATTCGGCCCAAGGGGCCACACTTGATGATGTAAAAGTAGTAGTGGCGCATTGACTTGATCCGGTTAATTCTAGCCTAGCGAAAAAAGCTGGTATAACTTATTTCCATTTCCATGGGGCAGAAAGCCTGATATCTTATGGGAGTAGGAGGCTCCGAGATCACATGTGCCTGATTTGTATAAGAGTAGGAGCTGATATTATGCTATCACATAGACTTGGAAATGTGTTTCCCCCTCATCCCAGACACAATGAATCATTGTCCCATGTCCGGGGTTGTATCCTCTAATCAGTGGATTGGAAAGACGTAGGCATCATCCAGATCTGTCTATGGGTCTATCACAGTTGTGGCAGGCCCGACCTCGCTATCCTGAATATTCTTATCCATTCTACTATAGTAGTCAGCATCCATATAGAGGACCTAAAAATAGGAAAAGGGATGTTTGTCACCTAGAATCATGCCCACTCGACCATTAAGAGAATACTTGAGGCACTGGTGATATGATGAGGTGACCATCGCATGTAGGTGGAGTCCTGGTATACCCATCGATGCATTATAGGCGGTGTTCTGAGAGACCACCATAAATTTGGTGCTAGAGACTAGGCCACCAAACTAGGTCTCCAAGCGGATCTTGTTGACCTATGTTTGTTCCGTCCTGTGATAACCTTGGATTCTTAGGTTAGAGGGGCTCAGATCATCTTTATAAAATCCCAGTTTTCGCAGTGTACGAGTTAGGATTAGGATGATCCCAAAGCTCATGTAAAAAAGATAACAGCAGACATCCATGCCATTTAATTGGTCGGTGATGTAAAGTGGATTAATGTGCCCCTATATAGAAGAACATTCACCTCCTCTGGAGAATGAGATAATGACCTGGAATTCTTCATTCTTGATTTCCTTTGCATGGAAGGCTTCTACGACTACTACTTCCATATAAAACTATAGGGGGCTCCTTAAATCATCGGTGAGGGCCTCATGCATGTCGGATGACAAGCGAAGACCCTTAAGGATAGATATCCTTTCTGGAATGTGGGAAAGATGCTTTAGGATGTTATAATTTCGTGTCAGACATGAAACTCTGCATACAGGAGGTCGCTCTGTGATAGGAGGTATGGTGGGTCTTGCTAGCTGGATCGGTGGCTAACTGGTGCTGGCAATATCATGTTTCTCACTAGTCAAATCATACAGAGTGACTACCAGAGGAGGGCCAAATGACTGAGACCAACTTGTAGGGTAGCATAGATTATCACGGCGAGGTCTAGGTGGCTCTTCCTGATCCAGTAACATGAACGGCTGTGAAAACAAACCTGATGTCACTAAATGAGAGGGCTATTCTTACTGATCTCTATGCTAGGATTATTGCCTAGTCTCAGTTACATGTACCACTAGTCTAGACATGCTAACCGAAGCACTCAGATAGCCAGTATATCCATGACCCCATCGATGCTGATGATGGCTAGGGACATTGGGAGGATCTGTCTGGTGCTCCTCATTATCTGGAGTCATATAGGTGTTTACCAGCTCTACGGTATTAACTGAGGCATACCCTTGAGTACCACATGAAGAGTCATCCGCTATTGGGATGATTCCGGGAGGAATCCCCATCTCTGGGGGCATGAAGTAACTTTTAATATGAGATGATGTTGGCATCGGTGGGGGACTTTGTTTTCCCTTGCACCGTCAAATCTTGCTCTTCTGGGAAGAGGACGGATGAGACGAAAATGGAGAGGTAGTAGCTACATCTTCTAAAGGCTCCAACTGATTCAGACGTGCACTTATGATACCATGTGCACGAGCGACTGTTTTTTGAGACATACCTTTGTCATACTTCTGGGACCCGCGGTTAGAAACATTCTTCCACTCGCCCTCGTTGTCACTGCTGTTTTCTGACCTCACGAAGATGCACGCCACCTGTGCAGGGGATGGGCCTAACCAGACTATGTTGTTATCCACCTGTTATTGAAGCCATTATTTTATCACATAAAACTATTTGAGAGTGTTCCCCAAGATCCGGTGATAAGGGCAGAAAATAGGGCGATTAGTGAGGTTCGCCTCTTATGGCCTTCTGTATATAGGAAAACGTACAATCCTCTACTCTAAGGTGTTGGAAAAGTAACTAGGGACCATAACCTCGTTTAACGTGTAGGTCTGGTTCCTCCTGTCCAGATAGAGGCCCCTTAGATCTTGACCATAATGAGGAGTTGGAGGAGCCTGTTGTGTAGTCGGCGCCTAGTTATCTCACTAGGACAGCAGCGGTGCATTACGTGGGGGAACCAGACAATTATGGGGTGGGCGCTATGGGGCCGAAGGCTGTGCCTAAGGTGGAGGGCTTCTGTGAGTCTGTGAAGCCAGCTCCATTGGTAACAATTCTAGTTTCATAGGAGCCTCTATTTAGGCCACTTTGGTGGTCTCGACTGTGGAATCCCTCCTTGTAGGAATTATAGGAGGCAACCAACGTGCCCAGCTAGCCTGTTTTAGGGCTTCTTCTAGGAGCTTGGCCTTATCAGAGAAGTCTTGTAATTCCCTGGGGTAATTCTGGGTGATCAAATATGAGACCAGTTCCGTCTTGACATTCCCTACACACATTGTCATTAGTTTCTCCTGATTCAGTTCCATGTCAAGGGAGCATGTGAGGCCTTTCCACCAGGAGACAAAGTCTGAAACATGCTCAAAAAGCCTCTACTTTCAATTAAAGAGGTCTGCGATACTCATCTTCTAAGTGGTGGAAATGAACTAGTAGAGGAATTGCCTACGGAGGTCTTCCTAGCTGGCTACTAATCCGATGGGGAGCTGGTTGTACCAAACGAACATTGGTCCCTCCAATTTCAACACAAAACACAAATTTTTGGTCGCCTCGTGCTATACTGGGGTCCCTATAATGGGCCCACACATTGAGATGATGTGTTCCATGTACTGCGGTGGGTCCCCTGTTCCGTTGATGGGGGAAACAATCTGATTCCCAAAACTCAGGGTGTTGGCATATCATCCACCCATACTGGATATGGCTTTCCATCAGGTGGGACTTCCACCTTTCGTGTTTCCAACACCTTAAGGTGGGAAATGAGTTCCACCATTGGATCATCTAGGTTGGGGTCCCTCTCTTGATGGGGATCCCTGACCACCAGTTCATTGGTGGGTTCTTCAACATGAAAAGGTATCCCAACAGCTCATGGAGCGGCTAGCGGAATGACTTCTGGGGCTGTAGGGGGAGCCCAATATGGGTTCTGAGGATTGTCACTCCATTCATGAGGATTTGGCAATAAGTACCATTACCAATTGCTATAATATCCACCTTAAACCTTGTCTACATGAGCAGGATGGTCAGGATCACCTGGGGGTAGCTTGCCGAGGGGATGTTGTGCCTTCTCCTACTGTCCAGGCTGGGGATCACTATAGTCTGGCTGTCACTCTACGGCGCATTCAGCCAGGAGGTCATCAACCAACTTCTTCTGTTTGGAAAGTTGCTGATGCAATGAATCCTTTTCAGATTATTCCTCCATCTTCTGCACTTAGTCATGCAAGTTGGAGTGCATGGTGGCTACAAGGTGTTCTTTACCCTTACTGAGATTCTGGCTGAGGACTAATGCCTTCATGGGTGCAAGAAGACCCAATAGGTTTTTTTGGTGACTAACCCTCACCGATGGATCCAATAGTGGTGGAATGCCCTCAGGGGGGATGTCACCGTCAAGGTGCTCTATATCATTATCCCCTTCTGATAGGATGGCCATGTTGACCATGAATCTACCTTGGGGAATTTCCTCGATATCACATGGAAGATTGGGTTGCCACTGGATATGACTGAATATGATGGAAGCATACTACCCCCAGCCACAGATCTACGCACGAGGGAAGCCTCCTTGATAATCTTGTGAATTACCTTGAAACTATGGATGCATCTTAGCTGGAAGTCCATACGGTGACCTGGTGACTTAGGGAACTAGGCCATGGGGAGTGTGGCTAGATCAACGAGATGGCATTATTCATGGATATCCTCGAAATGTGCTTGGATCAAAGGTTTGGCCACTCGCTGATGAAAAAGAAAAAAGTGTGTCACCTAGAAGGTTTGACGAAAACACTCTACTTCCTTAGGGGTGAGGGATTATGGTGCAAGGAAATTCTTCACTGAAATGGGCCAAAACATCTCAGGGAAGTGGTCCTCTACGAGGAAATTCCATAAGCTCTTTGGCTCGGATTCAGTGTCTGGCCCTTCATTTCCCCACTCATGAACCATAGATGGTTGAGGAACTGATAGCACTACCAAAGAATACTACTGGTATGGCCGACTAGCTAGTGGAGAACATAGTGAGAGAGCTGTCAAACCGCCACATCTTGAGCTATCCTCTGAAGAGTGTAGTGACTTAGCCACCACATCACGGTAGGATGGGCTGACAATCGTAGTTCCTAGTGCAGGGAATATGGCTATTGGCGGTTTACCACGCTACTGATAGTCCACCATTGGTCCCCAAAATAGATTTCCTTGATCTCTAGTCATGGTAGAGAGTGCTTTTGGTGACGATGGTGGTGATTGCATGACCGTAACCTATAGGGTTTCAATATTCTCTTCTTCATAGATATACCTATGGAGGGGAGCAGGAATCTGGTGGACTTCGCATTCTGGGAGTATGAGGCTGAGCGCCTCATTTTTTCTCCGTCCCTTGACACGGAGGACCGCAGGTAGGGTTCCATCAATGAGTTGTACTATGCTTCAGAGTCCGAGAAACAAACTGATTTGACCTCAGTATGAATCTTATCAGCACCCTTTTTATGGAAGAGATGACACGCCCTCCTGCCCTGAGATGGTTCTTCAATACATGGTAGATTTCCAGCGTGAGGAGGACCTTAGACTATACCAGTACTGGGATGGGAAGGACTTCCTCCTGAGTAAGCTGTGGTGTGAGGAGCACCAGGGCAGATATCGAAGGGGACATGGGGAAGACCACTGTTGGAAGTTCTAGTGTGGGTAGGACCTCTGCTTAAGATGATGGGAGAATGGGATGGGCCTCCAGGCTTATTTCCCCTAGTCACATTAGTGTTAGGAAGGATCTCATACTGGTTGAGCCGAATATGGGTAGGACCTCTGTACTGGGTGCTAGTGAAGTGAAGGTTACCTCCACCCCGTTGGTTGTCTGGGAGAGGGGGACTTTCACCAGCTGCAATGAGAACATGTGGAGGGCCCTCACAATGGAGAGTGACTGGATGCACAATGTTCCCACCCCGGCGGTCTGTGGCAGGAGGAATGACTCCATACTCAATGTAATGAGCGCGATAGAGACTCCTGTAAAAAGTGTTTTCATCATGAGAAAGACCCTCATTTGAGTTGAAGGTGGAATGAAGTGCAGCTTCATGCCTAGATTGGAATTGGGGAGGACATGTGCTCTCCATGGTGGCGGTATGGGGAGGACCTTCGTATTGGGTGTCGTCGCTGCGGGTTGGTCTGCGACAGCCACCGCCTATGCCCTTGCCCAAGAGAGTCGACCCAACCTTCCCATGGGCAGTTGGGGTCTGGATCTGGGTTGGGCATATAAATGCCCATGCTCATCATATATAGGGGTCTAGTGATATACATAGATAGTGGCTTGGGCCATAGTAGCTACTGACAATGACGCACATTGGCAGGTGTCCTCTTCAGCTTGCGCCCGACATAGGCATTAGGTCAGATGGATCGATGTTGGTGGTGCAGGTACATAGCTTACCTGCACTTCAGCTCGAGGAACCAGGTGGTGGCACTAGTGCAACCTAGTGGGGGCCCTCCATGTGGGCCCCTGAAATGGGATCTCGGCTAGGATAGCCCAGAAATCCCTTACCTCGTTGGTGTAAGGGAGAGATTCATCGAGTCATTCAAGGGAGGGGCTCCCGAAACAATTGTAAATTTGATTGGGGAGCAGTGGATCCCTGCACGGCCATTGG
This sequence comes from Viscum album, assembly GCA_963277665.1. Classification (NCBI taxonomy): domain Eukaryota; kingdom Viridiplantae; phylum Streptophyta; class Magnoliopsida; order Santalales; family Viscaceae; genus Viscum; species Viscum album. The sequence continues at coordinate 2,112,025,034 of OY728128.1, forward strand.
GGGACAGCGATGGCGATGAGGGGCAGATGTATCTAGATCCTGGTGGGCCATATCCCGGGTCGGGATAATCCCATCCTCCTCTCATCGGCATACAATGTCATTGATCACTGTCTACTGAATGATTTTAGAGGGGGAGATGGGGTGTTGGAGCCCAACAACCATAAATGTGAAGGTCATTGCAGAAATGGTGGAGACATGTGGGGTTTCTGTATTGGCATTGCCCCAGCCCCTATGTCTGTGGGCGGGTATTGATTGGGCTCCTAGTGCAGCAGCATTGTTCTTGAAATGTAGGGAGATTGGCCCATTAGCACTGAAACAAAGAAATCGACGTCCAGTGCCCTAGTTCCATTCAATATTCCATTTTTGGTAAGAGGGATCCATGCCGACAATGTTACAGACCGAGATACCCAACATTTTGACTGCCCCAACTTCTAGTGAGTTTCACGCCAGGACCTCTATTTTCTTGGCGGGACCCGACATCTGATAACTGGATCCAATGACATGCTAGTAAACTGATTTCACGAACACTAATAATCTCCACATTAATGAGAATATATTCATGTTGAGTTCACCATTTTTTTGATGATTTTTTTGGGGTACACATCCATCTGTCGAAGACGTATTGATTGTTGCATCACATTGCCACTTTCCAAAGGCAGGTGGCATCAGTTCCTTGTTCAGGGAAGTTTTCTCCTTGATCGAAATAGGATGATGGGATGTCGTCTCTTCCTTCTATGGATTCCTCCTCAGAACTCATCACCTAGTTCAGGTATCCCTTATAGATTTAATACATTGTTTATGAAACTCTTCCCAGTACCATATCATTGTGGACACCTGTTAATTACACTGCTTCTGTCGGGTCATTCCAAGGGGTCTAGCAAGGGCTAGAACCTTCATTTGGGGGAGTAGCCACGTTGACATCCCTAGCGTGTCTGGATGTTGGAATACTGAAGCGTCTCAGTTTCTTCCCCTTATTATAGGGCTTCAAGAGGGTGTGGAAGCCCGATGAATTCCATGTAGAATGTAGGTAATTAGATGCCATAGGCATGTCTCTAAGGTTTTCCACAACTTCACATGTTTAACATGGGGTATGCCACAGGTTTAACGTCTAGAGGAGATGGATCAGACTGATTGGAACACTGACTAGAGTGGATCAGAATTGTTTAACCCCTTGAGGGAACACTGACGTTGGGGATAATGTGTTGTTAGATACCAAGTTACTGCTAAGAGTAGTGAGGAGTCAAATTGGAATGATCTCACTTGAATGTGGTGGCTTGGGTAAGAATTAGAATGGATTATGGATGATAGAGTGAAGTGGATGGAGAATGAAATGGAGTCGACTCGAGGGCGACGGTGATAGTGGGATTGAGCCTCGAAGAGACCTCCTACGTATCCCTATGGTGGGGAATCAAAGTCCACGTAGTTTAGGAAGGGGTATAGGATTGGGGTGTGCATGAAGGACAGCAACCCAACGTTATACTAGGGTTACGCGTGGTTATCATCCTAAGGTTGGTATGACTCCACTAGGATGAGCAAAAGGTATGGGTCCCAACAGAGGGGATTACAACGAATTATTGCTAGGTTTAGGTTGAAAATGCCTTACCTTTGACTGAAGTTGACAACAGCTTACCACTGAGTGGGGATCACAACAACTTACCACTGGATGAGGCACCAAAGAGCATAGAGTTTAATGTCATGTAGAATGGGGATGGACCGATGTGTAGTGGTCGGGACCAAAGGGTGTTGTGATTTAACCTTAGGGAGGCTTCCTACATACCTTGCCTTAATAGAGATCAAACTCTTTGTAGTTCTTGGAGCGGGAGTCAGTGAACCGACGTGAATGAAGACCTGGGGTTCAGATGGATAATGGGCTTAGTGAACCGACATGGATATGGTCTGAACCAATGGATTGTGGTCTTGAACTTCAGGGAGGATTCCTACATACCTTGCCTTAGTAGGGATCAAATTCCACATGGTTCGAGATGGTTTGGGCGAACCGATGTGAAGGGGGTCGGAATGACCTGGTGTTGGGATTGAACCTCAGGGAGGCTTCCAATGTACATTGCCTTGGCAAGGATCAATGTCCACATAGTTAAGAATGGCGTGGGGCTTATAGTATAGGATGCCTAGAGAGGATGTTATGGTCGATGCTTACTCAAATCCCATGTGATTCATGCTCGGTGTGAGAAACAAGAGTTAACATAGACCCGATGATCACATCATGAAAGGTGGGTCTGTGGGAAGTGGAATGGGGCTTACACATGGTTAGTAGCCCAAAATGGAAATTGAGGCTTATGCATGGAGCAGACCAAAGGGGAAATAGGGGGCTTATGCATGGAGTAGCCCCGGGGATATGGAGATTGGGACTTACTTCAGGATGGAGGCTTGGAGTGACAATGTCTAGAGGGAGAGAAAAGGGATAAAAAAATCCATGTCCCCATCTCTCCCATTAGTCTTTGGCACGAAAGAAGAGAGGAGGAGCCTGGGTGCTGCCTCTTGCAAGAAAATGTAGGGGCTTACACTAAGATAGTTCCACTTTCCCCAGAGACAGATGTCAGGGTGAGGTCACAGTTTGACGTCATGTGCCGAGGATGATGACACTTAGTAGTTTAATATCTTGCAGCTCGGACGATGTGGGTTCACTCTGTACCCCATAAGACTGACATGATTGGTACCTCCCACCCCTTGGGATGGGGAAGGAATTAGAAATGTCATTGTGAGGGGGTGTTATGGAGTGATCCATTGGGGGGTCCATGTTAGAATGGGTATGCGAAGAAGCAATAGCTGAAAGTGTGCCTATTGGAAGAAGCATGAGGCGAAGCAATGCAATGGGAAGTAGCGTCCAAGGGAATTCGAAATCGCTTCCGACAAACCTCGAGGGTCGTAAAGGAAAAGGAGTTGTAGAGAAAAAGAGTTCATAGGTAGAAGCCTTGTGAAGCTCTCATGCTCCATATAGTGGAGGGGTTTTGTGAAGGGGTATTCTTCACGAAGTGCAGTTTCCCAGCCTAAGAATATGTCATAGGTGCATATGGAAGGTTCTTCGCTAAGCGGAAAAGCATTCATGAAGAATTAAATCGTGAAGAAAGGTTTCCTCACGAAGTGTAGGATTTTGAAGAAAGGTTCTCTGCAAGGCACAGTGGCCCTGCCTTAGCATTTGGGTCATATGCGCATGAGGGTTGCTTCACAAATCATAAATGCTCCACGACGACCCGGGTCCCCTTGGGGCTCCCCTTCCTTCACGAAGGCCTGTGGGCTCCACAAAAATCATCCCTTTCTAAATAGGGGATTAATTAAAGAAAGGGGGAGGTACATCGTGATGAAAATGTACCTCAAGTAGCTCAAGGTTGGAATATCATGGAGTTCTTCACGATTTAGGAGCTAAAAAGTTGAAAGGGTTGATGATCCATCTTTTGGGCTCGAGGGGAGCCCTATATTTATAGGCAAGAGGAGCCGCGAAGCAGAGCTCGCTTGGACGAAAGATGAAGCTTGCTCTGCAACGGGTTCACGAACATCAAATCAGCTCACGGAGCCTCCCACCTCCTCGTTCCACGTAAGGCTCATGAACATAAACTTTGGTCGCAGTGCATCCTGCCTGCTTGCTCTGTGGTAGGCTCGTGAATGTCAAATCGGCTCGTAGAGCCTCCCGCCTCCTTGCTCTATGGAGGTCTCGTGAAGGGTAAGATCCACGCAGGCCATGGGGCCGTTGGGGATCTGTGAATGGTCTTCGTGAGGATGCATCTAAGGAATCCCACTTGTTCTTCTTTGCCCCAAATTTTTGGTGCCAAAACATGTATAGGCTATATGTATCGGCCAGTTCATGAAAGTATTTCACTAATGTATCTCATGTTTGTTTCATCTTATGAAGTAATTATTAATTAGATCTAAACATGGTAATAACACTTAAATGATAATGATTTCCATTCATCCACCTTTCTATCATAGTTTGTGAGAGTGTATCATACCACTTGATTCAACTCAAAATACAATGTAATATATCACCCAATCATACAATATAATTAGGTTAGTAAATGTAATGAATTGTCATTTTTTTCTATGATATATTCTTAACACATAATATAATACAAGCCAATTTAATGAAGTAGTCTACTTTGTTTCATATAATTAATATTCAATTACTGGTTTTTACATACGATATGATAGAAAATATATATCATATGATATACTATTATTATATAATATAATATACACCAAATGAATAAACAAAAATAATTTATTTCATATAAGCTATATTCAAAAATTGGTTATGTCATACCATATGATATTAATTATATATATATTATATATATAATGCTTTTTGGATATATCTTCATAAATATTCCACAAACATTAAATACTAAAATTCTTTCTTCTATTTCGCCCTATATCAAATCATATATGATAACTTTTGAAATAATATGGAAAAAACTTTTGGATATCTTCCAAAAAATATTTTGAAAGCTGTCGTCAATTTCATCATTTTTCACATCATATAGAAAACCTCATTAATATATATTCAAAAATATCTTATATTAACATTAAATTACATTTAAATTATCCATATGAGTCTAACTAAATCTTAATTTAGTCAACCAAAAGGTGTGACCCCACAAACCATTTTCTCCAAGAAAAAAATATATGTATCCACTTATACAAAAAGTACTTATAACATCAATTTTTTGAAATTGATTATTAAAAAACTAGTGTTAAACATATTTTCTATATAGTTTATTAATAACTGATGTTAAGACATCTACATGAAATTTTTTTAACATTATTTATTTCAATAAAAAATGATAAAAATATTTTCCTGGTAATTTCTAAATTCAATTATTACAAAAACCAATGTCAAAAATATTTTAGAATATTTTTATCATTTCATATTTAATTAACCAATATTAAAGATATTTTTCGGAAACAATATTTATATTGTTCATTTAAATAAGAAATGTTAAAAATAACAAATTTAATGTGAGTTATTTTACTAACTGATGTTATAAATGATGTTAGAAAAATTATGGAAAATATTTTTAATGTCAATTATTGAAATAACCAATGTTAAAAATAAAACCCCAATACATAGATAATATTTTTTTACTTCACACCAACAAAATTTATCCTTTATGTATATAAATGCACACTACCACCCATGGAAATTTAATTTTTTTTAATTTTTTTAATGAAATTTCAACTACTGCCTATAACTTAATCACTTTTTACATTATTTATTCTACTCCCTCTCCATATTTCGTTTTTACCTCTTAGACTTTTGTTTCTCCCACTCAAAATTTAATTTCTCCCTCTCAAAATTTTGTTTATAACTCTCAATATTTTATTTCTTCCTCTATTATTTATTCATAGATTCCAAATCTAAGGTAAATATCCATTTATGGATAGAGAATATTGAATGTTTTAGAGATATTATGAATTAATTTGTTTCAACATTTTTATTTATAAAGGAAAATTTCATAGAGGAATAATACCAAAAATGATTTATTTCATTCTCATTTATTTTTTTAAGATATTAAAATACATATTTTTTTATTATTATAATTATATTTTTGAAAAATTATTCTTTCCAACTCTATAAGTTTAAACTACTTATTTTATTATTTGAAATAGGAATTGTTCATGGTAATTGTCCAATGAAATTGTGTATCTAGTTTACGATCTTAGATATTTTTTTAATGACCTTTTATGTTTGTTTTTATTGAACCCTCATGAAAAATTACATATAAGATTAGTTTTTATAAAATATGTAATAATCATTAAAAATATACCTCAAAAAAATATGTTGCTGTAAATATTTTAACTGTGGGTTTTAATAACCGATGTTAAAAATTGATTTAGTACATCTCTTTCAAATATATCATCTCAAAACTGATATTAAAAACATAAAGAAACCCTAAAGTAAAAAAAATGTTTTCATACTTGTGATCTAGATATATAAATAAAATCTAAGAGAGGCCTTTATCAAACCATAAATAATAATCATACTACAAAGGGATCTGGAACCATCTTCCCCAACCACATGTATCTCTATATATATGTTCATCAGTTATATCACATGCTGGCATGCATTTTATTATTCCATTTGTCAAAAACTTTGAATTTCCAAGGGAAATTGAGTATGTCAATCCTTTATAGATAGATTATGTGTTCTTTATTATATAAATATATTCTAATCAAGTTGATGAATTAGAAACATTTTAGTCACCTTTAGGGATAAATACATTGCATGTCTCTCATACAGATTGATAAACACATCATATATACTATATTGGTTTAGAAAAACACACCTCGGTCCATCGAAATCGATATCCCATATGTCATACTCATTGTATGTGGGGGAAAATCTCATCTTAGTTGACCTAAAACCAATGAAATGATCAGAAACATACCCATCCACTACCTATTTATCCAAGCCTCAATGATTTTTTAAGAAAGGTTTCAAAGTATAAATGTCCTAATGAAAGGTACCTCACCATCCTTAGGTAGTGCAGACTCTAAATTTGATCCATACCCCATTCTAATATCAAATACAGAGTGGATGACATCGCATGTGGTATACTTAGTGGATAATTCAGTACAGAAAAACACATTTTGTGCCTCATGAGCATATTATGTATAGGCATACAAGAATAATACTCACACTAACCTTAATATTTCATCATAACCTATAATAATACATGAAAATCATCGATTAGGGATAACTCAGAGTAAAAAATTTGGATAAAAATTGTCATTAAAATCATGAAATATATATTAATATATGTATAGAATATGAAATAATGATATAGTGGATATTTCCTTTCATACGATACATTTTATATTCTTAAAACACATTAATGAATACGTAAAACCCTTACATAGATACATATCTATCATGTTATAAATAATAAATAGCCCGATTATCCTTTTTCTGCCACACATTATTAGGTTTTGGAAATTCCATTGGATTTGTCTAAGAACCACCATATTTTAATAAAATCTAATCATTTTTATTATGATTCTAATATGTTTCATGTATTATGATAGGAATAGTTTTTATCCAAAACACAAAAATTGACTACATATTGTATTTATCGTGAAAATATACCATTAGTTAAACTCATATACACTATAACATACTATTAATTCTACAATATACCATTTTAAAAAACCTTCTAAAACCAGGATCTACTGCTAGTTTATGATACCGTCGAGTGGAGCTACCATCATCTCCAAAACAATCTACCATCGAGTGATTCTACCACTACCATATAGCATTCCAAAATTAAGTATTGTTATATATAAGGGGAGTGACCATAAAAATATACTATTATTGTTAATATAAGAAGATACCATCAAAACTTATACCGCTGTGTGATTTTACTATTAGTTATATAAACCACTGTACAATTCTGTTGCTAGAAGAGATGTTTCCAATTACCAGCTACCATAGCTATTCAGAATTAAGTTCAAAAATCGTTCCACCAAAATATAGACTCTGTAATTAAATGTAGGTTAGGGGAACATGGGTTTAATAGTGATCATTATTAAACAAAACCTTATTTATTTTAAAACAAATCTTTTTTTTCATATCTTTCCCCCATTACAAGGTTTTTTATTATTATATCATTATCCGACAATGGATAATTTGACCTACCGGAATAATACAAATTATAAATAACCTCAAGTCCATGAGGGTTTATGGAAGTTCATATAGAGATATTGGTACACATATAGAGTGATAAATATATAAACATGTGTCTGAGAAAGCACTAACTAATTTGCTGGCTATTAAAAAATGATTTTTTAGGATTCCAATTATTCTATTTTTTCCTATAATTTATATGAAAATATAGTTGATCCCTTTCAAAGATAAATTAAATGACTCGCAAAAAAATCTGATCATATTAAGATACAAACAAATATCCATATTTTCACTTATTAATCTATATATTTTAAAAAACATATTGATCTATGTTTTTTTACTCTATTAATCTATAATCATAGTCTCCTATACTAAACTGGAGAGTTCTAGGAAATCACATTTAATTGTTTTCTTTTATACTCCCATGAATATCTATGGAATATTTCACATGTAACATGAACTCTTTTTTTTCAATATAATACTATAATAGAGGATTTTGTATAATCCTGGACTATCTAAGTATAATTTTTATAACAAATTGATCATGTTTGTGGATTAGTTTATTTTATAATAAACTACATATAAGTGGGTGATTTTTATGTGCATCGGTTTTTAAAATTTCATTATGTGATTTCTTGTTTTATTTTATAGTTTTTAATCAAACTAGATTCTATTTTCTAATCATTAAATATGAACATTACAATGATAGGTAGATTCACCTTGCCTTTAATATAAGGTTTTTGTTATAAGTAGACTAATTTAAAAATTAATGTTTATTTTAAATAACTTTGACTAGGTTATGATTAAACTATTCCAAACCTTTTCAAAAGAATAAATTATACAATTTTATAGTTTAAGTTAACTGGGTGTTTTTAATAAATTGGGGGATTTATGTTTTAAATATTTTAAAAGAATTTGTTTATTAGAAATTCTATTTATTCCCCTATTGATTGTTCCAATTTGACTAATAATTGGTATCAATGGATTTAAGAATATTATTTTCTATAATAAAACTATATTTAAAGGTCATAAATTTTTTCTTATTCAAAATGTAGGTCTTTGTGGATAATCATAAGAAACAAGAAAATACTACAAAATGGACTTCTTATTTTAATGTGACCAACTACTATCAATGTAATATTAAGGTGAAATTTAATTTAGAATGTATGGGATTTGATATTTAGACTATTATTGAAGATAAATATGAAAAATCCAATGTTTCTATATATGATCGGATCGATGACACTAAGGATTCAACCGATTTATATTATAAAGATATTAATGAATTATATTGTAATTTAGGTGAAGACAAATTTAATAGAACATCTCTTTTTTCAACTACTTTTGAAATTTGGGATACTCTAATTATATCTCTAGATATTACCTAAAAAGATAAATAAATTTGTTTAAATAATTATACCATTAAATATGGTTCTTTAAAAATTATTCCTGATGAATCCATCTATTATATATATTTATGTTTCAATGAAATATTCTACACTATAAATGAAATTTGGAAAACAATTTCTGAAAAATAATGAGTGATGTGACTAATAATATGTCTTCCTACTAGATATATAGGAACCTCAATTTACATAAAAAAAATTCAACCTTAGTGTATTAAGAGTTAAGTAACTCACTGTAAAACTAATGATGTATGAGTATGAACTTAATGTAAATAAAGAAAATGAAAATGAAATCAATAGGAAGTTAATATAATTCAATAATTATTACTCTATGTTAATATAAAATATAAAATATTATAATTATAGTGATGAATAATCACCTACTGACAGTGATGAAAAAATAGATCACCTAGCCAGATGATTCAAGAAATTCTACATGAAGAATAAATTCATCAAAAAGACTAAGTATGGTGGAATGTATGATAGTTAAGTAAAATAGATAAAGTAGTTGACAAAGGATGATTCCACTAATGATACAAACTAAAATTATTGTAAAACAAAGTCAAACATTAATGTCGACTGTCTCATGATAAAATATCAGAAAAAGTGTGGGTAAACACATAAAAAGTATAAAAAGGCAATGAAAGCATCCTTGAGTGCTTCATAGGATAGCTCAATTGATTATTATTTAATTATAGAAGAAAAAAATTTCATATCTAATATTTGTTTCATTAAAAACACATTTGAGGGATTAAATATCATTCATGTATCTCTTATTCATATCTATTTCCATTTTGAAAATGAAAATAATGAAGAAAACATAAAAAGGGAGGATTTATTTGAAAATTGTAAATAATGGAAGAGACATTTAATAAACTGATGGTCAGGTATAAATGTTTAAATAAGTAGAATGATATATCCTATCACATTAAATCAGGTTTTTCAATATAAAATGACAATAATACTAAATAATTAATGGAAAAATGAACTTAAATTTTCAAATGAACAACTAAATATAGATCTCGAAAGATTTAGGAGTGGTATAAAACCAATGAATCATATTCTTCATAAACAACCCACTCCAAAATATACTATTGAAATTTAATACCATGCTAGATAGAAAAAATATTATAATAACAAATTTATTTCTAGTTCTAGTTCTTTCATGTCTATAAATAGTTCTTATTCTTCTAGACCAAACTGTAGAATCCTAGGTTTTCGTATGACATATAGATCATTTTGTTTCGGGTCAAAACATCATTTCATTCTTTTTGGATTAGACACTGAGCTAGGAAATGGTATGATTAGGTAGTATTTGGAAGAAAAGTGGTAAGAGTGTTGTTGGTTGGATGTAGACCAATTACATTATGTGTAATTGGGATCGACGATGTGTATCAAATACACTCCATGTAATGGTATCCCTAGAACCTTTCAAATCATGTAAGTGATTTTTCATAGGATGGAAGACCCTGATCTTTACATGATGTGTAAAGAATTGACACATAATTTAAATTCTCAAGGAGTGTTTTAAAAAATTGAGGTAGGGCCTCCTTTTTTGATAGACCCCCCCCCCCCCCCTCATGAAGAAGCACCCAAGGAAGCCAAGAGGTAGGATTAGATCCGGATTTGTGAGGAAAACATTATTTATTCCACCATCAGTCTCGATGGATTCACTCCAGTGAATTATTCATTCTTTTGGGTTCATTATTTTTTGTTCATGGTATCAAATGAGTTATTTAGTTGCTAGATAATATGCCCAATTTTTTAAGTTCTTTGTTAGTTCTTCATTTTTATTCTCATATGGATTGAATCAAAAGATGATACTAGAAGAGTTATCTACTAAAGGCCTAAGGTTGGTGGTATATACAATTGCCTCTGGGTTTGGTGTTTTATAATCATGTTTTTCATTGTGTTATGCATCCAACTTTCCAGTAGTGACCCTTTAATTAATTAAATGGATGAATTGGATATACTATAACTTTTTAAGGATCCCCACTAGTTTCTTTTAGTTTATTTGGAGGATATTTACCAAAATAAGGACACCCATGGGGTGTTTTGTGACACCCCAAGACATTAAAATATTTTTCTTTTAGAATAAATATAGTTTTTTGGTTGTATTTATTTATACACAATGTTAAAATTACGCTACATAAGACACTAAATTAACTTATGTTACACGCAATACCGAGTTCTATCGAATTTTAATGGTGAACCTATTTTTAAAAAAATTGACACTTTTATGAATTTTATTTTTAAAAATAAAAATAATTTTTGACTTCAGAATGTTGAAATTAGATTAGGGTGCTTTTTCGAGATTTTTCAAAGAACATCATTTTTTGATGAATGGTAAAAATTACAATAATTTAGTTAAAAATAGCATTTTGTTTGTATAATTATTAATGCTGAATTATATTTTAGATTTGTTTTAGAGTCACATTAAATCAATTATAAATAAATTTATACTTTTGAGTTCATTATAAATAATTTTACATTCTGGTTGTGCCCAAATTTATCCTACTGGTAAAAGCGATCGATGTAGTACATGCAGGGGTCGAATCCACAGGAACCGAAGAAGTAACCTTGAGACGCTATGATTGTGTGAAGGATGGGCTATGAAGTAGCCGACTTTGGGTTTGATTTTTGATGGGTTTTAAAGAACACTAATAAACCTAAGTGAATTCAATTAAATTTAAATGGGTTGATCTTAGGATTATGCTCGGGGTGGATTGAATGAATTTTACTTCATTAGACAATTTTGGTTTTATTAATTTTTGATGAATCCATTCTTCAAAAATAACGTTACATTCATCATTTTCTAGTTTGGTACTTACTAAACACAATTAATAATCCCGTATACACTTATAGAACCAAATTCATGATCTCCCCGAGGTATATGGTCATTTAGTAATTGAATTTAGTTTTCTCAAACACAGTAAATATGAATAGTAGAAATAATTGAAGAATGGATGTCTTAAATTAATTATCCAATTAACAACAATTCGTTCATAAAATAACATTCAATCCAGCCTTTGCATCCTCCTAAGATCATCCCATTAAGGTTTTAGCCCTCCATTGATGGTATACTCTCAATGGTTGGCGGAAGATGGCTAACAAAAATTGGATTGAAGAAATTAAAACTGCGGAAATAACGAGCACTCCTCCGTGTGTGTGAATGAAATTCACACCTATGTGTGAACTAATTCACAACAAAATAGAGATATCATTGTGCTTTGTGATAATAAAGTTTTAATAAAAGATATGGAAAATATAGAAGTGAATGAAGTTGATTAAGAACATAAAGATACAAAAAAACTTACATGGAAATGGAAAACATTACAAAGGAAATTTGGAAGCATAACCTTACAATGAAACAAGCAACAAAAGATGATATGAAAAATATCCACCCCTATTCCCTTCACCAATAGCTCCTTATATATGAATATTAGGAGCCTTAGGTCCATACCCCAATAATTAAATTACCCCCCAACAATTAATAGAGTCAAAATGAGGGTGAATAATCAAAAGGAAATTGACGTTTCGAAGTTGACCCGGAAAACTGTCCAGATTCGTCCTCCATTTTGACGTGTTTGTTTGACACTTCATATGGCTGAATCCGAAGGTGTCATAAATATAAAATATCTTCGTCCATGTTTCTTCTAGAATCTCTCAACATTTTAAGACATTTTTCTCAGCCGTTTGAAGTTCATGGTCGAAATGGTGGGACGGATTTCTGTGCATTAATGACGAGTCCACCATTTAAATTGCAACTTCAGATCCCTTTATCATCATGAAAACATCAGAATTAGCTCCTTCCACAGTTTAATAAACTGATACTCATATTTTTATCTTTGTAATGTGTAAATTTGAGATTCATTGGGTATGGTTTCTGGGCCCCACATTTGTTTGATGGGCCTTAGGCCCATTATGCTTTTTCCAGCAAGTTTCTGACTTCAAGCGCAAAATTCTCCATCTTACTTTGGGATTAATCCAGTGAACCTAAAAGATAAAATGTTCCAAACAAAGTGATAAATCATTTAACAAAATTTCTAATTCATAAAATTAATATAATATTGTCAACAAACAAATTAACTATTGGGCCCAAATTTTCATTTTAAACATGAATTGCATTTTTGATGAGAAATAAAGTTCTATTTATGTAATGCACTAAAAACAATGTTTATGGACTTTGGAACAATTAATATAAAGATATTAACAATTAATATTAGCCACTTTCAGTGACTAATCACACCCCCCAACTTGAGTTTTTCTAGTCCCAAGCAAAATAAATTACAAATATGAAATTCAAATCCCCTTTTCCAAAATCATTTTAATACACATTGCTCAACCAAATATCTAATACCAAAAAAAATATGAAAACCCATCAAAATCATTAAAAACAAGCTAGGTCCATAAGCATATCCCAAGCCCAAGCCCATTCCTTTGTTCAAATTCATCGCCACATTTCATCCAATTCTAATTAAGCATGATAAAGTGTTGTGCATCATAAAAGATATGGGGACCATTTTATTGTTCAAGGGGAAACAATGGAAGCGCTAGGTGGGAATCACATTAAACCTTAAGATGAGTATCCCTTTTTTTAACCAGAATAGATATGAAAAGGGTAACTCTGGGCAACACAACTATGGAGTCACGATCCCCAAGTGCCGGACGCTACACATATTTTCAATTTCATGGTCTAAAATAGAGATATAAAGCCTAACTCTAGGCAAGACAACTATGGAGTCACGATCCGCAATTGTTGGACGCCACACATTTGGACAAAACATTGCTCTATGTGGTAATTTTTTTTTGTTTTGTTTTTGTTTTGTTTTTTTATACTCAAATTAAACTAAAAGTGACCCCAGGACCCTATGCTATAATGAAAGAGACCAAAGAACTCAAATTTACATCCATGATATAGTAGACGTGCATTGTGGCATTTTTATTAAGAGGATGAAATTGTAAACATTGAAAAATCACATCAGACAACCGCACTTTCCAAAAACTATGCTCATGAACTTAAACTTGCATTAAAATCAGACTCAAGGCATGAAAAATTTATTTGATATCCAATTTTAGAGTTTTCAATGTGTGTTTATCATGTTTATGGTTAATGGAATTTTTTTTTTCATGCATGTTTTTATTCACAAAATAAAAAAAATAATTTTTTATGTCCCCCCAACTTAGAATGACACTGTCCCGAGTGTTTAAAAAAATAAAAGTTAGGAGTGGGTAGGAGAGGAGTTCAAAGATGAAATTGAGAATGACAAACATGGAACAAATTCACCTGGTTTTTAAAGTTGAGGTTCATGATGCTCCAAATTACTCCTTTGATCTCTTTGGGGATGTAGGCACCTCCTTGATTGAACATATATCACCCAAAATAGTTCCTGAACCATAAAAATAAGTACAATGCAAACAAAACAAACAACACAATGATTTATTTAATTCCAAGTACCATCATTTTCAAGTTTTTTTTTAAATCAAACTAATGATACGTTGTCTTCTTTTAAATATCTGGGTAAGGTATTAATCAGGGATCACACCGCGTGACATGGATGAATACGGTGCTCCCCTTTCATACACATCTATACTCATAAAAGAAGAACAGGTCAAGAGTCTAATTTTTTTAATCTACAAAAACATAAATAAAATAAACTGATGATACATTATCTTCTTTAAATTTCTGGGTAAGGTATTACTCAGGGATCACACCGCGTGACACGAATGAATACGGTGCTCCCTTTTCATACCCATCATTACTCATAAAAGAAGAACATGTCAACAGTCCATATATAAAAAAAATAACAAAATTAAGCACAAGGAAACAAAAGATGATTCACTGTGATTGAAAACATGAAAACCATGGGTTGCCTCCCATGCAGCGCTTTTGTTTAACGTCATTAGCCTGACTTGTACCCTAAATCTATCAATTTTTCTCTGCTTCATATGTTGGCTCAGTTAACTCCTCCTTGGTTTCGTGTTTATTGAATGATTCAATTAATAGTTTTAACCTATGACCATTGACTTTAAAGACATGAACACTTGTGGGATCCTGAATCTCTATTGCCCCATGAGGGTACACATGATGCACTAGGTATGGACCAGACCATCTGGACCTTAGCTTTCCTAGGTGTAGATGAAGTTTTGAACTATACAAGAGC
This sequence comes from Viscum album, assembly GCA_963277665.1. Taxonomy (NCBI): domain Eukaryota; kingdom Viridiplantae; phylum Streptophyta; class Magnoliopsida; order Santalales; family Viscaceae; genus Viscum; species Viscum album. The sequence continues at coordinate 2,112,040,237 of OY728128.1, forward strand.
AAAAATTTTCCCAGTTCAAAGTGTTTGACTTTGAGATTCCAAGATTAGTAGGCATGAACTTTAGATCTATTGATCCTTGAATTTTCATAAGCCTCCATCCTAAGTTCCTCGAGTTCATTAATATCTAATTTCCTTTTTGTTTCAGAAATGTCAAATTTCATTTTTTTTATTGCCCAAAAGGCCTTATGCTCAATTTCAACAGGTAAATGACATGCTTTTCCATAATCCAATCTATATGGTGACATGCCTAGGATAGTTTTGAAAGTAGTTCGATATGCCCAAAAGGCATCTAAGAGTTTCTCGTACCAATATTTCCTAGAGGGATTAACAGTTTTTTCAATAATTTGCTTAATTTCATTATTTGCCACCTCATCTTGACCGTTGGTTTGAGGATGGTATGTAGTGGAAACTTTATGAGTAATACCATACTTAGACATGAGTGAAGATAATGGGCGGTTGCAGAAATGGGTTCCACGATCACTAATTATAGCCCTAGGAATTCCAAATCGAGAAAATATATGCTCTTTCAGAAATCGGATCACAACATGGTGGTCATTAGACTTGGTGGGAATGGCTTCAACCCATTTTGAGACATAATCAATAGCTAAGAGGATGTAGAGGTATCCCTTAGAGTTTGGAAAGGGTCCCATGAAATAAATTCCCCAACAATCAAAGATTTCAATGACCAGAATGGGAGTGAGGGGAATTTGATTCCTTTTGTTAATGGATCCTAATTTCTGACACTGAGGACAACTTTTTCAGAATTGGAAGGAATACTTAGTGAGTTTCGGCCAGTAGAAACCACTTTGTAGGACCTTTGTAGTGGTTTTATTTGTAGAAAAGTGGCCTCCACATGCCTCTCCATGACAAAATTTTAGAATGGACTCTTGCTCAGACTCGGGAATACATCTCCTGATGATTAGATCAGGACAGAACTTGAAGAGGTAAGGATCATCAAACACATAGCGTTTTACATCAGAAAGGAATTTCCTCTTAGCTTGGGTCCCCATGAATTTTGGAATGTCACCCGTCACCAAATGGTTTGCTATGTCAGCATACCAAGGGAAATCACTCACTGAATAGAGGTGCTCATCCGGAAATGAATCGGACACAGAGAGGTGGGGTGAGTTGTCTTTGAATTCCATCCTAGAGAGGTGATCAGCTAAAATATTTTCAACACCATTTTATCCTTAATGGTTAAATCGAACTCTTGATGAATAAGTAACCACCTAATCAATCTAGCCTTGGAATCTTGTTTTTGGAAAAGGTATTTTAGGGCTGAATGATCGGTGAAGACAATGATGGGTGATCCTAAGAGATAAGACCTGAATTTCTCTAAGGAAAAGACAACAGAAAGCAACTCTTTCTCAGTGGTGGTGTAGTTTATTTTTGCATCATTTAAAGATTTGCTTGAATAAGAAATGACATGTGGAGTTTTCTCACACCGTTGTCCTAAGACTGCTCCTACAGCGAAATCACTTGCATCACACATGAGCTCGAAAGGAAGTTTCCAATTTGGAGATTGCATGATAGGTGGAGATATAAGATTTGACTTGAGTGTAGAGATTGATTCCTCACAGCTTTATGTCAATAAAAATGGAGCATCTTTTACCAATAGAGCACAAAGTGGTCGAGAAATAGAGCTGAAATTCCTAATGAACCTTCTATAAAAACCAGCATGTCCTAAGAAGGACCTCACTTCCTTAACCGTTTTAGGAGAGGGAAGGTGACGAATGATGTCAACCTTAGCTTTATCAACTTCAATCCCTCTACCAGATACCAAATGACCTAGAACAAGTCCTTCCCTTACCATGAAATGGCATTTTTCCCAATTAGTATGAGATTCTTATCCTCGCACCTTGACAAAACCTTTTCAACATTTTTAAGGCATCCCTCAAAAGTATCCCCAAAGATGGAGAATTTATCCATGAAGACCTCTAAAAATCCCCCACCATATCCGAGAATATTCCCATCATGAACCGCTGGAAGGTACCAGGGGCATTACATAACCCTAAGGGCATGCACTTGAAGGCAAAAGTGCCAAATGGACAAGTGAAGGTTGTTTTTCCTTGATCCTCTAAGGAGACTTCGATTTGATTATACCCTGAGAATCCATCTAGTAAGCAATAGAATTGATGACCCGCCACTTGCTCGAGGACTTGATCAATAAAGGGTATGGGGAAATGGTCTTTCTTGGTACAAGAGTTGAGCTTCCTATAGTCAATACAAACACTCCATCCACTACTGACCCTTGTTGGAAGCATCTCTCCATCCTTGTGGGTTATTACTGTGATTCCAGCCTTCTTTGGAACCACATGGATTGGGCTAACCCACTCACTCTCAGCTATCGGATAGATGATACCAGCTTTTAACAATTTCAAAAGTTCTTTTCTCATTACTTCTATGAGATTAGGATTGAGTCGCATCTGAGGTTGACGACATGGCTTTGACTCAGATTCAAGAATAATTCTATGAGTCCCGATAAGTGGGCTAATCCCAGGGATATCAGATAGGGTCCATCCAATGGATTTCTTGTGTCTCCTAAGAACATCTAGAAGCATCCTCTCATGATCGGCTTCAAGGGAGGAAGAAATGAAAACATGAAAGGATTGATTGTCCCCTAAGTAAGAATACTTTAGTGATGAAGGTAAGACTTTAAATTCAAGATCAGATTGGTCATGACTTTCCAAGAATGGATGAGACTTTGTATTGAACTTAGTTTCTTTGTTCATATTTCTTGACAAAATTGGTTCCTTGTGAACAGAATTTTGATCCACTAAATTTTCCAGAGTAGTGTCATGAATGGTTATGGACTCAATGTTATTGATTTCAACCATGGTATCATTGATTGGTGATTCTATAAATTCATCCATAGAGCCATCTGAAAGAGATTCAATCCAAGGAGGCAAATTCCCCTCATGTGAATAAAGAAAATCAATCTCTTCTTGACTTAACCATCCTTCGGTAACTCCTTGATGTTCATTGAGTTCATTATCAACACTACCAATCCAATTAACCTCATGGATCTCTTCATCATCCCCAATTTTAGAGTTTGCATTGTATATGTTCAAGTCTAGACTCATGTTCCCAAAGGTGATGGTCATGTTCCCATTTCGGACTCAGATTAAAGAGTTGATTGTTGCAAGGAAGGGACGACCAAGTATGATTGGGGTTTGCTCCCTAGGACCTAAGCTTGGGTGATTGTCCAGAACAATGAAGTCAGCTGGGTAAATGAAATTTCCAACTTTCACCAAAACATCTTTTAAGATCCTCTTTGGAACTCGAACACTACGATCAGCAAGTTGAAGACTGGCAGATGTGGGTTGGAGTTCTTCGAGCCCTAACTGACAGTACATGGAATAAGGAATGAGGTTCACACTAGTACCTAGATCACACAAGGCTTTGACATATTTGTTCTCTCCTAGTTCAACATTTATTTAAGGGCATCCTGGGTCTTTCTTCTTAGGAGGAATGGTCCCTTGAATGGTGGTACTCACATTAGCAGCCAAAAGGACTTTGTTTTTTTTGTGAAAATTTTATTTTAAAAGTGAACAATTCCTTAAGGTATTTTGAGTAGGATGGTATGGTTTGGATGGCATCAAGAAGGGGAATGTTCAACTTGACTTGTGAGAAGATTTCCCTCAATGTTTCACTCAATTCAGGCTTGGTTTTCTTCCTCATGCGTTGAGAAAATGGTGCAGATTGTGGAGTTGTTTGTTGAAGTGTTGTTTTATTCACATCATTATCAGTTTCTTCAATTTGATCTTGTAGTTCATTTGAATTTTCATTAGAGTTCTAAGCTTCACATGGTTTCTGACATATCTGTTCAGGTTTTTCAATTGATTTCCCAGTTCTTAAAACTGTTACAGCCTTTAGTTGTTCGTGAGTTGTTTGAGTGAAACTTGTCTCTCCCCTTGATGTTTGTTGTGGAATGGCCTGTGTGGGCATGGGCGCCTTTCCAGATTTTATGGTTTGAAGTTCTTGTTTAATGGATGAGAATTCTGAGTTCATTTTTTCCATTTGTTTGCACAGTTGTTCTAGTAGGCTCTATGGAACATTTCGGGTTGGTGCTTGAGCTTGTGGGTTTATTCCAGGAGGATACATTGGTTGTTGGATAGGTTGTTTAGTGGGTTGTTGGATAGGTTGTTGATATTGGACATGAGGATGTTGGAATTGTACTAGTTGTGGTTGGAACTGATTATGAGGTTGAAAGTTTTGTTGAGGGTATGGGTTGATACATTGTTCTTGTGTTGGTTGTTGATTGTCCTTCCAACGAAAGCCCGGATGGTCATTATACCTTGGATTGATGGTGTTCGTGAATTGTGGCTTTTGAAAGTTCATTGCATTAACTTCTTCTGGTGGTCCTCCTAAAAGGACATCCATGATGGAAGGAATGGTTGGGAAATTATCAGTCTTGTGGTCATTCTTGTCACAAATTTTACAAACAAGATCAACAGTTTTGGTTTTGTGGACCTTCCTAAGATCAATCTACTCAACTTTCCTCATGAGTGCAGCAAGTTTTTCTCTAAGGTTTTCTTCTTCTCCAAGATAGTACATTCCACCAGGTTTGGGTGGCTTCTCATAGTATGGTGTTGTTCCCCATGTTTGGTTTTGTTCAGCAAGATTTTCAAGATACTCGTAAGCATCATTTGAGGCTTTGTTTTTGAAGGTTCCATTACACATCATATCAATGAATTGTTTGTTTCGGGGACCCAACCCTTCATAGAAAATTCTCACTTGTTCTGGGATTAAGAAACCATGGTGCAGTACCATGTTTAATGTGTCCTTTAACCTTTACCATGTTTCGTAGAATGTTTCTCCCTCTCTTTTAAAAAAGTTTTGTATGCTCTTTTTAAGTGAAATTGTTTTGTGGTGGGGGAAGAATTTTTTATAAAATTCTCGTTGAAGTTGGTCCCAAGAGTGAATGGATTCTGGTCTCAATTTGTTTAACCAATTCTTTGTTATATCCTTAAGGGAAAAAGGGAAAAGTCTCATTTTAGCAGATTCAATTTGATTTGGTGGGCACATGGTTTCGACAATGTCATTAAATTCTTTAACATGAAGGTAAGGCATCTCAGACTCCATCCCATTAAAGGTTGGAAGGTGGTTCAGGACATGGGGTTTGAAAACATATTGGGCATATCCCATGTTATCATGCCTAATGCATGAGGGTGCATTGGTCCAGGTTGGTGTGAGGTATACATTCATGGTCGGGTCTGCAACAATTCCCAAGTTAGGGTCTTGCCCGTTATTTTTGTTCCCTCCCCGGTTTATGATTTGGTTTTGTGGGATATTATCCATTATATCGAACTCAACGTCTGAATTTGGAGTATTAGGAAGATTTGGGTCTAAAGGAAATATACTTCTTTTAGTGCTTGACTCCCCAGCCCTAGGAGTATCCACCCTAACTAATCTGTTTGAGTTATCGCGGGTGTAGGCGGACATGCGCCAAAAGAAAAAAAAATCGAGAAAGGGAAAATATAAGAGAAATGTGATGAGAATAGAAGAATGGGGGTAAGAAAAGAAGGTTTTTGGTATAAAGAACTTACTTGGTCCCCGAAAACAGCGCCAAAATTTGGTTGTGCCCAAATTTACCCTACTGGTAAAAGCGATCGATGTAGTACATGTAAGGGTCGAATCCACAGGGACCGAAGAAGTAACCTTGAGACGATATGATTGTGTGAAGGATGGGCTATGAAGTAGCCGACTTTGGGTTTGATTTTTGATGGTTTTTAAAGAACACTAATAAAACTAAGTGAATTCAATTAAATGGAAATGGGTTGATCTTATGATTATGCTCGGGGTGGATTGAATGAATTTATTTCATTAGACAATTTTGGTTTAACTAATTTTTGATGAATCCATTCTTCAAAAATAATGTTACATTCATCATTTTCTAGTTTGGTACTTAATAAACACAATTACTAATTCTGTATACACTTAAAGAACCAAATTCATGATCTCCCCAAGGTATATGGTCATTTAGTAATTGAATTTAGTTTTCTCAAACACAGTAAAGATGAATAGTATAAATAATTGAAGAATGGATGTCTTAAATTAATTATCCAATTAACAACAATTCGTTCATAAAATAACATTCAATCCAGCCTTTGCATCCTCCTAAGATAATCCCATTAATGTTTTATCCCTACATTGATGGTATACTCTCAATGGTTGGTGGAATATGGCTAACAAAAATTGGATTGAAGAAATTAAAACCGCGGAAATAACGAGCACTCCTCCGTGTGTGTGAATGAAATTCACACCTATGTGTGAACTAATTCACAACAACACTGAGATATCACTGCGCTTTGTGATAATAAAGTTTTAATAAAAGAAATGGAAAATATAGAAGTGAGTGAAGTTGATTAAGAACATAATGATACAAAAAAAACATACATGGAAATGGAAAACATTACAATGGAAATTTTGAAGCATAACCTTACAATGAAACAAGAAACAAAAGATGATATGAAAAATATCCACCCCTATTCCCTTCACCAATATCTCCTTGTATAGGAATATTAGGAGCCTTAGGTACATTACCCAATTATTAATTCACCCCACAACAATTAATAGAGTCAAAATGAGGGTGAATAATGAAAAGGAAATTGACGTTTCGAAGTTGACCCGGAAAACTGTCCAGATTCGTCCTCCATTTTTACGTGTGCGTTTGACACTTCATATGGCCGAATCCAAAGGTGTCATAAATATAAAATATCTTCATACATGTGTCTTATAGAATCTCTCAAAAGTTTAGAACATTTTACTCAGCCGTTTGAAGGTTATGGTCGAACTGGTGGGACGGATTTCTGTGCATTAATGACGAGTCCACCATTTAAATCTCAACTTCAGATCCCTTTATCATCATGAAAACATCAGAATTAGCTCTGGCCACAGTTGAATAAAATGATACTCATATTTTTATCTTTCTACTGTATAAATGTGAGCTTCATTGGGCTTGGTTTATGGGCCCCACATTTGTTTGATGGGCCTTAGGCCCATTATGCTTTTTCCAGCAAGTTTCTTCCTTCAGGCGCAAAATCCTCCATCTTCCATTGGGATTAATCCAGCGGACCTAAAAGATAAAATGTTCCAAAAAAAGTGATCCATAATATCCCAAAATTTCAAATTCAGAAAATGAATATAATATTGTCAACAAAAAAATGAACTATTGGGCCCAAATTTTCATTTTAAACATGAATTGCATTTTTGATGAGAAATGAAGTTCTATTTATATAATGCACTAAAAACAATGTTTATAGACTTTTGAACAATGAATAAAAAGATATTAACAATTAATATTAGCCAGTTTCAGTGGCTAACCACATTCAAACTTAATATAAAAAGTTAACAAACATTTGAATTATCTTTTACAGTAAAAACCCATTATTTCACCCCATCCGGTGGATTAGCATTAATATTAATTTTACCACTTCTTTTATTTGAATTTTGAAAATATGAGATTCACATATGTAATTAGTATTATATTTGTGGTCTAATAATATCAACTTAATTTTTTTTCACCCAAATAATTATTGAATGTGATTAAGATTAATTACATTGATTAAGGTATGATTAAGCCTAATAAAGGACTAAATGTTAATATTAAAGACCAAAACGACTTGGAAACTCATCCAAAATCCATTTTATGCCAAATATTTTGAGCATATACCCACTTGGTTAGAAATATATTGTTATTTGGATATTATTAAATGATATTTACTTATATCAAAGGTTAGGTAAAGAAAAAGATAAGAAGGGAACTTTCCTTACCTTTAACATTTATAAAATATTCAGATATCTGCAAAAAATTATATTTTTTTAATACATACCCTTCCATATGAAAAATAATTTATTTTTAACATAATAATTTATCAATAATTTTTATAAATGATTTAGTTACTTAAAATTCTTATCAAATGCCAACATAGTGATTATTTAATTAATAATTAACTAATATAAATGATACTTTAAATATTTAAATAATGATAATTGATCGAATTATTATCTTTATTTATTTTATAATATTGAAATATCATGTTTCACATCTGTAAACCTAATATATCTGAATTAGAATATTAGATTGATATTTTAAAATTATCATTAAATAAATAATGTCAAAATTGACATTATTGTTATTATACAATAAATGAAACTTATTAAATGATTTAAAATAAATAAAAAACCTATATCTTTCTAAGTGATTTTTAAATTTTAATAAATATGAAATATTTTCAATTAATGGACCAATTAATATTTTATAATTAATAGATTGTTAAAAAAGTTGTTCACACGGTTCAGGTTCAATTAGCATTTTAGAGCATCACATGCGCTTATTTTAAAATTAATTTCAAAAAACATGGGAATTTTATTTTATAAATTACATATAATATTAATAATTAAGTGGAAAAAAAATTTCTAATAAATCTCACATTAATTTACTCTTAATGGTTAAATTAATTGTATTTGAAGAATTTTCTTTAATAAAATCCAAAATGATAAAATTAGGGAATCTTAGATGTTAGGGAACAAAATTATAAAAATGCATATATTTTTGTGTGGATGAGGTTTTTCTCGACCATTATTCTCCTTTTATCAATTATGTTTCCATTTTTGAGTCTCATTAGGTAATATAGACATCCAATTAATGAATACCATTTTGTATTTACAAAAGTTTTACTCCTCCTTCCCTATAAAAGGCAAGCACCTATGCCTATTCCTAACACCTATAAAACCACATAAGTTCAGAAAATACCTACCCAAATAGTCTCCCAACATACATCCCCTCTACCTATATGAATCCTTTGGCAAATAAATATTTCCATGAAATCATTTTTTTATAAACCAAAAGAAGTTACTTGATTAAGAGGTGACACCTTCTCTCAAGATCTCTAGTTTAATTTCCCGTCTCTACTCCCTATACTCTTATTATTCAATGATTTCATAGAAAATACTATATCCTAAATATACAAGGATGTTTTTATGTTAATATTTTGACCTAAAATTATGTACACCTCTATCTAATGGGTTAAAAACATATTATTTCTATGTACGTCGAATGATTGCCTCACGAGATCATGATCATTCAATATTTCCTACCGCCTCTCATGGTGACCATTATGATGAAAAATCTATTTATATATAATATATATGTCATTTATAATTTATTTATTATTTTTTAATTTTTTTATAACGTACCTTTTTGCCTCCATCAGGTGTATATATGATAATTTCGCTTGAGGAAGTGTGGGTTACCGCCCCCTCAAAGCGATATGACTCGTTCCTTCCACACATGGAACATATAAAGGTTGGTTATAACAAATATATGATACATATATAATATTAATATGAAACTATAAATTATAAAATACATATGTACTATTTATTTTTAATTCTTTAATTCGATAAAGAAATGGAAGTAGCGTTCATGCGTACGTACGGTCTACCATCTCCATGAATTGTGCACTTCATTTATAAACTTAAAATGTTGTGGACTATTATAAATACATATGTACATAATATATATGATAAGTCAGTAATGGTTTAAATTCTAGTGATTATGAAACCATGATATATTTAATAAGAAAAATAAATAACAAGTCAAAACAAACTTGAGAAAACACGGATATTAAAACCCAATATAGTTAAAATAATGAAAGAGTATAAAAAAGGGTAATAAAATATTATAATAATTTAATATATGATATTATAAACATGATTTTTGATATTTTATTAGTTAGTAACAAATTTTAAACTACTATACAAGAGGCTAAAAACCACACAATTAGAAAAGAAGGATAAGGTAAGGGATTTTCATCTCACTTTTTAAATTTATGAGATTAATATCATATTCTCTGCATAATTATTTTGTGTGCCATACCTATTGCTGATTTTGTTATATACTAACATGAATACTCTTATTCTCTTGACATTATAAGATTAATTTAATATCATAAATTTTTGGTGATTATGATTTAATGGTTTCAAAGTGGTATGAGACACTTTGGAATGTTTAAACATTATTCTCCTCAAATTTTCTCAATCACACTTCATTTTGTGATTGTTAACATACATTGAAACAATTTGTTTATTATAATCATTTTTAATTGGAATTTATATTTAATATCCTTTTTCTCATGTAATGGATATTAGTATTGCCTAAATTTTATACCATTTTTTTTATGGTGGTTACATTGATAATTATTTGACTATGGGGAAATTATTGATAAATATGTATTTATCATTCAATACAGATAATTGATAAGGCATATTAGTTATTTGTATTATTAAATATGAGAAATTATTTTGGATGGAAATGACGGGTGGAGCCCAGACATTATAAGGCTCCTTGATGCATCAAAAGGTTCTCATGAGATAAATAAGTTGGACAAATTAAACGGGTTTTTATCCATGTTTTAAACCATGATGTAAAAGGTCCTAACAATAATAGGTATTCATGTTCTTGAGACATGATGCCTGATAAGAATGAAATTTACCTCATTTATACTCAGTTATTATTTATCCATGGGATTTTTCATCGACATATCTATGCATTTTTTTCATTTTTAATTTATTGATTAATGTCACGTGTTTCAGTTTCTTACATTTCCATATTTATTATGCCTTACATAGTTATATGAATGGAAATTTTATCTAGTTAATTAATTTTACATATATATTGAGTCACTATTTATTCTATTTTATTTACCTTTAATGAGCATTTTGTCTCACACTTATTATGTTTCATTCCACATGTTATGAAGAAGATAATTTTGATTAAGCTTTCAAGGATGCAATTTATTTTCTTTTTTTTTTATATATCATGTTTTTATTTCTTATTTCCCACTATATCATGGGTATCATGTATGTAATCTATCTTTATAATACTACTAAAATGAATGGTACTTTATAATTTTCTTCCTTATAATAAATCCAATATAATGTAATAATGCAACAACTCTGGGGTTCTAGGGTCAGGGCGTTACAGTTGGTATCAGTGGACATTTTTCAATAACCTTAGAAACTAGATTTAGAAAACTAAGATTTGGTAGAACAACCATAAGATAGAAATTGAGGATAATTATACAAGAAAATTGTATAATTTATTTAAGGTATGTATTATGTAGGAATTCCTATCAATTCATCCATATCTGGATACTACATGTTGACACGGTTTTGGAACAGATATACCTAGGACTAACAACTATGATAAGGTATTTTGGGATTGACTGGGGGTAACCTAGTACATGAAAATGGTCCTTAAATTTCAATTGGTTTGAAACTCCTAGTAGATAGTCTTTGGATGATTTACATTTTATTTACCTACTATTATGAAGGATTTATAATGAATGATTTCCCAATGTATCCAAAGTTAATGATTTTAGGATTCTTGTTGCATAAATTTATGTGATGTACTATATCATTTTTAGAGTTATAAAATGTTCATAAATTTATGAGCTAATATATTATACGAAAATGTTTAGAAATGGAACCTAGAAGAAGAAATGTGAACTGCACCAATGCACGTGACACAAAGAGTGAGACGAATCATATATTTCATGGGCTTAAGCCAAATGTTCTGTGGAAAATAGTATCCCATGTATTATCATCATATGAGAAAATAGTATCATGTGTTAATAAGATAAGTAAATAATTATTTGAGTCTTGTGGATTTAAATGGAATAAGAGGATGGAAAACAAAAATATAGAAAAAAGGAAGGAGGGAATAGTGTATTATCCCACATGTGATGATAGTGACAAGAATCACCCTGGTAAATACTTGAAGGGAATGGGAGATTGTTATAATTGTAATGAAAAATGACACTAAGTTTGTGATTGAAAGGGAAGGAAAAAAGCTTTCCAATGTTCAATGATTCCACTATAAAGAGATGAGACACTATATGAATCAGTGTTCCAAGAGTCAAAGGAATATACCCTAGATGATGCTATTAGATAGTGATGAAGTTATGATACTACTCTAAATGAAGATGAATGAGTAATATGCCTTTTAATTAATTTTTTAATTTGAATATGTTATAAAAAATGTACTGGTTATAATAATTATGGAATATGTGAGTATTGTACTACAATACCTCATTGTTAAGGATTTGAGATCGTATGTTAGATGGTACTAAGAAACGTTATTTAGTAGAAAGATACAATTTTCAAAAAACACATGATTGATGGAAATAAAATCCTTAATATGTTTCTTATATAGAGATAATGATGAATATATTATTGATTTGGATAAGTACTGACTACCATGGAACTTATTAAGTACTTTAGATAATTCATCTATGTTATCATTGACGGAGTTTAAATGTAACACCCCGAGATTTTATGAAAAATATTCTTTTTAATTTTATTGATGTCTTGTGTAGTACGATACAACAAAAGAGTCTTGTACAACACTCAGCCCTAACTGGGCTGCATTACACGCAATCGCGACCTTCCTCGATACCATGTGTTGTACGCAATACTGAGTTTTACTAAACAACGATATGTTATTAAAATATTATTAAAACTACCCGTTATGAATAGTAATAACAAGTTTTTGAAATTTTGTAAATTTCACCTTTCAAAATGGACTTCATTTTTGGATTCAGAATATCGAAATTAGCCTAGGGTGGAATTTTGGTATTTTCTGAAAACTTTTCATTTTTGATGAATAGTGAAAACACAGGGTTACTATTTAAAAACTGACTTTTTATTTAAATAATTATTTATTCTATTTAAATTTATTTTAGGTCAAAATTGACACATAATACCTATATAAGTTCAATGTAATTCATTAGAGTCATTTTATAATAATTTTAAATATATATAAAAATTTTATTTAACTTTTCACCGTCCTTTACCCACCTCCTAAGAGAATTTCTAAATTCACATAAAACATAATTTTACCACTTCTCTGAGTGGAATTTCAAAAATCCGAGAGACACAGTTGATGTCTGTAAGTAAAATGGGGTTCAATGAGATGAAAATAATTTTTGGTGAATAGTAACTTTTTACTTTTTTTACCATGGTTAAAAGTAAATAAGGTAATTAAGGGTAAAAATGATATTATTATTACCATAACACATGTCCTAATTCTATTGGATAAGTGTAATTCGACCAAAAAGAACCTTAGGAATAAAATATGTCCATTTAGGCCCACTTGGATTAGATTAGGACATTTATTATTAATTAATTTAAAGAAGGGTTAAAATAGTTAAAAATTAATGTTTGATAAGTAAATCATTTTTAATATATGGTTATACAAAAGATAAATTAGACTATAAATATTCATTAGAAAGCTAAACAGATTTCCTACATAATGGTATTTTATTTTTAATTTTTAGACTTTAAATAATTTAATTTATTTATGACACAATGATGATGCATTAATTATATTATTAATAAAATATTAAAATAATTGATGTTATAAATACCCAAATAAATTGAATTTGAGACTTTTAATGAATTCCAATAATTTTATATGTTAATATGACATGTTAGTATTGATTTAATTAACTTTTTTCGAACTAATATTTCTGTTATGAGTTTCACAGATTTCAATTACCAAATAGTGTCAAAATTGACATAAAATATGTTTTAAAACAAATAATATATTATTAATTGATATTTTATTCCTAATAACCTAAGGTTCGGCCAAATTAATTATATATTGTTTTCTATATTAATAATATACAACTTGGGGTTCGTTTGGCTTGTTATAGTAAGTTTATTAGCCTTATAGTGTAAGAAAACAAGAAGACATGGTAAAAGAAAAATTATTCAACTTAAAGTTAAATCTAAATGATATGGTTAAAATAGAAACCTAAAGTTGTCTAAATTCTATTAGAAGAGAGGATTGTGTCCCACCCCCACCTTAGCTTCGAAATAAATCAATTTTGAGCTATTAAAAAACGAATATGACTTTATAATAAAATAATATTTTTAGTTATTCCCAAGGAGCCCCTCTCCTCCCTTATAAAAGGGCGCCTCCTCCCTCTCTTCCTCACACAACTTTGAGAATTCATGCTCGGCCAACCCCTGCCAAATTCTCTTTTCCACTTCCCTAGAAACATCCTATAGGTCCTAGGATTCTTCAAAGACCAATTTTGGGGCCCTAAGAGGAGGTCTCAAAGAGGCACTTCAAAGAAGAGGTAATGTCTGTTACCGATTCTTTCAACTTTATTTCATCCTCCACTTCTTCTTCATTAGTTTTTTAATTAGGAAGTAATAACATCAGTATCAATCATATATGGATATGTTATATAAGTATGAAACAACCCTATTTCACCATCTATCCATCCTACAGAAAACAAAATCACCGTGCGTGCGTACGTACGGAATACTGTGTCCACGCCGTGGTGTAATCTATTTTCCACCACCACCTTACTTGGATGGGTATAATGGTGTAAATAATAACCATATATTATTATTGTAAATTGATATTTATTCTTAAATAGTGTACATACACTCTAATACAATTCCACGATCATGGGAATGATATCATCACTCGTGCGTTCGTACAGACTACCGTCTCCACGACGCGATGAGATTCATTCTCCATGTTAACCATTCATGAATGATTATAAAGTATATATAATAAGTAATAATGAAATATATGACATAATAATTATACTGGATTAATGTGTATATATATGTATGTCATCTACTTAATTTCATTCAATTCAATAAGGAAACGAAAACAACGTTCATGCGTACGTACGGCCTACCCTCTCCATAAACGATGTATTTCATTTCATTTAATCGATCTTTCATATATATATATATGTGTGTATATACTGAAATATATAATATATGTAAATCATGTTTTACATTATGGAGTTAAGTAAATCAGGATATAAGTAATAATATCAAGAACAACAAGTCCAATCACGTACGATAAATAAAACGATTTAACCCAAAACGTTGCTTTAACATGGAACTTACAAAAGAACGGGTAATATAAAGTCATAAGTGAACCATATATGATATCATAACAATTAATATGATTCTGTAATAAGTCAATTACATTATTTAAATCATTATACAGGAGGTTCGGAAAGGTATGAAGCATATCAGACCTAAGGTAACAGATAATTATTCTAATCTCGTTTCTTATCTGAGATTGTTTATTCGTAAGTATTTACTGGGGTTATGTTTATCATCCATGTCCATGATTTCTCAAAATGTATTCATAAAATGTTTAATATTCTTCCTTGTATTTTTAAAGTCTTTTTTACCCCATTTTGACTTTTACCACAAGGTACTGAAGGAATCTTTATTTTACGATGTACTTTTTGACATTTCCGGTAAAAGTACGAGGAGAATGTTTTTTGTAACTTATACGATGTGAACGGATTTTTACAGTTTCATAAAGCCTCATTTTCATGAAGCTCCCTCTATAATATTTTATGATTATTTTCAAAAAAATCCTTTTCTATTAAAATTGAATGACAATTTCAGAAAAGAAAATTATTTTTCGGAAGAAAGGATATTTTCCTCAAGAATTCATTTCATGTGTTTTATCAAAACTATTTTCCATCTAAGATGACATTATTTAATATGTGTATGTTTCAAGTATAATGTCTCAATTATTTACATGGTATGATTATTCTTATGATGAAATGATATCCACTTGTTTTATATGGATTGTTTTATGATGGCAAGATGTTTAAGAATCCCGATTTATTACATGGGTTATGCTATGATTTATGATTCTGTGGCACAAGTAAGAATGATTTCATTATGAGATGGGTAGGACTTATATCTCCCTCCAATGCATTGGGTAATGATTTATATCTCATGAGATAGACATGGCTGGAACGGTAAGTTAATCCGGCTCAGTGTTACAAGATTGAAACGAGGAGTGAACTGGATTCAGAAAGGGACTTTGTCCACTAAGATGGTCTTGGCAGCAATGCCTTGGCAACTATGGAAATCATAACATGTGTTGAATGGTTTCCACAATAACATTTTTTATTCCCATTATATTTTATCATGGTTGATGTTCTATTATGATATATTCCTTACATACTTCCACGATTTATGTCTTTGCTCAAGATTATGATGTTTAAATTTCATGTTCAAGTTTTTTATTCCAAATGTTTATGGATTGTTTTATGTTATCTATGTTTTCCCATACTGAGCATTTGAGCTCACCCCATTTATGTTTTATTTTCCCCTGGAAATAAAGAATGGTTTTAGGGAAGGAAAAAAAAGGGGAAGATCATTATGGGAGTTGTTGAATATATTTCAACATGATTAGAAGTTTATATTCCGAGTTTCCAAAGACACTAAACTATTATTGTCCTTGGGTGTCTTTTTTTGTTATGTATTAAGTATTCCGGAAAATTAATGTAATGTCCATGTACGTCAAGCTTTGGGTCCCTACAGTTGGTTTTAGAGGGAGGTTTAGTCAACCATTGGAAACTAGGATGCGAAAACATTAGTGATATCCCTAGAGATATTTCTAAGGTATGTCTAGGTATGTCCCTAATGATAAGTATATGTATAGGATATAGACCTAGAACTACGGTAAAAATCATAGAATTTAAACTAAGATGTTAGATATTGATGGTACTCCCCATTATTATGTTGTTTTCCCTATCATGATTTTTGCCTCTCACACTATTCATTTTGGGTTTTAGACGATGGCTGAAATCCGAACAAACCATTTTGATCAATGTAATGGATGATGCAATGATTGTCCTCCTGAACAAACCAATTTTATGGGAGATGGAGTGAAAAATCTTATTTATATTCTTACACAAGTTATGAAACATTCTGGACTTCTAAATGAGCAGAGAAGGGAAAAATATACTATTGAGTCCTTCATGAGGCAATATCCACCTTCTTTCACTGGGTCTTCCGATCCACTTATTGCTGAACAATGGATCAGTACCACTGAAAAGATATTTTCAGTTCTTCAATGTTCTGAACATGATAAAGTTATCTTACCAGTATATCATTTGGAAGGTGAATCTGATCAATGGTGGAATCTTATCAAGAATACGAGGCCAAGATATGAAATTTATTCCATGGAATGGGATGAGTTCAAGAACTTATTTTTCAATAAGTAATTCCCTCATATTCTTTGAACAATTATGGAGAAGGAGTTTCTTGAACTAAAGAAAAAGGATGATGAATCTGTTGGTATATACGAAGTGGATTTTACAAGGCTTGTGAGGTATGCATCTAGCTTTATCATCCAACCTGAATGTAAAGTTGATCGATTCTTTAGTGGCTTAAAACAAAATCTTCGAAGGGAATTAGCTATAAGAGACTTCAGTAGCAATGAAGAAATTGTGAGTTTTGCTATTAAGGTAGAAATGGAAGTTGGTGTTACATATCCATCTCATGGTTTTTATAAGAAACGAAAGATGGAGTTCAAGGAGAAACCATAGAATAATGGTGAAAAGAAGATGAATGTTTCCTTATGCTCAATGTGTGGAAAGAAGCATGGTAGATATTGTCTTAAAGGGACTAAAAAATGTTTTAAGTGTGGAAAAGAAGGTCATCAAGCAGCTGAGTGTCGAAGTAATGGAAAAAGGGTTTCTAATGGTGTGAATAAAGAAAATACTGTAGAGAATGCACCACCAACAATTCAAAGCATCAAGTGCAATGAAATGTGGCATTATGATAATCAATGCCCTAATCCAAGGGTTAATGATGATCGACATGATCAACCACTTAATGAAAAGGACAATGACAAGTCACATGAAATCACTATTGGTGATGTTGAATATGACAACGATGTGGTGGAATGATTAAGTGTTTATGTAATGGGATTCCAAAATAATGTTGTATATAGTATCATGGAATATTGGAATATTTATGTATTGGACTATTGTGGTTTTCAATAATTGTATGGTACTGGTAACCATGGAAAGTGATTGAGATATTTTTTGAAAGAAGATGATATGTGCATGATGAAGGGATAAGGAGAAAATTAAATGTTTGACAGTATTCATGAGCTCATGACTGATATAAGGAAATAGTTATATCATGGTTTGAGTATATAGAATTTTTGGTTTTTGGTATGTGGAAAGAGTTAACTTTTGACAACAGTCATTTTTTCACTAAGATTCAATGAGTATTCATTTTTCAAGAGAATACATGATTAAGGCCTTCGAATATTTGGAATGTGACCAACAAGACATATCTTATTATATATGGGGATCAATAATGGTATTAACATGCTTGTTATATGAAATCTCTGGTAATCGTTTTCACTATATTATGAGAGTGGACTGCAGTATTATGGATAAGCCTAAAGATTGGAATTGATTATGTTGGACATAAGTTAGTATTGTTTATGGATAGAAGTTTTTTCGATATTATTGATGGGATGTTATAGTAATGTAGTTTCAAAAAAAGGACAACCTGCAGGATGGGTGATAGCCCATCGCGTCAGACAAGGCTGTGGGAATTGAACCCACAACCAAAGTGCGACTGGCCTTTATCGCCTACCACTGGCCTACAGGAAGTCCCTGGTTAGTAGAAAATAGTTTTATTTTATTAAGCGGTATGATATATGAAGTATAAGTTCATTTTTGGAACCATATACGATTAATATAACCATAAGATGGACTTATAACTTTTGCCAACATTTTGTTTGAAACAGATGGAATGCCCCATCATTCTATCACATGATATGCTAACACATCACAAATAACAAATTCAACTTCATTTCTTTAAGGGATGAAGTGGAAATTGTTCAATTCACGAACAATAGTGAAATTGTACCAAAATCATGTAAGTATTTCTTTTAATTCATCAACATTAGGGAAATGATCTTGAAAACCAAAAATTTTGTCCTAGTTCCCTTATATCTGATGAATCAGATGGTTCCTTAGATCATCACAAATCTATGGCTTTGTGATTGTTGGATTTTTCATAGCAATGATCTCTACCACTCTCCATCAGAACATGATGGTTAGGTTTCTCTTCCATATACATATTTTCACATATGTTCTCCTATGTGTAAACATATTGATTAGTTAATTTGGGTAACCGTTATGTTTCATACTTTAGTTTTTAAAGATTGGTTTTGGTATTCCTTTTTACGGTGTGAGTTTCTATTAATGAAACTTTCAAGTAGTAAACCATTTATAACCCTGACGAATTTCGAGGGTGAAATTCATTTTAAGGGGGGTAGAATGTAACACCCCGAGATTTTATGAAAAATATTCTTTTTAATTTTATTGATGTCTTGTGTTGTACACTACAACAAAGGAGTCTTGCACAACACACAACCCTAACTTGGCTGCATTACATGCAATCATGACCTTCCATGATAGCGTGTGTTGTACGCAATACCGAGTTTCACTAAACAATGATATGCTATAAAAATATTATTAAAAGTCGTCATTATGAATAGTAATAACCACTTTTTGAAATTTTGTAAATTTCATCTTTCAAAATGGACATCATTTTTGGATTCTGAATATCGAAATTAGCCTAGGGTGAAATTTTGGTATTTTTCTGAAAACTTTTAATTTTTGATGAATAGTGAAAACACTGGGTTACTATTTAAAAACCGACTTTTTATTTAAATAATTATTTATTCTATTTATATTTATTTTAGGTCAAAATTGACACATAATACCTATATAAGTTCAATTTAATTCATTAGAGTCATTTTATAATAATTTTAGATATTTCAAAATTTTATTGAACTTTTGACCGTCTTTTACCCACCTCCTAGGAGAATTCCCAAATTCACATAAAACATAATTTTACCACTTCTGTGAGTGGAATTTCAAAAAAACAAGAGACATGGTTGATGTTAGTAAATAAAATGTGGTTCAATGAGATAAAAATAATTTTTGGTGAATAGTAACATTTGCTTTTTTTTACCACGGTTAAAAGTAAATAAAGTAATTTAGGGTAAAAATGATATTATTATTACCCTAACACATGTCCTAATTCTATTGGATAAGTTTAATTCGACCATAAATAACCTTAGGAATAAAATATGACCATTTAGGCCCACTTGGATTAGATTAGGACATTTATTGTTAATTTATTTAAAGAAGGGTTAAAATAGTTAAAATCAATGTTTAATAAGTAAATCATTTTTAATATAGGGTTATACAAAATAAAAATTAGACTATAAATATTTATTAGAAATATAAAAAGATTTCCGACATATTTGTATTTTATTTTTAATTTTTAGACTTTAAATAAGTTAATTTTTTTATGACACAATGATGATGCAGTATTTATATTATTAATGAAATATTGACATAATTGATGTTATAAATACCCAAATAAATGTAATTTGAGTCTTTTTATGAATTAAAATAATTTTCTATGTTAATATGAAATGTTAGTATTGATTGAATTAACTTTTTTCGAACTAATCTTTCTGTTATAAATTTCACAAAAATCAATTAACAAATAGTGTCAAAATTGACATAAAATAGTTTTTAAAACAAATATTATATTATTAATTGTTATTTTATTCCTAAAAATCTAAGGTTCGGAAAAAGGACTTATATAGGGTTATATATATTAATAATTAACAACTTGGGGTTCGATTGGCTTGTTATAGTAAGTTTATTAACCTTATAGTGTAAGAAAACAAGAAGACACGGTAAAAGAAAACTTATTTAACATAAAGTTAAATCTAAATAATAAGGTTAAAATAGAGTCCTAAACTTGTCTAAATTCTATTTGAAGAGAGTATTTCGACCCATACCCACCTTGGCTTTGAAATAACTAAATTTGGAGCTACTAAAAACTGAATATGAGTTTATAATAAAATAATATTTTTAGTTATTCCAAAGGTGCCCCTCTCCTCCCTTATAAAAGGGAACCTCCTACCTCTTTTCCTCACACCACTTTGAGCCTTCATGCTCAGCCAAACCTGACCAAATTCTCTTCTCCACTTCCCTATAAACATCTTAGAGGTCCTGGGCTTCTTCAAAGACCAATTTGGGGGCCCTAAAAGGAGGACTCAAAGAGGTGCTTCAAAGAAGAGGTAATGTCTGTTACCGATTCTTTCAACTTTATTTCTTCTTCCACTTCTTCTTCTTTAGTTGTTTAGTTATGAAGTAATAAAATCAGTATCACTAATATAATAATATTTTATTATAAGTATGAAACAACCCTATTTTACCATCTATCCATCCTTCATAAAATAAAATAACCGCGCGTGCGTATGTTCGGAATACCGTCTCCACGCCGTGGTGTAATCTATTTTCCACCACCACCTTACTTGGATGGGTATAATGGTGTAAATAATAACTATATATGATTATTGCAAAGCGATATTGATTCTGAAATAGTATAAATAAACTCAAAAACAATTCCACGATCATGGGAATGATATCATCGCTCGTGCGTACGTACGGACTACCGTCTCCACGATGCGATTAGATTCATTCTCCATGTTAACCATTCATGAATGATTATAAAGTATATATAATAATTAATCATGAAATATATGACATAATAATGATACTGGATTTATGTTTATATATATGTATTTCATCTACTTAATTTCATTCAATTCAATAAGGAAACGAAAATAGCGTTCATGCGTATGTACGGCCTACCGTCTCCATGAACGATGTATTTCATTTCATTTAATCGATCAATCATATATATTTTTATATACTGAAATATATATTATATGTAAATAATGTTTTACATTATGGAATTAATTAAATCAGTATATAAGTAATAATATCAATAACAACAAGTCCAAACACGTATGATAAATAAAACGATTTAACCCAAAATGCTGCTTTAACATGGAACTTACAAAATAACGGGTAATATAAAGTCATAAGTGAACCATATATGATATCATAACAATGAATATTATTCTACAATAAGTCAATGACATTATTTAAATCATTATACAGGAGGTTCGGAAACGTACGAAGCATATCGAACCTAAGGTAACAGATAATTATTCCAATCTCGTTTCTTATCTGAGACTGTTTATTCGTAAGTATTTACTGGGGTTATGTTTATCATCAATGTCCATGTTTTCTCAAAATGTTTTCATAAAATGTTTAATATTATTACTTGTATTTTTAAATTCATTTTACCCCATTTTGACTTTTACCACAAGGTACGGAAAGAATCTTTCTTTTACGATGTACTTTTTGACATTTCTAGGAAAAGTACGAGGAGAATGCTTTTTGTAACTTATACGGCGCGAACGGATTATTACTAGTTCATAACGCCTAATTTTCATGAATCTTCCTCTATAATATTTTATGATTATTTTCAAAAAAAATCTTTTTCTTTTAAAATTGAATGACAATTTTAGAAAAGAAAATTATTTTGCGGATGAAAGGATATTTTCCTGAGGAATTCAATTCAAGTGTTTTATCAAAACTATTTTCCATCTAAGATGAAATTATTTAATATGTGTCTATTTCAAGTATAATGTCTCAATTATTTACATGGTATGATTCTTCGTATGATGAAATGATATCCATTTGTTTTATATGGATTGTGTTATGATGGCATGATGTTTAAGAATCCCAATTTATTACATGGGTTATGCTAGGATTTATGCTTTTGTGGCACAAGTAAGAATGATTTCATTATGAGATGGGTGGGACCTATATCTCCCTCCAATGCATTGGGTAAAGATTTATATCTCATGAGATAGACATGACTAGAACAGTAAGTTAATCTGGTTCAGTGTTACAGGACTGAAATGAGGAGTGAACTCGATTCAGAAAGGGACTTTGTCCACTAAGATGGTCTTGGTAGCAATGCCTTGGCTACTATGGAAATCATAACATGCTCTGAATGGTTTCCACAATTACATGTTTTATTCCCATTATATTTTATCATGGTTGATGTTCTATTATGATATATGCCTTACGTACTTCCACGATTTATGTCTTTGCTCAAGATTTTGATGTTTAAATTTCACGTTAATGATTTTGCTTCCAAATTTTTATGGATTGTTTTATGTTATCTATGTTTTCCCTTACTGAGAATTTGAGCACACCCCTTTTATGTTCTATTTTCCCCAGGAAATAAAGAAAGGTTTTAGGTTAGGAAACAAAAAGGGGAAGATCGTTATGGGAGTTGTTGAAGATATTTCAACATAGTTAGAAGTTTATATTCTAATTTTCCAAAGACACTAAACTATTAAGGTCCTTGGGTGTCATTTTTTTATGTATTAAGTATTCCGAAAAAGTAATGTAATGTCCATGTACATCAATCTTTGGGTCTCTACATTAAAACACTATTATATTTAAGGAATATATCCAATAACATGTCTTTTATTTATGAAATACAGAGGAATTCATGTTTCCAATAAGGTTTTAGGGTATTTCAATTTATTACCATATTTCAAGAGGATACATGATGATGTTATTCACATGTTTGGAATTTGAAAATTAAGAGCTGACTCACATTGATTAAAGACTAATGATAAGTTCATTCTGAAGTGATCAGATCATAATCATTTGTAAAAGTTAACCATTTATAAAATGGTTTAAGTTGATCATTGGATGTGAATTTAGATGGTATTGTATTAATTCACTATATGTTGTAAGCGGTGTAGTAGGAATAGTTCAAGGTGTAATCAAAGGAAAATATTATGTTTATGGAAATAAATATTTTCTTATATTCTTATTGACTGAAATAATTCCTTACCTATAGAAAAAATGATCTTGAAACCAAAAATGTTGTCTTAGTAACTTCTTTTCTGATGAATCAAATGGCCTTTTAGATCATCACATATTTATAACCTTCAGATTGTTATGTTTTTCTTAACCATGTTCTCTAGCATTCTTCATCTAAACATGATGGATAGATTTTTCTTCTGTGTCCATATTTCCATTTCCCATCTATGTTCACCTTCTAGGGATCCTAGATACATGATCATTTTACTTTCCTTTCTCACTTATTAATAAAATATTATATTGACCCTTTTTAAGATATGGGTCTTCCAAAAGTCTATTATTTGCAATCCATAGATTACGGAGTTCATGATTAAATTTTTGGGACACAATTTAATTAAGGTGGGGAGGATGTGACACCCCAATACTTTAAAATATTTCCCTTTTAGAATAAATATAACTTTTTTGTTGGCATGCTTTATACATAATGTTAATATTATGATAAATACAGAATTGAATTAACTTGTGTTACACGCAAGACTGAGTTTAACCGCCTTTTAATGAAAACCCTCTTTTAAAACTAATTTTTGCCACTTTTATGAATTTTATTTTTAAAAATAAACATTATTTTTTGAGTTCATAATTTATAAATTATCTTATGGTGAATTATTAGGATTTTTCTGAGAAATGTTATTTTTAATGAATAGTGAAAATTACTATAGTTTAGTTAAAAATAGAATCTTTGTTTAAATAATTATTAATGCTAAATTATATTTTAGATTTTTTTAGAGTCACATTAGATCTGTTATGGATCATGTTATTCAATTATGTTCATTATAATTAATTTTACATTCAAATTGAATAAAAAAACATAATGAAATTATGAAAGTATTTCTATTATTAAAGCTTATTATTTTTTTCATCTATGCGATTTGAATTAATCTTAATTTTCCCACTTCTATGATTCGAATTTTGAAAATATAGCATAAATGATGTATTTTTTATTATATTTTTCATGTAATAGGATGAAATTAATTTTTTGGCCAAAATGTTTTGTGAATGTGATTAAGGTTAATTATCTTGATGAAGGTATGATTAGGCTTAACAAGGGAGTAAAACTTATTATCATGGAAACAAATGGCTTAGAAACACATCAAAAAGCCACTGGATTTTAATAGGCTGACTATTTCCAGACTTATTTCTAAATATACGGTTATTGTGATATTATTAAATGAAATTTACCCATATAAAAGGTTAAGTTTGTAAAAATACAAAAAAATGGAACTTTCCTTACCTTAAAATTTAATAAATTTTTGATATATGTACAAAACATCATATTTTCATTTATACATACCCTTTTTAGTAAAAATAGTTTATTGTTATCATAATAATTTATCAATAATTTTTAGAGATGATTTAGTTACATAATATGCTTAACAAATTCCAACATAGTGATTATTTAAATAATAATTAACTAAAATAAATGATACTATAAATTTCCAAAGTAAAGTTAATTGATAAAATTACTGTATTTATTTATTTTTTAAGATAAAAATATCATTTTTAACATAGGTAAACCTAATATATTTTTATTAAAATATGATATTGGTATTTTAAAATTAACATTAAATTAATAATGTCAACATTTACATTATTGTTAGTTTATAATAAATGAAATTTATTATATTAATTAAAAAAAACTTATATTCATCAAAGAGATTTTGTAGTGTTAATAAATATTAAATATGGTGTATTAATGTAACAATTAATCTTTTATAATTAAAATGTAGAACCATATACTATAAAAACATTGTTAAGATGGTTCAGGTTCAAGAAGTGTTTTAGGGCGTCACATGCACTTGTTTTAAAATTAATTTCCAAAATACATTGGAATTTTATTTTATAAATTCGATATGACATTAATATTTCATTGGATCTATTTTTTTTTATAAATATCACTTTAATTTAGTCTTAATTGTTAAATTAATTGTTTAGGAAAACTACATGCTTTAATAAAAACTAAAATAATAAAATCTTAAAATCATAGAAGTTAAGGAACCACATTATTAAAATGCACATAATTATATGTGGATGTTTTTTTTCTCAACCATTATTCTCCATTAATATATTATTTGTACATTTTGGAGGTTCTTTAGGTAATATAGACAACCCATTACTGAATACCATTTGGTATTTACAAAAGTTCCACTCCCTCGTCCTTACAAAAGGTCACCAACTCTCCCCATTCCTAACTCCTCTAAAAACCCTAATTTCGGACAATAAATACCCATATAGTCTCCCTAAATGCATTCCCTGTAACTGTAATCATCATTTTTTGCAGAAATATTTCATACAAATCCTTTTGGTATAAAGCAAAAAAAGTTCCCGATTAAGAGGTAACACATTCTCTCAAACTCTCTAGTTTCATTTCCCTTCTCAACTCCCTATATTATTATGATTATAGGATTTAATATAAAATATATTATTATAAATATTATAGGATGTTTTTATGTTAATATTTATACCTACACAGACACACACCTTCATCTAATGGGTAAGAACATACAATTTCTGTGTAAGGAGAACTACTACCTCACGAAATGATGATTGTTCAACTTTCCCTACCACCTCTCATTGTGGCCATTATGATGGATAATATATTTATATATAATATATATTAATTTATAATGTATTTATTATTTTTAAATTTTTATTTATAATGTACCTTTAAGCCTCCATCAGGTGTAAATATGATAATTTCGTTTGAAGAAGTGTGGATTACCGCCCCCTCAAAGCGATATGACTCATTCATGCCAACATGGAACATATAAATGTTGGATATGATAAAAATATGACACATATATAACATAAATGTGATAAGTTAAATTATAAAATACATATGTATCATTTAGTTTTAATTATTTTATTTCAACAAACAAATGGAAGTATCATTCATGCGTACGTACGGTCTACCATCTCCATGAACGGTTCACTTCATTTCTAATCTCCATATGTTATGGAATATTATAAATTATTTTTTACTAAATATATATGAAAATATAGTCATGTTTAACATTCCTCATAAGATGAAACTGTGATATATTTAATAATAAAAATAAACAACAAGTCAAAACAAACTTGAGAGAACTAGGAAATTAATACCCAAAACTGTTAAAATAATGAAAGAGTGTAAAAAAAGGGTAATAAAATATATTAATAAGTTAATATATGATATTATAAACCTTATTTTGGTTCTGGTATTAGTTATTAAAATATTTTAAACCAATATAAAATAGTAAAAATACCACACAATAAAAATAAAGGATAACGAAGGGATTTTCATCTGACGTTTTAAATCTGTGAGATTAATATAATATTCTCTACTTATTTTTTGTGCCATATCTACTACCCATTTTGTTATATTATAACATGAATCCTATTATTATCTAGATATTATATGTTTAATTTAATTTCCTACCTTTATGGTGATTTTTATATAAATGTTTCAAAGTGGTATGTGACAATTTGGAATGTTTAAAGATTATTATCCTCAAATGTTCTTAATCTCACTTCATTTTGTGATTTTTAACATCACTTGAAAGAATCACATTATTGTAATAATTGTTCATTGAAATTTTAAATTAATAT
Organism: Viscum album; assembly: GCA_963277665.1. Classification (NCBI taxonomy): domain Eukaryota; kingdom Viridiplantae; phylum Streptophyta; class Magnoliopsida; order Santalales; family Viscaceae; genus Viscum; species Viscum album. The sequence goes on from OY728128.1 coordinate 2,112,067,482, forward strand.
CCATATTCTCATACAATGGATATTAGTATTTCTTAAACTTTATATCGTTTTTCTTACGGTGATTACTTTGAAAATTATTTGATTATTGGGGAATTATTGATAGATCGGTATTCCTCATTCAATATGAATAATTGTTAAGGAATATTAGTTATTTTTATTATTAATTATGATGAAATAGTTTTTCTGGAAATGAAAAGTGGAGCCCAGACATTATAAATCTCTTTGATGCATCGATAGGTTCTCATGAGACAAATAAGTTTGAGAGGAATATATGGAAATCTACTCTGTATTCACCAAACTTCTATGGCTAATCTCCCTTTTGGTGATCTTTCTATTTTCATAAATTTTAGGTATTTTATTAAAATAAAGTATTTAATAATAATTCTTGTTAAATGGATTCTAAGTAACTTTAAAAACATTATACATACAATGGATAGAAAATCCTCTATGGAATTTAGTAAAGCATCATTTCTTTGTCATAGTGTGAAATATATGGGTTCAACCACTATTTTTATTAGAGTGAATGGAAATTATAAGAATCTAATACAGACTCCATTTGGATAAATTGATGTTCATATAATAATAATTATTATATAAATACATTTATCATATTTAGGGTATTATCAAAACTATCTATTTTGATTTCAAAAAAATATAAGGAGAAAACATTCCCAATTTCCTCTAAGGATTGAATTTAAAAACATAAATATCATATTAATAATATTGATTTTACATTTGTTATTTATTGTTCGATGAATATCCTTTCATATTTATATCATTACACTTTTATTTTCTTTTAATATTGAATACTTTTAGTAGCTGAAATAGGTAAAATATTTTTCTACAGGGAAACAGTACTCCACCGTACTTGAGGAATTTTTCACTGTTAAGAGTTAATAAACTGAACCATAGATGATATTTTTTTTTCATTCCAATATTTTGTTTTAAAGTCTAAAATATTTTAAAATATAAAGTCATTTTGGAAATATCCACATGATTTGTTTTTATTATGACAGATTCAATACATATATCTCCATTTTTTGTGCAATCTCAAATATAATGATGTGAAATGTTAATGTTTATTTCTTATTAATGGTGTGTTTAAATATTCAACAAAGAGATTTTAATAGTGTTATCAGATGTAATTAATGTGTGTTATGAAGATACAAAAATTTGAGTATGTGGCTCATACATAATAATTGTACAAAGAAACTATAGGCTTCTAAATATTCTCTTTCAATAGTGTTGAGTTGCACATAATATTATTTCTTACTATATCAATATAATAAATATTCTATAATGAAATGAAATTTTCTTGATGTAATTTTTCCTTTTGATCTACATACTCCAAAATTATCATATGGTAACTTTTTAGGGAGAAATATTATTTTGAAGGATATAATAAATGATGTTCTAATGTTCTCTTTAAATATTTAAATGTTCATTTAATGAATTTACATGGAGATTGTTTCTAAATTTATTAGAATCTATCATAGTTTAATATAGATATGACAATTTTTCGATGACTTTTTTTATGTACTATAATTTTTTTATCACCCATCTATGAAAACATTAATCTACAATTTTTTTATCTTTATCTAGACCATGATTTCAAGAAGTACTTATTTTACTATTAGTAATAAACACAATGCAAAAAAACCAAAAATAATAGTAATAACATTATTGTATAATTGTTTTTGGGAAAAATAATTCATTTTTGTTCTTTAGATTTATGAAAACCAAGAAATAATTTAATTTCATCAATCATACATTTCTAAATTTCACTTTTATTTATTTATAAAACACATATATACAATATATTTTTGAGTACATCCGATGATAATTTTATCTACATAGATCTATATGATTATTATGTCATAAATTAATTCTTAAAAATAATATTAGTAACTTATATTAATTTTCTAAATTAATTTTTAGAAATAAATGTTAATAAATGATCATATTTGGCTCTTGGAGTTTCTTTACTTCCTAAAGTGACCTAGTAAGTTTAAAGACATGGTTAGACAGTTGGAGATTTTCAAAACCTAGTGTAATTTATATATAAACAAAATCCTAAACATAAACATTTATAAAATAAATTTTCATTTACATTTAAAATAAAATGAAATTTAGATGTTATACAAATGATATTAAAAACTAGAGTGATTCAATACATGTAATCAAAGAAAATGTTTCTTTATAATCAATTCCCTCTTATTGATTATAAAAATTAAAAAATATTATATCCTTATTATAAAATATCAATCTGTTATCATAATATATAATTTTTATTTCCTAATTAGTTAATATTACATGAATGTTTTTGGTACCTTTCACAAATTCCCATTCCTTAATCCACTCAACCAGATTTATCTCTTCTTATATTTATATTATCCAAACATACAATTTTTTTTCATGTTCAAATTTTGATAAGAATATAATATTATCAAATTATTTATTTAAGTAACATATGGTTTGGATCAGGTGATCTACATCACCCAAAACATTTTTAATATAGTTATCTCTTAATAATATATAGTTCTTAGAAAATAATATGATTATTTTACTTCTACCATATTTTATCCTTCCAATTCATTGATATTAAAAAATCATTTTTCAATAAATTGTTTTAAAAAAATAGAATAATTTTTTCAATGTTTATCTAAATCATTTTCATTATTCATAAATTTAGACATGAATTTTATAAAAGGATTTATATCTGTTATGATTTTCATGTTCAATTTGTTTTCCAATATGTGTTTTTTTATTGAAGATTTTATAAACCTTACATATGGTGGAAGAAACAAGAATGTTTGCTTTATAATTTTTTTTCATACTTTTTAGGATTATAATTGTTTTTTAAATAAACTATTTTTATTTGAAATCTATAAAGTTTCCACCGTTTTTTATCAATTCTATAATTAAAACATTATTTTCTTTAAAACTAAATTAATAAAAATGTGATCTATGTTTTAGTATAAAATGTATATATAATAAACAAAAAAAATATTTTGTATATTTTTTATTCACATAACATACACTAAGATACCTCTTAAATAGTTTTTTTCTTCATTTGTTTACAATCTTTTGTTGTTGGGTTCTTAACACTGAAAATGTGGGTTTATACCTTTTTCACTAAAAGGATTTAAATTCATGAATATAAAATTATCTTCCATGATAACTCTATATAGTAAGGATTTTTTTTACAATTTTGAAAAATAAAATAAAACTTTTTATAAATTTGAGTTCTTTTGATTTTTGTGTAAGAAATAAAACCCAAGTATAACGCATGTAGTCATCAATATTAACATGAACAATGTTTCTTCCTACGATACCTGTACTTACATAACGTATAATAAATAAATATATATATATATATATTATAATATTATTGAGTTCTATGTGGAAATACATCACCTAATATTGTCAATCTATCCTTTTGTTTCTACATAGGTAAGGGTCATAAAATTTTATAGAATCAAACATAAAATCTATATGATCCTATGTAATTTATTTCATCGAATTGTTAATTTGGGTTTGTATATTTTGGTGGCTTCAAATTTTATTTTAGAACAAGGAATTATATTTTAATACTCTTAGTAAAGGAAAAAAATTTAGGATATTTATTTCAACTCTATTGTATAAAAAATATAACTCTTTTTTATATATAATATTTGATCACTTTCTATACTAGTTGTGGGACATTTATCATTCATATAATGCATAGCGCATGCCACATCACTTAATTAAATTATAATGGTCATAGTATTCTTTAAACTAAAATTATAAATTACATTCAATATTAAATGACAACTATTGAAAAATACATACTATAAGTTATTATATTCCTTTACATATTTTTATTAAATATAACATATCCTCCATCAACATTTTTCTTGTTTCAAAATCTATAATTTTCACTATTTATATGTTGATAGAAACTAATTTCCATGTAAAAAAGTATTTTTCCTATTAGTACCCAATATTTTAACCTAAATGTCATGTTAATAAATATTCATGTACCCAAATATTCTTTGTTATGTAAATATTATAAAAAAGATTTTTTACCCCAAATTTTATCAAGTTTTCGAGCGCACCAAATTAGATTTTATTTTTAACTAGAATTTATGTAGTATTGTAGAATCCCTAGGTCGTCTCTCGAAGTAGCCTTAGATCATTGATTATAAAATGAGGTTCTGATTATGAAACTAAAAGGGAATTTAGTTTTAGAAAACATAGGTTTTGTTGCTTTAAGAACAGAAATTATGAGTATATTACTACTGAAATAAACCGGTTGGAGAAATTGTGATCAACTCAGGTAAGTATCCCTTGATGCTCAATCCGTTATTTCTCTCAAGGGAAAGGGATAGGTCATTGATTCCTTCATTTTATACATAATGAAACCAGTAATGGTATGTGTTTTATTACTAGGTTACCACTTAGGATTTGATCAATCAATGATATTGATTATCGAAAACTGCTCAAAATCAACCAACATGATTTGATATACAAAAAACAAAACACAATCATGGAATCACATCAACAACATGATGAGATGACCATAATTTTTTCAATGATAAAAATATTCAACAAGACAAGAACATTCATATTCATAGGTTCAAGCTCCATGATTTTATCAACCGATGCAATCCATTTTTACACTCATTAAAGGGAGGGGTGTGAAAAGAGGCAATCACACACAAATCATCACAAGATATGGGTTATGTATGAATGCATGTGTAATATTGTTCCTTCAATTATTATTTTATCATACTATAATAAACACAAATTTAGAATGTAAAAATTAATAACAATTGAAAAGAACCTAGAAATCAATTACCATATGAAGACTACCAGTGTGGAGATCAGGATTAAAACAAAGGACACTCCCCAAATTGATCACTAAAATGTTTAGAATTACATGAGGGAGAAGAGAAATACAATATGTGAAAAGAGAACTCAAATTGGACTAACCTTCACCCATGGCCATTACAAATAGATAATTAGGGAGAGGAGTGATTTTATGGAAAATTTACATCCATATTTCCACATAAAGTGGTAAAGTATCTAAAGGGCTTAGTGACTATTCAAGGAAGATTTTTTACATCAACTTTATCAGGCTGGTTGATAGACAAAATGCGTTAAAATAACTTGAAATTTTGTGGAGAGTTAGGGATTTGAGTTATCTATCCACAAGAGGTAGAATCAGACTAATTCGATCCCTGAGATCAGATTTCTGGCCTAAATAAAGTAGGGTGGTCCAATCCGGCCTGCCCCGAATTGCTTCACTTTGTGGGCCTATTTTGGGCCTCCAAATGGATGAAGTGGGCTTCATGATCTTCTAGAGAAATGTATCCCACGACATTTTGCACCCATACACCAATTTTTAGCTCAATTGGATCTCGAATTATCCACAGTACAAATAATTGTACACATGCATGCTTGGGATCTCGTGTAGTTTGGCCCATTTTGCATGAATTACATCACGAACTCTCCAAATCACCACCTCAAACAATGTAAAAACCAAAGAAAGTAAAATTTCAATTTTAAATAGTGATAAAAACTAATACATTGATTCAAAAATAAAGTGAAATTTATTATTATATTTCTAATATTCATTACAAAACTAGTTTAAAACAATGGTGTGAGGGTGGATTTGAATAGTGAATTGCTATTCGATCACACCCCCACACCTAAACATTTTCACTCCTGGGAAAAGTCACAAATCCAAAAAATATGAATATATATATTTACAACATCATGAAGTTTTAACATTTGAGTAATTTCAAATTCATTAATGTAGTGTTATCAATGCACAAACCACACCAAGGAGTGAATCCTAGTGAAAATGTAAAAAAGGTTGTCTCATGAAACATATCACAATGAAATTCAAAGATATTAATGATACCAAAATTGATCAAGGAATTAAAAATTCAACCATTTCACTAACTCTCCATGTGAGTGTGTGGAAACCATTCCATGCTATTCTTTCAATTTTCTATCTAATAAATATAGGTTATTTTAGAATGTTTTAACTTAGAAGATTATGTCCACCAAAACCAACCTACATCCTTTGAAATTATATTGCATGACCCACTCACTTAAGAATTCTTGGTAGTCAAACCATAAGCTCTCGAACTAGATATCCCTATATGTTTCACATTTCATCACCCCCTCATTTATTATTTTTTATTCAGAAGTTTCCATTGTAAAAAATCTCACACTTATCTTTCAACCCTTGTTTGATCTCATTAAGACACTAATTTTAATAGTTATAACAAGATAAAAGGTTGAGGAGGATGGTTTTTTGACCTGCCCAAGGCACAACCCAACTTTTTTTGAGGACATGCAATAGTTGAATATCAGGTACACACGTATAGGTCAATCTGATATAGTAATAAAAAAATCGGATAAAGAGCAAACATATGTAAATATAAATTTAAGATGTAAAATACTAACCTATCTTATATTTTACTTCTAGTAAGTAATAAATATTCACACTTTTGGTTTGGTGAAAAAATGTGTTGATATATTATTGACACTATTTTCCCAAAAACTAATCAAACAAGGGGAATCAATCATCCCATGGGTTTCACATAGATACAACCATTTATATCATTGAAAAAAACAAATTCACTAAAAATAACTCCATGATGTTGAATTCAAACAAATATTTATTCCATAACAGAGACATGTTTAATAAAATGTTAAAATAGCTTCGAATCAAAAATTTCCACATGCATTCTTAGTAAGTTCCATGATCTGGTGACCATAAGGGGGGGAGACGTAAAAATACCATAAAGAAGGCGAAAACAAGAAGAAATAAGAAAGAAAATGAAAATACTAATGAACTAAACAAGATTGGGAAAAGTGAAAATACCATAAAGTAGGTGAAAATGGGAAGAAAGAAGAAAGATAATGAAAATCCTAATGAACCCAAGAATGTATCCACCCCCCCCCCCAATAGAATGAGGAGTGTACTCACTGTAATAATTTAGAATGTGAGAAGGAAGGATAAAACCCGGTGGCATTCACTAGTATGGTGCTTCTAGAAGGTGGATTTCCTCCACCAAATTCATTGAAAATTCTCATAGAACTGTTTACGTTGCTACCCATTAACGGTAAGTCTTCATCCACTCTACTCAAGAAAAATATTTGTTGTCGAAAAAAGGTAACATTATAAGGACCAAGTCATTAGGAACAAAGCATACCTGGTTAGAGATTTATCTTGGATTTTTATATAAGGATCTTCTAACCAATATGGAGCTTCTACTAAATAATAATTTTATCATGGATAGCCTTTTCCATCTATTTATAGAACCGAGAGTTCTCATATGCATCACATCTAATTTCTTCCAACTCTTGAATCTATAGCTTCCTATACTCACCTACATCTGGAAGATTCATATTACATTGTTTAAAAGACCAATATTTTCTGTGTTCTACCTCCACTGGGAGGTAAAAAGGCTTTCCAAACACAATTAGGTATGGTTAATTCTGAATGGGGTTTTGAAAGCTCTATGTTATACCCAGAGTGCATCATCCATGCACAAACTTCTATCTTTCTTATTGGGTTGTACCATTTTTTCTAAGATTCTATTAAATTTTCGATTTGATATTTTAGATTGTCCATTAGTTTGGGGGTGATATGAAGTGGAGACTTTATGATCAACCACATACTTTCAATGAAAATTTTTTCATGTTGATATTTCAAAAATGCGAACCCTGATCATTAATGATGAATCTCGGCAAACCCAACTGACTAAAAATTTGGGAACTCAGAAAATGAACAACGACTCAAGAGTAATCCATCCTAGTAGCCTTTTCTTCCACCCTTTTAGACACCTAGTCCATAGATAACGAGGTGTATATAAAGAAAAATTATTTGGGAAAATTCCCCATGAAGTAAATTCCCCATGCATCAAATATTTCACATAATAACATGGGTTGTTATGGAATTTCACTCCTCTTAGTGCTATTACCTATGAATTGACAATGAATTCATGAATTGAAAAATCTATGGGCATCCTAATACAATGTTTTCCAATAATGTCGTGAGTCAAGGACCTTTTGATCTATTCAATGAGAGGAAATGAGCCCCCCACAATCCAATGTGTGACATTAGGTCAAAACATAGGTAAACTCATGGTCAGGGACACACCGGTGAACTACTTGGTTACCACAAATTCTTCCCAAATATGGGTCATCCCAAATGTACCATCAAAAATCATGTTTATGTCTATGGGATTGGGAAGTTCTGAAATCAGTGGGGAACCTAGATGTTGCATGAAAATTCACAATGACTGCATACAAGGGTGTAAGGTCCACAACATCACAAAGGTTCTCATGATGAAATAATTCTCCAATGGGGATGGATGAGACAGCATGGTGGTCCAGTGGTTGAGAAATACTACTAATGTGGTTAGATACTACATTTTCTACTCTCCTATTATCTCTAATCTCAATGTAAAACTCTCGGAGGAGGATCATCAACTGTATGAGGTGGGGCTTAGGTTCAATTTTCATTAAGAGGAATCGAAGGGCAACATAGTCAGAAAACACAAACACTTTTTCCCCCATAAGTCATGAAAAAAAATTTTCCAAGGAAAGCACAATAGGAATGAGTTATTTTATAGTGGTTGAGTAGTTTACCTGGGTAGAGTCTAGGGTATGTGAGGCATACACAATGACATGGGGATCCTTCTCAACCCTTTGTGATGAAACTAGCCCAACTGCAAAGTTAGAGGCATCCAACATAAGCTCAAAGGGGAGATCCCAACATTGTGGTTAGATGATGGGAGGTGATGTGAGAATAGTTTTTAGTGAATTGAATGTATCCAAACAATGTTAATCAAACAGAATCTCAAAATAGTTTTTGCAATAATCGTGCTAATAGAAGTGCAATCTTATTAAAGTCTTCCTTGAATCGGTGGTAAAAACCAGCATAACCCAAGAATGATCACACCTCACAAACAAATTTTGGATATAAAAGGGTTTAGATTAATTCAATTTTAGTTTTATCAAATTGAATTCCCTTATTTGAAATGAAATGCCCCTGAAATTGTTCCCGCTCAACCATAAAATGGAATTTCTCAAAATTTTAAACAAGATCTTTTTCAATGTAGCGACAGAGGACAGAACCCAGGTGTTCCAAAAAATCATCAAAAGAAGAACCATATACCATGAAATCACATATAAAACTTCCATACAACTCTCATGGTGCACAAAAAAATACTTAACATACATCACTGGAAAGTACCTCGAGCATTACATAAACCGAATGGCATCCTTATGTAAGAAAATGTGCCGAATTGATAGGTAAATGTTGCCTTTACTTGATCCTCAAGCGCTATATGGATTTATAAATAACCTGAGTATCCATTAGGGAAAAATAATAGGACTTACCAGCCAATCATTCTAAAAAAATTAATGAAAGGTAGAGAAAATTGGTCCTTCCATGTGGCATGATTCAGTCGACAGTAGTCAATATACACTCTCCAACTGTTTTGTGCATGTGTTGGATCCCATTCATTCCTTTAATTTTACAAAACTGTTATTCTTTTTTTTAGTTACAATTTTCAACGGGCTAACCCATTTACTATTAGATATATGATAAATGATCCATGCAGTATGTAATTTACTAAATTCCAATTTTACCACTTCAAGGAGAGTATAATTTAACCAGCATTGAGATTGTCTTATAGGTATAGCCTCATCATCCAAAAGTATATGGTACAGAAAAATAGATGGGATAATCCTTAGAATATCAGCCAATTTCCAGCCCATTTCTATTTTACGCTCTCTCAAAAGGCTGAGTAGTTTCAATTCTTGTTGTGGAGAGAGGTGTTTGGAAATAATAAAATGAAAGTCTTCAATACCCACAAGATTTGAATATTTTAAATTAAAAGGAAGTTGTTTAAGTTACAAAACCAGTGGTTTGTGGATTGAGGGTTGGTTTTTTGGGAAAGTGATGTCCATAAAACTGTCTATCTGCCCATGTTTATTCCTTAAAGATAGAGAATCTATTGAAATGTGATTTGCAAAATCATTGACGGTCATGGGTACCTCATAATGAACATACTCATCAATTAAAACAAAAAATTTACACTTTTCAAAACCAACACAACAATCAAAACATGAATGAAAACTCAAATCATCAATGGTTGAAGAAGAGTAAAATAAATCAAAGTATGGGTTGAGGAGAGAATTGTGTGTGTGTGCATCGTTTTAGATCACTTCCATAGAATATACCGGAAGAGTGGAGTGCTCTTCAACGGGGTGTTTCATAGCCACAAGGATGTTAAAAATTCAATTTTCTCCTCCAAACTCCATGGACAGTGTACCATTGTGAATGTTGATGATCATATTTTTCATTTTGAGGAATTTCATCCCATCTATGAGAGGAGCATGTCTTTGGATTCGGGTATCTTCCATCTCAAGAATGTAGAAATAAGCAGGGAAGATGATATTCTTAACTCATACAAGGACATCCTCAATCACTCATGTTGGATGCGTAGTACTTCGGTTGGAAACTTGTATGACAATGCCAATTAGTTGAATCTCTCCAACCTACAGAGAAGTGTACACAGAGTGAGGAATTACATTAATGGAAGCACCTGAATCTAGAATATTATCAGAAAATAAAGTCTCCCATATGATACGTGGTATTGTGAATGTGTATGGATCTCTGTATTTGGTTGGAATTTTTGGTTAAATCAAGACCGATACAATCCTTCCCAAGTTGACTCTCTCATTTCCCTTTAGTCTCCTGCTATGGGTGCAAAGATCTTTACAACATTTGGAATACCGAGGGATTTGTTTAACTGCATCTAATAGAGGAATGTTAACTTGAACATTTTTAAATATATCCATTATTAATTTATCAATCTCATTATCAAAATTCATCTCAGATTTAGAGAGTCTTTGAGGGAAATAAAAAGGAATGGATTGTTCATTTTAATCAACAATGATAACTCATTTACCCTTTTTCTCTTCTTTTTCCTTATAAGAAATTTTTTAGGGTTGGGAAAGAGATTTTTCAAGAGGGGGACATACCTGTTGTGCAAAATTAGTAGAAGGATAGACTTCTTTACCACTATAAACTGTAACTACACATACATTACCATTGTCCTTATGATTAAAAATGGGTTGGGATGGTAGTTTTCTAGAACCTAGCATCTTAATCTCACTGATAGTGCTTCCTAATTTCCCCACTTGAGTTCGAAGGTCTTGAATAGATGATTGTGTGGTTTTTTGAACTAGAAGTTTTGGGATGCTGTTTGTTTCACCATGCCCTCGAGGCTTGGTTCAAATTTGGGGGGAGAAGAAGTATTATTTTGAGAATTTAAAGGATAAGACGATTTAATACCTTGTTCTTGTTGATACCAATTTTTCATAGGGTAACTTGAGTTTCTTCTTTGTCGATACTAGGGTTGTGCTTTCCGCCTAGGAGTTAGATTTGGCATGAATTGTTCTTACCTGATGGGATGTGTTTGTTGGAATGGACACCATGGGAACACAGATGCACAAGACATAGGTGAATATTGATGTTGTGGGAAATGGTCAGAAAAAAGAGTATTGTCAGAACAAATACCACAATTTAATGGAACATGAGGAGATTGTGAGTTACCTGGTGTTTCAGCTAATTGCCTTAGAAGGGTATTCATCTTCTCAATCTTATTATCTTGCTTTTTTCTAGAGAAGAATTTCTTACCTCATGAACTCCTCAAGTTGGTGTAAGAGCTCGTGTACCAAATTGTTGTGAATTTGGAGCCATGTTGTCTATTAAGTCACGAGAGGCGGAAAGAGTTTTATCATCCAAGGAACCACAAACTATTGCATCAATCATTTCACGATCCATGGGGATACGTCTTTCATAGAAGTAGGGGATTAATATTTTTTCACTAATTTGGTAGCGGGGGAAGCTTGAACAGAGTTGTTTGAATCTCTCACAGTATTGATGAATGGTCTCCCCTTATGATTTCCTAATGCCAAAATTTTCTTTTCTAATTGATGTTGTTAGGCAGACATAGAAAATATTATCTAAAAATAATCATTTTAGGTCATTCCAGCGCCCAATTGTGGTAGGTAAATATTATATCCAATCTTTGGATACACCATCAAGGGAGAAAGGGAAGGACCTAAACATAATTAAGTCCTCAGAGACATTTTGGGGTTTCATGGTGGAGCACACTATGTGAAACTCCTTAAGGTGTTTGTGAGGGTCCTCACAAGGAAGCCCATGGAATTTTGAAAGTATGTGGATGAAGCCTGATCTCATCTCAATGTTGGATTCTTCCTTGGGATAATGGGTGTACGCAGGTTGGTACTCCACATCCTGAGTGGTTAGTTCTTTTTTAAGGTTCAATTATTTGAAACCATGTTTTATAGGGTTTTATCGGGTTCAATGTTTTATTGGTTTATGACCACTTGAGGATCGAAAAAAGGTTCCTTAGTGTTACTTTATTGACCTTCTCCAGATTCCTTGATTTGTGTGTGAGGTGTCTTTTCAATTTCAGGGTCAAATACAAGCAGTTTTTCTTTTTCTGATCGGGTAATGCAAATAAGTTGTAATGATTTTTATGATTGAATACTGATAAAATAAATTAATAAGGGTTAAAGGAGAATTGAATGATATAATATAGAATTATACAAATAGAGAATAAGAATAATAGAGAGAGGGAGAGAGGAAGAACACACAAAAACAACCAAAAATAGAAACAAAAAACCAAAACCAAAACAATAAAACAGGGGTGGGGTATTTAAAAGATTAATAATTAAGAAGTAAAATAAATAAATTTAATAAATAAAAAATGATCTTGTCTCCCCAGAAATGGCGCCAAAATTTGATCATATTGTTGAGCACATAAAATTAGATGTTTATTTTTAACTAGAATTTCTACAGTATAGCAGCAACCCTTGGTCGTCTCTCGACGGAGACTTATATATTTGATTAAAAAAACGAGGTTCTAATTAAGAAACTAAAAGGGTAATGGGGTTATATAGAACTTGGGTTTTGTTACATTAAGAATGGAAATTGAAATTATATTACTACGGAAAGAAACTGGTTGGAGAAATCGTGATCAACTCGGGTAAGCGTCCTTTGATACTCAATCCACCATTTCTCTTAATGGAAAAAGAAGGATCATTGATTCCTTGATTTTATAAATACTGAAACCAGTAATGTTATGTGAGTTCTTACTAGGTTACCACCTAGTATTTGATCGATCAATGATATGTATTATCGATAATGGTTCAAAATCAACAAACACGAATCGATGTAAAAACGGAACTCAATCAAGGAATCACATCAACAACGTGATGAGATGACCATATTTGTGTCAATGATAAAAATATTCCACAATAAAAGAACATAAATATTCATGGTTTCATGCTACTAGATTTTATCAACTGACGTAAACCATTTGCACACTCATGAAAGGGAGAGGTGGGAAAAGAGGCAACCACACTCAAATAATCATAAAATCCAAGTTATGCATTGAAGCATATGGATTCCTGTTCCATGGATTTTTATTTGATCATACCAGAATAAACAAAAACATAGAAGGTAGGAATTAATAACAATTGACAAAAAACCTTGAAATCAATTACCTTTTGATGATTGCAATTATGGAGCTCAGGAATATAACAATAAACTCTCCCCAAATTGATCACTAAAATGTTTAGAAGTACATGAGGGAGAAGAGAAATTCAATGGGTAAATAGGGGTCTCCAATTTGACTAACCATCACCCTTGGTCATTCCACATAGATAATGAGTGAGAGGAGTGATATTATGGGAAATTTATATCCATATTTCTATATAAAGTGGTCGAGTATCTAATGATTTGGGTGACTACTCAAGGCAGATATTTTACTCCATCATTTTTTGGATGGTTGACTGAACAAAAAGCATTTAAATAATTGGAAATTCGATGGAGGGTCAAGGATTTGTGTTAGTTGTAAGATGGATGTGGAATCAGCCCAATTAGATCACAAAGGCCCAAGTTATGGCCCAAATACATAAGGGTGGCCCAATCGGGCTCACCCAGAATATTTTCACATTGTGGGCCTATTTTGGGTCTACAAAAGAATGAATTGTGCTTCATGATTTTATATAAAATTTTATCCCACATTTGTTTTCACTCATAAACTAATTTTTAGTTCAATGTTATGTGTGGATTGTCAAAATTACAAATAATTGTACACATGCATGCTTGGGCTCTCGCGCGGTTTGGCCCATTTTGCTTGAATTCCATCACGAGCTCTCCAAATCACCTCCTCCAATAATGTAAACTCCAAAACAAGTAAAATTTACCTATTAAACATTGATAAACATTAATTCATTGATTCAAAAATAAAGTAAATTCTATTATTATATTTTTAATATTCATTACAAAACCAGTTTAAAACAACGGTGTAAGGGTGGATTTGAATAGTGAATCACGATGTGATCAAACTTCTCATAATATCTAACGTTGAAGAATGATAATTTCCATTGAAATAAAATATATTTCATTTCCCAAGGATTTTTATTTTTATTAATAATGTTATTTTTTTAAATGTACTCTAAATTATCAATAATTATAAAAATTTATTCTTTCTAAAAGAATATAGTTCTTCTGGAAATATGCTATGTGGGATCAAGTATATATTATTCTCAAAATTAAATTCGATGTTTATTATATATATTAAACCTTTATATATTTTATATTCATGTGAATGAATTATATAAGACCATATTTAGGATTTTTGTCTTTATATTATGTTTTATAACATCATCATATTTTTTTATTGGCATGGAAATTGTTGTTATAGCTTCTAAATTGATAGATATCCTAAAAAATATTGTTATTTAGAGAAATTTATGAATTATTTGAATAATATTTCATACCTGATTTATTATAGCTTTCCCAAAATTTAATCATTTATTTACTAATTTTATCTATAAATGGGGTATCCTCTTCTAATTTATGGTAAATTGATTACAATAATGATTCAGTAGTTAAATAATGTTATAACTTTTCCAAAAATCACATTTCATATTTTTTGTAGTATTCTCCATAAATCAGGACATATTACCAATATCATTAATATGTAAACAATTTTATGAGGATAAATATTTAATAGAACTCCATTTGATGGTTTCTATTATAACTTTTTGTTTGTAATTATTTTTACTTCTAAAATCCATTAACTTCTACTTATTTTTAATAATTTTTTTTGATATGTCCCAACTTCTTAAATTCATAGTAGATAAATTAATTTGATTTTATTTTACCCTCCCTCCTTCTATATTTCTCATATAATTCTCCTCTATCTAATATATTATTTTTTTTAAGGTATTATCCTCTGAAATATAATGCCCATAAATTTTTTAAGCTGATAAAACTCATTATTAATCAATTAAACATTACTATACTATAAACAATTATTCATTATAATAGATAAAGAAAACCCTTTCTTCTCCTTTTTCTTTTCCTTCATATATCCTAATATGAATATCATACTATGATGTTTTAATAATTTTATATACAATAAGAACAATAATATAATTTTTATCTTCCATGTTTGATGTTTTGGATTCCCGTTCATTGGGAAGGATATTTCTATCCTTTTCACAAGGTTCTTATAATAAATTAATAATTTTAAATAACATATGATATATATATATGGTAATAAACATTCTTGTAAAAAATCCATGACATTATACTATAAGGATTTATCTTTTTGTTTTACAACATTAGTTATCTAAATATTGTTTTTTTTAGTTTCTTCCATATTCTATTTTTCATCTTCAAATACGAATTATTACAATAGTTATTTCTAGTAGTTGAATAAATTAACGAATTATTATACTCATAATTTAAATGTAATTTTCCTTCACAAATAGAGTAAAACTAGAAAGAGACTTATCTATAATCTTATAATCATTTTTAACATAATATAAGGATTTTATATAATATTTATGATATATATTTACATTGTGATTTAATCCTTCATGTAATCCTATCAGAATGAAATATCATTATAAAATATTTTAATAATATACATATATAGAAGTAAAACTATAATTATTAACCCTAATATGAAATATTTACATAATATAACATCATTAATTGGGTGTGAACTGAATAATTGTAAAACATTGATTAATAAAACAACTCAAATGAATTGAAATTTATAAAAATCCCCATTTGAAAAAGTATTAAATTATATAAAGCAGTATAAATATAATCGTAGTGTGAAATATAAATGACTAAAAAATATATATTAATAGGAATAAAAAATAAAAATATTAAATTAATGTAAATAAAGTATGGAAAATGCACATAATGATAAAGAAGTATAAGATAAGAAATATCTACATACTCTATTACATAACTAATGATAAGAATAACTCTATAATACTTAGAACACCAACTCTATTAATCTAATAATGGTAGGATGATCTAGTAATGGGTCCAAATAACCCAACACTATGAACAAGTAGTGCTCATTTTTATAAACAATTCTTAATAAAGGACTTCTTCAATCACTGATTAGTAGTAATTTGTTCCATATCTCTAGGACTTGTTTAATTAAAATATCACCAAGAAAATTTCAAAATTTACTAACAATTTTTAACCTTTTATAGAAGTAAAACAACAATTTTAGTACAAGATAAAAAACTAAAAATAAATATATATCTTCTTTCAGAAATCCAAAAATGAGTAATAGTTTATTATCATGTGAATTCATCCTTATTTAATGATGATTAAATTTTCATTGTAACATATTACCTATATATATAAATGACTAATGATAATTTAATAGTACTCTAATATATATGGGAATTAGTTCTTTTAGCTTTGATATATTAAGCATAGTTATCACTATAAATGATATTTCCAAAATTTCATTAGTTATTCTTTTTCACTTTAATTAACCATCTCTATAATATTTATTCATATCATTCCATTATAAATTCATTTTATTATGATTATTATAAATCTATAATTTATAAATCTTAAAAACTCCAAATTCACAATTCACAAATTTTGTCTTGTTTTTGAAATAAACATGAAATAAATCATTAGTAAATTATATTAATGTATTTTGATTTATCAAAACAATTATCAATAAGTTGTCATCAAAATAATGAATCAATATGGAATATTTATCATATATATCCCCATGAACAAGTATACAAACGTTTTTCTATTAAAAACCTATAGGTCTAGATCTCCCTATATTAATTCAATTCTATTTCTAAAATTTTCTTACAATATAAAACATTTGACAATCATAATAGATATTAAATACTAATGGAGTGTTTTTACTGAAAATAAATTTTAATTAGAAATAACCCATGAATAAAAATTCCCCTTCTATTAATCTTCTCAAGATCACCCAAAATTTTATCCAATCCCTATACCAAATCACTTATTTTGTTTTTTATAAACACATATTAACCTAAATAATTATGTATTGAGGTTTCAATATACTTGAATAATTATTGATAAATTCTGAATTATTATTCTTTATAGGTTTTCCATTGTATTTACCTTTCTAAGTCAAATGAAATACTTTAGTGTATAAATTTTATAAGATTATATCAATGACCCTTAACATATTACAAAGATAAAGAAATAATTTTTTAACATAATTCATTTAATAATCAATAATTAACTAATTAAAAAATATTGGTAGTGGTTGAAATATTTATTCCCTAACTTATTACTTTTAGAGTAGAAAATACAGCCTCTCCAAATTTTTAATGTACCCAATTATTATAGGAAAATGATATGACAAGACAATTTCACTATATAATATACGCTAATATAATCTCTTATATATCCTATAATTCACTTTCCTGAAATGAGTTTTCATAATGTGTTTCAATTTTTTATCTTATCAAACACATTTTATAATGAACTGACCCGATCTACCCTCAAACCTAGAACCTGACTCATTAGGTCACATACCTGAAGGGTGTTCTGGGCCCCCATGGGCTGGAGATAAGGACCTAGACATCAAAAAAATAATCCCAATGGAATTATTTCACACAACCTAAATAAACACATGGAAAATATATACACATAGTGAGATGTAACAACATAAAGTTAATAAATATATGCCATAATAATTAAATGTTAGTATAAACAGAACTATAAAAGTATCCAAAATATCCCTGACACCAGTCCAACTGCAAAGGACCAAAACCCAATTGATAATCCATGTGATGGAATGGAAAAACTCCCAACATCTATTCACCAGCTACCCAAATCAGCTAACACAAACTTTATCACCTCACTGTGGTGCCTTGCATTTCCCTGCATTGGAATACATACATAGGTATGCACGCCACTGAAGGGGTATGCAAGATGTGAGCTAATAGGCTCAATAGGATCCCACCCATGTTTTATATAACAATTCTCTTTAAAATAATTTTTGCATTCTCATTTCAATTAAAACATGGTATGATAATAAGTGAAGAATTTTTTTTTATAAAACACATGGTAAACATTTCCCTTTTTCACTGTTCTAAAAAAATTACATATATAGATTTCCACATATGATTTCTGCTGACTCTAGTCTACAACCAAACATCGATGTATATCCTAAATATTTTTTGATGTCTCGTGTACCAAACTTGGTCCAACCAAAGAATCTTCACCCACCTCACCCCAACAGAGAGGTGATTTGCATGGGCGACCATAGAACACATCAAAGGGAGCCATTTGTAACAACAAAAGATAACTAATATTATAAAAAAATCTCAACTAGTCCCATATGGTCATCCCATGATCCACTAAAATCCAAGACATAGGTACAAGGCATATCCTCTAGGATCTGAATCACATTCCTTGTTTGACTGTTTGTCTATGGATGGTAAGTTGTGATCAACTTGACCTAAGTTCTCATCACCACTTGGAGACTCCACTAGAACATTAAGTTAAACCTAGGTTACCTATTCAAAACAATGATATACGGACTCCCATGTAACCTCAAAATCTCTTGTACATACAGAGTACCAATAACTTTAACCATAGTGGTATCCTGGATCAAAATGAAATGATCATACATCATCAATTGATCAACAATTAACTGATAGAATTCCTCCCTCATGGATTCCAAGGTAATAGAAAAAAAATACATGGATACCTCATCCCATTTCCAAACCCATACTAGAATAGTCTAAAGAAAACTAGAGGGTTTCAAGTGATCTACCTTTATCTCTTGGTAGGTGTAATAATGGAACACATAATCTGAAATGTCAAGCTTCATACCTGGCTACCATAATCATCGTTTTAGGTCATAATACATCTTCATAGTGCCAATATTAATGACCCATTAAGATATATGAAAATTAAACAAGACTAAAAGCCGCATAGATGTTTGGATAACAACATATTTCCCAAGGTGGAGAATTCTATTTTAATAGATAACTAACCAGAATTAGTATCCCCACCATAAAGTATTTCTCAAATTTCACTAAACTCATCATCCTACTACTGAATCTACAAAATAGACTCTAAGATAGATGACTATAGATGAAAAGTAGTCAAAACCACACCTAAAACATCCTCTTGAGTATCCAGATGAAACCAAGAAAAAATATCCATAAGGTTCCACTCCTCCTTCAATTCTAGAATTGCCTGTGATAGTAAGTTTCTATTTAGAGTGTCTGCAATGACAATTCTCCTCCCCATATTGTAGGAAATATCGAAGTCAAATGTATTAAGGTATTATACCCATCATCTCTGTCTGAGATTCAATAATATCTATGAAATGATATAACTCAAACTCTTATGACTAGAATAGACTGTGAACCATTCCCCAAAATGATAATGTCCCCAACAAATTAGCACATGCATAACTAAATCATGCTATGAATTGTTATTGGGGTAATTATTCTCATGTTGTCTAAGCTAAAGATAGTAGTAAGCTACCACATGGTCATCCCGCATAAGAAAACATCCTAAACAGGAACCAAAATCACCACAAAACACCTTGTACCCCTTACCAAGCTCATGTAAGATCATAATAGGAGTCGATGTCAGAATTCTATTCATTCCATCAAAAGAAGACTAACATGTATAATAACATGGTAATTTTACCACTTTCCTAGTAATAGAAGTCAAATGAGATATTTTCTTAGAGAAATACTTAACAAACAATCGATAGTATCTAGAAAGACCAAGGAATATCTACTTCTTGAAGACATTTGGTGTTTATTTACAAGAAAATATAACCTTTACCTTCTCAGGATCAATAGATAAACCATGTTTAGAAATCTTGTTACCTAAGAAGTTCACTTCTTGTATCTATAAACTACATTTCCCAAGCATTCCATATGAATTGTGACTACTCATAATTTCTAGAACCACAATCAGATAGTGCTTGTGCTTACACTCAGATTTCTAATGAACCACAATATCATCAAAAACTACCACAAAAGTGTCAAGATATTGATTGAATATATGATTCATAAAATCCATAAAAACTCTAGGAGCATTAGTCAAACCATAATTCATTGTAATATATTCATAATGGTCATACCTGCACCTAAAAGGTGTCTTCAATATATCATACTCCCAAACATTGAGTTGATGATAACCTGACTAAAGATCAATATTTGAAAACCACTTCCCCCCCCCCCTTAACTGATCAAAAAAATAATACACACAAGTTAAAGGTTACTTTTTTCAACTGTTACAGAGTTCAACATCCAATAGTCCACACACAACTGAATTGAACCATCTATCTTATTGGAAAATAACATAGGGGATAACAAAGGTGATACACTAGGAAGAAGAAAAACGTTTTTCAAATAAGTCATCTAATTAATTATTAATCTTTTTGAGATTCACTGGTTCCATACGATAATATGATATCAATTTTGACTACATACCTAACACTAGGACTATCGTAAACTCTGCCTCTATCTATGGATGAAGACCAGATAATTAGTTTGGGAAAAAATCAAAAAATTCTGGAACAGTAACATGAAGATAAAAAAAGGAAGAAATTTATTTGGGCTCAATCATAATAGTAGAAAACAAAATCCTGAGCTCTAGGTGGGAAGGTACTAATCAACTAGACCTCAGGTATCACTCTCCATAAAACACATGATATCACCCATAAGCTGAATGAAATGAAACATTAAAATGATAATAATCAACCTCATCTCGATGACACAAATGCCAATCCATCTGAATGATGACACAAAACAAATGTAAATCAAGAATGACAAAATCCCAGACCAACATCATAACAACTATCTTTAATGAACAAGAACACTGAAACCCCGGATATTTCCTCTTACCATGAGGCATAAAAAATCCATTAAAAAGGAAATCAGTTCCAATGAATGTTTAAGAATTTCAATAAAACATGCAGATATAAATGAGTGGGATACAAAAGTATGAAATAAAGAAATTTCAATTGAATATGTAGTAAGGATAATACCTATCACTATTGTCAGACATGCATTGACCTCCGCTGGGAACTCATCTACTATGTGAAATTTCTTTACTCTTATGGCTTATGGATAAATCCTTTTAGTCCTTAATGCATTTTACTACCCCATAGTATCTTTTGGAATAGATGAACCCTGATTATAACGAGGCATAAAAATATCCTGACAAAAGCGTTTTATGTGGCCAATGCATCTACAACTATTGCACGTCTTCATGACTATAGGAAAAGAACATCTTTTGTGTATGAACTTACCACACTAATATAAAGTCAAAGGAAAATTTCTAGTTGAATCAAATAGTGTGGAGGAGGATCATTGTTGAGACCCACCTATACCACTTATGTGATGTTCATTCCACTTCCTCTTCATCACATGTGTTCCACTAAAACTTCCATTGGATAGTAGAGAAGGCGTAGAAAACCCAACCCTACCTTCCATATTCACATATTTCATCACATCTCTATCAATAGTCTCTACATAGGTATAAATATTTATCATTAATACTTGTGATATGATATCCAATTGTAAACCTTGTAGGTACTTATGAGCATTCAACTTGTCATTTTTTATGATGTTCGGAGAAAAATGGAAAAGCTCAGCAAAATGGTTGGTGTATACCAACATTGACCACTCTCCCTTCAAAAAATACAGGAACTCCAAAGACATTACCCACAACAAAGACTATGGAAAAAACTACTATAAGAAAAGTGTTTTGAAACCCTTACAATCCTTACCTACGTGTCCATTTTACTAGACAATGAAATTCCACCATCGTTTACAAGAACCCTCAAGTCTGAATGTTGTATATTTTACCTTGATATCTGTATGTGTCTCTAGTAAATCAAATATTTGATCAACCCTACCAAACCATTCCTCTTCTTGTTGAGGTTAATTCGTTCCTTTATTGTACGGTGTCTTCTCATGCAAGAATTCCCATGACCACTATCTCTCTCCTCTAGCTCCTAGATTTATTTCAACAACTACATTATACACTCATGGGATGTTCTAATTTACAACATGATCTACCCATAATATATCCCTGATGAGATTCTAATCTATATGAGGATTCCCTTGAAGATCATCAGTTGTACCCTCCGGAGGAACGTGTGGAAGATGCCTTGGAGGTATACTGTTGCACACTGAAACTAAATAATGATCATTAAATAGAATAAATCTCATTTACAACTAGAAAAACCATAAATATAAACTATGATTTAAAACAATACCCAACACTAGAGACACATATCCCAAATACCCATGGAAACCTGATCCTCATCCCAATATGAGATGGGCATGCACTTATTACAACATACCTCTCATTTACCTACAATCCTATCTCTTGTATAGCAGGCATACCAAGAAAATTTCTATTGGGGAAAACCTCAACCTACCCTATGATACCATTTTGTAATAAACCAACCTGAGTTACACTCAAACCTGGCACCATACCCATTCCATCACAAACCCGAAGTAAGTTGTAGATCCCCATGGGCTGGAGAGAAGCACCCAGACATCAAAAAACAAACCAAAGGGAATGATTTGTCCCAATATAAACAAACATGTGACATATATATATATATATACTCACACAGAGTGGAAATGAACAGCGGAAAGATAATAAATAAATTCCAAAATTGTAATAAGATAGTCAAAAAAACACTATAAAATTACAAATATTCTATAAGAGACAAGTTCAACTAAAAAGGACTAAAACCCAAAAGCTACTCCATGTGATGGTGTAGAGAAAATTCAACTATCTCACTACTAGATACCCAAATCATCAAACACAAAACCTCTTTTCCTCACTATTGTGCCTTTCCTTTCCCTATATTAGAATACAAATGTATACACACCACTGAAGAGGTGTGCAGGGTGTGAGCTAATAGGAAGAATAGTATCCCACCTAGGGGTTCCATAAAAAAATATCTATATAACAATTCTTATATTCTCATTTCAAATAAAACATGTTAGGATAAGTAGTAAAGTAGTTTTTATCAAAAATAATGTAAACATTTTCCTTTTTCACATTTCTAAAACAAAAGCAGGTATATCAATTTCAAAGAACATTTTCCATATCATCATTCACAAGAATAAGCATTCATATCAACACTAAAAAAAATACAGTACAAAAAACAAAATCATTGGTATCAACACTATGGATCACTAACAGTCAGACTAGTAGACTACTCATACCATAATCAATCAAGTGAACTATTTGGTTCCTAGAACACATGCCATATAAGTAGAGGAATACCCTCTGAGTAACTCCCTCCCAATGTCAATATTTGTCCCCTAGAACAATAGGCATAGGAAATAGAGGAAATCACCAAGAGAAAACCTCCAGATAATCAAAAAAAATATTGATGATGGCCTCAGGCTAAAACATTTTCTTAAGTACACAAGGTAACCCATGTGCTCATTTTCACGATTCACTCCATTTCATTGTAAAATATTTCATTAAATCATTTAAACACTTTGAAATATCCATTTTCATTCCATTTATCAACAACTAGGGAAAACCCATTTTATTTAAAAACTCTTTTCAACACACACAAAACAGTCATTCTAATTCCATGTATAAATCAATTTATGAAACAGGAATAATAAGGTTCATCAACATAGGCTAGATATTGAACCACATACCTTGAAACTTGGGTCTGACACACCATTAGTGGGATCAAATGATAATGAAAACAAAAAGACATCTATGAAGGCCCTATAACCTAGTGTACTCATCTCAAAAGTTATCTAATTGTGAAATAGGGTTAAAAGAGAAGAGGAAACACTGCATAACTCAATAATGAACACCCATTTCACCACAACCAAAAATGGAACAATGACCAGAATGATATCGCATAATGGATCTAGAAGAAGATAATAATAAACGGAATTTTAGACTAATGAATCTGTTTACACAATGCAATGGTGCTACTGTGATCAATGGAAACAAATAAGAATAACGTTCACTCACCTTAAGATATGCAATGCAACTAAATTTAAGATCATATACCAAACAAATTGATCTGTAAGGAATGGTGTCTCCAAAAATCACCAGAGAGGGACCCTTGGTTGATTGAAAAGGATAACTGGTAGCCAAATGGGAACTCAAACCTCATTCAACACCCTAAAACCCCTAATTAGAAAATTACAAGATGTGTCATACCTTTACACATCGTGAAATCCATGATGACCAGATATGCTGAAAAACTCATCACCTCATATTAAAATATTATCTTTAATTCACTCATGACTGTAGAATCTCTTTGCATCAATTAACATTTCATAGTATGAACCCTTCTCATGACATGAACTCATCGTCTATTACTCATTTTGTAACCTAGTTACACATTGTGTAACCTAGTTAAATGATGTGTAAATCTCATACAACCTATAGAAAATCCAGAAACCAATATCTAAAACTACGTACTAAAAAAGAAAGTTGGAGAGAGGGAAGAACGTAACCGATCAAAGAAATAGAATGTTACACATTCATTAATTCATAATTATTTTCGAACATTGATTTAATGGTTTAAAGTAAAATTAATTTCACATAAAAAGAATCATTTTCCAGTTTATTAAAACCATCATAATCCCACTATGTATCATGATAGTATTTTCTTGAGAGTATTCTTTCTATAAGAAAATTTATAGAACTGCCCATCCAAGGTCACCTAAACCATGGCCAATCTAGTGGCCCTGCATAACCATTTTTCTGATTCCATGTAGCCTAAAGGTTACTTATAACATCATATATTTAAGTAAGCATCTATCTATCTATGTTACTTTTTTATTCTTTTTAATGGATTGATAGTTGACTAAAAATAAATCATACATGATATTAAAAAAAACACTTTATTCAATCATATTGAAACATTACAATAAAATTACATGATACCAATTATTAAAAACCCATAAATTATTATATATCATGGATGGTGAAATCCATAAAAGTGAATAAAATAAAAAAAGGTTAATAAATGTGAAATAATAATATTTTTTATGACTAAAATACACCTTGTATTATATTAACCCTTAAGAATACATATTGTTATAAACAACCTATAATGAGAAAAAACATCATGAATATAGAAATAATTTTATAAAATACTAAATTAAAACTATAATATTGAGAAATGTGACTTTTAAAGATAGAATGTATTGAATTTTTATAATTTAAAAAGGGCAATATGGCTATTATTTGACCATTATAATGAGGTATATAGTGACTGGGTATAATATAAGTAAATATATTACCAATTTAGAATATTGGGTTATACTTTATATTTAATAAAATCCATAGAAGTTAAAAATATATATGTACTATAAATAATTAATTAAAAATCAAATACATTGTCCCTATAAAAGGTAAATACCCTGAGTATGGGCATAAATTGGGGTATGTTTAATTATTTAAATGACCCCAAATAATGATCTTGTTTCACATTTAGTAGGAATACCTCTCTCCCACACAATTTGTATGAATCAATAAATTAGGTAAAGTGAGACAAGAAATTTTTTGTGGTTTACCCACATTTGGCTAATATATGGTGTATATAATAGTGGTGTAATGATATAGTAAAATCACTAGGAACCAACTTTTCTGAAAGTCTGGGAGTTGATTCATTTTCCCTCTAGTTCACTAAAAATCATGTTTGGATAACTCAATACTCTCTCAATGAAAATAGTTTCTTGATTACCAATTCCTAGAGGACTCATTGTCCCCATCAGTTTACTACCAACCACATTTCGAAAGATCAATGCTATCTCTACTAATGTGAACTCATTATTCCTTCATTATATTGTTTAAATAAATTTATTTAACTTTTATTATACTATAACTAGTGTGTCATGAAGATATTATTTTATCCAAATAATTAATTCCTTTTTACCATATAAGTTTTACGAAATTTACTTCGGGTTTGGGTAACTCCATTATTTTTCACATTGATGTCTATATAACTCAAATTTTCACAAACATTGGTCATGTAAAATCACTTTTTTTGTCAACGGATCGTCGCATATAATTTCTTCACAAAATAATATTTTCATGTATGTTTTATGAAAACAAATTTCTATGATTTTATATAAGTCTTGACCTTCCTTAATTACTGTATTAATGGACTATTTCTCTATAGAACTAATCCATTATACAACCATTTTCTCCGAATATATGAATCTCCTCCCTTATCACAACAATTACATGAATATACTTTCATGAGTCTTCTGGACTTTCTTGAATATATCTTTTTTTTAAAATACCATTCTTTTCTCAAAAACTCTACGATATCTTCTTGGAATAACATTGAACTCTTAATAAATATTTTTCCCTAATAACCCCACTTAACTCTTTACTTTGGACTTTTTATAACATTATTTATAAATAAACACAAACCAAAAACTCTAAAAATAAAACGTCAAGGATTTCTTCTAATAATCTATCAATTTAGTTTTGTTGAAGTAAAATCAAACTTCTTATCCATCCTATTGAAAAATATGGTTCTATTTCTTCCCCAAACACCATTTTCCTCTATAAATCTTGATAACAATCAAAAAATCAATCAATTCCGGATTTATACCAACATTATTCAACATCTACAAGAGAAACAAGATTATCATGCATGAATTATAGATAAATTACTCTATTAAAATTTTTAACTCCACTTAACTCTTACATGAAAATAGCTTACATCGATCTATATTCAAGATATTTAGCTCATACCAAAAATGCTTCAACAACATCGTGTTCAAATATTAGTCTCATCCTAATTTTTGAGAACAATGTTTTCCACAACCTCATTACATAATATTATACACAACTAGATTATTATTCTATCCAAAACCTTTCTACCCCATAATATTCATAATAATGCTAATCCCACTATATATTATTCCACATAATGTAGCATATAAGAGTGCTCAATCTTTTATTATATATTATAAAATATCTACCCCTTAGTGGACAAAAATATCTCTAATAAATTTTCAAAGAACCCTAATTTATGTCATTTATAGTTTAGAAGAGAAAAATAAAAATTATTAACACACATGTGAATTTATATCATACCTTGAGAAGTACGGGTTCCATAGACAAACTGACTAAGTGTAGGGGGTTTAATAGAATCCAATAACTGATTGATGCCTCTAAAAATATTACTTGGGTAAAGCCTTCTTCATGATATCATTGACATGATGTTATCTAGTAACATACTTCAATTCTACCAAACCATGCTAAACTTTTTCTTTGATAAAGTTAATTTTTTTAAATGCGCTTCATCCATGAGTGGTGGATGATATTTTATTAGTGATTGATTTCACTTGAATTATAACAATTGATTCTAATTGGATACTTCACATTAAATCTCATATCTTTAATCTTATTCATCATCCTTAATAATTTTTTATAAGATAGAGTAGCAATAATATATCAGTTTTAACTATTCTCAATGATATGAATTCATGATTCTTATCCATCCAAGAAATATGTAATCATATAATATATAATTCACCAGTGGATATTGACTTTTTATAATATGTTAGATCAGAAAAATATACACATATATATCCCAAAAACTCATTGTTTTGATGTTGAAGTTAAGGAAAACTAAAACCCATCATTATTAGGACTCTTCTCTGGGGAATACTTTGGTACCCTATGGCATGTGATGAACACAATATCAGGTTGTTTCAAAAGTAAATATAATAAGGTCCCAATAATGAGTATTTATTCCATGAAATTGATGGATTTATACCCCTCAACCATTTAAAAATTCATATAGTTAGAAACTAGTGTCTTCGTAATCTTGTAATCCTCAATTCAAAACGTAACTAGTGTATTTGGATTTACATATGAATTTTCCATAACTTCCTTGTATCACTTGAAAGATAAGCAAAAACATTAACTTTATAATGATAAATATTTCTAACTCACACCTCTTATGTTATGAAAACTTCATTCACTATTCTCTGTTCAAACCACAACGAATAATTTCATCTATATATATAAGCCCCATTAAACATTGACCATTATCCCTATTGATATAGAGGTTGTGATCAACTAAACCATCCATTAAACCAAAAATCTTCAAGTATTTATCATGTCAAAAATACCATGCTCTTGGATTTTTATTCATCCTATATAAAACATTCTTTAATTGTGAAACAATTTCCTCATCTACCTGAATAATAAAATCATTTGGCTTCATAATGTATAAATCTTCTTCCAATACTCCATTTAAGACCATTAATCTGATTTCCTCCTCTAATATCAAGAATCCTATATACACTTTAGTGTCCATGAATAATCTAATTATTTATAGCCTAGCCAAATGAGATACTTTCAAATCCACATTAATAATTTCAATCTTTTATTTTTCAACATAAACAATTCATTCCATCTTTTTAATCACCGTGTTTTACTCATTCAATTTGTTATTGAAAACCCATATCGTACTAATGAAATTATATCCCACAAACCTTAAAAATATCTCCAATGTAAGATTATTCTTGATTTGGTTAATCTCATTATTCATATTTTGAAACCAATTCACATCTTTATAATCCTCTTGAAAACTATTTGGCTCTACCTATGATAAGAGTAAGTTTTGATATAGAGACATTATTCTCACCCTTTACCCTTGTGTTATTTTGTCATTGATGATATTATTATCATCAATTTCATCTCTAATTTTCATCGTCTATGCAATTACTTTTCTAACTGCACACTTATCATCATAACTGTCTTATTTAGAATTATCATTATCACTATGTTATTCCCTCAATCATATCAATACCTCATCTCCATCTTCCAGAATTTGTTTAATCCTTTTCTATATAATCTACTCAATTTACACTAAATAGACATATTTTATTTTAAAAATAATTCCAATCCATTTTCTAAATAACTTATATTATTTCTCTAGGACTAGTATCCAATATAAATTCTATCATATCCAAAAGTCTAAAACTTTCACTTTTTCTCATTATTGATATTAAATCAGTGACTAATTAAGAATCAAAAGTATTTAAAGGTTGGATACATTTTATAACACATCTATTATGGATCATTTTATTCTCCTAGATAGAACAACTTGCAGTTGAATATTTATATCAGGGTCATGATTTTCTACATCAAGAACATATATGGAGGGTATCTCATAATAAGAATAATTTTGTACTTGTTTTTTAAGAAAGGTTTTTTCATCTAGACTACACCATTTTTATGGGGAGTCCTCATTGAAAAATGTACTTTCTTATCTGTTGTTTCTCAAGATTTTCTAACCCATATCTATTTCTAACCATTATTCCTTTTTTTTATAATTTTATATTCATCGAACTAAAAATATTTTTAGTCTTTGTGTCATACTGAGTTATTCAATATAATACCTCTTACTTATGAGTGATAACCATCAACAATTCCATTATTCTAGATTCGCTGATAAATAGCATATTGTGTCACTTCCTATTAAAATACCTTGATTATATTGGTCCAAAAACATAAAAAAGAACTAATTCAATCACACTTGTTAACATCTTGTATTTCAACTTGTACATCTTCCAAACAATCTTCCTTCTTTGAATAACATTACCTTTTATTGGATAATCATGTGACAAATTTGGGATATCCAAAGATACATCATTATTTGAAGGATCTTATAAGTTTTTTTGAATCATTTTATAATTCAATTTTTCCAAAATATGTTTTCCCTACTTTTATAAAAATAAAAAACATTATTCTCTACGAATGAGTCAGTTATTCCCCTTTGTACAGTTCCCTGTCATTACAAATGTGACATATTGTGTGTTGATGATATAATTAGTCATAGTAAAATTTACTTCCTATACTAAGTCACATAAATTAATTACACTAAACATGTTCTTATTAGGACCTTCAATAACAAATACATCCTCACATATTATGTCATTACTTCTAATTTTGAAATTTCATGATCTAATAATTTTTAACCCTTCAACATTTCTAGGTTATATGTCACATTATTATTCATGTATGATTCTTATGACTAGATCCTTATTTTCTATCATATAGAAATTATTTCCAGTATCATGAATCCATCCACCATCAATATTTAATGCTCTCAGAGAAATATATACAACTACTACCTTCTCAAATGTTTTCTTTTTGATGCATGTGTTTATCTTTGCATCTGGTGATGAATTGTACATTTTATCTTCCTCAAAAAATGATGGTAAATATTCATATTTTAAATAAAAATAAATTATTTTTTAATTTGAAACCCATTTAATAATTCCTTGAGTTTTTTATGACCACTTTGACCTATCATGGGAACATTCCTCCACATTTTTAATAATAAATACCAATCCACATGGACATATATTCCACTCAAAAAATATTTGAAATTAGGATCATATCATGAATGATTAAATTTTATTGAATACTGTTGTTTCTATTATTACCTTCAATACCTATTGGATATGAAAAACAAAATTGGTAATGTATCATCTTCTACAATAATAACATCTAAACATGGTCTATTATTATTTAAATTTTCAACCACACTATAGTTATTTAGGGCTCTTTGAGTGTTCTAATTCTGATTCATACCCTAAAAACATTAAATTTGGTGTGGGAGTTTGTGTCCAAACATCAATTATTGCTATGTTATACTTTATATCAACACCTAAATGATAATTTTAATACTAATATGTCTTTTTGTTTTATGGAAAATTCTCTATTTGTCTTATAGGACCTCAATACACCTTCTTCACCTTATATATAGCATGTACAATATAATTTCCTATTTTTATTGTATTATTAATTATTCTGTCTTGATATTCAAATATTATTCACACTCTAATGAATTCTTATGAAATGTCTTTAATGTATTTGACATGATATCTCACAATATTTTTTAGATGTTCAATGATCTAGTTATATTCTTCAACCACATTTTAATGTTAAATAACCTTTTATGATATTTATAGCATTTAAATTTTGATATTTTCAATTTCTACCCTTAAGTAACACTTCAATTTTTATTATAAGATTTTATATACTTTGGTGTCATAAACTACTCTATTTTCTTTCATCAATTTAACTCTAAAAGCAACTATATCTTGAAGGGAAGCTTTGAAATATATTTAGAGTTAAACTCTCTCTTATACTTCCACATCATCATTTCCATTGTATTCCTTATTTTTCAAATATTACACAAAATATATGAGAACATATTTTTTGAGTTCTATGTATTCCCCCAATATCTTTTATCTCTATTTCTTCTAAGTTGTTATCCTACAATGAAATCAAGTTATTATTTATGAAAAAGTTTCATAGTGCTCTTCCTACCTTCCACAACACTTGAAGATCTCTTTTTGTGAACTTTATCACAATACTCATCATCATCTTAAACATTATTTGGACACTTTTTTGTGAGTTTCCCAACCTTTCTACATAAAAATAATGTGATCATAAATTTTTCTCTAAACATTCTTTTTCCTATTTTCATATTTTTTAGAAAAAAATGACTTGGATTTATTTACCTCTTATTATTCCTAATAATTTTTCATAGTGAGTTCAAATCCTTGAAATCAGCATCCTTAGACATCACTTTCTTCAAAACATCATTGTTATCATTCCTCATATCACTTTAAAAATGGGTAATTTGAATATTATCCAATTTCATATATTTTGGATCTTTATCATTAAATATAGATATAATTGGATTAAACTAATGTGTAAATATTCAATAGATTCACATAATGATCTTCAAAACATCAAGGGTTTCCATTAGACAAAACATGTCCTCAATAATCCCACTGAAATGATCAAATAATTGATCAACATAATCATTTACCTAAATCCTAAAATAATCATATTAATTTCATAGAACATTAAATTTAACTTTTCAAACCTTAAAGTCAACTCCATTGAGATTAAATAGATTTTAATGCATCACGTGTGTGGATTTAACTGATATCACCTTCTTGTATAATATGTTGTATAAGGCTCAACCTAGGACATTGATTCTTATATTATCAGCATCAATATCCTTACACTCCCCTTATGAGAAATATTCACTGCCCATACTAACAACAGTTCCCAAAAAAAAAGTTGTATAAACGTGCATACCTATTGATAAAAAGTTTCTTTATATCCAATTCATCAATATTTTTAAATTATTATCATAAATAATATGAATCTATTTTTTATTTACTAATTCAATTTCTTCCATATAACATTGAGTTCCACTAACTTGAACCTTCAATGATGATATAACTTATCACACCTAAGGAAGAGAAATACCCTGATTGGGGATGCATTAATGGATATTTAATTCTTTGAATAAACCTCACCAATAATTTTATTCCACTATTTGTAGGAACACTTATATACACCTTATAATATATGATGTGATAGTGTATATTAATCAGGATGCTTGTGATTTTATATATTTAACCCACACTACCATAATCGAAGGATTATACAGTGTCGGTGTGTCAATGTGCCAGAATCACTAAGTTTCTACTTCTATACACTATTTGGAGTATACTCACTATGAACACTAATTCAAAATCAATCACATTTTGAGAAAGATACAATCTCCTTGTCTAGATCATAAAAGTTTTACATGTTTGAATAAGGATCACTATCCCTCTTATTTCACTACATATTTTGTGTTAAAATCTTACTACTTTCTCTTATAATGTGTCATAATTGTTCCTTTTGTGGATTATTATTATCAGTTTATACAACTTTTGATATAGAAAAATTGAAGTTTCATGAAGGTATAATTTAATCCAAATTATGAATTACATTTTACCATGAAATATCCAAACATTTTCATTAATGTTTTTTAACTCCATTATTGTGTACAATGATATACATTTAACTGAAGTTTACACAAATATCAATCATGTAACTTCATTTTTTTTGAAATTTTTTTTCATATAAATTACATTCATCCATAAAATAAATTTTTATAATTTATAAATCAAAAAATAGTAATATGATTTTATCTATATATTGATCTCTCTTAATGATGGGATTACTGTCAAATTTGTTGGAGGGACATATCCATCACACAACCCTTCATGCATAAAAATTTGTGGCCTCAATTCTGGAAATTTTCACAAAACATAACTTTTGTTATAAATTTTGACATCTTCACATTAACAAGAGTCTTATTAACATTCAAAAATCTATCTTCATTGTTCTAAAACACATGCATTACTCTAAAACTCTATGAAAACTTCTCATTAATACTATGATCACTTCCATATCCATTCCTTAATGAAAACCCCATGGTCTTATCCAATCTTGATGTCAATTAACATGATTTTTCAAAATATTCAGCCCAAAACTCTAAAAATTCACCATTTGGGATTTCTCCCAAAAAAATAAATGATTTTAGAAAATAATTAAAATACACTAATTATTTTGTAAGAATGCCGTTTATTATAAAGTACATTTTTATGAGTTATAAATTTTATGATGTTTATTACTTTTAAAGAATCATTTAAATAAAATGTATATATAATATTTAAGGATTTATTAGTAATGTAAATAAATTGCATCAAATAAATAATTAAGGAGCTATACCTGAAATTTAATATTATTATTCATATCTAAACAAAATTAATTTATTTAGGATTTTTTTTATTATATATTATATATTTATATTTAAAAGTTAGATTTTACATATATATATATTTATAAACAAATAACTAAACATTCCTTAATTGATTATCAATTTGTCTCTTTTATTTTCAAAATTCATATTTTTCAATAAATTACTTTTCTAATTGATGTGTATTTTTATTAATTAAATAAATCTCTATTAAAGGGTTTTTTTAATGGAATTTATTTTTTATTTTTATAATTGTAATTTATAATTCATGTAATGACTTTTACTTGGCAAGGAAGAAGATTAAATTCATTTTTTTCTTAAATATACATTTTTCTAAAAATTATTTTCATGTGTTATCCATTCTTACATAAAATTTAATATTTATAAATTTTATAAATTTTATCCAATAAAATTTATTTTATATTAGGAATAATCATTTAAAAATTAATTAATATGGTGAATTTAATTTTTAGTTAAAAAAATATGATATCGAGGAAAAGGTTTGTTACCACGGTAAGTGTAAAATGAGGTAAAATAGTTTAATTAAGTGGTAAAGTCATGACATATCTCTAAATTTGTGTTTTATGGAATTATAGACCTAATATTATTTATTTCACATTATTTTTATTCTTTTTAACCACACTTTGTGAAAAAATTACCTTTCTTATTCACTAGGTCAGGGGTGTGGTAAAAAAGCCACTCTAGAGCACTTATAAAAGCACCCCTTCTCTGCAAACTTCAACACACACATTAACTTCATTTTTATCTTTAATATAAGTGAAGAATATTTCCCTAGTAATCTTATACCATTTTGTGTTGATTTTTGTGTCTATATAATTCCCAAATTTCTTCAAAACCATATTAGCTTCTAAGAGAAGATATAATTTCTTCTTTATTTATAGTGATTTATTATCCTTTACTTTACTTTACCTTATTCCACTAAAAATTACTTATTATTATTTATCACATTAATAAAATATTAATAAGATCATTATACTTATTTAATAATTATATTTTAATATAATCACTTAATAATCAAACATGTCTATTGATTAAATTTTGTTCTTGGTTGGATCGGTTTAACAGTCTACATGGAAAATGCTATAATTTTTGTTATAATTAATTGATATGATAAGTTAATTACTATTAATATATGATAACAATCATTAAATAATTTTTCCTATGTGGTTTTTTAATTTTAATATTTATATTTAGTTTATTATTAATATACAAACGTATGTTTGTTAAAAATTAATGAAATAAGCACATGATAGATTTCATCTTTGAAAACCGTACCCTAAACATCAATATATTAAAACTATAACTTCATAAACAATTATGGATATAATAAAACATAAAATTTATTATAATATAGATTTTTATCTCATTAATATGGAATAATGATTGAGACTACCATACCTAAACATACAAGTAATAGTTTAAACTACTGACAACTGATGATCAGTATGAATAGAAAATAAGTAATTGGTATTTAATAAAATAATATAAAAGATTAATATAAAGTTCTTATACATTAATAAATTTTTTAATATACTATTAATGAGTCTTAGTTTATTAAATAGTAAGTTATTATACGTACAAGCAAGTAGGAATCCATGGAATGGATTTTTGTTAACTCGGTTTCCTTTTATTTTGTTATAATATTTCTTCTTTAAAATTATTATTATAAATAGGTAAATTATATAATATTACTGTATTATATTTTGATTTATATTATTTATCTATATTTTTTAATTTCATTCTCAGAATACTCATTTTGATTGATTATTACATTATAAAATAATATATTTTAATGGTTTTTTCTTGAATCAACCTCCCTTATCTGAGTCATAATAATTTATCATTGAAAATTACATTCCAAATTTTTGATATTATATCCATATCAATTGATATATTATATTTTATTTTCCTATATAGGGAAATTACATTTTTATTTCAAAATATTTTTATTTTATAGATTTAATTCTTCATAAAAATATAACATTGTTAAGAATAATTCATATCCTCTCTTTTGTATTTTAATCCTTTGTAACTATATTCCTACTTACCAAATCAATTATTTTATTATTTTTAACTCTTTCATCAATGTGCGTTCCTTTAAAACTATAAAAAATATTAATAATTAATTTCTCTTTAGTTTTTTATATTCTATATCTTACACTCAATATTTATACTTCTTTAACTTTATTCCATTTTATGGTTCCATTAATTTTAATTATTTTATGATTTCTAATTTCTTCTTATAACCCTTTTGTGTAAAATTATTTTGAAAGTGTCTTAAAAATGTTTGTTTTTGTTATATTTGTACAAAATCATTAAGAAATTTGTTTCTTTAATTTTTATTCCATTTCCCTCTCAACTTAAAAAAATATATATTATATAGAGTTATGTTTCATGGATTAACCTCTAAATAATATTATGATATACTTCTTTTTTGTGATATAATTCTTCATATTAATTGATCTAATTATTGATTTCCTTTTATCTGATATCATTTTAAAATGTTATGTAACCAATTTTCATTCCTTAGGTTTTTTAAAATAAGTTGCATGATTGATTTCATGTGGAACATATATGTATGTTTTATCATTATTTGATGAGTGTTTCTAACACATCCCACTAATTAATTTGGATAAGATTTATATATCATGGGATAATATTGTTATACATGGTCCATTTCACATACATAGCTTATTTTAAATTTATTTTTATTTTAATTTCCATTAATGCTTTGTTTTGGGGGGTTTCCAAAGTTTTTATGGAAAATAGGTGAGTTTTCATGAATTGGGCCAAACCGTGAGCCCAATTCCAGTTTTAAAAATAAATTTTTTTTCTTTTATAACTTATTCATTTTTTAATATTTTTCAGTAATTCCAACTCCTAAATGTCTTCCCCTGATATATTAACACCACAATTAAAATTTGGAGCCTTTTGAAATCCATAACAAAGGTGTATATGGGTTTTATTTAAGGGATTGTGCCTGCCCGAAAGCCCAATTCCAGTTTTAAAAATAAATTTTGATTAATTAATAACATATTCATTGTTAAGGATTTATCGGTGATTCCAAGCCCAAAACACGCCCCTTGAACCCAGAAGCGCGTCCAATATCATTCCACCCTCTTTTCATCTCATTTTAATTGCAGTTTGGGTCGAAACTTCTGAAGAACCCAAATTTCGGGCAGATTTATAAAGGTAATTTGTTTCCTTCATAACTCTTTCGATTATTACTCTTTTTCCCCCATTCAAATTCCTAAATGATCTACCTATTCTTGTTCTAACCTCCCTTGAAGGTTTGAGTATTTTAGAAATCAGCTACTGGTATTTTGGGGGGCGATTTCTCCAAGATATTTTAAGTAAGTTGTTCTCCTCTTTTCTTCATTCAATTTGTTTAGGGTTACATCCAATTTACTTAGGGTTTCTTCCTTTATCATTGAGGTTCCTTATGTCCAGGAAGTAGGGTTTAAAAATTAGGGTTTTATCTTGTGTTTCATGTTCTGAAATTCTGGTTTTAGGTCTGGTTTACCTTCCTTGAGGTGCGGTGGTGGTGCGTTTGAGTTTTCGCACAAAAGATTCAAGGGTTTCCTTGGTGTTGGTAGGTGATTCCATTGTGTATGAAATCTTTGTGAATTGGCTACTGTTTTTATGGTATTTTCATGCTTATTAAATTTTATTATTTATGAAAAATATAGTTTTAGTGGTGTTTGTATTTAAAATGAATCCTAAAGGCCAATTTCATGTGAAATTGGGGGTTTTTCATAGAAATGTTTTATTAGTTTAATTGGGGATACCCTAAAAGTAACTAGTTGATTTTATTGAACTATAAAAGGGATAAAATACTGTTTTAAATGATTATACCTTGTGTTTGTTAATGAAAAATCTGGTTTTAATGGAGTTTGTGAACCACATGAAATTCTAAGATTTGTGTTGTGTAAAAATGGAGACTTTGCAATGATGTCGTTTCTTGAACCATATGGGGTTGCCCTAAAAATGATTTTGTGTTTTAACTGAAATGTAGTGGGATCTCCTTTATGTTTTGGAAACTTAAATATGTGCACATAGTATGCAAGTGAGGTTTATAAGGTGTTTTGTGTCCGAAACACTACGAGATTTTTGAGGAATTGTTTTATGAAAAATCTAAGTGTTTTGTTGCGTGTTTTAAGTGGTATAAAATGTGATAGCTACTGTATTGGTTATGATTGACTAGTAATGATGTTTTATATGAAAATTTATTTATGTTGCATGCTGAAATTTATTGAGCACAAAAGGGGAAGCCCGGGTACCTAGGTGGGGTGGATTTGTACTAGTACGGCTAGTGGACCGGATGGGTTTTGTCCCTGTTTCACTTAGCATTTGGATAATGACAACTCTAACTAAACTATGTGGATGATTATTGGGGACCACTAGGTTATGGGTATGTTCTCTAATAGTGGCTCGTGCAGGAGAAAGGATTTTGCTATGATTACTTTACACCGAGGTACGAGGTACATAGGCCCCAAGACAACCTAGTGCCTAGGGGTGTTCCCAATGTTGTTGCTCATTGGATTTGTAGTATCTACCCATGTCTTAGGGTGTGTTTGGAAGTAAATTACAGTATCTAACATTTCTATTTTAATGTGTTAGTATTCTAAAAATTTTGGATTGAAAACTATTTTCAATTAGAGGTTTCATTTCTTGAAATTTGAACACTACTTTTCCTTGCGTTTGAAAAATGCTTTCTTTTTCACATTGTATTTCTTACTCTTTGGAATCATTTTGTGGTATCATACTGGGCTTAGGCTCACACCCTACTTACACCCCTTGGGTGTAAGTAGACTTGGTTATGTTTGATTCAGGTAAAGGAAAGGCTAAGGGTGATGGCGGTTCATGGTGTTAGTTCCAATTCTTGGTGCGGAGTTGTGGAGATAGCTTGGGGGCGATGACCCCTTGTCGTGTGGAGTCCTTGGGGCTGTCTTAATGCTATAATTATTTTTATTTGGACCACTTGTATAATCTTTAAACCAATGTACTCGGTTCTGGTTTTCACTTAAGTCTTGTTTGGCTAAAAAATTTCAGATTTATATTATGGAATGTTTTTAATGTTTTATGCTTTCATACTCGGGTAAATCGTTCCCAAACCTATATTAATGATACCTGGGCACTTGTGCCAGCCCGTGGGGATAGGGAACGCCCTTCGGGTCATGTCACGGGCTGGGTTTGGTGCCGGTTTTGGCGGTGACCAGATTCGGTTCGTGACAAAATGGTATCAGAGGAGGTTCGCTCCTTGGGTCATGTTATTTGGGGAAGAGT
The DNA here is from genome assembly GCA_963277665.1 of Viscum album. NCBI lineage: Eukaryota > Viridiplantae > Streptophyta > Magnoliopsida > Santalales > Viscaceae > Viscum > Viscum album. The sequence goes on from OY728128.1 coordinate 2,112,106,853, forward strand.
CAGCATAGTCTGGAGCTAGGATTTTTGGGACATGAAATTTCACTAATGGGTAGTGTGCCTGGCCAGCACACCTCATGAAGGGATTCAAGTCACCATGGTAAGTATGGATTTATTTGAGTTCTTTGGTTTTCTTGGTTTAATGATGACTATGGGAAATGAAAAGAGAGTTGGGAGAATAATCTCAGTGAGCTCGCAGGGCCTGGCAAGCCATGTGGAGCCATGGATATTTCCCTAGAATACTCTCTGTGACGGCGAAGTGATTGGAATATGGCTGCCAACCATATGTCCAAGTCACCCACCGAAAGTAGTTTCCTCTTGCATTGTTTTGTGCTTTAGTTTTGAAATCTTAGCACTTTGGTTTTAAGGTGACTTGGTTTTAAGAAGCGTAAAGTTTTTATGAAATGATTTTCAAATAAAGAGGGAATGGTTTGGTTTATGAAATGGCGGATCCGAATTTTCAGAATTGTTTTGAAATGTAAAATGGTGTGCTTACACCTCTTTGAAAGTAGGAACTATATTGAATTTGGTTTTGAAATGTGTTTCCAATAGAGTTTTCTAAACAATTAGAGTGTGTTTTAATGGGATGATATGTTTCGAAATTGATGTGAATAAATTGAAAGTGAGTTCTTTTCTAAATTTTTGTGTCCTTATGAAATGTTTTGTAAGATGTGAATTGGGATTTCAATCTCATTGTTAGCAGTTTTGAGAAAAAGGTTGGGTTGGTTGACCATTTTGTTTTTGAAAAGTGGAAGGAAGTTTTGTTTTACCCTTTGGTATTTCCATGAGTGACCACATGCATGGGGTTATATGGGATGATGGATGGTTGATGGCACGACTGGATGAGTGATGGGATGGATATGAGGAGGGTGCCCAATGTGGCACAAAAACATGCATGTGTGAGGCCCATGGGGTACCATTGGTGGATACGCTTACTGCTAAACCGTTTGTTTTCAAAGAATTGGTTTTAAAGAAAAACATGATGTCTTGATGAATAGTTTGGTATGGTTTGTATTATGGGTTTTTTAAAATGTTGATGTTTTGGGATGTTTTGAGTTCAAGAACCCCTTCTGTTTGAACTGTGTTTTGGGTTTGTGTTTGGTCGGTAAGCTGTGTTGCAGGGATGGTTAGTGGTCTCTTTTGAAATTTTTTTTTTGGGATGCCTTTACAGTGGTTCCCTTCATGTATTTGGATTTGGTTTGTGGCATGTTTTGACCAATGGACTAGTTTGGTTGGGTCCTTGGGTTCTCTCATTGGATAAGGTACGCCCCCATTAAGGGTTAATGCACAACTGAAGTGCAACCCGTTTTGTTTCGCCATTGGAAAATCCTCCAGTTGATCAATATAAATAATATTTTATCGAACATTTATTTTATTGAGTCTACACCCATTCATTTCGTGGATTTTTCGATCCTCTTGTAGTGGGATAGTGCTTGGGGAAGGTTGAAAGAGACCTTAGTTTCTTAAGTTTCCTGATTCACCAAAGGTGGGAGTGTTCTTTCGTTGTTAGTACAGATGAGTGTCTTGATGGTGTCTAAGAGGGCCTCTGGGTTCTTTATAGTTTCTTTGAAGAAAGAGTTATTATTAAACAACCAATTTTGAGATTTAGGTCATGATAGGATATTGTGTCCACTTTTTGGACTTATCTGTTGTTTAGGGACTTTGAATATGGTCACGTTCCATGTATTGTTTCTGTCAATCGTCAGGGTCATGTTCGGTGATGCATTGTGAGGTTGTGTGCTCTTTTGACCATAAAGGAGAATGTCACAACATCCTTTAAGGTTCTATGTTATGTTGGGATTGTGTCTCCCTTGGTAAAAACATCAAATCCTCTATCTTAGAGGAAGGTGTTTATACGTGTCTTTCCCTTCTATTGTTTCTCACCCAAAGAAACAAGGTGCGATGTTTGTGCATCTCCTGATCCCTTGTTTAAATGAAATGTTTGCTTTTGGTAAAGTGGGTTATAGAGTGTGTTATGTCTTGATAAACCCATCAGGGTATGCAGTGTATTTGTTTGTGGCACCGAAAGAAGAAGTTCCACATAGGGGTTTCAATAGCCTAACTGCGTGGCCGAAGATGCTTCAATATTTTGAGATCCAGCCATAGGTCCCGGAGAGAAGCTGGCGCGTAGTCAGGGGAAACACCAGTGTCGTTTAAACACTTGTACAAAGTCCTATCCTCAGTATGAAAGATAGGAACAGTTTAAACCTATGGTTTCATCATCTTCCTTCTGTTGTTCTCGTTCAGTAGAAATAGGTAGAGGGCCTTGTACCCATGTCATCGCCTAATGTTTTTCCCTCCCACGTTGGTTTCCATTGAGTCATTGGAGAATGGTTGGAAATTTGGCTAGAAAGTTTGAGCACACATTTTGTGCATGATTAGTAGTGTCAGTGTGCTAGGAAGCCACGTTCAAATAATGATCAGCATAGTTAGTGCATGGTTTCCCAAACCGTGCGGTCTGACCCTGCACCCTTTCCAAATCTTAAAAAAAAATTGGGTCTTTTTGTGTCGGCCCATGCTGGTCAGTTAAGATGGTTGGTTCTTGTGGTGGGAAGACCCACTGTGGGTATCATGTATATTATTTTGTAAATTTCTAATTTATGTATACCCCTTGTACTAGGGAGTCTGTTTGGGCCTCCCCCTATTAGTGTCTTGATTCTGTCTCGGGGAAAAAAAATTAAGTTGTCTCTTATGGTGGGGAGCCCATTTGTGTCTCTTCATATGAGTAACTCATATTTTTACTTGGTTTTATATGGGAAGTAGGTATTATAATTTGGAGATATCTAACTGCCTATATCTTACTTTGGTAAACATTTATATTGGAGAGTGACCAATGGTTTAGTTATAGTAGGGCAAGTGTAACCTTGTTCGATGTTGTTGTTTATGTGGGTAAATTGATTGAGTATTGTTCTGATTGTGTTTGAGGAGTTTTCATTTGGGATAAAGCATGAATGTGCTTAATAATTTCAGAAAAGTCGTGTATGTTTTGGCTGTGAGAGTATTCCTTCCTTCATTGATCACTGGAGGTGTTATGGCCTTTGGGGGAGAAACCTGGCAAGAGAGTACCTCTTGGTTTCTCAGTTGAGTTTGGTTGTTGCTTTGGCCTTACTGTGACTTTCTGGGGCGGAAAGTTTTCATGGTGGGGAGAATTGTCACATACATAGCTTATTTTAAATTTATTTTTATTTTAATTTCCATTAATGCTTTGTTTTGGGGGGTTTCCAAAGTTTTTATGGAAAATAGGTGAGTTTTCATGAATTGGGCCAAACCGTGAGCCCAATTCCAGTTTTAAAAATAAATTTTGTTTCTTTTATAACATATTCATTTTTTAATATTTTTCAGTTATTCCAACTCCTAAATGTCCTCCCCTGATATATTAACACCACAATTAAAATTTGGAGCCTTTTGAAATCCATAACAAAGGTGTATATGGGTTTTATTTAAGGGATTGGGCCTGCCCGAAAGCCCAATTCCAGTTTTACAAATAAATTTTGATTAATTAATAACTTATTCATTGTTAAGGATTTTTCGGTGATTCCAAGCCCCAAACACGCCCCTTGAACCCAGAAGCGCGTCCAATATCATTCCACCCTCTTTTAATCTCATTTGCATCGCGATTTTGGTCGAAACTTCTGAAGAACCCAAATTTCGGGCAGATTTATAAAGGTAATTTGTTTCCTTCATAACTCTTTCGATTATTACTCTTTTTCCCCCATTAAAATTCCTAAATGATCTAACTATTCTTGTTCGAACCTCCCTTAAAGGTTTTAGTATTTTAGAAATCAGCTACTGGTATTTTGGGGGGCGATTTATCCAAGATATTTTAAGTAAGTTGTTCTCCTCTTTTCTTCATTCAATTTGTTTAGGGTTACATCCAATTTACTTAGGGTTTCTTCCTTTATCATTGAGGTTACTTATGTCCAGGAAGTAGGGTTTAAAAATTAGGGTTTTATCTTGTGTTTCATGTTCTGAAATTCTGGTTTTAAGTCTGGTTTACGTTCCTTGAGGTGCGGTGGTGGTGCGTTTGAGTTTTCGCACAAAGGATTCAAGGGTTTCCTTGGTTTTGCTAGGTGATTCCATTGTGTATGAAATCTTTGTGAATTGGCTACTGTTTTTATGGTATTTTCATGCTTATTAAATTTTATTATTTCTGAAAAATATAGTTTTAGTGGTGTTTGTATTTAAAATGAATCCTAAAGGCCAATTTCATGTGAAATTGGGGGTTTTTCATAGAAATGTTTTATTAGTTTAATTGGGGATACCCTAAAAGTAACTAGTTGATTTTATTGAACTATAAAAGGGATAAAATACTGTTTTTAATGATTATACCTTGTGTTTGTTACTGAAAAATCTGGTTTTAATGGTGTTTGTGAACCACATGAAATTCTAAGATTTGTGTTGTGTAAAAATGGAGACTTTGCAATGATGTCGTTTCTTGAACCATATGGGGTTGCCCTAAAAATGATTTTTTGTTTTAACTGAAATGTAGTGGGATCTCCTTTATGTTTTGGAAACTTAAATATGTGCACATAGTATGCATGTGAGGTTTATAAGGTGTTTGGTGTCCGAAACACTACGATATTTTGAGGAATTGTTTTATGAAAAATCTAAGTGTTTTGTTGCGTGTTTTAAGTGGTATAAAATGTGATAGCTACTGTATTGGTTATGATTGAACAGTAATGATGTTTTATATGAAAATTTATTTATGTTGCATGCTGAAATTGATTGAGCACAAATGGGGAAGCCTGGGTACCTAGGTGGGGCGGATTTGTACTAGTACGGCTAGTGGACCGGATGGGTTTTGTCCCTGTTTCACTTAGCATTTGGATAACAACAACTCTAACTAAACTATGTGGATGATTATTGGGGACCACTAGGTTATGGGTATGTTCTCTACTAGTGGCTCGTTCACGAGAAAGGATTTTGCTATGATTACTTTACACTGAGGTACGAGGTACATAGGGCCCAAGACAACCTAGTGCCTAGGGGTGTTCCCAATGTTGTTGCCCATTGGATTTGTAGTATCTACCCATGTCTTAGGGTGTGTTTGGAAGTAAATTACAGTATCTAACATTTCTATTTTAATGTGTTAGTATTCTAAAAATTTTGGATTGAAAACTATTTTCAATTAGAGGTTTCATTTCTTGAAATTTGAACACTACTTTTCCTTGCGTTTGAAAACTGCTTTATTTTTCACATTGTATTTCTTACTCTTTGGAATCATTTGGTGGTATCCTACTGGGCTTAGGCTCACACCCTACTTACACCCCTGGGGTGTAAGTAGACTTGGTTATGTTTGATTCAGGTAAAGGAAAGGCTAAGGGTGATGGCGGTTCATGGTGTTAGTTCCCATTCTTGGTGCGGAGTTGTGGAGATAGCTTGGGGGCGATGACCCCTTGTCGTGTGGAGTCCTTGGGGCTGTCTTAATGCTATAATTATTTTTATTTGGACCACTTGTATAATCTTTAAACCAATGTACTCGGTTTTGGTTTTCACTTAAGTCTTGTTTGGCTCAAAAATTTCAGATTTATATTATGGAATGTTTTTAATGTTTTATGCTTTCATACTCGGGTAAATCGTTCACAAACCTATATTAATGATACCCGGGCACTTGTGCCAGCCCGTGGGGATAGGGAACGCCCTTAGGGTCATGTCACGGGCTGGGTTTGGTGCCGGTTTTGGCGGTGACCAGATTCGGTTCGTGACAGTCCAGATTATGATTTTCTATGATTGTAATTCTATGTGGGGAGATGATTAAGAACACAAGTTTTTAAACATTTATACATGGATATGATGTAGTTATATATGCTCAATACTTTATTCATGGAAATTATATAGTTATTAATGTTAACATTGTTATGATTAACTATTCCTATGTTAGTGTCACATTTTTATGTTTTTCTTCCTAGTTCGTGATTTTTTTCTCAGGTTTCCTCATTCCTATTTCATTGTATAAAATATGATTTCATGGTGATAATTTTAGTTTATATGCATTTTTATCATTTTTTGTTATTGTATTATCATCTATTATGATTTTATCTCCTTTTTAATCACTTTTTTCTCACCTGTTCATGTTTTGTCACATAGTTATAGTCAATCCCACTATGACTTAATGATATGTTTTCCCTTATTAAGTGTTTGAGTTCACTCCTTATCATTTTATCCAATTTCACCAATAAATTATATTCTATAATATATCTTGGATGAAATCGTGTGTGTGTGTAATGTTTTGGGTATTATTGAATTATTATTATCGTATAATATGGATATTTTTATAATCTCTAAAGACACTAAACCTATGGGTATAGTATGTGTGTTTTAATATTTAGATGATATGTATAATCAAAGAAAATTATTTTTATATTTTTATGTCTTCTATGATGGCATCAATGTGTTGTGTAATGTTTTTAATTTTAACACTGAATCTATGAGTTCCAATCTTGGGGTTCTTCTGTTGGTATTAGAGTAGGACTTAGATTTTTTTTGATATTTTTTTATTGATATTAGAAGGATTAAACTTATAGGATCCTAATTTGAACTAAAATAGTTATAGTTTAAACCAATATTTTTATATTTTACCTAATGATGTCATATATTGACTAAATATTTCCACAGTTGAGTCAAAATTATCAAGTATGTTAATGAAGTTTCCATATGATAAGATATCTTTTGATTGACTTATTTTATTAATGTGATGGATTATTTTATAATAAATGGTATTATCATGATTCATGATAACCATTTTTTTAGTAATTAGTTTGGAAATAGGATCAGGGTAATTAAGTGGTGAAAGGTGAATATATAAAAACTCATTCAAAATCAATATGTCTTACCACCAACCAAATTATCATTCTCAAGAAAAAATAATTGAGATTAAAAAATATCAAAAATATCCTATTATAATAGAAATTATGTGTTATTTAGTCTTACATCAGATACTAAATTATATTTTTTAATAAACATATCTATGAATTCAATTTAATAATATCCTCATTTATTTTCATTGGTCATATAAAATTTAAATTTTTAGGATAAAATTTATTTGGGGGATATCATAACTATTAGATCCCATCAATGTTTCTAGGTATGCCTCTCTTTTGTTTTTTGGTTAATATTTTCTTTCGATTGTGTTTTTATCCTGATAATATGTCATTTGAATAAACATATTCTTGGGTTGTAAGGAAAATTGGTATGGAATGAAGAGTATTCTTGAGGTGAGAATTTTTGGTGAAAATCACCAAAAGTTTGGGGATGTATCCTTTTTTGAATTAATGGAGTCTAAATACAACTGGGTTATGCGTTTCATGGGTTCTTAGTGATATGAGAAACTTTAAATGGGTTTTAGTAGGAAAATTGGATTAAAAATTGACTTTAAAACATTTACATGTTGCATAAAGGTATTTCACATCATGTGATTGTTTGATGGTTTTGTGAAAATAAATTTGAGGTGATGGGTTTTTTGATTTATTGCATTAAATATATTTACATGACTTGAAATCACAATACATGCCATATAAATTCCTGACATGCTATTTTAAACATGTTGTGAAGACGAATTATCATTGTTTCTGCTATATCTATTCTCATCTTGACCCACGGGCTTTCTCTATGTGATTTTAGGGTGCCAACTTCTATTTTGGAAATCCCATTTCTGAGATTGATTGATGGTAAGACTTTTCAATTAGGTTTCTTTCTTCTCTTCCTTCTTCTCCAACTTTTACAATGACATCCCTTAACCAATTTCATTTTTCGTTTTGATCATGATCATTTTTTTACCTAGGAACCACTTTTCAATCATTTTCACCTTATTCCTTATGGGTGTTAGTCGTTGGAAGCAATTTTGGTTCATTAGTTAAATATAGGGGGTCTAAATCTTCACCCTATGGTTTGAAAATTATTATGTTTATAAAATATTTTAATTAAACCATTGTTTCATATGCCTAAATTATTTAATTAAAAAAATGGAATTATTCCTTGAAGTCCTTTGGTTTCAAATGGGTTTTTAGCTAGCCCATGGATTCCCAAGGGTCGAGTAAACAATGATTATAATTGAATTGGAAAATGTTTTAATGTATGTTTATGATGAAATATAACCTAGGGTGATTTCATATTATAGAATACCTAAATTGTGTCTTATTTATTATTCATATATTTTTTTTAATTTTGAATTAAATTTTAAGGGAATATGAAAGAATAATTGTAATTTTCATAATTAACCATTGATAATTGTGTTGTGATATTATTATATCCATGTTGTATGATAGGGAATGTGTTCCATGTTGTAATGCTTATATATCAGTCCTAGGCCTAAAAATTCACACTTATATGCAGTAATGTTCATATGCAGTGGGCACAACCTTGTCTCATTCTATAATTCTTATAGAGAGAATGCTATGTTCAGTCCCATGTTGTAATCGTTATATGGAATTGACTCGGATGTTGCAATGCTTATAGGGATTTGAGCCTAATTGTTATAACTATACCATGTTTATATGTTTATGGTTGTAATGGTCATAAGATATTCTTAGACATATTCTATAGTTTTTCTGTAGATGGTTATTTTACCTTGGTTATATGGTTGTAGTTGGCATTATCGTAATACATACTTAGAAATATTCTAGCATAGATTTGAATCAGGTTGTTATTGTATTTTATTAATTATTAAATTAATTAATACACTTGATCATTGCTTTATTTCATACACTTATGATCATTCTGGTTTGTTTACACATGGTGGTGTTTACCTACTGATTTATGATCACACGCTATTCAGGCTACCATTTGGTACTCAAGAAGATATCTTGGATGCAGGTTTGGCTAAGGGAAAAGGACCTTGTTGTTGAATGTTTAGTTCTGGATGGGCTAGAACTTGGATATGGGACCGACGTGGGGTTTGAGACCCAATACATGAATCTTTTTGTATTATTCTTGTATCTTTCTATTATTTTCCTATCTTAACATTTAGTTACATTCTAACATTCCATTACATTATTCCTTATTTATTTATTATATTATTTAGCCATATTTTTTTGTTATCTCCACTATGTATTTACTTTGATTATTTCTATTCTATTATGATTTTGTTCTAATTCTATGAAACTTCATACTATGGGGTATAGTTTCCCCTCTATACATTTCTCTTCCATGATACTATTCAGAATCATCTGGCATATGAGGAGGAATGATTGAGGTCTCGTAACCATCCCTTTCCACCCATGTGAGAGAGTTCCATATTTGGGGACGTTACAAAGTTTTATCATAGGAGAAAGTTTTATTTTCTTCTGCTTTACTATTTTGGAAAGTTATAATTGATACTATGATGTGTTAGGATACGGTAATGGGCTTATTCATGGGAGTTTCTAATCAATGTATGGGAGAAAATCTGAGTTCATATGGATGAGACTATTTTTGTGTTTTGATCTTGTAAAAGTTGATGTAATATCAACTTGGGTGATTCACATGTTGTGTGAGGTTACAGTTTTATGATCTTACTATTTCTTGAGATTTGTACTGTGACTCGGTATGGCATGATATGAGAATAAATTCATCATAATAGGCACATAGAGATATATTTACCTTAATTTTTCATGATATGGGCATATATATTTTTGAATGTATTATATTCTTTCCTATAGAATTGTGAGATGAGTTGTTTGTTTCACTATATAAATGAAATCAGCTGTCAGTTCATGAAAAAATACTTATATCCCATGTCTAGAGAGACAAGGATTTTGTGGTTTTCAGTTGTAGTCACCTATTAGGGTTGACCTCAATTCTATCTAATTATCTAAGGTGTGCATTTGTATTGTAGAAAAAATGACTGCTCAACATCTTCAACTTGAGAATCATGAGAGTGGAAATAAGCACGCTCCAAACATGAATGAACTGGATATTTCTGAAGTTTCTAAGGATCATGTGGATTCTTAAATTTTTGATAGCTTATTTAGGGTCATGTGATCTATGGAAAGGGATATTCTTCAAATTTTTTCATAACTTTTTTAGCTAATAAGAGAGTTTCAGGTGCAGAATCTACCTCTGTTCACCAGGGAAGGGGAGCCAGGTAGCAGTGACCTGGACTCAGTGAGTCCTCATGATCTTCAAGCATCTCAAAACTCCCATGGAAAGGATAGTGAATCTTACTAGGTATATGATTTGGGGACCTACCAGGAATTGGAGGGATATTTTGGAATAAGTTGGGCAGTAGGGTGGCCTATCTTGGAAGGATGTTAAGACGAAGTTCCTAAGCTATTTCTATCCCAAGTCCTTGAGGGATGATAAATATTAAGAGTTCAATCATTTAACATAGGAGTTTTTTTCAGTACTGGATTATGCTTGACATTTTACCAAACTACAAATATTTTCACCTTCATTAGAAGCTGATGATATCTCTGGGGTGGGGTGTTTTAAAGATGGTATTTGTTATGATATCTGTTCTCATGTAAATGTTTTTAATTTAAGAGTATTCAAAGACATGATGAATTAAGAACTCATCAAAAAAGGAATCTGAGAGAGGCCAAAAGTAGTGGCTGGGATGTTTCAGTAAGGAAATCTGGAAGTTTTTCTTTAAGTGGTAAGAAGCTCCGTTATGAAATTTTCTTCCAAATTAGTTGTGGAAAAAGTAGTTAGCATAGTGAAAAACCATCACAAGATCATGCTTTTTTATAGTTCTATTTGTGTGGAAATTTTTTCCACAAGCACTAAAAGAGTAGTTACCATGTAGTTGAGTACTTTATTTTTTGTATAACGAGTCATCTTAAAAGGTTCAGTGAGAACATTACATATCATACAAGTGGTTGAGGATCAATACAGCCACTCGAGTCGGGATGGGGCTTAGCTACCCCTCAGTAGTCTGGTACCTGGAGCTCCATAGGTTGTTCAGGTTGAGGTAGGGGGCGTGTTACAACAGTTCCTGAGAAACAATACCAGGAAAGGTATATATCTCAGGCTAGTCGGACTGGATACTAGGTAAAAGGGATAAGTCAGTTTCATGTTATGAATACTACTCCAATTATCATGGATGTAGGACTGTTTACCTTCAAAGATATGATTCTTGTATCATCTAACTTAGCTGGTGTTTTGTTTGATACAAGAGAATTGAATTATTGTTTATCTAATCCTTTGTATAAATGGTTTGTTATTTTATATGGAAATATTAGATTCTATTTTAACAAATGACACACCTTTCAGAGTGAATTCAGAAAATATCAAACATTTCAATACATGTGGTATAGAGGTTGGTGGTTATAGTTTATTTTGGGAACTATTCATACTGGAAATGTTGGGATTTGACTTGATTATTGGTATGAATTTATTAGTTTTATACCTTGATCATATTTATTATTGTTGGAGGAGAGTTACTTTCCTATATATAAAAGGGAGCAGTTATTCTCACTAGGGTGAGTGGAATCTTCACGTTGGTCATGCAGGACCATTCCAGTGTAGATTGAATTTTATCACGACTCAGATTTATAGTAGTTATCTAGATAATGGTGGAATTCAGAGTGATTAACTTACTCTTGTGGTAGACCATTTTCATTGTGTCATTCCTAATTATTTCAATATCTTACCTCACGAGTGAGAGATCAGGTTCACTATCGAGTTGGTGTCGAGAGTAGATCCAATTTCTATCTATCCATACCGAATGGAACCCACAATGCTTTGATAGTTGAATGATTAGTTGGAAGATCTAGAATTTAGAGGATTCATATAGATGAGTACATCTCCTTGGGTTTCTCCAGTTCTCTTATCCAAAAAATCTTATGGATCATTTCATTTATGTGTGGATTATCAAAGGTTGAACCAAATAATGGTAAAGAACCAATATCCCCTTCCACACATTGATGATCTTTTTGATCAATTGATAGGTGTTCAGATATTTCCCAAGATTGAATTTATATTTCGATATCATCAGTTAATAGTGAGACTATCAGACATCCCTTATACTTCTTTTTGGAGTAGGTATGGATTGTATGAATTTTTAGTGATGTAGTTTGGGTTGAGTAATGTGCCTGTAGAATTCATGTCCTTAATGAATAGGATCTTTTGTCCTTTTATGGATTAGGTTATGGTACATTTCACTGATGATATATTAGTGTACTCTAATTTAGCAGACAATCATTCCAAACATCTTGACATCATCTTGAGTATATTGAGAGAGCATTAGATTTATTCTAAGCTATCGAAATGATGTTTCTTGATTAATGAAGTGAATATATTGGGACATTTCATCTCAAAGGAAAGAGTTCTGGTGGATCAAGAGAAAGTCACAACCATGATATCGGGACAACATACCAAGAACATCTTCAAAATTCATAGATTTCTGGGTTTAGTAGGTTATTACCAGTGTTTTATCCAAGATTTCATCTATTTGATAGCACCAATGTCTGGGATGACCAAAAAAGAGTTGAAGTTTGTTTTGTTCGATGCTTATGAGAGAGAGTTCCAGGACATGAAATGAATGCTAACCACATCACATATTCTTACATTACGTGTGTTGGGTAAAGAATATATTGCATACAATGACGCATCCGTATTTGTACTCAAAGTAGTTATGATGTAGGAGGATTAAGTGGTTGGTTGTGGCTTTAGGTAGTGGAGACTGCATGGGTGGAATTACCCTACTCATGATCCTGAGTTAGTAGAAGTGGAACAAGACCTATGATCCTAGAGACACTATATCATGGGTGATATTTTTGTGGTATACACTAATCAAAATATCCTCAAGTACATCTTATCTCAGTGATACCATAAACATAAGAAGAGGAGGTGGGTCAAGTATCTACATTCATTTTGACTTTGAAATGGATTATACAATAAGAAATGGAAACATTTTTTCCAATGATTTACGCCTAAATAAATAGACCTTTGTTATAAGGAGGTCTTGTGATGAGTGGAAGATAATTTCTCTCATTGTATATATGTATCTAGATATTTTAGAATCTTCTGGGTGAGTATCTCTAACATAGAAATCTATTATACTTGTGTATTTGGTCTAGATTACGGCTGATAATTTTTCTGATCTGGATGTATCTATTATAAGAAAAAAAATTATATAGTGTGAAGACACCATCATGATGGTCTCTCAACTATGAAAATTCTCTTCTTTTGTATGGATGAGTATGGTTTCCTACCGTCTTTCTTGAGGAGCCGATGAGGGAGTTTCATGCTTCTAGATAGGAACTACATCTTTGATTAAAAAATAAGTATCATGATCTCCATATATAGTACTGGTGGTTATGAATGAAGATGGATGTGTCCTAATTCATGGATAAATTCTTCACTCGTCAGTAGGTGAAAGATGAGTATCAGGGGATAGTTGTGATTTTTTAGCCTTTACTAATTCCATTGTGGTAATGGGATGATTTCATAAAGGATTTTGTGATAGGACTACATAGGATGACCCAAAATAATGATGTTGCATGGGTTGTTTTGGATTTAATGACTAATGTATCATACTTATTACATATTAAGAAAACCTTTATAGTTGATGATATGAAAAATATTTATGTGCATGTGGTAGTTTAGATGCATGGTGTCTTAAGGAGTATCATTTCAGATAGAGATCCTCATTTCACATCCTGTTTCTAGAAGGGTCTCCAAAAAAACCTTGGTATTATGATATGTCTTAAGTACATTTTTTTATCCACAAACTAATGGTAAATTTGAGTAGAATATTCAGGTTCAATAATATATATTATAGGCCAGTGTTTTTTTATTTTGGTGGTTCATGGGATCTACATATGGAACTTGTGGATTTTTCATATAATAATAACTTTCATCAATCGATCAATATGGAACCTTTTGACGCCTAGTATAGAAGGTCATGTCATTTTCCTCTATGATGGATAGAGGCAGGTGAGTTAGCACTTGTTAGTTCTAGAATCATTCAGGATATATCTGAACATGTTCAGTTCATCAGATAGTGGTTGGTGACCATGTGGTTTAGGAAGAAATCATACAATGACCATCAGAGATGACCAATAGAATTTGAGATTGGGATTCATGTTTTCCTTTAGTTTTATCCTAGGTTGTGGTAGTGTTTTGTAAAGAAACATGGAAATCTAAAGCCTAGGTTCTTTTTAGTTTGAAATAGTTGAAAGGTTCGATCTATTATAATAACATTTTGAACTTCCATAGTGCTACAATGTCATGCATGATGTCATTCACATGTCACAACTATGGAGATATCATCTATAAACTTCCCCTGTGATGAAAATAGCATACTTTGAGTTTATTATGATTCATCTTTTGAGGAGAATCCGATATAGTTTGTGGATCATCGTCAAAAATTTCCTTGAGGTAGGACTATACCATTGGTTCTGGTGCAGTGGCAGCATGGATGAGTTCGAGAGGTGAACTGAGAGAGGGAGTCTGATATGTAAAGACAGAGGATGAAATTGTTTTTTAATAACTCATAGTGATTCTTAGAGAAGAATATGTACGATCTGTTATAAGGTGGAGAGGTTTTAATATCCCCTCTCCTATTCTAGGTATGTCTCTCTGTGGGTTTTTCATTAATTTTTTCTTTTGGTTGTGTTTTCATCGTGAGAGTTTGTAGTTTGAATAAAAATTGTCTTCGGTTGTAAAGAAACATGAAAAAACCATGGACTATCCACACGGCAATCTCTATTGGAGAAAATGACCTAAATTTTAGGTATGTATGCTTGTTTGAATTAATTATGTCTGGATATAATTGGGTTAAGCATTTCATGGGTTCGTGGTTAGATAAGAAACTTTAAATGTGGTTTGATTCTTTTCAAAGAAAAATGGGATGAAAAATAAACTAAAAATTGATTACACGTAGTGTAAAAGGATTACACATTGTGTAATTGTTTGAGGGTTTTAATAAAATAAATCATTGGTGATGTTTTTTTAGCGTATTCCATTAAAAACATTTACACTACTTGAAATCACATTTTATGTCATCTAAATGCCTGATTTTTTTAAACATGTTGTGTTTAATAATTCTCAATGTTTTCGATTAAACTCTTCTCTTATCTACCTTAGGAATTTCTATGGGTTATTTTGGGGTGCCAAATTACCTTCTAGACATCCCATTTGTGGGGGATATCCCTAGTGATTATTTTTTTATTAGGCTTATTCATTCTCTTACATATTCTATAACCATTGCAGTTATTTCCCAAGACCAATAATGATATTGGTTTTGATTTTGATTGATTTTTATTAAGGAACCTATTTTCAATCATCTTCACCTTCTTCCTTGTGGGAGTTGTCTATTGGAATAATTTTTGGATAATCAATTATAGGTAGAGGTTCTAAATATTAACCCTATTGTTTGGTAATTTCCAAGTTTATGAAATATTATGATTATACTGTAATTTTGTACACACAAATTAATTAAATAAAAAAAGGAATAATTCCTTGATGTCATTTGGTTTCAAATGGATTTTTAACAAGCTCATGGATACCCATGGGGTGGGAAAACCATGACTATAATTGAATTGGATGATAAATTAATGTATGTTTAGCATGTCATGTGACCTAGGGTGATTTCTTGTTATAGAATCATGAAATTGTGTCTTATTGGTTCTTGATATAACATTTAATTAATTTTGAAATAAATATTATGTGGAATATGAAATAATAATATTAATTTTCATAATTAACCATTGAGAATTTTGATTTGATATTGTGATATCCATGTTCTATAACAGGGGACGTGGTCTATACTGTAATGATTATATATCAAGATCAGTCATGACACGTGCACACTTTAATTTTATATTGCTAATATGGAGTGGGCTCAGCCCAGTCCTATGAAATAATTCTTATAGAGAGTTTCCTATTACCAACCCCATGTTGTAATATTTTTAGGGCTCTGATTCCCGATGTTTTAATTGTTATAGAGCTTTGACCAGATTGTTATGACTATACCATGTTATATAGTTGTAGTTGGCATGGTCATAATATATGGTTAGAGATATTCCATAAAGGCATCGAAGAAGTAAATTTGACCTTTGTTATATGGTTATGGTTAGCATGGTCATACAACAGGCTCATAGATATTTCATCATAGATCCGTAACAGGTTTTTGTTTTATTTTATTAGTTGTTAAATTAATTAATACGTGTAATTATTTCTTTCTCGAATACACTTCTTATCATACTGGGTTGTTTAGACATGATGGTGTTACCAACTGTGTTATATGAAAACCCTATTCGAGCATCCATTTGGTACACAACTAGATTTCATGGATGCAGGTTTGGACAATGGAAAAGGACCATGCAGTTGAGTTTATGTTTATGGATGCGCTATAGTTTGGATATGTGACTGATGTGGGGTCCATTACCCAAGACTTGAGTCTTTTATTTGAGTATGCTAGTATTTTTCTTACATTTTCCTATAATGAAATTTAGTTACATTCTAGCATGTCATTACATTATTCCTTATTTATTTATTAGATTATGATGTCTCTTTTTCTGTTGTCTTCAGATATGTACATACTTCAATAATTTTTTTTATATAATGAATTTTTTATACTTATAAGAAGGGGTATAGTCTCCCCACAATATATTTCAAGCACTTTGTACTTGTCTGTAGTCTCTGAGTTATGGGGAGGCATGCTTGGGGTCTTGTAACCAACCATTTATGTCCACATGAAAGAGTTCCATATTGGGGATGTCACAATAACATCCTATATTTAAGTATTTATTTTATTTCCCTAAGTTAATTATATTTTTTTAATGATTAGATAATTAACTAAAAATAAATCATAAAAGATATCAATTATAATAAAAACATTGTATTCAATCATAACGGAACATTAAAAACAAAATTATGTGATGCCAATTATTTTATACCATTAACTATTATATACCATGGATGTAATAAACTAGATTTAAACATTACGTATTCTAGTTCATTACACTGTAAGTCACTTTCATTTACAAAAGATATTTTAGGTTTATATTATTATATAATTATGACATATCTTTCACATTACAAAACTGTATATTATAAAGTGGATACTTTCAATCAGTATCTATTTTTCCATAATATAAAATGTTAAAAATAAAACAAAATTATTTTCATGAAAATTGATTATGAAATTAAATTTGAATTATTATTTTTTCTTAACCACCCTTTATACCTATCAAAAATATCTTAAAATATAGTAAGAGAACACAAATCTCATTAAGGTACATAAAATAAAATAAATAAACCCATTATTCCATTATTATTTATAAAAAAATTCCTTTTCAATGTAATATTTGGGATCAAAATACACATTTTATTACCCAATGAATCACCTTAGCTACCCAAATATTTTCCAAAAAATAAAATAAGACATAAATTAAAACAAAAAAATCCTAATGTTTTCTTTGAAAACATGATTAACTCATTGAAATTTTTTTAAAAAGTTATACTTTCTTCCCATAAAAATTAAAAATTATTTATTTTAAAAATAATCTCATTGTTTAACTTTTTATAAATCATAGGATTACCGTAAAAACCCAAATCAATAATAGATTAAACATATTTGTATATTGGGATATCATTTTCCGTGTCACTCTTACAAATGGAATAACCATACAATCGAATTCCATACCCAATGCATTGGATCTCTATCATGAACCCATCCATCCTTGGTTTATAAGGTATCCACCTATTCTTTATTCATAACATATCAACCCATCCTTGGTTTAGCATAGAAAAAAGATGTCATTATATCACATCACATGTCAGTCCTAGTGGTAGGGAAATTTTTAGCCAAACGCTCGTTCAACTAGTGGGCCTTAAAATATACTCTGCAAAATTTATGGAGATTGGAGGATGGCGTTTCCATCCGTGAAGTGGGAGAGGGTTTTCTTATATTCGAATTTTTCAATAACATAGATAAAGAAAATGTGCTCAAAGTCAGACCATGGTCCTTTAATAATAAAATCATCCTCATGGAGGATATTACAGGTGGGGACGATATTCAGAAAATTGAAATGACTTCCTCACCATTCTGGATACTAATCAAAGGATTCCCATTTTATGGCAGAATAGAACGTGTTATGCGGGAAATTGGAGAATGCATTAGAAAATTTATGGACTAGGATCAATCTGATCCCATACATTGGGGACATGTGGTGAGGATTATAGCCTTAGTCAATGTGACACAACCACTAATGAGGGGTCTGTTATTTTCATTTGAAGATTCTAATTCATGGATCTCCTTTGAATTCAAGAATCTCCCAGTATTTTGTTTTTACTATGGGTGAATTGGACATATCGAGAAATTTTTTGACTTGAGGAAGGAGAATAAAAAAGGAACCATCATCTTGTAATACAGTCCTTGGCTCCGCGCAAAAATAGTAGGACCTATGATCATTTATGAGGTGGAAAAAAAGGATCATGACTGACTAGTGATGGCCTTCTCTAAGAAAACTGATCTAGAACTCAACAATATCATCATGCTAGGACCGCCGGATTTTTCTCGAGACAATCAATACGACCAGCGAGTGAAAGGAGGGCCTTCGAATGACACGATGGACATGGTAAGAAGTGGGGACAAGCATGTGAGTCAGAGTTCAGACTCGACCCTCTCCTCAAGTCGGGGCCCTACGTCTTTGAGAGACAGTGACTTAACACCATTTGGACAAATTTTCAAAAGTAAGGAGCCACCCTACCCGGTTTCTGAACCTAGGAAACTTTGCATCGAATCAACAGTGCCTACTCCTGGGCCAGTGTTTATTACTCTAGGATTAAACCTTATAGAAAAACCAATACAACTGGGATAAAGGCAGCAAGTACCCTCACTCAACAGATGTGGAAAAGGATTAATCATGTTGATAAGAATGGTGATCCCATTTATGCAAAACATGAGTAACATAAAAGATGATTGGAGGATTGTTAAGTAACTGAAAGCCTTCCAAAAAGATGGAAAGCGGCAGGGGATGGACAACTCTACAAAGCTTCAGAGGCAAAGGAGGGTATGTCCCAGCCCCGCCTAGGGCAATGAAAATCCAATGGTAGAACTGTCGGGGGATTGGAACCCAACAAACGGTTCGGATTCTCTAGCGCAATTGTTTACAAAGTCACCCTGACATAGTTTTTTTTCGAAACCATATTGGATTACAAGGACCACAATGGTATCTCTCTCTAATGCGGTTTTCAGGGATGCTTCCCAGTTCCCCTCCAAAGCCACTCAGGGGGGTTGGGTCTTCTTGGGGAGGACAATGTCAATGTCAGAATCATCTCATAATCATCACATTATGTGGCGGCATCTATCCATGATGTCCCCTCTCCACCTTGGACTTTTGTGGGTTTATATGGATGGCCATCATAAAATGATAAATGTAAATCTTGGGAACTTCACTGTTCATTACGTCAAGGAATTACGGGTACTATCCTCTTTGGCGGTGACTTAAATGAGATTCGGTCCCAGAATGAAAAATACAGAGGAGAACTTTGGACCTTTTCCTCGATGTCAGGATTTAGGGATGCGATTTCTAGGGTGGACGTGGCTGATCTAGGCCATGCAGGAAGCCCCTTTACATAGTTTTGGGGGAACATGGAAAGCACACGCATAGATGAGCATCTGGATAGATTTCTAGGATCAAAAGAATGGAATAACATCTTCAAAATGTTTCACATCGCCCAGTTGGCATCGAATTGTTCAAATCATTTCCCTATCGATATCGACTTCTCTCATAGTGGCTATTTCTCAAGAGGTGGGAAAACATTCTGGTTTGAAAGCCTCTGGCCAAAGACAGAGAGTGTGAAGAAGTTATCTGATCCTGTTGTAAGGGTGGAAATGAAGATGTCAAGCTTAACCTCCAGCAGGTGGCCTCTACTCTGAGATGATGGAGCAACAAAAAATTTTGTCAACCTGACAAGCTCTATAACTCCTTAGAGCGACAACTCAACACCCTTCTTTCCCGAACCCAAACAGATGACATTCTATACAAAATTTATATTATTCAAAGTGATCTGGATGCGACTCATTTCATAAAAGAATGATTCTGGGCTATGTGTGCATGAGAAATCCACATCAAATAAGGGGATGAAAACACCCGATACTTTCACCAGAAGGCTTCTAACAGGCACTGCAAAACCAATAGTTCCGTCCTCACCCACCCTGATGAGGAAACAGTGTCCAACATTGAAGGTATCCACGATATTATTTCATGTTATTTCCAAAAACTCTTCACTTCAGGGGAGTACATCTTATCGCCTGAGGTTGAATCCTGCATCAAACATGTGATCACCGACGAGATGAACCGCCAGCTCACAAAAGACTTCACGAATGAGGAGTTTTTTCAGGATCTCAAACAAATACACTCCTCAAAAGCCCCTAGTCCTGATGGTTTCCATTCTCTTTTTTAAGCATTACTGTCACATTCTCAGCCATGACATATGCACACTAATGAAAGGCATTTGGGTGGGGGAAATTAACCTCTTTTCTATTAATGATACAATTCTCACCCTCATCCCAAAGATCAAGCAACCCATTGCGGTCTCAGACATCAGGCCTATCAGTCTCCATAATGTTTCCTACAATCTTTTCTTAAAGGTCCTGGATAACCGTCTATGCACTTGGTTAACTGATATTATCTCTGAAATTCAAAGTGCTTTCGTAGCAAAGAGGCTTATTACGGATAATGCCATCGTAGCCCATGAAGTGTTTCATTCAATGAAAATGTGATCTATTGCAAAAAGTGGTATTATGGCCTGGAAACTGGATATGACTAAGGCCTATGATTGAGTGGAATGGCACTTTCTCTAGGATGTTATGACAATAATGGGTTTATGCCCCAAATGAACTGATATGATAATGCATTGTGTTTCATCTATCTCATTCCGAATTAACATCAATGGGGACTCACCCAAGGATTCTCACCCACCCATGGCCTCTTCCAGGGAGATCCCCTTTTCCCCTTTGTCTTCTTCCTGGTGGTTATTGTCTTCTCAAACCTCATTTCCTTGGCATCTTCTACAAAAGGGATACATGGGGAAAAGGTTTGTCGGGCTAGCCCACCGGTCTCACAACTATTCTCTACTGACGATTGCCTTCTTTTCTCCAGAGCTACCCATAATGAATGTCTCTTTATATGTTAGGTGATCTGCCTTTATGAGAGGGAATCTGGAAAATTGATCAATCCATCCAATTCAGAAATGTCTTTTAGTTCGGGCATCCAACCGACCAAGAGAGCTTAGCTTTGTCGTACTGCAGGCATTCAAATGGTGGAAAAACACAACAAATACCTTGGGCTTCCCACTATTGCTGGACATTCAAGAAAAAAAGAAATCTTCTCATCCATAGTGGATATAATTGAGGAAATAATCGAAGACTAGAATCTGAATATAGTCTCTAAAGAAGGTAAGTAAACACTCATCAAAGCCGCTCCTTAGTCCATCCCCAGCTATATTATGTCCCTGTTCAAGCATCCTGGCACAATTTTTGACCACATCCATTCCTGAATCACTAACTTCTGGTGGGGGTATAATAATAGAATAAAGAAAATTCACTGGATTTCTTGGAATTCACTTTACACACCCAAAACGGGAAGCGGAATGGGATTTCGAGACCTCCGACTCTTTAATGATGCTCACTTGTCTAAACTGGGATGGGGAATCATGATTCATCTTTCTTCCCTTTGTGCGTGAATTCTTTGTTCAAAATACTTTCCCCACTCAGATTTCCTGAACTCCTCTCTTGGCCTCCACCCCAGCTTCCTATGGAGAATCCTTTGGGGATCCCGAAACTTACTTAACAAAGGATTGGGCTGGAGGGTCAGAGATGGTACAGAAATTAATATTTGGACTGATCCCTGGATGATTGATAAAGATGTCTTGCATGATACCTCCCCTTTTATACCTTGCTATGATAATTCCACTATTTGTTGCTTATTCTAGGATCATGGTTCCGGGTGGTGTATGGATAAAATCAAGTCATGGTTAAATGAAAGGGACAGAAGGATCATACTTCGCATCCCTTGTGTGAGGGATACGGGGACAGACTGTCCCTTTTGGAGCAATGATTTTTCTGGATCTTATACGCTGAATTCAGGGTACATACTTGCTCTTGATATCCAAATCGAGGAAAGAGGAGGTCTCTGGAAAACCCTTTGGCATCTCAAGGTCCCCCAAAAAATCTGTTTTCTCTAGTGGCAGGTTCGCACAGGTATTCTTCCCACTATGGACTTTCTCTTCTTCTGACATGTCATGAATGATAATCATTGTCCCATATGCTCAGGGATACTTGAATCCCCTCTACATGCGATCACCCAGTGCGTAGGGGTGGAAGAGATCTGGAATTTTTGGGGTTCTGATTTGGATCTTAAGCTGGATTCGGTGCCAGATCTTCTGACACTGATGATGTTGTGGTATTCTTTCTTCACTACGGAAAAAGTTGCTTCATTATGAATCATGGCATGGATCTTTTGGGCGCGATGTAATGACTTCAGATTTAATCACTTTGAAAGGCCCCCCAGGTTCAGGATTGAACGAGCTATATCCGGGATTGAGGGCTGAAAAAGGGACTCTGACCATTTAGGGCTCTCTGGCACTCACACAGTTGTGTCAAGATAGTACCCTCTACTGGAAGGGATCCTCAAGATCAACGTTGATGCATCTCTTTCCATTGATGGAATTGTCACAATTGGACTAGTTCCATGGGATTTTCATTGCCAAATCATTGCTGCCAGACATGAATCAAACCAAGCTCTCTGGGAGACTATTTTTGTTGAAGCCTTTGATGTCCTTGTCGGGATGATGTTTGCAAAAGATCAAGGAGGGGATGCTATTCACCTCGAATCTGATTGCCTCACCATCATCAATGCTATCGGGCTTAATGATGGCATCCTCCATTCTTTTGGATCTATTATCAAGAACATCCAAGCTCTCAGTCAAAGCTTCACAACCTTCCCCTTATCCTTTATTAAATGGGATGGAAACAATGCAGCCCATCACCTAGCTTCTTTCAGCACCTTCGGTATGAATCACCTCTGGGTTGATCACTTTCATTCTTGGTTGCAAGAATGTGTAACTGCTTACCTTCGTGGTTAATATATCATCCTCCTTTTTCAAAAAATAAAATGATAATTTTTCATTTATAATTATAAATATGTCAATAATATCATAATTATACCATATATATCACATATATTCATTAATTTTATACTTATTACCTTCTATTTAAATCATTAGTGAAAAATGAATCATATCTCTTCATGAGGTGGTATTCCACCACACACACGAGTGACATTATCGTATCCCACATGAAATGGAAAGTAAGAAGTTATATAGGATGTAATTTTTCAATAAATTAAATTATGATAAGAATATAATATATATACTTTAAATCCATTTTTATAACCATCCATTAGATGAGGTGAGAGAAAACGAACTACATTGGTTTGTGAGGGGGTAGTCCTCTGTACACACGAACGATAGTTTCATTTCAAACTTTTTGGTAGAGGATATGGAAATAGGTTATTTCATTATAATAATAAAATATTATTTTATAGGAGATACTTTAGGTTTTATTTTTCCTTGGTTTAATTATATTTTATGGATAATTAAGAACAAATAAAACAAAAACTCTCAATTAAGAATGATATATCTTCTTCCGGCAACCTCTAATGTTTTAAACCAAAAGTTTTCATAAATTTTTTTTACGATAGAAAAAAAGTCATAAGATTTTATAATAGAATAAGTAAGGTATTTTTTTGGTATTTTATAAACCAAAAGGTTGTCGAGGAGTTAATGTGATAGGAGAGGGGTGGCCTATTATAAGTAGGGGAGAGGACATAGATGGAATGTTTTAAATGAAAATGTGATGGCCACATTTTTCATAAGCCATAAGGATCCAAAATGGATCATCAGTAATACTTAGATTATAAAAAATTGAAATATTCCCATAAAATATAATTTATACAATTTTTTAGGTCAATCTAATCCTTGTCTTTTTAGTTTAACCCTTGATAGATTTGTATTTACTTTTACCGCGATAAAATATTTCTACTGCTTTCACAATTACTTATGAAAACAATTAACTTGAAATCAATTTAGTATATATATTTCCTAATATTCATTCGTTTTTCTTCAAATTTTTTTTATATAATTGATATAATTTAATTTAAAATTAAACAAATAGACAAGATGAAAAAGCAGTTTTCAAAAAATGTTTTTTTAGGATAATATTATTTTATATTAACTCTATGAATACTAATATTAATTATATTAATTTAAATTAATATTTATAGATATTTATTGTATATTTAATATATAATATTCTTCATTTTTTTGTTTTAATTAATTATAATGGAGATAAGTTAGTCTCATTAAAAGAGTTTACAGAAAAGGGTGTTTTTGAACCCAAAAAATATAATAAAATCCAGTATAAAGTTGATTAAAATGTAGATAAATATATTAAATATAAATAAATTATAATTATAATACTTTAAATAAAATTATAATCAAAATCATACTTTTATATTAATTAATATATTGAAAATAAATGGTAGTTTTACAAAAGTTGGTATTTTTCACTATTCACTGAATATTCAGTATTTTCCCATGAATCCCAAAATTTGACCATTAGTTAATATTGATATAGTGAATTAAAAAATGAAATAAATTTTATAAAATTAAAATTAAATAATTTAAAATTTAATATTTTAAATAAAATCATTATATGAAAAGAGTTTATTCAAAACTATTATATTATTTATTTAAAAAAATACTTAATATATTTATAATGAATATAACTATAAAATTTATATTAATAGACATGATAATGATTTATTTTATCATTAAATTGGTTTTTATTTTATTCCCTCTATTTATAAATATCTTCCTTTCAATTTTATTCACTTATTAAATTGGTGGGGATATATTTCCATTATAGAATTTGCAGATTCTCATGTTGCTTCTTTAACTATATGGTTTTTCCCTAAAACCTTAATCTAGTGAATCAACTAATTCCTCAAAAATTTCTTGCTACGTTCAATAATATAAAAAGGTAATTCCTTTTAATAAATATTCTATTATAATTTTACTACTTCAAGGTTCAAAACATGAGATGAATCTAGCATATATTTCCTTAACAATGAAAGAAGAAATACATTTTGTGCCTCAGATATACTCATAGAAAAAGATACTCACTAGGAAACTGATTCAACTTTATCTAGGATTTCATATGTTCCAATGAACCAAGAGATTTAATTCCCACTTTTACCAAAATTCATATCACTTTTCCATTGATACACTTTAAGAAAAACATGATTGACTACCTTGAAATAAATATTTTCCCTCTAGTTATTTGTGTAACTATTTTGACTATTCTAAACTATCCTTATATATTTCTAATCAAAAACATATTCTCATCCATTTAATATACCATCTCTAGTCCCATAAATATCTTTTATCATTATTCATCCCAAAAACCTAGCATTCCACACCTTTTTCCATATAATTCTTCAAATGTAGCTATCTATATACAGGAATGAAAATTGTTATTATAAGAAAACTCAAGAAACAAAATATATTGATCCCAATATCCATTGTAATCCATTATATTATAATTAATCATATATTTAATTTCCTAAACTTTTCACTTATACTAACCATTGGTTTGAGGATGAAAATATGTATTGAAATTTAATTCAGTGCCCAAAAACTTTTTAAATCCTTTCTAAAAATTTGAAGATAATATGGGAACATGGTCAATGATAATGGAGAGTGGAACTCCATGTTTCCAGAGTATCTACTTGAGATATAGTCAATAAATGTTATCCAAAAACATATTATCTTGAATAGAAATGAAATGAGAATATTTTTTAATCAAATAAAAATAACCCAAATTTCATTATTTCCTCAAGATTTATTTTGAAATCCCTGCACAAAATCTATTGATATATTTTTCAATTTCTACCAAAATACTAGAAATGGTTGAATTATTCCCTTTGTTAATTGTTGTTTTTATTTAACCAAATTACAATTCAAACATATCATGGTAAATTTTTTAATATCTATTTTCATAACATCCCATAAATAATTCTGCTGAAGGTCTCAGTATATATTAGTGTTACCTAGATGAATAAAAAATATGGAACTATGCGATTCACTCAACTACTCTATCTTCAAATATAAATCAATAGGAAAAAATTATCTTTTACCCAATATATTAACACCTTATTCATGAAAATTAAACTCTAGAAACATATCCTTCTTAATAAATTATACCTTTTAATATAAAACATGATCCTTCTTCTAATATTGTTTAATTATTTCTAACAAAGTAGACTGCACTAAAACCTGAAACAAAACAGATGATGTCCCCAGATCCACAAATTCTAGGATAAAATTAATCAAATAATTATCTAAAGGGTCATTTTCCTCACATAACAAGGTTAATGTATAATTATTTTTCTTTCTCAAACCATCAACCACTTTATTTTCTTTTTTTGGAAGTTAATGGATTGTGTAATCATAATCCTTGATCAGTTACATCCATATTATATATCCCATGTTCAATTATTTTTGTGTGAATATATAATTAAATCATTTATGATCATTATAAATTTCACACTTTACTCCATACAAATTATGCCTCCAATTTTTTCAAGGAAAAACCAAAGAATCTAATTAAAAATCATTTGTAGTATAATTTAACTCATGGAGTTTAAATTTCAATTAATCATAATCAGTTACCTATCCTTTGTGAATTAGAACATAACCAATAATTTTCAAATAAGAATCACTATAGAAGAAAAATTAACCATTTTTAGAGGGATCGTCTAAAATTGGAGCATTCACCAATCTTATTTTTTAGTTCATGCAAATAAACATCACATTCACTGGACTAGATGAGCTTAACTCCTTCTTGAGTTAGCTTAGTTATCGACCTGGATAACAGAGAAATTTTTTCAAATGAAATTATAGTAGTAACATACTAATCTAATTAAATAATGAAATTCTATGATATTTTTAGGTCTTTTTCATTATTTATCAACTTTATTTTCAAGAAGTTTGATAGTTATGCCATATTTAAAAACAATATATCCAAGGAATGAAATTATTATAAAAAATCACTCTTAATAAACTTCCAATACAATTAATTTTAATTTATGGATTGAAAAATAATCCAATGTTTCTTTAATTATCCTCATTAGTTTTAGAATATAGTAATAAATCATTAATAAACACAACCATAGAATTATCTAAATTTTCTTGGAAATCTATATTCATAAGATTCATAAATACCACTGGTGCAGTAGTAGACCCAATGGGAATAAATAAAAAACTCATAATTCATGTATCTAGTTCAAAATTCTATCTTCAATATTTCATCATCCTTGAACTTTAAATAATTATACCTAGAACTCACATCATCATTAAAAAAATACTGATTTCCATTGAGATGATCAAATAAATAATCATTATGAGGAAAAGGATACATGTTCTTAACTATGAAATTATTAAATGATCTATAACAATTTCAAAGTCTCATTGAAATATATTTATTTTTGTTAAACAAAATAAGAGCACCCTATTGTTATGTTCTAGGATAAATGTAAACTTTATCAAGATTTTTTGGCAATTGATTTTTTATTTCCACAAGTTCTACTTCATCAATTCGATAAGGGGGTTTAGAAATCGGATAAGAATCAGACATGATTATAATAGTAAACTCAACCTATAAATCAGGAATAGAACCATTTAAATTATCCAGAAAAACGTCCATGTATTCATTCAATACTGGAACATAAATAATAATAATAGTTTCTTTATCTTCAAAAAATTGATCTAGGTAACTTTAAATTCTATCTCAAATAAATTTTTCATCCTTCTTATAGGTTATCAAAGGTATGAAAGAATTTAATTAAATATTCTTATCTCAATATTATATCTTATCATGATAAACTAAAAGAAAATCCATACCAAGAATAATACCAAACTATATTATGGGTAGTTCAACCAGATTTATCGGAACTAGCATACCTCTAATAAAATGATGAATTCCCTATAAATATTTGTTTATTTAATATTTCAACCCAGAGTTTTCACAATAAAAATTATCAACCTTTCATGAGAATAAATTTATATTTTTCTTAAAAATTTCTTAGAAAAAAAGGTATGTGAAGATCCAGAGTCCAATAGGGTATTGGTATAATTTGAAAAAACCAATAGCATACATATCACCACTACATGTAGTGGTCCAACATCAACCATATATATTGAAATAGAGTTTTCAATTACCTTTTTATTTTGATCTTGATGATTTACACCCAGAGTGACTAATTTCATACACACATTTTCATAATTCCCTTAACTCATTACAATTTAAAAATCTTAATTTTGGATTTTCACTAAGTTTATAATCATTTTCCTTGTAGTCATGAGACCTATGAAAAAAATTACCACATTAGAAGAACCTAACATACTTTATAAGACATTCACCATGGTATTTTTTACGATACTTAACACAATATGAGAACATAATTTTCATACCTCCATACTTATTTGATCTATTCCCCCCATTTTCCTACAACTTAGATCTATTTTTTGGTCGTTTTCATAGAATACATGATCATAAAAAAATCCATCTCTACCTTCTCATCACATCAAATAAATTTCTCATACCTTTTTAAATTTACAATAATATAATTTCCTTTGATATATTTGATTAAATAATAATTAATCCCTAATAAATTTTCTATCATGACCCCAGATATAATTTAGGATGTTCATTTTTAGTCAGTTGAAGTTTTGTTCATATAAATCCACCAAATCTACATATTTTTTTTCAATTACAATAATATTTTTTCCATCCAAAGTCAAATGGACTTAGGAAAATATTTTTTGTGGAAAATATTCTTAAATTCATTCCATTATAAGGCATAAGTCTCTTCTATTTACCTGATATTATTGGTTATTGACCACCACTGGTCAGACTCAACTTTAAAGAGATAAATATCAAGACTTACCTTTTGATGATCTAATGATCCCATGATATCATATATCTTTTCTTTGATTTTAATGCAGCATCTATCTACCAATAGTTTTGAGGATGCACTATCTATAGGAGGGTGATTTCTCATAAAATCTTGCAATATTGATATGTTCCTCTATTGTAGATTATATTTATCTATAGAATAGATACCAACACTATTTATATTATGTGTTAGCTGATTCATCACAACAAAAAACTACTCAATTCAAATTCTAACCATCCTAGGATTTAATTTGGAAGGATATCATCCCTTTATAACCTTCCTACATAAAATTCCCTCTTTTTTATACCATTACAAATAGACAGTATAAACTGATAAACATGGTAATATTAAATTTTGATATCATTTTAACATAACCATAAATTAAAATAGGTTAAGGTTATTATATTAAAATTATACTAACATCTAAAAATATCTAAACCTTTTCTTGAATAACAACCATTAGGATTCGTCCTTGAACATTACATATTCTAGTCTTTTTAGACTAGAAATCAAATTGTTTTCCTAAAAATATTTTAGTTTTAGTGTTTTTTAAAATTAATAAATAACACTTTCATAACAAAACCATATATTAAAAAGTTTATATTTAAGATTTGGGTCCAATTTTCCTATAATGTAAAACTTTAAAATCAAATAATGTTTTCCATTCATGAAAAATATTCACAACATTCAACATGAATTCTTATTTGTTCATAACAATCCTTAAAACCTATGATTAACATTATTAAATGTGGAATTTGAATAAAAAATCATTGAGGGACATAAAATAAAATAAATAAACTCATTAATCTATGATTTCATAATAAAAAATTACATTTTCAAAGTAAGATTTAGGCTCAAAATAAACATTTTCTCACCAAATAAATAACATTATACGCCAAAATATTTTCATAAAAGGATTCATATGAAAACTTAAAGGAAAAAATAAATATTTTAATGGTTTCTTTGAAAACATGATAAACTTATGAAATTTTTTTTCAAAAAGTTATAATTTTCACCATTAAAAAGTTAAAAATAAATTCTTTTGAAAATAATATTATTGTGTACCATTTTTGAAATCATAATATTACTATAAAACCCCATCAAAATTTAATAAAACATATATATATCTTTGGATATCATTTTCTATATCACTCTTTCAAATAGAATAACTATATAGTAAACATCTATACCTAATGAATGTGAGGGTCATCATGAACCCACAAGTCCTTGGTTTATAGGATAACCATTCATCCTTGGTTCATAGTGTAACCCCCTACTTGGATTATCATGAAACCACCAATACTTTGATTATAAATGAACCACTGATCATTATAAATAATTTCCAAAAAATATAACATAATCATTATACATAAATGATTGATACTTTCAGAATTAAAAACATAAAATATTCTTTTCACCCATAAGAAAAAATTTCTGAATATTGTAATATCACCTCCATTTCAATACCCATTTTCATTAACAAAAAATATATATAAATGTAAATTGGGTTTCATTTGAAGAAAACATGAATGAATTTAATAAAATACAAACTTCATATATTGGTTATGGTATTGGAAATTTTCATTTTCATCAGATATGTTAAAATACACCATTTATTTTGTCGTCTATAAGTAAATTCCAACATTATGTAAAAATATTACTTTTTTAAAACAATTAAATAATGAAAAAAATTTCCTTTATAAAATTTTCACATACATATAATGACATTATTAGAATCTATTTAAATTCATGTACATGGATGAAAAAGTGTTTTAAGGGAATCTTTAAAAAGAATATTTAAAATAAATTCTATTACCTTTAGTACAACTTGTCAGGTATGTTTTTATCTTCCAAAACAATAATAATAATTTATTTATTTATTTTATTATGAACCTTTTTCGATTTTATTATTCCTTTTATTTTATCTCTTACCATGTTATACACAATTAGTTAATTATTTATGTTCACTTTGGATGTTTTGATGGAATTCGGATTATGTGTCAAAAATGAAATTGTTAGGTTGACTATGCTCAAAGAGGTCATTATTCCATCATCCAAAGAGTAATAATAAAAAAATAATAAATTAATTAATATTTTTATAATGAATATAACTATGGAATTTATATTAATAAACTTGAGGATGAATTATTATACGATTACCTATGTTATTACAATGGATGATTACATATCTTATAAGTTTATAATAAAAATGGAGAAATAGATTTAAAAGAATATTATTATTATAATGATAAAATCATTTATATCGTCTCCACACTTGAAAATAAATTTTAGTAGATATAAGACTAAAATGTAAAAAACATCATGGATGGAGAAAGGTTTTTGAAAAATACAAAATGAAAAATATAGGAATAAGTAGTGCAATTTTGAAAGCTACAAATGAATGAATTTAAAGAATGTAATGGGGGTAATGTAGTAATTATTTGATCTTTAAAAAGGGGTATATAGTACCAGATCAGAATTAATGGTGTATTATTAATATAACAAATGTTCATTTAGATGTAAAAATTTATATATTGGTATTATAGATAATATAACTGATATAAAATAAATTATTTAGGAATTAAATAAATAAATAATAAATAATTTGCAAAAATACCTTTAAATTTAAGGAAGTTTTTTATGAATTATAATATTTTCATAAATTTATTTCATTTAAATAATGATTTCAATAATATTTATTGATAAAATTAATGGAATTGTTATTTAATTAAATAAATTAAATCAATGAAATAATTAATTAACTATAATAAATAATAAATTTATTATTAATCTCTAAACAATAATATTTTATTTTAAAACATTTTTTTAGTATATATTATATGTTTCTATTTAAAAGATAAATTTCTCATATTTTGAGTATGAAAAATAGTGAAATTAATTTTTTATATATTAAAAAATGTGTTATCCCAACTAGGTTTATATCTTAAGAGGGGGTGAATCAGGGTATAACATATTAAAACAAATAACTTTTCATATCTTCTTTCGTCATTAAAAAAACTCACTTATCTCCTTCTCCTGTAGAAATGTATAAATAGAAATGAAATCATGTATGAGACACAATGATTTTACTTGGTTCACCTTCATTGTGCTACATTTAAGGAGCATACAGAAGCCATGTGATAATGTACAAAATCCACTAAGGATCACTGCAAAAATAAAAGGTTTGGGATAGATCACTTCTCTACCCAGTATCACTACCTTTATAAGGTTTAGGATCAACTCACAACTTTCTCAAGGGTCACTCCCTGAGTATCATTCTCATACTCAATTAAAGTGGAAAGGATCACCAAATTTCACTTCCTTTTCTCACTAATCTAAATGGTATTTACCCATAGTTTATGGACATGCAGGTCTCTTCATTATTACTAATGAATACATCCTCAATTGTACATAGATGCTCTATTGAAGTCCCACTTCCATACAGTTGATGAATATAAATTTACAATTGGTTTAATATGTAATATATTTTCAACACTTTTGAGATTCTCACTACCATTCCAATGAACACCTCTTTTGTATTGCTCAAACAGCCTTCATGATATACACACCCCTCACAAAGCTCACTTGTTTCATAAAGAGAAACTACTCTTTGTAAAGTGTAAAAATATTGGTCAGAATTTTATAGTCTTACCTAACTTTAATAATTTCATGATACTCAAAATTTATTGTTGGAATTTATAGACCTCTCGAACCACCTTTCTTCATAAACATTTTCACAAGAACTACCTCAGCAAACCACCTTCACAAATTTAAGGTCTTGCGATCTTTGTTAAGTATTGATACTTTTATGTAGGGGTAGAGGCCAATTTATATGTGTTTTCAATAATTCAAAATTCTTATAGCTACATAATCACAATTTTTTGATGCTCCCTAGTTTCAGTCACAAATATCCCTGTTCTGCGAAGCACCATGAAAATTTTCTTATCTTACGATCTTTGTTAAGTCTTGTGTATGTAATTTTCTATACCACTTACAAGTCAAAAATCCTTTTCCATGGATATTTTTTGACATTCATAGTCAAAACAATTTCTATAAGTCCATAGTTGACCATGGGAACCTACTTTTTTAACAAACACAATCATCACAAAAATACTTCAATGATACCTTGAGGTATATTTTTCTAACAATCTCCCCCTTTGGGTTTGTTTAAACTCATCACATGTGATATAACAAACCTATTATTATTATTAAATATATGCATAACTTAATTACATAAAATTTTACTTAATAAAACCTAAAATATCAAGAAGTCTTGTGTCTTTGGAAATTAAGTACATTGAATTATAAATTTAAACATGAAAATCAACATCTTTATTAAAAACATCTTTTACATGATCGAGCTTTAAACTACATGGGATATCCTGGGGAAAAATACATAATAAAGGGGTGAGATATAAATCCCAGTAAAGAGGGTAAATATGGAATAAAATTAAGATAATAATACATGTTAGGAAAGGCATATTAATGAGGCACAAGAGAACATGAATCATGAAACATGATGTAGAATGATACACAAAACATGGAAATGTGTAAACAACATAAAAAAGATGCATTATAAATATAAAATACCAAGACATAATAGTGGGAAAAGTCCAATAAAATAATCAGGTAAACCCCTATCCAGACATAACATATCATGATACTAAATATTACCCAATTCATTGTAGTAGTAAATAATTCTGGCCACACCCATCTCATTCATTTCAGTCTTAGGCTTAAGTGTGCCACATAGATCATAATACATGGATTCATTCATAATCATAATTTATTCCATAATCAATTAATTTTGAATAAATCTTTGTAAGGAATCAATAAAAATTAACATGTGCATAAAATTGAACACCCTTGATAGGTAATGGGTATGGTATTCACTACACAACTCTTTTGGAATTGAAATTTAAGGTGCAATTTCGGCAGCCTAATGTCGTGACATAAAAATTCATAGAAATGGTTTATGATATATAAAGGGGTTTATAATCATTTATACATGAAATTTACATTAATAGTTTCATATAAATACATTTCCCAACATAAATAATTTGGTAAATATAAGTCATAACCAAATAAAGAAACTTTACAAAATAGGAAAAATGGGAAAACTCTTACAAAAATTTAGGCATACTAACGAAATGTACATGGGAAGGATTAATTAGAGATAAATGGGTCAATAATCATTAAAACATAATAAGGTAAGCATGGGGGAGTTTATAAAATATACCCCTTAATTTTTAATATAAAATAAAAGGGTGAAACAATATAAGAAAACTTTTACTAAAAAAAGAATGGAATGAACCTTTACTTGAGTGCCTGACCTCAAAAGATTGAAAAGGGTATTATTGGGAGAATGGGGTTCCCAATGAAGATTCTAGAGAGGGGATAACAGTTTAAGGACAATACACAAGGATTTTTAGTGAGGTGAATTGGGATATGGGGCGGGTTTATATATGAAATTATAGGGGAATTATTTAATATTTCACAAACTTAGGTTTTAGAATCTATATAATTAAATATTCAAAATAAAAAACCTTACCATGGGATTTTACCATGGTTTCTTCCAAATAAAAGATGTTTTAATTATTTTATTAGTAAAATATATGAATATATTAAAATATTATCCTTTCTTATGTGGAGGTGAGTCACATTATTAAAGAAATGAATTGAAAATCATAAAATATATTATACATTTTGGAGGACTCATAAGGGAATTATAAAAAAAATAAATTTATCTTAAAATAAAATTATTTTAATTAGAAAAAATGTATTGGGCCGATAATATACAATATATTATTTATTACTTTATTTTATGGTAATTATGATGTCATAAAAACATTATATTTATAAGGTATTTAAATTTTTACACAAAATTCCAATATCCCTATAAATTTGATAAATTCACCATTGGATAATTTTGACATTCTGATTCAGAAATTAATATTCATTTTATCTAAATAATTTTATTAATATGTTTTTCTTCACCTGTGAAATAAGATTAGATAATAATTGTAAAATGTTGGGTTTTTGACAATAATAGTTTTTTGAACCCTTATAAAAAGAACATTTCACTTCATAAAAATAAAATGACCATTTATAATTAATGATCCGTAATTAATAATAATATTTTATAAAAATACTATTTGTTTCAAAAATCCATTAATTCATGAAAATAAACCCCTTAATTTTATTTAAACATTCCTAGAAAATAATATTTATATTTAATTAAATCAAAAAAATCATTATAAGAAAAAATAAAAATAAAAATATATACATTATTATGTAATATACATATTCAAATTATTAAGGTCTTGATATATATTCCATTATTACATCGGCTTAATCCATAAGAGTAAGGTGTGTAATGGTGAGATTATCAAGGGTTTGTTCGGTGAAAATGGTTTTGGTCGTGATCTCTATGAACTTGAACTTCTCTCGTAAACATTTTAGCTCATGCTTAA
This sequence comes from Viscum album, assembly GCA_963277665.1. Lineage (NCBI taxonomy): Eukaryota > Viridiplantae > Streptophyta > Magnoliopsida > Santalales > Viscaceae > Viscum > Viscum album. The sequence goes on from OY728128.1 coordinate 2,112,142,272, forward strand.
GTCACCATATCTCATTATGAGATTAGTCAAGGAAAAATCCCATATATACTATCTCCCTCAAAAGCTCCAATAAATGGACTTTATAGGGCATGACTTTACTTGTTGATGCCATCAATTTTTTTGTTGAGTCAATTGGATTTGTTAATGCACTATATTTATACTAATCATGTGATCACTAATAAACATCTATATTAACAATTTTGAACATTCTTAATGTTATTTTACATTCATAAACATAAACCAAGGAAGATTATGTGTTTTTTAAAACCTTTTTATGAAATAAGACATTTGATTTAATCAGAAGGGAAATTTTATTTAAAACAGTTTGGGTTGTTACAGTCTTCCCCCCTTGAGAAATTCCACCCTAGAAATTTCCAGTAAAATAGATGAGGGTAGCTCTATTTCAACTCCTCATATGGTTCCCACATTACTTCTTCAAACTTTTGGTTTCTTCATTGCACTTTTACCAGGTTCATTTTCTTATTTCATAGATCTTTGTCTCTACGATCTAAGATCTTCACTAGATTCTCCTCATAAGAGAGATCATTCTCAAATGGTAGCACCTCAGGATTGAGTACATATGAAGGGTATGGTATGTAATTTCTCAAGATGGATACATTGAATACATCATGTACTTGAGAGATGATAGGTAGGAGTGCTAGTCGGTATTCCAATTTTTTAATGTGATCAAAGATCTTAAAGGGGTTGATGTATCTTGGACTAAGCATTCCCTTCTTCCCAAAATCATCTGTTTATTCCATGGAGATATGCAGAGGAATACCATGCATCCAATATCAAACTCTATGTCTCATCTATGATTGTTAATATAGATTTTATTTCAAATATGATCAACCTTGATGTGCCTCTAAATGGTTGTAACCTTCTCCGCCATTTCAGGACCTATCCGTTTTTTATCCCCATCTTCATACCAACACATAGGTGTTTTTTACATCTTCCCATAAAGGTACTTTTAGGGAGGCATTTGTATTATTGAGTGGAAACTGTTGTTGTAATAGAACTAAACTAGAGGAAGATGTTGATCCCATCCTACATTAAATACCATTGTGCATGCTCTCATCATGTCCTCAAGTGTCCTGATAGTCTTCTTAGATTGGCCATTAGTTTTCGGGTGATATGCCATTATGATGTTTAACTCAGTATTCAGAGTATGTTGAAGACTCTTACAAAACATAGAGGTTAATCTTGGATCTCAATCATATACAATCGATAGTGGTACACCATGCAGCCTCGCCACTTCTTTGATGTATATCGGTACAAGTTGATCCAATGAGAAACACTCTCGAATTGAAATGCAGTTTGTAGTCTTTGTAAGATGATCCATCACTACCCAGAAAGAATTTTTTCCTCTATATATCTTAGGAAACCCAATGACTGAGTACATGGTGATTTTTTCTTATTTCCATGTAGGTATGGGTAATGGTTTCATCAAACCCTTCGATTTTTTCCATTCTGCCTTAACTTGCTAACATATGAGACATCTTGATGTATATTATGTGATCTCCTTCTTCATACAATCTCACTAATAGTGTTCTTAGAGATATCAATACATATCCATGCTTTCAGGATGGATAGAGAAGGTTGATATATGTGCATCATCTGATATCTCCTTTAACTTGGGATTTCAGGGTACACTTAGTCTTGACACAAATCTTACAACACCTTCTTTATTAACATTGAACTCTGAGGACTTCCCATTTCTAATAGTTTCCACATTCTTTTAAATTCCCACATCAACTCTTTGATCAACCTTTGACATCTCTATAATAGATAGTTGAGCAATAATTTGTGAAAGGATTGATGATTTTACTTCCTTCATGATTTCCATGTCCATCATCTTCTAGTGTAAGAAGATCAGATCCTTCTCATTTACCATCAATGAAAGAGTTTTTGGATCCTTTCAACTTATAGAATCTTCCAATTGATTATATTTCCCTAGATGGTAGTTAATTGAGAAGTCATAGTCTTTTATCATATCTATCCATCTTAATTGGTGTATATTAAACTCATTCTATGTGAAAATATACTTTTGGATTTTGGGATCTGTATTTATTTCACACTTCACCAAAAAGAAGTAATGTTTCAAAATTTTCAAAGAGAATATCACTACATAAAAATATAAATCATGTTTTTGATAGTTATACTCATGAAATTTCAACTTCTTTGAATCATAAGAAATAACATTGTCATTTTTTATCAACAAGTAATGTGTACCCTGCTTCAAAGAATTATTGAATACCACAAAAATCCATCCCCTTCTGGGTAGTGTGAGCATAGGCATAGTTATAAGACTCTTTTTCAACTCTTTTAATCTCTCTTCACATTTATCATTCTAAGAAAACTTGACTCCCTTCTGATTTATCTTGGTTAGAGGGTTTATAAGTCATGAAAGATTTATCCCAAATCAAGATAATACATAGATAATCCAAGGAAACTATAGATATCTATCAAGGATGTTGGCCTCATCTATCCTTAAATTTCTTCAGTCTTTGAAAGATATATATATATCATATTGCATGTGATGATATACCCCAAAAATAGACCTCCTTCTACTAGAACTCACATTTTGTGTACTTGGAATAAAAATTTTCCTTTCACAAAGACTTTTGAACAGTACTTAAATTCTCCTCATTCTCTTTCTTACTTTTTGATTAAATTAAAATATCATCAATAAGAACTACCAAAAATTGGTCAAGGTAATATTTAAAGAATTATTCATCAATTCTATGAATATTTTTGTTTCATTAGTGATTCATAAAGTCATTACCATGAATTTATAGTGCTCGTACCTTGTATGAAAAGTAGGCTTGGAGATATTCTTCTTCTTCACCCTAACTTGGTAATATCCAGACCATAGATCCACCATGGAAGATTATCTTTCTCCACATAGCTAGTCAAACAAGTAATCAATCTGTGGTAGGGGATACTTTTTTTATGATGATCTTGTTGAGCTCAAGATAATAAATGAAAAGGTGCATTGACCCATTCTTCTTCTTAATGAAGAGGACTGGTGAACCCCAAGGTGAAGCAGTTGGGTGTATGAAACCTTTATCCATATTCTACTATAGTTGTTTCTTCATCTTCTCATGTTCATTAACATCCATTCTATATGGATTCATGGATAATGGTAATCCCCCAAGATTTTGTTTAATTAAAAAAATTACCTCTAGACTTAGAGGAAGACCAGGAAATTCCTCAGGAAACACATCAGTGTATTCCCTCACAATGGGCATGTCTTCAATGATGATTATTTCCTTAGAATAAATCATTTTATCTAGATATGATTTCTCATAGTTAAATAAAATCAATTCTTGAGTTGATAGAGCTAAAGAAGATTCATCCACCTCCTTACATTTGTACATAATCGGTTGACAATTTTCAATACATATATTAATTTTCTTCACACATATATTTATGTAGGATCTATATAGGAAAAACCAATCCATTCCTAGAATTTCATCAAATTCCACCAAATGGTGTATGAAAATGTTTTTTTGGTAGTTCCGCACAAAAATTGTGATAGGGGAGGATTTATATACTTCGATTGCCATAATTTTTCCATTTTCCATTCTCACTGATAACTCCACATCCAAGCATTGTGATGGTGATTGAATAGGTCTACTAAAAATTTTTTATATGAAGGAACTCATAAAACCATTATAAAAAGTTATGATCACTATTCTTGGATGAATAACTATATTACTTATCACCACTTCATTTTTAGGATTTACTTTATCATTTTTTATGGTGAAATCTCTTTCTTTATCTTATAGAGATTGTTGGTTTCCTCTGAAAATTCTAGGTTTAGTGCATTGGTTTGAGACATTTCCTAGTTAATTTCAGTTGTAGCAATGAAAAATGTTCTAAAGTTTTACTAGATAATTCCTTTCCTCCATCGTATTAGCGAGTCTTTCTTGTCAACAATCACTTGATAGGTGCCCCTCCTGCCCGCACCTAAATTATTTCATTGTCCCCATCCAAAAATTTCTAGGGTGATTCATTCCACACATTTGTAAAGTGGGATGTTGAAATTTCATAGCACAATTAGACATCTCTATCAGATCACCATAATTGGACTCCACCTTAAAATTCGTACCCCCATGATACCCATGAGATTATATGATCTCCATTTCAACTTTGAGGGAACATCAGACAATTTCCTCGTAGCTATCAAAGTCACATATATATATATATATATGTATTTCCATAGGCTTGGTTTTATCCCACCAAAAATGTAGTCAACCATGCATTCAGGGGGTAACAACAAAGCTGGGGGAATATCATGCAATCCTTGTGAAGTGTACCTCATATGCTCTGATGGATTCATCGTCTTTTTTCTTGAGAGAAAGGAAATCTCTTTCCATCTTAAGTTGGAGGGTACGAGGAATGTATTTATCGAAAAACATTTTCAAGAAATCATTTCATCCCATAACCTAGATTTCTTCCTCAGGCTTCATATTTTGTATTAATTTCCCCCATTGATTAGCATTACCCTCCATAGGATAAGCATCTAGAAGAATCTTCTCTTGTTCAGATCATTGAAGGATGGAAAATATCTTCTCAATGGATTTGATCCATTGTGTGACAATAGAGGGATTGGATGATCCATTTATAGTAGTAGGACATTATCTCATGAAGCTCTTGATTGGGACTTGTTATTTCTTGGGGGTGGACACCTTTCTTGATCATGGTTCTTATTCAAAACTTCAGTTAACTATGAGATTATCATGACAAAGTTTGTGATTCACGCTCCCAATCAGATTGGGAATCTTGTTAGGGTAGTTGTTACATTAATATTCGTATCATTTTTCATCCCAATTTCTCCTATTAGTATCCATTGGCTATAATAAAGGGAAAATTATAGGTAAGTATTTTAAACTATTAAACACATAAAGGAGAATCTAGTGAAATTAAAGGGATAACTTATAAATTACATTTATTTCATTAACTTATGAATATATAGGCTTCAATCTAAGTTATGCATGATATATATACTAAGGAATATTATTATGGACTTTTTTTGTTTCCTTAAATATGGTTCATACTGAACATATGAATTTACCAAAGCATATCCCCATGTATTTTTAAACCAGTAGTGCAATAAGGACCATTTTCTTGCACCAATTTCCATTCGTGTGTAGCTCAAAGTGGTGTTTCTAGGTTTTACACCTTGATACATCTATGACAGAGCCGCATCCACTATTTTGCATCAATATAGGGATATATTATCTTTATAAACCACTTACTCTCTACTCAGAAAAATTTTGGGTTGTTTTTCTTATACTTATCCTTATCCCTAAGGCATTCACTATAGTCTTCTAATCCTAATCCCAAAAATAACTACACTTTTGTTTGATACCAACTATAACAATGCTATTATTTTTATTACATTCATACATAAAATCAAATAAAATTATAATTAATACAACCTAAAATATCAATAGATCTAGTGTATTTTGGAATTAGGTACATTGCATTACAACTTTAATGATGGAAAACAACATCTTTATTGACAACTTTTTTAACATGATCTATCTTAAAACTACCTGGGATATCTTGGGGGAAAATATATAATAAAAGGGTGATATATAAATCTTAGTAAGGTATTAAATATTTCATAACAGGAATATAATAATAAATGTTAGTAAAGTAATATCAATGAGTCTTCAAGGAACATGAATCATAAAGCATGATATAGCATAATACAAATAACATGGAAATGTGGAAAAAACATAAAACATCACATCATAAGTGAAGGATAAACTACCATGAAAACATAATGGAAAAATTCCCATAAAATAATGAGGTAAAGCTATTTCCCAACAAGATGTATCATGATACTAAACATTACCTAATGCATTGGACCACTATATAATTACAGGTTCACCCATCTCATTCATTTCATTCGAATACTTAAGTGTTCCACATAGATCATAAAACACGGATTCATTCATCATAATGATTTATTACACGATCAAGGAATGTTGAATAAATACATTTAATTCCTCAAAAAAATTAATATGTTCATAAAAGTTAACATCTTTGTTATGTAATGGGTATATTATTCACTACACAATTGTTTTGGAATGGAAATTTGTGGTGCAATTTCGGTAACCTAATAGTGTGATATAAAAATTCATAGAAAAGATCGATGAGAGAGAAATGGGTATATCATAATATATAAATGAAATATAAAAGTAATATATTCATTATATTAATTTTCCCAACATAATTAATTTTGAAATATAATTCATAACATAATTAAGAAACATGAAGAAAGAGGGAAAATGGAATACCTCTTATAAAAATTTTAGCATGGTAACTAGTGTACATGACAGGGATTAATGAGAGATAAAGGGGTATCTCATCATTAAAAAATAATAAGGGAAATACAGGGGAGGTTCTAAAACATACCTCGTCATTTATAACTGAAAATAAAAGGGTGCAACAATATAATGATACTTGGATAAAAAAAGAGAAATGAAGGAACTTGTACATGAGTGTGTGACTTCAAAAGACTGAAGAGAGGGTTATGAGGAGCTTGCAGCACCTTAAGATAATTCTAGATAAGGTATGATAGATTAAATATGTGATCCATGGATTTTTATTAAAGATAATTTGGACCTTTACTATGTGTATGTAGGAAATGAGAGGGGAATTCTTTAATATTCCGCAAACTTAGGTTTTGGAATCTATATAATTAAAAACTCAAAACCACAAACATTACCATGAATTTTGAACATGTTTTTTTCAAAAAATGGGAGGTATTAATTAATTTATTAGGAAAATGGAATAATATATTAAAATTATTATCCTTTATTATGTGGGGGTGAGTCACATTATTAAATAAATGAATTTAAAATCATAAAATATATTATTCATTTTGGAGGATTCATAAGGGCATTGTCAAAATAATAAAATTCTCATAAAAACACATTACTTTAATAGTAAAACATATATTCTAAATTTAATACCCATTATATTATTTATTACATCATTTTGGGGTCATTATGATGTCATAAAACACATATTATATTTATTTGGTATTTAATTTGTTTTCCTGAAAATTCAATTATCTCAGAAAAATATGAAAAATTCACTATTGGATAATTTTAAAATTTTTATTCCAAAAATGATATTAATTTTATGTAAATAATTTTATAATTATGTGTTTTTTCACTTTTAAAATAATATTCTACATTTATTGTAAAATGATAGGTTTTTGAGAATAACAGTTTTTTGAACCCTTATAAAAAGTACATTTCACTACATAAAAATTACACAAACATTTATAATTAAAAATACTAACTTAAATATTATATTTTATTAATATAATATTAATTTCAAACACCCATTAATTAATCAAAATAAACCCCTTAATTGAATTTGAAGATTAACTGAAAATAAAATTTTTGTTTAATTGAATCAAAACAAAAATTATTTAAAGGAAACAATTAAAATGTAAACATATAAATTATTATATAATATAATTTTTAAAATTATTAATTTCTTGATACATATCCATTTATTACAATGGCATACTCTCTAAGAGTAATGTGTACTACGGTGAGGTTATCATGGGGTCGTTCGACGATCATGGTTTTGACCGTGATCTCAATGAGCTTGAACCTCTCTAATAAATGGTTTCAATCATGATAAATTCATTGGATCTCATCATGGGATTGGTGAAGGGAAAATCTTAGAGATTTTACCTCACTGAGATGCTCTAAAAAATGGACTTCATAGGGAACGATTTAAATTTTTAAGGTCACCACTTTCTTTGTGTGAGTCAACTATATTTTTTAAAGCCGTGTATTTATACTAATCATGTGATCATTGATAAATGGATATATTAACAATGATAAACATTATTAATGGTATTTTTCATCCAAAAACATAAAACCATGAATGTTCATGTGTTTTATAAAACCATTTTATAAAATAAGACATTTAATTGATTCATAAGGGAAATTTAAATTATAATAGTTTGGGTCGTTACATTTGATACCTCATTGAAGCTTCTTCCATATTCTTCCACCATTCGCCTCTTGAGATTCAGATATTGATCAATGTCTAACTCAACACACACTCTAATCCCACATTAGCAGTGCTCAGCATGAAAAACAAGAGTATAATGCAATGTTCATCAATGAATCATTTCATTCCAAAACCACTCAACTAATTTCATCATGTACCTCATCTATCATGGTATATATCAATTGATAGATTAGTTTTAGTATCTATTAATTTAATACTACCCATCCATCGATGCTCCTGCTATCAGTTTCTTCCCCTTTCTTGATTAATACATTTTTCCCCTTTTATATCCATGAATTCTCCCACTTTTTCAACAAACCTGAAGGTCACTTCATTATGGCCTACAACATGGTAAAGAATATATATCATGATTTTAGGGAAACACAAATTATACCTAGAGGAGTGGGGCTCCCCCATTCACACTTTTTCAATTGTGGGGATCTACAGCATCTAAACGCTTCTTTAGGTAAGGAATATTTAGCGACCCAGCCCCATATAGCCTAAAGTCGGTGTCTTATACCAAATACATTAGCATGATTACATGGAATCAATCCCCAAAAGGACCGATAAGTTTAATAGACTTAATAAACCAGATACATAAATGATTATTGTAGTACAAATTAATAAACAGATTATAACATAATCTTTTTTATTTTGAAATAAGTAACTCTGAGTGTAACTCTAATCCATATATTAAATACATCCATATCATTCATATTAATCTTCATGGATTCCTAGGGAATGAAACGTAAAAAGGGTGAGTCAAATGCTTAATAAGGGTAAATATAGTGTATGAAATAATGAATCAATGAGAATAGTCAATATGGAAAGGTGAATAACTATAATAACATACCATTCAATTAACTAGATAAGGAATTATCAATATGTAAAGTTAGGGAACTGAATCATGTGCCTTTTATTCAATAAACTAAAAATGAAATGTGTCCATAGATATGCCGACATGTTATCTTAGGTATTAATAATATCTGAATCCTAAAAATGAAAAGAATACATATATATGTAAATAAAAATATCATGGATGAATAATATTAGAATATAAATTAAGTAAGTGATTAATTATAAGATGACATGCTTCGTTGGAATATAGTAACTTTACAGTCAAGACCTATCACAAGAAGGTTTAAAAAAATTTGGGTAAAAACCCATATAATTTGGCAAGCCAAATAACTCGTCTAATGAGACAATTGATGAATCGAGGGGCTATCTATAACTGAGCCACACATGTGTCATACTAGTCCAAAACATTCCTCATCTATAAAATAATTGTTTTAATAATGTGACATATAAAATATCTATATGAAGTAAGAGATACAGATTTATCAATATTAACCCTCATAGTCAAATAACAATCAAAGTAAACATCATATGTAAAATTTTGTAATGTTTAAGCAATATTAATATCCATGATAAATGAAATGGATAACTTAAGAGAAATTCAATGTTCAATGATAATAATAGATTGAATATTTCAAGGGGACTAACAAATAAATCAAAGAAGTGAATTTGAATACTATCCTTAGCTGAATAAATCATAAACCATCTAGAGTAAGGTTAAGGATAATATCAATACAAAAAATCAAATTTGATGTAAAAATATAGAATTTTTGTATTTTATTAAATAAAATGATATATTTTAAAAATACTATTGAATAAAATATCCTTTAATTTTGAAATCACATTTGAAAAAAAAACATTGAAAACCCATTGTAAAAACATTTTCACCAAAAAATAACCTTTTGAAATTTAGGAGGCTTCAAAGAAATGACAGCAGATATATCTACACATGTCGTACGAGGTAAAAAGAATATTATTTTTGTATGAAAAAAGGTTAGAAAATGCCTCATTTGGAAGGGGACAATAAGATTCCTTCTAAGAGATTGGTAAAACACAAAAAGGGTAAAGGTTTCATTACCAAATCATTTTAAAATCATTTTTGAAAAACGTTTTAAAAAACATGGTTTTTAAAGGAAAATAAGTTTTCCGACTAAAGAGAGAAATAAAGTTGGGATTTTCTAAAAAATATTCAAAAACCCTTGAGTACCAAAGAGTGGGAAAATGGTACTAATACATAAAATTGGTCATGAATAACCAGAGAATAATGAAAGGTATATATTTAATAATGGTTATATAATTTCCCCACATGGAAATACCATTGAATGATCATTAATGTTATTGTTAAGGAAAATAATCTTTAAAAATACCAAAGTGTCCCATACCACATTGAAATATTTTAAAACATAATCCTCATGAAGTAATGACATTATATCAATGTTAACAATATCATGAGAGTAATTATATTCATGATATATCATTTAGTGGTTTGTACATACACCATGTAAAAGAAACTAGGTGCATAACAACAATTAACCCTCGATGGAATGTAAATTGAGACGAAAATCGCTTACCAATGTGGTAACAAATGAATTGGAAAACCCAAAGGTATTAATAATTAAATAAAAAATTTAAATACCATGAATATAATAGGGTTTATGATATTATATTTCAATGTGGTATTAAGTACACCGTATATAAGAAATTAGGTGTACAATAATTAAGTATGCCTCGTGGAATGAAAATTAGACAAGAATCTGTTAACTTCCATTTCCTTTGAGGTGAACATCCATTAAATTAAGATGTAATAAAATTAAGTTAATTTTATAATTTCATAAGAAAAATTTTCATGTTTATAATTATTTTTATTTCACTTATTACCGTGTTGTGTACAACTACTCAATTTTTTTTTTCATAGGCTGTTTTTTAACTAATTCAGTTTATGTGTCAAAATAACTATTGTTGGATCAATATGAACATAGGGTTAATTATATAACATCTCTAGAATGAAAACCATGAAATAATTATCATCTTTATAAATCAATTATAATTTTAAAATCAATCATTAAATATGGTTATTAAAATGAGAATATGTTAGAATCATGGCGACGGTAGGTCGTACGTACGCATGAGTGACATTCCCATTTTTAAGTGATCATTAGGGAAAAGGAAAGTAACAAAATATCATTATATAATTATAATTATATAATAAATACCATCTTATTTATTAAAATATAATTATATATAGAATTTTTTGGTGTAAAAGGAATCACATCAGGTCGAGGAGGTTGTAGTCTACATGTCCAAGAATAACGTCATCACTTTTTAAGTGTGTGAAAGGGAAATTAATGAAAATTTATATATATATATAAATTGAAATCCAATTATTTCATGATTATCATAAATGTTTTTTATGTCTAATATTTTTAATTATTCTCATTCATTTATACATTCCATGTATCATGCGAACGAATCACATCGCTTTGAGGGACGGTAGTCCACACTTCCTCAAACGATATTATCATATTTACAAAAATTGGAAGGAATAAATGTATGTTATAAATAAAAATTACACAATTTTAATATATTATAAATAAAATATATATGATATAAAAATATATATTCCATCATAATGGCCATAATAATTGGCGGTAATGGAGAATTAATCAATCATCATTTCGTGAGGCAATAATTCGTTCACAGAAACAGTATGTTCATTGTACATTAGATGGTGTTTTGTGTAAATATAGGTTGAAATATCAACATAAAAACATAATAGTATATTTAGGATACGATTTTTGTTACACAGTAACAGAATAAGAATATTTTAGGGGTTATATATTATAAATGAAACTAGAGATACTAAGAAAAGACATTACCTTTTAATCGAGTAACTTATTTTGGTTTAACCAAAAGGAATCCATGGTAGGTATTCTACTTAAATGGATGATTCTAGGTAGAGTTTTGAGAATTTTGGAATCAATTTGGGTGGATATTTTCTGATCATATGAGACTGTAGAGGTTTGAGGAATGAGTAGAGGTGGTGTCCTTTTTTAGGGAAGGAACCTGACTCACATGGTATTCTTGAAAAGAAGTTTGGTGTAAACATATTCTAACCTAAAAAACTCATAAAACCACGGAAATCATTAATTGAAGGTTAATGAAAGAAATATTTCCATAAAATTGGTGTTTGACAAGTGTCTAGGTCATTTTGACCCTTAGACTTAGGGTTTTAGTCTGTTTTTAAGCCTCATCACACCTTAATCACTGTAATTAATTTTAATCACTCTCACTGATCATTATTGTCGAAAACTATGTTGATATTATTAAAAAAATGATATATATTAAATTTTTTTACGTCATATTTTAAAAATTCAAATCATAAAAGAGGAAAAAATTATGATTAATTCTAATCTCATAGACACACAGATTAACTGGTTTTAATAGAAAGTCATTCAAAAGATTATTCTGTTTTTATATTCAATTTAAAATTTTAATTTAATTATAATAAACTACATTATATTAATATATTTATAATTGATTCATTATTACTTTAAAATATATTTATAATATAATTTAACATTAATAATTATTTAAACAAAAGGTTTTCGTTAACTAAAAGTCAATGGTTTTCACTATTCACTAAAAAATGATGTTTCTCAAAAAATCCCAAAAATTCATCCTACGATAATTTATAAATTATCATTACAAAAATAAATTTTATTTTATCAAATTAAATTCATAAATATTTCGAAATTAATATTTAAAAAATGTTCTTTATTAAAAGGTGGAAAAATAAATTCATAAAAAATATAATTTTTATGTCAAATATTGGGTTTTCTTTTATCTTATGCTTAGCAAATATAGTGAATGAACATAAAAAATATTTTATTGAATATGTAAAATATTTATTACATTAATATCACTCACAAACTATAATTAATTTTATCTATTATGGTAAAATATATTTTTGAGCATAAAAATAGTTCTCTATAAAAGTATCCTTTTAATATTAAATTGGTCTTTATATTCATTTATAATTTATTTTTTATCAAATTATTTAGTATTATAAAACCTATGTATTATTAAGATATTTAATACAATTTATAAAGGCAAGTTTATATCTTATTATATTATATACTAATGTTTTAATTATAGATTGTTTCTTTGTAAGACTCGGTATTGTGTATAGCATAAGCCATTGAAGAAGGTCACTTTTGTATGTAACACAAGATATAGAGGAATGTGGATCTTGTGTGTAAAATATTCTAACTCATTGTTTCATGCATGGAATATAATATAAGTAGTAAATATATAATAATGTATTTAGATATTATATTAACTTACATGCTTGCTAACATGTTCCATACATGCTATCGAATACAAGGTTCTTACTTATATTTTTAGGGGTGTCACATTCTCCACACATTATTTAAATTGTGACCTTACAATTAAAACTTGATATTGGAAATAGATTTTTTTTGATACTCCTTATGTTTTAAATCCCACTTCATGATAAGGGTTTATAAGAAATTCTTTATAAGAGAGATAATTTAATGTATAAAGGTCACATTGAATACCATGTAACAAGGTCGCTAAGTAGGAGAACATTAGTGTCAAGTGGAGATACATACTTAGAGGAAAAGAATAAATATTCATAGGGAGTGAATTAGTTCATAAATTAGAAAAAATTGAATGATCAATGGATTGTTGTTGGCCTCAAATCCATAAATCTGTGAAGATTTAGAACCCCATCGGTTCAATAGAAATAAAGATATTAGGACTACATTTTTTTCTAATTAATTTTCTTAATGATCAGTAATACTTTTACACACCAAGAATATAATTAAACATTCCTAACTTTTAGCGTTCAATCTCATATTAACAATCTTAACTTTTGTTTGTTCTTCAATCAAATTATAATTCAATTCATTACTACTATGAATTAATTACTAATAATGATTTTTTTATATGCATGAAGCACTAAATGAATGTTTTAAATGGTCTTAAGAGTGATGAATCTGACTATTTTTCAATAAATAACCTCTAAAACTAATATGATTAATATATTAGTCTCTAATCCTTAAAAGTGATACTAATAGTTTATCATTAACATTTATTCCTCAAATTGTTTGACTAATAATAATGAAAATTAACAAGGAAATTATGTAGTTCAAAGGATGGCATGAAACCATTATCATCCTTAGGTCATGGGTTCAAGTCCTATGGTCATGCCGAATTTGATTGGATATCACCTGGAATAGAATTTTTCCTCTTCTAAATCCATATTAATATAACATCGAAATATAAATATGATAGTAATGCTTGAAATTATTTTCATCTCTAATTTTCATTTTAACTAATGTTTTCAATACAATCACAATACATAAATACCTCATCAATATTATTTCTACATAGGTCCTTCCTTGGTCTAGGGTTTATCTATAACATCATTAGTCATATTTCTAAATCATGACACCTTAACTTCAATATAAAACTCCTTAGGTTTAACCTAGGTTAATTATTATGTATCCAAATCCTTCATCATGGTTTATAAATAAAAAAATGAATTATCCTATCCATATCCATTGAGAGTGTCAAACTAGTTACGTAGTAATCCCCATTTTTGTGTACCAGGATACCCCGAGTCAATCTCAAAACAACTTGTTGGAGTTATTACTCTGAGGTACATCTGTTCCAAAACCATGTCCACATGTAGTATCCATATGGGGATTTATTTCTTGTAATACCCACATAATCTATACATTACCAAAATTATAGAGTTTTCATCTATACTTCTTCAAATTCTACCTCAGGGTTATGTTCTCTTATATAGGTTTTCCTAAATCTAGTTCCCAATGTTTCTACCAAACTTCTCTAATACTAACTGTAGAGACCTAGCCCTAGATAGACCAGATCCAGTGTCTACTACTAAATACATTGGAATGATTACTGGGAATCAAGCCCCAAAGAACCGATCAGTTTAGTAGTCTTGGTAATCTAGACACATAAGTGTGTATTTTAATGAAACTGAATTCATTTATTACAACATAATTTTTTCCATCTCTCTAAATATGTAACTCTGAGGATACCTCTAATCCTTCTAGTAAATCCATCCATATTTTTCCTAGTAATATTTGTGGATTTCTGGGGAAATAAACATAAAAAGGGTCAGCTCAAATGCTTATTAAGGGAAAAATATAGAGGAAGTAATAATGAATCAATAAGAACAGTCAATATGTAAAGGGGAATAACTGGAAGTGCATGTCATTGAAATAACTAGACAAGGCAATATCAATATGTAAAGTTAGAAAAATGAAACATGTTTCATTTATTCAATGAATTGAAAATGAAATGTATCCATGGATATGTCGGTTCATTATCTCATGAATGAATAATAACATAACCTTGAAAATTAATTGATAGCATTGATATTTCGTTGAAAATATCATGGGTGAATAATATCATTATATAAATGAAGGAAATTCTTAATTATGGGATGACATGTTTTCTAGGTACATTGTAACTTTACCGTCAAAACCATTCACAAGATGGTTTAAAAAATGTTGTGTAAAAACTCATATAAGGAGGCAATCCAAATGGCTCATCCCATGAGACTACTGAAGCATTGAGGCACTCTCTATAACCAGACCTCACTTTTGTCGTACCTATCCAAAACATTATGTATCTGTCAAATAATTACTTTAACAATGTGCCTTATCAAATATCTATATTGATTAAGAGATATGGATCTAACAGTATTATCCCATATACGCAAAAAAACTATCAAAGTATAAATCTTATTTAAAATGCTATACGATTTAGGAAATAGTAATATCCATGATAAATGTAATGGACAATTTATGATAAATTCAATGTTCATTGATCATAAGAGATTTAATATTTTAAGGGGACAAATAAATAAATCACGGAAGTGAATGTGAAAAATATCCTTGGCCAAATAAACTATAAATCATCCAGAGTAAGATTAATGATAATATCAATACAAAAAATCCCATGTGGAGTAAAAATATAGGGATTTTGTCATTGATGAAATAATATAATAGATTTCTAAAATATTCTTATGGAAAATATCCTTTTTCTTTTGAAAATACTATTGAAAATAATTTTCATTTAAATCCCATTTTAAAAACATTTTCATTAAAAATAAAACTTTTGAAATTGAGGAGGTTTCAAAGATGTGATGGCGGATAGATCCATACATGTCATGTGAGGTAAAAAAATATTCATTTTGTATGGAAAAAGGTTAGAAAATGCCTCATTTGGAAAGTGACGGGAAGATTCCTTTTAAGATATTGGTAAAAGGAAAAAGGGTAAAAGTTTATTTACCAAATAATTTTAAAATCATTTTTGAAAACATTTTAATTAACATTTTTTTAGAATAAAATAGCTTCTCTGACTAAAGAGTGAAATAACGTCGGGTTTTCTTAAAAACATTTCATAAAACAATTGAGTACCAAAGAGTTGAAAATGGTACTAATACTAGAAAATGGACATGAATAACCAAAAAATAATGAAATTTATATATTTAACAATAGTAATATAATTTCATCGAGTAAAAATACTATTGAAATATCATTACAGTTATTGTTGAAGAAAATAATCATTAAACATCCCAAAGTGGCTCATACCACCTTGAAATATTTTAAAAGATAATCACCATAAAGGAATAATATTATTTGAATGTCTCAAATATCATCAGAGTAATTAGATTCATGATATATCATTTAATGGTCAGTATATACACCATGTAGAAGAAACTAGGTCCATAACAACAATTAAGCCTAAATGGAATGTAAATTTAGATGAAAATCCCGTACCAATGTGGAAGCAAAGGAATTAGAAAACACAAAGGTATTAATCATTAAATAAAATATTTAAATTAAATTTATATAAGTGGGTTCATGATATTATATGTTAATGTGGAAGTAGGTACACCATATATAATAAATTAGGTGTAAAAAAATTAAGTATGCCTCACGAAATGAGAATGAGACAAGAATCCCTTACATTGTGTTTCCTTTTGGTTGAACATCCATTAAATTCTTGTATTATAAACATATGTTAATTTTATACTTTCTTAAGATAATTTTTCAAGTTTATAATTATTTTTATTTCACTTATTACAATGTTCTTTTACAACTACTCAAACAATTGATTTTACATCAAGTGTTTTTTACCAAATTCAGTTTATGTGTCAAAAACCTATTGTTAGTAAACTACGGTCAAAGGGTTCACTATATACCATCTCCAGAATAATAACCATGAGATTATTTTCATATTTATACTTCAATTTTACTTTTAAAATCATTCATTAAATTTATTTATGAAAATGAGAGTATGTTACAATCATGGAGACGGTTGGCTGCACGTACACTTGAGTAACATTCCCATTTTTAAGTGATCATTTTGGAACTAAGTTAAGTAACACCATATCATTAAAGAATGATAATTAAATAATAATAAAAATTAATAACATACACTTATATATATAAATATTTAGTTAAAAAGGAATCACATCATATTGAGGAGGTTGTAGTCCACACATCCACGAACAACGTTATCACTTTTTAAGTGTGTGAAAGGGTAATAAAAAACGATATATATATATATATATATATATTTCAAGAAAGGTATTTATTTCATTAATAGCATATATATGATGTTTATTTATCATATTTTTAATTATTTTCATTCATTTATACATACCATGTATCCTGTGAACGAATCACATCGCTTTGAGGGGGCGGTAGTCCACACTTCCTCAAACAAATTTATTGTATTTACACATCTTGGAAAGCATAAATGTGTGTAATAAAAAAAATTAATAAGGTTAAAAAACTATTTATAACAGATATATTTTATATAAATATATTTTATTTCATAATGGACACCATAAGAGGTGATAATGGAGAATTTAACAATCATCATTTCGTGAGGAAATAATTTGTCGTTCAGAGAAACGGTATGTCTATTGCCCATTAGATGGTGGTGTGTGTACTTTTAGGTGTAATTATCAAAATAAAAACATCCTATAATATTTAATATATAGGTTTTGTTACAAAATAAAATAATAAGGAGGTTATATGGGTTGGACAATGGAAATGAAACTAAAGAGATTAAGGAAAGACATTACCAATTAATCAGGAAACTTCTTTTTGTTTAACAAAATGGAATCCATGAAAGGTATTATTACTAAATTTTGGATTATATGAAGAGTTTTTAGATGTTATGAGTCCATTTGGTTGGATATTATCCTAAATTATGAGGTTGGATAGGTGTGAGAAATGGATAGAGGTGGTCTCCCTTTATTAGAAAGGAAAACAACTCAAATGTTATTATAAAAAAAAGGTCAGGTGTACATGTGTTTTTACCCAAATAAAATTCATAAAAATCCACCCAAACTCATTAATGGATGGTTCATGGGATATATATGTCCATAAAATGGGTTTAGGGAAGTTTCTAGGTCATTATGTCCCTTAGAATTAGGGTTTTAGTCCATTTTTAAACATAATTACTCCTTAATAATTGTACTTAATTTTAATTACTTTCACTAATAAGTTTTATAAGAAATTAAGTTGATCTTATTAGACCACAAATATTATCTTTATTATAATTTTTTTGTTTTATTTTTAAAATTCAAATCCCAGAAGCTGAAAAAATAAGATTATTTCTTATCTCACAGACAGGCGGATTAATTGGTTTTAGTAGAAAAAAGTTCAAAATATTATTAAATTTTTATATTAAATTTTATAATTTAAATTTATTTATATGAACTAAATTTAATTAATATATTTATAATTCATACAATGTGATTTTAAAACAAATTTACAATATAATTTAACGTTAACAATTATTTGAATGAAAAGGCAGTTTTTAACTAAAATGTAGTGTTTTTCGCTATTCACTAAAATTGATGTTTCTCAAAAAAAATCCCAAAAATTAATCCTAAGAGAATTTTGAAAGTATGAATTAAAATATAAAGTATATTTTATCAAATTAAAATCATAAATTAGTCAAAATTATGATTTAATATACATTCACTGTTAAAAGGAAGTAAAAATGCCATAATAAAAATATAGGATTTTATGTGAAATATTGGGTTTGCTATTATCTTTTTCTTACCAAATATATTGAATGAATATAAAAATTAATCAATTTAATATTAAAATTATTATTAAATTAATATCACTCACTAACTGTAATTAATTTAATTTTTAGTATAAAATATATTTGTGATCATAAAAATAGTTCTCTATAAAAATATCCTTTTATTATTCAATTGGTTCTTATATTAATTTCTAATTTATTTATAACCAATTATTTATTTATCTAAACTATATGTTTTCATAATATAGTTAATACAATTAATAAAAACCAGTTTATTTATTATTATATTAAATAATAATGTTTTAATTATAGATTGTTTCTTGGTAAGACTCGTTATTACGTATTGAGTAATCCATCAAATAATGTCACTTTTTCATGTAATGCCAGCTATAGAGGAAGGTTTCTATTGCATGTAACATATGATAACTAGGTATTTAATTAATGGAATTTAATTTAAATAGTAAATATAATATAAAGTATCTGTATATTATATTACCTTACGTGCTTGCTAACATTTGCCATACATTGTACCCAATACAAGGTCCATAATTATGTTTTTTGAGGTGTCACAAAATGTCTCAGAATGTATGTCACTTGTAGTTTTTTAGGCATATACTCTAACTTCACAATCCTTTGATCCACCTTCTCCTTGATTAAATGATAATTGATTTCAATGCTCTTTTTCTTCAGATATGAACTGTATTATTTCTCATATGTATAACACCTGAATTATTGAAATGGATTTCGATCAATAACTTCACTTCCACTCTGATATCTTCATGCTACGACTTCATACAAAATAATATCATGCATTCTTGATTAGTCTCAATATATTCAGATTCTACGGTGCTCAAAGAAATGAAATTTTGCTTATTTATTATCCAAGAAATACACAATCCACCACGATAGACTTCACCATCTAATGTTGATTTTCTATCTTCATCTGATCTGGAACAATCTGCATCTGTATAACCCAATAACTCTTACTAAGATATTTCATTGTAAAGAAAACCAAAATCTATCATTCCATTGATATACATAAGTATTCATTTCACTATAATAAAGTGTTTTTCCTTGGGATTTCTTTGATATCGTGTTTCTTAGCATGTGGAAAAAACAATATCAGGTCTCGTCATTATTATGTACAATATACTTTCAATGATTTGTCAATATTATATTATATTAAATGTATTGCCTTCATCAACGCATGATAGTTTCATCTGGGAAGACACTGGAGTTTTGATCTATATATAATTTAACATTTCAAATCTTCAGAATATCTATTTTTCATATTTAGATTGAGAAATGATAGTTCCATTCTTTCCTTGTGTCACATATAAATCAAGGGAAAACATCAGTTCACCAATCATTGACATTTTGAATTCGCTTTTCAAGAATTCCATGAACTAGGTACATTGTACTTCATATGTTCCACTAAAAATTATGTCATCAACGTATACCAGCACCATCATCCTTTCATTACTATCATTGCTGGCATAGAGATTATAATCAACTCCACGATGCTGAAAACTAAGATTCTTCAAAAACCAATCCATCCTTGAATTCCATGCACTTGGTTCTTGCTTCAACCCATATAACACCTTCTTCAACTGAAAAACTCTATTCTTGTATTTGTGAATGAAAAAACAATTTTTCTGCTCAATATAAACTTCTTCTTCTAAAACCCCATTAATAAATTAAGAATTGACATCCATCTGAAAAACATTGAACTTTCTTTTCATTATTGTGGCCAAGAGTATATGATTATCTCTATTCATTCAATCGGTGAAAATGTTTCATCAAAATCAATACCCTCTATCTAAGAGTACCCTTTTCACAATATTCATGATTTTTTTTGAATTACTACACCATCTTCATTCATCTTATATTTAAAGGACCATTTCATCCTGATGAAATTTTTATCTATTGGCCTCAAACAATCTCCCATGATTTATTCTTCTCAATTTGTTCCAGAAATTCATTAATATCATGTACCATGTTTTCATCTCTAAATACTTACTATAAACATTTAGGCTCTACATATGATATGAATGATTGTTTTTGTATATTATGCATCATACTTGTTTGTACTTGAACTATCTAATCACAGATTTTCTTCCATCTATAAAATTTCTTTCTTCTCTTCAATATTTGTGCAGAAACTTATTTGTTCTCATCCTTTTCATTATATAAATCCTTTTTTGAATCATCCTATCAAATTTGAACATCTGCTGATCTTCTTATCTCTTCATCACAATCCTCTTAAGAACAATCATGTATTTTATAAAGATTGTACTCATTCCATACTATAGTTACATCATGAATTTAGACTACCTTTCCCGGCTTCTTTTTAAAAAATATATATGATTTTATTTTATTTGAGTAGCAAAGAAATATCCCTTCATCTCCATAGGATTAAAACTTCATGTGTTTCTCCTTATTGAAAGTGAAACACTTACTTCTGAAGACTCTAAATTACTTCAACATTGGATTCTTTCCAAACCATAGATTTTATGGTTTCTTATATTTGTTTGATTATAATAATGATATATTCTATTTGTAAACTGATGTCTTCACTACTTATTTCATAAAATTCCCTAGATTGTCTTTTTCAATGTGTATAGTTCTATCACTATTGTTGAGAATTCAATTTATTTTCTCAACTACTCCATTTATTATGGAGTTATTACTACTAAAACTTAGTGCCTTATCTCTTTTCCTCAGGATAATCCTCCACTTTAGAATTTTTGAACTCTGTTTCCATTATCTATATGGATTTTTTAAATTCATAATCGTTTCAACTGCCCTTTGATAAGTTCTTTTGTGACTGAACATCACAGATTTGGGGGGTGATGATTGAAACCCATTCCATTCTGCTAAAATTATCAATTAATAGAGCATAATATCTCCTCCCATAAATATATCTTGGTGAAATAGGTCTTTAAACATCAATATATACCAACTCAAGATATTTTTCTGACTTTTCTATTTTTTTTATATTTATTCTCAATGATCATCCCTTATTAAAAATCATTGCACATATGAGTACAATCACATGATAACCTAGGGAGGTCTCGATCTGTATCATATTTTACCAGATCCTCCAATGATGTTTGGATCAAATGACTATGATGTTTATGCCATAATTCTTTTTCTTATTCTTTGGTCTAAAATCACATATCATATTCTCTACATACAAGGTATAAATTACACTTCATATGTTTTCCCTACAAACAACTACACCATATTTTTATGAAATGATAAATAATTTTTTGAAAGTATTGTGGCATTTCTTGAGTCACACGGTTTACATACACTTAGAATGTTGTGAATGAGACCTCTAACAACCCAGATATCTACATGTCTCATATCTTTTCTCCCAAACATGGCTTTTATGGAGCCAATAATATTCAGGACATCATCATTACCAAATATTACAATACCTTCCTTTTTTTATTTGATTCATGTCACTATATCCTTATTTTATATCATATGGTAGGTTTATCCACTCTCAATGATCCATATTCCATTTTGATCTAATGATTTAAAATCAATATTTTCAAAAACTTCCTATTCATATGTATTCTTTTGATCCATTTTTTTTATTTCATACTGGGTGTGGACTAATAATCTGAATCTTCTTAAAAGTATGATTGACTAGCTTCATCTTCTAACACTAAAAACTAATTTTTTATTTTCAACTCATTTGAGGATGCATTTTATTTCTACTTATGACCACACTCATTCTAATTTAGAACATTTATCTTCATTATCGATGCACGATATCTTTCCATTAGACTAAATCGTCCACACCTAAAACAGTGACCACGAAATGAAATTTTGTAATATTGAGTTCTGTATTGCTTCCTTTTTCTTTTGACCATCGATATATCATGGCTATAGAATAGAAATTTTTCGAGTGTCCCATATTTCTAGAATAACATCTCATGTGGGTTTCATTATGGCATTGAAATACTACACTGTTGGTTCTCCCTTGGGTTCTTTGAATCTTTAGGTTCTGATAATACCCAAATCAATCATCAATATCAAAGAAGGAGGTTGTTGTTTGACTTCAAACATTACTACTTTCTGTTTTTTATCAAGCCTCATACTAGCCTTATCATTTGGATATGAATTTTTCATTCATTTTGTTCGACCTCTGTGCACCAAATATATCTTTTTTATTACCTAAATGATATGATTACCTGTTGTGTTATTATGATTCAAAAAAAATTTCTGATCCATGGCATAGGCTGATAAATTCCTCTCAATTTCTTCAGTACTTTTTATTTTATCTTTTCTAATGTTAGTCAACCAATCAATTGTTTTTCTATTATTCAATTTTGAGATTGTATTCAATATAATTTTATGATATATCTATCCTTGAAGACATTATTTTTTCAATTTATTCATTATTCTCATACTTCTATTCTTCTTTATGCTTCAGATAAATTTTGGCACCATGAACCACATTTTTGGATATATTTGTTTTGGATATCCAAACATCTATTTCCTTATC
Source organism: Viscum album (assembly GCA_963277665.1). Taxonomy (NCBI): domain Eukaryota; kingdom Viridiplantae; phylum Streptophyta; class Magnoliopsida; order Santalales; family Viscaceae; genus Viscum; species Viscum album. The sequence goes on from OY728128.1 coordinate 2,112,165,829, forward strand.
TAAAGCTTATAAATTCACCTGAATCTTAACTCTTCCTTCAAATTGTCCTTAATAATTTTTACTTTCTTACCTAGTTTTTAATTTCTAAAAACAACCCCATATAATCTTCATCAAGATCTTTTCAGTCCTCCAACTCTTTTATCTTGTATTCTTCTGAAGTATCAACTTATTTTGAAATAAATTTCTTCTTTTTGAATAATTTGTTCTTACCTTTCATGTAGGATGAAGACTACTTCCAAGGAATTTCAACATCATCCTCTTAATCTTCTTGAAACCTCTTGGCGAACCATGTTGTAATATTCCCAACCATTCCACTTTGAAATCTTGAAAGTGGGATTTTCCCTTTGAACCTTCTTTTTTATTTTTTGATGATTTGATGAAAGGAATGACATCACATCATCTATCACTTCTTCTTCCTATCAATATTCAATGGTGAGCTTCTTCATAGCCTTGAATTCCACCTCTTTGTTCATCCCCTCTTCCCATAGAATCATTATCATAATTTATCATTTCTTATGAAATATGATTATTATGAAAGTTATCTGATGGAATCTCATTAAGATCATTATCTTACAATGCATAAACATTCAGGCTGAACTGAGGTGGAATTTTTCTTAAGAAATGCTTCACAATATTTATTTACTCAATAATTTCTATGAAACAATGATAGTATTCCATAGTAAAAGTAAAACGGTCAAAAAATGTATTAAAAAACTAATTAGGGTACATTTTGATATCCTCATACTTGTTCCATAGAACCTGTAGTTATTCTTCGCTATCATTTGAGTCACCATCATAAATATTCCCCCACTTTTCCTGCATGTAATGTGATGCCTTTCATGACATCAACTTCATATATATTTCATTGGATATGTATCACCCTAATGAATTGATTATTTTAGAATCAACATCCAATTCCATTCATTCAGCTTCTAATAAATCATCATAATTGATATTGAATGATATTCCATACATAAATACTATAAAAAATTACATTCTGAATGATTGAAAGTAGTGTTGCATCTGATTATTTGATAATTAAAAATTGTTTCCATCCAAGATCGAAATCCCTTCATGATTTAAAACCTCTATTTATTATATTGAGATAGAACCACTAACTTCCAACATTTCCCTCTACTACCAATTGTTATCCCAACTCAATTAAATAACCTGAGAGGGTGTGAAAATAGTTTCCATCCAAGCTCATACCAAGAATCTTCTACATCATCAGTACCTATATTATACTGTAAGAATAAATTAATTACATTTAACCATTTTCAATTAATTTATCAATTTAATTCCAAGAGGTGAAACCTTTTTAAACCCACTAAGAATCAAATAAACATTGAAATAGAAACCAAAAGTTTTTTAATGGTCTGTTTCATGAACCTAAAACTCCTAGTAGCTAAATCCCCAAGATTCAATACATAATAGATCATAAATATAAAACCAATTTGGAAACATCCCTAAGTGATTTATCTCAAGATAAATAATAATCCATGTGGTGTGTTACCCACCATTCAATATACGTTTTCCATTACACTAAGAGACCACATGATTCTTATGTGATTATATCTTTCATTAGTGGATTCATCACAAAATCTCTTGGTGAAGACATTCAAAATTAGAAGAAAAAGATGAAGGGGAAACAAGATAAAAAGTAGGTGGGATTACCTATATCGTTTATAATGAAACAAATTTGGTTGAGCCTCCAATTCAATGGAAAGAAAGTAGTATTCAAGGGGTAGAAACATATAGGATAGGGATAGATAAATTCCTTATTCTAATTGGTTTCTCTTCTAATGAAGAAGGGGTAGATAACCATAAAATTATGGTTCTTACCTAGATTATGTAAACACCCTAAAACACAAAAGAGTACCTAGTACTATAATATCATGTACCCAATTCCCATTAGAAATTTAAAGACCCGAAAAATTAAAGGAAATTTTTTTCTTAATTTTCTTTGGATTTTTACAAGAACGCAGTTTCTGACGGCACCTGATTCTGAGGCCCGGTGTGCCCGGAATCACTTTCCGAAGATTGGCTCGGGTACGTTCAGTGAATGGACAAGTGGGTTTTTCTAACTTTTGAACCGGTGCTCAGAATCGAATTCTGAGGGCACCGATGGAATCGAAGTGCCGATATTTGCTTAGAAACACCTCTTCCGGAGTTGCGTTTGCTCGGTTGTGGTTTTTAATTTTTGGGATTTAAGTTATGAAGTAAAATAAAGTTGTGCGACAATTTTATTTTTATTTCACTTAAAGCCGCTTAAAGACGACTTTAAGCTGCTTAAGCTCAGTTGAAACGGATAGGGTGAAATCCAAAATATCCTCCCCACTTGGTAGGATATTTGTGAGGTGGGGCCCACACGAGCCCCACCGTTTCTTTTCCCCTAAGTAACACGCCCGCGAAAACCCGTTTTTATAAAAGTCAACTGACACGTTTTCTTAAATTATTAACGCACCAATTAATTGGGCAGTTAACTTCGTTAAATTAATTCTATGAATTAATTTAATCTTTTCTTAACCTGTTATGATCTGTTGGCGTAATAATAAATTAAGACCAACGCACGACTTCTTGAGGATTTCTTATTGAGAGCTTTTTGACAGAATTTTGTGCCTTCATCCTCCTTCGCGAAGAACACAAAGAACGCGAAGAATGCGAAAAACACCGTCACCCACGGAGATTGACAACGCTTCATCCGAGACGTTCTTCCCCGCCACGATCTCCGATCACCAACTGCTTGAGGTAGGAGATATCAGGTTTCTTTTAAATCTTCTTTGTGGTTTATAACAACACATGGATTTAATCGATATAATTAAATCTGTTGTTCCATGGTCCTCAGAGTTCGTCGACGCAACGCCGGATACCGCGACGACGCGACGGTCCCCTCCTTCCGCGACGATAAATTCCGCGAAGTACGCGCGTGTGACAACTTGATGAGGTAGGGGTTTTATTGGGAATGATTTTACTCCGTGGATGTTTCTGTTCAAATCAAAGAACCCAGTTTCATAAGAAAAATTTTAAATTATTAAAATTGTTATTTGTTATGTTTTCTATGTACTTATTATTTCTCCCGACTGTGATCATCTAACGCGGAGGGTGTGGGCCAAACAAACACGGCCCGACAACCCTCCGCCGTTTTTCATCATTGTGCGGATTTGGCGGGCGACGAAAAAGCGTTCCACAGAGGCGATTTGATGATTCTCCAGGGAAGAACGGAACCCGGGAGGAACAGCGGCGCATGTGGGAACGGAATCGGACCACCGGAGCGACTCTGGTGGCCCGCGGAAGCCACCGGCGGCGGGGGACGTCGGCGCGGCGGCGCCGGCGGCCAGAGGCGGCGGCGCCAGCAGACCCGCTGCCACGCGGGTCCGGCGCACTTGGGATGCGGCATTTCTGCGTCCGCTGACCATAGGGCAGCCCCCCGCGGGGGCCGTGGTGTTGTCACGCGGGGGCAGCGCGCCCCCCCGCTTTGCTCGGCCGCTCGGCCGAGCCGAGCCGGGCCGGCCCGGGTCCAGCCAGGTCGGACCCGGTTCGACCGACCTAGGGGGGTCGGGCCGGGCCCAGACCCCCCCCCCCCCCCGTTTCCGGACCTTTTCGGTCTTTTGCCCGTAACTTGAGCTACGGGCCTCCAATCGACGCGTCATCAACAGCAACACGATCCTTGAATCGAGAGGGTCATTTCAGTATATTACACTTAAGGTTCCGGAATACTTTGGGTTCGGCTGGGTTGGTTCGTCCATGAATCCAACCGGGCCCTCGGAGCAGAAACGCTCATATCTTGAGCTCCGGATGTCCGATTGACGTGTCGTTGACTTTGTTGGAATCCTCTAAGTGGGACGGATCTTTTGGATCACTCCGCCCGAGGTTGGGACACAGGTGGAGTATGGTCGGGTTGTTTTTTCCATAAAAACCAACCGGGCCCCTGGAACGAAAAAGCCAATACCTCTAAGACCGGGCATCCGATTGACGCGCCGTCTGCGATGATGAGTTCCTGTTGACGATACGGAACTTTTGGATACATAAACTCTGAACTTCGTGCCAGTTGATGTATCAGCCTCTCGTCTCGTGGAGTGGACCCTCCCGAATGAGCATGCTGTGTGCGGGAACCCTAGTGCTTGTTGCGACTTCGATGACGATGACTCTGCAGATATCCTGAGTGGACTGCGACGATGACTGTGCAGAGATCCTCAGTGGACTGCGATGACGACTGTGCAGAGATCCTCAGTGGACTGCGATGACTACTGCACTCAGCGATCCTACGTGGATCAGTGCTACAGATCCTATGTGGATCCGATCCTGTGTGGGTCAGCGCTTAGCGGTTCTGTGTGAGCCAGCGCCTACAGGTCCTGTGTGGGCCCGATCCTACGTGGGTCTTTGCAGGGGTCAGTTACCTATTGATCCTGTGTGGGTCCGATCCTGTGTGGGTCATTGCGGGGGTTAGTACCTATCAATCCTTTGTGGGTCCGACGACTTAGATGGATCATTGATCATCTTTATCATCATCCGAAGAAGTATATACCTGTGTGAGCTGAATCCTGTGTTACTCTCCTTTGTGGATTCTGTTGAACTATCCTATGTGGATTTACTGTTTACTTTCCATTGTGGATTGTGTTGAGCTATTCTATGGGGATTACTTTTTCTCTCCTTCGTGGATTGTGTTGTGCTATCCTGTGTGGGTTTATGTTTTGCTTTCCTCTGTGGACTGGGTTGTGCTTGGGCTCGGGTGTTGGATCCGAACGGGAATTGATGACTTAGGTATATGTATGGGCATATACCTAAGCAGTGTCGGATGTTACTTCGTGATTGTATACTTCCTTGTGGTTTATCCTTTGTGGATCTTGGGAGACCTTCGGGGGTCTCGGGGTCCCTAATGAGTTGCTTATACTCACTCCTGCATGGGCTATGCCCGCACTTCGTTGTGTTGGTTGCAGACGACGGACAGCGCTGATCGTGGTCGAGGATTGTGGACCAGGACGGTACCTGGAGGAGGACCACTGGGCGGGGTGTACTCGGAGTGGACGACGGGACCGAGGAGCTATGGAGGCTATCTGTACCGACCCTTCATGTGGGACTTCCATAGGATGGCTCGAAACTGCGGCTTTTCCTTTCAGTTGCTGTTTTTCCCCTTTTAGTTGTACTTTACAGTTGGTCTTGTATGTTCATCCCCCTTTACTTTCAGCACAGCTTGTTATAGTTTTTACTTAGTGTTTACTCTTTCTGATTTCTTACTTTGTGATGGTTGTTTACTTTACAAAGGTAATTCCTTCCCTATTTATCTGGATTTACGCCTTGGTGCTAGTCGCCGTCCCCTGGCCTATGGAAGGCGGGCTTGGGGTAGTCACGGCACGGGCCCCGAGGACGGGTCGTGACAAATTGGTATCAGAGGAGTTCGATTCTACCGCAAACTATGATCTTTCTTCTATATGAAGCAATAATGTTAAGTGTATTGAGTCTGGTTATCTGTCCAGGGAGTCCAGTGTTGGTGCGGCGGCCGACGTATCCGTACACCAGGACCCTGACTTCTGATTTCCGACTTAATGCACGAAAACATTCATTGCATGTGTGTTTCAAGTTTTCTTTGTGATTACTTTGTATCAACTCACCAGGTATACTGTTCTGACCGTGGCACACCAGTTTCCTTTCAGGATGGCCCCACGACGATAGCCAGCTAGGGTTCCGAGAGTGGTACGTGACGACAGCCCGCTGAGCGACGAGGCTTTGGTACATGGCCCCTTGACAGCAGAGGCACCGGCGGTACCTCTACCCACCGAGCCACCGATGCTTCCAGCACCAGCTGTTGACAATGCACGTCGCCTCAGTGCACTGCATGAGTTCCAGCACCAGCGACCGCCCAGGTTCCGCAGGGAGACGGACCCCCAGGCAGCCGAGGACTGGCTGGAGGCAGTGGTGCGAGTTTTCCGGCTAGTGGGGACACCAGCAGACCTCATGGTGATCCTCGCAGCGAGCCTACTGCACGCAGCAGCAGGACGATGGTGGAGCTTCATGCTCCAGGTGCACGATGAGGCATCTCTCCTCTGGACAGACTTTGAGGGACTCTTCCGCTCAGAGTTCATCCCGGCCACCCTATGTGCAGTGCGCATCCAGGAGCTTCTTCAGCTATGGAAGGGCAGCTTGACGGTCACCCAGTACATGGCGAGGATTATCGATCTTTCTCACTACTTGACAGATATGGTACAAGACCCCTTCTTCCGGGCCTGGACCTTTGAGCAGGGTTTGAGACACGAGATCATGGCATCACTAATCTCCCTCAGCATTCCGACTTAGGTAGGAGTGTTGGAGCGAGCCCTTCTGATCGAGAGCTTTCTTGCTGAGTCCGCAACGAGACCTACCACAGGGTGGCAGGTAGTGGAGTCTTTGGTAGCAGGTATTCGACGGATGACTCATGGGTCCAGGCAAACCAGACCTTCTGGAAGACGACCTCAAGACACTGGCTCAGCAGTGTGGGGCACAAGACGCGGAGCCAGTCTTTCGAGAGGCAGGCAGTGCTACGCATGCGGTGGGCAGGGCCACATGGCTCGTGACTGCCCGACCCGCCGTGCCGAGGAGCAGCAGACGGTGGAAGGGCCACCCAGGCAGAGGCAGAGGGTCGACCGTGGTGGTCTGCAGGGAGGAGGCGGATGAGGCAGAGGAGCTGGCCGAGCAGCAGGTGTTGGGCGACGCTTTGAGGCTCTACCCCCACCACCACCAAGAGGGCCACCCCAACCACTAGGAGCTGGAGGGCAGAGATAGGCACATCTCCATGCAGCGGAGGCCTACGACCACGGTGCGCCCGAGATGATTCGAGGTACTATCTGTGTCTATTACACCCTTGATGCAGTTCTTATAGACACAGGAGCGAGTCACTCTTTCATATACACTTCCCTTGTTCGGATCTCGGATATTCCGACAGAGCCATTGGCTCGATACTTACGGCTAGAGACCCCTACGGGAGCAGGCTCGATGATTACGCACTAGTGCCGGCAGTGTGAGCTTACTCTAGGAGGCGAGAGCTTCGGCTGGGATCTTCTTGTAGCGGCGTCGAGGCCTTACGACGTCATCTTGGGCATGGATTGGTTATCTACAGTCCATGCTCAGATTGACTGTATTAGGCGCAAGGTGCGGTGTGTACGCACCGACGGGAGCAGGTTCACCTTCACCGGCGAGAAGGGAGCCTTTACAACACTGGATGGACTTCCGCAGAGGAGAGGGCAACCCATTACTCATCAATTGGATAGCCTCATCCTAGGAGTAGTGGACGTGCGGAGTCCTAGTTTTCCTGCAGTGGTGGATTAGTATGCAGACGTCTTTCCTGAAGACATTCCAGGACTACCTCCTTGCAGAGAGGTAGAATTTTATATTCATCTGTACCCCGGGACATCCCCGATATCCACTCCAGCGTATCGGATGGCCCCCGCTGAGAATCGAGAGCTACGGGTATAGTTGGAGGACTTGTAGGGCAAGGGATTCATCCGACCCACTTTTTCACCCTAGGCTTCCCCGATATTGTTTTCCATGAAGGCAGACGAGAGCTTGAGACTATGTGTCGACTATCGTTTCCTGAACCAGGTGACAGTGAGGAACAAGTATCTGCTACCGAGGATTGATGACCTCTTCGATCAGCTCAAGGGAGCATGGTGGTTCTCGAAGATAGACCTCAGGTCAGGCTATCATCAGCTCAGAGTTCGAGATGAGGAGGTGCAGAAGTTGGCCTTTAGGTGTCGGTATGGCCACTATGAGTTCTTGGTTATGCCATTCGGTGTAACCAATGCTCTAGCAGTGTTCATGAGCCTCATGAACAGGATCTTCCAGCCATACCTTGATCGAATTGTCGTGGTCTTCATCGACGACATTTTGGTAAACTCGACGACTGAGGAGGAGCATGCCTACCACTTGTGGGTTGTACTAGACACACTCTGATAGCACTAGATTTATGGAAATCTCTTGAAGTGCCAGTTCTGGTTACGTGAGGTCCACTTCTTGGGGTACGTCATTTCTGAGGTGGGATATGCAGTGGATCCTATGAAGATCGAGGTAGTGCTAGCTTGGGATCCACCCAGGAGCGTGACAGAGGTGCGGAGTTTCTTGGGACTAGTGGGATACTATCGGAAATTTGTGCCAGACTTCTCCAGAGTTGCAGTGCCACTTTCATCTTTGATGAAGAAGGGAAAACCCTTTGTGTGGTCAGACAGATGTCAGCTGAGCTTCCAGGAGCTGAGACAGAGATTTACCAGCGCACCTATCTTGAGGTTGCCTGAGGAGGGAGTTGGATACGTAGTCTACTGCGATGCATCAGGGACCGGACTCGGATGTGTCCTGATGCAGGAGCGGGCTGTGATTGCCTATGGATCACGTCAGTTGAGGCCGCATGAGCAGAACTACGCCACACATGACCTAGAGTTAGTAGCAGTGGTCTACGCTCTAAAGACATGGCGGCACTATCTGATTGGTGAGCGCTTTATAGTATTTTCTGACCATCAGAGTCTCAGGTACATCTTCTCTCAGAAGGACCTGAACCTGAGACAGTAGCGATGGCTCGAGTTCCTACAGGACTATGACTTTGAGATAGTCTATACTCCTGGGAAGGGGAACGTGGTAGCCGATGCTCTCAGTAGGAGGACGGGCATCCAGCTACTTGAGGAGGAACAGAGCAGCTAGTCGCCTTGCAGATATCCTTTGTGGATAGGGACGGAGTAGCCTTCCTTCAGTCTCTCACAGTCACCCCTCCACTACTACAGCGGTTCAGAGAGGCACAACATGGGGATGCTGACTGTGAGACACGGCATGCACAGATATCCTCAAGACAGGCACCTGATCATTTCTCCCTTGGAGCAGAGCACGACGTCATTTTCAGAGGACAGCACTGGTGGTCGGGCATGAAGAATGTTGTGGCAGAGTTCGTTTCTCGATTCCTCACCTGCCACCAGGTAAAGGAAGAGCATCAGGTACTAGCAGGATTGGTACAGCCCTTGGAGGTCTCGGAGTGGAAGTGGGTCGGGATATCTATGGACTTTGTGACTGGACTTCCACGCACTTCCAAAGGTCACAACTCCATTTTGGTGATTGTTGACCGAATCACCAAGTCGGCACACTTCTTACCCATCCAAGAGCAGGGCTCAGTGGAGAGCTTGGGGTGTCTCTATGTTCAAGAGATTGTACAGATTCATGGTGTGCCATCGTCTATCATCTCCGATCGAGATGCTCTCTTTACTTCCCGGCTTTGTAAGGGGTTGCAGGAGGCGTTCGGGATGCAGCTACGTCTGAGCACTACCTTTCACCCTCAGACAGATGGTCAGACGGAGAGGACCGTTCAGACTCTCGAGGACATGCTCCGTGCTTGTGTCCTCGACTTTGGTCGCAGCTGGGAGGACCACCTACCCTTGGTGGAGTTCGCGTACAACATAAGCTACCACTCCACCATCTGGATGAAACCATATGAGGCGTTGTACGAAAGACCTTGAAAATCTCCTTTGTGCTAGATAAACCCTGGGGAGTCAGCACTTCTGGGACCAGAGATGGTCCGAGCCACGACAGAGATGGTTCAGGTCATCCAGGAGCGGATGAGGATAGCTCAGCGCTGGCAGAAGTCTTATGCTGACAGGAGGCGGAGGCCACTAGAGTTCGAGGATGGTGACCATGTCTTCTTGCGTGTCTCACCTCGACGTGGATTACAGAGATTTGGCCGAGGCGGCAAGTTGTCTCCACGCTTCATCGGACCCTTCCAGGTCCTCAGAAGGATTGGTGAGGTGGTTTTCCTCCTGGCTCTACCACCTCAGTTGCACCGGGTGCACGACGTCTTCCATTTATCTCAGCTGAGGAGATACGTGCACGACCCGACACATATCATTGACTATGGGGACCTGGACGTTGATGTTGGGGTGACTTTTGCAGAGGTCCCAGTGGAGATCGAGGATCGATAGGATCGGGTCCTACGTGGATGATTGATTCCTTTAGTGCACATCATATGGCAGCACAAGATCCTCCAGGAGAGCACTTGGGAGCGGGAGGCTCAGATGCGTGCTCAGTACCCACATTTGTTTCCCTAGTTTATGATGTATCCTTACGAGGACGTGAAGACCTGATGTGGGAGTGATGTAAAGACCTGAAAAATTCAAGGAAATTTTTTTCTTTATTTTCTTTGTATTTTTACAAGAACGCAGTTTCTGACGGCACCTGATTCCGAGGCCCGGTGTGCCCGAAATCACTTTCCGAAGTTTGGCTCGGGTACGTTCAGTGAACGGATGAGTGGGTTTTTCTATCTTTTGAACCGATTCTTGGAATCAAATTTTGAGGGCACCAATTGAATCTCAGCGCCGGTATTTGCTTAGAAACGCCTCTTCCGGAGTTGCATTTTCTCGGTTGTGGTTTTTAGTTTTTGGGTTTTAAGTTATGAAGTAGAATAAAGTTGTGCGACAATTTTATTTTTATTTCACTTAAAGCCGCTTAAAGACCACATTAAGATGCTTAAGCTCAGTTGAAACATATAGGGTGCAATCCAAAATATCCTCCCCATTTGGTAGGATATTTGTGAAGTGGGGCCCGCATTAGCCCCACCGTTTCTTTTCCCCTAAGTAACACACCCGTGAAAACCCGTTTTTATAAAATTCAACTGACGTGTTTTCTTAAATTCTTAACGCACCAATTAATTGGGCGGATAACTTCGTTAAATTAATTCTCTGAAGTAATTTAATCGTTTCTTAACCTGTTATGATCCGTTGGCGTAATAATAAAATAAGACCAACGCATGACTTCTTGAGGATTGCTCGTTGAGAGGTTTTTGACCGAATTTTGTGCCTTCATCCTCCTTCGCGAAGAACGCGAAGAATGCCGTCACCCTCGGAGATTGACGACGCTTCATCCGAGATGTTCTTCCCCGCCAAGATCTCTGATCACCAACTGCTTGAGGTAGGAGATTTCAGGTTTCTTTTAAATCTTCTTTTTGTTTTATAACAACACATGGATTTAATCGATATAATTAAATCTGTTGTTTCTTGGTCCTCGGAGTTTGTCGACGCAACGCCGGATACCGCGATGACGCGACGGTCCCCTCCTTCCTCGACGATCAATTCCACGAAGAACGTGCGTGCGACGACTTGACGAGGTAGGGGTTTTATTGGGAATGATTTTACTCCGTGGATGTTTCCATTCAAATCAAAGAACCCGGTTTCATAAGAAGAATTTTAATTTATTAAAATTGTTATTTGTTATGTTTTCTATGTATTGATTATTTCTCCCAACTGTTATCATCTAACGTGGAGGGTGTGGGCCAAACAAAACGGCCCGATGACCCTCCTATGTTCTTCGTCGTGGTGCGGATTTGGCGGGCGACGACAAAGCGTGTCGCAGAGGCGATTTGATGATTCTGCAGTGAAGAACGGAACCCGGGAGGAATAGCGGCGCAGGCGGGAACAGAATCGGACCACCGGAGCGACTCCGGTGGCCCGCGGAAGCCACCGGCAGCGGCAGCTGCGCCAGCGGACCTGCGGCCGTGCGGGTCCGTCTCACTTGGGATGCGGCATTGTCAAGTCCGCTGACCGCAGGGCGGCCCCCCGAGGGGTCGCGGTGTTGTCACGCGGGGGAAGCCCCCCCCCCCCCCCCCCCCGCGTTGCTCGGCCGCTTGTCCGAGCCGAGTCAGCCATGCCCTGGCCAGGTCGGACCGGGTCCAGCCGGGTCGGACCCAGGTCGGGTCGACCCGGTTCGGCCGACCCAGGGGGGTCGGTCCGGGCCCAGACCCCCCCCGTTTCCGGACCTTTTCGTTCTTTTTCCCGTAACTTGAGCTACGGGCCTCCGATCGACGCGCCGTCAGCCGAAACGCGATCCTTGAATCGAGACGTTTATTTTGGTATATTACTCTCATGGTTTCAGAATACTTTGTGTTCAGCCAGGTTGGTTCGTCCACGAAACCAACCAGGCCCTCGGAGTGGAAACGCTCATATCTTGAGCTCTGGAGGTCCGATTGATGAGTCTTCGACTTTGTTTGAATCCTCTAAGTGAGACGGATCTTTTGGATCACTCCACCCGAGGTTTGGACGCAGGTGGAGTATGTTCGGGTTGGTTTTTCCTTAAAAACCAACCGGGCCCCTGGAACGAAAAGGCCAATACCTCTCGGACCGGGCGTCTGATTGACGCGCCGTCTGCCACGATGAGTTCCTGTTGACGATACAAATCTTTTGGATACGTCAACTCTGGTCTTTGTTTCAGTTGATGAATCAGCCTCTCGGCTTGTGGAGAGGACCCTCCCTAACGAGCATGCTGTGTGCGGGAACCCTAGTGCTGACTGCGACTTCGATGAAGACGACAGTGCAGAGATCCTCAGTGGACTGCGACGACGACTGTGAAGAGATCCTCAGTGGACTGCGACGACGACTGTGCAGAGATCCTAAGTGGACATTGAGGAATACTGCACTCAGCGATCCTACGTGGATTAGTTCTACAGATCCTATGTGGATCCGATCCTGTGTGGGTCAGCGCTCAGCGGTTCTGTGTGAGCCAGCGCCTACAGGTCCAGTGTGGGCCCGATCCTGTGTGGGTCTTTGCGGGGGTTAGTTACCTATTGATCCTGTGTGGGTCCGATCCTGTGTGGGTCATTGTAGGGGTTAGTACCTGTCGATCCTTTGTGGGTATGATGACTTAGATGGATCAGTGATCATCTTTATCGTCATCCGAAGAAGTATATACCTGTGTAAGCTGAATCATGTGTTACTCTCCTTTGTGGATTGTGTTGAACTATCCTGTGTGGATTTACTGTTTACTTTCCTTTGTGGATTTTGTTGAGCTATCCTATGTGGATTACTTTTGCTCTCCTTCATGGATTGTGTTGTGTTATCCTGTGTGGGTTTACGTTTTGCTTTCCTCTGTGGACTGGGTTGTGGTTGGGCTCGGGTGTTGGAGCCGAACGGGAATTGATGACTTAGGTATATGTATGGGCATATACCTAAGCAGTGTCGGATGTTACTTCGTGATTGTATCTTTCCTTGTGGTTTATCCTTTGTGGATTTTGGGAGACCTTCGGGGGTCTCGGGGTCCCTACTGAGTAGCTTATACTCACCCCTGCACGGGCTATGCCCGCACTTCATTGTGTTGGTTGCAGATGACGGACAACGCTGATCGTGGTCGAGGTTTGTGGAGCAGGACGGTACCTGGAGGTGGAGCACTGGGCGGGGTGTACTCAGAGCGAACGACGGGACCAAGGAGCTATGGAGGCTATCTGTACCCACCCTTCAGGTGGGACTTCCAGAGGACGGCTTGACACTGCGGCTTTTCCTTTCAGTTGTTGTTTTTCCCCTTTCAGTTGTACATTACAGTTGGGCTTGTATTTCCTACCCCCTTTACTTTCAGCACAACTTGTTACAGTTTTTACTTAGTGTTTACTCTTTCCTCTTGCTTACTCTGTGATGGTTGTTTACTTTACAAAGGCAATGCCTTCCCTGTTTATCGGGTTTTACGCCATGGTGCTAGTCGCCAGCCCCTGGCCAATGGAAGGCGGGCTTGGGGTAGTCACGGCACGGGCCCCGAGGATGGGTCGTGACAGGAAACATGGTACATACCCACTAGATTAAAAATATACATTTAAGGGGTAATTCCTCCTAGATTTATCATCGGGTACACAATGCCCCTACAGTAGGTAATCGGTGGATTAATTTTTCTTATCTCAACATAGGGTCACCTCAACCCTTCTCTATTCATCCACCTACACCTAAAACCCATAAACATGGGTAATATAATAAAAAAATTAATACTCAATCCCCAAAATCATGATCCAAAATACCAATTTAAAACTCCCCTACTAATGTTCCATAAAATTAAAATTTATCCAAAAATAATTGACCCATAATAACATGGATATTTAAAGAAACCCCGACTTATGGCTTCTAATCCATAGGAGGGTTCAATGAAGATAATTACATCCATAATTATTCCATAGAATTAAAATTCATTCTCTCATTTCATATTCTAGACTAAATATCATCCAACCACTTCCACATTGATCTAGAAAGCAAGGTTTTTCTATAAAAACAAAATTTTAATTATACTCCTCAATAATATTCAAAATAATTTATCTAGTCAAAATCATTTTCATTTATATTTTTTTAATAATTAACACTACATTATTTCATTAATACATTAGCAACCTTTGTGTATCTGAATCCCTAAGACACCAGATACCATACCCTATACGTTATTTTTTCCCAAAAAATGACACAAAATCAGTAACATATCTACTGTGGAGCTCAGTCTTTGATCAAAATTTAATACACTAAATATCCATTAAATGAGTTAGTGTTACTCGTACTCCAATATACATGTAATGACCTAAACCACCCCTAATTCATACATTTCATATTAATCAAATGATATATCACGTTAATAATCATAGATCATGAATGTACCTAAAGGTTGAATTCAGATTCACAAATGGTATATACAAAAGAACCAAATAAAAATTACTTTCTTTCACATTAAAATATCTATGATACTTCTTCCACCTAATTCTATTCGTATTCTCATATCCATAATTGGTCATTGGTTTGACAATGTGCTTCCCAATATAGAATTTCCAATATCATCATTCCATTTATATTTACTCATCTAAATATAGACATTCCATAGGGATTCACACACATGATATCCACTCATAAAAACCTATGAATTTGAACCCATGAGCCATGTTCCAAGTCTGTATAGTTTCAAGTTATTCCAATATCCCCAAACTTCTCTTTCTATTCCTTGGTAATCCCATAAACCATAAATATGATCAAGTCCCTAAGGACATATCATACTTTACCCATTGAACACAAAAGTATTTATCTTAATGACCCAAATCCACTATTTAATAATGATATATCACTAATTTAATACTCTTATATTGGAATATATTTTACTACAGGGTAGTATTACTTTCTATTTCCAACCATCCATGCAACTATAATTTTTTCTACAAAACTAATTCATTTAACTATAGATTAAATTATTGATCTATTGTAAAAATATAGAAATACTATAAGAATTTTGTTAAATTTATTTGAATAAACCCAAAAAATATTAATCATTATCTCTATTATCATGAGAAATCCACTAAGAGTAAAAAAAGTTCATAATTTTCCCACTCCAAGGTATTCTTATCTTTGATCTACCCATTAGAGATGCTCATTTTCCACACTTGACATTCCATGAGTGATTTCCTATCATATATCAATTTTCAAATAAAAGTTACTCACCAAATTTTCATGATTCATTACTCTTTCATTCCTAATTTATATCATCAATAATCTAAAAGTGATAGTCATTCAAAACATTACTTTTAAATTTATCACCATATCCCACTCTATTAACAAACATTTCTCACATAGATCTATAATACCAATACACAACTATAGGATTCATCCAATTACAAAGTTTATCTTTAAATTATAAGAAGAAATGAGAATTATATTTATAAAGACTTTTCATTCCTGGAATATCAGCACAACCTTCTTATATCACTAACTATTCTTTCATTTCTAATATAAATAAGGAAAATATTATCAAAACCAAATAATTGATCCCACATTGCTATAGCATAATTTAAATTTCCAAATCATATACCCATGATCCTATCACTAGATGTAGTAACTTATGATTCCCCTTTTATCATGTAAATTAAATAATCAATTTTATTTATGGAATGAAGATACAACCAATTAACTTTCCTTTTGGGAATTTAAGGTTTAACTATCCCACCTACCAATGACCTCGACCGGCCACAAAACATGAAAAGATTAAAACCTTAACTCAACCATTATCTTGACTCAGACCATAAATATTAATATCTCTCTACCCAATGGGGACGCCACAAACATTTAAACCCACTAAGTGGTCTCTAATCAACCAAAATCTCTCACACTAGTGCAACTCCATGCCCTTGGCATATACTGCCTATACTGACTGTATCCAGGGCATTTATTGTTGATATATAACAACTAAAATGATATCTTTATTACACCAAAATATTATATTATATATTTTAATATAGATAAATTTTTTTTCTTTGTTATTTTGTTTACACACAACACCATGTTTAATCTAACTGTGATATACTTTTGAAATATTATTATTTAATGTGATAGTAATCACCTAGATTTTGGAATATTGGGTATTAATAGGACAAACTAAATTTTGTAAAATTAATTTTTAAACATTTATAAAATTATTTCATGGGTTATAAATTGGTTATATAAGAAAATATAACTAATTGAAAGTAAAAAACAGTGTTTTTTGTAAAAAACTATTTTTATGTGGACAATATTTTTTTATATAAAAAACTTATATTAATATCTCTTGATGAATGATTTTAATTAAATATTTAGATAATATATTCAATCTAATATTTTAACATTCATCTAGAGGTTTTTACTATGCAATGAATAAGAATAAATATTGTTTTATGCTTAAAACTCATTTTTTTAAAAATGGTTTTGTTTCATTCCATGTAGTTATTTAAATATGAATTTCTACCACATATAGAAACTAAAAATTTTAAAGAAAATTTCATATTTTTAATAAGAATAATTAACATAATTTAATATTTTTAAATTAATTTTGTCATAATAAATTGTAAAAATAGTAAAAAATTGTAAACACGGTTAGGTTAAAAGGGGGGTTATCATGGGTTAAACATTGATATACGGGTAAACGTTCCACTAATATTTGTTTAAATATAGTTTTTTGATGATATTTTGACTTTAAATTCGAATTATTTCCCACTTGGATTCACTTTTATAAGAAATTTGGCCTATATTATTTAAATATCTTACGTAATACAGTGTTTTCCTCTCCCCTCTCTTATAACAGGGAACCTATTATCCTCCCTTATTGACACAATTTTATCCCTATATATCATAAAATACATTCCCCATAACATACCAAGATTAATTCCTTTCATTATTTATCTTATTTTCTTACCATAATATCGTCTTAAGAAGCTTTTAGTATTTTTCCAAATGCGGTGTAATAAAAGAAGAGGTAACCATATTATCCGACTCATACAAAGGTTAGTTATTCTTCTAGTTCCCCTAAATAAGTTGTATCTATCCTAACATAATGAATCAAGTATAATGAAAATAATTATATTTTATAACTATTATTATACTAGTATTTTCCACTTCCTTTCCATAAAATTTGAAATGAAAGTATCGATTGTGCATATATGTGGACTGCCACCTCCAAATAGCGATATAATTAATTTTCTCCCATTATCATTCATGGTTTATTATTATGATTTATTTAAAATTTATATTTTATATTTATTAAATAATCATTATACTTGAATTATAATATTTTATCTTCCTTCTAACATTCTCATCTTTTTTAAATCAGTAACGTCGTGTGTATGTACGGGTGGATTACCAACTCTATAAAGCGATGCGATTCATTTTTCATTTATATTTTACTATTCTAGTAATAATAATATATTTAATAAATATATATGATATTAATGATATAATAATTATATTTTGAAATTATATTTACTATTTAACTTTATTGTTTTCCATCCATTGAAAAGTTAAAACATCACTCATGTGTACGTATAGACTAGTGTCTTAATGAAGTGATGTAATTAATTTTTCATCAATTATTTATATGAATGGTTATAAAAATGGATTAAGTGAATAAAAATTATTTTTAGGTCATGATTTTGTTTATTAAATGATTAAACCATGAACATGGTGTAAGAATTGGAACCATCAAACCAAAACATGCATTGAAAGCTGGCCATCAATAACCTGAATGTTCATTTTAATGATGAATTTGTTAATAATGGATAATTTGAAATTATAAAAAAATAGTAATTTATTGATGTACACCTAAAATGGTGTGTGGATAAGCTTAAATTATTTCTTTGAGGAATTTGTTGTGGTATTAAACTAAGTCATCTCCAATGAGTAGCACTCTAATCTAGTTTTCACGAGTATAAAATAAATTAAGTATATTAAGGTTTCTAAGACCCACTAATAGAGAAACAAATCATAATACAGTAAAGTGAGGGAAAAGTGATCATTTTAGACTTGGATTCCTATTTTTTATGTTTTTATAGTCTTCTAAAATAAATATATTACCCATCTTAATTTATTTAATAAAATGTTTCATAATAAATTCACCTTAAACCCTTGATTAAGTTTGATAATAGTGAAAATAGTCGTAAATATTTTCTTGATTTATACTAATCGCATTCTTATGTGTGAAAGTCACAATGAATAATCCTTATTTAATTTAGGAAATACCAAATTAAGTACTGTTATTCCTAAGAAACCATGTCTGATCATTGCCTCTTCCTCACCTGATTAGTAACCACTCTCTACCCATTCATAATTAAATCAATCATTATTATCCAAAAATAGTTATATAGAGATAAAAAAACCTTTATAAATGAAATAATTAGCATCCAGAATTAATCAAAATACAGTCATGTTCAATTTAAATTTGAAAAAAATATTAAAATTCATGAACAATGATACAGATCAGTTTATTTAAATTATGTTTCTATACTCAAGAATCAGAAAATAATCACCACACCTTTAATAAATCCATATAGGTTTATAAATCTCTATTATAAAATAAAAAACTGGATTTTTGAGTGATAAATTACATTTTAAAACAAAATAAATGCGAAGGGAATTTTTATAAATCCAATTCATCAGGATAAGTCTTTCACATTCCTTCTTAATGTGTGTGTCTCTCTCTCCTAGTACAATTTCCACTCAATTTATAGACATCTACATCATAAGTTATGGTCTTTAAATATTTAAAATATTCTAATGAAATATTTCAATCTTTCTCCCTTTAAATTAGATAAATTCTTCTACTTTTAATTCTTTACAATGATATTATTTAAAATTGTCCTCTAATTATCTGAGAGAGAGATAATGAAACTTTGACTTTCTATATTTTTATATCATTAACTTCATCTACATAATAACATTATTTTCTTTTAACATTCCTCTTAGATAAATTTAATTATCCTTGTCTCATTTAAAATTTAAATCTCTTGTAAATTGAGCATCATGTTGGGGATATCTCAGCCCAAGTTTGAATATATTTGTACAAAACCTAGCTTCTATAAATTTCCTTCTCATCTCATTGTTGGCCAAAATTTCTCCTGTAATGATTTAGTTTCATTAATATCCTCATCAATTCATCCATTTATTTCATCCATGTATATCAGCATGGATTCATACATTTATTACAAGGCGATCACAAACCATGGTCATCATCATTTTAGCTTTGAGATCCTTCTCTGCTTTGTGGAATTCATCTATGTTTGTAGTGGATAATAGAATTTATCTCAATATCCGTAGTTATAGTGATGGACTTATATGGTGGCTAACATCACAACATTGATAGGGTGTATGGTTATGGTAGCAAGTAGAAGCGGATCAAGCTCATCGTTAGCATACCTCTAGCAGTAGTATACCTCTAGCGATAGTATGGATTTGTTGTAGTGTCTCTATAGTAGCGGAGGCCTGAAAGTTGTAGCACATGATAGTCTTGGAACCATTCAGTTATGGAATATCATGGTAAAGGCTAATAGTAGTAGATGTTAGTGTTCTACCCCCATGGGTTGCAATATTGGTAGCACGTGATGGTTGGAGACAATGTTCAATGGTGACGGTGGTGGCTGGTAGTAGAAGGTGACCCTTGAATAGCCTTTTTATCACCTTTTTGAACTTATGTATCTTCAATAAAAAAAATTATACTTTTAAACAACTCTTGAACATATTTGGGTTTCTTTACACGGCATGTCACATAGTGGTTGTGGCACCTTTACACGTCATTTAAAATATGATGTTACCCTTACAAAAATTTTGAAATAAAGCGAAAACCCTTACATAGTGGATACTTACCCTCATGTATTGCTCAAAATCCAAATCTACCCTTACACAACTTTTGAGTTACCTTAATGCAGTATTTTATAACCTTATACAGTGTCAACCTTACCCTTACATAGTGTTTATACTACCTTTATGCATCTAGAAGTAATTTTGAGTGACCCTTACATAGTGCATGAAATTAATGGGTTATCCTTATGTGGAACATATAATTCCTCCTTTAAAAATGTAGAAAATGTTTTACCATTAGGTAACTCCTAGCCCTTGTGTAAGGGAAAAAAACATCCCCATAATTTCAAAAAACTCATATATTCAGTATTTTCACTTCATTTTCTCTAATTTAATTATTCAAATGAAAATCATCCAATTTTAATAAATCACTTAATTATATGGGGAAAATTATTATAATAATTAAAGTTATTTATTAAAATGATAAAATTTTGAATAAAAATAATGGCATTAATTACCCCCACAATTGAACTATGTTTTTCCTAAAGAATTTAATATCAATAATAAATTAAATATGAATAATATTTTATCTATATTTAGTTTTCAGACCAATAAAAGAAAATAATTATCATTGTCAAAATAAAATTTTAATTTTTACATAAAATTTAAATTCAACTTCACACCTTTCAAAGAATAAATCAATCTAATTATTTAACTTTTTACAAAAAAAAATAATGGGTATTCTTCTTTATTTGAATAATTCTTCTGAATTCATTATTATTAAGCATTCCAAGTCATGATCTACCTCACAATGAATTCTTTTCTCATATCATTCATCATACATATTCCAGTAGAGTTATGATCATACCACGAGTACATGATCCTTTACATAATCTTAGAAATAATATATATTCTACACTTTTTAATGATAAAAACACATGAAATCATTTGGAGTTTTTAGTTAATGTTTTAGTGACTATTAGGCTTAATGTAGGTAGGCATTTACGTGAAAAATTTTCTATCTCCAAATAAAGTTTAACACTAAAGCATAATCCATGATACAAAAAAACAAGGTGTAATGAAAATATCTCCATTAAAGTGACAACACCATATTTTAAATCTCATTGTATATATATTAGGATCTTTAGGGTACAATTACATTTAATCACACACATAACTCACTCATGAGATGAAATGTAAGGCCATAGATCACCCCCAAGGGATAGTCCAACCATAAAGAATTTTTTATTTAGTACATGACCCATTGGGCCAGTGGGCATAAATCATATAACATGGAATGTAGGTCCAGGGTAGGAATGGATATAATTGTCCTATAAATTATCTCATTTCTAACAAGGTAATTCAGGAATTATATTAGATAAATAAGTAATAATGTAAAATATATTAAATTATAAAATCACTAATGGAATGACTAATAATAAAAAACCAATCCACATTAATTTCATAAATTTTAAACATGAAAAATGGTAAGGAAATTTTATTTAATTGAATCGACCAGTTTTCTCAAATTATGATTCATCAAACTAATATTATCTCTTTACTATAATTAATCAATTATCCATCATAATATTTCAAAAATATTATCTTATAAATCTAAACCATGGCACCATGGGATTCCTAGAAAAATCATTTCTCCTAGTTTGGGTTTATAAAGAAAAATGTCTATGTGTGGTAATGAAAATTCCAATATAAAACTCAAAATATATTTTTAGGGAGTTAGAATATAAAATTAAAAGTGAACACCATTTTATTTTATTATATCTCTATTCACCTCATATTTTTAAAGTTTCTATATTTTACAAGTACTTTCTTTCAAGGTGGTCCTGTAAAACAAAAAATAGATCATGAAAGTGTAAGAACCATTTAATTGATCACAAAGGGGTAAAGGGGATAAGTTACTACATCCCAAAATCCTAAATATTTAATGACATTAAAACTCATGTTTCCACCTATAATTGATTTTTGAATTTTATTTATTTTACGTAAAAATTTTGAGCAGTGATCAATAGGTATGTTAGAGATGTTTTAGATCCTAGACAAGTTATAGAGGTATATTTCCATGGGACTTTTTGAACCATTCCCCATTTAAATTGAATGTGTTACCTTCACTTTCATAAAATTAATGACACAAAAAATATAAACATGGGTCACTATATAAGGTTATTCCCACCTAGAACGAAGATTACCCAGTATTAACCTCAATATAAAATTATATAAGATAACATGTTCTATGGGTTAAAATATTTTTAGATAGATAATATTGTTATGATATACTTGAGATTATTCTCTAATAATTTATTCCATATATTGTAACAGAAGTTTCCTTACTTTTATATCTCTCTCCCAATCCAAATTTTTCTTATTGATAGCACAATACGCTTGGTTCTCCATATCCATTAGTAAAAGATATATTTTTCAATAAATCATCTAGTTGGGGGCCATAATTATAAGAATTTTATGAATTTATGGCGTGACCATAATTTTTCATCCATCCTTTTCATCAAATCCTTCTATCTGGGATAAATTGTTTTCTCCAAAATACCTTTAATCTCTTTATTCAACACTTCATCTTTGAAATTTTTTTGGGGACGGTAGGGTTTAAATGAATTATGATGTAAACATATTACATTGGAATAAACTCTATTATTTTAATGTAAAATTGGTTCCATTATTCATTGATAATATATATTGTCACTCCAAACCTACAAAAAATGTTTGTCCTGACAAAATCATACACATCTTTTCAATCATCAGATTTTGTGTCCTTCACTACAATCCATTTTGAGACATAATAAATAGATTTAAAAATGTAATAATTCCAAAAAAAACTTGTGATAGGGTCCCATAACTTCAATGACCAATAATTCAAATATTTTACAAAAAACTATAGGTTTCTAGGAATATCTGTCATTTTTTAAATTTTTATAGAAAAATGAAAATTTTCACACATCATAATTTTTTTTTGAGAATTATTAAGAAATGTTTACCAATATATTCTAGATTATAAGAATTATCTAATAGTTATTTGGGGTCCAAATTGGACTCCATATTATATTGTGTGATTTAATTCAAAAATTGACTAATTTCACTTCAGTTAAACTATATTATTATTACATGGTCATTGATAATTTTCCAAAGGACCGAATCCCCCCAGATATAAAATCTGTATTCATACTTGAATTTCTACCTTTGATTGAAGTTATAATGAGATGGTACCATTAAATACACCAAAAAAATCACTATTTATCAATAACATGGTACTTCACCTTCCATAATGTAAATGTTTTCTCCACATATGTGATCATTATTGGGTCATGTTCTAAAATTTCAACTTCATCAATGTTGGGAGGTCGTTTAAGGTGTTATACCACCTGATTTTCAACTCCCTTAATGTATTTTATTCCTAAGTTGAACTCTTGAAAAAGTAGTATCAGTCAATCCAAAAAAGTCTTCGAATTGTATTCATCAATTACCAGATAGTTTCATGATTAGAAGAGATTGATACTTTAGTTCCATGAAAATAAGATCTGAATTTATCTAATGTAAAAAACTATAAGGAACACCATTTCAGAGGTTATGTAATTGATCTAGGTAGCATCCAATTTCTTTTAATAATAACAAATCACATTATTTTTCTTAAATTAGTTGATTTCTTATCCCATATCTTGGTTCAATTCATCACATATTATCTCAAATAGGTGTTCCCAATTTGGTGGTGTCATTAGTGTTGTGGTAATCTTCATTTTCTTTATCTTATCAAAGGATTCCTTAAATTCATTATTTAAATAATATTCATGTTTTTTATAATTAGTCATAAAATAATAAGAAATATATTACAAAATATTTGATAAATATTGTATGAAATTTAGTTTGGCCCTAAAAAAGATCTAATTCTCTTTACACATATTGGATAGAGAAATTAAATTGTCACTTCAACCTTGGATTTATCTCTATCAAAACCTTTTGGAGGAATGATGTGTCCTAATACTATATATTTGTCAACTATAGAGTGAAAAGTTTCAAAACTCAAATCAATATTATTTTTATTACACTATTTCATATACTTTTTCTATATTTCCCAAAAATTGATAAAATTAATTTCCAAAAATAGCATATACATCAAGAAATACCTTCACAAAAGCGTCAATATGATCTAAAAATATACTAACCATACACCATTAAAATGTACTTGGGAAATTTTATAAACCAAAATCAATCCTTTTTTAGGAAATGGTTCCATATGTACATGTAAAGTTTGTCTTCTCTTGATCTTCCAGGGAAATGGGCACCTGAAAATATCTTAAAAAATCTTCTAAAAAGAAATAATGTGTTATTCCAACTAGCCTCACTAGAATTTTTCCAATTTTTCAAATTTTAAAGTGGTCTTTTTCTAGTGACTTGGTTCAACATTCTATAGTAAATACACACTCTACAACTACTTTAAAATCTTATGGGAATCAATTCCTCATTCTTATTTATCACAATGGTAAAATCAGATTTCTTGGGAATTACATAGATAGGTCTATCCCATTGTGAGTTATAAATTGGATATGTATATATATATATTAGCTATTATAAACTTCACTATATCTTTCTTCACTAACACCATGATAGTGGGGTTTATCTTTCTTTAGGGACATCTAAAAACTCTATAATACACCTCTAACAAAGTTCTATGTATAAATATATTATTCTTAATTATTATAATATGTCCTAATATACACCCTATGGCATGATAGTTTTATTTAAAAAGGTAAATAAAGGTTTTTATTGGGATATAGAGATGTTTTTGGAAATGAATACTAGTACATTTTCTCCTTCTATAGGTATATATATTTTAAATCACATGGGAAAGGTCTTAATTCAATATTTATGGGTTCTTAGTGAGATAATATTGAATTAGACTTCACCACTTACAAATATTGAATCTCCTATAAATAAATAAAAATATAATCTCCTTTATAATATCATAATTTATCAATGAAATCAGATGTTATCTCCTCTTCTAAATTAAAATTAGAATTTATTAATTTTTGGGAACTCAATGGTTTATGTGTATTTTCAATGGAAAAGTGATCTACTATGGTAATGAATTCATGAAGAATAACTGAATACTGGATAGTTTTAGTGCATTATTCATCGAGAATTATAAATATTTAATGATTACATGAATATTTTTTTATGGATTCATGAATAATAATGTTCACAATGCTATCACCCAAGCTCTATGGTAAAGTATCTTTTTGAAAATTGTTTAATGTCTTGTAAATCATTAGGAAGGGTATTTCCAAAATTATTAGTGATTGATACTATAATTTTTTTCCTCCAGGGTAATCATATCGAATTCGGCTAGAAAAATAAATCCTTTGACTCCAACTAGTACATCTTCTAATACTATTTTTAAAAGAATAGTGAATATATTTTCCAAATGTACAACCACTATTGTGCAATTAAATCCTGTTTTTTTCATATATGAAAACACATGTGACACATGAAATTTATGGATGCACCAAGATCACATAAATCCTCAAAATAATTAAAAATATGATAGTTCAAGGAATAGAAAACATATATGGATTATGAAACATTTTAGAAAATGGTGGTTTGATAAAATCTGAGACACTTATCCCTAATCTTGTTCTATCAGTATCATCATGTTGATTTATTTTGATTTAAATTTAATTAAGTAATTTTTCCTAAATGGTAATTTCTTATATAGATTCAAAATGATATATGCTGATTTAAAATTTTTGAAAGGTTTCATAAATCTCATTTTAATGTTCATGTAATAGATTATATTAATGAGTCAACCTAGATGTTAATGGTGAGGAAAATTCATTATTTTCCTTTTATTTCCTTTCTATGGATGTTTCAATTATTTACTTCTTAATCCTTGACTTTTCATGTTATTTATTTTAGTCTTATTATCATGGTTTTTTGGGTTGATCTTCATGAATCTATTCTAGTGCCCTAGACATTATTTCTTTAGGTTGATCTTGAACATCCTTTGGTTTAGGTGGTTGAATCAATTTACACTCATTATTTTATTCATGTGTAAAATCTCTTTTTTATTATAGAATGTTTGGTATAGATGTTTTCCTATATTTTTTAGTATAACAATAATATGTCTTTCTTGTTTTTCTATATTATCTATATTATCATCAATTCCATAAAACCTAAACTATAGTAGTTGACTCACATATGATGGTTCACTTTTTAATGGTTTATCATAAGAATTTTGTTGAAATAGAGGTGGATAATAAGAATACTATCAGAATGGATTCTTATAAGGTTGTTGTAAAGTTGTTGTTGTTTTCGATGCTTTTTCTGGGGTGTGCACGTCTGTCTCTTTTTGGGGACGTTGGCATACTCTGTTTCCCCACATTCCCACTTTCCAAAGGCAGGCGGCATCTATTCATTGTTTAGGGACATTTTCTCCTTGATCCAAATGGGATGATTGGATGTCGGTCCTTTCTTCTATGGATTCCTCCTTGGAATTCGTTACCTAGTCCAGGTCTCCTTTATATATTTAATATGTTGTTCGTAAAACTCTTCCTAGTGCCATATCTTCATGGACACCAGTTAATTACACTACTTCTATCAGGACATTCCAAGGGGTCTCGTCAGGGCAGCAACCTTCAGTTAGGGGAGTAGTCACATTGGGCATCACTGGCATGTCTGGGTGCTGGGACACTAGTGCGTCTATCTTTTGTCCCTTATTGTAGGGCTTATCAATGGCATGGAATCCCAAGGTATCCCACATCGAACACGGAGAATTATATGCCATGGGCATGTATCTGATGTTTTCCTCAGCTTCTCCTATTCAACATAGGGTATGCTACAAGTTTATCGTCCAACGGAGATGGATCAGACTGATCAGATCACTGACTAGAGTGGATCAGATGGGTGCAGCCCCTAGAGTTAACTCTAATATTTGGGCAAACGCGTGGTTTAATTCTTGGTTACTATTGAGTGGAATGGGGTATGAGGTGGCATGATCCCATCGGGATGTGGCGGCCCAGGTAAGAATCCTGATTGATGATGGAGTTGTTGAATGAAGTTGATGGTGAATGGGATGGAACCACCATGAAGATGACGATAGTTTTTGAATTGAGCCTTAAAGAGGCTTCCAACATATCCTCATGGTAGGGAATCAAAATCCATGTAGTTCATCTAATGATTGATTGCTACCAGATTGGATCACAATCGCTTACTGCTGGATGGGGTCGTAATGGCTTACCGCTGGATGGGGTTGACAACGGCTTACTAATGAATGGGGTCACAATGGCTTACCACTAGATGGGGTCCATAGTTTAACGTCATGTAGGATGGGGGAGAACCGAGGTGAAGGGGTCAGAACTTTTGGGTGTTGGTCTTGAACCTCATTGATGCTTCATACATACCCTACCTTAGGAACGACCAAAGTCCACCTAGTTCGGGATTTGGGGGAATTTGGGGCTTACTCTCTGAGGTTGGCCAAGGTGTTGTTGAACTAATGTAAAGGGGTCGGAAGGACCGGATGAATGGTGGTATTAAACCTCAGGGAGGCTCTTTATGTACCCTTCCTTGGAAAGGATCAAATACCACGTAGTCCATATGGTGTGAGGATTATAGTCTAGGCTTCCCATGGTGTCGGTGAACCAATGTGAAGGAGGACCTGGGGTCCAATGGATGGAGGTCTTGAACCTCATGGAGGCTTACTATATACCCTGCCTTGGAAAGGATCAAATACATCATAGTTCATGTGGGTGGGAACCAATATGTAGGTGGACCTGGGGTCCAATGGTTATTGGGAATGAACCTTGTGGAGGCTTCCTAGTTACCCTACCTTGGCAAGGATAAAAGACCTCATAGTTCAGGTGGGTGGGAATCGAAATGAAGGTGTACCTGGGGTCTAATGTTTGTTGGGATGGAACCTCATGAAGGCTTCCTACATACCCTGCCTTGGCAAAGATCAAAGACCATGTAGTTCAAGTGGGTGGGAACTGACGTGAAGGTGTACCTAGGGTCCAATGGTTTTTTGGATTGAACCTCAAGGAGGCTTCCTACGTACCTTGCCTTGGCAAGGATCAAATACCTTGTAGTTCAGGTGGTGTGAGGCTTATACTCTAGGCTGCCTAGGGTGTCAGTGAACCAACGTTAAAGAGGACTTGGAGTCCATTAGATAGTGGGCTAGAACCTTGTGGATGCTTCCTACACACCCTTCTAGGGCAAGGATCCAAGACCTCATAGTTCGAGTGGGTGGGAATTGACATGAAGGTGGACTTGGGGATTAATAGTTGTTGGGCTTGAACCACATGGAGGCTTCCTGCATACCCTGCCTTGGAAAGGTTCAAAGACCTCGTAGTTCATGTGGGTGGAAACTGACGCGATGGTGGACCTATGGTCCAATGGTTGTTGGGCTTGAACCTCATGGAGGCTTCCTACGTACCATGCCTTGGAATGGATCAAAGATCGCGTTGTTCAGCTGGGTTCATTTGAGGCTTATGCTCTGAGGTGGCCCAAGGAAGATTTCATGGTCAGTGCTCACTCTAAGCTCATGTGAGTCCTACTCAGTGTGAGAAACAAGAGATAGAAGAGACCTGACAATCACGTCGTGAAAGGTGCATCCGTGGGAAGCGGAGTGGTGCTTACAGGTGATTGCAACCCAAAGAGAAAACATGGGATGATGCATGGTTAGCAGCCCAAAGAGGTTGGGACTTACACTAGGATAGAGGCCCGATGGCGACAAATCCCAGTGGGTGAAGGACTTGGTAATGAAGAAATGAGGCGTCCGGTGTCCATTTCCCACTCCCCCTAGGTCATTGGGACCAAAGAAGAAAGGAGGAGCAAGGATGATACCTCCAGAAAGAAAAGCTTGGGGCTTACACCGAGATGGTTTCCCTTTCCCCAAGGTCAAACACCACTCCGATAAGGAGGACATCATCCCCTATGGGGGAAGATATCATCCTCGTGGAGACCAATGGTCATGGAGAATGTCCAAGGTGGGGGCACCCCAAATGCGATTCACGGGGTGATGTCACAGTTTAACATCATGTGCTGAGGACGATGGCGCTTTGTAGTTTAACATCCTGCAACTCAGATGGGGTGGTTTTTCTTCGCACCCCTATGACTTACATAACTGGTACCCTCTTCTCCTTGGTGAGGAGAAGGGACAGGAAAAGCCGTGGCGGGGGGTGTTATGGAGCGAACCATTGGGGGTCCATGTTAGCATGGCTATGTGAAGAAGAAATAGCCATTAGCGAGCCTATGTGAAGAAGCATGAGGTGAAGAAACGCAATGGGATGTATCGTCCAAGGGACATTGAAATCACACCGTGAAAATGAGGAGGGTCGTACATGAAAAGGAATTGCAAAGCAGAGGGGTTCATAAGCAGGTACCTTGTGAAGCTCCGGTGTTTCACATGCCAGAGGGTACTTGCGAAGGGTTGTTCTCTGCTATAATGACCCATAATTTACATACATTTTTAATACGTCAAATTTTAATCACACTTATTACAACATATAACAAAACCAGGAAAGGACCGTATAGGTATAGTGTCTTTAGAAACTGGGAAACATAAACAACAGGTTCATAAATCATCTATATTGTCTCCCATTTATTTCATCATATCTAGAGTCCCTTTTGGCATATCCTACTTAATAACCTTCTTCCTGACCTGGGGAAAGAAAAAATACAAAAGGGTGAGCTCAAATGCTCAGTAAGGGTACACAAAAGAAATATCAATCACATTATATTCATAAGAACATAACATTTTGGAAATCTTAACCTGCAAAAGAGATCATAATTTCATAACATGGGATAAATCATAGTAGTGAAATGTAATCACAATAATCATAACTTAAAACATGAAACATTGTGTCATACACACATAATCACAGAGAATCATTTCTTAGTAGTCAAGACTTATAGCCAAGACTATCTTAGCGGACAAAGTCCATTTTTGAACCGAATTCACTACTCGTTTCAGTCCTGTTTCACTGAACCGGTTTAACCTGCTGTTCCAGCCATGTCTATCTCATGAGATATAAATCTTTACCCAATGCATTGGAGGGAGATATAGGTCCCACCCATCTCATAATGAAACCATTATTATGTGTGCAACAAAAATCATAAATCATACATCTTTTCATAACCCATGTAATAAAAATGGTATTCTTAAACATCGTGACATCATAAAACAATTCATATAATATAAAGGAATTCATAAAAAAAATTACATCACAACATAATCAAATCCATGTATTAATAGGGATAGAAACCGAACCCTACATCATCTTAGATGGAAACAAATTTTGATAAAACACTTGAATTCCATTCTTGAGGAAAATATCCTTTCTACTTCATAAACATTTTCCTTTCTTAACATGTCATATAATTTTGAACTAAAAGAATTTGATTAAAAATAAACATGAAAACCTGTAAATTAATCTTCATGGAAATAATGTTCTAAAAATCCATTCATGCCGTATAAGTTAAAAAACATTCTTCTCATACTTTTTGTCGGAAAAGTCAAAAAAGTACCTCGTACGAAAAACGAAAAAAGAATCCTTTCATATCTTTTACTAAAAACTAACCGAAGGGTAAAATTGGATATAAACTATTGTAGAATGATATAAATATTACATATTGAGGAAACATGGATGTGGATGATAAATATTCCCCAGTAAATTCTGAAGTATAAACAATCTCGGATAAAAATGAGATTACGAGATTTTCCCTTACCTTAGGTCTGATTTGCTTCGTAAGTGTCTGAACCTCCTGTATATTGATTTAAATAATTTCATTGACTTATTCCAGAATCATAATCATTGTTATTATATCATATATGGCCATATTATTAGCTTCTTATTAGTAATATTTCATTGCTACTTGTCATTCGTGTGTTTATTACTTTCTGTTCTTATGCGTGTTTTGTTGAATAAATTCTTATTCTTCTCTTTAGGTTATTGATACCTCATTTCCAGAATTTTATTAGTGTAATATATATAATATTCATTCATTAAATTCATTTATTTAATCATTATGCAATGAAGATCATGTAGAATGAGTCGTATCACATCGTGGAGACGGTATTCCGTACGTACGCACGAGCAATGATATCATTCCCATGATTGTGGAATTGTATTGGAGTGTATGTATACTATTTAAGAATCAATATCACTTTACAATAATCATATATAGTTATTATTTACACCATTATACCCATCCATGTAAGGTGGTGGTGGAAAATAGATTACACCACGGCGTGGAGACGATATTCCGTACGTACGCACGCGCGGTGATTTCATTTCCCATAGGATGGATAGATGGTGAAATAGGGTTGTTTCATAATTATAATAACATATCAGTATATGAGTGATACTAATTTTATTGATTCATAATTAAACAACTAAAGAAGAATAAGTGTAAGAAGAAATAAAGTTGAAAGAATCGGTAACGGACATTACCTCTTCTTTGAAGCGCCTCTTTGAGAACTCCTCTTAGGGAACTAAAATTGGTCTTTGAAGAAGACCAGTACCTCTAGGATGTTTCTAGGGAAGTGTAGAAGAGAATTTGGCAGGGTTCGGCTGTGATTGAAGGCTCAAAGTGGTGCGAGGAAGAGAGGGAGGAGGTGCCCTTTTATAAGGGAGGAGAGGGGCACCTTTGGAAAAACTAAACATATTATTTTATTATTAACTCATATTAGGTTTTTAATAGCTCCAAATTTATTTATTTCAAAGATAAGGTTGATATGGGTTGAAATACTATCATCCAATAGAATTTTGACAAGTTTATGTTTCTATTTTAACCTTATCATTTAGATTTAACTTTAATTTAGATAATTTACCTTTTACTATGTCTTCTTTTTTTCTTACACTATAAGATTAATAAACATACTATGACAAGCCAAAAGAACACCAAGTTGTTTATTAATAATATATATAACCTTATCTAAGTCATTTTTTCGAACCTTAGATTTTTAGGAATAAAATAACATTTAAAAATATAATATTTGTTTTAAAAACTATTTTATGTCAATTTTGACACTATTTGGTAATTGATTTTTGTGAAACTAATAAAAGAAATATTAGTTCGAAAAAAGTTAATTAAATAAATAATAACATGTAATATTATCCTATAAAATTATTTTAATTCATAAAAAGTCTCAAATTACATTTATTTGGGTATTTATAACATCAATTATATCAATATTTCATTAATAAGATAATTACTGCATCATCATTGTGTCTTAAATATATTAAATTATTTATTGTCTAAAAATTAAAAATAAAATACCATTATGTAGGAAATCTATTTATATTTCTAATGAATATTTATAGCCTAAATTATCTTACTTATAACCCTATATTAAAAATGATTTAGTTATTAAACTTTGATTTTAACTATTTTAACCCTTCTTTAAATAAATTAATAATAAATGTCCTAATCTAATCCAAGTGGGCCTAAATGGTCATATTTTATTCCTAAAGTTGTTTTTGGTCGAATTACACTTATCCAATAGAATTAGTACATGTGTTAGGGTAATAATAATAACATTTTTACCCTTAATTTTCCTATTTACTTTTAACTGTGGTAAACAAAAGTAAAAAGTTACTATTCACCAAAAATTATTTCCATCTCATTGAACCACATTTTAGTCCATGATATTAACCGTGTCTCTCATATTTTCTAAATTACACTCACAGAAGCGGTAAAATTATGTTTTATGTAAATTTTCGAATTCTCCTATGAGATGGGTAAAAGACAGTGAAAAGTTCAATAAATTTTTTATATATCTAAAATTATTATAAAATTACTCTAATAAATTGCATTGAACTTATATATGTATGATGTATCAATTTTCACCTAAAATAAATTTAAATAAAATAAATAATTATTTAAATAAAAATTCGGTTTTTAAATAGTAACCCAGTGTTTTCACTATTCATCAAAAATTGGAACTTTTCAGAAAAATACCAAAATTTCACCCTAGGCTAATTTCGATATTCTGAATCTAAAAATGAAGTCAATTTTGGAAAATAAAATTTACAAAATTTCAAAAAGTGGGTATTACTATTCATAATGGCTAGTTTTAATAATATTTTAATAGCATATTGTCGTTTAGTGAAACTTGGTATTGCATACGACGCAAGCTATCGAGTAAAGTAGTGATTGCGTGTAAAGAAAGCCAAGCTATTGTTGTGTGTAGTGAAAGATTCCTTTGATGATTTATATAAAAACAAAATATTTCTTATAAATGTCTCGGGTGTTACATTCTACCCCCCTTAAAATGGACTTCTCCCTCGAAATTCATCACTTTGTAACAAACAGATGAGGATACCTCTCCCTCATCATATTTTCAAGTTCCCATGTAGCTTCTTCAAATTGGTGGTTCCTCCATAAAACATTCACCAAGTGAGTGGTCTTGTTCCGTAGGACTTTTTCGCTACGATCCACAATCTCTATTGGTTGTTCTTCATAAGAATGATCTTGCTCCAGTGGTACAACTTCTGAGCTGAGTACATGTGAAGGATCAGGTATGTACTCTCTCAGGAGAGATACATGGAACACATCCTGAACTTGGGAGAGATTCTGTGGAAGCATCAATCAGTAAGCTACATTCCCAACACGATCCAATATTTCGAACGGACCGATATACCTAGGGCTCAACTTTCTCTTCATACCAAATATCATTACTCTCTTCCAAGGAGATATTCTTAAGAACACTTTATCACCCACTTCAAACTCTAGGTTTTTTCTTCAGTTGTCAGTGTAACTTTTTTGTCGACTCTAAGCTTCTCTAATGTATTGTTGAATAGATCTGACCTTTTCTTCCTTCTCATCAACAAGATCAGGTCCTAATAGCTTTCTTTCCCCAACTACATCCCAGCAATTTGGAGTCCTTCATTTCTTTCCATAGAGAGCTTCATAAAGAGCCATCTGAATACTGGAGTGAAAGCTATTATTAGAAGAAAATTCCACCAAAGGTAGGTGTTGATCGCAACCACCTTTGAAATTCATAGAGCAAGCTCTCAACATATCTTCTAGAGTTTGAATTGTCCTCTCAGACTGACCGTCGGTCTGAGGATGATAAGCAGTGCTAAAACTCAACTCTGTATCTAGAGTATGCTGAAGACTTTGCCAAAACTTGGAGGTAAACCTCGGATCTCGATCAGATATAATCAAAAGAGGTACTCTATGCAACCTTACCACTTCCATTACATATATCCTGGAAAGCTTATCCAGAGAGAAATATTATATAATATCAATGAAGTGTGCCGACTTTGTAAGACGATCAAATATGACCCAGATAGCATTATTGCCTTTGGATATTTTAGGAAGTCCAGTGACAAAGTCCATAGTGATGTTTTCCCATTTCTGTTCGGGTATGGGTAATGGTTGTAACATCCCCTTAGTCTTCTGTCTCTCAGCTTTAACTTGCTGACAAACCAAGCATCGAGAGACATATTCAACAACATCTCTTTTCATGCCATCCCAACAAAAGTACTCTTTCAAGTCCCTATACATCTTTGTGCTTCCAGGATGAATAGAGAATGAAGAACTATGAGCCTCATCCAGCAGCTCCTTCTTTAATTCTGGGATGGGAGGAACACAAACCCGATTCCTGAACTTTATTATCCCATCACAATCAAGGTTGAATTCTGAAACATTTCTCACCTTCTTTTGTAACTCTACATCTTCTTTCTGCGCCTCTTTAATCTTCACATGTATAGATGGTTGAAAATTCAATTGAGAAAGACACGATTTTTCCCCTTTCATTATAATTCCAAGATCCATCCTTTGTAAATCCATAAATATTGGATCTTTTGTGATTCTCATCATGGATACGCTAGCATGGTCTTGTCAACTTAATGCATCTACCACCTTTTTTTCTTTCCCAGGGTGGTAATGAATTTAGCAGTCGCAATCCTTAATCAGATCTGACCATCTTCTTTGGCGCATATTCATCTCCTTTTGTGTGAAAATATACTTTAAAATTTTATGAACAGTATAAATATCACACCTTTCTCCATAAAGATAATGCCTCCAAATCTTTAATGAAAATATTACCGCATCTAAATCCAAATCATGAGTTGGGTAATTTTTCTCATGGATTTTCAACTGCCATGAGGCATAAGTTATCACCATATTATTTTGCATAAGAACACACCCCAGCCCCTTCTTGGATGCATCACTATAGATCACAAACCTTTCTCCACTACAAGGAAGTGTGAGTACAGGTGCACTGGATAACCTTCTTTTCAACTCCTTAAAATTCTCTTCCCATTCATTCGTCCACAAGAACATAACTCCTTTTCGAGTAAACCTGGTGAGTGGATTAGATAATCATGAAAAATCATTCACAAAACGTCAGTAATATCCATCCAAGCCAAGAAAACTTCGGATCTCAGTTACTGCTGCTAGTCTCGACCATCTTTTGTTAACCTTTGTTTTTTCTTGATCCATAGATATCCCCTCTTTTGATATTATGTAACCCAAAAATTCAACTTTTTGAAGCCAAAATTCACACTTGGTAAATTTGGCATAAAGCTTCTCCTTTCTCAGGGTCTTCAATATAATTCTCAAATGATCTTCATGTTCTTCGTTCCTCTTTGAATAGACAAGAATATCATCTATAAAGACTACCACAAACTGATCAAGATAGTCTCTAAGGACTTTATTCATCAGATCCATGAAGATAGCAGGGGCATTAGTAAGACCAAATGGCATCACTATAAATTCATAGTGTCCATACCTTGTACGGAAAGTCGTCTTTGGTATATCCACCCTTTTGACCCTTAATTGATGATACCCTGAATGAAGACCAATCTTGGAAAAGTATTGATCTCCGAGTAGTTGGTCAAATAAGTCATCAATGTGCGGGAGTGGATATTTGTTCTTGATAGTGATCTTGTTAAGTTCTCGAAAATCAATGCAGAGTCTCATTGATCCATCATTCTTCTTAACAAACAGAATAGGTGCTCCCCAAGGTGACGCACTAGGGCGCATGAACCCCTTATCTATATTCTCTTGTAGTTGTTTCTTCATTTTTTGGAACTAAATTGGGGCCATTCTATAAGGTTTCTTTGAAATATAAAAAGCACCTGGTACAAGTTCTATTGAAAAATCAACTTCACGATTTGGTGGAAGACCCGACAATTCCTATAGAAAGACATCATCAAACTCCCGTACAATGGGCATATTCTTAATCGTGATTTTCTCACCAACCATTTGAGATAAATAACCTTCATTTAGTGGAATCAAAACCCATAATATGGAAGAAATTTCCACTGGAAGGTTATGTTCATCCTTGCATCGATAGACGATCATAGATTGATCTGGAATATGAAATGTGACTTTCCTTATTTGTCTATTGATATGAGCTCCATATAGAAAAAGCCAATCCATGCCAAGAATCACATAGAATTCCACTATAGGAAGGATCATAAGATTTTCAGGAAGCACTTTCCCACAAACTTCAATCGGAGAAGAATTATAAACTTTTGATGCGACTGTTGTTCCATTAGGGGTTGTCACAGCTAACTCAACATCTAATTGTTGAGGAATATAGTGATACCCTTAGAAAATTCTTTAGAAATAAAAGAGTGGTTGGATCCAAAATCAAATAAAACATTATCTACATTAGAGTGGATGGTAAGTGTACCTTTCACCACTTCGCTATCGTACTCCACATCGTTGATAGAAATTGCATGTGACATTCCTTTGTCTTTGGCCTTAAGAGTTTGTTGACGTTGATCATCATCATCAACCCTTGGATTAGGGAATTGATTGGTATAATGACCCATTTACTTTCACTTGAAACATTGAAGGGTAGTAGGGGCACTATGTGTAGCCTTTTCTTTGTTCGCATCTCTAGATATCTTTTTCCCATCATTGCGGCATTCAAATGCTCGATGACCTTCATTTCCACATTTGAAACACTTAATTTTCCCTTTAAGATAACTCCCTCCATGTTTCTTTCCACACTTTTAGAATAAGGGAAAACTCATCTTCTTTTCTGTGTCCCCTTTAGATTTTCCTTTGAATTCTGTTTTCCTCTTCTTATCAAACCCATATGACTGATGGGTTACTCCAATCTCCATCTCAACCTTGAGAGCACATCGAACAATTTCCTCGTAGCTATTGAAGTCCCTTATGGCTAACTCCATTCAAAGACTTGGTTTTATGCCACTAAAGAATCGATCGATCTTACTCTCAGGTTGGATAATAATCCCAGAAGTGTACCTAGAAAGTCTTGTAAAATTTACTTCGTAGGTACCAATAGATTCATCATCATTTTGATTTAGTTCAAGAAACTCCTTCTCCATCTTTGTTCGGAGAATACGAGAGAAGTACTTTTTGAAACATTAGTTCCTGAACTCATCCCATTCCATGGACTCAATTTCAACCCTTTGCCTCGTATTCTTAATCAGATTCCACCATTGATCAGCATTACCTTCCAAACGATAAACTGCTAAGATGACTTTATCATGTTCAGAACATTGAAGAATTGAAAATATCTTTTCTGTGGTACTCATCCATTGTTCAACCACTAATGGATCAGAAGACCCGCTGAATGAAGGTGGACACTGCCTCATGAAGGATTCAATAGAATGTTTCTCCTTCCTTTGCTCATTTGGAAGTCCGACGTGATTCATAGCTTGAGAAAGTCATGTGAGCATGGATACAAGTTTTTTCATTCCATCTCCCATAACGTTTGGTTGCTCAGGGGGACAATCATTGCATTTCCCGTCGCATTCCGCATTAACATGGTTCCTTTGGGTTCTAGACATTGAATAAAACCAAGAAGAATAGTGTGAGAAACACTAATTATAATATGAAAAACACATAATAAAGAATAAAATATCACATTTAAGGTCTTATCATAGGTTGTTCACGGCCATTTCTAAAACACTAATATTGTGTTCTATGCTTATACTTATCCATAGGGTTCTTACTAAGGCTTTCACATCCTAGTTTCCAAAGGTTTACAATACCTTTCCTCTGATACCAACTATAACAGACCATACTTTACATACATTGTTAATACTTCAAAATTTAAGCATACTTATTACAATATAAAACAAAACTAGAAAAAGGACCATATAGGTATAGTGTCTTTAGAAACTGGGAAACATAATCAACTTGTTCATAAAGCATCTACATTGTATCCCATTTATTTCATCATATCTAGAGTCCCTTTTGGCATATCCTACTTCATAACCTTCTTCCTAACCTTGGGAAAGAAAAAAT
The DNA here is from genome assembly GCA_963277665.1 of Viscum album. Lineage (NCBI taxonomy): Eukaryota > Viridiplantae > Streptophyta > Magnoliopsida > Santalales > Viscaceae > Viscum > Viscum album. Next base: position 2,112,203,904 of record OY728128.1, read on the forward strand.
ACAAAAGGTTGAGCTCAAATGCTCAGTAAGGGTATACAAAAGAAATATCAATCACATCATATTAATAAGAACATAACATTTTGGAAATCTTAACCTGCAAAAGAGATCATAATTTCATAACATGGGGTAAATCATAGTATTGAAATGTAATCCCAATAATCATAACATAAAACATGAAACTTTGTGGCATACACACATAATCATAGAGAATAATTTCATAGTAGTCAAGACTCATAGCCAAGACTATCTTAGCGGAGAAAGTCCATTTCTAAACCGAGTTCACTCCTCGTTTCAGTCCTATTTCACTGAACCAGTTTAACCTGCCATTCCAGCCATGTCTATATCATGAGATATAAATCTTTACCCAATGAATTGGAGGGAGATATAGGTCCCACCCATCTCATAATGAACCCATTCTTATTTGTGCCAAAAAAATCATACATCATACATCATTGCATAACCCATGTAATAAAAATGGGATTCTTAAACATCGTGACATCATAAAACAATTCATATAAGATAAAGGAATTCATATAAAATAATTCCATCACAACATAATCAAATAAATGTAATAATAGGGATAGAAACAGAACCCTATATCATCTTATATGGAAAATAATTTTGATAAAACACTTGAATTCCATTCTTGTGGAAAATATCCTTTGTACTTCAAAAACATTTTCCTTTATTAACATGTCATATAATTTTGAACTAAAATAATTTGATTAAAAATAAATATGAAAACATGTAAAGGAAGCTTCATGGAAATAATTTTCTAAAAATCCATTCATGTCGTATAAGTTAAAAAACATTCTTCTCATACTTTTTTCGGAAAAGTCAAAAAGTACATCGTATGAAAAATGTCAAAAGATTCCTTTCATATCTTTTACTAAAAACTCACCGAAGGGTAAAATTGGATATAAACTATTGTAGAAGGATATAAATATTACATAATGAGGAAACATGGATGTGGATGATAAATATTGCCCAGTAAATTATGAAGTATAAACAATCTAGGATAAAAATGAGATTGCGAGATTTTCCATTAACATAGGTCTGATTTGCTTCGTAAGTGTCCGAACCTCCTGTATAATGATTTAAATAATGTTATTGAATTATTCCAGAATCATACTCATTATTATGATATCATATATGGCTATATTCTTAGCTTCTTATTAGTAATATTTCATTGCTACTTGTTATTTGGGTGTTTATTACTTTTTGTTCTTATGCATGTTTTTTCGAATAAATTATTATTCTTCTATTTAGGCTATAGATAACTCATTTCCAGAATGGTATTAGTTTAACATATATCACATTAATTCATTAAATTCATTTATATAATCATTATTCAATGAATATCATGTAGAATGAGTTGCATCACATCGTGGAGACGGTATTCCGTACGTACACACGAGCGATGATATCGTTCCCATGGTCGTGGAATTGTATTGGAATGTTTGTATACTATTTCATAATCAATATAACTTTAAAATAATTATATATAGTTATTATTTACACCATTATACCCATCCAAATAAGGTGGTGGTGGAAAATAGATTACACCACGGCGTGGAGACGGTATTTCGTACGTACGCACGCGCGGTGATTTCATTTTCCGTATGATGGATAGATGGTGAAATAGGGTTGTTTAATACTTATAATAACATATCAGTATATGAGTGATACAGATGTTATTACTTCATAATGAAACAACTAAATAATAACAAGTGTAAGAATATATAAAGTTGATAGAATCGGTAACGGACATTACCTCTTCTTTGAAGCGCCTCTTTGAGACCTCCCCTTAGGGCACTAAAATTGGTCTTTGAAGAAGATCAGGACCACTAGGATGTTTCTAGGGAAGCGTAGAAGATAATTTTTCAGGGGTAGGCCAAGCTTGAAGCCTCAATGTGGTGTGAGGAAGAGAGGGAGGTGGTGTCTTTTTATAAGGGAGGAGAGGGGCACCTTTGGAAATACAAAAAATATTATTTTATTATAAACTCATATTCAGTTTTTAATAGCTCCAAATTGATTTATTTCGAAGCTAAGGTGGGGATGGGTCTAAATAAACTCATAATATAGAATTTAGACATGTTTAGGTATCAATTTTAACCTTATCATTTAGATTTAACTTTAAGTTAGATAATTTAACTTTTACCATGTCTTCTTGTTTTCTTACACTATAAGGTTAATAAACTTACTATAACAAACCAAACGAACCCCAAGTTGTTTATTATTAATATATATAACCTTATATAAGTCATTTGGCCGAACCTTATATTTTTAGGAACAAAATAAAAATTAATAATATAATATTTGTTTTAAAAACTATTTTATGTCAATTTTGACACAATTTGGTAATTGAGTTTTGTGAAAATTATAACCTAAATATTAGTTCGAAAAAAGATAATTTCATCAATAATAACCTGTCATATTAACCTAGAAATTATTTTAATTCATAAAAAGCCTCAAATTACATTTATTTTGGTATATATAACATCAATTATGTCAATATTTCATTAATAAGATAATTACTGCATCATCATTGTGTCATAAATAAATAAAATTCTTTATTGTCTAAAAATTACAAATAAAATACCATTATGTAGGAAACCTTTTTATCTTTCTAATTAATATTTATAGTCGAAATTATCTTATGTATAACCATATATTAAAAATTATTTATATTTTAAACTTTGATTTTAACTATTTTAACCATTCCTTAAATAAATTAATAATAAATGTCCTAATCTAATCCAAGTGGGACAAAATGGTCATATTTCTTTCCTAAGGTTTTTTTTGTTGAATTAAACTTATCCAATAGAATTAGGACATGTTTTAGGGTAATAATAATAACATTTTTACCCTTAATTTTCTCTATTTACTTTTAACTGTGGTAAAAAAATGTAAAAAGTTACTATTCACCAAAAATTATTTTCATCTCATTGAACCACATTTTAGTCCTTCATATTAATCGTGTCTCTCGGATTTTCGAAATTCCACTCACAGAAGCGGTAAAATTATGTTTTATATAAATTTTCAAATTTTCCTAGGAGATGGGTAAAAGACGGTGAAAAGTTCAATAAAATTTTTATATATCTAAAATTATTATAAAATTACTCCAATGAATTGAATTGAACTTATATAGTTATTATGTATCAATTTTTACCTAAAATAAATTTAAATAAAATAAATAATTATTTAAATAAATGGTCAGTTTTTAAATAGTAACCCAGTGTTTTCACTAATCATCAAAAATTGAAAGTTTTCAGAAAAATTCCAAAATATCACCCTAGGCTAATTTCGATATTCAGAATGCAAAAATGAAGTCCATTTTGGAAAATAAAATTTACAAAATTTCAAAAAGTGGGTATTACTATTCACAACGGCTTGTTTTAATAATATTTTAATAGCATATCATTGTTTAGTGGAACTCTATATTGTGTACGACGCAAGCTATCAAGGAAGGTCACGATTGCGTGTAAAGAAAGCCAAGCTAATGTTGTGTGTAGTGAAATATTCCTTCGATGATTTATATAAAAACAAAATATTTCTTATAAAAGTATCGGGTGTTACATCTACGATGTGGGGCGCCTCAGCCTAAGCATAAGGCAGAGGTTCGTGTAGGAGGTGCTTCTCAAAGTCGAAAGGTATTCGTGGAGCACTGCCTTGCGGAGCAAAGATGCCTCACGAAGCAAGGTATCGTGAAGCATTGTGCTTCATGAAGTATAGTGACCCTTCCTTGGCATGTGGATCATGTGTACATGAAGGGTGTTTTGCAAATCATAAACACTCCGTGATGACTCGGGTCTCCTTGGGGATCCCATTCCTTCGAGGAGTCCCTTATGCTCTATAAAAGGAACCCCTCCTAGAAGAGGGGGTTAAAACAAGGCAAAGGGAAGGCACTTCACAATGTAGAAGTACCTCACACAACACACGATTCGTAGAGCAGAAGGCGCTTCATGATTTGGGAGCTAGGATGTTGAAAGGTAGGGTTATCCTCCTCTGAGACTTGGTGGTGACTGGTATTTATAAGGGGGAGGTGCCACGAAGTAGAGCTCACTCAGCGCGAAGACGGAACTTGCTCTACGGAGGGCTCGCGAACATCAAATATGGTCACGTAGAATTACCACCTACTTACTCTGTGGTGGCTTGTGAACGTCATGTGAAATCATGGAGCGTTACCACCTCCTTGCTCCATGGCAGGCTCGCGAACGTCAAGGGAAGTCATGGAGCATTACCGCCTACTTTCTTCGCGGTGGGTCGAGAACATGAAGGGAAGTCGCAGAGCATTACCGCCTCCTTGCTTCGTGGTGGGTCGTGAACATCAAGGGAGGTCACGGAGCATTACCACCTACTTGCTCTGTGGCGGCGCGGTGTGACCAAGGCTCCCTGAATGGTCATCATGAGGAAACCCCTTTAGGCTTTCTGTTTCTTCATCTACTTCTCCAATTTTGGAACCAACAAATGCCTTCCCTCATACTTGGAGACGTGGAGATATCGAAGGTCCAAGTCTGAGGTTCAATTTCCAAAATCATCGGTCATTTGTGAAGTTATATCGCGAAGAGGGATCACGAGGATGATTGGTGATGCGCAAGCCGAGCGCGCTGCGATGCTCGGCACAAAATGGACGTTCCAAAAAGCACTGAAGGGTGTCATTTATATAAAGAGGAGATGACCTATCTTTTTTAATTTCCCCTCTCCATGAATTTTCCTTTTTCTGCTCTCGATTCATGAAGATCCGCGTACTCCATGATTTCTTTCAGTGAATCAGGTCTTCGATTCGCCGCACACAGTGAGATTTTGACTCTGCCACAGCGCTTCGTGGTCATGCACTTGAAGACGTAGGCAGGACTCCGTGAACAGGCTTCATGAATGCTCTCTGCGAACGAGCTTCGCGAATGATCTCAAAAATCATCCATGTTCTAAAACTGAATGGCTCATCAAGAAGTGGTTGAGGGGGTTCTTGTAGATACCGCCCGGAGGGATGAGATGGCAAATAGTCTGGGTCTAGGAGAGTTGGTCTGGATCCACTCTGACCATGATTCATTGGTGGCACTGCTGTTGGAGAGCTAGAAGAACTACCATCTATATAAGAGGCTACCTTTATATGGCTTCAGGATGAGGGATGACGTCTTCATCCATGAATCATGTAGGAAAAAACTAGCTTAATAGTTCAGGAGTACGCCATGCCAGTGCCAATGGTTCAGGGCGACTGATGGACATGCCCAAGAAGACTTCACACCCGTTATTGCAGACTGCCTATACAACCACCTGAATAACATCTACCAAATGGTGCTGCAACTGGACACGTATCCTCCTCTATACCACACGATACTGAAGGCACCTTTGAATAACCCAAGGAAGGGGTGGTCCAAGGAATGGGACTTGTACCAGGGAGGAAACTTCAAAGATGACTGGGCCAAGGCCTACTGGGTAGGCACCTTGTCTGAGGTGTTTGGGGAAGCGATGAGGAAAGTGGGTTTGTATGAGGTGGCTTAGGCCTCCCAATTCCACATATATCAACCGAAACAGCTACTGATGGAGCTATTTAGTAGGTGGTCGTTGAGGACCAATACATTCAACTTACAGCATGGGGAGGTTGGTATTAGCTTGTGGGATTTCCACTAGATTTCAGGGGTCAATATTGGGGGATATATACGATGAATTCCTCCCTCTCATGAGAACATGGAAGGATACATAGCAGATGTCACGGCTGGAAATGGCACTGATGGAGTTGGTTCCAGGAGAGGACAAAGAAGTAGTGAGATATGTCCACTTTAAGTCATGGTTTATGTAGTTTATGAATTTCTCGATAGACCGATAGTCCACAACAAGGACTCAGACTTTCCCGAAAGGGGATCAACAGGGCATGGAGCACTCTTACTGGAAACTCTTGGAGGACTGCCAGTGGAAGACCTGGGGGTTTAGTGTTAGCACTAAGCAGCATCCAATTTTCAAGCTAGCGGAATTTATCGCAGCTCTTATATAATGTTGGATCCTACCAGTGATGGATACCAACATGGGAGTACGCCCAAGCACATTTATCATGGAATCCAGGTTAGTGACAGGAGGGTGGGTCAACCTAGTGATCCGGATGCTCGCTAAACTATATAAATGTTCTAGCATATCAGTGAGGGGAAGAGGCCTTAGAGGGTATGTGGGCCACTCCATCTCTTGTATGGGTGGATCGCAGAACATATCATAGGGGTTTATGAACACTCAAACCCTATCTCACCTCTGGGCTCAGTCCTCCACCCAACAATCTTGAATGTCATGGGGAGATTTTCGGACAAGTAAACCACACTGTTTATATTGAACTGGGTGTGGAAGGTGGAAGAGTTCAATTTTCACCCATTTCTGCTGCCAACGGGGGTATTTACTGATGATGGCTAGGGAGCAGAAGAGCACCAGGCATATATCCTAGCAATTTGAGGTGGAGTCTTGGTGGCAAGGGTGGACCATGAGCCCCTCTTCGAGCTATACACCCCACACCGGTATGCAAGGAAATTTTGGTGCATGCAGTGAGTGACCCCGCGGTTCTATTTGGAGGTGTGCCACGAGGAACACCCTTGTGTGATGAGGCAGATGAGGCTCATGTTCATACGGGAAGAAATGAAGATGCAGAATGAACTACCTCTACCTACCGCCATCTTTGGTCTACTGAAGGATTATTCCACAATCTGGGAGGTGGCTTATCCAGGGAAGATGTTGAAGCAACCAAACTTTCAGGTCGGTGATAGAGAACCTCCCCGACCTCAGGGTCGAGGCCAGAAGGCAGCAAGGGCATCTCGTGGTGGCGGGGCAGCCGTGGCGATGAGGCCCACACCAGTTGAGGGTGAGGTAGCAGCCTTAGATCCTGTAATGGTAGCAGACCCGACAGTTCCATAAGAACATAGCCATCCAGCGGGGAGGCTTCTGAGAAGATTCTTCATGATACCCAACTAGGCTCCGGGGAAGCGGCTGCGCCATATCGACATGCCGGAGGATGCTGTATTCCTAGAGGCCTAGGAAATCTAGGAAGTCAACAAGAAATTCCTCGACCCCGTTGAGTTATGGCAGCACATGAACCCTCTTGGGATGGATTTACCAGGGATAGGCCCTATCAGGGCAGGATTTTTGGTGCCCCAGGCGGAGGCAGAGCTGTACATGGTTGAGCTAGAGGACTTTGTTCATTCTTAGGGAGCCCCTCATTCGATGACAGATCAGTTCAAGGTGTTTCTTGACCACACCACTCCCCCGTAGTTTTCAGCCACTGTTTTAAGAGAGTGCTTCCCTCTATCGGAAGAATCAGAAGAGTCCTCCTGGGGAGATGAGGCTAAGAGAGGAAGCTCATTAAAGGAGGGAGAAGTTGGAGATCAAGACTCAGATCTTGAAGAGTTTGCCGAGGCCCTTGAGGTAAAAAATAGGAAACCCAATTCTTTGAGACTTGATTTGAGGTCATCCCGGGCTCCTTGTTAACATATGAACCGTGAAGAAGAGTCTTATATACAAAACACATTCTCGTCCCTCAGTGGATGCAGATGCAGGACCATCAGGATCTTTGCCTGCCGTCGCATCTATTACTGCATTCAGTGGAGCTAGGACACCTGAGGCGACCCCTCCAGAGTTTTTAGACCTTCCAACCATATATGGGGGAAATGATTCGGGGTCCTGAGGACATCATCCGAAGAGCGAGACTGTGGATTCGATATCTGTAAGTCCCCTCAACCAATTTTTTGACTGTCATCCCCTAACCATGTTTACTGATGTCCATGCCTCTTCTTTTTTCTTTTTCATGTACAGTTATTCAAATGGAATGGTTCACCTTGGTGAGGTTGGTCAGGGCTACTTACAGTGTCCTTCCTAGGGTAATACCATTGATCATGGAGGTGGAGCATCAAATCGACCAAGTGGCACTGCTCCCGATCTCTGGTGGGACCATCAGCAGGGCTGAACCTGAGATCATTGAGGTAGGATCTGATGATGAGGATCGATCATATATTCCAGGTCCTACCATGCCTGATCAATCACCAGACATAGACCCTACTTAAGAGTTCCCGAGGGTGTTCCCCATGTATGAGCCTTCCAATCACGCCGACTGGGACGAGACAACCTCTAACAATGAGGATAGCAAGATAGTTTTTCGCCGATCACAGAAGCTGATCACGCGCTTCATCAATAACAACCCCAAGCACTATAGTAGGATGAGATGGATAGAATTCACTCATGATTGTGAAAACTATGTGATGGGGGAGTGGATGCCTAGCGTCCTCACATGCTCGTCCGAGACCTTATGGCGGAAAAGATTAGAGAGTATGATCGTGGACTCGTTGTGGGATGGAAGTAGAGGAAAGCGGGAAACATAAAGAGGCTCTAAGAGGCTAAAGATGAGGTTTAACGGCTATAGGCCTTGGCGATGATCATTTTTCATCCCTTGGAACACAATAAGAGCTCACCTCATGGCTGAAAGCCTAGTTGGCGAAGGCTGAAGAGGGCATGAAGTGAGCCTCTGAGGAGATGAACGATATCCAAACTGATATAGAGCGAGCCCAGATTGTGGCCGATGAATTGCACCCCATCGCTCCCAATGAGGAGCAGGAGCTGAACAGGCAGAAACAACTCCTGGACAACACCAGCCAGAGGGTGGCAGAGCTGCTACACTCTTTTGATGAGGTTAACCCATCCATGCGGGGGAACAACCCTCATTTACTATAATTATTACTAAACCTCAAACATACTTTCCTGCTTTGATTGTTTGATTCCATAGAATGCATGAGTTCTATTGTTTACATTATTTCATTGCATTCTCATGATATTCATGGAGCGTCCAGTGATTATTCCCTAAGCTCACATGGGTTGGGCCCGATGTAAGAAACAAGGGATGACCACATTATCACCCCATCGAAATGTTAGAGTGAAAACCAAGCTTTGGGTATCCTGGAATTGATCATCTGGCCCAAATTTACAGGAGGAAATCGAAGATACCTGACAGGAGAATGAAGCACTTAGAACAGCTAAATTACCATCTTCCCAGTGTGCTCTTGTACACGAACGAGGTAACACCGACGGAGATGGAATCAATCTAAACATATGGGAATAGAATATGTGAATCATGATACATAGGATTCAGAACACTTTGGGGGTGGTATGACAATAAAAAATAACTATTGACCACATTCGAAACACAGTATCCTTATTGTGTTAGCCTGGAATGGGGATAGAAAATGAGGTCCGACCATTGACCATGTTCGAAACATGGGGCCTGACTCAAAATTTCATCCATTAGTCTTCCGGAACGTTGACCTAGGATAATTGGTGGGCCATAGGCCAAGAATCCCTACTGTTATGGGGTTCCCTTAGACATGAATAAGGATGAGGTTTTGAATAAGGGGAATGCAAAGCGTGGAATTTGGAGTGATGGTTCGTTCGAATAGAATCCAACACTCTTGAAATTATGCCACCATGGTGGAAGAAAATTAGATGGGCACATCAGTCTGATCATGGACCATTCCTTCTTTTAGATAGGACCTCTTTGGTGAGGGAACTATCACTTCCCAATGTCATCATGGGGCATCCTGAACTTGTTCAGGGCAAAGCTACAGTTACATGGTTCCCCACAAGGGGTCAGGATAGGGGCTGGAAATGAGGAGGAATTGGATTTATGATCCCTTGGGTTGGACCCAAGGAAAAATGCATGGGTATCTCTATGTATCCCATGAGGATGGGAATCAAGCTGTACATAGTTCTATGAGGTCGCATGGTAAGGAACTAGTTTCGGGGATATAATGGGTGTGTGGGTGTGGCCCTTGCACCAAAAGAAGCAGTATTTGATGTGCCTTGTTTCTCTATTAAGGTGAATTGTTTTTTTATGAAGTGATAGGCCTAGGATAGCATGTCCCAGCGTCGCTACAAGAATCAAGCCATATGCAGGCATTGAAAAATGGTATGGCATGTGACTAATACCAAACATGGTGTCCCCTTGAGTGAGGATGTCACGATGAAGTTTCGTTTTTCATCGTGCATCCAGGACGACAATGTCATAGTTTAGGGTCATGTGATGGGATCGTGCGTTCATTTTAATATCATGTTGCACAGATGTAGTAAAAACAAGGATTAAGGGGGAATTTCAACCGTTCAATAAAACATACCTGATGTGAATGAGGGAATAATCTCATACCACACCATATGCGATTCCGTGAAAGAAACCTCAGGCCAAGGGGCCAAAATAGAGGTAAGAGGGTAAGGGGGAGAATAAACTAGCTCCCAATTGAGCTGGCCTTGAAAATGAGGCGTCTGGGAGTTCCTACATATCCCATGGGTATGGGAATCAAGCCACATGTAGTTATAAAAGATATCTTAGTTTATGTTCTTAGAGCTAGGACCATGGAGAAGGGATGTCGGTGTGGAGCCTCGAATGGAAACTTTACCACATCTTTTTCCTCCCAACGTGAAAATGTGCACTAAGGGATAGCATCAGAGTGCTAAAATTCCACATGGACATGATGTGGTGGACATTGATGTGAATCATGTTACCAACATCCAAGGCTTAAAGGGGCGAGGGTGACGATTGATGATGACTGTTGACCATGTTCAAAACACAGCACCCATATCACGTAATCCTATAATGAGGACAAACAAATGAGTGTCGGTCGTTGACCATATTCACAACGCAGGACTTGTATCGATTTGTTGTCTAAAACCCTCATGACCATTGGACCGTGATGGTAGGAGATCCCTTAGTCCTAGAATGTATGCAATTTGGGGGTCCCTTTGGGAGTGGAAGATTATGGAAGCCCAAATGAATGGGGACACAAATCCTGAAAAATGGGTGAAAGCATGTCCATGTAAAATCTGACACTCCAAATGCTAAACCAGAGTACTCTTAAGAAGATTGGTACATTGTCGATGAGGGTCGAGGAGGGTACCCAATATGAAAGTAACCAATTTGAAGACATGAGTATAGAATTCATGGATAGAGAACTCTCAGGAGGGAGATTTATGAGAGATGGGGTTGGACCCCAAGTCTAGATGTTTTGGAAGTCTTACATATCCCATGAGGATGGTATTCTAGTCATACATAGTTTTGGAAGAGGAAATACAAATAAATATTAGTTTAAGGTCTTAGAACTCATACCATGGAGAAGCGGGACTATCCCATGTAAAGGAGAACCTTTAACTAATCTCTAAGCCTACATGAGTTGAACTCGGTGTAGGAAACAAAGGCGGATAAGGTATTTGCAATACGTGAAATATATGCAAAGGGAAATCGGTGGAGCCCCGAATGATTTCCTTATCATGGATTTTTCCTCCTAACATGTAAATGTGCATTGAGCAATAGTACCATGAATTTTGAAGTTATACTTGTACATGATGATTTGGAGTAGGATGTGAATCATGTGATCAATGTTTTGGGCTTAATGGGGTTGGCGTGATGATGGATGAGAAATATTGACCATGTTAGAAACACAACATCCATATCGTGTTCACCTAAAATGGGGACAAACAAATGACCATCGAACATTGACCAAATTCTCAATGTGGGACTCATATCAATTTTTTGTCCAGAACCCTAGAGGACGTCGGCTCGTAATGGTAGGGGGGCCCTTGGGCCGAGCATCCATGCCATTTGGGGTTCCCTTTGGATGTGAAAGGTGATGGAAGCCCAAATGAAGGGGAACACGAAGCCACAAAAATGGGTGAAAGCATGTCCATGTAAAGTCCGACATTCTAGGCACTAAACCAGAGTACTCTTATACAAATTGGTGAATCACTGAAGAGGGCCGAGGGGCTCACCATGAGAGGGGATGGTTTGAAAAGACAAGGATAGAACAAGGGTATGGAAAAATCTCAGGAGGAGGAGGTATATGTCATGGTTGTTACAACACCCAATGTGAGTGAGAACATAATCCCATACCACACCATATATTCCTCTCTCTAGGGGAATGCATGCCAAGGGGCCAAGATTGGGCTGGACTCGACAATGAGATGCTCAGGTGGTCCTATGTATCCCATGAGGGTGGGAATCAAGCCATATGTAGTTTTGCAATCGCACATAGGGGTCAGATACCTTAATGAGGGGGGTGTATGGGACGGTGAGTAACCTGGCATGAATAAGGACATAATCCCATATCACACCTTACATCCCTAAATAATAACTTGGGATGGGGGCCTGAAAAGGCCGAGGGGCCTAAGTTTGGGCCTCAAATGGGAAAGCCTAGTCAATTCATAGTTTAACTTCTTACAGTGAGGATGAATATGTATAAGGTATCTCATCCGGAGATGTGTACGGTACGATGAGTAACCCAACATGAATGGGGACATAATACCATGCCACATTGTACACTCTGGGTAAGAACTTGGGCCAGGGCCTTAGAAGGTCAAGGGACCGGAAAAGGCCGGGGGCCTGAGGCTGGGACTCAGTCAGAAAGTCTTGAAAAGTTTTCAATTTAACATCTTGTAGTGAGGAAGATGAAAGCGGTAAGATACCCCGAATAGGGGAGTTGTACGGCATGAAAAGTAACCCGACGTGAATGGGGACATAATCCCATACCACACCGTATGATCCCATAAGAGAGATCCTAGACCGGGGGCCTGAAACTTGGCACGTGATGCATGATAGGGCATGAGATCGTGGTATGGACGATAAATGTAAGGAAGGATATCTCATGGGGATATGTGTGGCACAATGAAATATCCCGATGCGAATGAGGACATAAGTCCACTCCACACCACACAACCCTAAATGAGAACTTGGTCCAGGGGCCAGAAAGGGACAAGGGGCCAGAAAAGGTCCAAGGGCCTAAGGCCAGGCATCTCAACCAATGGTAGCCATACGACCTCTTGTGAGATCACCACCTCATCACAACTCCTATGCCCGCATGACCAGTGCTTAGTGTGGGAAACAAGGATCCGGACTCGGAATTCCCTGTCATATGGGGTTCTAATAGTTGGCATCACCCGAGGGGATTTCGTCGCTTGGATATACAATGGGGCAGAATGAACCACTGCACTCAATGTTTGGGACATCGTGGGGTGGCTCTAATGAAAAAGGATAGCTGTTGACTAAATTTGAAACACATCATCCTTATAGTGACTAGGAATGGGAACAACAAATGATCATCGACCACTGACCATATTCACAATGCGAGATTTGTTTCAATTTATTGCTCAACACCCTCGAGTTCGTTGGCCTGAAATGTTAGGAGGTCCCTTGGGCTAAGCCTCCATTCCATTTGGGGGACCCTCTGGATGGGAAGGATGTTGGATTCCTAATCAATGGAGTAGGAGAAGCATAGATGTACCCATACATTTAAAAATCAAGAAGGGCGGTGAAAGAGGAGGACACCTCTGGGGAGTGGGATGTACAGTTGAATTGAGATGAGTTAGACATTTATTGAAGCAAGAACCTACACCACACCATATTTCTTGACCTAAGGGGAGGAGATGGAATTTGGGATGGGCCAACAGATGAAATTTTCGGGCATTCCTATGTATCCCATAAATATGGGAATCAAGTCATACGCTGTTCTTGAATGCCATGCAGTTTAACGTCATGCGGTGGGGATGTGGGAGGATTAAAGAACGGGGAGTAGGCACATGGTGCGACCGTTATAATACTAGAATGATTGGGGATAAGAAAACCTATACCATATCATGCAAGGATCCTCTACGAGAACTATACCCAAGAGGGAATAGTCAAAGAGAGGAGTTTTGGGGATGGGATCAAGAAGAAATGCTTGAGCGTTCCTACGTATCCCATGCGGATGGGAATCAAACCACACGTAGTTTTGAAATACAATTTAACATTGTGAAGGACTGTTGACACTAATTTTCATCACAGAGTCTAATGACTGGAAAATGGAAATACCTTAGTCCAAAGTGATTCATCCTTTTAAGACACATCAAAAATTGACAAAGGCATAAACAAGGATTTTCTTAAACTTGGGTTGTGCATGTTTCAGCATGGTCACAAAAGTATACTTTCACAACTTATATTGGGCCCGTAGGTGACTTGCATGCCCTAGGTTATTTTCTCCCAAGTTCGTCAAAGGCCTATAAATACCCCTTGTGGGCCCCCCATTTCAGGGACGAAAAATCTGCAAACCTAGATTTGAGATCTTGGTGCCATAGTCTTTTCTAGAAGCCTTATGAACACTTCTAAGGCAATTTCTTACCTAGAACAAAAGATCTAAAGAGGGGTAACAACGCCTAAGTGTTGAAACTCATCAACACTTATGCGCCTATGTGGTCAACCCTTGAGGGAAATGGCCACACTTGCGCTCTGCCATATTCCATCAACAGAACCTATGCTCCATTCATTTAAAAGTCTTTAGGGATAATACTAAGGGCTTGAGCCAAGCGTCGCCCAAGTATTACCCTAAGGGTTGACCGTCATGGAAGTACCCATGTGTCTCTCAAGTATACATGCACAACCAGGAATTGTGCACCCACGCAGGACTTGCGCGTCTCTCTCTTTTTGGATGACCCTCCTTTCGTATTCACTTTATTTCATCAAATCCACCTCTCCTCTTCAAGATTTATCTTTCAGAACCATCTTTAAAACCATTTATGGCATGGTTCCTTTGTTGGTTTCCTTATGTGAAAGGGAATTTTGTGGAACATCTCTCATAACATAGTGATGTATATATCTTTATATCACTAAGGTGAGAGATTTCATTCATTCAACCTCATCCTTTAAGATGATAAGTTCCCTAACCTGGGCCTCCTTTTTAGGAGTAAGACCCAGTCATAATCCCCCTTAACTTGGGCCTCCTTCTTAAAAATATGCCCCAGTTCTCAAGTCCCCTTAACCTGGGCCTCCTTCTTAGGAATAATCCCCAGTCATAATTTCTCTTAACCAGTCTTAATTTCCTTTGATTTGGGAATCGTCCTTAGGAGTAAGCCCCAAGTCCTCTCCAAATATGGGCATCTTCCTTAGGAGTAAGCCCCAAGTTAGAATATCCAAATCTCTATAAAAGCACATATACCTTTATTGACCTTGTTCCCGTGTTTCTTCCCTAATGTAAATCCCAATACTCATCTATCATGGGCAGTCATACATACATATGACCCACATTATTTCTTATGATTGCATCTCTCATGGAACAATTGTCAGGTTTTACCAATACCTCTTGTTTCTCACATCGAGCATGACTCACGTGATATTAGAGAATAAATGTAATTATGACATCTTTATTTGCACCGTCAACCATGCATAAACCTCACACTTCTTTACTCGAACTACATGTACTTTGATCTCTTCCTTAAAAGTAGAGTTTGTAGGAAACCTTTCTAAGGTTCAAGCCTATAACCCATTAATTCTCATCTGCCCCATATGATGTTAAAATATATCTTACTTCCCGAACTACTTGGGTTATGATTCCTTTTTTTCTAAACAAGGATACATAGGTAGCACATCCGCGGGTACGATCCCAACTCTGAATTAATCTATGTCCTTAAGAACAACAATAAACTTCAAGTGCCCCACTGAGTGGCTTTAAAACCAGCATGGTTATCATAAAAACCAAGAGATATTTATACAATGTATTTGAAGGAAACCATTTACTAAGAATCTCTAAAAAATATAGATGATTCTTTATCGATAAAAAACCTAGAATACATTGAAAAGATTCTCTAAATCTTATACATATTAATCATTGATTGTCAATTCTAAAGGAAAGATCATTTTCATGCTTGGTAATGTAATAAGGATTCACGAACATAACTTAAACCTATAAAGAGAGTCTTGGAGTAGGCAATAATTCCCCTCAAAAGGTGTGATGAGTCTGACCTCCCATCCTCTCGACCAATGAAAATTCTTAAGCCTCATCGTTTCACACCTCTAATGATCTCCTACCTTTGGAAAGTAGGTCCAAATGGATATAGAATCATTGGATGTTTCCAATTCTACGAAATAACCCATTAGTAACTGACTGGAATGTTTGAACCTTAAGAAAACAAGGTCATTCCCTATTTCCAAAGGAAACTAAAAATGGTGAACCTGATGTGAATCTGTAATCAAGTTAAAATGATGTTTTACTTATTTGTTAAGCCACTATTTTAACTCAATGAGAGGGCCAACAAAAAAATCAAGAACATATGTGCTCATCCAAAGGATGTAGTGGCCGAATTTATCTTGATTATGTCTATAATATCAAACAGGCACTCTTTTCCAAGATCTTCTGCATTACAGAAATGGATTCTCTAAAATTCACACATGTGAATGCCTCTGCTGTGAATACCTCTGCTGCTACTCTTGCTAAATCATCATCCGCTCTAAGGATGACATCACCTACTCAGCGTCTTCAACATTGGGTATCAAATGCACTGGTTAAGGAATACAGTTTCCACGGTACCATTCCTACTCTGGAGGCTTCTCGACAATCCCTCCAAGTCAATAATTCACCCCTGTTTGTCTGAACAGCGACGACCAACCAACAAGAAGCAGGTGGTGCCAACCACCATTTCCAACAATTTCGGTTCATTATCACCGGAATGCAATCACCATTCCCTACCATATTCTGGGGAGGTGAATGAGAAGGTCACTCAAGGCCTTAAATCAAGTAAACAAGAGTCCTTCCCGAGGGCTCCCACCAACAATCGCCACCAGACTCATGCGACAGTGTGCCCTCAACATGATGAGGTTTTCGTCTCCAGGCGTTCGGCTCAGGTTCCTCGAACCTGAACAGGAAAGACAAACCACCAGAGGTGACGAACAGTCAACAGTCAGAAGGTTCTTATCTCTTACATTTTTTTAGAATTCCACCAACCTAACTTGGTGGAATGCAACTAGCGGGCACACACACCCGTCCATTTTAATTCTGTTGTCCAGCAGACTCGTCTAGAAGCAACACGCCATTCCCGCCAGGAAATTCTGGCGGAGTACTATTGAGAGGAAAATTCACATGTTTATAAATGATTTACTAGTCAGCAGGCTCGTCTGACTACATACGATGAAGCCCGCTAACCCAATGTTTTGACAACTGGTAGACATGCACATACACCTTCTTACACTCATCAATCCTACCAGAAGCCTCATCTTCCAGTATTGAAGGATGTTTATCAACCATGTTCAGCAGAGTGCAATCAGTAGGCACATACACCTAATAGTATTGATCAAGCCTACCAACAGTCTCATTTGGTTGCATTCGGAGAAGTTAGTCGGAAAGCTCTGATGACAAACAGGAGGCAGACTCAACTTTCTGCCCCTATACATGAGTATTGTTAGAATTCACTAATAGGAAAAAGAGGACATGAGTAGGAACACACACCTACTCCAAGCACATAATAGACCTATATTCTCGTTCCGGTAGCTAAAGTCACCAAACACATTCTAACAATGGTGATGTAGCAGAAGCAAATCCCTGCTCATATTCTGGATGCCTTCTATGATATTATAACAACTTCAGTAGCATCATAGGGAAAGAAATGAAAATATATCCCTACTAATGGAGTGACACATCAATAGTTCACTCCGAAACAGACACACACCTCTGTTCTAGTCCAAGTGGGTTTTGGGGCATACTCCCCCTTGTCATACGGACAACCAAGTCAGGCACTTACACCTAATTTTAGTGGAGATAATCAGACTAACCTGGCTATTTCTCCTGATCAGGAACATACACCTGCCCAAAATAACCACTTTTGTCAACCAGTGGTTCCTAAAGTGAGTAAGAAGCCTTATATAAAAAATAGCTGTCCAGCACAGTCAAGAAACCAAGGGCCAATATGTAATAAGGCCTTACATGATGCTGGAGTTCTTGATGCACTCAGACAACTATCCGTTGCTACTCAAGATTCTACTCTCTCAGTTCCCAATAGTGGGAACATTAATTATGAAGGTCTTCATCAGACACTTCTTTATGAAGGCTTTCTTCATGACTGTTCGGTTGATCTCTAAGTATCATCTTCAGATGAGAGCTATGAGAACCCTCTACATGGCCAGAAGACTAAGGAGCAAGAGGTTTCATCTTTTGTTGTAACCCACCACGATGGTCCTCCCCATGATGATGAATCTAGCTGTGAATGTCCTCTCTGAAGTAGTAATTCACATTGCCTAGAAAATGCTCCAATGGACAATGTAGTAATGAAAAAGCCCTCTTCTCTTGAGGCACATGAAAATGTGAAGCAAGTCATGTATGATGCTTTACCAATTGCAGGTGAAATACTTTCTCAACCAGAAGATAGCCTAAGGTTTAGGTCATTCTCTGAACCACCCCTGAGTCATGCATAATCTAATTTGGTAAGTGAATTCTCTACCAATATTTTTGAATCTAATGAAGCAACAAAGAAGAACCAAATTTGATATAATCAGGTAGAAGAATCATTATCAAATGATAAAAAGGAAATGCTAAATATGAGAAAACAATTGGAGAAAGGTGAACTGCCAGTCTTGTTTTGGCCTTTGGTTGACTCTCAATATGACATTCCAGAAATTTTGATAGTAGAATGTATTCAAGATATTCATCTCAACATGTGGAAAATACTTTGTCAATTGAAAAATTAAATATTATCTTATGATGAATATAAAAATCATGTTAAGATAATATAAGGGTTACAATGCCAAATTTATTTGGGATCTCTATCAGTTTATCGATATCCAAAGGCTGAAAAGCAGCAGAGAGCCCTTCAGCGTTCATGCCTTGGTGCACTAAGAATATTGCTCCAGTTAATTGTTAATTCCCCATCTGGTATTCATATCAGGTGATGGGGTGTTCATGGAGCACTACATTTCATTGTACTCTCCAGCCAACAAAGCCCTCCAAAAATGGTCACATGCAATGTTATTTCCCATGGTCGGTCACAACCAATTGGCTTTGTTTGTAATCAAAGGCTCGCTCAAGAACATGCCTCAACTAGTTCTTCTCAAAATCTGGCATAAAAAGAACAAGATTTCGAATTACTCTTGCATAAGGTAAAAGAGAATACCAAACTGGCTTCCTATTTAGAGCATGCACATGATCAAGTGATAGAAGTGACAGAAATCATCCAATGTTCATTTGAACCAGGTGGTTTGAGTGGATGTAAGTTGATGCATCCAGCTAATTTCCAGACTAAAGTCTGCAAGATCAGGAGACCTTTTAAGAAAATCTTAGATATAGATACTGAGGATCCACCCCAGCTTTCCAGATGGGGGACACTTTTAAATCAACCCTAAGAATCATCAAATAGGATTTGAGGAGTTAAGCAGGAATAGCAAGAACAGCCCCAGACCATAAGACTGGGGACTTTTTCAAATCCTTAATCTTTTCCTTAGAGAATGTCAGTCTTCTCTCAATTAGGTAATAATCCAGAAGAGGAACGAAGAGCCAAATTATTAGGAGATTCCCTCCACATTACGGTTCATCAAGAAGTTCCTCAGGGATCAAATCAACAAAAGGAAATGTCTCATCAAGGAAATTGAAGAAGAAAATATCATAGAAATTTCAATAGAATGGATGCAATGTGTTATGAATCAATTAATGACATCAATTCCGTTATTTCTGATCCCCCAGAGGAGGCTCACTCAGAGGGATCAGATGAAGAAGTTCATGATCAATATGTTTTACACACAGAGGCGAATGGAGAAGGTGGGCGTACACGAAACCAAAGGCTTACCCAGAATCTAGGTATTCCTTAAAGGTACCCACTTCCCCCTCTCCAAAAGGGATCCAACAAGGGGAAAGGAAAGAATCAGGATACATTCCACCCTTCCTCTAGAAAAGGCCAATCACTATCACTAGAGAAAATATTTGCACAACATGAGGAAGAAATGAAGGAATCAAGGAGGTTGAATGCAGAACTAATTCAAGGTAGTCTTCCTCCTAAGCGTGCTAGAGTCAGTCAGCCATGGGAATTTGTTGTGGCTACTGAGATGGATCAAGAGTATCCTCTATTACCAGTACACCCTCATAGGTCTAGCCCTATGGGTCATGTGCAACAATAATCTATGGTGCTACCATCGGTTGCAGAACCAGCCACCACACATGTCCAAGCTCCAGTTATTTCACCTGCTCAGGTCCACGATCAACTAGATGTTTCTCAAAAGTTAATAACTCATATTGAGTCATTAACATCTTGGTTGGAAGCTATGGATGGGAAACGTGCACAGGTTAAACCGGAGAAGAGATCTTACCCTGAATGGGTTGATGCAATTCCTCTCCCATCAAATTTTGCAAGTACCACATTCCTAATCATTAATGTTTCAGGAGACCCAGAGCAACACTTAACAAATTATGTTTCTTGTTGCGATCCTATGATGGGAACCCCTCAACAACGAGAATCAGTTTAGCTCAGGTATTTTGTACAGTCATTATAAGGGCATACTTTTGTATGGTATACAAGCTTGCAATCCCAGTCAAATACCATATGGGAGGATCTCCGTCAATGATTTCTTCTTCAATTCAGCTCAACTTTTCCAAAAACAACAGTTTTTTATCTTACAAATTGTAATAAAAGGGAGAATGAAAGGGTTTCAGATTTCACTGCTCGCTGAAAGGGATTAACATATTCCTCGAGCTTAGAACTCCCTCAAGAAGAGTTGTTTCCAATTTGTGTGGCGAATTTGTGTGATAAATTATGCACACCATTGATACCTGTGAAATAAAAAAGAAGGTTTCGAGACCTTACATCAATCGCTCAGATGATTGAAGACTCTCTTATAAAGACTAAAGATAAAACTCGTGTAATTCCATCAGATCCAGGAAAAAGAATGTGTAAAGAAGAGACTACTACAGTTACGCTTAAACAAGCATCTGTACATACTTCTACTTCCAAACCATCATCTTATCGAAGGGCTCCACCTTTTGAGCATCAATAATAGAGGTTGTTTCATCAAGATGATCAATGAGATGAAATACTGAAACAATTTGAGAATCTGGAGAGTAAATTCAACTCTTTTCGAAATGAAAAAGTTCCTGGTTACTTCATTTTGGATCTGGAAAATAATTTGGTTCAATTTACAAGGCCCAAAAGGACAAATAAGGAATGAGAAGAAGACCATACCAATTATTTCCCATTTCATTAGAAGTTGGGGCATCCCATTCAGGAGTGGTTTGTCTTCCATGACCTCCTACAAAAGATGGTTGACTCAGGACAAGTAAAACTGAAAGGTTCTTCACCTCAGGTAGCATGTGTTACTGCTACAAATCCAGAAGAAGAAGGCGAGTAGGAAGAAGTAAAAAACAAAAAATTGAAAAAATATGATGACTGGATGGTTAGAAAAACAATAAACTGAACTCATGCCATTTTGTGAATGCAATTGAAGAAACCAATTGTGTCTTCTTCTATGAATTCCACAGAAAACCCCTATTCATCAGAGGGAAAATCCTCAAAGAAGCGGCATAATTCAAAAAAAGAGGAACAATCGGAAGAAGATGAGATCATGTCAAAGCCCAAGTTTTCTTTGACTCTGGCAGATTTTATTCCGTCTACATCAAAACAACAGGAACCACCCCAGAAAACGACACAACGGTCACCACCCCACCAAACGGTACAACCTTAATTGGCTACTCAGGTAGATTCTTCCTCAAAAGAAGAATTGATCTTTGGTTTTGTTAACATGATTCACTTAACAGATCCTTATGCTAGCCACAGTTTTGATTTTGATGAGCATGAGTTCCCTGTATCGAACAGAGGAATTTGAGGGATTCTCAGAGGTATGGCATACAGAGGAAGACGTGGATATCCCAGAAGCCACTATTTCAATTCTACCCATACTAGAACTGTATATGTAGAAGAAACTCTTTGTAGAGCCCTTCATCGGGCTCAATAAGAACAAGAAGATTCTTCCACCAATATCAGATTCGGTCCAAGAACAATTATTCTGGAGGACCGGTTAGAGGTTCCACTTTCTTCTTCTCAGCAATTAAAAAGACCTTTTCAGTATAATCTTCCAAATATAGGAGTATTTCCAACTCTGACCTCGATACAGGAAGCATCTACATCCAATACATCAACTACTAAGGCACCTGAAAAACCATATGTTCTTATTGGAAAACATAGACCTCTGGATCAAAAATATGATGTCTTGAAACATTTGGCCCAAGTACCGGCCATGTTATCAATTTTGGATGCATTGAATTTATTAACGGATCTTTGGGAGGCACTCATCAAGGCTTTGTCAAGTCCTCAGGAATTTGAAACTGAAATTGTTGCAGGTAAATTCTACCATGTTGAGAATAATACTACAGAATGCCATGCAGTGATATCTTTCACAGATGAAGATGAGGATGATATTGTGCATAAACATATTAGACCTTTGTATTTATCTGGCACGGTCAACGGTGTAGTCATCCAAAGAGCTTTCACTGATAATGGTTCAGGATTCAACCTCATCCCCATTAATACACTTCGTCGATTGGGCCTCACAGAATTTGATTTATCTCCCTCTACTCTGATGCTACAAGGATATGATAAAAATAAACAAGAACCACTGTGAGATATTACACTCAGAACTCAGTTTGAAAATCTTGTATCCAATTCAGATATCATGGTTGTTGATCACGACACAGCCTTCATCATTTGTCTTGGAAGACCATGGCTACATCAACATGTGGCTATCCCTTCATCATACCATCAATGTCTCAAATATTGTTTTGATAGTCAAATTGGGACATTGCATGGTAATAAATCCCCATTCAAGACATGTGAATATCAATACATTGAGGTGGAATTCTATCACATGAAGGTAAAGGATAAATCCACAACAAGGGAGGTTACCAATGTTAATGCTCCATATGGTTTGGAAAAGCTTCCAGTAAACCCATTCACACATGTGAGTATAGTTTATATGTTTCCTATCAGTAAAATTGACAGGATAGACCCAAATCCAAGTACTCTTATGTAAATTTCCATAATGTCAATTATAAAAATCAAACCAGACAGCATGGGAGAAATTGGTGATTCACCAAGCAATGATGAAAGCTCAAACAGAGATCTCTTCATTTCATTCACTGAAATCCAGCAAGTCTATACTTCGCCAACCAGGCCAAAATAAGTTATAGAAATATCAGAGGTGAATGATGATGTCGATTCTCAATCCACCATCTCCTCTTTATTACCAAATAAAGACCCTTCATCATTAATAGGGCCAGAAATGGAAGCCTCTTCTTGAACATGTTCAAATTTTAACATCTCTCCTGATCATGGAAATTCTGCTTCATTATCTACTATGCAAGTAGAAACAGAAGAAGTAATACATATTTAAGAAAAAGAGGAAGATCTCAAGGATGCTCCTCCCGCTTTTAAAGAGGGTATCTCTACCACTGTGGATGATCTCATGGAAATAAATCTGGGTATGAAAGAAGATCCACGCCCCACTTTAATTAGTGCAGCCATGACTCTTAAAGAGCAAGAAATGTATATTTAATTTTTAAAGAAAAATTGAGATATATTTTCATGGAACTATACAGAGATGCTAGGGATTTATCCTGATGTTTCTACTCATCGTTTGGGTTTTCCAGAAGAACATTGGGGATTCAAACAAGCCTCTACAAGAACACACCCAACTTATGATTCCGAAATTGAAGCTGAAGTGGATAATATTAACAAAGATAACTTCGTCAGAGAAGTTCAAAATCCTAAGTGTTTGGCTAATATTTTCCCTGTGAAAAAGAAGAATAGACAAATTAGAGTTTTCATTGATTTCAGAGATCTTAATCTGCATTTCTAAGTATGATTTTCCAGTTCAGATTACATAAATCTTAATTGATGCAACATCTTGCTATGAAGAAATTTACTTCATGGATGGATATTTTGGATATAATCAAATCCAAATGTCTCTAGAATATGAAGAATCTACAGCTTTTAGAGCCCCTCAGTGTGTGTTTTGCTATCAGGTAATGCCCTTTGGCCTGAAGAATGTAGGAGCAACATATCAGCGTTCCATGCATCATATCTTCAAACCCATTTTAGGGAAGTTTTTTGAATGTTATGTGGAATAGTTGGTGCTTAAATCCAAACAAATTTCTAATCACTTGTCTGATTGTAAGTCATATTCCACAAACTTCGGAAACATAATTTGATGATTAACCCCTTAAAATGTGCTTTTGGGGTAACCTCGGGAAAATTTATCGACTTTGTTTTACAGCATCGTGGTATTGAAGTCAATCCCGAGAACACAAAGTCAATCCTTGGTATGTCACCTCATCGGAATTTGAAATAATTAAGAGGACTTCAAGGACACTTGGCCTATATTCGGCGTTTCATCACCAATTTGACAGGAAAAAGTTTACCCTTCACCAAATTGATGATGGATGGAGTCACTTACCAGTGGATTGAAGAATGTCAAGAGGCATTAAATATTCTTAAGAAATATCTCTTGATTCCACCAGTATTAATGCCACCTATTGAAGGAATACCACTTATTCTTTATGTGACAGCCTTAGAGAGATCATTGGGAGCCTTCCTTGCTCAAAAGAATGGTGCTAGGAATAAAAACAGCCTTTACTATCTCAGTCGGACTATGCTTGAAGAAAAAACCCAATATTCAAGTATTGAAAAGTGCTTCCTAGAATTAATTTTTGCTGTTCAGAATTTGAGGCACTACCTGCAACATCACGAGGTCCAATTGTTATCTCACAATAACCCTCTCAAATTCATCCTTAGTCGTCCATGCTTACAGGACTTCTGGAAAGGTGGACAATTATTTTTCCACAATTTGATATTCAGTATGTGTCTCAAAAGTCAATAATGGGCCATTCTATGGCTGATTTCCATGCTGAACACCCTTCAGTAGAAGATACATATTCAAAAAATGAACTTCTGGATTAGGAAGTCTTCTTTATTCAAGATAGTCTTTAAACATGGGAAATGTACAGTGATGGTGCTTCTAGAAGTCCAATAGGGAAGAAAGTGGAAGATCATAAATTCAACAATGTTGGGTTAGGAATTGTGAGCATTTCTCCAGAAAAGAAAATTCTACCATATTCCTTCTCATTGTTGGGAGGTGGTACAAATAATGAAGTAGAATACCAAGCTATCATCGCAGGATTGGAGCTGGCGCTTCATGCACAAGTGAATCACTTAGAGGTGAAAGGTGATTCAGACTTGGTAATCAAACAATTCAATGGGGATTATGCCATCAGAAAATAAGATTTAATCCCTTTGTATGATTATGTCAGAGAGTTAATGGTGGAATTTATTTCAGAACATACATTTACCTATGTCCTGTGATCACAAAATTTCCAAGCTGACGCACTGGCTAATATAACTACTGCTCTTTCAGATCTAAATCAAGATGATACAATCATCAGTATTTCCCACCGTCATACAATTTCACCTTATGTTCAAATCAGAACAGAGTAAATTAATGAAAATTTTCCCATTCCTGAACCATATGGTCATACTACAAGATGGATGACACCTATTTGGGAATACATTCAAAATGGAATACTTCCTCCTAAAAGAGCTAGGAAAGAACAAATCTGGCAATGTGTGGTCAATTTTTCCCTTCATGATAGGCCATATAACCTTGATAAAATTCTCTACAAAAGTGGTTTTGAGGGAATTCTCTTTAAAAGCATTGACGATGAAGAGACAATGGTTGTCAGGAAAGAAGTGCATGATGGAGTCTGTGGTGCCCATCAGTCCGGACATAGACTATCTGATCAAATTCCAAGGCTTGGATACTTTTGGCCTTCAATGATACAAGATTGCGTTTATTTCACAAAGATGTGTCATTCTTGCCAAGTACATGCCAATTTCATTCATCAACCCCTATAGTTGCTTCATATAGCTAAATACTCGTGGCCATTTGCCACATGGGGAATGGATGTAGTAGGACCTCATCCTTCAGCTACATCCAAGCTGTTTAAGTGCATTCTTACTGCTACTAACTTCTTTTACAAATGGGCAGAGGCAATACCTCTCAAGGAAGTCAGTTCTAAAATCATTGTTATCTTCATCAAGTTTAACATCATTACCAGATTTGGTGTCCCTCATACCATATTGATGGACAATGGCACCAACTTCTGTTCATCCAAGGTAAGGAAGTTGTATCAAGAATACAACATCAAATCCAACCATTCCTCTCGATATCATGCCGTGGCCAATGGCCAAATAGAAGCCTTCAACATGACTCTTTCAAATATACTGAAAACGATGGTGGATAAAGATAAGAAATCATGGTCTGATAAACTCTTTCATGCTTTATGGGCTTATTGAACCACCACCTGCACTGTAATGCGGTCAACTCCATATTCATTGTAATATAGAACAGAAGAAATATTGCCCATTGAGGTTCAATTTCCCTCACTCAGGGTATCCATTTTTGATCAGTCATCTACAGATGAACAATCTCAAAAAATATTGGATGAGTTGGAATGATTAGATGATAAAATATTGTTCAGCTTGCACCACTTGGAAGTTTACAAAAATCGAATAGCACGAGCTTTCAAAAAAAAGGTCATCTTCGTTCATTCATTCAGGGATAATTGGTATTGGTTCTTAGAACTCCAATGATACCAAGAAAGAAACCTCCCAAGCTGGAGCTGAAATGGGAAGGACCTTATTCAATACATAAGGTTTATTCTAATAGATCTTATTCATTAATCTCGATGGGTGGAGAACTAATCACTACTCCAACCAATGCTAGATTTATGAAGAAGTATTTTGTGTAACACAAATACTAATACGTCCATCAAGAAGATAAACTACATAATCGATGGTCCATGTATATTACCTTAAACTATTTTCCCTTATGTCCAACATGACGTTAAACTGTGACGTCCTAGTTACATGATGCTAAACAGTACATAAGTCCCTTACGTCCAGTAAGACGTTAAACTGCAAAAAAATGTCCAACATGATGTTAAACTATGTTCTCCTAGTTACATGACACTAAACTTTGTAGTACTGCTCCATGAATATGACCTTAAACTACTCGCACCATCATCCAAAATGACGTTAAACTGTGAAAAAGTCCCTAATATGTCCAACATGACGTTAAACTGTGTCCTCTTCTATCCTTACTGCATGACATTAAAACTACACAATCCTCCTTTTGTCCAACATGACATTAAATTGTATTTTCCCCATCATCTTAGCTACAGGACGCTAAACTGTACAGCACCCTTATTGTCCAATATGACTCAAAACTATGTTCACGTCCAACATGACGTTAAACTGTGTCCCTATATTTGTCTTACAAGACATTAAACCGCACTGCGGATTCGTCCTACACGATGAAAAACTGAACAAAGATCCTTAATACGTCCTATATGACATTAAACTGTGCATCGTTAAGGTTGTTGCTACCTCTTGTTTCTCACACCGAGTATGACTCACGTGATCTTATAGCATACTTAACCATAACACCCACTCTGGGATGCTAACCATATGTATGTCCCGACACTATTTTTTAGATCATTGTCCTCAAAAACAACTTGATTACCAATTAATTCTTTAATTGAACTACACATACATTTATCCTTGTCTTCATGGCTGGGTACATAGGCAACCTCCTAAGGTTCAAGCCCAAAATCAATATCTTCACACCGGTTCACCTCCATCTCATACGATGTTGATTTGTGAAACCGCCACCAGAACCAATATTTTTTACATTTTTTCACCATCATCCTTGCTATATGATGTTAAACTATTTGCACTTTTGTCCTGTACGACAATAAACTACAACATTCATTGACACCCTTACCTAATAGGGAATCATTACTTACATTGATCTCTGATCATGTTATATTCCAAATACTACGTGCATACATGGAAATGCCTGATCCTTTTATCTTGGGTCAATCCATCTTTGCACTAAGGTCCCCTTTCACCCTTCACTTGAACGAACCAAATTTGTACAAATGGTATTTCAAGAACTACATGTGGCTTGATTCACATACTTATGGGATACGTAGGAACGTTCGATCATCCCTATTATCCAGCACCAAGTCTTTGGGCCTAACCCCAAATTCAACTTTTAGTCCCCTGACTGAAAAGTCCATGTGAAAACACAAACTGTGTATTCATTATTATGGTCTAAACTCTAT
Organism: Viscum album; assembly: GCA_963277665.1. Taxonomy (NCBI): domain Eukaryota; kingdom Viridiplantae; phylum Streptophyta; class Magnoliopsida; order Santalales; family Viscaceae; genus Viscum; species Viscum album. Next base: position 2,112,231,863 of record OY728128.1, read on the forward strand.
GACTTTAAACTAAGATTTCATATATTCTCTTACAAAATGATGTTAAACTATATTTCAAGAACTACATTTGGCTTGATTCTCATTCTAATGAGATATGTAGTGAAGTCCAACATCCCATTTCAGGACCTAGCCACAACATGATTTTGGTTAGCATTGGTCTTTGTATCTTTACATGCATTGTACAATATCCATTTTCATGTGTCAAATTACTAACCTTAAATACTTCAAGATCTCCATAACCCTTTCCTTGACTTTTGGTTACAAAATATTTTATACTTGAGAGTTCTTTTGCCTGACTATGCAGCACGTGGCCTTAGGCGGCCTTGCATAAATAGTCTACATAACAGACTTGTCAGCCAAAAGATGCTATTATTTGACTATGCATCCAATTCCCTTAGGTGTGCTTGACTAATTCAAACCCCTAACGGGTTTTTTAAATAATGGTAACTTCATTCATGGGAGGAAAACCTCTTTTTTCTTTATTTTTCTTAATGACAATATGTAGGGATCCGCAAAAAATGGCCATCCTTAACATATTTGTCCCATAGTCTTTTTCATGATCTGAAAGTATTCAAGTCTATGGTTTATATTTCCCTTCCCTGTGTTTGGGTCACACCTTTGTAGGAGTTACATCCATCCAGTTCTTAGACAATGTTGATTGGAAATATCTTCTCCATATTCAAGTACCTCTCTCCATATAGCAAACATTATGCTTTGGAAAATTTTAATCTCCATAAACATTCACTGGCTTTTTAGCAACATAAAAGTAAATTTCTAAGAGTTCTTTTGCCTAACTATGCTGCACATTCCTTTAGGAAGCCTTGCATAAGTAGTCTACATAACAGACCTGTCAGCCAAAAGACATTATTATTTGACTATGCATCCAATGCCCTTAGGTGGCCCTGCATAATTCAACCCCCTAATGGGTTTGTTAAATAGTGGTAACTTCATTCTTGAGAAATAATTCTTCTAATTTCTTTTAGCCATTTTTCATATCATTCCTCATATTCAAAATTTCATAAGTCATAGATTACATGTTTTACTCCATACTTGAATATGGTAATATGTTTTCAAATAAATTATAAAGGAATTGAGTTAATTCTAATCCATTCGTTCGAAGCTATTTTGACCTAAAACATTAGCCTTTTTATGTCCAACATGAATGACTTTAAACTTCCTACAAAATACAAAGGAACTCTGAATAAAATTCAAGTGCCAGCTCACTAAACAAACATTTTTTATTATTTTGGTAATATTGAGCAATAAAAAGATTCAATGTTTGTAAGGTTGTTTATAATAATCCTAGAAAAAAACAAAACTATGCTTACTAGGCCCATGGGCCTAGGTAAAAATTAAAGCAAGTGTCAAAATAATACGAGCACAAATGACTGAAGATGAATGTATTCTTTATTTATGCACAAGATTTAGAAGTACATCCACAAACTAGAGTCTCTTCTCTTTTCCAAGAATTATAAAAGGCTATCAACATAAATCTTCATTTGGTTTACAACAACTCGAGCTTCATCATCAGCCACTTTAAGCTCATGCACTCAACCAGCCTCACTCTTTTCAGCTTGATGGAGTGCTTTCTTAGCATCTGGAATGGATTTCATACCATTCATTTGATCTCCTTCCACTGAATTGTTAAGTTGGTCAAGTTCCCCAGTAAAAACATCAATATTTTGCAGAAGGTGCATCTGCTGGACAAATTTCTCCTTGATTTTATGCTTCAGGTCCTTCAAATTGGTAGCATGATCAGCCTCAGCTCAGGACACCGCAGCCTCAAATTTGCTGATATTGGCTGACAACCTCACTCTGGTCAAATCTTGACGGTACTTTTGTTCATTATCCATTCTTAGGATGACTTGTTTCACTGCGGCATGTATCTCTTGATATCTAAAACTGCCATGTCCCAACATGATAAACATGGATGACAGTCGAGGGATCTTCGATGAAATCTCTTCAAGAGGCACTTTATATATGATCTTCCATATATTTTTCTATGCCTTTTGTCGTGAAAATTGAAGCGCCTTTTGTACTTCTAGGTCCGTCTCTGCATCACTGTCACATGGGGGAATATAATCCGGGTTTAATGCACATAGGGAAGTTTCATATTCCGTTCCTTCCCCTGTGAACCGGGTTTCTTCACTTTCCATTCTTGTTGGGGTGAAGGCTGAGACTTCACCTCCAGATCTATCCACTGAAATTGATGGCCCTGCATAATCAATTGAAATCATTGGTTAGTTTCAAAGAATAAGAAAAGTTGATTAGTTGTCCTGCAAATTAAGTACAACCAAAAATTTTGTTATCTCTTTCCCAATGATAGAACAACAGCAGGAGAAGGCCCCTTTATATCTTTCATAACTTCAAAAGTATTTTCAGGATGAGTTTGACGAAGCTATACTGGGTTCAGCTCCACTTGAGTCAGTGTCTCTGCAATATTTGGGTTGTCTGTACCCCCTTCAGACATTGGTAGTTTGGAAGCTTCTTAAAATGGAACTACACATTTGAACCATTCATTATAAGAGATGTAATAAGAAGTTATTTTAATAGGATGAAGGATAACACTAACGTCCAAAATCTTCTAAATTACATGGTAATTTAGCATGATCTAAAAAATCATCAAAAGATGTGCCAAGTTCCATAATTTCATCCAATGTTATATCAAATTCCTAGTTAGACTCACCGGGGAGAGCATTCGATACATTTTTTTGGCAACCTTCATGCCGTAGTCTCTGATCCCGGACATGGTCTTCCAATTAAATTGCAGCATCAGTTGCAATGGCCGCCAAATGTTCTAGTGTATGGCTTGAACCTAAAGTATCATATAATGGAAGTCAGTTTATGTTTCATTCAACATCTTATGGATCATTGTTAATTTACTAGAAGTAGGCTCTTCTCTCCTTGCAACAGCTACAGGAGGGATACTGGGAACAGATGTTGGCTCTTCTCCAAGAGAAGCCAAGCCAGCCTGAACTTGTTATTGTTCACCAGAACCCTCCTTCGTCCTCAAAGGAGGTTCAGTCCTTTCCCTCAGAGGCAAAATTGAAGAAGCCCCTAAAATCCCAAGAAGTATGAGCAATCTTTTCATGGGTCAAGACTCAGGACTATCTGAAAGACTTACCACTACTTATGAAACGTTTAGCTGTGGACTTCCTCCTTCAATGATTTTGCATCATTAGCTTTTTGGGAGTGTTGATATTCTCCTCTCCAAATGAAGGTTTTGTAGAGTGAAAAGTCCATTATGATTCCTCATTCATGGCTTTTTGGCCTGGAGATACCTCGCTCGGCTCACGATGAGATCCATATGCCCCGATGGTAGTACCACCAGGGCTATACTGTGGTGAAGGAACCTCATCAGTTCCTTTATCTACAAGCTAGAGGATGAAGAAAATAATTTCCTTGAGTAACAAAAATTTTAATGAAGTCAAGTTGCAAAGAAAATAAGGAAAGAGGCTTACATCTTCAAGAGCCATATAATCGTTCCACTCCTCATCTCTGGAACCATTAGTCCGATTAGTGGCACCACAATCTATCATTTCCTTCACCGTTTGGTGATTGAAATGGAATCGTCAATGGAAAATATGAGCATCTCCATCTCTCTGATGTAAGCCCTCACTTCATAGGGATTATCCTAAAAACATATATCAATATAAGCCCAATTATTTCCTATTCCATAAATGTGTATCCCTTTGCATAAATCCAGCCAGAAGGTTTCAGTATTGCAATATAAACTCCACCATGTCTGGACAGCCTCTGGTCAGAGATATTCAACGTATGTACTAGAAGGCTGTGAGTAGGGTCCTACAATATTAGACTTCAGCTTCTTCCCAACTCCTACAACTATAGATAAAGGATAATAAAATAATATTTCTTGCTTTATAAAGTAATAGTGATTAAGTTGACCCAATGAAGTAACTTTCAATGAGTTGATGGAGTTGGTATCTTGATTCTGATAGGAGGATTATATTTGGCACGAGGCCACTTTGTCACATGTTGTGTCTCATCATCCCCATCATGGGAATCTGGTGAGTCGGCCCTAGGTGAGGAACCTGGTGAATCAGCTCCAGGGGGAAGTGTCACCTTCCCGTTGAAGGGTTTCTTTCTCTACAGTTCTTTTCTTTTTCCCCACCAGATAAACCGGATGATTCATCACCCCTTCTAGGTATGATGCTATCCAGTTCTTAGCATACCATGTAGTCAAGTTAATTTCCGTTTTGTCAACTGGTAGATGAAACTATGCCCCGACCTTCTCCATAGATGTCAGCAACCATAGTTTTCGGGCAACCATCGGATGCTGCTATGACCTGACATGCACAAGAGGTGATACAATAGTCTTCTACAGACACTTGAATTGGTGTCCAAATCTATATGGATCATAGGCCTCACATATAATCTCTCCGTCAATTCTAGTGGCTAGTACATCATCTCTGCAAGCCGGCATGTATGCCTTCAATTCCAGACCTTCAGTTCCATCATTAACAAACCGTCCGGTTGGCGGGTTTCCGTAATGAAATAAATTGAATTCCTTATACATGCTCAGCCACACCTTCATATCATAGATGTTAAGACCTAATGGAGAAATTCTGAAATATTCCTGCACTGATGGCCTGAAAGAGATTCTATGAACCTATACTCCGTTCTGTACAGTATATGTACTGAAATGAGTGGTGATCCATCCCCACAAAACATGGAATGGTCCCACTAATCACAAAGGAGACTTACCCATAAAGGCATGGAGTATGCTCCTGTGAATATTTTACAAAATGGGGGTATCCAACCCAACCATTTTCATCTCAACCAACTTGGATACCACAACGAAGGTCCCTTTCCTGATGCCTCACTTCGAATCCCTGACTAGAAGAAGATAAACACTGAGCCACAAGGCTAAGAAGACCACCATATGGGTATTTTTTGGGATTCTATGATTTACTTCATATACCCACTTCTCAAATTATCTTGCTTCTAGGGATGGCCAAAATGTGCCAAGAGAACCCCTCTTCTCTGTTCTAGGGCAGTTAGTAGGATGAGTGCAGGTGGGCCCCTTCTCCTTGGAATCCTTCTCCTCCTTCTGGGAAAGAAACATATTCATCCACTCCTCTAGATGAATGTCCTTTGTATAATGAGTTAGGGAGTTCTTTGAACTCTTGAGCTTGTGGGAAATTTTCAATAATTACCAAGCCAAAACCGGAGTTTTCTCCGAATCATTCCATGTTTCCTTGGGAGGGATGAATTCATCATCCATGTCACCCATAATTGGAGCCCATGAGATCTTGTGGACATCCCATAGACTGATTCTTACTTATCCATGATTTAGATGGTAATAATTGGTTTTTGTGCTCCAGCGGTTGATAAGCTTCGGCACAAACTCATCATTCCTGTAGACATATGTCTTCCCAGCCAAGACGACTTCATATATCACAGCTCCTTTCAAATCCTCGACAAACTCTGTGAAATTTTGTCACACCAAGTATGCCCGCATCCAAGTTGGCTTCACACCTCCTCCGGGATGAAAGTCCCAACTCTTTTTCCAGCCTTTGGATTGATCCATCTGAGAATTTCAGAAGATTGAAGGATAACAATGTGGTTGCAGCTCGGGCTTGTGAGGTTTCAGATCTGCCACACAAGAGCTATGATGCATCATATAAGCCTTCTCCATTGTTCCAGTATTTATAAATTCTCTTCCACTTGAGATAATTTCTGAAGAAAAATTGGTATAATTCTGAAACCAAGAATGTGAGAGATAGTTCTTTGACTCTGGAATGTTGACATCTTGCAGATGACCATGGCCATACAGAGGCCAGTAGATGCTCTGTGGAAATTTAAGATGATACTTCTTCAAGTACTTGGCCAAGTTTGGAGGAGTGCTGTCACAGATATCATGGTAATCATGGCCTAAGATGTTCATCATATCATCAATTCACTTGTTGGCCAGTTCATCAGCAGTTCTGATTCTTCTGGTAGCCATTGAAGCTACACAAAGGTCAAATAATTAAATCTTAAGTGAGTTTATTTTTCATAAAATTTTTCAATAAAAAATTGAAAAAAATGGGTAAGGCATTAAGGCACGCAAGTCTAATTTGGCATGGAAGTATAGTTGTGTCACCAAGTTTTGGGCGCATAGGTATCACCACGCAAGTCCAAATACCTCTACAAGAAAGGCGACACAAAAAACCAGTGGAAAACAAGTAACTTGCGCGACGAAGAAAACCTGCGCAGCCAGAGCTCGAAAGTTTAAAATCAGGTTTCTTTGCGCGTGAATGAGGCGCATATATATAGGCCAGGTCGCACCCCTGCTCGCCGAATCCTGTGACACTCAGACTTGCGCACCGCCATCTGTGCGCTCAACACTTGCACACCATAGTTCTTTGATTTTCATCTTCACATCAGAGCCACATCCTCCTTATTTAGGATCTAACTCAGAGGGGGGACTTTTTTTTACGCTTCATTCCTTCACAGAGTCTAACGACTGAAAAAGGGAAATACCTTAGTCCAAAGTGATTCATCCTTTGAAGAAACATCAATAATTGACAAAGGCATGAACAAGGATTCGTTTACACTTGGGTCATGCAAGTTTCAGCATGGTCACACAAGTATACTTGCATGCCTCGTTTTGGGTGTGCAGGTGACTTGCGCGCCCTAAGTTATTTTCCACCAAGTTCTTCAATGGCCTATAAATACACCTTGTGGGCCCCCCATTTTGGAGACGGGAAATCCAGAAACCCATATTTGAGCTCTCGTCATCCTAGTCTCTTCTCGAAGCCTTCCGAACACTTATAAGGTAATTTCTTACCTATAACAGAAGATCTAAAGAGGGGGAACAAGGCCTAAGTTTTCAAACTCATCAACACTTTCACGCCTAAGTGGCCTTCCCTTAAGGGAAGTGGCCACATTTGCGTGATATCTTATTCCTTCAACAGAACCTGTGTGCCATTAATTTAAAAGTATTTAGGGATAATACTAAGGGCCTGAGCCAAGCCTCACCCAATGTATTACCCTAAGGGTTGACCGTCGTGCAAGTACCCATGTGTTGTGCAAGTATACTTGCACAACCAGGACTTGTGTGCCCACGCAGGACTTGGGCATCTCTCTCTTTTTAGGTGCCCCTCCTTCCTATTCACTTACTTTCTTCAAATCCACCTCTCCTATTCAATATTTAGCCTTCAAAACCATCTTCAAAACAATTTATGGCATGGTTCCTTTTTTGGTTTCATTATATTAAAAATAATTCTGTGGAACATCTCTCAAAACATAATGATTTATATATTTTTATATCACTAAGGTGAGAGATTTCATTCATTCAACCTCATCCTTATAGATGATAAGTTCCCTAACCTGGGCCTCCTTTTTAGGAGTAATCCCTAGTCATAAATTTCATTAACTTAGGCCTCCTTCTCAAGAATATGCCCTAAGTCTCAATTCCACTTAAACGGGGCCTCCTTTTTAGGAATATGACCCAGTCCAAGTTCCCTAATTTTGGGAATCCTCCTTAAGAGTAAGCCCTAGTCATAATTACCCTTAACCTGGGCCTCCTTCTTAGGAATAATCCCCAGTTCTCAAGTCCCCTTAACTTGGGCCTCCTTCTCAGGAATAATCCCTAGTCATAATTTCTCTTGACCAGTCTTAATTTATTTTGATTTGGGCTTCCTCCTTAGGACTAAGCCCCAATTCCCCTCCTAATTTGGGCATCTTCCTCAGGAGTAATCCCCAAGTCAGAGTATCCAAATCTCCATAAAATCACATATACATTTATGTACCTTGTTCCTGGGTTTCTTCCTTGAAGTAAATCCCAATACTCATCTATCTTGGGCAGTCATACATACATAAGCCCCATATTATTTCTTATTATTGCATCTCTAATGGAACAATTGTCAGGTTTTACCAATACCTCTTATTTCTCACATCGATCATGACTCACATGATTTTAGATCGTAAAAGTAATTATGATATTTTCTTTGAGCCATCAACCATGCATAAACCTCATACTTCTTTACTCAAACTACGTGGACTTTGATCTCTACCTTAAAAGTAGAGTATGTATGAAACCATTATAAGGTTCAAGCCTATCACCCATTAATTCTCATCTATCCCATATGACATAAAACTATATCTTAATTCCTGAACTAAATGTGTTCTAATTACTTTTTTTCTAAACAAGGATACGTAGGTAGCCCATCCGTGGGTACGATCCCAACTCTGAAATAATCCATTTCCTTCTGAATAGTAATAAACATCAAGTGCCCTGCGGAGTGGCTTTAAAACTAGTATGGTTATCATAATAACAAAGAGATCTTTATAAAATGTATTTGAAGGATACCATTGACTAAGAATCTCTAGAAAATATAGATTATTCTCTATCAATGAAGAACCTTGAGTACATATAAAAGATTCTCTAAATCTTATACATAATAATCATTTATTGTCAAATATAAAGGAAAGCTCATTTTCATACATGGTAATGTAATAAGGATTCATGAACATAACATAAATCATTAAAGAGAGTCCAAAAGTTGAAAATAATTCCCCTAAAAAAGGTGTAATGAGTCCGACCTCCCATCCTCTCCACCAATGAAAATTCTTAATCCTCATCAGTTCAAAACTAATGATCACCTACCTTTGGAAAGTAGGTCCAAATGGATATAGAATCATTGGATGTTTCTGGTTCTATGAACAACTGGAATGTTTAAGAATACAATCTCATTGCATATTTCTAGAGGAAACAAGGACGAATCATGGTTTAAAGTCATGTAGGACTAGATAGTTTAAGTTAATGCTAGACCATCATGCAGTTTAGGGTCATGCGGGACCATCCAGTTTAATGTCATGTAGGACCATCCAGATTATGGTTGTGCAAGACCATCCAATTTAAGGTCATGTAGGACAATATAGTTTAAGGTCATGCAGGACCATTGAGTTTAAGGTCGTGCAGGACCATCCTGTTTAAGGTTGTGCAAGACCATCCAGTTTAAGGTTTTACAGGACCATCTAGTTTAAGGTTGTGTAGGACCATCTAGTTTAGGTTGTGTAGGACCATCCAGTTTAAGGTCATGCAAGACCATCCCGATTAAGGTCATGCAGGACCATCCAATTTATGTTCGTGTCAGACCATCCATTTTATGGTCATGCCGGACCATCCAGTTTAAGGTCATGTAGGACCATCTAGTCTAAGGTCATGCAGGAACATCTAGTTTAAGGTCATGTGGGACCATTTAGTTTAAGGTCATGCAGGACCATCCAGTTTAAGGTCCTGCAGGACCATCCAGTTTAGGGTCGTATAGGACCATAATGCTCAGTAAAAGTATTTCTTGAGGAACAGGGAATTTGTGGGAGGAGTAATACACTCAAAATCCAAGGTCACTAGGGAGTATTCTCTATTAGGGTAAACCCTATGAATTATGAAAGGTCCTTCCCATTTTTTCTCTAACTTGGGTGTCTTCCTGCCAGGGATAATTGGTGTCTGGAGGGCCAATACGAAGTCTCCTTGCAGGAAAGAGCAGAGGTGAACCTTCTTGTTGAATGGTCTAACTATCTTATTCTGGTGTATTTCCAGATTGTGCAGGGCACGAAGCCTATTCTCATCAAGTGCTTCCAATTCATCCAGAAGAATTTCGGCTACATTATCCGGTGCATGCTTGTCATAGACTGTTTTGCGTAATGAAGGAAGCTATATCTCAATGTGCAGGATGGCCTCAGCTCTATAAACTAGGGAATATGGGGTCACCTAGGAGGAATTATGAGTCATTGTCGGATAATCCTAGAAGGGAATTGGGGAGCTTGTCCAGACAACTCTTCTTATTATGACCAACCATTTTCGGCAAAATGTTAGAGAGGGTTTTGTTGAATGCCTAGATCAATCCATTTTCCACTACGTGGCAGTGAGAGGTATGGTTAGAACGTATGTTGTACTTGGCATACAATTTCATCACCTATACTGCTTAGAAGTTGGTGTCGTTATCGGTGAGGAAAACATTAGGAACTCCAAACTTGTAGATGATGTTGGATATTACGAAGTAAATGATAAAACGGGCCTTGACCTCCTTGAATGGAACTGCCACTACCCACAGGGAAAAGAACTCTATGGTGGTCAGGATGAACCTTCACTGGTGAGATGTCTCCAGTAGATATGTTCCCATGACATCAAGTCCCTATACCACGAATGACCAAGAGTACTTGGTGGAGTGGAGAGGTTTTTGAAGCCGATGCCTGAAGTTGTCATGAATTTGGCACACACAACATCTCTTGCTGAACTCGATTCAATCATGGATCATGGAGGTCCAGAAGTACCCCAGTCTCCAAATCTCATGGGAGGGCTTTGGCCCAGTCTGGTGAGACCTACAAGAAGTGGTGTGAACCTCCTGCATGACCTAGGAAATCACGACTCCTTGGATGCAACGAAGGATAACACCATCTGATCTGCACTTGTAGAGGATCTTCTCAATACTGGGACTACTCTATAGAGTAAAATGTAGCACATGATGACAGATTTGGTTGTGCTTAGCCCGATTAGCTGGGAGGTAGCCATTTTAGAGATGCTCGACAAAGGGGGCTCTCTAGTTAGGGGTTGGTTCAACCACTATATATACGGATCCTGAGGGTCCCAACATGGAGGCTCTAGCAGTAATATTGCTTACTCTTAGGCCGTCGACATCATATGGGGTGAGGGAAGCAATGAATCTACAATGTGCCATGTGTATAATCAGATCATCCTGCTCGGGTTATGCAAGTGATGCATCCGGGCCGGCCTGGGCATCAGCTCGACCGTTCTGAGATTGAGGGACATGAGTAACTTCCAGCCGAGATGGAAACTGGGCCATTAACTGGAGGGTGCACTCCAACAATGGTATGTGATTTGGTTTCCTGATGAAATAGTCACCGTTGATTTTCTTGATGACTAGTTTAGAATCCCCATTCACATGCAGATGGGTCACATCGATCTCGAGGGCTAGCTCAGGGCCTGTGATAAGAGCATGATACTCTGCCTCGTTGTTGGTACAGCCTTCCGACAACAGGAATGAAGATGACAAAATGGATTTTTCCTTGGTAATAAATACAATACCTATACCTACTCTGTTGAGCCTTGGATCATTGAGTCTCCTTCCAGTGGGGCTCCTGGAGGCACCATCAAAGTGCATCTGCCAATATGAGATGGCATGATCTATCAAGAGGATTGCCTCATCATGAAAATCTAGATCCAGAGACTGGTCTGTAGGGGTTAGATGAGAAGTAAGGAATTATGCTAATTCTTATCCCTTGACAGTCTTCTGAGGCATGAACCTGATGCGAAACTACTTGAGGATTAATCCCCAACGTGCTAGACGGCTGGTCAACATGGGGCGGTTCAAAATGTACATCAGTGGGTCTACCCAAGAGACCAGTTGTACCTCATGGTGTTTCAAGTAGTGTCGCAATTTCTGTGTTGCAAATACCAGCACAAGGTATCTCTTTTTGATGAGGAAGTATATGGTCTCCGTATTGAGGAGCATGCAGCTGAGGTAGTAGCGGTTGTTTTTAGTTCCCTCATTGTTATTTTAGGCGAGGAGGCCACCAAGAGATCATTCCAGGGCAGTCACATATAGTATCGGTGATTTTATAGAGATGGGTGGCATCAGGACCAGAGTTTGGAGGAGATACTTATTGATTTCCCGGAACACAGTCTAGCACACTTCTTCCCACACTTAGGCAGAGCCTTTTTTCATGAGCCGAGAAAATGTCTTACACTTGCCGACCAGATTCGCAATGAATCAGAATATGTAGGTTAAGTGGCCTTGTAAACCTCAAAGATCCGAAATATTGCTCAGTATTGGCATCTAGATAATGGACTTTATCTTCTCTGGGTCAATCACGATGCCTCGGTACCTGACAAAAATGCTAACAAACTTTTTTGAGGTGACCCTGAAGGCACACTTCAACGGGTTCATCTTCAGGTGGCGAGAACGGAAGAAGCTGAACACTTTCTCAAGGTCCTTGAGATGGTCCTGGTGCTGGTGATATTTGACCACCAGATCATCCACATATCATTCCACCAATGTCCCAATGATTGGCTTGAATATGCGGTTCATGGCCCACTGATAGGTGGCACCTACACTCTTTAAGCTAAAGGGTATAACCTGGTAATAGAAAGTACCTTGGGATGCCTTGAAAGCAATGGACTCCTTGTCCTGGAGGTCCATTATGATCTAGTTGTATCTGAAGTAACCATCCATGAAGTAGAGGGATTGGAACCTAGCAGTATCATCGATCTACAATTCTATCACTGGAAGGGGAAAACCATCCTTTAGACAGTGATGGTTGAGATCTCGGAAGTCGATGTAGACCCTAATCTGTCTGTTCTTCTTCCTGACTGGCACAGTCTTGGCTAGCCACTTCGGGTACTGGGAGTCTTTGATGAAGTTGGATCTGATATGATAGTCAACTTTTTTCTTGACCAAGGCACGGTGAGACGGGTGCATCTTTCTGGGAGGTTGTTTGAACCAGCGATGATTTGTAGGGAGACCAAGGTGGTGGTCGACTACCTGAGGATCTAGTCCTAGAATCTGGTCATAGCTCCAGAAAATTAAATTACGATGTTTCATCATGAAATCTATGATCCAATGCCACTCCTTGAGGGACATGGCAGCATTGATCAATGTGGGTCTCAGATCTGCCTTGCTACCACGGTTCACATGTACCAGTTCATCGACTGTAGCGGAGATGCCCTCTTCAAAGGCTGGAGGAGCATCCTCCAGATCCTCTTCATAACATGAGGATGAGGGATTCTCAGTGGAAGAAGATTCATTTAGGTTGGGAGAGTCTGATGGGAGGCTGGTACTATCCTAGACAGAAGAGGACAACATATCGAGAGATTCACGTGGGGCTGAAACCATAGTAATGAAGGTAGTCGATCTGATCCCCTCTGGTATTCGGCCCAAGGGGACACACTTGATGATATCAAAGAAGTAGTGGCATGTCAGCTTGAGATATTTAATCATATCCTGGAGAAACAAACATGTTTTACATACTGCCATTGCCATGGGGCAGACATCCCGATACCATATGGGGGTAGGAGGATCCGGGATCACCTGATCCTAATTTGTGTACGAGTATGAGGTGATTTTTTTTCATCACATGGACTTGGGAATATGGTCCCCTCTTATACCAAATACAACAAAAAAATTCCCCATGTTGGGGGTTGTGGCCTCCAATCGATGGATCAGAAAGACATAGGCGTTATCCAGACCTACCCAGGGGTCAGTTGTGACTATGGCGGGATAAACCTCACTTGCCATAATCTGTTTCTCCTTGCTCTTTTTATAGTCGTTATCAATGTAGTGGGCATCACAATAGGCTAAAGGAGATGCATAAACCTGGATTATGCCTACTCGACCATTAAGGGTGTACTTGAGGCACTGGTGATACGACAAGGGGACTACCGCATGCAGGTGGAGCCATGGTCTGCCCATCAATGCATTGTACGTGGTGTCCGGGGAGACAACCATAAACATGGTGCTGGACACTAGAACACTGAACTAGGTATTAAAATGGATATTACCGACTGGGGTCTACTCTGTCATGTCGTATCCCTGGATTCTAAAATCATAGGGATTCAGGTCATCTTTGGATAACCCCAACATCCGCAGTGTCTGCATCTGGATAAGGTTAATCTTGGCGCTGGTGTCAAGAAGATAGCAGTGAACCTCCATGCCATTAAATTAGCCAGTTATGTATAGAGAGAAGATGTTCCCCTGTATGGGAGAGCCTTCATCTTCTCTGGAGAATTAAATGATGGTCTATAATTCAGCGTTCTTGACCACTTCAGCATGAAAGGCTTCTGCAGCTGCTACCTATGTCTCAAACTTGAGGGGGATTCTTAAAGCCTCATTGAGGGCCTCTCACGTATCTAACGACAAGGGAAGGGCCTCATGGATAGAAATCTTTGTTGGGATGCTAGCAAGGTGCTTGATAACATCATCTTCCTGTTCCAGGCGTGAAGTTCTGATTGGAGGAGGCCGCTATCTGATAGGAGGCAAGACGGGCTCCACCGGCCAGACCAGCGGCTAGCTGGTGCTGAGCATGTCCCTCTATTCACTAGTCAAAGCCCAGAATGTAGCTCCTATATGAGGATAGGATGACTGAGATCAGCATGTACCAGGGTGAGGTAGTTCGTGGCATGGTCAAGGTAGCTCTGACTGATCCAGTAGCACAAACGGTGGTGGAGGTAGGCCCGACGACACCAGATGAAGAGGTTGAGCATGGTGAGTTCTGTGCTAGGCCTTCTGTTTGGTCTCAGTGGCATGAACGACCTAGCTGGAGGTGCCAACTAATGTGCCCTGATGACCCATGTGTTCACAGCTCCACCGATGTTGGCGTCGGCTGGGGATGTTGGGGAGGTTCACCTGGCGCTCCCCATCATCAGGAGTCATATGGGGTTTTACCAACTCCACGGTATTAACCAAAGCGTACCCTTGACTATCACTTGAAGATTCATCCACCAGTGGGTGGATTCTGGGAGGAATCCCCAAATCAGGGGGAATAAAGTCTTTTAGAGTGTGGTACGTCGATGGCATTGGCGGGGCGCATTGCTTTCCCTTGCACCGTCGATGCTTGCTCTTCTGGGGAGAGGTCGACTGAGATGATGATGCAGAAGTTGTGGCTATAGCTTCAGAAGGCTTTGGATGATTCAGGCATGCATGAATGATACCATGAGCATGTGCAACCGTTTTTAAAGCCATCCAGTTGTCATACTTCTATGACTATCGGTTATAAACTTGCTACCACTCGCCCTCACCGTGGATGCTGTTGTCTGGCTTTATGAAGATGCATGACACTTGTGGTGGTGTTGGGACCATACGGACTATGTTGGTGTGAACCAGGTCATGAAGTTTGTATTTGAACACATAGCACTGCATGAGGGTGTGCCTCAGAATCTAATTTTAGGGGCAGTAGTTGGGGAGATCAGTGAGATTCTCCACTTTTGGCCTTCTGTACTAAGGAAAGCATACAATCCCCTACTCTAAGGCGCTACAGAAGCCACAAGGGACCTGATTATCATTCAATGATTTGGTTTGTTTTCTCTTTTTCGGGAAGGGTGCCCTTGGAGCATGACCCTGACGAGGAGATGGAGGTGCCTATCGAGGAGGCGGAGCCTGATTGTCTCGCTTGGGTGGTGGTGACGCATTCCATGGAGGTGCTTTCCGATTTTGAGGCGGACATTGTAGAGCCAGAGGTTGCGCCTGAGGTGGAGGGCCTCTATGAGGCTATGGGGATAGTGACACTGGTAGCAATTGTAGTTTCTTGGGGGATTCTATTTGGGCCACCACAGTGGGCTTGACTCTGGAATCCCTCGTTGCTGAAATTACAGGGGGCAATGGGCGTGCCTGGCTGGACTGTTGTAGGGCTTCCTCCAGGCACTGGTCCTTATCAGAGGGATCTTGGAATCCTCTGAGGTAGTTCTAGGTTATTAGAGAGGGAACCAGATCCGTCTTGAAATTTCCTACACACATCATCAGTAATGGATCCTAAGTTAGTGGCATGTCGATGGAGTATGTGATCCCCTTCCACCGGGTGATAAAGTCTACCACTCGCTCATCAGACCTTTGTCTTCACTTGAAGAGGGCTAAGATGCAGGTTTTGTGGGTGGTGGAACTAAAATGGTAGAGGAATTTCCTACGATGGTCCTCCCAGATGGTTACGGATCCAACATGGAGCTGGTTGTACCAGGCGAATGTCAGCCCCTCCAATGTCTAAACAAAATAGCAGAACTTGGCAGCCTCCTACTACGTTGGAGTCCCTAACATGGGCCCACACCATGAGTTGAAGTGGGTCAGGTGCTGCGGCAGTTCCCCTGTCCAGTTAAAGGGGGATAAGGTGGGATTCCTGAACCCGGAGGTGCCGACATATCATCCACCCATTCCAGGTATGGATTACCATCAAGTGGGATTCCCACATGTCGTGTTTCTAACGCCTCAAGGTGGGATATGAGCACCGCCATTGGATCATCTGGGCGGGGGGGCATTTATTCATAGGGATCCCTAACTAAGAGCACGTTGGCGGGTTATTCAACACGGTAGATAGGATCGTCATCTCATGGAGCAGCTGGTGGAGTGACATGCGGGGAAGCTGGGGGAACCCGAGCAGGATTCCTTCGATTGTCGCACCGTTTAGGAGGGTTTGGAGAGAGATACCATGCCCTATTTCTATGAGATCCAGCTTCAGCCCTGTCTGTAGAAGTAACATGATCAGGGTTTCCTGGGGGCAGCTCACCAAGGGGAAGTTGCTCCTGCCCCTACTGTACTAGCCTAAGATTGCAGTAGTCCGGCCATCGCTCTACAGTGCATTCAACCAAGAGTTTATTGACCGACTTCTTCTGCTCAACATGTTGTTGGTGCAACATGGCCTTCTCAAGGTCTTCCTCCGTCTTTTGTACTGAGGTGGATGGGTTGTATTGTTTGGCAGCTTCGATGTGCTCTTTTCCCTTACCAGAATTCCTACCAAGTACCAATGCCTTGGTGGGTGCAGGGAGGCCAAGTAGGTTCCTATACTAATGAGTAATACATTCCAATGGTTCTAATAGTGGTGGAACAACCTCATGCGTTAAGTCTCCATCAGGAAGCTCCAGTTCATCCTCCTCATCCACTATGTCAGCCATGTTGACCGCAACCCTTCCCGGGGCCATGTCTTCAATGTCACCCAGCAAGTCGTGCTGCAAGTAGATAGAACTGAAGAGGAGGGAATCATACTAACCCCAACCAAGGATTTTTACATGGGGGTATCCTCCATGATAATTTTTTGGAGTACCTTGATACTCTAAATGCATTACTGCTAGAAGGCCTCATGGGGGCCCGGTGACTCAGGGTGCTAGGCCACAGGGAGTGCAGCCAGATTGACCAGACAACATTGCTCACGGATGTCTTCAAAATGCACTTGGCTCCTAGGATAAACCACTCACCTATGAAAAAGACTAAAATGTGTCTCCAAAAGGGTGTGAGGAAACTGTCAACTTCGTCCAGGGTGAGGGATTCCGGTATGTAGAAATTCAGTGCTGCAACGGGACAGATCTTCTCAGGGATGTGGTCCACTGTAAGGTTGTTCCATGAACTCCTCGGCTGAGATTCAAGGTTTGGCCCTTGATTTTCCCACTCTTCAACCAGGGGTGGATGAGGAACCGGAAGTGGTACTAAGGTTTACCACTAGGATTGTAGGTTTGCCGATGGAGAGTATGACGAGCAGGCTGACTAGCCACCGAATCTCGGGCTATCCTTCGAAGAGTGTACCGACCTGGCCGCTACATTGTGATAAGATGGGCTAACGACCGTATTTCCTCTTTCAGGGGCTAGGGATACTGGTGATAGGATGTGATGCTGCTCACTCGCCTTTGGTCCCCAAAATATCTCTTCGTGATCTCTTGTCGAGGTAGAGAGTGCTTCTGATGATGATTATGGCGATTGTGTGGCTATAACCTATAGGGTCATGAGACATTCATTCCTTAGGATATACCTATGGAGGGAGGTAGGAATCTGATGGAACTCGTATTCTGGGAGCACCTGGTTGATGCGCCTCATCCCTGCCACATCCCTTGACTCAGATGTGTGAGAGGAGGTTTCCCGAACTAAGTCGTGTTCCGCTTCTGATTCTGAGAAGTGGACTGGTCTGATCTATGTCTGGACCTTCTCAGAATTCTTCTTATGGAGGCAGTGACCCACTTTCCTGCCCCTAGGTGGCTCCTCGGGACAGGGTAGATTTCTAACATGGGGTCCTTTGGACGCACTGGTGCTGGGGTAGAGAGGGTTTGCACCCGAGAAATCCAGAGTGCGAGGAGCACTAGAACAAATGTCAAAGGGTGCTTGGGGAGGACCTTCATGGGTAGTGTTAGAGTGGGAAAGACCTCCGATGGAACCAGAAGAAGCATAGAGAGGGACTCCATGCTTGTTTTCCCTATCAACCTCAGTACGAGGAGGGTCATTGTATCGGTCTAGCTGAACACGAGTAGGACCTTCGTGCTGGGGGCCGATGGAGCAAGGCTTGCCCCCACTCCTATGGTTGCCAAGGTGAGGAGGACCTTCACCAGCTGTTGAGAGTACGTGGGGAGTATCCCCACATTGATGATAGACTAGATGGGCAATGTCCCTACACTAGAATTCGGTGGTAGGAGAGATGACTCCATACCTAGTGTAATGGGTACGGAAGAGGCTTTTGTGCCGAGTATCACCACCGCAGGGAAGACCCTCATTCATATTGGAGGTTCCCGGGGCAGACTTCCATGCTAAGCCTCTAAGAGGTGAAGGCCCATGCTTTCTGTGGTAGTGGTATGGGGAGGACCTCCGTACTGGGTGACATTGCTGCAGGTTAGATCACGGCGGTCACTACTCATGCTAGCGACCAGGAGTGTCGACCCAGCCTACCTGTGGGGTGGTTGGGGCCTCGATCCTCGATGGGCGTATAAGTGCCCCTACTTAGTGTATGTAGGGAAATGATGATATCCGTCGGTGGTGGCTCAGGCCACAGTAGCAGTCGAAGTTAATGCCCCTTGGTGAGCATGCTCCTCAGCTTGCGCCCAACGTTGGCATCAGGTTAGACGAATTGAGGTCGGTGGTGTAGGTACGTAGCTTACCTAGACCTCTTCCAGTAAGATCGAGAAGCGGTGTTGATGCGGCAAGGAGGGAGCCCTCACTGGGAGCCCCTGAAATGGGACTCTGACTGGTCTGGGCCAGATGTCACCTACCTCATTAGTGTAAGGCAGGGAGTCCTCAAAGCGCTCCGGGGATAGGCTCCCAAAACGTTTGTATGTTGGGGTGGGGAGAAAGGGCTCCCTGCACGGCCCACTGGGATACATTGGCGGCGAGGCACAGATGACTCCAGATCTAGGCGGGCCATATACCGGGTAAGGATTATTCCCTCCTCCTTGTAATGGAACATGAGGTTGTTGATCACCCTTCTTTAGATGGCCTCAGATGGGGAGAGGGGGAATAGTTCTTCATGGTCATAGATGTAGAGTCCATCGTGGAAGAGGTGAAGCCACGTGGAATGGTCATGTTGACACTACCACTACCCCTGAGTCGATGGGCAGGCAGTGATCGTGTCCCTGGAGCAGAAACTTGATTCCTAAGAGTAGGGAGATGAAATCATCAGTGTTAAAAGAAAACAGAATTGAAGACCAATGTTCCAGCTCCATCCCGTATGCCATGGATGGTAAGAGGGATCTACACTGACAACATCACAGAACAAGATGTCCAACATTCTACTGCCCCAATTTCTTGTGAGTTTCATGCCAGGCCCACTATTTGCTTAGAGGGACCTAGTGCCATATAACTAGATCCAATGACACATCAATCCATTGATGCCTCGAGCACAACTAATATTCATATTGAGGAGAATAATTTCACATCGGGTTCACCATTTCTATTTCTGATGCTTTCGTCGGGGCACACATGTCCATCTCTTTTGGGGGGATGTTGGCACTATCTATTGCCACGCATTCCTACTTTCCAAAGGTGGGCGACATCTATTCCTAGTTTAGGGACATTTTCTCCTTGATCAAAATGGGATAATGGGATGTCAGTCCTTCCTTCCATGTATTCCTCCTCGAAACTCGTAACCTATTCTAGGTCTCCATTATAGATTTAATACATTGTTCGTGAAACTCTTCCTAGCATTATATCTTCATGGACACCAGTTAATTATGCTGCTTCTGTTGGGACATTTCAAGGGGTCTGGTCAGGGCATCAAATTTCGGTCAAGGGAGTAGTCACGTTGGGCATCACTGGCATGTCTGGGCATTGGGACACTGGTGCGTCTGTCTTTTTTCCATTATTATAGGGCTTCTCAAGGGCATGGAAGCCGAAGGAATCCCATATCGAATGCGTGGAATCATATGCCATTGGCATGTATCTGATGTTTTCCTGAGCTTCCCATATTTAACATAGGGTATTCCAGAAGTTTAACATCCAGTAGAGATAGATCGGACTGGTCAGAACACTGACTAGAGTGGATCAGATGGGTGAAACCCTTGAAGGGAACACAGATATTGGGGCCAACATGTGGTTGACTCCCTGGTTATTAATGAGGTAATGGTGTATGAGGTGGCATGATCCCACCGGGATGTGGTATCCCGGGTAAGAATCGGGATGGATGATGGAGTGGTTGAATGAATTGGATGTCGAATGGGATGGAACTGCCATGAGGATGGTGATAGTTTTGGTCATGATCCCTTAATAGGCTTCCTACATATCCTAGGGGTAGGGAATAAAATTCCATTTAGTTCATCTGATGAAGGTTTGCTGCCAGATTGGATCACAATAGATTATCACTGGATGGGGTCCACAATTTAATGTCAGGCAAGACGGGTGTGAACCGATGTGAAGGGGGTTAGGACTACTGGGTGTTGGGCTTGAACCTCATGGAGGCTTCCAATGTACCTTACATTATCAAGGATCAAAGTCCACATAGTTCAGGATATGGGGTCATTTAGGGCTTATGCTCTGATGTAGCTCAAGGTGTTGGTGAACCGACGTAAAGGGGTCGGAATGATCGGATGAATGGTGGGGCTTAACCTCCAAGAGGCTTCATACATACCTTTTCTTAGAATGTATCAAAGACCACATAGTTCAGATGGTGTGGGTCTTATACTCTAGGCTGCCCAGGGTGTCAGTGAACCGACATGAAGGAGGCCCTGGGGTCTAATAGATGGTGGGCATGAACCTCGTAGAGGCTTCCTACGTACCATGCCATGGATAGGATCAAAGAACTAGTAGTTCCGGTGGGTGAGAACTGATGTGAAGGGGGACCTGGGGTCCAATTGTTGTTGGGCTTGAACCTCATGGAGGCTTCCTACGTACCTTGCCTTGGAAAAGATCAAAGACCTCGTAGTTCTGGTGGGTGGGAATCGACGTGAAGGTGGACCTAAGGTCCAATGGTTGTTGGGATTGAACCTCATGGAGGCTTCCTACATACCCTATCATTGAAAAGATCATGGGTGGGAACCGACATGAAGGTGGACCTAGTTTCCAATGGTTGTTAGGCTTGAACCTCATGGAGGTTTCCTACATACCCGGCCCTGCCAACGATCAAAGACCTCATAGTTCATGTGGTGTGGGTCTTATACTCTAGGATTCCCAAGGTGTCAGTGAACCAACATGAAGGATGACCTAGGGTCCATTGGATGGTGGGATTGAACCTCATAGAGGCTTCCTACGTACCTTCCCATGACAAGGATCAAAGACCTTGTAGTTTAGGTCGGTGGGAATCGACGTGAAGGTGGACCTGGGGTCCAATGGTTATTGGGATTGAACTTTGTGGAGGATTCCTACATACCCTGCCTTGGCAAGGATTAATGACCTTGTAGTTCAGGTGTGTGTGAACCAACATGAAGGTGGGACTGGGGTATAATGTTTTTTGGGCTTGAACCTCGTAGAGTCTTCTTGCGTACCCTGCGTTGGCAAGGATCAAAGACCTCATAGTTCAAGTGGGTAAATTTGGGGCTTATGCTCTGAGGTGGCCCAAGGAAGATATTATATCAAGTTCTCACTCCAAGACCACGTGAGTCATTCTTGGTGTGAGAAACAAGAGATAGTAGAGACTTGACAATCACATCACGAAAGGTGTGTCTGTGGGAAGTAGATTTGGGCTTACATGTGATTGCATCCCAAATAGGAAATAGGGGCTTATGGATGGTTAGCAGCCCGAAGAGGTTGGGTTTTAATCCACGATGGAGGCATGATGGCTAAAAATTTTAGTGGGAGAGGGAATTGGTACCGAAGAAAGGCGGGGTCCGATGTCCATTTCCCCCTCCCCCAGGTCATTGGGACCGAAGGTGAAAAGAGGAGCAGAGATGCTACCTCTGGCAAGAAAAGCTAGGGGCTTACACCGAGATGGTCGCCCTTTCCCCACAAACAAATTCCACTCTGATAAGGAGGATATCATCCCCTGTGAGGGAATCTATCATCTTCATGCAGACCAGCGGGTTCGGATAATGTTCAAGGTGGGGGCACCCCGCGTGCGAGGCACGGGGAGAGGTCACAGTTTAACATCATGTGTTGAGGACGATGGCGCTTGGCAGTTTAACATCCTGTAGATTATACAAGGTGGGTTTTATTCTCAACCCTAGGACTTACATAAATGGTACCCTCTGCTCCTTGGTGAAGAGAAGGGACAAGAAATGACATGGTGAGTGGGTGTTATGGAGTGATCCATTGGGGGGTCCACGTTAGCGTGGCTACGTGAAAAAATACAATAGCTGTTAGCATTCCTATGTGAAGAATCATGATGCGAAGCAACACAATGGGTGATATCCTACAAGGGAATTTGAAATCACACCGTACAAACCTAGAGGGTAGAAATGGAAAAGGAATTACAAAGCAGAGGGGTTCATAGGCATGACCCTTGTGATGCTTTGGTCTTCCGTGTGGCCGAGGGTACTTGCAAAGGGGTGTGCTTCGAGAAGTGGGGTGCCTCAGCCTAAGAATAGGGCATATGTGCATATAGGAGGTGCTTCGTGGTGTGGAAAGGTACTCTCGGAGCACTGCCCTATGGAGAAAAGATTCCTCGTGAAGCACGATATCGTGAAGCAATGTGCTTCATGAAGTATAGTGAACCAGCCTTGGAATGTGGATCACGTGCACATGAAGGATGTTTTCCAAAGCATAAACGCTCCATGATGACCTGAGTCCCCTTGGGGATCCCCTTCCATTTCAGAGGCCCTTAGGCTCTTATAAAGTCATCCCTCTAGGAAGAGGGGGTTAGAACAAGGAAAAGGGGAGGCACTTTGCAGAGATGAAGTACCTCGCACAAGTCATGGTTCACAGAGATGAAGGTGCTTCGCGATTCGGGAGCTAGGAAGTTGAAATGTTGGAGTATCCGCATCTGGGGCTTGGGGGGAGGCACCACAAAGAATAGATCACTTGGTGCGAAGATGGAGCTTGCTCCACGGTGAGATCACAATTGTCAAATATGGTCGTGGAGTGTTACCTCCACCTTGCTCTATGGCAGCTCGCAAATGTCAAATGCAGTCCTAGAGCTTTACCACATCCTTGATCCACGGTGAGCTCACAAACGTAAAGGGCGATCACGGAGCATTACCGCCTCCTTGCACTATGGTGGGTCTTGAACATCGATGGAAGTCGCGGAGAGTTACCGCCTCCTTACTCCTTGGCGGGTCACAAATGTCAAGGGCGGTCGCTAAGCGTTACTGCCTCCTTTCTCCGCAGCATCGCGGTGCAACCAGGGCTCCAAAAAAGGTGTTCGTGAAGCAGCCACTTAAGTCTTTCTATTTCTTCATCTACTTCTCCCATTTTGGTGCTAACAGTTGTGTTTTGGAATTATTGGTGATATTATGGATAGTATGGATATTGATTCTAAAATGTTTTTTTCAGTCTGGTTCTATTGTCTTCTAAAACCTAGTTAGTCTTGTGTAATTTCTTTATATGGCTAATCATAATTAAATTTACATAGTTGAAATGTTAATTTACAACCCTGCATGCCTTTTATCTTAGTAAAATGGTTAGTAAAGTGGTTGGGTGATAAATATAATACATATACCAGAGCTAGTGCTTTTTTCTCACTCACTAACTTCACAACCATTTGTCTCACTAAACCTGTTAGTTTTTTACCTGTAGATATAATTAAAGGTGGTGAATCATGAGTTTTTACTTCATAAATTATTTTTTATTCATTTATGTATTGTTTCAAATTAATGGGATTTTTTTTATATCTATTCAATCAAACTCCTAACTTCCATTCATGACTTATCAGTCAAAGACCCTATAGATTATGCATCCAAGAGGTTTTTATCACTGTCGATAATTCTTCCATATAATAAGTCTAAATACTGATGTTATTTCAAATTTTTTAGGTAATATTGAAAACATATTATTGAATATATCCCAATACTTATAGAGAGTTTCTCTATATTTTTGTTGGATTGCATAGTGCACCTTCCCAATCACTATGCTCTGGGAGTTTAAGAGGAATATTTTCATGATAGACCCTTGGAGGTATTCTCAATCACAAATATCTATAGGTTATTGGATTTACATCCAATCCATAGTGTATCTACCTATCCCCATATATCCTATAGATAGTGTGTGCTACTAAATACCTTGGCATGATTAAACAGAATCATGCCCGGAAGGACCGACCAGTTTAGTAGTATTAGAAAACCAGATACATAAATTCGTATTGTATAAATGAATACATTGATTAAAAAAATTATTCCTATTTCTATATAAGTAACTCTGTGGATAACTCTAATCTATCCAGTAAATCCTTACATATCTTTCATAGTATGATTCTTGGATTCCTTCAACAAAACCAAATAAGGGTGAGCTCCAATGCTCGGTAATGGAAAAATATAATGAAATAAATAATGAATCGATGAGAATAGTTAATATGGAAAGGTGAATAACATATATCACATGCCATGTAATCAATAAATGAAATGTATGTACGTAAAGAATATAGAAAGGTAATAACATGAACCACATGCCATTCAAATAAATAGATAAGGAAATATCAATATTGAATTTTTGAAAACTAAAACACATTCCACTTATTCAATGAAATGAAAATAAAATATATCCATAGACATTTCAATGAATTATCTCATGGATGAATAATAATTGAATCCTGAAAATGAAATGCGTCCATAGATATGTCGACACAAAATCTCATGGATGAGTAATATCAGAATATAGATGAAGGAACTACTTAATTATTTGATGCCATGTTTCCTAGGTACATCATACCTTTAATGTCAAGACCTTTCACAAGACAGTTTACAAACTATAGGGTAAAAACCCATCTAAGCTTGCTAGATAAATGGCTCATCCCATGAGACTAGTGATGATTTCATGGGATATCTATAACCAGGCCCCTCCCATGTCATACCCCTCCAAAATATTCCTCATCTATCAAATAATTTATTTAACATGTTCTTTATCAAATATCTTTATAAAATGATAGATAATATTTTTTAATATTAACCAAGATAGTCAAATAAATGTCATAGTATACATTGTATGTAAAATGGTACACGGTTTATGAAATATAAATATTGAAAATAAGTGAAATGGATAATTTTGGGGAAATTAAATGTCCAATGATAATAAGAGATTTAATATTTTAAGGGGACTAAAAAATAAATCAAGGAAGTGAATGTGAATACTATAATTTTCCAAATAAATCATAAAGCATCTAGATTAAGTGTAACATTCCGGTTCTGAAAGTCACCCAGAGGCACCCCGTACCCGGTTGGTCACATGGCCTCAAGCGCATTTCCCCGAACTCTAGAGGTTGTTGACTAGCAGCAAGGGCCTTGGGTGTGATAGTGGGAAAACTGTGCCTCATTGGCAGAGTAACATAGTAGAAGTAAAACAAATGGCAATAGTCGAAGCAGTGATAATAATAACATTCAACTATAAACATTGGAAGAATTAAAGTTAGAAACCATAGGAGCACATATATAAATGATGGATGATATATATTTCTAGGAATGTAGCCAAACAAAACACAATGCTGGAATACAGTACAAAACCAAGTACAAAAGAAAACAAATAAAATCCTCAGCAACTCAAGCCTCATCTTCATTCCATGCTCTCCAGCTCTTCAACAATCAAGTACCTGAAGTAGAAGGGTGCTTTCCCTTATTTATACCTGCAACAATATATTCTGTTTGGGCCCAAAAGCATGACCCAAATAGGGTGTGATACTAAATCCCAGTAGGCAACCATCAAAAGATCTATGCCTAACAGTCAGTGAATATATATGGAAGGCAATAAGTAAAAAAGAAGTAGTAAACAAGGAAGTAATCAGCAGTAAACATTCCTATAGTTCAATGCATTCAGTCTATATATCAAGAAACATCTAATAAAATAAGGTAGCCCTCTAGTAGTACTCAAGGCCTAACCCCTCTAGTTCAACCAAACAACACAATCACACAACTAAACAGAAACGTTAACCCTCTGGGAAATAATCATATCCTATCCCCTTGAGTTCAACCAAACAAGTACAAACAACCCTCTAAGAAGTACACACAACCTAACCTCTCTGGTTCAGCTTAAGCATAGACTCTATGAGGAAGCACTCACTATCAACTCTTCGTATAGTCTCATATCAGTAACTAAAAGAACTATGGGGAATAACATACATCACATTCCCCCTGTGGCCCACATTGAGGTACTACAGACACTCTAAGGAAGCACTTAAGTCAATTCCCCCTATGGTCTCACATCGTAACGGTAAGATAGACACTTTGGAGAAGCCCTTACGTCCATTATCCCTATGG
Organism: Viscum album; assembly: GCA_963277665.1. Classification (NCBI taxonomy): domain Eukaryota; kingdom Viridiplantae; phylum Streptophyta; class Magnoliopsida; order Santalales; family Viscaceae; genus Viscum; species Viscum album. Next base: position 2,112,258,114 of record OY728128.1, read on the forward strand.
TCTACTACACTAAGTACTCATGGCCGGGTGTAATTCAACAAGTACAAAAAAGCATATCAGCCAAAGTAAACCTCAAGATCTACATGGATAACAGTCTACAACATAACATCATGTCAGAATTGCAATCACTGCATCCTAAAATACTATGCATGGTGAAAAACATGGCAGCCAAACAGGCTAATCTAGACCAAATAGTCATAAACAAACATGCATTGGAAAAAATTTCAAAATCATAGCAATTTACCTTATTCACATTCAGTTAACATATACTCAAGCATACAAGCAAATCAATCAATTAACAGGGTTAAAACAGTAAACACGCAATACCCAGTTCAAGGATATTGGAAAAATTTACACATATATCTCAAATACTATCAATGGAAAGGCACAAACCACCTACCTTGGTTTTGTAGGATCACTATACATGAACCAAAAGACTTGAATCGCCCAAGAACACCATAGATAAATAAAAATGTTTAAAACATTCAACCAAATATAACTCTTGAAAGAGGAAGAATCAGGAAATGAAGCTCTAGAAGAAAGAAGAGCTTACCAAGGTGATCCCAATGCAAATGAAGATAGTCAAATAGGAGATAGGATTCTCGATCGGGGGCTCAGAGAAAGATCATGGTCGTACGGTCTCTCTAGAACAAAATAGACCTAGAAGAGGATGGTTCTGTCCATCAAACATGACCTCGAGACATTTAATAAAAAAAGGAAAGTACAGAGTGCATACTTTTGACGTAAATGGGGTGTACTTGTTCTTATTATGACCCACTTTTGGTGGCCTTCAGGTCACTACGCATGGCCATGTGCATGGCCGCTACCTAGCCAGCACATGGCTACTAGTGGTAACCGAGTACACGACGTGTACTCATAAAGTACAAGGCATGTACTTAGAAAATATTCAGAAACTCCTCTTTTTCCTCAAAAACACCATAAAAAGGAAAACATTACTAAAAAGAAGATTCGGGTTCTTACAATCATCCACCCTTAAATAAATTCATCCCCAAATTTCTCTAGCACGACGGTGTAAAAGAAGAAACCCTCAACACATCTGGCTACTGAGATCATACATCGACATCCCTCTCCAACGACATTTCCTATACTCGCCTATGCTTCCATAGCACTCATACCTGAGGAACAGACCAGCCACAAACAACCTTCATATTTCAATCAAAACCCCAAATAGGATACTCCCCAAAATATGTATCCACCTCTAACTCGACTTCCTCTGGTTGGAAAGCATGATACATGAATGAGAAGTAATTTCGAAGCTAAGAAAAATGGAAGATGTCATGCATAGAGTGGTACCTCTAAGGTAACTTCAACCTATAGGCATTCGAACCAACTCTTTCCAACACCTCAAATGAACTGACGTATCTCTGCGAAAGCTTGCCCTGTCTCCTAATCCTCTTGTGTCACAACCTCGGTGTGACATGCAGGCCAACCTGATCTCCATCCTCGAACACTAGAGGTCATCTCCGTGGATCAGCATAAGTCTTCTTTCAAGACTTTTCAGTAGTCATCCTATTCCAAATCAACTCTATCTGCTCTATGGTCTCCTGGACAAGACAAGGTCCCAACATAGCTACCTCTCTTACCCCTAGCCTATATAAGGGTGATCGGCATGGCTTTCCGTACAAAGCCTCATAAGGTGCCATGTGAATAGTTTTTTTGAAAACTATTATTGTAGGAAAACTCTACAAGAGGTATGTGCTTCTCAAAAGAACCTCCAAAATCCAGGATACATGCTCAAAGCATGCCCTCAAGCACCAGAATCATACGCTCAAAATCTCCATCTATCTGGGGATGGTATGTTGTACTCAAAAGAACCTATATACCCAAAGCCTTCTGAAACCTCTTCCAGACCCATGAAGTAAAATATGCATCCCTATCTGAAACAATGGATTGTGGGACCCCATGTAGATATACAATCTCATAGATGTACAACCTTCCCAGCTCTTCAACACTGAAGGTATCCTTGATCAGCAAGAAGTGGGTAACCTTCATGAGTTTGTCAATGACAACCCAAACTACATGACTCCCTCGAGGAAACCTCGGAAAACTTGTCACGAAATCCATCGCAACATCATTCCACTTCCACTCAGAAATGGGTAAATACTGCAAAATCTCTAATGGTCACAAATGCTCCACCTTCACCTGCTGATAGCTGGAACACCTAATGAAGAAACTAGAAACATCTCTCTTCATACTTGGCCACCAATACGTAAGGTATAGATCACTGTAATTCTTGGTGACATTGGGATTAACTGTCCAAACTGAGGAATGAATGTCCCGCATCAGCACCTCGCGTATCTCTGTTAGCACCCACATGTTCCCTTTGAAACATAAGATCTCATCCTCACCTATGGTCCATCCATGAATGGGGTCCTCTCCTAAAATGATTCCTCATAGGACTATGACTTCAAAATCTAATATCATCATTCACACTTGATCAAAATGATTAGAGGTAACAGCTACTGAAGAAAGAAAATTATGTCCCTGTGTGTCATGTACCTCTAAATGCATATTAGAGAACACAACCATAAGCTTCCAATCACTACTGTCCTATTGAAATTCTTGAATTTTAAACCTCTTGCTCAATGCATCAGATACTGTATTGCCTTTTCTAGGTGTATAGGAAAGATCAAAGTCAAAGGACGGAAGGTTATCAACCCATCTTCTCTATCTCAAATTTAGGACACGATGAGTGAAGATTTACTTGAGACTCTTGTGGTAGGTGAAAACCACAAAATGACCTCCCAACAGTTAATGTCTCCAATTGTTAAAAGCATTAACAACAGAATCCAACTCTAGATTGTGCGTTGGGTAATTCCTCTTATGTGGCCTTAACTATCGAGACCCGTACGCAACGAATCCTTCCCCCTGCATAACCACAGATCCCAAACCGATACCCAAAGCATCACAATAAACATTATAGATCTTTCCCGGCTCTAGCAATACTAGTATCGGTGCTAAATCCAACCTTGGTTTCAGCTTCTGAAAGTCCGACTCACAAGTATATGACCACAAGAACTTTTCACCATTCTTAGTCAGACCCATCAGTGGAACTGGTAAGCCTGAAAAGTCTTGTATGAAGTGTCTGTAGTATCCATCCATCCCTATAATACTATGTACCTCAAAGAAGTTCTTCAGATACACCCTGGTAACTAATTCTCTCACTTTTTCTGGACATACTAGCACTCCTTTCTCTGAGATAACACAACCCATGAAGTGAATCTGATGCATCAAAAAGTTGCATTTTGAGAGTTTTGCATATAATTGATGCTCTCTTAGTGTACTCAAAATGATCTCAATATGGGTAGCATGGTCTTGTTGAGTGTGACAGCACACCAAGATATCTTCTACAATGACTAATATATAAGAATCGAAATATGGATGGAACACTCAGTTCATCAGTGCCATGAAAATTGAAGGTGTGTTCGTGAGACCAAAAGACATAACCACATAGTCGTATAGAACATACCTACTATGGAAGTCTATAAGAGATATATCAAATGGTATAATGTGCAACTGATGTTAACCGAATCGTAAGTCATTCTTTGAGAGCACCCGGGCTCGTCAAAGATGATCAAAGAGATCATTAATCCTTAGCAAGGGATATCAGTTCTTGGCCGTCAACTGGTTCAAATTCTGATAATCCACAGAAAGCCTGAGGGTACCATCCGCCTTCTTCACAAACAGGATAGGTGAACCCTAAGGAGAAGTACTGGGTCAGATGAAACTCTTTACCCGCAACTCCTCTAACTTCTTCGTGAGCTTCTGTAACTCGGGTGTAACCATCCGTTAAGGAGTAATGGACACTGGTACTACTCCTAGAACAATCTCAAAAGAAAAGTCCACCTCACGCTTGAGAGTCAAACCTGTAATGTCATCTAGAAAGAAGTCCCTAAAAAGATCCACCATTGGAAGGAAGTTCATCTGTGAAGTCACCTTGTCATCCAGATATATACTAGCAATCTGGGCAGTAACTCCTCCCAACCCATGATGGTTGGGTCCTTCTCTACTCGACTGGACGTCCCATTCACCCTTGTGAAGAAAATATTCACCTTCTGACTTTTTGAAACTCACCCTACGATGATAGAAATCAATAAAAACCTAGAAGAAAACTAATCAATCCATTCCAAGAATGAAATCTTGGCCCGTCATCTCTAGGACATAGAGGTACCATAAGAAGTGACACCCACCAACCTCAAGAGGGAACTCCTTGCATTGACGTACACTAGTCATTATAGTACCCAATGGAGTGTCCGGTGTCAAGATATCAACATAAGAAAAGATACAAAGCTCAAGGATATCCACAATAGAAACAAATATAAAGATATGGGAAGCCCCTATATTGATAAGAGAAGAAGATAAAATTGTGGAAACAAGAATGGTACCTCAAACTGTAGAGGTTCTGGGATCCTGCTCCAACTGGGTCTACTCCACTGCAAAAGTATGACCTATAATATAACCTTGTGACCCTTCCTGACCACTCTGAGTTGATCCACCCTGCTGTCGTTGAAAGCCTGGCAACTGGATACCATGACCACGAGCTCCACCTCTGCCTAAATGGCCAGAAAGACTCCAGTTCCCAGACTGGTGAGAAGCTGGTGGTGCTTCTCTTGAACAACGAGTCATAGAGAAACCCCTATCACCAGGTACTAGTGAGAAGATATAACACAAGTGCTGAAGTTGACCCATCGTGTTGTAATATTAGCACTCAACTAGGTCTCTTGGACAATGCGGACACATATTACTGCTCTTACCGCACTGGTAGAGCACCACATGGCTACTAAAAGACATCTCTCGCCTCCTCAGATCACCACGTGAAGGCTCTAAACGGCACTTTCTATTGTCTGTAGGAGGGACACTAACTCTAGATGTCGAGCCGCCCAGGATATAACTCTAAAATACCTCATATTTAACTCCATGATCCGCAGCTGGTTGACTTTAGAAGTGATTTAAGTTAACCTAAAGATATCCACCTACAATCGGATGTCATGCTTGAGTCCATCCTCAAAATTCATCTCCATGAATAACTCATCACCTCCTGGATTAGGTGTGAGGTGATGTAGATCTGTGAAGTGGGAAGAATAATAGATGACATAAAAATTACCCTACTCTCGATTAATAAAATATCGGGCTCGATCGGCCCTCAAAGTCTCTAGGTAGAAATAGTCATAGAAGGAACGCTGAAACTCATCCCAAGACATAACCTCCTAGAGTCTGTCCAATGAGATCAGATCCCACCATATCATAGTGGAATCCTAAATTATATTGTTAGTGAGATTCACCCTCTTATATGGATGTGTCTTTAGATGATCAAAGATAGAATGTATGGATTCTAACCATGACTATGCAACCTGGGATCCTCCTTCCCCTATGAAGGAGGGAGGATGATGCTACTGGAAAACCTGTGTCAGCTCTTCCATAGACGGGGAGGGAAGTGGTACACCTTAGAAGGTCTGCATAAACCTTATAAATCCCTCTCAGAACTGTGCATCAGCACCTGTGTCCAGAATGACAGCTTGTACCAAGACTGGTACTACTAGAGGATCTGTAGGTAGTCCTTGATCATCCATGTATGGTGTCTGATCACCGTCTTGTAACTAACGAAAAACCGGAGGTTGTCTTGGTCACATGAATCTGAAAGGTCAACATCACACCTTAGATCATGATTAGCGAGGACAGAAAACTAGAAGTGAAAGAAGGGAACAAGAGAGGGAAAGCATTCATGTTTTTCAAAACATGGATACACAGCGTTTATAATGACTACACGACATGTTCCCTGAAGCTTTTCACATGTGCGTGTACTCCTGCCACAACTGGTCGTGTAACACCCCAAACACACGGCGTGTTATCCTAACACACATCGTGTACTTGAATCCTCCTCCCCTTCCAGAGTTCTTCTACATGGCTAAGCCGCATGGTTCTCCTAGAACAAGACTACACAGGGTGTTCGTTCCAAACACGACATGTACTAGATGAGCTTCACTGACCCGTGTTGTTAGTGACATGACGGAATACAAGGCTCACACTATATGGCATGTTCTAGATGGTCACGACGGGTAATAAGAAGATTTTTCCAACCCATATTGTTCGATATGTGGTCGGGTACACGCTTACACTACACAGTGTGTTCCAGACGGACATGGCATGTGTTAGAAAAGACTCAACCAACCCTTGTTGTTAGTGACACGACTGGTTACACGGTTCAACAACACGGCATGTACATCCAGAACATGGTGTGTCCTACCAAGGATTTCTGAACCCTATGTCCCTACCCACACAGTCTAAGACACAGTTTGAGACTACACAGCATGTATATATGGTACACGGTGTGTACTTAAGAAAAACATTTTCTTCTCAAACAGAAGAACACAGGGCGTGTATTTGTCATTACATGCCGTGTATTCTATTTTTTTCAGACATTAGTCCTCAAAATCAACTCGAGAACCCATAAAACACTAAAATGAACATTTAAAGATCCAAATTCCGATATGTGAGGACCCATACTCCCCGCGAATCAAATCTTGGCATCTTATACATGTTATATACAAGGAAAAAAGTTAAAAAATCACCAAATTCCAATTCATGAGGGCCCATAACACCTCAAGAACCAAAGATTGGAGTTCATGCAAACAATACCTTACACAAAGCAATACCCTATTAAGAGAATGATATTTTATCAAGGAATCTATCAGAACATCATGCATCTCTAGTAAAACATCTATCACAACAACATGCAATTGCTAATGCACCCTAAATGGCATGGAAAGAATGCATGTCACGTGATTTCTAGCAAGTGCCTATATAATGCATGAAATGGAATACCCTCATCTCATCGGGTTGAAACAGAAATATAACCTTAATAACTTCAATGATAACAACACAAAACATGTGAATCACCCAACGGTGAATTCAAATCAATCATAAAATAGAAAAAACATAAAAATTCCAATAACAAGGTGGATTGGATTTTTCCTGTACATGGGGTTGCTACTCCCTGGCACAACTTATTACCAAATACCAATTATGTCCTACCCCTGACTATATGATCTAAATAGTAAGTCAAGAAGAAATAATTCTTCTGATACCACTTTTTAATGTCCTGGATCCGGAAGCCACCCAGAGGCACCCCGTACCTGGTAGGTCACATGGCCTCAAGCGCATTTCCTGAAATGCCAGAGGCTACCAACTGGCAGTGAGGGCCTTGGGTGTGATAGTGGGGAAACTATGCCCTCATTGGAAGAGTAACACAGTGGAAGTAAAACAAATGGAAAGAGCAGAAGCAACGATAATAATAAAATTCAACAGTAAATAGCAGAAGACTGAAAGTAAGAATAAACGGGATTACATATATAAATGATGCATGATACATATTTCTAGAAAAGAAGACAAACAGAACAAAATATTGGAATATAGTAAAAAACCAAGTACAAAAGAAAAAAGATAAACTCTTCATCATCGCAAGCCTCGACTTGGTTCCATACTCTCTATCTCCTCGCCAATCAAGTACATAAAGTAGAAGGGTGTTTTCCTATATCTGTACCTGCAAAAATATAATCTATTTGGGCCTAAAAGCATGACCCAAATAGGGTGTACGAAAAAATTCTAGTAGGCATCCACAAAAATATCTGTGCCTAAAAGCCAGTGAATATATCTGGCAAGAAATAAGTAAAACAATAAGTAGTTAAAAAAGTAAGTACACCCTCTGGGAAGTACTCACAACCTAACCCCTCTAGTTCAACCAAACAAGTACAAGCAACCCTCTGGGAGGTATACTCAATCTACCCCCTCTAGTTCATCTTAAGCATATAATCTCTAAGTAATCACTCACCGTCAATTCCTCCTATAGTCTCGTATCGGTAACTAAATGTGCTTTGGGGAAGCACTTATGTCACATTCCCCCTGTGGCCTACAGCGAGGAACTACATACACTCTGAGGAAGCACATACGTCAATTCCCCCTATGGTCTCACATCGTAACGGTAAAATAGTCACTCTAGAGAATACCTTACGTCCAATATCCCTATGGTCTACTACACTAGGTTCTCACAACCATGTGTACGTCAATAAGTACAAAAAATCCTTTCATCCAAAGTAAACCTCAAGACCTACTTGGATAATAGTCTACATTATAACAACATGTCAGAAATGCAATCACTCCATCTTACAATACTAGGCATGGTAAAGAACAAGGTAGCCTAACGGGCTAATCATGACCAAATGGTCATAAACAAGCATGCATGGGAAAACACTTCCAAAGCATAGAAATTGTTCACCTATTCATGTTCAATTAACCTATACTCAAGAATACAAGCAAAGTAGGAAATTAAAAGATCTAGAAAAATAAAAACGCAATACCCAGTTCAAGTGTATTGGAAAAATTTACACATATATATCAAACACTTCCAATGAAAAGAAACAACCCACCTACCAGGGTGTTTTAGGATCTTTATACGTGAACCTCAAACCTTTAATCTCCTAAGAACATCGTAGATCTACCAAAATGCTCAAAATGTTCAACCAAAGGTAACTCTTGAAAGAGGAATAATCAAGAAACGAAGCTCTAGAAGAAGTAATATACTATCAAGGTCATCCCAATGTAATCGACTATGGTCGTATCAGAGATCAGATGCTCGATTGGGGAATCCAGAAATGATCATGGTCGTATAGTCTCTCTTAGATGAACCATACCTAGAAGGAGATGGTTTTGTCTGTCAGACATGGACCTGGTATGTTTAATGAAAAAAAAGTACATGGTGTGTACCTTTGAAGTACACGGTGTGTACTTTCCCTTACCGAGCACCACTTTAGGCAGCCACCTGGTCACTGCAAACGGTCGTGTGCACGACCTCTACACAGCCAGTAGATGGCTACCCGTGGTAACCGAGTACACGGTGTGTACTCATAAAGTACATTGTATGTACTTAGAGAATTTCCATAAACTCCTATTTTTCCTCAAAAACACTAGAAAAAGGAAAACATACCTGAGAAGAAGATTCGGGTTCTTAAGGATAATATCAATAAAATAAATCATATTTGTTGTAAAAATAAAGGGTTGTTATCATTGATGAAATAAAAGAATATATTTTAAAAATATTTTTGAGGAAAATATCCTTTCCTTTTAAAAAAACTTTTTAAAATATTTTTCATTGAAAACCCATTTTAAAACACCTTCATTAAAAATAAAACCTTTTAAATTAGGAGTCTTAAAATAAATGATGGCAAGTAGATCTATACATGTCGCACGACGTAAAAATAATATTTCTTTTGTATGAAAAAAGGTAATAAAATCCTTAGTTTAGAAATAGAAAAGAAGGTCCCTTCTAAGATATTGGTATAATAAAAAAAGTGTAAAAGTTTCTTTCAAAAATCATTTTAAAATAATTTTTGAAAACATTTTAATAAAAAAGGCATTTATAAGAAAATAGGATCTCTTACTAAAGAGATAAATAAATTCGGGTTATGATAAAAACTTTTTCTAAAACACATCTGTACCATGGAGTGGTAAAATGGTAAAAATACTCGTAAACAATCATGAATAAATAGATTATAATGAAAGGTATATATTAAAAAAAAAATATTATTTCATGGAATGTAAATTCCATTCAAAGGTCATTAATGTAATTGTTGAGGAAAATAATCATTAATCATATCAAAGTGTCCTATACCACATTGAAATATTTTAAAACATAACATCATAAATAAATAACATTATATTAATGTTTTAAATATCATGAGAGGATGGAGATTCATGATATACATTTAAAGGTCCCTACATACACCATGTAAAAGAAACTAGTTTCATAACAACAGTTAAGCATCAATAGAATGTAAATTGAGACGAAAATCCCTTACCTTAACCTTCCTTTTGTTGTGTTGTATTTATTCCCATATATAGTGGTTTAAAATATGTTAATTAAAAATACCAGAACCATACTCATGTTTATAATATCATATATTAACTACTTACAATTTTTTATTTCCCATTTCTTAACAATATTCCATTATTTTGACTATTTTGTGTATTAATTCCCAAGTTTGTCGAGTATTTTTTAACTTGTTATTCGTTGTTATTGTAAAGTATATCATGGATTGATCATATAAATAATTTACAAAATGACTAAATTATATTATATATTCAGTACATATGTATTTATATTGGTTCATAATATTTAGATATTAGACATGAAGTGCACCGTTCAAGGAGATGGTAGGTGTACGTACGCATGAACACTAATTTCATTTCTTTGTTGAATTAAAATAATTAAAAATAAATGATACATATGTATATAATAATTAAATTATAATATATATGTTATGTTGGTTTATTAAAAACATCTTTTATATGTTTCATGTATGGCATGAATGAATCGTATCGCTTTGAAGGGGCGGTAGTCCACACTTCCTCAAACGAAATTATCTTATTTACAAAACATGGATAGAATAAAGGTATGTTATAAATAAAAATTACAAAATAATTAAACATCATAAATAACATATCTATCATATATAAATATATTTTCTTTCATAATGGCCAACATGAGAGGCATTAGGTAAAAATTGAACAATCATCATTTTGTGAGACAAAAGTTCATCGTACAATAAACATTATGTCCGTTACCCATTAGATGGTGCTTTGTGTTATTGTAGGTTTAAATATCATCATAAAAACATACTATTATATTTAGGATACTTTTTCTGTTACACAATAAGAGAATAAGAAGATTTAAGTGTTGTATATTGGAAATGAAACTAGAGATATTGAGAAAAGACATCACCATTTAATTGGTTATGTTTTTTTGGTTTAACCAAAGGCATAAATGGATGGTAATATGACTAAATGGAGGCTTATAGTTTATGGTTATGGATTTTTGTAGGAAATTTGGGTAGATAATGGCCTAAATTAATAGATTGGAGAGGTGTGAGGAATGGGTAGAGGTGGTGGCCTTTTATAGGGTAGGAAAAGGACTCACATGGTATTCTTAAAAAGAAGCTAGGTGTACAGATATTATTACCTTATAAAGTCTCCAAAAGTCTCCCAAACACATTAATGGAAGGTTCATGCCCAAAATAGTTCCATTAAATGGGTTTTGGACAAGTTCCTAGATCATTTGGGCCGTTAGGATTAGGGTTTTAGTTCATTTTTAAGCCTAATTACGCCTTGAACACTATAACTAATTTTAATCACCTTCACTAATATTTATTGTAAAAAAATAATTTTATATTATTAGATAAAAAATATTATATTTATTACAATTTTTTATGTTTAGTTTTCAAAATTCAAATCACAGAAGCGGTAAAATTCGGATTAATGCTAATCTCATAGACAGACGAATTAACTGGTTTTAGTATAAAAATGTTCAAAAGATTGTTATGTTTTTATATTCAATTTAAAAAGGTAAATTGATTATAATGAAATAAATTATATTAATTTATTTTTAATTAATCCAATTTTAATTTAAAACAAATTTATAATAAAATTTACCATTAATAGTTATTTAAACAAAAAAATAGTTTTTAACTAAAATGCAGTGTTTTTCACTATTCACTAAAAAAATAAAGTTTCTTAGAAAAAACCAAAAAATTCATCCTAAGATAATTTTCAAATTATTAATTAAAAAATAAAGTTTATTTTATGAAATTAATTTTATATAATTTTCACAATTAATATTTAAAATAGTTTCTCCATTAAAAGGTATAAAAATGACTTAATAAAAATATAGGTTTTATGTGAAATACTGGGTCTGATCTTATATTATGGTTACAAAATCTATTGGATGAATATAAAAAATAATTGATTGAATATGTAAAATATTGATTACATTAATATCACAAACGAACTATAATTAATTTAATCTATTAGGGTAAAATAGCTTTGTGAGCATAAAAATAGTTCTCTATAAAAATATTCTCTTAATATTCAATTGGTTCTTATATTCTTTTATAATTTATTTTTCACCAATGATTAAGTTCTCTAAACCATATAATTTCCTAATATAGTTAATAATATTCATAACAACTAGTTTATATCTTATTATATTAAATAATATTGTTTTAATTACATATTGTTTCTTGATAAGACTCAGTATTGCGTATAGCGTAATCCATCAAAGAAGATCACTTTTGCATGTAAAAAAAGCTATAGAGGAAGGTAAATATTTCATGTAACATAATCTAACTCTGTGTTTCATATATTTAATCTATTTTAAATAGTAAATATATAATAAACTATCAAGATATTATATTACCTTATGTGCTTGCTGCAGTGTGTCATTCATGCTATCAAATACAAGGTTATTACTTATTTTTTTAAAGGCATCACACATTGTGGCTCTTTTAAGTGAAAAGGGGAATTCCCTATACATGAATTTATCTTTTACTACTTCCCTTGGACTAAAATATTAATAAAAAATATTAATCTTTTAATATGATAGTTTGGATCTTCTATTCTTAGAAGATCGAATTTAAGTATCACTGGAATCATATTAACATGTAATTCAAAGCCATTTTACAAGTTAGACATAACTAATTGGTTATTTTGACTGCAAAATTAGGGGGAATAAAGTTACGTTGAATTTTTATTTGGGTTTATTAGCATAATTATTTTCTTGGAGAGAATACTAACAGCATCACTCAAGTCCTCTAGAATAATTTCTTCATTGTTATTGTAGATTCTATGTCTAGTTAGAAATGTTATTTATATTTTAGGATAAAAAGAAAATATTACATTGATAAAATTCATAATCATTCAAAAAATAAGTTATATTAGAACTCACTCTCTGAAAATGGAACCATTTTGTGGCACACACCTATCTTAGTGTGTGGCAGAAGATTAAATTATTTCCCTAAATAGTGTAGTAGTAGTATTAGTAACCTAAGTCATCTACAAAAAGGAATGATCAAATATAGTTTTCATGGGTGTAAAATCAATTAATTAAATTAATATTTATAATACTAGAAAATAATTAATAAAATATTAACATATCAATTTAAGATACAAGTTATATGGTTGGCCTTGGATTCCCATTTTTATTTTTTCAAAGTATTTTCAAATAAATATCTACTGCTTATTAATTGATTCAATGAATGGTTTCATAATTACTGTCATTTTATACCATTGATTAATTTTGATAATAATATAAATATTCTTAAATATTTTCTTACTTTGTACTACTCTCCGTATAATGAGTGAATGTCATAATGAATCATCATTTTTTAACCTAGGCTATACCCAATCTGGTACTGTTATTCGAAGGTAACCAAGTTTGGTCGATGTCTATTCCTCGCATGTTTAGTAATGACTAAATACTCTCTACCAAATAATATAATAGTCAATTAAATATGATAATAAATTAATTATATGATGATAAAATATCCTTAATCAATTTTATAATTAATAACCATAATTAATAAAAAACACAATCACATTCAAATTAAATTCTAAAATCAAAAATTTAAAATCAATAACACTGAAAATATCAATGTATTTAAATTAATATCCAAGAATCAAGCATCATAAATGGGTCACCTCCCCTTCCCCAATTACTCTAATTTTCTACCACTCCATTAAAGAATAAATAATAGACTTTTGATGGGTGGATGAAATTTTAAATCAAAATAAAGTAAAATGGAAATAGTTTCAATCTAGGGAAGTAGGTTGATAATTCAAAATCCCCCTTATTTATGTTTCTCTCTCACCAATTAGAATTTGTTATAATTTTATTGGTATCGACATCCAATGTTATAGTCTTAAATTATTATAAATATTAACTATAAATTATTGAATTGTTCTCCCTTTTAATCCTTCGAATTCTTCTCCTTTTAATTCCACGTGAAGAATATAATTAAAATTTTCCTATAATAATCCAAGAGGGAGATAATGTAGCATTGAATTTCCATGTTTTCATATCTTCATTTTTGTTAATATATTTATTTAATTTACCTTTATATTTCATATTAGGGAGATTTAATCATCCATATAGAATTTAAAATTTATATCTCTTTTTCATGGAGGTTCATGGTGAGGATACCTCAGTCTGGGCTTTAATATCTACGTGAAAACACTATCTCATGTAAAAAGAATTATCATCCCACTGTTATCCATGGTTTTTCTTACCATGATGTAGGTTTAGTATCAACTCATTAATTATTTAATGTATTTTGACTATCGATATCGTCATGGATTTATACACAACATTCAAGGTGATCACAACCTGTGGTTATCCCTATTTTGTCTTTCAGATCCCTCTATAAACTATGGTGGTCGTCTAAGTTTACATTAGTGAAATAGAGTTTAGCATGAGATCCCTAGTTGTGGAAATGGAATTATCTAGAATATTTCATCAAAATGGTGTAATTTTACATTGTGATGGTATAAAGTAATGGTTGGGCGGACTCAACGGTATCATACCTCTGGTTGTATTATTCCTCTGGTAGAAGCATCGCTCAGTGGTGGAAAGTTAGCAGTAATAGATTCATGGTTGAGGTAGAACATGAATGTGATGGTATAAGGATATGGAGACACATACTGTTATGATCTAGGAGTAGTATATGGTGGAAGTTCACCCATGGTTGTAGCAATACTAGGAGAAAATGGTAGTACAAGATAGTGGTCAGAGGTGATAGTTGTCATAGGTGATAGTGGTGGTTAGTGGTTGTCAGCATCCTTTATTAATCCTTTGTTATCCTTGAGTTACCCTTATGTATCATTAATAATAAATTTAACCTTTACGTAACTATTGAAAATCTAGAATTACCTTTAGTAAGAATTTCATTTACATTTACAAAATAGTTGTGTTACCTTCATGAAACATTATGAAATTTGATGTTACCCTTATGTATATTTTGAAATCGAGAACTTACCCTTAAGTAGTGGTTTCCTAAACATACGCAGTGCATGAGATAAAAGGTATAATTTTTAAAAAAATTGACTTATATGTAAGCATTGGTTTCTACCCCTACACAATAGAAACCTAAAAATCCCTCAGGGTGTCATTATTTCCCTATAGTTCTAATCAAAATAATATATTTATAAGTATCAGAAATATACCAGAAAGTAATTAAAATGTAATTAAAAGTGAGTAAAGGTTGAACCCATGAGATGGTGATTTAGTTTATTTATGTTTCTAATGATAAATGATTTAGTTTAATGATTTTATTAAAGGGAAAATAATTAAATATATATTTTAAAACAATTTTAAAAAACTGATAGAATGAATGAAAAAAATATTATATTAATTGAGAAATTAGATTTAAAGGAGTGTTTAGGTTTTTTAGTTTTAGGGTTTAGGTGAAATTGTATTTATCAATTAAATTAATTATTCAATGTATGTAATTAGAGTTGATATAAGATGGCCTCAATGTTTAGGAAATCTCCTATGTGATGCAGAAATCCCAATTTTCTCATGGTCAGGTAATTGGGTGCATTATCGATTCGTATTTTTCTATATACCATTTTTAAACATGGTTACCCTAAATTTGACAATGGTAATGCCTTAATTAGGGTAATAAGTTTCTAAATTAAAAACTAATTTTTATTTTCATCAATAAATAATCATTATTTAATACTAACAATGATATAGGAATTTATTATCTGAAGTTGTTGAAAACCAACACACGAATAAAATAAAGAAAAATAATACAACAACACAACCCCCTTTGCCTAAATCACCATATAATGTGGTAAGAGTTACCCAATAATATAAATTTTGAGTTAGTAAGGGTAAAGGAAATATTAAAAAAGGAAACATGAAATAAACTACAAATAATAAGAATAGTGAGGACCCTTCAAAGAACAGCTTCTCACCCCAAGCTTTGGTCTCTAGAATCCATCCCAATTACTGGTAGTTCATCTCTAAAGTTATAGAACTACATGGGGATAGAGTTGAATTCTATTCAACATTAATTTATACTATAATGATCCTTGGGTATTTCCTTTTTCATAGGTGGTGGTCTGGATATGAAATATTCAGTGTTTATTTGAAAATCCTATCAATGTTTATTTACTAGGTTTTACTGATTACTTTCGTAGTGTGAAAGTAAGATTCACTCCATGTAAAGTATGGTATCTCATTTTATTCTTTTTTCCACTTATTACTATGTATTTATTTCATACCTTATATTGTTTTCACACCATGTAAGTGTTTCATGATGAAAAATGTCAATTTCATGCTCTGAAAGCCCCATTTCTTAGTAGTTCGTCACTTTTGAGCTCAAAATGTGTTCCTTAGGAGTCTTTTTTCATTAGAGTACTTCTTATACATTGTGAATGTGATGTTTTTTAAATTATTCAACTCAATATATCTTTATTACAGCTTTATTTTCATATTCCCATGCTACCATACAATGTTTCTCCTCATATTCACTTTTTTTCAAATATTTTTAAAATCCTTCAAAAAATCAAAAAAAAAGTTAAATACTATGAATTTAGGAAATATTAATCAATTATTTCATAAAAATGTATTTTTTATCCAAAAACTTATGCATGAAATGTATGTATCATATACATACCTTTACGTATCTCTTGTGATATTTTTATGTAGCATGAAGGAATTTTGAGTTACCCTTATACAACACATGAAAGCAATGGGTTACCATTTCATAGTGCCTATAATTCCTCATATATAAAGGTAGAGAACATTTTACCCTTAAAAATATCCTAGGACATGCATAAGGATAATAAAAAACATCCCAAAAATTTCATAAAACTTCAAAAATTAAGTATTTTTACCTTTTTTTCTCCAAATTAAATATTCAGATTAAAATATCCCATGTTTTAATAAATTAATTAAATACAAGGGGAAAATAATTAAAATTTTTAAAAAATTATTAAAATGTTAATAAAATCATGAAAAATTTGGAATCAGTTATGTATGAATGTTTTTCTAGGTAACAAGTATATTATATTTAAATTTATTATAGATGAGGTTAGAGTGCTTACAAAGCATGTCATACCAAATATAAAGGGTTTCTCGTCTTATTTTTTCATTAATGAGACATATTCCATATTCAAAAATTGTTTCCTTTATTTGGTGTAAATAATTACCCTTTGATATGTTATATCTTGAATATATTTAAATTCATGGTATTAAAAGTTTCACTTGAAGTTATTTCATTCATGTGAGGAATGATTCAAAAGTTACCAAAGTGGTAAGAGTTTCTTTTATAATCTAATTTATTTTTTGATTTTTTTTAGAAATTTATATTGAAGAAAATTATATAGAAATTATCCATTAAAACCAATATATTTTCTTATCCTGGGTAATTTATACGTTTTTTATGTTTTTCTTAACATTTTTCACTCTTTAGTAATTAAACTGATCATTAAAAGGGTTTTAATAAAAGTGATTTTATTTATTATTTTTAGTAATATTTTCTCTCCAAATCCATGTTCCCAAAAATATTTTAAAAAAAGTTTTCAGTATTCTCCAATTATTTCTTAAATTTATTTCAAACTATATTTTACATTCAATACAATGGTTAAAAAGGAATATTCTAGTTTTTTATTTAAATGAGGCACTTTCAATTTTTTTAAAAAAATTTATAGATTTTTTTTAAAAATTTACAACATGAATTGGTTTTCTCCCCACCAGGAACACTATTTTCATTGATGATTCCCTTAAATGTTTATACAGTTATTTCTAAAGATAATATTTTCCTCAATATTATATAAATATTGGTTTTAAAAGTTACAAAAATAAAAGTTATTTTTTTCTTTATTTTCAAAGTTTATTTTAGATAATTTTATAAAATATAATTTTAATCTATGTCAAAAACTTTTGGGATTTTTATGTTTCATTGGGGATATACTCTTATAATTCCATCCACTTCTTTGGATGACTTACGATGATGGTGATCTTAGGATGACTACTTGAAACCCATTTTTTCCCAATGGTTAATTAAGAAATGATGATTTATATTATGATACAATCCACTCCATTTCTATAGACAACATATGATTATATAACTAAGAAATATTTATGGAGCATGGTAATTTTTATTAGGTTACTGTATGATGAAATGGTGAACTTTTTTATGATCATATAGAACACACCAATATGGTTTTCATTATGGGATGTGTACACCAAAAATTATATATCCCCCAATGAATTGGGAAAATAATGATATCTCATGGGATAATAAGGAATGAAATAGAGAGTGAACCTAGTTAGTAAGGTATTATGTTCATTACGATTCTCTTAGGAGTGAACCTTGACTAAGTAAATGATGGAATATGGACCGAACCAAATCTAGTATGGTAGCCTTGTAAGTGATCCTTAACTAAGGAAATTATTTTATATACATAGGTGTATGACACAAACTTATGTGTTATGCTTATAATATGTTCTCAAGGACCATGATTAATTATTTATAATTCATCACCCTTATATCTTATGTCTTCTATTATAAAAAATCATTATAAAATGATTCATGATTAATGATCTCTCACTTATTGAGTTTGAGTTTCTTCAGGTATGATAATTTTCTTATACACTTATGCTTATTCTTACTTATTGTTATAGATTGATATCTCTTATGTTTAACCTTACTAAACATCTGATATCACCCTTTCTTATGTTTCTATTTTCCAACATTATAGAGAATCTAATTATGTAAATAATTTATAAGAATTGTACTATGAGAGGAAAATATTATGGGATATATTGAAGATTTTTTATGAAATAAGGTTATTATGTATCTAATATTTAAGGACACTAAATATTTATGGTACTTATAAATGAATTATTTGAATATATGTTAAATATTCATATAAAATGATGTAATAGTTATGTATGTTATTCTCATATTGACTTAATCAACAACCATGTAATCATAACTGTAGTATCATATATTAAATCAAAAAAATAAAATATCTAATATAACTATTTAAATGAATTAACTTTGCACTGATAGGTTATTTATTAAAACATCAAATAACTCTTCACTAAAATTTTAATTAAACAAAAACTAATTTCAACACATTCCTTTCCGAAAAAAAATTTCAAAAAAAATTCCTTTTCAATTTTTTTTTCACACACAAATTGTAATATGCATGTCAAATACAGGCATGCCCAGTATAATTCTTGAACTCATGCCCTCTTTCCACCATAAGGAAAGGGTAAAATATTAAATATCATCCTTAACCTAAAGAACATAATTGAATAAACATCCTAACTAAAATAGTTAAAAATACAGAATAAAAATATAATTCCCTTGGAGCTTGGTCCTTCATTATATAAGTTTTAATTGATCAAAATTTTATTATACATATTAAGTTTCATTAATTGTTACCTCTATTTACCCCATCTCAAATAGTATGAAAAAAACCACATCTCTAATACAGATTTTTATTGTTTGAAACCAAGTCACATAATATGTTGTTGAGTTGATGGTGTTATATGACCTCAGATGTGCTTCCCCATATACAAGAGGATTAAGAAAATGGGTGAGATTCTATAACCAATATTGGGGATACTATAAACAAGGTATTAATAAATAAAATAACAAAAACACCATATAAAATTAGATTAACTGAAAATTGTTATAACCAATAGATAAGAATAAATCATTAATAAATGTTAACATGTTATAATAAAATAAATCATAATGATCGTGAATATATAAATTAAAAGGATTGCTCAATGGGATGACCAAATATAGAATAAAAAATGTATTTTTTGAGAGATGACTATAAAATGACGACTCCATATTCATCCTTGTCTTCAAAATATATCTCATGTAAAATATACTACCTAGAAGTCATACACAAATTTATATATACATGCTATGTGGAATGTGTAATGTGTGAGCATAAAAAATAGTATGGAACCACTAAAATTTCCACTTATATAAGTTATAATATTTAGTGTGTTTGTGTGTAATAAATAAAGTAGTAACATAAGGCATGTAAGAAATTACATCAGGTCATTTTGTGTTAACTATGACTCCCGGACACCAAACCGCACTTTCATTGTCTAATGGCATAAAATATATATATATATCATCCTTATAATAGACAATACAATCCACATGGAATTACAATCATTGATTCAGTATTTACATGGGTGATAATCATTATATTCCAATTAAAAATTTGATCACATGGTTAGTCTATCCATGGTTGGCAATCAGTAGATTATATATGTTGTTCTAGACATGTTGTTGGTCTGTACATAGGCAATAATTAGTAGATACCATATTTATTCCTAGTCACACTATAATTTTTATTATTATAATATCATAAAATATATCAGGGAACGATGTAACACTTGTATTGAACCATATAAAGAAGTAATTGGGGGTCCTCTCAATCAATTTTGGTCTCCTAAAAACTCTATGTGGAATGAAAACCTGGGTTTCTTAGTAAATTACTCCAATTCCCATGCCTCCAAGCCACCTATTTATCCATATAATTGTCTATATACATGCTGTATCAACATAGTTAGATCTAATTAAACAAACAATGAGATATATAATCATATATCCTATACCTTGGTTAGTGACTCATCCCTACCTATAACCTTCTAGAGGATAACACAAATCAAATCAATCCTAACTCATATTAACTAAATCAAAACACTACACATGTCTAATAGTTAAAACCAATAACCCTAACGACTCTACACTTCTTAAGAAATGGTCAATATAACAACCTTGATTCACTAATAATACTTGGATTAATCAATTTACTCTATCAGTCCAATACAATATAACAGTCCTTTGGATTAAATGGGTGATCTCAAAATTTCTCTTTTTTTTAATAATATTGTCTAAACTATCTCAAGATGCTTATAAAACATGACTAATTCTTCCTTCCCAACTATTTCTTAAGCATGTGGGGAAGACCCAAACACAACCAATAGCTAAACCTCCCCTAATGAATAATGATCATCCACACTATCCATGCCATATAATTCTTATTCGTAAGAACCAAATTCCCATATATATAAATTCCCCTCTCATAGAGAGTATAATTACAAAGGGAAATCCTAGCCCCACTTTCTCCACCATTTTACACTTGTAATAACCATAATGAATTTTTATGCCCAAAAACAACTCTAAGAAACCTAATACTCAGACATTCTAATCCAAATCATTAATTTAATATACCCAACCATATGGGTTCTAGGGTAAATGAGGTATCCCCACAACTCATTCCCCTAAACCCCAAGTTTACATACTAACTAAAAATACAAATTGAATACTTAATCACTTGGGATTTATTTATGTGTATCACTAGTTCATACTAAATTACTTATGATTTATTATTTAAAAAATGACCCCTTAGGGGTTCTTCATGAAAAACTAGAAGTGATACCCCTTTTAAATATTTATAGTGAGCACCTCTCGAGTTCCCAAAATATGAATGGAATACCCCTAGATCATAAAAGGATCTACCCTTAACCCTTATACAATAGGGATACACCATTTCCTTATAAAATATTCCAATAAAAACCCTTAAACATGTTCCAAATAAAATAGATTGAAATAATATATCTTTATGTATTAATGTACCACCTACCTAGATATAAAATTAACATATAGTCTGTTCATTCTCTCCTAATATTCTACAAAGCCTCATCCCTCTCTAAAAACTTTCTCTCATACATCAAGACTCATCTATTTTATTACAACCACTTCATTAAATTTATATGTTTAATCCAAATATTCATAGCCTTTAAAACTCACTGAGAATAAAAAATACACTGAAATTATGGAATAAAATGTGTAAAAGGTCTGTTTCATGATATTTTAACTCTTGTTGGAAAAACCCATATTAATCGATAATCCGTTGATATCTAATTTAAAACACATTTGTCATAATACATAGAAATACTCATGTGGAATTCACTTCTAGAAAAATAGTGGGCTGTGGGATGAATTCATTACCTATTAATATCTTTTAACCATTACAATAATAATAAACATTCATCCAAGATGATTCCACCAAGATCCAGTGGAATGATCTTTAAATTACTAAGTATAGGCTTATGAAATTAGAAAGCAAGGGAGAAGAAAAAAATGAGTTAAAAAAGAACATGTATTACCTCGATCTAGACTAAAAAAAAGGGATATGATGGAACCTCTTATCCAATATGTATTCAAGGGATTTCATGGGGGAGAAACAAGGGGTGAGTGAAAGAAAAATTACATCTCCCTTGAAATTTATTAGCTAAGAAAAAAGGTGTAACCTAAAATGATAGGGCTTCCCCCACTTAAAAGACACCCCATAACACCACTAATTACCTGATCATCCAATACTTATTACCCGGTAACCTTCGACCACCCAATATAAGTACCTCAGGTAGTCAGTGGGCATCTAGGGGATACTTCCCCACTAGAGTAGTATTTAGTACCTGGTTTGTTCCTACTACTTATCTTAACATTAGGGATACATCATCCCTACTTCATTTTTACACCAACATCCAAAACTCTCAATCATACATAAAACCATTTTCAGTTTAATACTCAATATCTAAAACTCTTTCCAAAACACTAATTCCAAAAATTCACTCCTTCTAATCCATAATGATTATAATGTATCTAAATTAATTGATACATATTAATATGGGTCATTACAATCTATATATTTTTTATTACCAATGTTTATCCTCGGGTTTTGATGATAATAAATGAAGCTTCTTCCTTTCTTACTATACTTTTATCTAGATAAAACTTAATGAAAGGTTTGTGATTGTGTTATTAACTACCATTTATATATATATATGAGTTAATGAAATTAATATTATATCATGTATTTTTTAATATTAATTAATGAATTTTATTTAATATTTCACATTAACACATCCCCCACCATGTCTAGTGAACTAAAATCCAAAAAATAGCTTGATTTTCTTTTAGAATTAAGTTTCACCTAAAATGTGACATTCCAACCCATGTATGTCACTAAAACATCAAATCTAAAAAGTAATAATATTATTTATTTTCATTTTTAGTCATCCTCTTATTTTAAAAATATCAATAATAAAATATAGTAAAAAATGTAGAATGTGGGGAATGGTTAACCCAATTTACACATATAAAAACTACATCAGAGTGAAAATGATATAAAGTAGAAACATGGAAGTAATTCATATGAAAAACATAAAAATATAAATATAAAAGATATTTTTAATAAAAAATTGTATAATATATTAAAAAAAATATAATAATTTATATCTCCTCTTATAGTCATCACTAACCATTGATAGATCTTATCATAATATCTCGTGGTAAAGTGTCAATCAACTTCAAATAAATCCAATAATTGAAATATCTATATATGTACTATAATTCACATATATAAAGTGGGTATGAATACATTTTATAGTATTTATAATGAATACCTTTTTTTCCATCCCATGGGAACCATTCAAGTTAGTGTGAGAGAAAACAAATACATTAACTATAACAGACCAGGGCACGTACTCTAGGATCCAATGTAGAAATCCATAACATTGCATTTTTTGATATGATATCGATAATTATGAGCTAATTTTCTTCCATATAACCTTACTACATGAAAAGGAAAACTTGGATCACTTACATTATAGAGGACCATTTTGGTTTAGATATTTAGAGAATTAGGACAAAATCCTATATAAAAAATCACAATTATTAAAATTAACATTTATCTTATTTAAATCGACTTTTATCTTTTCACATTAAGTCATCAAAATAATCCTTATCAAATTATTTACTAAAATAAATCATTCAATCTCATTATTTATAATCTGAGTAAAAGGGAAACATAATACAGGTAAGGTCAGATTATTAGTAATGGAAAACATAAGCATTAACTAATGAATGTCATCAAAGAAAATAATAAAAGAATAATGGTATTATGACATAATCAAAAGTCATGAATATAACATATGAATATTCATACACATAAATACCTAGATAATTAAAAATGAAAATAGGGAAGAAAAGGGGAAATTAGAATCAATAATCATGATCCATGTGATATCAATCTTGATAATGATAAGCATTATAAACCCGTTGATAGGACAAGTAAAACACATTGGTATCTTGGAATGGATCCACATTAAACACTGAATAAACCATTATAGAAACCTTAATAATTGGAATAACTACATGATTCGATTTCAATATAATTCTCTATAAAAATTTTTCATTACCCAATGCATCAGATCACTATCTGGGAACACCCATATTATAAGCTATAACAGGTTCACTCTATGTTATTTGGGTGTACCCATCATTTAAAATGTCCAATAATGGAATACATATATAATTAATCAAAAAATTGAAAAAAACTTTATTCATTTCAAATAATTATCAACCAATAGAAAGGAAACATGGTCCATAATAATTTATTTGAAACATAGTTAACCAATGGAAAGTAAATGAGTTCCATAAAAATCTCTTTGAAACATGTTTTACCCATGGGAAAGAAATGGGTTACACAAACATCTCTTTGAAACATGATTAAAAATAATAAAATAAATGGGTTAGAAAACAATATATTTGAAACATAATTAACCCATGGAAGAGAAATGGTTTCAATAATAATCTTTTTGGAACGTGATTAAACCATGTAAAATAAATGGGTTCCATAACAATTTATTTTATACATGATTAACCCATGGGAATGAAATGGGTTCCATAATAGCCTCTTTGAAACATGATAAACTCATATAAATGAAATGGGTTCCATAAAAATCTCTTTGAAATATGATTAACATATGGAAAATAAATGGGTTTCATAACAATCTCTTTAGGGCATAATCAACCTATGGAAAAGAAATGGGTTTCATAAAAATCTCTTTGGAAAAATCATAATCCATCAAAAGAAAGAATGATAATGGTATTAATATAAAATATCCTAGGTGAAGGATAAGTAACAATACATTTTATTTGATGTTGATTAAAAAAATTACATTAAAATAATATTAAAAAAATTCATGAAGAAAATAATCTTAAAACAGTCTAATGTGTCCCATACCACTTTGAAACATCTGAATTGTAATCCCTATAGAGTAATAATGATATAGAAAACCTTAAAATAATTATAATCATTATATTAATGATATATCATTTAAAATTAAAAGTATACACACCTCATAAAATAATATAGGTGTATAACATAAAAAAGACAAAAATAAGGAAAATTATGAAAAAAACCTATTACCTCTTTGGTATCTTTTAAAAGATAAACCCCATGAAAGAGAGATAATTAAATGGATATTCAAATGCCAATTAATTAAATTATAATAATAATAAAATTAATTTATGGGAATTATATACACCACAAATTAAAAATAAGTGGTGAATATGACATAAGTCTCACAAAAATAAATGTGAGACTAGAAATCCCCTTACAACTGTGTAAACATATAAATTCGGAATCCCAAAAGTAATAATCATCACATGAAACATTTAAATACCATGAAGATTAAAAAATTCATGATATAATATATCAAACATGGTATTATATACACCACACAAAAATAATTAAGTGGTGAATATGACATTTATCTCATAGATGTAAAAACATTTGAAAATCCCTTACTACTTGAGTAACTTTTGAATCATGAGATACGTGAATGAATAAAAAACATTTAAACAATTAGTATAATTAAATGAATTAAATTCATGATATAACATGTCATTTGAAATTATAAAAACTATATAAATTAATTAGGATTATAATTACAAATAGTATCAATAGAATGTAAATTGAGAAAAAACCCATAAAAATGGTGGTAACATATAAATTAGAAACCCCAAAAGTAATAAGAAAAAAATGAAACATTTAAATAACATTTATATAAAATAAATAATTATATAATATATAAAAAGGTAAGTATATACACCCCATAAAATAATTAAGTGGTGAATATAACATTTATCTCACAATTGTAAACACTGAGATGAAAATCCATTACCTTGAGTACAATTTGCCATGATTGTCCTATATCATTCATAATAATAAAATTATCTTGATTAATTACCTTCATCATTAAATTTTGCAGTTTTATTTTTTACTTTTATTTCATTTCTGTGTATGTTATATACAATTAATTAATAAATTAAGTTTAAGCCAGATGTTTTGACCATATTCCACTTATACGTCCAAACTAAATATGATAGGTTGACTATGGTCAATGAAATCATTATTTAAACATTTAAAAAATAATTACCATGAAATAATTATCACATTATTACATAAATAATTCTTTTATAATAAAACATGAAATATAGTTATGAATAATGAAACAACGTTACGATCATGGAGACGGTAGGTCATACTCACACATAAGTAACATTCCCACATTTCAATGATCATTATGGAAAGAAGGTAAGTAATATTTATTTTTAAAAAATATTAATTATATCATAAATACCATATTTTTTATCTCTATATATGTATATACATCATTATTTTTATTTAGTGATGAAAAATGAAGAATCACATCGCTTCAAGGAGGCAGTTGTCCACACATCCCTGAACAACATTATCAATTTCTCAATGTGTGAAATAGAGAGAAGAAAATAAAATGTTTTGTTTTCAGATAGATAATTATGTCATGAATATCATAAATATTTCATTTATAACATATTTTTTAAAAACCCATACTTTATACATTCATGTAATGTGTGAACGTACCACATCACTTTGAGGAGACGGTAGTCCACACATCCACAGACGATGTTATCATATTCCCACAAAATCGAAAGGATGATGGTATTTGTTATATAATAATTAAATAATTATTAAGACATATTAAATATCATATATATGTTTTAAAAACTTTATTTACATCATGAATATCAACAAGAAGTGATGGTAAAGGAAAAATGAACTACATTGTTTTGTGAGGTGGTAGTTCACCATACACACAAACAATGATTTCGTTACCGATTTGGTGGGAGTGTGTGTAGGTGTAGATTGAAACCTTAACATAACAACATATAAATATATTTATGATAGTTATATTTTTATATAATTATTTATTAAGAATAATTTAAAGGTTGGATAATGAAATGAAACCAAAGTGATCATTGAAAAATGTTACCTCTTTTTTTGGCAACTCCTCTTGGTTTTCACTAAATAATTTAATTGGCTTGATCTATAACAATAGTGAGTCTTCTATGATGATATTAATGATTTTTGGAGTTTATTTGTTATGTTTTTGGATTATCAAAAATGGAATTATATGTGAGAAGAAAAGAGGGGTGTGATTTCCTTTTTATAGTGGAGGAGGAGTGCCATTCTTATAAATATAAAATGGTCAACACTATTGGGAGGTCTCCCTTACATAAGTTTCCTCCAATAATAAATATGATTATATAAAATTGGTTATATAGTAGAGATATTTCTATCCAATTTATTTTTTGAAAGTTTCTTAGTCATTGGTACCCATAAGATTATAGTTTTACCATTATGTAAACTCATTTTTACCTTAATTGTTGTAATTAATTTTATTTATTTCATTAATATTCTATAACAAAATCGCATATGAATGTCATATAAATTATAAATTATAATAATTAAAAGTATATAATATTTTTTTCTAAATTTAAATCACATAATTGGAAGAATTTTATTTAAAATTAATCCTGCAAACATGATGAGAAAACAGGTTTTTAAGTAAAAATGATCGAATGTTTAATATATTTTTATATATAATTTCAATGTGAAATTGATTCCAATGACATAAATTGAATTTTTTTATGTATAATTTGACTAATTATTATTTAAATCCAATTTAAAATATAATTTAACTATATAAGTATATTAGAAGAAAAATTAGTTCTCAATTAAAGTTCAATATTATTCACTATTCCTCAAAATAAAAAACTTCTCAAAAAAATACTAAGAATTCACCAGAAGTAAATTTTGATATTAGGATATAAAATAATATGTTTATTTTGTCAAATAAAAATTATAATAGTGTAAAAATTTATTGTTAAACAATTCTTCCATTAAACGGTGGGGAAACATCCTTTAAAACAATGCGGGTTTTTATGCTTAAAATTGTATTTATTATTATCTTAAGCCTATACAACCTAATGGATGAATTTTAAATCATTTTATGTAATATATATTATAAATATAATTAATATATCCAAATAATAGTGATTATTTTTATTTATTAATATATACACCATCATGATCCTAAAAATAGTTTTTCATCAAAACACAACCTTCATATTCAATTGGTATTTTTTAATTCTAATCAACTTTTTACTAAGGAAATAATTTTAAAAATATGTGTAAACTATATTTTCACAATTTTTTTTATCTAATTAATTCTTACTCTTCCAATTTCTAGGTGATAAATATCATATAATATATTAATATTAATATTATATTATTGTCTCATAAGATTCCGCCTTTCATGTAATACAATTTATTGAAGAAACTAGATGTTAAATGAAACAGATGATAAACATGGTGTTTCATGTAAAAAATTCTAAATTATGAATTATGTGTAATTTAATCTATTGTATAATTTAAATTAAATTTAAAGAATATATTTCATAAAATATCATGATGTTATATTAACATACACCACAATATTAACAAACAAAATTTAAGATTAATCATTAAAATCTAAAAAATATAAAGAACATAAAAACCATTATTTAAAAAAAATAAAAAATCAAAACAATTTTCAAAACATTTACCCCATACTAACCATTTGAAAAACCAAGGCATTTACCTATGATAATGAATTTATTTTCCATTTGAATATATTATGTTGACCAATTTATAAAACCATTTTTTTACCCTGCCAATAATTTTATTGAGAATTCCATTCACACTATCTATTTCCATGTAAAAACTTGTGGGACTCTAATAACAAAATAAATAACTAGTGGGTTACACTTATGCATGAGTGGTATGAATACCCTAATCTATCATTATCTTACTAAAAAGGACCCTACATTGAAGTAGTATTATCAATAATCCTCATCAAACCTCATAAGGCCCACAAATTAAAGTAGGATTTTTTCTCATGTCAAATATCTGGTACCACCTAAAAGGAAACCCATAAGATCAGTGATGTCATTGAGAGGGGTTGAATCATTAATCTAGAATTATTTTATGTTTTAATTTTTAAACAACTTTCATCATTGGATAGATTTACTTCACATTACTATTAAATGCACATATTTACACAAAGAACAAGGACATTATATTTTAAAGTATGACCTCTGAAATTCAGAAGGAAAATATTTGTTGCAATTTGGAATCTTTGATGATCAAACTATACACCAATATAATCATGTGGATTATGATGAGAAAGGTTAATCCATATAATCACCTTATAATTCTACAAAATAAATTATGTCTTGCATGGTTATAATCATATAATAATTTTTCTTAATAATATGAAAGCCTTTCACCACATTAAGACTTCAATCATATTGTTATTATGCTGTTTTCTATTTTTCAACTCATGCTATCACAATTATTTTCTTCTTCTTTTTTATTTTTATTACTCAATAGAGTGAAAAATGATTATTATTCTTTCACTTTATTACTTTATATTAAATTCTACATATATTCAACATAATAGTTTATTGGTTTTTCTCAAAATTTTTTTTATCAATTATCAAAACCCTCTTCTCAATATTTTTGAACATTAATATTCAATTTATTTTTTTCGAATACTATTTCCATAAGTGATTTATATAAATTAACACATTTTTTATGATCCCTAAAACATTGGTTAACTACTCAAAAAAATTCTCTAATGTTATACCAATGATCTATTTCAAATATTTAATGTAAAATTACCTAAAATATTTAAATCTCATCTTATATTTCAAATATTCCTTAAATATTAACATAATATTCTCTTAAAAATACTCCATGAAGTCTATAGTGGCCAATTTATTATAGTTTATCCTCCACTTATTCAATACAACATGTAATCTTTATGATTTGGTACACCTCGATTCATTTTGGAATTCTCAAACATCAACTTAAATAACAGCCTTTTTATAGTGATTGTTTTCATAAAATCATATCATAAAAAATCATCTTGTTTTATTTGATTATTAATATTTATTTATTTTTAATTATTTAATATCTATTTCTCTAGAAAATTCACAATTTCACAAATTATTTTACTCTTATGAATTCAGTAATTATTATTTAAAACTCTAATGCTACTATAACATAGTTTTTACTTACTCTATTGAATTCCATTTTATTCTTATATAGTGATATACTCTTTTGATGTGTTAGGATACTCTTTTTGAGTACTTAATTTACTCTTACAAAGATCTAGTGTACTATTTTGAAGTGAAAATTTACTCTTTCAAAGTCTATATTAACCCTTATAAACTCAAAGATAACAAATTTGAATTCTAGAATTACTCTTTTAAATTCATAAAATACTCTTTATACTTAACCATTTTATATTATAAATTCACACGTTTCACCTTCTAAGTAATTACTTTGTTATATTTTTAATATACTCTACAATGGATGTCTATTCATAAGTACTAAGGACATAGAAAAAATTTAACCTCTAATTCCAAACATCTAAATACTTTAAAACACCCCTTTAAATATTCTATACACCTCCAAACATCTAAAAATATTTCACCTCAAATATTATAATTTATTTTTTGTGAGTTTGAATATGATTTATGAATTTATAAAACACAAAAAAAATAAAAATATCCACTTAAAACGTATTCAAACATATTCTCTAGATAATTTTTATAATCTAGAAGAATTCTTCATAAACATTAAATACAAAAGGGCATCATCAAGGTCTCAAAATATCATGTCATAAAAAATCTCCTTCTTTGGATTTTTTTTCAACCATGGAACCAAAATCACTTTAGAACTCCATCAACATATCAATGAATCATTATCTAAAAGTTCAGAGTCTTTGTGAACTGAATTGATAAACAATAAAATTTAATAATAACATCATATTTTCTAAGAAAATGTTAAACTGTATTCAATTTTTCATAGAACTAAATTAAACCTTAGTGAACTTGAAATTATCAACATTTATTATCCTATGATACAACATATTTTTGGATAAGAGAATAGATATTCTTCAACTTTTAGCAATTCTTATTCCACTTCTCAAAATTGTTTGTGGAACCTATTATTAATACATTCCTATATGATTGAAAACAAAATTATTATAAAATTTTAGAATAAATAAAAATACACACCATTGGATAAATTAATAAATTACCCCTTTTAATAAAACTCTCTATGTATATTCTCCCCGTAAATAAGAGAAATACAGACACTTTGATAATCCTCTATATATTATTCCACCCATTTTATGAATACATTAAGGAATAAAAAATGAATGGATTTATGTTGTATTTTTTATCCCCTTTAGACAATAATATCCAAAAAACAGTATTAGAGAGGTGATATAGACAACATATGTTATCCTTTAGAGGGATGAGGTTAAATTCCCAAATAAAACCCCAATATTTGAAAAGAATATTTTTACAGTGGATTGATAAAAAAATATTCTATATTATCCATGATCAGAAAAAATTCCGGTTTCGAATAATTTATCTTCATATTTTATTAGATGAATTGATATTTTATATCAATATTCTTGTACCTTGAATTTTGAACATGATTTCATGAAATTTTGATACCACATTGATTATTATAGTAAAAAATAAATGAAAGATTCACTTCCACATTGAGATATCTTAACTGAGTTCTCATCTACATTAATAGCATAGTATACTTAATTTTAACCATATATTATACTTTATTAGTACTCAAGTTCATAAAACTATACATCTTTGTGTGTTAATATAAAAACCACTCTCCCAAAAATAATATTTCAATGGATATGTACCTTTTTTATAAAAATTATATACCAAATCTATATCTAAATAGGAAAATAGATTAATCCTTAACATGATGTCATTCTTGAACCCGTAATCTAATATTCCATTTATATAACTAAAAATTATTTTCGTAGACATTAGATGAGACATTTTGAGTGCAATTTTAAACATGACAGAAAGGGTGACAACACTGACAATATAATGTCTAGAAGTTATCATGTTAAAAAAACTCCCAATTAGAATATATAATTCTTTAGAGGGATCTAATTTTCCTTCTACTTACTTTGAAAATTTATTTTCTATTAATATAGGAGTATAATCTATCTTTGAATCCTCTATTTTGAAGTTTTTCATAATTTCCTAAGCATACTTATCTTTGGGAAGAAAAATTCATTTTTCCTTATGAGAAGATTATAAACATATAAATTATCTCATTTTACTAGGAATATAAAATTAAATCAAATTATTTATCTCTATATAAAATACCTCACAAACACCTTCATTTTTCTAGTAAATATTATATCATCTATATAAACAATGATAATGTATGATACTTTGTTTTCTTCTCTAATTTAATGATTTGTGTGCACTCTTTCTTTTATTAACATAATCTTTTTAAGATAGGTATCTAACTTATAATTCCATGATCTTGTTGATTGTTTCAACCCATATAAATAATTTTTTAACCTGTAAACATTTTTATCATCTTTTCCAAGCAATAATCCATAATGTCTCTCAATGTAAACCTCTACTTCTTATTATACATTGGAAAATAAATAATTTAAATCCATTTGGAAAATATTATATTTAATTTCTGATGAAATAGTGATAAATATACTAGACATTTCTAGTCTAGGAACAGGTTCAATGGTATAATAAAAATACATTCCTTCAACATGAGAATACCTATTTCACATAAGACTTTTTTTCTCACAACTAATCCTCTTTCAATAATTTTTTTTTGAAATACCCAATTTTCCCAATAACCGTCTTTTATTCAATATTGGGTATCAGTTCCCAAGATTCATTCCTCTATATCTATTATAACTCTTCATTCATTTTATTAACCCTCTTTTGATGCTCGAATGATTCATCAATATCTATAAGTTCAAATTAAGAAAAAAATCAGGTCTCTTTTGTTATCCTAAAATTTATCCTATTTTAAACCTATATTTCCTATTCTACAATGATTATTTATAAATTAACATATTTTATTTGATTTGCATGAGATGATAATGGTTTATCTTCATAACATTAATTTTTTTATTCATCATCTTTAACTTGTACTCCTTTTAAATTTAAACCATTTTATATATCTTCAAACTATGGTTTAACCAAAATATCAGCATATTCATCACTTACAAAATATAATTACTTATGTGTATCTTATTTCATAGAATGTAAAATCACCTTTACATCAGTTTTATCATCAATATTTCCTTTTTTTGTCGTAAAAATGGTGTCCTATTTTTTTGGAGGATAATCAGGAATGATACCATTAACACCACTATTTAGAAACATCAAATTATTTTTACATTTGAATTTTATAATGCTGGGATTACCAAATACCCTTAATTACTTCAAACATATTTTCTACTTACGATACATATCATAAAGTGACATGTCAAAATTTGGTCAATGTAATCAATGATCTTTTATATGAACTACTAATCTAATATCTTGTCTCATAAAAAACCAAGAAGTGTAATGTTTTATCAATACGATTCAAGCCGTAACCAATAATCTTATATACATCCATTCATCCACAACGTTATTTAGTAGTGTATATGGTTTACATAGTTCATAGATAATAGCCTGATTCTCAAGGTAATATTCACATATTTCATTGGTGTACTCAGTACCATTATTTTATTAGATATTATTTAAGGAGAAACTATTCTTTTTCTCAATACATATTATAAAACTCTTGATAGGATTTAAAGCCTCTAGTTTATGTTTCATTAACATTATACAAGTAATGTGAGTGATTTGATAAATAAAATATATAAATTATTTATATCCAATTTTTTATTTCTATATCAAGGTTACACAAATATCTTAATGTATAAGCTCTAAAGGATGAGATGTATGAATCTCAACTTTCTTCTATGAATAATTTATTATCTTACCCTTTTAGAATATAGATTATATGAATTAAATTATCAATTTATCATAAAAACATCATTAATAATTTTTATTTTTATATTATCTATAATATTTCTTTGTCCAATATATCCAAGCCTGCAATGCCATAGTTGGTTTCCTTCTATCACGCTTAGGTATTGTGAGTTCTGATTATCTCCCACTTTATATAAATTACAATTAGTTTATTGTCCTATTTTGAAAATTATTCTGTACTATATCCTTTTAACCAAGAAACCATATTTTATAAAAATCACCTCATTTAATTCATTATAGAGATAAGAAACACTTATAAGGTTATATTTAGTCACATAATCATATATGGTAATCTTGGACCATTGATTTTAAATTCCAATAATTATTGAACCAATAAATTTTATCTTGAGTGACTCATCATTTACAAAGGGATTTGAACCTTATTTTTATTGTTTAATTTTCTTGTATAATTATATGTCTCTTATTATATGTGAATAACATCCACTATCCAATTTCAATGTACATTTACCTTTTTAATATAAAATTGAAACTTCAAAAATAAGACATAATTCCTTTCCATTATCCTTTTTCATTTTACACTTATAAATATTTTAGTAAATACTTAGTTAGGCTGGTAGAATAATGATTTAAACTTAAGAGTAGTGAATAGGATGGTAACACCTTAAAAAGCATCTTTTAAATGTTGAAAATTATTCTGAAATTCTAGTTTTGAATTTTCATTTTTCTTATGAACATTCCATCTTTGAGTGGGAATACCCCACATCAATCATTACCTCAAAAACCATCTTGTTTTATAAAATATTGATTCTTGAACTAAGAAATTCCTTATAAATTCCTAAAACCTCCATAGTTTCAAAAATATACAAAAGAGGAAAACATTCCTTGGTAAATAGTTTTGTGTCCAAAAACTGAACAATGTAAATTTTCATTTTTTTAACTAACAATCATATATTTTTTTAGAAAACAAATTATAATATCTCAACACCATTTTCATATTTTTAATATATTTCCAACCAATATTCAATCAATAGTTATAACATTTTTTTTATTTTATGTCTATATTACAAGAATTCTCAAATTTATAATAATTTCTATGTTTCCACACAAACATAGACTTCTTCACCTATTTAATTGATTTTGATGAATCACATTATTTTTTATAAATTAATTTTTTATGGATTAATTTTTTTTAATGAATTAAATTTATTTGATTTATATAATTAAAAAAACACCAAATAAATCTTCAATTAAATGAAACCCTTAGTTTTCATTCACTATAAGCAACACTCGGTTAGCTTATGTGACACACGACACTGATTTTTAACAAAACCATAACATATAATTAATAAATTCATTTAAACTCTACAATTATAACCTTTCCACTAGACATAAGAAAATCAATCATATAAACTACTTTTAAAATAATAGTTATAATATTTTTAAATAAATAAATTATATTGATAATAAAAATCAAATTTTTTTATAAAGTCTGTACATGTTTGAAAATGATATTTTCTAAAAGAAATTATTTTTATTTATTTTGTGAATTATAATAAAATTAATTTTTGAAAATTATTGAAAATAAAATATTTAAAATAAAATTATGTTTTAATTAAAATTTTGAAAATTATATTATTGTGAATTTTTTGAGATTTTTCCGAAACGTTTCATTTTTTGATGAATAGTGAAAAATACTGAGTTTTAATTGAAAATATCATTTTCATATAATTTATTCATAATGTGAAATTATATTTAAATTTATTTTAATTTTAATTAGTTCAATTATACATCTATTGATCCTAATTAGGTAATAATAATTAATTATATATTGAAATTGATTATAAAATCTTTGTAAACATTTGATCATTTTCGTTTTAAAATACTACTTTCTCATAACATCTACATGATTAATTATAAATTTATTTTTTTCATGTATGTGATTGGAATTTATAAAAATGGATTCTATATTCAAAATCATAATAATTTATAATTTCTAATCAGGTCAAAATAATTTTTTACCAGAGTGATTAGTGATAGAATGTAAAAAATAATTACAGCGACTACGGTAAAAACATGTTTACTTAGTGGCTAAACTTAGAATATAATGTCTAAAAATGACCAAAAACTTATTTAAAAACCATTTTACATAAATATTTCGAGTATATACTATCAATTATTGATAAGTTACCATTATTGGGTCATAGTGAGAATAAAAAATAAGTTTTTGGACTTCACTCTTTCGAAAAATGACAGTGTGCCACTCAACTCCATTATAAAAGACCACCAACTCTCTACCTATATTCAAACCTTGAAAAACAATTGGATAATAATATACCTACAAAAATAATTCATTCACTACCCTCTAATCATCCTATAATCCTTAATTTGGGAAAAAATATAACCAACAAAATCCTTTTGTGCAAACCAAAAGGAGATACCTGAGGAAGAGGTAAATGTCATCAACAAACGTTTATGTCTTATTTCTTCATCAAACCCATTAAATTATTTTAATATAATTATTATATAATAAAATAAGTATCATACATATACTAATATGTTTTTATGTTAAGGTTACTACTTATTATGACACACACTTCCATCAAATGGGTTACGAAATCATCGTTCATGTGTATAGTGGACTACCGCCACACGAACCGATTTAATTCATTTTCTATTACCACATCCCAAGGTTGTTAATAAATATTTAAATACTTTTTATATGATATATTTATGATATAAATTATATTATTAATATTTTATAATTGTTATATCACACATACATAATTTTTTCCATTTTGTGGGAATATGTTAATGTTCTTCGTGTGTACGGAGGACTATCGCCTCATGAAGCGATGTGATTCATTCACAATTTACATGGAATATATTAAGGATTTATTTAATAAAAATATGTGATATATATGAAATAAAAACTATTCTTTAATTATAATATATTATTTACTTTTATTTCTTTTATTCTAAAAATAAAACGAAAAACAACATTCATGCGTACGTACGACTTGCCATCTCCAAGAACGGTGTATTTAATTTCATATAAATGTATTTTATTAATAATAGAAAATACATATATAATGAGTATATATGATATTAATATATTGGTTTACATTCTTCAGGTAGAGAATTCATGATCTAATTAAGAGGACCAAAAATAAAAAGTCAAAAACATATACGAAAAACAAAGTAGATATTACCCGAAATAAAACATTAACATGGAATTATTAATAAATGGGTAATATAAAATTATAATAAAATCATATATGTTATGATATATATGAATATTTTTTGTGATATATTTATAATAAGATTATATTATTTATATAGGAATTTTTAATGAGTGTGATGGAAGTCAATACTTAAAGTAAAGGGATCTCTAGTCTAACTTTTATTTCTAAGAGACTTGTTCCATATTCACCACTTCTTTATTTTGTGTGGTGCATATAATTACCTATGAAATTATATATCATGGATATAACTCATTTAATAATATTTAATTCTTCCATTTATGTTATTATTTCATAGGTTCTATTATCCAAAAGCTACACAAGCAGTAAGGGATTTTTTGCCTCAATTTACCTTCTTTGAGAAGTGCGTTATGTTATGAACCTATATTATTTGAAAAGGTATATATACCACCCCTTTGAAATGTAATATAATTAATTAATTCATCCTCATGATATTTTATGTTTCATTTTATGTTATTCCTTCATGATTTTTATTATTCAATTTTTCCAAAGTGGTAATGATTTTATGTTATAATCTCATCTTTTATCGAGATTGTATGTGATCAAGTTTCCAATATTTAAATACCATAATATACCTCTCAATAATTATATTTAAATTTCTTATAATCTTTTTATTAATGATATCTTCATGTTATTATACCATTTTCACTCTTTTTTACTTCAAATAATTAATAAAGAAAATCCATCTTTATTTCTCTCTTCTCTTGGAAATCTGTTTTCTTCAAAACCCTAGTTTTCGAAAATGTTTTCAAAAATGTTTTATTAATATATTTTGATCTCTAAAATAATTTTTTACCTTTTTTTATAAATAAATTTAAAATAATATTCAAGTCATTTTCCAAAACAATTCTTGAATGGATTTTACAAAAAATTTGAAAGGAATATTCATTTTAACATGTATAACATGAAAAAATTTTCAAACATCATCAAAAATCATTTATTGGAAGATTAATTTATCAATTTTCAAAGTTATTTCAAAGAATAATGTCTAAAAAATGATTTAAGTTTTATAAACATTTTTTAAAGGTGATAAGAATATTTACCCCAATAAATGATTAAAATGATTGATCAAAATCATTATTCGTCTAAAATGGAACCCATTGATGTTAATTTTGATTTATTTTGAATATAATCCAAGTATACCATTCATATTATTTCTCTTAATAATTTATATTTTGATTGCAATATTTTTATGAATCTTGTTTCTCTTTTGTTGGTAATTCTATGATTAAATGATTATGAAACCTACTTATTTTTATGAGTTTTTATATGGTGAAATTATTAGAAAAATAGTATCTTTTACACAAGTTATGATATGATGAAATTTTTATGATACATATCTCATTTCATGGATTACAATATAATGAATTTTTATGATCTTTCAGAACACATAAATATGATTTTGATTATAAGGTAGGTGGGACTTATATATTCATCCAATAAATTGGGTTAATATTTATATATATCATGAGATAGACATGGATAGAATGGGGAGTGAACCTATTATAGTAATATTGGGATAGAAAGGGGATTGAACTTGATTATGTAACACAGGATTGGAATAAAGAGTGAACTCATTATAATAAAGGACTTTCCCATTATGATGGCTTTGGTAGTGATCCTTAACAGATA
Organism: Viscum album; assembly: GCA_963277665.1. NCBI lineage: Eukaryota > Viridiplantae > Streptophyta > Magnoliopsida > Santalales > Viscaceae > Viscum > Viscum album. The sequence continues at coordinate 2,112,296,986 of OY728128.1, forward strand.
TAGAAATAATTTTCTATACTTATGTCTATGTCATGAATTCCATACATTATGACAATTTTATGATCTTATATACCATGTTTTTTATTATCTTATGATTCATTTCTTTTGAATAGTAAATATGTACTACTTAACTCATGTATATGATCTTTTATATGCATGGTATGGTTTTAAAATGTTATGTTTGTGTTTTCATACCATTATGTTCATGTTATGCTTACATATCTCCCTTGTTGAACCTTAATGATAATTTTTTCTCACCCATATTGAAGATATGTGTTATGAATGATATTTCTATTCAGATTTATAGTTGAAAATAATTTATTGTGGGATGATGTAGCTCAATTATGGACCAGTGTTTATGCTTCTAAGTTTACAAAGACACTAAACTCCTACGGTCCTTATAAATGTGTTCGTATAATGTAATAAATATTCCTAAAAATGAATTAATTTATATGTATGTATGTTAATCCTAGGTCTTTATAATTGGTATTAAAGGATTTCATTAGTTGTCATTTTGAAAGTAGGATGATAAAACATTAGTAATATCCCTATGTACATGTATAAGGATAAGTCTAAAGATGAGTTAAATAATAAGAAAATTTACAGAAATTTTTATAAAGGATACATTGAGTGGGTTCTAAGAACATACATCCATTTCTAGATACTACAAGTGGTTGGGGATCTGTAATAGATATAAAAAGGCATTACACCCCCCAAAAACATAGTGTTGAGCTATACTTGATCAGGAATTGGTGCACAAAAACAAGCCTTACTATACACCTAATTTGTAACTATTGGAGCATATTCTTTGGAAATTCATAAAATCTTTACAAAATATCATGAAGGATATAAATATAATACAAATATGAATAAAATATGATGAAACTAAAGTGTCAAACATTAAATAATGATTCATTATTTAGAAATCCTACAAGTGATTTTTCGTGATTATGTGGTTCCCCATAATGATTAATATTTCATACACTATGATTTTTGGATTTAGTCAATGGATAGAACCCAAAAAGAACCACATTTATTATGATTGTGATAGAAGTTGTAATGATTGTCCTCTTGATAATACAAACGATATGGGAGATGGAATGAAAAATATTTTTTCTATGTTCACATAGATTTCTCAAGGTTTGAATCATGTTGAACTTCTAAAAATGAAAATGACATAACAAAATTCCATTTATTCCTTCATGAGGCAACATCCACCATCCTTCAATGCAACTATTGATCCAATAGTTGATAAAAATGGATCAGAACAACTGAAAACATATTTAATGTTCTCTAGTTTTCTAGACATGAAAAATTAATTTTGATTGTCTACCATTTGGAAGATCATGTGGATAGATGTTCAAATATTATCAACAATACAAGGTAATGGATGAAATATACTCCATGGATTGGGATATGTTCAATAAATTATTTTTTAATAAGTACATTCCATATGTTCTTTGTGTGAAGATGTAAAATGAGTTCCTTAATTTGATGAAAAAGAATAATGAATCTTTTGGAACCTATGAATATAATTTTACAAGACTTGATAGTTACTCTTCTAGTATTACCATCCAACCTAAAAGTAATTTTGATCAATTTTTTAGTAGATTGAAACCAATTAATCCAAGGTAATTATCTATAATATACTTCATTAGATATGAAGATATTGTTCAATGTTCTATTAACATGAAAATGGAGGATTTAGTTATGTCAATATCGTGGGTTTGGCCTAAAAAAGTAAGATAGAGTTCAAAGGAAAATATAAAACCATGGAGAGAATAATATGATATTTTCTTTATTCACACAATAAGGAGGATTCATAGAGAAAATTTTCATAAATGGATACTAAATTTAGTAAGTATAGAATGGAAGGTCATTAAGAAATGGATTGCTGAAGCGATTGGAAAAATTTAGATAAAATTTGAATAGAGATAAAGTTGTGTAGAATTCCCCTATCCCACTTTAGTGATTCATGTGTAAATTGAATGGTAATTATGCAAAAAAATTCCCAAACCTGAGGGTTGTTGATTGTGATAAACATCCTCAACCACTTAAGCCAAGGGATAAGAGAAAATTTCTTATGATCACTATTTCCAATGAGCGTTAAAATATTTACATAAAGGTGTGCTTACCATTCACTATAGAATTAGTAATGTCTTATTTAACTATGAATCTACCCATTCATTCATATGTAAATAATTTTCTAAGTGTATAAATATTCCAACAAAATTATTTTATGTAGAATTAAAAATGAAAACCCTTAATGGTATGATGATCAAATCTCAAGTCTATGATTCCTATTTGGTTGATGTGGGTGGGAATTTTCTTCCTACAAATCTTATCATTATTCATATAGTTTAATTTGATGTCATTGTATTCCTATATTGGATTTATCTACATAAATCCCATATCAATTTTCAGGGAAGGGATGTCATGATTAATATTCCAATCCAACACATGATCATTTATCAATGTGATGATATGTACACATTTCTTATGGATATTGCATTCATTTAATGGGTCTTAATTCCTTTTCATAAGGGGGTTTTAACTCGTATGGTTTGGGATAAATTCAAAATTGATGATATGTCTAACATACCATTTTTTTTATTCCCTTATGAAATAATATCCCAATCTTACACCAAAATTTTAAGTTGAGTTTTATATATAAAAAATACCCAATTTCACACCAATTTCAAATACTCCCTATAGAAAGACCATGATTGAGTTGCATGAATTGAAGAAGCATATCTAGGAGAAAATTTATAGAGGATTTATTCAGCCAAGTGTGTCACCTTAGGGTTCACTTATTCCCTTCATTAAAAATAAATATTTATTGAAGAAACATTGAATTTATTATTAAGAGTTGTAAAGGATCATAAAAAATAAAAACTAACTTCTTCCCTATATTGATGAATTGTTTAATCAACTTCATAGTGGTCAATACTTTTCCAAGATTGAACTTTGTTCTGAATAGTGTCAATTGAGAGTTAAAAAGGAGAATACACCCAAGATGGAATTCTTTATAGGGTATAGACACTATAAATACATAGTGATGCCTTTCGATTATATTAATTCCCCAGTTTTCTTCATGGATTTAGTTAATAGAGCCTTTTTTGATGACCTTGATCAATTTTTTATAGTCTTTATAGGTGATATTATTATTGGCTCAAAAATAAAGGAAGTTCATGATGATCACTTAGGAATTATACTAATAACCCTAAGGAAAAAATATATGAAAATTTTATAAATTGAGATTTTTTTGTACAAAACGTTTAATGTTTTGTCATATATTCTCAAGAGAGGGAATATAATCAGATCCATCAAAGATTAAGGGCATTGAATGTTCACCCCACCCAATTATAGTGACTAATATCTATAGTTCTCTTGATTTATAAGGATATTATCGATGGTTTATGGAGAATTTATCATGACTATTTGATCCTATAAGAAATTTAACTCATAAGGGAGGCAAGTTCCATTGGATAGATGAATGTGAGGAAAATTTCAAGGAAATGAAGAGAATATCAGTTATCACTTCTATTTTTATTTTACAATGTAGTGTAGAAAGGTTTTTTAATCTATAGTGATACATCCAAGAAGGAATTGGGATGTGTTCTTTTGAAAAATTATATGGTTATTGCTTATGCCTCATGGCAATTGAAGTTTCATGAGAAAAATTTCCCAACTAATGATTTGGAGTTATTTTGTTTTAATTTTTCATTGAATATATGGATTCATTAACATTATGTATAAAAATGTGATATATTTATCGATCATAAAATTTTAAAGTATATATTCACTTAGAAGGAGTTGAATATGTTCCATATAAGATGGTTATATCTGATTAATTATTATAAATGCTAAAAAAATTACCACCCTGGGAAAGAAAACATAGTGTAAGATGATATGAATCAATAGAATCATGATATATAAACTATGATGAGATCACAAAAGATCCAATATTTTTTTAATTGAAAAGGATAGATTTGTAAATCCTAAAGGAAGGGGAAAAATATCATCTTCATTTATTGAATGTTCAACAATTTATCCAATTAAATATTAAATAGAAAAAGAAAAACGGTTTAGATATGAAAAAAAGGTTATACATGTTCACGTTTAAACTTTATCATGATAGAATGATAAGGTTCAGGTACTGTGTATACATTCCATCAATAACAGATTTGAGGAAATATTTGTTATAGGAGGATTATAGTTCTTTATTCTCTATTAATCTGGGATGTATAAATATTTATATATATTTTAAATAATACTTCTTTTTGGGTGATATGAAGAGAGATATCATATATTTTTTATCTCTATTCTTCATATGTTAGTAAGATAAGGCTAGAAAAGAAATTTCTAAGGGGATGTCACATTCATTGCCAATACCATAATGAAAATAGGAAAACATCACCTTGGATTTTTTCTTTGACTCTTAAAAACAACTGAAGGTAATAATGATATATTTCATTCATTTTATCACCTTACTAATATATAAAAACTCATCACTTTTAGAGAATACTTGTATCTGAATTAGCTTCCTAGGATATACATTTAGTGGTAAGGTTTCATGGAGTATCACATTCCATTATATCAGATAAAGATTCAAGGTTCACCTCAATGTTATGGTAAATTACACATAAATATCTTGTTAGGGATTTTTTTTCATCACTGTGTATCATCCTCCCATAGATATTCAATCTTAAAGAATAATTAAAACCCTAGAGGATATATTGAGGTCTTGTTCATTGGGTTACAAATGTGATTGGGATCAACTCCTTAATTAATTTTATTTTTCATAAAATAAAATCTTTTAGTCAAAAATTAATATGGATCCTTATTAATACCTATACGGAACGAAATATAGATATCCAACAAGATAAAATATAGTTGGGGAAATAATGATATTGGGACATAAGATAGTCGAAGAAATGGAAAAAATGATAATTCCATTCGGCATCACATCAAGGAAGCTCGTAGTTAGTAAAAATTTCTTTTGATAATCATTGATGTGGTATATAATTTTTTTTTGTGATAAAGTATTTTTAATAATTTACCCATGGGAAAATATTATAAGATTCTGGGATAATGGGAAACTAAACTTTAGGTATATCAATCCCTTTGAAATTATAAATCATATCAGGGTCATAGATTATGTATTGGTGATTCCATCGAACCTCTCTCAATTCCATGATTTGTTCGAGGTATCTCTCCTAAGTACATAACTAACCATTCACATGTACTAAACTCATAGGTCATACTACTAGAGAAAGATCATTCTTATGAGAAATAACCGATGGAGATTCAGGATCATACAAATAAAGTTATAAAAATCAAGACCAATCACCTGGCCAATGTCTTATCAAAAAATTACTAGTTTAAGGACACCATGTGGGAACATGAAGATACTATAAGGCATAAGTATCCTAATTTTTTTGTATCATAGTAAAACATTTCAAGGTACAAATTTATTTTAAGGGGGGCTAGAATGTAGCACCCTTAGTTTTTATGAATTAATGTTTTTTAAAATAAATAATTTTTTAATGTATTTTGTTACATTAAACAACAATTAAAGTTTACATTACATGAAACCATGGGTTATATTTCACTACATGTAACACTTGTTTATCTTGTGTGGCATATGACATTGAGTTTCAACAAAATCACAATATATTATTACTATAGTCAGTTAAACTCGACTGCTATAACCTAGTCATTAGACTTAGTAAAATTAATAGTAGTAAATAAATTTTAAATATTAATTATAATGGTTTTACATAAAGTAAATATATTGATAATAAAATACATAATTTTTAGTAAAGTCTTCATATGTTTGAAAATATTATTTTCTCAGAGAAACATTATTTATTTATTTTGTGAATAATAATAAAATTTAAATTTTACACTTATAGAAAATGAATTTGATAAAACATAATTAATTTTTTAATTTGATATTTCAAAATTACCTTAGGGTTAATTTTTGGGATTTTTGTGAAAAGTTTCATTTTTTATGAATAGTGAAAACACTAAGTTGTAATTACAAATTACCTTTTCATCTAATATATTTATAAATTAAAAATATATTTTAGTTTTATTTTTAAGATTAATTAGTTCAATTAAACCTCTATTAATCTAATTTATGTCATTTTAATTATTTTATATTTAAATTTAATATAAGAACATTGTAATCTTTTGATCATTTTCACTTTAAAAACTAACTTTCACATAACGCCTATGTGGTTAAGTTATATTAATTTCATTCACTTACATTATTATAATTGGTAAAAATTTATTCATTATTTTTAATAATTATAATTTCTAAATTATAATATATTCAAATTAATTTTTTTAACAATGTTATTAGTAAAACGAATAAAAGTTAATTACAACGATTAAGGTAAATACAAGTTTACTTACCAGTTAAAATTAGAATATAAGGTGTAAAAATTACCCAAAACTTTTTAAAAGACCATTTTATGTCCATATTTTTACCTTATAAATTCTATACTTGATAATGGATAATTATTGGGGCTTTGTGGCATGAAAAAACATGGTTGGAAGTCAATATTTCAAAAAATTACAAATGTGCCACCCACCTCCATTATAAAAGGATACCCATATCCCCCTCTCATCACCCCTTAAACCCCATTTTTTTGGATAATAACCAATTTAATAAATTCTATAATTCCCTAATATAGTATTATAATCCTTTTTTGGGGCATAAATCTAACCCAGGAAGTACATTGGTGAAAACCAAAAGAAGATACCTAGAGAAGAGGTAACGTTTATCAACAAAACATTTTGTTTTATTTCTTCTTAAAACTGATTAAATTGATTTTATTTCATTATTATATTTTAAAAATAGTATATTTAATATTATTACATGTTTCTCTATTAATTTTATGACTTGTGACCACACAAACATCCTCCAAATGGGTTACGAAATCATTTTTCATGTGTAAAGTGGACTACTACCTCATGAACAAGTGCTATTTTTCCATTACCACCACTAAAGGTTTTGAATAATGACTTAACTAATATTTACATGTCATATTTAAGTTATTAATGGTATTAATATGCTTATTTAATTTTTATATAACATGTACCTTCATGATTTCCATTTTTTGGGAATACGCTAACATCGTTCGTGTGTACGGTGAACTACTGCCTCGTGAAGCGATATGATTTGTTCACACATTACATGAAATGTATTAACAATTGGTTGAAAAAAAAGTGATATATATTAAATAAAAAATATTTAATAATAATAAATTATCATTTCATTTTCTTTCTTTTAAACCAATAATAAAATGAAAAACAGCGTTCATGCGTACATACAACCTACCATCTTTATGAATGGTGCATTTCATTTTCTATCACTATAGTTTTCTGAATACTCTAAATAAATATATAATGAATATATATTATAATTATATAATATTCTAAATTTTTTACATGATAAAATCATTATCTCAGTAAGAGGTACAAAAATAACAAGTTAATCCATATATAAAAAAATAAAGAAGTTATTAACTGAGACGTAACAATAACATGGATTTGTATATAAATGGGTAATATAAAGGTATGAAAATAATATATTTTAATATATATATATATACATGAATATGGTTATATTATATATTTATAATAAACTTATATTTAGTATACATAAAGTTTGTACAAGTATGAAGGAAGTCAAGACTTAAAATAAGGGTTTTTCTGGTCTAACTTTTATTTCTAAGAGACTTATTCCTTATTCAACACTTTTTTATTTTTTGTGCTATATATAATACCCTATGAATTTATATATCATTAACCTAACCCATTGAATTATAAATAATTTTTCAATTCATGTTATTTATTCAAATGGATTATAATCCAAAAGTTACTCAAACATTAAGGGATTTTGACAAAATTTTTCTTCTTTGAGACATGTATTATGTTATGCACTTATATTCTTTCAAAGGGTATATATATAGCCCCTTTATCATGTAATGTCAATAATTTTTTAATCCTCATGATATTTTATGTTTCTTTATATTTTATTTCTTCATGGGGTTTATGATTCAATGTTACCAAAGTGGTAAAGATTTTATGTTACAATCTCATCATTTATTGGGATTATTTATGATTAAGTCTAAAATGTTGAAATATAATGATATACCTCTCAATAATTATTATGAATTTTATTCTCTTATGTTTATTCATGATATATTCAAGTAATGGTACCATTTCTTCACTCTTTCATAGTTATATTTTTTAAGATAATGTTTTCAAGAAAATTTGACTTTATTTATCTCTTTGGTCAGAAATATGTTTTTTCAAAACCATATTTTCTAAAATGTTTTCAATTTTTTTATTACTATATTATGATTATTAAAAGAAATATTTACCCATGTTTTACTATTTACAAAAATGTTTTGAAATAAATATTTTTGTATTTTTCAAAAATAAGTCCCATTTTTATTTTATTAAAAATGTGAAGGGATTATTCGTTTTAACATGTATGACAAGAAAAAAAATTAAAAAATAATGACCCATAATTACATAGAAAATTAATTTATCTTTTATAAAATTTACTTTCAATGAAAAAGTTTTTGAAATTATTTTTATGTTTTAAAAATATTCTTTTGAAAGAAGAAAAGATATTTTTTCGCAACAAGTATTTTAAATGATTGATCAAAATAATTTTCCATCTAATATGACACCAATTGATGTTACTTGTGATTTACTGGGGATATGATCTAAGGATACCATTCATATTATTTTCTATTAATGGTTTATGTAGTGATTTCATGGTGTTAATGAAACTTGTTTCTCTTCCATGGGTTATACTATAAGGATATGATTATGAAACATTATTATTTTCATGAGTTTTTTATAATGAGATGATTTTGAAACCCATCGCTTTTCCAGATAATATGATATGATAAAATGTTTATGATACCCATTTCATTTCATGGGTTATGATATGTGGAATTTTTATGATCTTTTAGAACACATAAATATAGATCACATAATGAGATGGGTGGGACCTATATCTCACTCCAATTCATTGGGTAAATATTCATATATCTCATGAGATAGACACAGTTTAAACAGGGATTGAACCAAGTATAGTAATATATGGATATAATAGGGAGTGAACTTCGTTCAATAAGACAGGGTTAGAATTAGGAGTGAACTCAATTAATTAAAACAATTTATTCTCTATGATGTCTTGGGAAGTAAGCCTTGACAAATATGGAAATAATTTTTTATGCTTATGTGTATGCTAAAAAATCCATGCCTTATAATAATGTTAGGTTATTATGGATCATGTTATTTGATTATCTTATGATTCATGTCTTATTAACTAAAAATATTTATTCCTTGAAACATGTATATGATATTTGATATTCAATGTATGGTTTTCTTGCATTATTCTAATATTCTCATACCCTTAAGTTCATGTTATTCTTACATATCTACATTTGTAATCCATACTAATAATCTAATATCACTCTTTATTATGTTTCATTTCTACACTTTGTGAAGATATGTTATGTATTTTATTTTTAATAATGGTTCTAGTTGTGAATAATGTAGTGGGGGATGATGTATCACACCTATAGGCTAGTTTTTATGATTCTATATTTCTAAAGACACTAACCTATTATGGTCCTCAAGCATGTTTTCATGTAATGTAGTAAATATTCGAAAAATGATTTAATTTTCAGGTATTTTAAGAATGAGTCACTATATTAGTCTTCACAAAAAAATTAAACACAATTTTCACTCTCTATTAGTGTTTTTTTGGTATTCTTGAACATAATTCAACATAGATATTTATCTGACTTCTAAATCTACATTATAAAAGTTAAATCTGATCTTGTCCAATTAATTTTCTATATTTACTAGTTTATACAAAAAAATTTGAAAATCATTATCCTTTCCCTTAATTATTTCATATATAATGATATTTTTCATTTTCTTATAATCAAGAAGCTTAATTAAATCATTAACCTCTTTCAGAAACATATATTATTACTTTATCGAATTGTATTTTTTGTTTCTAGAAGACTATTTCTTTGGTTTCATTTTCTAATATTCTTTTACAACTTGAAGATATTTAAAATGAACTCCCTTAACTCTCTCTATATCTCTTTGTCATAAAATTCATTTTAGTTTCTCCATTACTCATATATTCACTACATTTTTACAACTAAAATTTTATACATTTACCTTGGTAATAAGATTCTTTTCATCTATATCATTAAAAGCTTCAACATCTATTTATTCATAAATGTTTTCAATTTATTCATACATAGATAATAAATTTAAACTTTTTTATTTTGATAAATTATTATACATTCCTATAGAGGTGAAATTTTAGTTGTATTATTTCTTTAAGGATATTCTTGGTTATTAAAACTCTTCATTAGTTTCTTCTTCTTATTTCAATTTTGGATAGTTTAGTGTAAATTTTCTAATATCTCCACACTTTAATCATTTTAGTTAATGCTTCCCCGTGTACATTCCCATGCCTATTGTCATTTTCTATAGATAATAGACAAAACATTGTAAATATTTTCATACACTTATTCTTATGAGTCAAAAAATCCATTAATAATCATAAATTCATTTCTATATATTTATCCTCCTTAAAATTTTCAAAATAGATTTATTTTTCATCCTTACCATTATTTTTGGAAACATTTCACTTCTTATTCTAATAAAATATGTGGATATTTTATAAGTCATTAAGATAATGTTTACATGGATCCCTATCTTCATGATCTAAGACTATATAAAGGAAACTATCAAACAAGATGTGTATTATATTATTTATCATGGTTGAATCCTCTAACTACTCACCAAAACATCTAATGGTGCTTATTTTTTCATTAACCCATATGAAAATTACATCTAAAAATCTCTCAACCCACATATTTTGGTTTTTATAGGTCAATATTAAAATATATAGTTTTTCTAAATTCACCTTAGTATAACCATTACAAATATTTTCTATTTTCGCCCATATACCTTTATCATTCTTAATTACTTTTACTTTTGGGAATTCTTTCTCTGATAAGTAATACATTAAGGAATTACAAGAATTCTCATAAATTTCAAGGATCTTTCTATCACTTTTTTATGAGATAACCTTCCGCATGAGGATTAAATATATCAATTGAAACCTCTAAATAATTTATGATTAGTGATAGAAGATAAAGTAGTATATAATCCTTCCAAATATGATAATTTATCCCATAAATCATGTTAATCCACTTTTTGTTCCATAAATTGTAATAGTAAATTATTCAAGACAATAAATTCAGTTTCTAAGTCATGAAATAAATATACAAAAACTTTTAATCAACTTATAAAAAAAATTGAGTCAAGAAATTGAGTCTAGATCTCATAAAACTTGAAAATCCACCCATGGTATAAGTGAGATCACTAAGAGGGGGGATGAATCAGTGATCAAGAGTTATTTTTATGTTATCCTTTCTAAAATATTCATAAACACTAGTAATAGTGGTTCTTAGTTTCTATTAAATGCACACTTGTAAAAATAAACCAATGCATAGAATATTTACAAGGTTCACCTCTCAAAATGAGATGGCTAATCTGTGGTGTGATTCAGAATCACATGTGACGTCACAATCCACTGGTATCATTTTATTGAATAAAATGAGTAGGGTTTATCCATATAATTATTTTATAAGTCTCATAAATATGAATGTGAATCTCATACATTTATTATGATATAATAATGTTTAAAAATAATAGGATAGTTGAACATCACTTTAATACTTCAATCTCATTAACATTATGTTACTTATAATTATCCTACTTGAAATATTATAAATCTATTCTTCTTTCTCTGTTTTTTACAAGGATATGGGTAATAATTTTTTATTCTAATTCAGATCCCTCTATTCAATACAATATACATCCAACATAAAAATATATTATATCTTCTCCCAATTCTTTGATCAATTCTCAACAATCACTTATCCTTCCTTTAAAACATTTATATTCACTATATTTATTGTTATTATTAATTCCATGAAGGATTTTTTAAAATTACAAATACATTCATACACCTCTATAACTTAGGTCCACTATTCAATAATTATTCCATATCTTTCTCAAAATGATTTTTCTCAAATATTTAATTTTAAATTTTTTCAAATATTCCACCATTATCTTATCATTCAAATTATCTACAAATATTTTCACAATAATATCTTAAAAAACACTATGAAGTCTATAGAAGTTAATTAATTTCATTTCATTTTCTATGTGTTCATAATAACAGGTTAGATTCAGGATCTAAAACTCCTCTTTGAATTTTGAAATTCTAGAACATTAACTTAAATCACAACATATTCATGTTATGTTTTATTTTTCAATGAAGATTGAATCACAAAGAATCATCCACTTTTATTTAATTATTTATAATTATTTTCATAAAATATCCATTATTAATAACTTGGGAAAATTTATAATTTCATAAAGTATTTTTCCAGAAACCCTCTCCCAAAGGTACCCCACCTAGGCCAGTAGTGAGAGAAAGGACATAATGATGTCAAAATCCTACCTCTTATAGGCCACCAGTTTACAACTAGTGAAAGTAATATAATATACATACAATTGGATGAATTATCACGGATGAATATAAGGAATGAGATATAACATAATACCACTAAAAACTCATACTCATAATTATTGAAAATTAAGTTCCCAAAACATACATGTAATGTCATACAAACTAAGAAATTTTAAGAAGATACTACAAGTACCAAAATTAAAACCTTTAAAGTGACCCTGAAGCCTAAACAACTATTAAAAAAAATTATGAGCTATTAATTTCCATCCTAATAAAAAACTATCCCTTATGGTGTTGAAAAAAATGTTTATAAAGATGTAAGTTGGGAATAACAGGTCTACTTAGTATAATTCTTCCTAGAGCCTCTCATGAAAAAGATAAAAAAAAGTATACTAAAGCCTAGTGAAAAAACAATTAAAACAAATTCATCAGATAAAAAATCATGCTAAGTTCCCAAAATCACCAAATATCTCTCACCAAGTACCATACATAAGTAATAATTTGATATCCAATATAAGATCAAATGGAGGTACCCCACTACTAGTTCCCCATTGTTTTTTCCACTCCTCCCCAATGTCACACATCCTGATCCATCTCTCTCTAATTAATATTACTTCCTAAAACCTCCTATAAACTGTAACATATCATGAAACTCATGTAACAAATCATTTAATCATCAACATCCACATAAACAAATAGTAAGTAAGTTGTTTTTAGGATCCACCATTGCCTGAATGTCATCTATGATACCTCAAACCATCCTAGCTCTTTCACAAAGTACCTATAATAATGTTTATGATATATATCTTGAGATACATACATGTGAAATAATATAAAGTTGTTACATACCTCTACACACATATATGGTAAAGGTAAACACTATTAATAATAGAACATAATACTAATAAGAGAAGAGAATAGGGAAAGTGGGGGTTGTTATCCATCTGTTCCTCACTAACCTATATGTTGGGGAAAACACCCTTCCAAAGTCCACTGGGTGTCAGTTTCACTACCAAAATCTGTGAGGTGTCATTTGAAAACATATAACATAGGAATATATATAGATCACAACCACACTATGGGAAACTAAAATTCCTTAACCTCAGCTGCATCTATCATCTCTCGAATTCCCAACTTCTACTATTAAGTTCGAGATACCCTATAAATGATGAAACCTATGAAGTTTCTTTCAATTAATTCTTTTTCGTTAAACATTACACATTAAATTAGTTAATATTCAATTATAATTCCCTCTAAGAATAAACCAGCATCTTCCATGGTTCCTTAATAATTATTATTATCACAACATTCTTCCAAGACACTAAACCCATGGGTTAAACTATTTTTTATTCATTAAAATTCTATAATTCTAAATACTCTATGACTATTCCTAAGAAACCATAAAATATGAATAAATACTTCACATAAAACTACATTAAGAATTTTGGAATTAATTATAGAAACAAGAAAATCATCCATTTATACTTTGAAGAAAATTCATTAATAGAAAATTATATCATATTTATGCACAAAAAACAATGGGAAATCCCAAATTCAATCAACTCTATTGGTCCTGGTGCCATCCCCAATACCACAAAGCATATCACCATATATCCTATCATCATACATTCCAAATTATTCATTACATTTAGGCCTCTACACAAATTTTTCATCAGAACATTAGCCTTATTAGGATCCTGTCATGTAATTTAGAAAGTACCCTCATTAAAATCAAACACACAAGGCAGAATGTAAACAAATAGTAAATAAGGAAACTTGTCCCAAAAACCAAGGCATCCAACATTCATAAGAAAATAGGATTGGTTATCCATAAAAATCAACTTTTTCAAACAACCAATTGTTTCCTATATTGAATTAAATGATTCATTTATCAAAGGTTATAGCCATAGGAAATCTAAGGATTCATATATAAATATCTATGAAAACTACTTAATCATACTACACGCATATCTTTTGATCCCATCATTACAAGAAGAAAATTAACAATTAAACATACCTATTTATTATTTATAGAAAATAATTGATATATTTATGTTCCTTATCCAATTTCCAAACACAAAAAACATACTAAACTATAGTATAAATAAGATATAGAACACTATATATAAAATCAAGAGGCAATCCGTCAAAAATATGAGTGATAACTACATCCCAAAACCAATACATGATTTAATTCTAGCTTAATATTTGTTAAGTAAAATTCCATTGTTATCAAAAAATGATAAATCTAGATGACTTTACAATTTCACTTAAAAACTTGAATAATAAACTAATCACCTATATAAATTCAAAAATTCAGTATTCCTCAAGAATGAATAGATGATCAAGAATCAACCACCACTGAATGAAACACTACCAAGACAAATGAAAACTCACATTAAACCTAACATCCATAAGACACAAAGAAACCAATCATATAACTCAAACTTGAAACAGATGGTATTTCCATAATTATCAACTAAACAAAAGAAGTAAAAAAATATAAGAAATAATGTGGATAGGAACATCGAATTAAGAAAACACAATTATCCATGATCCAAGAGTTTATAATCCTAAAAGAAGGGGATCGAGAGGGCACCAAGGGGTCTATAGTCGGCCCAAGTTCAATGTTTATGAAAGTGAAAATATAGGAGGGAGGTTGAGGCCTCTATTTATTAATGAATTATATTGTAATCCACTATGTTGTAGTGACCTCTTACTAGGTAGTGCCTCCCTTGGTCAAACGGAGATCTAAATACCCCATGCCCAGATCCCCCAAAACAAGGTCACTTCTATAACACAATAATTCTTCATAATTATCACCACATATTATGGAATTGAATGGTCCAAAACATGGTGGCTCCAACCACTTTAAAAACTAAAAAAAGTATAATGATGATAAGAACCATAATATTTTGTCCTTACTACTCTTAGTACCATGGAATAGTGAGATATTTCTCTCCATTTTAAATTAGTGAACTCTTGAAGTTCCACACCTAGCACCAAACCCATTCTAGGAATTTCCATACCATTTATTTAACACTAGAGGAACTCCAAAACAAAATCCCTTAAAAACAACTTGACAATAAATTTTCATTATCTTCTCATACTATAAAACCACTAATACAAACACTTGGAACTCAACAACAAAAACGACCTACACTACACTCTCCACAAGTGTGTGGTGACCCTTAGAAATGTCATGTGACTACCCTAGCCTCTAAAATACTTCCAAAATCATCCTTTGGACCACCAAACTGTGAAAAATGTAATTGAATGGCCTTTAAAGGAAACTAAGTCCACACATTTGATACCTTTCAAATGACTCTCATATTCAAAAATAAAAACAAAAACCAAAGAGAATAAAATAAAAGGTTTTATTCAAACAACTACAATATGAGATACCTCTCAAGGATCTCACCATCACAGGAGAAAAACCATATTACTCAGGGGAAAATGTGAAAAATCACACATTACACTCCTAGGGGAGATACCCTTCAATTTGTAGAAATGATATAAATAGGGTATAAAATAATAAAAAACTATCCCATAAGCCAGATAAATTACCATATCTACGAAAAATATTTACAAAATAAGAATTATGCATCAAAATGATCATGATATATTGTGCATAAATATGAATCACATTCACATGTGCTCTTCTCCACACTATTTTGTCTACAAAGGATATTAACTAAGTGAATAGTATACCAATTAAACATCTACTATTAGTGGTCCGGGATCTCTATGGGTTGATCCTCAAAGGTTACATCATCATCAATGACAATATTTCCCCAATCGATGATGCGAAAATCATCATGAAGATATCGGTGAAGATTTGAAAGATTAAAGATATTATAAATATGGATCATATTCAGTGGATGTTTTATCAAATATGTGATGGATAAAAATCAGGAAAACACCCCAAAAGGCCTAAAACATTGAGAATAAATCTTATATTCATGAACAAACCTTTAGTGCCCATGATGAGGAGTCACCTTTAATAAAATATGATCTCCAACATAATACTCTAGAGGTATCCTCTTATGGTCACCATAGAATATATGTCGATCTTGTGTTTCCTCCATCCTCTCACAAATAACCTTAACCATCTTGATCATGATTTTTATAAGTTTTAGAAAATGAAGTATTAACCCTTTTACCCTAGTAGAGAATAATGGAGAACAAAAAGCCCAATCATATAAAGATTCAAATAGTATCACACCAAAGGTTGGTTGAAAACTGTTTTGGTAATAAAATTCAATAAAGGGGAGGTTTGTCACCCATAAACCTCAAAAAATACATGAAAAAAGTGAATAATGTTTCTGCAATAGTCTGGATGATATACACTATCTAATATTCCATCTATAGATGAAAATTATTCATAATGCACAATTGAAATCCAGAGGTTTTATAATGACCTCTCTACACCCTGTAGGTGAAACAAGAATCACAATTATATATGATCATCCTCAAGACTCTATGAATCCTCACCACCTCATCTAGATACATCCTCAAAAAAAGCTCAACTGAGCTCATCTATTTAGTCACTAAAATGTTTGACAATTTAATAAAATGGTACACACTGCCACATGTGGCATCATAGCCTCCCTAATTTCAAGGTAAAACGTTTATTAATTCCATTTAAATGTCCCCCCACATCCATTGTGGAACATTTAATGGATAGAAAAACCCACCGAGAATACAAGGTTCAAACATCACCTTCTCTAAGACAAAACAAATGGACACAAAATTTTCAACTGAAGGCTTTTACCATAGCCACAAAAACTGACCTCTCAAAGCATGGTGCATCTTTTTCACACTAGTATGTACTACTAAATTTGATCTTTAAAACTCATAAATAACTACCTCACACATCACCAAATGATTAAAAATATGCCCCTATAACAACACCCAATGTTGGTCATCCTCAAACTATCCATTAGTGTAATCTCCCTAAGAAACTCTATCCCATCCAATATCCACCTCATAATCCTCAATATAGGTTTCCTCCATGTGATTAATTAAATAAAAATTAACTATTATCTTAAAAATTAATCCTTTGATAATAACCTCTCCCATATTAATATTTATCATGGATATATCTTCCATTACTCTCTATGAATATCCAGCTTCATATACAGAATCACTATGCGGATTCTAGAATAGCACATCAACAAAAAAATTACCCTTTCCTAAGGTATAGGAAATATTAAAGTCAAAATACTATAGTATTTTATCCAATATCATGGTTTAAATTTTAATTCATGATGGTATAAGATATACTTCTGGAACTTATGATCGATGGAAACCAAAAATTATTCACTAATGAGATAGTGTCCCCATTAATTCAAGGGGAACAATATTGTTTCCAACTCAAGATCATGGGAGTAATATTTATGTTAATGGGTTAATAACTGTCATGACTCATAAGAATCAATCTCTATCTTTTGTATCAGAAAATTTCCCTATCCATGATAGAAAGTATCAAATAAAACATCAAATTGAACATCCTCTTCTGGAAAATGAATAACCAAGGCAATGACCATATTCTCTTTTAGAAAATGAAACATAATCAAGCACTAGTGAGTCTACAAGAACACCTAATATTTTCTTATAAAGGATGTTATAGGATTCAAAATCTAAGATAATATTTTTATGAGACTGCTATAACAGCTTGGAAGTTCAATGAAACTCTTCACCTCTAAAAACATATTAGGTGCTTCCCAAGAAACAAATAACTCGAACATTGAAGGATCTATATCTACTCAACATAGGGACATGATGTTACCTATTAAATGAACTTAATGAGCCAAAAATTACAATTTTAAAGCCTTATGAAGAGATTTTAATAATTAATAACTCCTCAAATAACATGTATGTTGTCTATATTCTCCTCCACAAATGTAGTGTACAAAAGGATATTATTGGTTAAAACCACCATGAACGGATCCAAAAACTCTCTTAACCATTCATTCCTAAAGACCCTTAATATAGTTAAATAATTTATCACATAGAATGGAATCATAATGAACAAATATTTACATTAATTACATTGAAAATTATTCTTTGGTATATACTCTTCCTTTACTCACAATTGATCATATCCCAACCGTAGTACTATCTTCAAGAACCAAATAGATCCTTTAATTTTGTCAAAAAAAATTATTTATCAAGGAATATGGATAGTATTTCTTCATTATTACATGACTCACACAATGATAATTGACATATTGGAACATAATTCTATCAGCCTTCTTCTCAAAAAAAAATTATAGTACCCTAAGGTGAAACACTCAGCCGAATAAAACATCACTAGAAGAGATCACTGATCTATATTCACAAATCTGAAAACTCATAAGGTTCCATCCTATATAGTGACATCCAAATCAAAGAGTCTCATTGATATATCTTTATCCCATACTTTATCTCACATCAAGGGGTTAATTCCACAACCTCTTCAAGAAATACATTAAGGTACTCTTCTACAACCCAAGGATCAAAATATCTGTTAAAACTCCATTGAACGTAGCATCAAATCATCCAGAAATGAAGATAATAAAAAAATACATCATTGACCTATATAAGGTTCTATATTTCCATAAAACATAGTAGATCATATATTTTTATCCTATAATTCAATACACCTCCTAATAAAAAACAAGATATCCTATATTAAATACAAGAAAACAATGGAGAGGAAGATATCATATGGCTATATAAGAAAATATAGGATTTCCTCAAAATATTTGTTCTACCCTAACACTAACTCATAATATCTAAATATTTCACATATAAAAGATCAACCTCCATTTGGTGTAGTCATTTACAAGGTCACTAGAAGTCTCTCAACCTCAAGTCCCAAATAATGTTCTCTGGTAGGTGAAATGAAGGAGTGTGTAACTCATGATTCAAACAATGTGTGTACCAAGGTAGAAAACAAGAAAAGGTACCTTTAATGATGTCTGGATTACCTGGTGCTAAAAAATTTATAGAATAAAACTAACCATGATGTACACTAAAACCCATAAATCCCAAATAATGACCCCCTCCATGGTGGAACTCTTCTCTATGATAATGTAGAGAATAATGGTTTTTCCTCTACATGCCTCATCTCACCTCTGATGATGACCATGTATTTTACAAGAAAAAAACAAGATATACGATCCCTTAGAAGGATTTTGAGATCCATTAACCCCATAAAAATGAGATGAGTAGGGATGGGTCCTACCTTTGGCTATCCAAAAATAGCTATGTGCAGATAACTGGGAACCCTAGACCATATCATTACTACAAGAATACTCTTGATAACTCCCAACTCATGATGATCTTGTTTTGTTTATAATCCTATCAAAAATATCTACTATCACCAGATCCTCAAGATATGTCAAGAATAAAAATATGGTGACCTGGAATTGGATCAATGGATATAAAGCCTCCATTAAATTATTCACACATTCCTCCTCATCCAGAATCATGTTCAACGAATATCATAAGAATAATACTGAAACATATCTCAAACTATAGCATGTTATAAATCCCTTGAAGAAGGATAAGCATCATTTGATAACTAGAATATTTTATGGTCTACGTTAGAAATTTATCCGAGAATATCTCCCAAAAAAGGTCACTCCTCACAAACCTTAAGGAACATGAACCACCATATCCTGACTGCCCTACAGAACATCATCACCACCAATGAAACTTAGTACTCCTTTTGAAAAATATATTAAACTAAAGGTTATTTCAAACACCTAAAACAAATACTCTATAACTAAATGAAAAATATATCCCTTATACTTCTAAAAAATTTATTCTTGAAACTCTCATAGTGACCTTCTCTAAGTGTCATGATCATCAACCTCTACCACTTATCGATCTGCTGGAACATTATGGTGAACATATTCTACACGAACCTAATATGTACGTAGACCTAGATTTATATTTGTAAAATAATAAATGGGTATGGTATCATAATTGTGTAATATGGGATATTTAATATTAGTTCTTTCAAGTTCAACCTAACCCCAAAATCATCTCATTTCAAATAAAGTCATAAACAAGAATGATGATTGATCATTTCCTAGGCATCTACCCCACAACTAGCATCAGGTTTCTTTGTAGTCTCAGTAAACATAAAGGTCCTTTCATCAGATAATAGGGGGATTAGAAACCCATTTCCTAGCCATTTTACATTGTTTACATCACATGTTAGGCTCATCTGTCACTATTTCCTTACAAACCCATTCATTCCTCACCTATGACAACCTCCAAACACCATAATATCCTTCAAATTGACCTTTCCCATCACTCTATCACTACCCCTTCCACCCAAAGGTTCCCCTGTTAGACCAGAAATGATATAAGGGAGATAATGATTCTTGAATCCCACCTCCAACAGTCCATGTCTTAGTGATTGGTGATAAGGATATAACATACACACAATGGGAGGAATTAACATCTAAAAAATAAAGAATTAGAGATAAGATAAAACCACTAAAAAAAATTTTTTATAAAAAATATTAAAACATACATGTAATGTCATATATATTGAACAAATAAAAAATTAAACTAGAACTACCAAAGGTAAAACCACTATAGAGATCTCAATGACCAAATAGAACCTAGATAACTCCATCTAAAATTAATGTCTAACCGAATTATAAACCAACTTATGAAATTCTAGAAAAAAATTTGTATAGAAATATAGTGAACATAACATGTATACTCAGTAGGACAATCCCCATATCCTCTCTTCAAAGAGATAAAGGAATCATACTAAAGACTAGTGAAAAAAATATTAAAACTTAATCATAACATAAATAGATATGATATGTTTCTATCCTCACCAAGGACCATTTAAAATGTATCATATTCATGTAATAATATAGTATCCAATATAATATTATATAAAGGTACCTCGCTTCCACTTCCCCAATGGATTTCCAATCTTCCCCAATATCACACATCTTGATCCATCTCTCTCTAATAAAAACCATAATTCCTGAAATTCCCTAAAACCAATATCATATCATGCCCCTCATATTACACATCATCTATTCATCAACATCCACATATCTAGATATTATCTAAGTAGTTTTTTGGGATCCACCATATCCTATACATCATTTAGTATACCTCAAGTCATCACATCTCATAGACAACATAATTATAAGAATCCATTGGATACTATTTCTGAATATACATGTGTGTGAAATAACCACAAGACATTATATACCTCTAGAGACATATATAGGAAAGGTAACCACTATAAAAACATGTACATAGTACTACTAGGAGAAGAGATAAGGGAGAAATTTGGTAGTCATCCATCCATTCATTTCTAACCTTGATGTTGGTGAAAATACCCTTTCATTGTCCATTGAGTGTTAGTCGCACTAACAAATTTGATGGAGTAGCATGTGAAAACATGTAACACGATAATATATATAGATCACAACTACACTATGGGATTATACCTAGACATAACCTCAACTATGAAAATTGCCTCTTAGACAACCAATTTCTACCATTATGGACTATAAATCCTATAATCATAGAAACCTTTAAATAGTCTTTCAATTAATTATTTTATATTAAATATTCACATTTCAAAAATTACCATACAATTTCCATGTCCTCCATGAATAAAATAACATCTTCTAAGGTTACACAGGAATTATCTTTATCACAACATTCTATAAAGTCAGTAACCGCATGGGTTAAAATATATATTATTCATTAATATTCCATAATTCCATGTACTCTAGTACTCATCCTAAGATACTATAAATTATGTATAAACTATCCACATCCATAAATGTTAAAAATTGAGAAAAGGAATAGAAAAATTAAGCAACCCATATATATAACCTTTATAGAAAATCTATTAATATTAAATCTTCCCAGTTTTCAACACAACAAACAATGAGGAAGCACAACATCAATCTGCTCTATCAGTCCCGATTCTATCCTCAATACCACCATATATATCACTATCTATCCCAACATCACAGGTTCCCTCTACTACCACAAAACTAAGCCTCCCCAACCATATATAATGGGGAAACTAGGCCCTAAAACCAAGGAATCCACTATTTATAAAAAAATGGGCTTGATTGGCTCTAAACAGTTGTCTTTATCAAATAATTTGTTTTACTATCATAAATTAATCAATTCATTTATCAAAATTTATAAAAATATGAAACCTAAGGAATATTATAAAAACATATACGAAAAATATTTAAACATACTGCAAGCATAACATCTAATTCCATCATTATAAGAAGAACCATAACAATTAAACATTACCCTTTATTATTTATCCAAATAAAATTACCAGATATATGTTATTTCTCCAATTTATAAACTAAAAAACATGTTAAACCATAGAATAAAAAATATATAGGACATTATCATGAAAATCAAGATGCAAATCATTAACACATCATAAAAACATGTGATCATTGTAACCTAAAACTAATTCTTTATTTAATTTTGGTGTTATATTCAATAAGGTTAAATCCACAGTTACCCAAAGACATAAATCCTGATAAATTTACAATTCAAATAGAATGAATAGAAGAAATGAATATCATTCCTCAGTTTATAATTTCAATGTTCTGTGATCAATAATTATTGATTAAGGATCAACTACCACTGAACAAAACAATACTAGGACGAAGAAAAACTTATAATAACTAAAATTTTAAATCCACCATAAAATCATACTCAAAATTCATTCCCCATACTAAGGGTATTTCCACAAAAATAACCAAGAGAAAAAAGAAAAAATAAGAGGATAAAGAATTGGTAAAGGTACCTCAAATCAAGATCACTCAGTTCTCTATGATCCAAGAGTTTAGAATCCTAAAAAGGGGTGATAAAGATGGATACAAGGGGTATAGAGTAAGATCAATTTTGAAGTAGAATACGGGGAACTGAGAGGGTGGATTTTGAACCCCCTATTTATAGAGGAAGTCACCTATACTCTACTATAGCATGGTGACCCTTTATTATGTTGTTGTTCTCTTGGTCAAAGAGAGATCCAAATCTCTCATTCCCAGATCCCCCAAAAACCGAATGTTCCAAAAATATATTAAATCCATTTTAACTATAATTATGGCCTAATACATAGTGTTTTACAATTTTTGGTGACTCCTCTAACCTATTACTTGACCATAAAAATTATTATGGCACTATGAACCGAGTCATTTTATCCTAGCCAATCTCAGAACCATAGTGTGATGAGATCATACTCCTCATTTTATATAGGTCATATCCTGAAGTTCCGCACATAAAACCACACCAATACTAGGTGTTTCGACTCTAATTTTTTTACATAGGAGGATATCCAAAATGATACACCAATCAAAATAGATTAGAAAATATTTTTTTTCATTATAACATAATCCATCACCACACAACCAACAACTATGCACTCAATGCCCAAAAATTCAAGCACTACACAATCCACTAAGGTGTGGGGACCCATAGAAAGTTCACGAAACTACCATTTCCTTCAAAACACTTCCAAACACTTCTTCATCACCACCAAGACATGAAAAAATGAAAATGGACATTAGGGAAATTGGGCACTCACAATATCTAACTCTTAAAAAGTCTATACTTACTCTTCCAAATTATATAATTACTCTTATAAAGTTTTGTTTAATCTTATGAATTCTATTTTACATTTAAATAGTTAAATTTTCTTCATATGTGTTGGTATAAAATTTCAAAGTAATTTATTTACTATTTTTAAGTGTCATTGAACTCTTCCAAAGTGGAAATTTTCTTTTCTTAAGTCTATGTTTACACTTCCAAAATAATATACAACACATACTAAGTCTATAATTACTATTTTAAATTTACCAAATACTCTTATAGAGTAACAAGTTACTCTTAATAAGTCACAATAAACTCATCTAAAGTAATTCCATTGCTATATTTTCAATATTTTCTACATTGGATGACCATTCAAATGTTTTGAGGTCTGAAAAAAAATTCATCCCAGAATTAAATACTCTCAAATACTTCAAAATACAAAAAAAATATTTCCAACTCCCCCAAACATAAAAAAAATCCTTCACCTCACATATTAAAAATTATTTTTTAAGATTTTGAATACGATTTATCCATTAAAAAAATCATACCCAATAAACATATCCACTTTAAACTTATTCAAATCATATTCACTAAATAAATTCCCAATCCTAGAGCACTTGTTCTTCAAAATCAATAACATAATAGATTCAATAAGTTCTCGATATATTTTGTCCTCAACATAAATTAATTTCATAATATCAACATCAATTCATGAATCTAGTATGAACACCATGAAACACACACTATGAAACACACACCATGAAACACACACTATGAAACACACACCATTATCAAATCCACATTATTCATCACCATGAAACACAGACCAGTGTCAAATCCACATTATATAGAAAAACCTAGAAACCTAAAAATTTAATAATTTTGTTGCCATCAAAATCCAACAAAGTATGTTAGTATCCACAAAAAACCTATGAAT
Source organism: Viscum album (assembly GCA_963277665.1). NCBI lineage: Eukaryota > Viridiplantae > Streptophyta > Magnoliopsida > Santalales > Viscaceae > Viscum > Viscum album. The sequence continues at coordinate 2,112,322,134 of OY728128.1, forward strand.
CCAAACATTGAAACTATAAGAAATAAAAATTTAAAACCTCCTATTAAATTCATCAAAATACCCAATCCATTTCATAAATCCATTTCAATAATCAACAATTTTTTTTAATACAGTGTTTTTAAAATAACATTTTATAACATATTAAAAAATATTAGAGACATTTTATCAAAAATTCATGGTTTATCACAAAACGGTAAATGTGTGGAGCCACCTAACTAACATCACTTACATAATTTCATTCTCATGCATTCCAGGCATCATAAAACTCATATAATACCAACTTATGAAAAAACAAATTATATAATTAACATCTCAAAAAAATCCACCAAAATCCAAAACTAAAGAAATAATCACCTATATTTCAACCATAATTAATAACAATTCCAATAACATAAAATATTCACAAATAACTCTCAAGTAACCTTTCCTAACTTAGGATTTAACAATCACATTTCTTTCATGACTTAATGAAATTGTCAATCCAAATCCCAGAAATATTTTGTCAAATAATGGGATAATTAAGAGGCAAAGAAAGAGATAGGTAAGAGGGGGATTTACCTATGATTTTCGACTCAAACACCATATCATAAAAAATGATATATATAGATGATTTTTTGTCAACCAAATAGACTAAAAAATTTCCATACAAGAGTTGGGGTAGATATGGCAAAGGAAATTGGGTATTTTCGGTACAAAAAGGAATTTTTTAGGAATTTTTAATGGTTTCATTGGTATCTGGAATGGGTGGTAGACCATTCACCTACCCATGCATCATATATTTTCTTCACATTAGAATAGTGTAGTCTTTAGTGCACCCATATTTCTATGAGTAATAATATAGAGACATTATAAAACATAAAATTTCAATATAAACTCCATAAAACGTCACCACCAAACTAAATAATAAATCTATGTCCTTTTAATAATCAAAACCATGAAAAAAAATTGACATAAAAAATTCAATTTTATCCCCCCCCCTCTGCCTGACACATTCTTAACACTTAACTAAACATGCACTAGTATCCCTGTAAACCTTCCCTTGGAATCACATGGACATTCCTCAACCAAAAAAACCCTCCCTTAATATTTCATGTAACAAACCATATCCATATAGGTTGATAAATTCTAGTGGAATTTGAATTTTTGACTCTCGAGTAGGGGTCATTTTATGAACTAAAATTTTGATAGAGAATCTGAGGGTTGGGGATACCCCAAATAATCTATTTGTATATGCTTTGAGTCATATGTGATGACTCAGGTTCTTGAGGGTGGTATTTTAAAAAAATTTATTGGATGGATTTATGTAAGGGGAAGTCCATTACATGGTTGGTACTTTTCCAAAAATTTTCAAGGTCCAGTGCTAGAGAAAGGGGCCTGAAAGAAATCTATGTGATGAACCTTTCATGGGTTACCCATAAATGGATAACTGTTATGGGGAAATTCTTACATGAATAACCCATATGGGGTCATATTTATGTGATGACCCTAATGGATCATCTACATATGGATGAACCTTTTGGGGTCATCCTTTTGGAGTATGACCCTTATGAGTTCATCCTTATAGTTGGTGGACATTATTGGTCATCCTTATGACGTATTTCCCTAATGGGGTCAAAATTTTCATAAGTATCATCCTTATATGGTTGAACCTGATGGGTTCATCCTTACACATATAGATTAACCTTACATGGATAACCATTATAAGTTATCCTCATGATGGATAACCCTTACGAGGTCATCCTTACAGTGATGAACCTTATTGTTTCATCTGTACTTATGATGACCCTTATATGATCAATGTTTCTTTTTTCTAAAATAGTATATAAAAGTTTAAAATTTTTAATTTAAGGGATTTTGGGGTGTTTTTTACCAATACTTTGGGGGATTGACCAGGAAGGGGGATCTCATCATTCACATTTATTCAAGTTGGATTTTTACCTTTATTACTATTGGAATCAAATATTGTTTGACCCAATGGAATGCTTGAGGTTAACCATACACTCCTGGTTGATTTTTCCTTGGTTTCTTCCCCTCTTTATCACTGTTAACTTGTGCTACCTGATTTAGGTAGTTAAAAATGATTCCATCGGAGCATGGTGGAATCATCTGATATCATGAAGACTTTTCTTATATTATCTAAAATACATCTTGAGAGTTTGATCTCACTAGGATTAGTTTTTATTTAAATAGGCATGTCACTACTATGATATTATTTATGTTTTCTAGTTTTTTGAGTGCAATAATTATTTTATTGGAATGATAAATTGGATTTTTGGGTATTAAAGTTCTGGATGGATGTAAATAGTGGTTCACACCTCTTTTCCCCCAAACTGGACCTTATAAATTTACCCAATGTGTTATTAGGCATTATACCTAACTGAATAAAATTGTAAAAGTAATTATAAATTGTTTTTATTTATTTAATTAAACGTTGTACCTCAAAATAGGGCTTTGTTTTGTGATGCAAGAATGGGTGAGGCTAAGATGAGCTTCAATAAGGGAAACCAATATTTCTTTAAATATATTAACTATAACAACCTATAATTCTTATCAATGGAATTTCCCATATTTTATAAATGTTTCATATTTAGTAACATAATATTATATAGATCACTTGTAATGAATATTTAAAACTGATGCATTTTATTATATTATTTTGAACATGGTGGATAATTATTTCCATAATATCTGAAAACATTTTAATGGGATAAAAAATATAAAATATGATAACTATAATATAATAATTTGGATTTGATCGATACATGAGAATAATTGCACTCCAAAACAACACAATATATACAAAACAATATATTAGTAATATATCATTTATCTTTAAAATGATATATATAAAACCTTGATAGAAAATAGAATCCAATGAAGAGTGAATTAAATATGAGTTATTTATCGAAATTAGGGAACTCATATCACTATTAAAAATCTTACCATTGGAATAGTTATTTGACCAATGGAAAAGTAATATAATCCTTGGAATAATAATCTTACCATTAGAAATAGTAACCTAACTGTTATAATAGTATCCTTTCCTATGTAAGTGTAAAATAATATTTAAGTATCTTATAAAATAAAAATATGGCATATTTATATCATGATACAAGAAAATAAATGTTTTAAAACTGAAAAAATTATTGTATGTATTTCAATAAAATATAAATGTTTTATTTAAATATTTATAAGAATTATAATGATATAAAAAATTATTGTTCTCATAAAATGTGTTTATAAAATAATATTAAGTAGTATTATAATTATAATATAATTTTATGAGACCATAAATCATTTTAAAAAGGGTCATAAAATTGGTCATAATAATAATATCATTATTTTTAAAAATAAATATATAGTTTAATTAAAAATTAAATTCCATATATTTAGAAAAATATTTTAATTAAATGGATATCATTTTTTAATGTAAATTTCAAAAAATGGTAATGGTGAATATTTGATATTTTTCTAAAATAGTTGAATGTTTGGTGAATAGTGAAATATTGTAAAATATTGTAATTAAAATTATATGTTAAATACATTATTTATTGAATATGGGATAATGTAATACCAAATTAGTTTGAAATCACATACACCATTTATTGTATATAGTCACAAGATTCACCATTATTATTTTTATTATGCTGAAATAATAAAATATTGCATATAATATTCAAAAAACACCCCTCTCCACCACTTATAAATACAACCCCACACTAAACCTTCTCCTTAAAACTTTTAAGACTTGGATCTTACCAAAAATATTCTAAAATCTCCCCCAATATCTCTACCCATATCCCTTGAATCCATTTTCACAATAAAGACCATCCCATAGAGCCTTATGGGGTAGCATATGATGAGATAACCAAAGTGGGATGTAAATTCTCCACAAAAAAACATTCAATTTTATTCTTCTTCTACCACCGAAATATATTTTACATGATCCTATAAATTGTAACATTAGTATCCAAAATATAGTGATGTTTTATTATTATATCGGTATATCTATCTTCATCCCCACCTTAATTTAATTCTAAAATTAAAATTTTGGTTCACAATATGGTTTGTTCATCGCCTCTATGAACAATGTACTTCAAATTCTCCACCAACCTAAAGTTAAATTATACAAATACTATTATGGTTAAATATGATGATGATAAGTCTGTTATATTTTATTTCATATTATTGAATCAATATATACCTATAATATTAAATAAAATAAATCTTATTCAGGATGGTTGGTAAAATATTCTAGATGAACTAACCATATAACATATACTTTTGTACAAAATGAACCATCCTTATGTCATAAAAAATATGTATATTTGGTAAAATTTATATTTCTTTAAGTACATGAATATAATTTCATTTCACATTATATTTTGTGTCTCATTTGAAAAAAAAACTTCAATAATTATCCACAAGTGATCCGGCCTTAGAGTCAGGAAATGAATTCCCTCATAATAATGAAAATAAACTTTATATCTCACTAAAATGGTTATAAATGAACATAATATAATTTTATTAAATAAAATATAGATTTAAAATTAATTAATTAATTAAATTTTGTTATTCAATATTTTAATAGAAAGTGTATAATGATTCTAGAACCTAAGTTAAGGGGTCTCTCTAAAACACACTATTTTCTTTGGGTATTGACCATTCTCTCTCTAAATAAATTTCTCTATAAATTTGAAATATGTGATGCTTAAAAATTTTCTATATATGTTTCTTACATATATACCTCGATTATTCTTTATTAAATTTATGGGTTTATACATTCCATCAGTTTATTTATAAATTCCTTCTTTAAAATCAAACCTGATTGAGGGGAACCTTTTTCGTAGTTAATCATTTTATGTAATACTCATTTAAAGTCATTATTATCAGTAATTATTTAATTAAATAACGTAATATTTTAATGATAAAAATTATTTTTTACCTCTATTTATGAAATAAAAATCCATATAAATTCTTTCTTCAAAACTGTTTAATTGATTCCTTAAAACACCATATTAAAAGTTCATTTCTATACCCAATTCCCTAACATTTATCTTGAATTTTTTTCATACGAATACCATATATTGAAACAATTATTATTTATTCTAATATGAATGAAAAAAATATTTAATTCCATCTTCTATTTTAAATCATTATGAAATTACCTACGATAGTGATATAAGGCAAATATTGTGTATCCCATTTCTTTCTTTGGTTATTTATTTTGTCGATTCCATACATTTGATTTCATTTTGTGGAACTTATATTATTGTACATGTTATTATGTGTGCAAATATTTATATATACAATGAATTAGGTAATGATAATATCTCAATAGATGAAATATATTGGATAAGGGAACAAACCTAATCCTTGATGATACTCTTTCCATCATTGATGTTGTCTTGGAAGTTAGCCTTGACTTATGCTTCTGCCATGTTTTTTGTTGCAGCCAAATTTCTATAATTCTATGAGATTATGATTCAATGATATTAATTTAACTCTCTAATATTATTATTTTAAGAACGCATACATTCTTTTCAGGTATGTTTTTCCTTTTCTGGTCTTTTTTGTGAAAAAGGAGAAAATCTGGAAATTTTTAGAGCACACACCGTGTACTTTATAAGTACATGTCGTGTAATTCGAAGCTGCATGAGGCTGTGTGCTGGCTATGTCCAGGCCACACACACGGCCATGTGGGTGATGTAGAGGCCCCTTAAAGAGGATTACGGAAAACCAAAGTTCACATTATGTACTCCAAAAGTACACGCCGTGTACTTTTCTTTTTATTTCATTAATCAGACCGGGTCGCATCTTAACCATGTTTTTGTCTTCTTCTTCTCTTAATTCCATACAGGGCGTCTGAGGTTGTTGAATCTCTACTGAGCCATCGATCCATCACCGATTCTCCGAATCGAACGCCGTCAGTTGCAATAGAATTATAGCAGTGAGTTCTTGGTTCTTCTTTGGCCTCATTTCCTATTTCATCCTCTCATGTGAGTTATCTAAGGTTGAACATTTTAGACATTTTTATAGATCTACTCTGTTCTAGGCCGATTCACAAGCCGAGGTTCAAGTATATCAATCTATGAGGATCGAGGTAGGTGGTTTGATGCCCTATGTTGAATGTCTTTGAGTTTTATGCAAAAGCGTCGGATATCCATGTATCGGGTATCTCGGGTTAGGGTTTTGAACCTGTTTCTTTTTATGCCTTAGATTTCTTGTTTTCTTGAGGTTATTAGATGAATAATTTTTGCTTGTTATCATGTTCAAGGATCACCCCATGGGTGTTTCCCTTCGTTTTGGTTATTTATCACTATTTGGCTTAGGTTGCCTATGAGTAAAAGCTTACTGCATTGATTGTTTGACTTGGTATGAATGATTGCATGTATTTTCTATTGTTTAAATTCTTTTGTTTCATTGTAGCTATTATCCAAGTATTTGTTAAACATACTTAGGGCTACTATGAATCGTTTTCATATGATTGCTTTTACTCAGGGTTGGGGGGACCTGGTGTAGTTAGACCATAGGGGGAATTGACATTGAGTGCTTCCTCATAGGGCATGTTTAGTTATTACCATTGCGAGACCATAAGGGGGATTGAATTTGTTCTCTCTCATAGGGTCTGATAATTATCAAATCGATACTAAAGGGGGAATTAGACATAAGTGCTTCCTCATAGAGTCTGTATTATCGATGCAAGGCCAAATGGGGGAATTGACGTTGAGTGCTTCCTCAGAGTGTCTTTTCTTTTGATCGAATTCTTAACCATAAGGGCCTGCCCACATGAGCCACCAAGAGGGTTAGTGTAATAAATATTGTTGGTTGGTTGTGATGATTCCACCAAGCCAATGAACAAGCTTGGTGTTGTATTGCTTGTAGTTTAGCTAGTCTATTGAGATCCTTGTTGTGTTACTTGCTATGACTTTGGACTATAGATCTTTTTTCTAGATTCTTTGGTTGATGATTTAATGATTGAATTAAATTAACAAATAAATTTGAATGGATAATTGTAGGATTGTTTACTTTAGTGAACCCAATTTCTCTGCTGCATTTATTTCCATTACTTTTGTTTTATTGTTCACTGATAGTAGGGCACATATCTTTTGGTGGTTAACTACTGGGATTAGTCTCACACCCTGTTTGGGTCCTAATTTACGGTGCAAACAGGCTATATGGTTGCAGGTGTGGATAGAGATTGTGGCCCTTCTACGTCAGGAGCTTGATTGCTGGTGAGAGGTGGAGAGCATGGGACCGAGCTTAGGCTTGCGTTGCTGTTGGAGTTTACTGTTTACTTTTCCTACTTGGGTTTCAGTTGTATTTCTGCACGTTGTTTTGTTTACTACATTCCAAATATACATTTATTACATTATAAATTGCTCCCGCTATTTAGTTTCAGTTGTCATGTGTTGTTTACTGCTTCTGCTATTGTTTATTATTTCCTTCTAATGCATACTTTACCAAATGAGGGAATACTTTCCCCAGTGAATCATCAAGGCCCTCTCTGCTAGTCAGAAGCCTCTGGAAAATGGGGAAATATACTTGAGTTCATGTGGCGAACTGGGTACGGGGCCCCAATTGAGTGGCTTCAGATTCAGGTCGTTACAAAGTGGTATCAGAGGAGGTTTTCTTTCTTGTCTATTTCCTTATTGTTTGGTGTCAATAGACAGAGATAGGAAGGAAGGGGTAGTTGGTACTTAACTATGCCTGGGAGTAATTAAACTGTGTATAGGGAAAAGTTATACTACCTCGTAATTGCACTTTTTTGTTTTTGCAAGTGTTACAGTTGATTATATTTCACCATTGCGTGATGCACTTTTTTTTTGTGTTGTTACAGTTTATATGATTGCAGTTATATTTTGTTACAGCCCTATGACATAATGGTATTCCATATCATGCATCATATAGGGACCAGTTATAAAAACCACATGTCATGTATTTTACCTTGCCATCTAGGGTGCATTATAATTTTATTGATGTTGTGATAGATGTCATGATAGATTATGCATGATGTTGTGACAGTTGTTGTGATAGAGATACCTGCTATGCTGATAGGGTATTGTTTATTTTACAGCTTATTTAGCATGGACGCCAAGCTTTGGTCTTAGAGGTGTTATGGGCCCTTGAGGATCAGAATTTGGAAGATCATGGGGTTATCATACTATTTACTTATTATATGCATTGTTATGATGTCAAGATTTGATTCGCGGAGAGTATGGCCCCTCACAGATCGGAATTTGACACATAGGTGCTAGTTTTCAATGTTTTTCAGTGGTTTTGGGGAGTTTCGTATGATTACTACCCAAAAACCCAAATAAAATGGTGTGTGGCCTTCTGAACACATTCCATGTGTTTGTCTGTTCGCGAAGAACAGCTTTTCATGGTTACACATGTGAACATTGAAGTACACGCCCAATAATCTTCTTCTGTGTTATCCAACCATGTAGTTGAATACATGGGCTGGAAAATCTCGGGAACAACATGTCATGTACCATGTTGACATGTCGTGTAGTAATGGTCTGTATGACCCAGCCGTGTAGTTGAATACATGGGTTGGAAACCCTTAGGGACAACCCGACGTGTACATTGTTGACACGCTGTGTAGTTTTGGTCAGTGTACCAGTTTGTGTGAATAACGACATAGACAGGGGAAAAACCTTAAGGACATGTCGTGTAGTCGATAGACATGCCACGTGGTCCTTGGCTAGGACATTCTGTGTGACTTAGTCGTGTAGGAGTAACCGGGAAGGAGGAAGAAGGACGGTACACGCCGTGTATATGAAAGAAAATGCCGTGTAGTTTGGGTTTACACAGCCATCTTGGACGGTGTACACACCCAAGTAAAAGATTTATAGAACATGCCATGTATAGGGACTACACACCGTGTAACCATGTTATTCCAGTTTTAAGATTTTTTCTCTATTATATTCCATTTTCACTCTCTTAAGTTGAAATTATGCACATTGTTAATAAATGTGTGCTTTTGACCTTATAGAGTATGCCGCCAAGACGTCCTCCCGTTGCACGTCAGGGATATGACGATGATCGTACGCTGGATCTGGCCCAGGAAGTTATCTCGGATACTGGGGCAGACGCACAGTTCCATGAGGGAATCATGAGGTTCATACAGACCTTTTAGGGAGCTCAACAACCTGACCAGACTATGGCAGAGCTTACACAAGTCTTCCAGCAGCATCATCCTCCCATGTTCTCAGAGGATGGAGGACCTCAGGTTGCTGAATCCCAGTTCGAAGCTATGGTTTCTATCTTTGATCATCTCAATACACCCCCAAACAAAAGGGTGAATCTCGCAACTTACATGTTGCGAGATTCTGCAAAGAGATGGTGGGATGTAGTTTCTCAGGCAGGGCATCAGTAGATTGTTTCTTGGGACGAGTTTCTGTGTACGTTCTAGGACTACTTCTACCCGGAGACACTGAGGGCTGATAGAGCCAGAGATTTCATGAATCGGTAGCAAGGTACACTATCAGTTATGGATTATTTATCCTGTTTCACTAAGTTACAGCGTTTCACTCCCGTTTTGGAGAATGAAGAGCTCTTTTTAGCGAGGAAGTTTGAGGAGGACCTCAGACCAGAGATTAGATCATATGTAATAATCTTCCAGTTGACATATATTTCTTTGATATTTTACCAGGAATTCATCACAGAGAGTAATATAAGGGATAATGGAGTAGTGAGCCACGGCGGTTCAGCATCCAGAGTCTATACCCTTCCTACTGACAGCAGGAAGCGCCACCGAGAGTCTACACGAGGTGACTCGAGGAATCGAGATGTTCCTTCAAATAGCAAGTTTGTGTGCTACCAGTGTGGGAAGGATGGGAATAAGAATACATAGTGCCCGATGGACCCATTAGAGTGCCAATCTTGTGGCAAGATGGGTCATCTTCAGTGGTTTTTAAAGGTTCTTCTTCCAGTAGATAGTGAAGGAGGATCAGTTTCGACTACGCATACAGGATCAGGTGTACCAGTTCCACAGCAGACTGAAGGCTGGAGTTCTACAGGCCGTTCACACCAAGGTAGAGGTCGTGGATGCAGTGGTTAGGCTCAAGGAGGATCAGCTGAGGGATCTCAGGCTACTACACAAGGTTGTGGTTCTGGCCAGACGTTTGTTGTAGAGCAAATTCATCGGAAGCAGGATCCTGAACCTTCCACAGTGCAAGGTACAATCTTAGTATCCTTAGTTTTATCTTCTTCACTTTTCAATACAGTATATTGTCATAGCTTTATTCTTGTGCACACAGTGGAGAGACTTAGACTTACTGTCATTACTTCTGAGGATATGATGACACTAGACACTCCCTTAGGACTTAGAACTGCTAGTGTGCGTCAATGCAAGGAGTTCCCCCTTGAGGTTGGTGGGTGTCACTTCTTGTGGGATCTTTATGTATTAGAGATGAAAGTTTATGATGTCATTCTCTGAAACGACTATCTAGTTCCTTTTCAGGCCCTTGTTTATTGCTATCGTTGTAGGGTTAGTTTCACATCACCAGAAGGAAGATCTTTTCTTCACAAGGGAGAAAGGGATTTCCAGTCAAGCAGAGCTGGACCAGAGCACCAGGGTTGGGCGGTGTAACATCCCAGATTACTAGTTTATATCTGGATGATTAGGGGACTTCTTAGATGAATTATCCTCCAGCGGTTGATTGTTTTCTGGATTTCTTTCTAGAAGACTTTTTAGGGTTGCCTCCAGAGCATGAGGTAGACTTATCTATTGAGTTTGTGCCAGGAGAAGCATCGGTATCTATACCTCCTTATAGGATGTCTATGCCTGAGTTGAAAGAGCTCAAGATGATGTTGGAGGAGTTGCAGGCAAAGGGTTTTATCTGACCCAGTACTTCTCCTTGGGGTTCAACTATTTTATTTGCGAAGAAGGTGGATGGTACTTTATGGCTTTGTGTGGATTATCGGAAGCTGAACCAGTTAACAGTCAAGAACTGATATCCCTTACAAAGGATTGATGATCTTTTTTATCAGCTTTGAGGAGAAAGAGTGTTCTCGAAGATTGACTTGAGATCCGACTACCATCAGTTGCAGGCCAGACCATATGATATACCTCTTACAGACTTCTGGAGCAGGTATGGTCTGTACAAGTATTTTGTTATGCCGTTTGGTCTCATGAATGCGCCAACAGTCTTCATGGCACTAATGAATAGATTTTTCCAACCTTACCTGGATTACTTCATGGTGGTTTTCGTGGATGATATGTTGGTGTACTCTCACACTCGACATGACTGTGCTATCCATCTTGATATCGTATTGAGTACACTGAGAGTACATCATTTATTTGATAAGATATCTAAGTGCCACTTCTAGATGGACAAGATTCACTTCCTCGATCATGTCATCTACGAGACAGGATTATCAGTAGACCTAGAGAATGTGAGAGCGGTAGTTACCTGGGCACAACCGAAGAATTTCTTCCAGTTACAGAGTTTATAAGGACTGGATGGTTACTACAGGTGGTTTATACATGACTTCTCATGATTGGAATCACCATTGATGGGCTTGACTAAGAATGGTGTGAAGTATGTTTGGTCAGAAGCCTATGATTCAGCCTTTCAAGAGCTGAAGGAGAGATTGACTTCAGCACCAATTCTAGTTTTACCAGAGCTGGGCAAGAGTTATACAATTTTCTGTGATGCATCGGGCATCGATCTTGGAGCAGTGCTTATTCAGGAGGATAGTGTTGTTGAATATGGATCTCGAAAGTTGAGGCCACATGAGAAAAACTATCCTACGCATGACCTAGAGTTGGTTGTTGTTGTTCATGCTTTGCGTTGTTGGAGACACTATCTTCTAGGAGATCATTTTTTGGTATATACTAACCACAAGAGCCTCAAGTATATCTTCACACAACATGAATTAAATCTGAGATAGCGGAGGTTGGTCGAGTAACTACAGTCTTTCGACTTCGATCTTGCTTATACACCAGGGAAGAGTAATGTTGTGGTAGACGCACTGAGCAAGAGAACTCAGTTACAGGCTATTTGGGAGGCCTTCGGAGAGTGGCAGCTTATGGATATATTCTTTGAGATGCATTTGGAGGTGCATGATAGATAGGGATAGATGGTTCCTTCTTCTATATCAGTTACCTCCACTCTTCTGGATCGAGTTCGAATGAGGTAGCTATCAGACCCAGAAGGCCCAGTTCTGTGGGAGGTTGTGTTAGATGGAGACCCTACTCCAGGGAGGACAGTGGGTGATGATGATGTGTTATGTTTTCATGGTCGGTATGGGTTTTAGAAGACATACGTGAGGAGATGATGCGGGAGTTTCATGCTTCATCTTGGACAGTTCATCCTGGTGTAACAAATATTTATCGAGAACTACGTCGTCAGTATTTGTGTCCAGGTATGAAGAAGGGTGTGGCTGGTTTTGTTATGTGGTGGTCCACCTATCAGCAAGTGAAGGCAGAGCATCAGCGACCAGTATGGCTTCTACAGTAGTTACCCATTCCTGATTGGAAATGTAATGATGTCGCGATGGACATTGTGACAGGATTACTGAGATCACCTCAAGGGAATGATGTGGTATGGGTTGTCATTGACAGGCTCACAAAGGTTTCTCACTTCTTGCCGATTAAGGAGACCTTCGATGTTGATGAGCTTGGACAGTTGTACATCCTAGAGATTATACGCTTTCATGGGGTTCCGAGTTCTATCATTTCTGATAGGGACACCTTCTTTACTTCAAATTTCTTGCAGGGGCTACATAGGGATTTGGGTACCCAGGTACTTCTAAGTACAACTTTCCATCCCCAGACAGATGTGCAGTCGGAGCGCACGATTTAGGTGTTGAAGGACATGCAATGAGCTTGTGTCCTTGATTTTTGAGATTATTGGGAGAAAAATATACCTCTAATGGAGTTTTCCTATAATAATAGTCTTCAATCAACTATTCAGATGGAAACTTACGAGGCTTTGTATGGTAGGCCGTGCCGATCATCCTTGTGTTGGATGGAGGCAGGAGAGGCAGTTGTGCTGGGACCTCATCTTGTTCAAGAGGCCATAGAGCAGGTGGAGTTGATTCAAAAGAGTATGGCTACTACACAGTCTCAACAGAAGTCTTATGCTCATCAGTAGAGATGACCTTTAGAGTTCAAGGTTGGAGATCAGGTATTCTTGGGTTTTTCCCCGAGGATGGGATATAAGAGGATTAGGAGACAGGGAAAGCTCTCAATGAGATATGTTGGGCCATTTGAGTTTCTGGAGAGATTCGGGATGGTTTCTTACTGTTTTCAGTTACCTCAGAGGTATCAGGCTATACACAACGACTTCCATGTTTCTCAGCTTCAGCGGTATTTCTCAGACTCGTCTCTTGGTTTTCAACCCGAGGAGGTTGAGCTAGAGCATGATGAATTGTTCAAGGAGAATCCTATCAAGATTGTTGATCGTAGTGAAAAGGTACTCTACGGACGGTCTATCCCTCTGGTACAGGTGCAATGGTAGCACGACCATGTACTGGACGAGACTTTGCAAAGGGAGGCCGACACGCGATCACAGTGGCTGTAGTTGTTCCAGGGTTCTTCTTCTAGGCCTTGTTATGAACTTCAGGGACAAATTTCTTTAAGGGGGGAAGTTTTTATGAACCTGGACCTTCTTTTCAAGTATGTTTTTCCTTTTCTGGTCATTTTTGAGAAAAAGGGGAAAATCTAGAAATTTTCAGAGTACACGCCTTGTACTTTGACGCTGCGCGAGGCCGTTTGCTGGCCGTGTTCGGGCCACACACATGACCGTGTGGGGTGACGTGGATACCACTTAAAGAGGAGTACAGAAAACAAAGGTACACGCCACATACCCTAAAAGTACACTCTGTGTACTTTTCTTTTTATTTCATTAATTGGACCGAGGCCATGTCTTAGCCCTTTTTTGTCTTCTTCTCCACTTAATTCTGTACAGGGCATCTGAGGAGGCTGAATCTTCTCTGAGCCATCAATCTGTCACCAATTCTCTGAATTGAATGTCTTTGGTTGCAATATAATCACATTGGTGAGTTATTGGTTCTTCTTTGGCCTCGTTTCCTATTTCTTCTTCTCATTTGAGTTATCTAAGGATGAACATTTTAGACGTTTTTGTAGATCTACTCTGTTCTTGGCTGATTCACAGGTCTGGGTTCAAGTATATCAATCTACGAGGATCGTGGGAGGTGGTTTGATGCCCTACATTGAATGTACTTGAGTTTTTGTGAAAAAGCGCCAGATATCCATGTATCGGGTATCTTGAGTTAGGGTTTTGAACCTGTTTCATTATCTGCCATAGATTGCTTGTGTTCTTGAGGCTATTAGATGAATAATTTTTGCTTGTTAGCTTGTTCAAGGATCACCCCGGTGGGTGTTTTCCTTCATTTTGGTTGTTTATCTCCATTTGGCTTAGGTTGCGTATGAGGAAAACCTTTTTGCATTGATTTTTTTCCTTGGTATGAATGATTGTATTTATTGTCTACTGTTTAAATTCTATTGTTACATTGTATCTATTAGCCAAGTATTTGTTGAACATACATATGGCTGCTACGAATCATTTTCATATGATTTCTTTTACTCAGGGATGCAGGAACCTGGTGTAGTTAGACTATAGGGGGAATTGACATTGAGTGCTTCCTCAGAGGGCCTGTTTAATTATTACCATTGCGATTCCATAAGGGGGATTGACTTTGTGCTTCTTTAGAGGTTCTGATAATTATTGGATTGAGACTAAAGGGGGAATTAGACGTAAGTTCTTCCTCAGAGAGTCTGTAGTATCGCTGCAAGGCCATAGGGGTAATTAATGTTGAGTGCTTCCTCAGTGTGTCTTTGAATTTGTTAGAATGCTTGACCATAAGGGACTGCCCACATAATCCACCAAGAGGGTCAGGGTAATAAATATTGTTTGTTTGTTGTGACGAGTCCACCAAGCCATTGAACAAGCTTGGGTTTGTAATGCTTGTAGTTTAGGTAGTCTGTTGAGATACTTGTTATGTCACTTACTATGCCTTTGGACTATAAAGATTTTTTCTAGATTCTTTGGTTAATGATTAAATGATTTAATTAAATTAATAAATAAATGTGAATGGATAATTGTAGGACTGTTTAATTTGGTACACCCTGTTTCTCTACTACATTTATTTCCATTACTTTTGTTATATTTCTCATTGACAGTAGGGCATAGATATTTTGGTGGTTTCCTATTAGGATTAGTCTCACACCCTATTTGGGTCCTGATTTTCATCTCAAACAGGCTATATGGTAGTAGGTGTGGATATGGATTTTGGACCTTCTACCTCAGGTGCTTGATTGCTGGTTAGAGTTGGAGATCATGGGATCAAGCTTAGGCTTGCGATGTTACTGGAGTTTACTGTTTACTTTTGCTACTTGGGTTTCAGTTGTATTTCAGCATGCTATTTTGTTTAATTCCTTCCACAGATACATGTACCATGTTGCATCATTATTACATTATACATTGCTTCTGCTATTTATTTCAGTTGTCGTGTGTTGTTTACTGCTTCCGCTATTGTTTATTATTTCATTCTGTTGTATACATTACCAAATGAGGGAATAGTTTCCCACTGACTCATCACGGCCCTCGCTGCTAGTCGGAAACCTCTGGAGTTTGGGGAAACACTCTTGAGGTCATGTGGAGAACTGGGTACGGGGTTCCAGTTGAGTGGCTCTAGATTAGGTTCGTTAAAATTATCCATGTGTCTTTCCATTTTTGATAACATGTTATGCCTTTTAACTTGTATTTTATACTTCTTTAACTTGTTTATTCACTTACTAGGCTTTATAGCTCCCTTATTTTTTATATATTCCACAATTTATAATATGTAGTTTTAAGAGATAAAATGAATTTTGGAGCTTGTTACAGAGACTAAAATAAAGAAATTTTATTTTAGTTTCATTTTTATTTATTACTAACCTAGTCTTCTCAAGACGCTAGGACTCTCGATCGTTGGGTTGTGTTTGTTGGATATTTACGTTAAAAATCATGTAATGATATTTATGAAGTGATTATGCCACAATATTTTGTATCATAGTATGGTCTAGTTATTTTTGGGTACTATGAATAGAATAATTTATTGATAATCCTAGGGATAAGTCTAAGAATATGAAAATATCCGGAGATTTTTATAAAGTATAGGGTGAGTGGATTCCAATATATTACATGTATGTCTAGATGATAAAAGTTAATTTTGATATAGAAAAGATGTAACTAGGTGTAATAACCCCAAAGGGGATCATTTCATATCAACTCATCCTATACTTGGTTAATGATAAAGAGGCCTTACTGCACACAAGGTTTGGCACTCCCAAGGGATATTCTTTGGAAAACACAAAAACTCTTTATAAACCATTATGAATGAATTGAATAAATTTATAGGTTAGAAAAAAAAAGAGTAGGAAAATTATTGTGGATAACCTAGATTTAAATAAAGAGATTCATAAGTCTGGATATACATTTAATTTATAAGTTATTACCTTTATGTTCAAAGTTTCTCCATTTATATTCTTATTAGTTTAACTATTCACAACCTTATTTTTTCCTTTTTTGGTTAATGATGGTTAATAGAAGTAATTGTTCCTAAAACCAACGTGATATACAATGTGATTATCTCCCTAATTAAAATCTTAACTTTACAGGATCGGTAGATGAGAACTTCATGGTATTACTAGATCAATGGAATCAATTTGTTAATAATAACTTGAATCATGAGGAACCCCCTCCTTCTCTTAATAAAGATAAAGTTGTTCTAAAGTACATTATGTGAAAAAGGACTCCTACCTTTAGTGTATCTTCATATCCCATTATCATGGAATAATGGATTAATTCTATTGAGATGATATTATGTGTCCTACAATTCTTAGAATAAGAGAATGTTATACAGGTAGTTTATTGCATGGATGGGGGATCTAATTATTGGTGAACACCTATAAAGAAGAAACCCATGGATAAAATATATTGCATATAATGAGAAGTATTTGAGAAAAGAAATCAATAAATATTTTTCCCAAACTCTGTACATTAGAAAGTAGGGGGAGTTCCTTGGACTGATGTAAATGGAATATGAGTCTATAAGGATGGATGAGGGAAAACTCGCATGGCTTACATGGTACACCTCTAACTTTATCCTTGACCTTGAATATAAGGTGGACCACATATTTAGTTCATTAATGCAGATTATAAAAAAACAATTATAGATTTAATACTTTGATAGCTGTGAAGAGATTATATGTTGTTACCTTATGGTTGAGATGAATATTGGTGTCTCTCAGTGGTCTTTTGGGGATGGAGATAAAAAACATAAAATTAAGTTTTATTAAATAGTATCAATAGATAAATCCAAAATAGAAAATAAAAACCAACTACACATATATAAAGAGTTTGGGAAGAAGTATCCTAGAAACTAACTCAAGGGAACCAAGAGACACTACAATTGTGTAAAACAGAGGCAAAATGCTAATCAATTTAGATGGTAGATGAATAATCCCACTAATGTGATAGAGGAAAAGAGGGTTTGGTTCAATACTCATCCAACAACCAAGTGTTTCAGCTATAATGAAAATTCACATTATATAAGACAATTCGAAAAGCCAAGGTTTGTGAGAGTTCATCATTGATAACAACCTCAAATGCCTAAAGACAAATAAAGGGAATATGTTATCACTACTACTGATGTGGATCATAAAAATGATGTGGTGAAAGATAAATTGGTCATTCTTGTATGAATAGTGAACATACTATTTGATTTTGGTTGAATAATTTATTTCATATCATGAAGGTTTAGTATAACTATTCTACCTACACCTCATAACATTGGGGTTGAGTTATCTGTGATAATAGAAAACATATAAATTATTGTATCCTAAGTATATTACTCCACCATAATAATTGTTTGTGGACTGAACCTCCACAAAAATCTTTTCATACTTAATTTAGTATAATTTGATGCAATATTTGGAATGGATTGGTTATCATTATTTAAATACAACACCAACTATCAAGAGTGGTAGATCACTATTTACATCCAAATTCATCCTCCAATTATGTACTAGTGTAAGGAAGGTGATAAATCACCTTTGAAATATTCTCCTAAAAAAGGATATTATTCTATTATGAACTATAAAATCTAGATAAAATGATTGATACAAATGAGAGAATAATGATTTAATCCATTCCCATTGTGATGAACTATATTGATGTATGATCGAAAGTTTTTTCTAGTATTACTCCTAACTAAAAGGTTAAGTTCTCAATTAAATATATACATTTTTCACTTTCTATATATAATACTTTATATAGAATGTCCACTATTGAGTTCTAATAACTAAAGATTCTTTTGAAAAGAAATTTGTGTAATGGTTTTGTACACCCAAGTGGTTAACTATGGGGTGTTCTAGTCCTCTTTGTCAAAAATAATGATGGGTAAATGTGCCTCCACATTTATTATTAAAAACTCAACAAAATAATGATAAATAAAAAGTATCCCCTACCATGGATCATGACTTCTTAGATCAACAATATAGGGCCCAGTATTTCTTTAAGGTGGAAATTCTGTCAGGATATCACCAATTAGTGGTGGGGATGGAGGATATTCCAAAGGCTACATTTTAAACATTTAATGGATACTATGAGTTCATACTGATGCCGCTTGCTCTCATTAATTATCTGAAAATATTAATCTACTAAATGAATAGAGTCTTTGAGATTACCTCCAAAAAATTTGGTTAGTCTTTATAGATGAGATTATTATATTATCTAAAATAAAGGATAATCATGGGGAGTATTTAAATAATATGATAATGATAGTTTTAAAGGATAAATTGTATGAAAATTGAAATAAATGTGAGTTTTAGATGAAGAAAGTATCGTTTTAGGGGAATTTTTTCACCATAAAAGGGATATTTGATGATCCTTTTATGATAAATAAAATTGAGTAGTGGCCAAGAACCATATCTGTAAAAGAGATCTATAGTTTCGTTGGACTATCTGGGTACTATAAATTATTTTTGATGAACTTATCATGATTTTGAAATCCTATAACCATGATAACCCATAAAAGAGTGATTTTTTTATTGACTAAAGAATGTGAAAGGAGCTTTAAAGAATTGAAAAATAGGATTATGACTATATCATTACTCACATTACCCTAAATTAGTGAACTTTTAAGGGTATATAATGATAATTCCAAGTAGTTATTGGGTTATTTGTTGATAAAAATGAAAAAGTGTCATCCTATAAAATAGGGTGGTTGAAATTTCATGAGTAAAACTATCCAACATATAATCTATAATTTTTTATGGTAATAATCTCATGGAAATCTTAGAGGAATTATATATATGGGGAGAATATTGAAATAAATAAATATCATAAGAGATTAAAAAACATATTCACATAGAAAAATATTAATATTTACCAGTGAAGATGGTTATATAAGATTAAAAACTATGACTGTTCAATCCACTGCCATCCAGGGAAAGAAAATAAATTGGAAGATGCTATATGTAGAATGAATCTCACAACCTTATCACTGATGATAATTGAGAAGGATTAAACATTATTTTACCTTCAAAGGATGTACATGGAAATCCTAAAGGAAGGAACATCATCATTCATTTATCAAAATATTTCTCAACCATCCCTTCTTGAGAAGATGAAATATTCTCAAAGTGATGATGTTAAAATACATACAAATGTGGGATCAATATGAAAAGGTAAATTCAAAGATGTGATAATTTATGAAGGAGTTGAAAGATTTGGATCATGAATATTTTCACTACAAAATACTGAGATAAATAAAGAATTATTTCATGATATGCATAGATCAACCTTATCCATCCACCCAAGGAGTATGATGATGTATCGATATATCTAGGAGCACTATTGGTGGGAGAATATGAAGGATGATATCATGGAATATACATAAAGTTTTTTATTATGTTAAAAAAGTGAAGTTAGAGATGAAAAATAACAATTGATTAATGAAACCATTACCCATACCAACATGGAAATGGTAAAACATAACCATGAACTTTTCTAATAGTATTCTGAAGTCATCTAGATGAAATAATACTATATGGGTTATAGGGAATCATTTTACAAAAATGAGACATTTAATTTTTATTCAAGATGAATTATAACGTGATCAACTTGCAAGGATATACATTATAAAAGTGGTGAGGGTTTAAGAAATTCCACTATCAATTATATTTGTCTAATTTCAAATATTTACCTCTAAGTTCTAGAAAAGTCTCTATTATTCTCTAAACACTTAGTTGAACTTCATTATGGATTACCACCCCCAAATTGATGTACAATATTAGCATACTATATTGAAACTTGAGGAAATTTTGAGAGAATGCTTTGTGGACTTCAAAGGAATATGGGAACAATATCTTCCTTTGATTAAGTACTCATATAATAATAGCTTTCACTCACCCATCCAAATATATCCATATGAAGCAATTTATGGGAAGAGATATATAACACCATTGCATTGGGATTAAGTATGTGAATTAAAGTTTTTGGGACCAGAAATGGTTGAATAAATGAGAAAATAGTCAAAACCATTCAACAACACATCAGGGAAGCTTGGAGTTAAAAAAAGGTAAATGTTGATAACTTTTAAAAAGGCCTAGAGTTTTGAGGATGGAGAAAACGTATTCCTCTATTATTATCCATAGAAAAGAGACATGATATTTGGGAAGAAGGGAATGCTAAATCCTAGGTACATCATCCCCTTTGAGATTCTTGATCGCATCATATTTGTGGATTATCGACTAGTACTCCAATCTACCATGTCTCAAGTACATGTCGGGTTCCATATATCCCTCTTGAATAAGTACATACTTGATTCATCACATGTACTAAATTAAGAAGTGGTATAGATATTAAATTATCTCTCTATTTAGGATCATATGGTAAAAATATTATAACATAGAGAAAATGTTATACACAACAAGACAAATCACCTAGTCAAAACACAATACTGAAACCATAAGTATGAAGAGTAAAATGGGAACCGAAGGAATTAATGAAGAAGTAGTACCCTCAAATGTCTTCACCTTAGTTTGTAAAATGAAATTTTATAGAGGAAATTTCTTAAAGTGGAAGAATTTAATGACTTTGAATTTTTATCAATTGAATTCCCCTTTTTATATAAACATGTTATATTCAGTAATTTAGTATTATTTGAAGCACATGTAATGCATAATAAAATATAGAAACATTTTTTATATTAATTTGAACATTAAATTTAGAGAATAAATATGTATGTATGAATTAAATATATTAATATAGTATAACAACATAAAATACAATTACTATAGTATGAAAATTTGGAATTTCTTGATCCACTAGAATAACCATACTCACAAACAATATTGTAAAAATAAAAAAATATTAGTAATACAATATTTATCTTGAAAATGAAATATAAAATTATATATATATATATATCATTTAGAGAAAATAGAATTTAATGAATAATGTATAAAATATTAGTTATTTATATAATGTACGTAACCTATGTGATTGTTACAAATCTAATCATTAGAATAGTAATCTGATTATTAAAATAGTAATCTGTCTTTTGGAATAGTAATCTAATATTTGGAATTGTAATTGGAACATTAGGAATATCAAAATAATTTTTATAATAGTATCCACACCTATGGAAGTGTAAAATAATATTTAGTTGTCTTATAAAATGATAATATTACATATTCATATCTTGATATAAGTAAATAAATATTTTTAAAATGATTCAATAATTTTTTCTATTTTTATAAAGGATAAACATTTTATTGACATTTTATGAAAAATAATCATTTAAAGAAAATATTGTCTTTAAAAATTGGTTTTATATATTAATACTAAGTTATTTAATAATTATAATATAATTTTATGAGGCTATAAGTACGTTTTAAAGGGTCAGAAAATTGATCATAATATAAAAATGGTATTTTTTCAAATAAAGAATGATTTAAATTAAAATTTTGATTTATCATATTCAGATAATTATTTTCATTAAATTTATTTCATTTTTGAATCTATAAATCAATAAAATGGATTGGGTGAAATGTTTTTATTTTTCTAAAATTGTTGAATTTTTAGTGAAAAGTGAAATACAAAAAAATGTGGTATTTAACATTTTAAGTTAAATACATCATTAATTTTATATGGGATTATTTTAGAAACCATTATTTCAAAAAAAAAACATGATCCATTTAATATATATAGTCACAAAATTTATCATTATTGGTGGTCATGAGCCAAACTAATAAACTAATGAATATAATATTCAAAAACACACATTTCATCCCCTTGTAAATATCACCCCTCAGCACCCATTATCCTCACACATTCTAATCCTTATAGCTTACAAAAATCTTCCAAAATCATCCATCATATCACAAAACACATCCCTATAAAAAACTTTTCTCACCAAATACAATCCTAAGGGGTATCCCAAGAGGAGAAAACCAAAGGAGAGGTAAATTATCAACTAAAACTCTTTCAATTTAATTATTCTACCACCACCAAATATTCTTTCCATAAAAAAAATAGTTAAATAAATATAGAAAATATAAATTTATCTTATTATTACGGTGTAATATACATCGTGAACCATCCTTTCAATGGGATATGACGTTTATATATATAAATAGATTTCTATATATATTTTTTATTATGGAATGATTTTAAATTATATATATATATATATATATGTCTCTTAAAAATATTCCTAGCTTATTCTCCCTTCTTTTTATGGCATTATACATGCCTTGAATTCATTTCTCCGTGCCTTATTTAATATCAAATTTGATTAAGGGAAACTTTAATATCCCTTAATCTTTCTATGTAACACTCTTTGAGATTTTTTATTCCCATTCATGATTTCATTAAATAATGTAATATTTTAGGTATATCCATTCTAGTTTACCTATATTTTTTAATACATTTACATATACATTCTGTCTTCAAAATACCTTATGTTATTCATTAAAACACAATTTTCAAAGGTCATTTCAATACCCAATTCTCTACAGTTTCTCAAGACATTCTTTTCAAATGAATTACCTATTTTAGACCTATATTAAATTATTTAGATATTATTTACCAAAATATTTAATTAATTATTATATTCAAAATATTTATAAAATCTTCTTCGATTGAGATATTAGGTAAATACTATGTATCCCATTTAATTACATGGGAATTTAATATGTTTATGCCCTTTGTTTGATTTCTATATGTGGAAACACATATGCATATACATGTTTTATAGGTTTTTTTATATTGTTCTTCAATTGATTGGGTAATTTTTATGTCTCTTGAGGTTATATTTGTAAAATTATAAAGTAAATTTAATTCATGATGGGACTTTTTCCACCATGTGATTTTTTCTTGGAAGTTTTCCTTGACTTATGATTATGTCATAATTAATAATGCTTCCAAAATCCTATGATTCCATGTAATTTATTTCATTATCTAATTTGATTATCCATGAGCCTTTACTTTTATGATATCATGATATTATTTTTTAATTATATATTATTCTTCTTCATCATGTTTATTCCCATATTAGGATTCATATATCACCCTTATTTTTATGTATTCCCCAGTTTATCCTATAAAGTTTTATAAGATCAAAGGTATTTAGGATCTCATTATAGGGATTTTAATAAATAAGTATTATTTTATTTTAAGTCTTTTGTATTTTGAGCCTATAATTACCAATACATTAGGTCTCTCAATATTTGGGTTATATCTATTGGAAATTTACATTAAAAACATGTGATAATATGTGTAAATGGATTTGGTCACTATAATAACATAATAAAGTATGTAGTTAATACCTTGAGAATTTCCATTTTTTGGTCAATTCATTTTTTATGTAGCATTTGATATGTGGTCTTGTCAATGTGGGTGATTAACCTTTTAAAATTAAATAAATCAATTAAATAAAATGATATGTCAATGGATGGATGTAAGTACTCATGGTCACTACACACCCTTACAAAATAACTTAGTGCCTATACCATTGATAGTAAATTACATGGTTAAAAAAATTGTGTTATAAGAT
This sequence comes from Viscum album, assembly GCA_963277665.1. NCBI lineage: Eukaryota > Viridiplantae > Streptophyta > Magnoliopsida > Santalales > Viscaceae > Viscum > Viscum album. The sequence continues at coordinate 2,112,346,215 of OY728128.1, forward strand.
ATATAGACCTTAAAGGGTGAGAATATAATGGGCTATGTGATCGTAGAGGGTATCGATAGGTTCCCTTAGTTTCTATGAGCATTTTCAAGACATTAGATACCTCATCTACTGATGTTCATGATATTTATTATTAAAAGGCTATATGATATAGATCGGAATCATAGGGATTTAAATTAAATAAATTTAATATATTTGAGTTTCCCATGTATAGTAACCCTTAAACATATCATTCTATTAGACAATGTTAGACTATGATTATTGGGAGAGTAGGCCATGATAGAACCATGATATGTCTCAGAGACATTAGGCTAATAGATTAGAAAGTGGTGAAAGTATTCCTACACTACTAACATGTGATCACTCATGTGGGTAGGCCCTAGGAAGATTGATGATAAGTTGATTAAGTGTACTGACCAAGGTTGAATTGGGATGTGAGATGGAATTTATATTATCTTCTTGGAGTGGTTCCACTAGGGATTATCTTGTAGGAAGAGTGAGGAAAATATATGATCATGATGATACCAAGGGATGTTACGCCTCTTGAGTGATGGTCTTATTCTGAAATATGATATTGATATTAGGGAGACCAAGTTGAGTTTTTGTGTTATTATGTGTCCTAGGGGACCCATCCAGGTGCCCCCGTGTAATGTAAACCCTTAAGAGAGTTAATGTAGGAATGGGTATTGATTATTCTGAGTGTCAACATAGAACCTAAAATTGTTGATGCGATCATGTTTTCGTTTAACTGACAATTTTAGTTCATATGTTTGAGAGGTCAGAATTATTTATGTGAGATAGGTTTGGGTTGATGGAAAACCCATATTATTATTATTATTATTATGAGATGTGAACTGATTGGATGTTATCCCTCAATAATAAATGGTATGACATAAGTTTATTAGTGATTCAAAATATCTGAAGAAGAGCCTAATGATATTATATGATATGACTAGTAATTCTTAGTATCTGAATATTGATTTTGAGGTATAATATGTCTAGTTATTCCTAGGATTTGGTGATTATCCTGATTATATGGTGTGATATGATTGGTGATTCCCAGGTTCTAATTGTTGATCTTGAGTTATGATATTCCAAAAGATTCAAGGGATCGGGATATTGAGTATTGTGATAATATGCGATGACTAAGGATTTTTATGATCTAGATGTTGAACATAGTGATATGATGACATTTATATGATGTTCCTAGGATCTAGTGACGATCTAATATGATAATGAGATTCCAGGTATGTTACTACGATCTATTGAATCAAGCCTAAAATATTATGATATTCTTAGGATGATTCCAAGGATCTAGTGATTTCACCTAGTGAAAGAATGTTCATGATATCCTATGTAAGACTTATATCCCTATGAGGATTTTTGTAATGCACATATATATCTGGTGATATTTGAAGTAAGTATGGTTAATCCCATATGGCATGTTAGATCCTAAGGATTGAAAGTTATTATTTATTTATGATTTTGAACTATTTTATTTATTATGATCATATCACTAGCGTATAAAATACTTTACTTGTTATATAATGGACCATACTATTGATATATAATAATTTATAATCACACCCTACTTAGGTGGCCATGGAATGTGGGTACCTGATTCGATCTTATTTTTATAGGTTCTTGTAGAGAAGATGCACAATGTTCCATGATCGAGAAAAATAACATAGATGGGACTTGGATACTGGGATGTGATGTGGATTAGGGAAGGTATCAAATCTTTCTCATATTTTAGAAACTTATTTTTATATTTTTTATGTGATCATGTCAGTGGGACATTAGTCGATGTAGATTGGTATGATTATGTATCTGTGTGATAGTATGTTTCCACTTTTCTTTTGATACAGCATGATTTTGTTTATTAATTACTTATACTACGATTATTTTTTTGGATTTAATTTAGTTATTTATATTGATTAATTATCTAATATGCGGTTATAATATCCCCATGGTAACACCTTATACCCTCACTATTAGCCAAAAACCTTTAGTGTATAGGGAGGTGCTCTTGAGGTAAATTGGAAACCATAGTTCTGGTCACTAAAGAATGTTTTGGGATAGTGGGACATGAAAAAGTGGTAACATAGAATATTATTTTATATTAATATTTGGGATATGGTATATCAGTATTAGGAATATATTATAGCTTATGATAGACCCTAGAATGAGTCATCACAAACAACTTTTTAAATGGAAATTCTATATTACTATAGATATTGGATTTATATTCATTGTTTCCACTTTTATTTTGTTATGATTTCACATTGTGTAACAAACTTGAGTTGTGGAATTATTATTTATTATTTTTTTGATATTGTCGCACTGGTAAGACGCATGTATTCATGTATCGTTTTTTCAACATAAGATTCACATGAGATATGTATGCCTATGATTGATTGATATAACTGATGATAGATGGTTCAATTGTTTAATGTTTTAGAAACAAAATATATGGTGTTATCCCATATAACATTTTCGTGGAATTCAACTAAATTAAAAATATATATATTTATTTGATGATAGGTCATGTGAATCTTTTATATAGATGCTCCATGATGATGAATATATAGTCTCTTTGTGTAAAGTATGTATAGTGTCCCTCAGTAGGTCTGTACGAGCATTATAAGTATTCATAATCAACCCCATGTGGGTAAATATGATAATAAATTTGAAAATAAAATGGGGTTTGGTTACTTAATGTTTCAACAACAACCCCTATAGTGTATTCTCATATATCTTATTGGTTGAATTCTATTTTACCTAACCATGTGGCTATTGTTTTTCTTGATACGAATCATCTAAGATGATGCCACTATATATACTTTAATGAGATCATGGTACTCAAGGGGGTATTATCATATGTATATTCTTAGTGGGGATCATTTCTCATATAGTCTGGTGACTTTACACAAGATACCTAATGCATATATATGATAACCCTGGAGTGGGTTTTTCATAATGTGAGTTTTATTGAGAAGTCTGAGGAGGGATCATAGATGTTTTTCCATGAGAAATGACCTAAGTAAGATATAATTTATGGGATATGTTGGATATCCTAGTTTGTGTGATATCCTAGGGTAACCCAAGAGAGGGATAAGCATGGGCTTGTGAGTGACCTTAGAGATAGAAATCGTGGGTAAATATTTTTCATTTAACGTTAACACATGAAAAGTTCAATTAGATATGTTATATAGGTATGAATATCCCTTATATTTTTATGATATAAATAACTTGAGGTTATTTTGTATAGATGTATGGTTTTATTAGAATAAATTTATAAATATATCATTTTAGTGTTTTTGGGTTGGTTTTGATTGTTTCCAAATATGGTTGACAACATTCCATATTTGTTGTTGTCAGAAAAGGAGTTTTGATAGTGGCACAATTTTCTAGTGTTTCCATATTTTTTGGAATTAAAAATAAGAATCATTTTATTGAAAAGGAAGGATTACCACATAATAAAATTAGTGGACTGCATAAAACCTGAAGACATTCCTAGTGGTTTTTAGAAAAAGGTACCTTGACTGTATAAGATCTTAGTTATGAAAACCATGTAATAAAAAAAATGTGAAGAAAAATCGACAAAGGAAATTCAACCACAAAGAAAAAATGTTATGTGAACCGCAAAGGGATATCATCATTTTTAGTTGAAGGCGATAAACTAGACGTTGTCATTAATGATTTTTTTCATTTGCAGAGAGATTGTGTTTCTGAAGCTATTAAAGGTGGAGTTGTTAAGTGTTATGCATACCACATAGCGAGTGTAGTTTCCAGTTCTAGATCATTCTTAGAGGAGTTAACCATAATTGTATTTAGAAGTTTTTTTGGGTTTCTTTACCTATATATGTAACACCCCTGGATTATAAAGGGTTAAATGACTAAATTATATGACTCATGTCAACAAGGTGCACCTTTCTTTTCAATATCCTACCTAATTATAACTCCATAGTTAAGTATTCTTGGATTGGATTAGTGATCAAGATGGGTGACCTTATGGGAAGTTTCTTAGGGTGTGTGTGAGTGAAGAAAAAGTACATTTTTGTGAGTGAGGAAAAGGCACACTGGAAAGAATATGTGTTGGCCTCTGGGGAAATTCATTAGTCAGATGACTTTTTTAGGCATGAGGGTGGGCCCCAAGATGGGGACCACAAGTCTATAGGAAAAATAGAGGTACATGGTGGTCTAGAACCCAATGGTCATGTTATGTTGGGGTGTTTGTGCTATCAACAAGGCCTAGTTGTTACATTGGTATTAGAGGTGGAACCTAGACTTCAGTGTAGTTCACTTCTTAGGACAAGATGTAGGACCCATAACGAGGGTGTTAAGGGGGTGAATGTAACACCCGATAATTATAAAGGGTTAAGTTAGAAAAATGATATGACTCATGTCAACAAGGTGTACCTTTCTTTTTATGATCATACCTGATTAGAACTCTCCTATTAAGCATTCTTGACCTGGATTAGTGACTAGGATGGTTGAACTTATCAAAAGCCTATAGGGTTTATGTGAGTGAAGAAAAAGTATATTGTAAAGAACATGTGTTGTCTTGTGGGGACATTTATTAGTCAGATGACCTTTTCGAGCTTGTGGGAGGGCCCCAAGTTGGGGACCACCTGTCGGCAGGGTAATTGGTGGTACCTAGCATGCCAGAACCCAATATCTATGTTAATGTGGGTTGTATGTACTATCAGTGGAGATCAATTGTTATAATATAAAGGAAACTTAATAATTACATTTGTTTGAGAGTGAAGTTGGTTAGAAAAAATCCACACTGGGAAATTCAGTTAAGTCCAAAAGTGGTTTGTGAAGGTCATTGTTGATGAAGGATCTCAGTTTACAAAGGAAGATTAATTCACAAAATATTTTATCTTGTGGTGAAATTTAGCTCATAATTTTTTTGTGGTTCTCAAGGTATCATCTATCTATAATGAAAATTTAATTTGAGGTGTACCCATTTTAGTAGTGCATGGGATTTTTCATAGGGCCTATAGAATTTTGTAATGGAAAAAATAGTTCATTAAAGGTCTCTCTATAGAAAATCATATTCTATCAATGATATTTATTTCTTAAAAGAAATGTGTATTGTATTATATTATATAGTATTATACACATACAACACATAGAGAAGATAATAAATCATTACTTAATCAATGAAAATAATTACATTAATAGAAAAACAAATCCTCTAAAATTTTTAATATTATAAGTGTTCAAAAAATATGAAATTGGAAAACTAAAATTGGAAAATTTGGATTGCCAAAATTTTGTGGAATTAATCCTCACACTAACAATACAGTAGATATGAAACAAGATATTAGTGAATTAATTGAAATTATAGAAAATATAAATGTAGAACCTAGAAAAGAATTGAGGTTAATAATAAATGAAGGAATAAAGTTGTATTTATAGGAGGTAATTTAAATATTGGAATAGTAATGAGATTATTGCAATACTAATGTGTTTGAATAGTAACCTCGTCATTAAGAATAGTAATCTGACCATTAGAATATTACTTTAACCTCAAAAAATAATTTGTGATATAAAAATATTTATCATGATTTATTAAATTAAATATAAATATTAAAATTCTAAAATAAATATCATGATTAAAAAAACTCAAATAAAATATAAGCACATTTTTAAGGAACTTTATTTTAAACTATTTTGAAAAAATAATATTTTCTAGATTAAACATTAAACATACCTATGTTAGAAATTTATTTCAATAAAATTAATATTATTTTTTAAATCATCACATCTATATTTACCATCGTTTTTTTGTTTAATATTCTAAATTACTTCAATTTTTAGGTGAATAGTTAATAATATAGTTTTTTTGTAACTGGTATATCTTGAATTACATAATTCATAATGTAATAATGAACTAAAAATTTATGTAACTTGAAGATCAACAAAAAAATAATTAATTTTATAAAAGATTCATTTAAATATAATAATAATGGTTTCTAAAAATAAAAAGTTTTTTCCGAAGTCTAAAATCTAAAGTATTACATTAAAATAATATTTTCTAATTTTTTACCTCTTACATTATGATTAAACTAATGAATTTAAATTATAAAGTGATTAAAAGTATTAAAATATTTTTATTTAATTCATATATAGTTTATAATGTGAAAAATATAACTATTTCAAGGTGAATCTTAGATATTGTTTTTTATTGAATATTTTAACTCAAACTTAGCCATCACCTCAAGTATAAATAACCCCTCAACCTCCCCTTGGAAAACCACTGCTACCTCAATTTAAATATAAAAATATATGACTCATTTATATCTATTAAGTCTCTTAAAATAACTAGGTATGTTTTGGAGCCATCCAAATTGTAACATCAAAGGATTATAGATCTAAAGAGAAGAAGAAACACTGAGAATAGGGTAATCTCTAACTAATTATCTGTCTCATTCTCCTCTCCCCTCTCTATATTTCTCTACTTATTTCAAACCCAAATATTATAATGATAATTAATTAGTATATTAACATTAAATTAATTATTTGAACCAACATGATTTTTTATATTTATGACATGTTATATTTTCATACTTTTTATTCCCTCTCTTTTGATAATGTCCAATTAAAGAACAGTTAACAGCAGGTAAGGACCTCGCCAATTATTTTCTTATCACAAAACACATTTTTAATTATAAAAAATTATTAATGATATAAAAATGTATAAATATATGTATTTTAAACTTATATATTTAACTATAATTATGTGTAAATGTACGTGAACATAATAGAAAAATCAAAGAAAATGGAAAATTTTGAAGGAAGGAATGATACAAAAATGCTTCAAAATCAAAACAAAATTAATAAATATAATTAAATTATTATTATTAATAAATAGTAACATAAAATAAAAGAATAAAAAAACTGTTTAATTTTTTTAATTAACCTATTTTTATTATTCAGAAGGCAGAAAATCGATAAAATAAAGTAGGATTTCGGGTAATCAGATTCTCAAACCTAACTCCTCTTCTTTGGGTTATCCATATTTCTCATCATTTTCAGTATATATATTCCAATAATATTCCTTAAATAAAATATCACTAATATTCTATATTATTTTTTGTGATATACATTTTTTAACATTTTCAAAATGATTTTTAATCCAAATATAAATATTTTTAAAGAATACATTTCTTTCTAAAACAAAATTTTAACTCTTCTTTATTTTTTTATTCTTAACCCAAGAATAAAGATTTTTATACCAAATATAATTCCATAATTCAATTGGTAACCCCAAATATTTTTCATGAAATTATTATTTATGAAACCTATTCCTTTTTCAGGGGTTACTTAATTACTAAGATTGTTATATGTTCTATGTGGCATGCATTATTTTTTGAATAGTAGGATATGACGTGTGGGACAAAAATTATATATATATCTAATGCAGTGGGTAATGTGTGGTACCTTATGAGATTATGTGTATTATGAATGAACATGATGTTATAATTTTTCAAAATGATGATGTTATGAATTATGCACATAGTTTATGTGTGGAAATTATGTTATCTTTGTTCACAACTATGTATGGTGTTTAAACACTATAACATGATGTTTTATTTTTATAAATCACCACATTATATGAATTTTTCAAATGTATTACTAATGTTTATGACGATGAACCTTGATTATGACATGATTATTATGATTATACTCACCCATATAATATTTATTCATGTATTTTATTTCTGTTATATTACCCTTCCCCTTACTAGGATTTTTACTCACCCCTTCCTTTGATGTATATCCTCAGGTGGGTTCATGTACTATCAATAAAGAGATATTTTAACTAAAAAAATAATAATTTTAGTACTTTTTCATATTTTATTATATATAATTTATGTATGATCCTAGTTTTCCAAAGTTACTAAACCTTTGTATCTTTGAATGTATAAATATTATGTTTTTTATCTTTAAAATTATGTAATAGTAATATAATAAAAAATATGGTCACTATATTTGGTATCAGATGTATGGTTTTGCTAATTTCCTAATTAGTATTAGAGAGAATTAGTGATAACCCTTAGGATAAGTCTATTTATAGGTAAACAACATGTAATATTTGTTTTAGAAGATGTATAAACAAAGGGATCCCATAATATACAATTTTAGACTTTATCTTCATATAGAAATTAAGTATTTATTAATGATTTTTTTACCAACATTTTGTTAAAACCTTCCCAATTTTAGATAATGATGGGAACTAGTAGAATCTAGGCCAACAACCCATGTTGGGGATAATTCAATGGTTTTCTGAATAAAATCCTCAATTCCTTGGGAGGTAGAGTTCCAAACATTTGGGTATTGTTTACCCCACTATCTCATGACATAAATAATAACCTGAACCATTTAGAACATCCACCTTCACCTAAGAAGGATCAACTTGTCATTGAGTCCATTATGCGGCAACGACTACTGATGTGTGGTGGATCTTAAAATCCGCTTGTCATGAAATAGTGTGTTAAGTCAATAGATAATATCTTTTCTAGGATACAATTTTCTTTAAAGGAGACGGTGACTCTGCCCATATATTTTTTAGATAGAGAAGTCAGTCAATGCTGGAAATTGGTAAAGAACACCAAGCCGAAGGATGAAATGGTAGATTTGGAGTGGGAAAACATTAGGAAAACATTTCTTAACAAGTATTTCCCTAGAACTATTTTAATAGATATGGATAGATAATTCATAGATTTGAGATAAAAAGATGGTTAATATGTAATGACTTATGAGGAAAACCTCCCAAGTATTTCAAGATACACCATAGGATTTTCGATCAAAACTAATAGAAAAATAGATATATTCTATAGTGGAGTAAAACCACACCTTAGAAAGATCTAGCTATCCAAGACTTTGGGAGTTATGAAAAATTGTTTTTATGTGATCTCAAAGTAGGGATGTATTTTGAAGATTGGTCTTTTGTACATGGTGATAATAATATAAGAATAGATTTTCAAGATGGTGGGTCAAATAAGAAAGGATGAAAGAGGATCCAACCACACATGTGTCAAAATTTTGGGAAGAAACATCTTGTGAATTGTCTAAAAGGGATATAGAAATTCCTCAAGTCTGAAATAGAAGTACACCAAGATCGTTAATATTGAATAGACATGAAAAATTCGGCCACGATTATAGAGGAAAGGAAGACACATCCTAATGCTCCACCCTTGTTGCAATTCATCAACTGTAGGGAGCATGGGTACTATAAAATCTAGTTCAAAAAACCATAGGTCCCTGAGGGTAATAATCATTATAACTCATCAAAACCAAAGGAGTAAGGGAAAACTTATTCCATCACTACAAATAAAGTGGATCATGAAAATGAAGTCGTATAAGGTACATTTCCCATTTAATCAATAATTTCAAAATGCTTTATTTGATTCTAGTTCTATTAATTCATTTATATCCTGATGTTTTCTAGAATGTTTGATTTAAATAACTAAAACCATGAAGTATAAATATTAGTAAAAACACCTAGTGGAACGATCATTGCAACTTATGTGTTGGAATCTTCTCTAATTAGAATATGTGGGAAGACACTTCCAATGAATCACATAATCCTTTCCTTGGTGTAATTTATTTTTAGGAATGGATTTGATCTCATTATATATATCACATATCAAATTTTGAGAAAATTAAATCTATTTTCATATTTTAGAAAATCCCATTCTCCTATACAAATTCAAGGGAGATCATGAATATCCATTATAAAATCTATAAACGGTGTGGGTTTTGATACCCTATGATGAAACATTACTTTCCCAAATGGTTGAGTTGAATGAAAGCATAATCCTTCTGGAAATTAACATTGTTAGGGAATACTCTAATGTATTTCTCAAAAAGTTACACAGGCTTCCACTAGATTTTGAGGTATAGTTCTCAATAGAATGTATACAAAGATTCACTCCTATATCCAAATACACATACATAGTGTCCCTACTCAAACTGGAGGAGTTAAAAAAGCATATGTAAGATCTTTTGAAAAAAAATCATATTACCAAGTGAATCTCCATGATGAGAGATGATATTCTTTGTAAAAAATGATGGATACATGAAACTGTGTAACAATTATCACAATCTTAACAAGATTACCAAAAAGAACAAGTATCTCATACTAAGGATTTATGACTTAGTCAATCAACAACAAAGAGCTCAGTGCTTCTCAAAGGTGGATCTTTATTATGGATATCATCGGATTAAGGTGATAAAGGAAGATATTCATAAAATAGGCTTCTGTGTATTGTATGGTCATTATGAGTTCATAGTGATGCCATTATAACTTACCAATTCCCCAGGTATATTCATTGATTTGATGAATATAGTATTTATAGACTTCCATGTAAAATATTTGGTAGTCTTTTTTGATGGTATTCTCATTTAATTCAATAGTATGGATGAACATGAAGAGTATCTAAGGATTGTACCATCACCGTTATAGAATGAGAAAATGTATGATAAGTTTATAAAGTGTGCCTTTTGGATGTATAAAGTCACATTCTTGGGTAAAATTATCACAAATGAGGGAATTTATGTCGAACCATCAAAGATAAAAGAAATATAGGAATGTCCCATACCCTCAAGTTTCATGAAAATCAGTAATTTTCTTGGCTCTACAGGGGTACTACTGATGTTTTGTGAGAAATATTTTCACGGTTATCTATCTTACTAACTAAGATAGAACAAAAATGGGTAAATTATATATGGATAAAATAATGTGAGGAAAAAATGAATGGATCTCAATAAGTGGCTAATCACTACACTTACAGTCATACAACCCAAAAGTAGAAAAGGTTCTTTGATATACAACATTTTTTTAAAGAAATGATTGGGTTGTATACTAATTAAGAATGAAAAAGTGATATCCTTTGCCTCATGATAGTTTATGATACGTGAGTAGAACTATTTAACATGTTATTTGTAGTTAAAATCCATGATCTATGTCTAGAATATTTGGTTGCACTACACCTATAGTGATAAGTGTGACATATATATCAAACATAAGAGTCTAAAGTATATATTCACATAGAAGTGTCTCAATATACATCAAATAATATGGTTATATCTAATCAAGGAATATTATTCTTCTATTAACTAACATCTAGGAAACGTGAACTAGTTTACTTATGCTCTTAGAAGAAAATAACCTACTACTCTATCCATGATGTGTATTTAGAATGAACCTATCTTCATGGATATAAAAAGGATGGATCTAAAAATCATAATGATCAGGAAAACCTCCTACCTTTCCAAAATATTTTCTCAACCATCTATCTAAGAGAATATCAAGGAGGCTCAAAGTGATAATATGGAGCTTCAAAATAAGTTATAATTAGTTATGTAACAAAAGATTCATGAATTAAATTTCGATGATGATGGTGTGATTTAGTTTGGAACTAGTCTTTGAGTATTTTCATCACCTGAGATAATGAATGAGCTATTAAATAATGTACATATTTCATCTTCCTCCATCCATCCTATAGGTTTAAATATGTAACATGGTCTTCAAGAAAAATTCTTTTGGGACAACATGATGAATGATATTTTTGAGTATATCTTGAGATTCTTGGTGTGTGTACAATTTAAAGTAGAGTAACAGAAGTCCAATGGGATGATGAAACTATTTTCTATACCCAGATGGAGGTAGAAGAACATCACAATGTTATTTTTCATTGTTCTCTCAAAGACATCTAAAAGAGATAATGTTATATGTGTTGTGGTGGATTTACTTAGAAATACATCCCACTTCATTAGTATTTGGTAAAATTTCTCTCTCAAACATCATTCTAATGTATATATATATATATATTTAAAGGAAGTGGTGAGGTTATATGGGGTACAAATTTAGATTACCTCTTATCATGATCTAAGGTTCACATCTAAATTTAGGATAAGTATTCAAAATGATATGAGTAATAAATAGAAGTTTAGTATGGCCTATCACACCCAAATTGATGGCTAATGTTAAAAGACTATTCAGTTGCTCGAGGAATCATTGAGGGCATAATCAATGGAATTTAAAGGTGGATGGGATCAACATATAGAATTATTTTATTTCACATAAAATAACAGATTCAACTCAAGTATTAAAATGGATCCATATGAATCTTTATATGGGAAATGATGTAAAACTATTACTTGTTGGGATTTTATAGTTTATGAATGAATTTTACATGGACCTGTTCTTGTACAAGAGATTACATATAAGGTTTAAGAAATCCAACAATATATAAAATATTCTTTGATTTAATATAAGAGATATACTAACAACTATTAAAGGGGATTCTAGTTTAAAGTTCAAGATAAAGGTTTCCTTTGAATATCATCTTGGAATAGATATTCATGTGGTTTGGAGAGAAAATTAATCTTATCCCTAGGTATGTTGGCCCATTTAAGATCCTTTATCACATTTGAGTATTGGAATATCATTCTATACTTCTACTAAATATTTATCAAGTTCATGATTTGTTTCACATATCTATCCTAAGGAAGTAGATTCCTGATCACTATAATGTACTGAATCCATAAGTGGTACAACTGCAGAATGAACTCTCATATGAGGACCATCTAGTGAAAATATTGGATTATAGATACAAATTTCTACACAACAAGTAAACTCACTTTGTCAAATTTTTGTGAAGGAACTATAAGTTTGAAGTGGTGACATGGGAACCAAAGGAAAAAATAAAACCAAAGCACCCTCACCTATTCTCAACCAAGAATATCAGCTGAAATTTTGGGGATAAAATTTGAAAAGTGGGAAGAATGTAATAACCTTAAGTTTATAAATGATATTTTTTTCTTGAAATAAATGTACATTAAATTATATTATATAGTATTATACACATAAAACATAAAGATAATCAAAGAAAACATTATTTAGTCAATGAAAAACAATAAATTAGTCTAAAATTAATCCCATTAAAATTCCAAATATTAAAAGGGTAAAAAATATAAAATATAAAAATTACAATGAGAAAATATGGATATACCCAATCTCCTAGAATCAACCCTCCCTTAAACAACAGTATAGAAATGAAAAAAAATACTAAACCAATTGAGATTATAGAAAATAAAAATGTAGAACCATGAGTGGAATTGAGGTGAAAAATGAATAAAGTATTTAGGAGTTATTTATATGTGGTAATGTGATCATTTAAATAGTAATACGACCATTGGAATAGTAATGAAACCAATGGAATGGTAATCTAACCATATGTAATAGTAATCTAACAGTTGGAATAGTAATTTAAACTCAAAATAATAAATTTTGATATAAATATTTTTATAATGATTAATTTATTTAAATATAAATATTATATTACCAAAAAAATAAATATTATAATTAAAAAAATAAAAGGAAATATAAGCACATTTTTAACAAATTTTTTTTCATGTATTTCATAAAAATCATAATTTAATATTAAAAAAATTACCTATTCTAGAAAATTATATTCATAAAATTGTTATAATTTTTGAAATCACCACGTCTAAATTTAAAATGGTGATTTATCTGTAATTTTATGAAATAATTCAATTTTTAGGAGAATAGTAAAAATACAGTTTTCCTGTAACAGGTGTATCTTGAATTACATCATTCATGATGTAATAAAGAACTGATCATTTCTAAAACATGATATTCGACCAAAAAATTTTAATTTTATAAATTATAGATTAAAATAATATAAAAATTATTTCCAAAACTAAAAATTTCTTTCCAAATTCTAATATCTAAAATATTACATTGAAATAATATTTTCTCATTTTCCACCTTTTCTATTGATAAAATAATGAATTCAAATTATAAAGTTATTCAAAGTCATAAAATCCTGTTATTTAGTTAAAATATGGATTATAATGTCAAAAATATCACTATTATAATTTTTACCTTACATATAGTATTTTATTCAATATTTTAACACAGAAATACTCCTCTCGTCAAGTATAAATAACTTCTCTCCCTCCCCTTGGAGAACTACTCCTCTCACTGTTGATAAATCCAAATATCTACCTAAATTATCTCTATTAACACTCTTATCATACCTAGGGATGTTTTTTATCCATCCAACTCCAATAATAAATGGGGTATAGAGCCATAGAGAAGAAGCATCACTAAAAAGAGGGTAACCTCTCACTAATTCACCAAATCATTCTCCTCTCCTCTTCTATTTTTTTTTCACCCATTTCAAAAATATAATATATGGATAATTAAGTAGTATTTTAAAATTATATTAATTATTTTTACCTATTTTAAGTATTATATTTATCACATATTAAATTTTCATACTTCTTATTCCAACTCTTTTGATAGTGTCCAGTTAACAATCAGCTAACCACCAACAAGAACGTTGCCAAATATTTTCTTATCACTAACCCTATGAATGGTAATAATAAATTATTTATGATTTATAAATGTGTAAATATATTTATTTAATATTATATAATTAATTATACATATATCTGAATGTCCTTGAAAACAATTGTGAAATCAAAGCAGAACGAGATATTTTTAAGGAAATAATGATATCAAAATCCTTCAACATAAACAATGGAAATTAAGAAATATAATCAAATTTTTATAATTAATATATAGTCACATAGTTTAACATAATTAAATCTAGTTCAATGTTTCAATAAACCTTATTTTATTAATCAATAGGTGAAAAGCGATGAAATAAAGTACGATTTATGGCAATGGGATTCTTGAACCCAACTCCTTTTCTTTGGGTTATTCCACTTTCTAGTCAATTTCAGTATGCATATTTCAATAATATTCCTTAAATATACTTTCACTTTTATTCCCTTTTTTCAAAGATAGACATTTTTCCACCTTACAAAAAAAAATTCAATCCAAATACAATGATTTGTCAAATACACTTTTCTATCTAAAACAAATATTTGACTCCTCTTGATTTTTTTCTTACTCACTCATGAATGATGATTTTTAAACCAAATATGTTTTACCTTATTCATTTGAGAAACCAAATTTTATTCATGAAAGTTTGATTTATGAAATCTTTATGAAACCCATTTATTCCCATGGGATACTTCATGACTACAATTATTATACATTCTATATGGCTTGCATGATTATGTGAATATTATGATGTGGAAGGTGGGTCTAAAATAATATATCACTCTAATAAATTGGATAATATGATATACCTAATTATATTATTTTTATTATTTGGGAACATGATGCTATATTTTTTCATAATTGTGATTTCATGATTTTTTTACATTTGTCTTGCATAGACATGATATTGGACTTGTTCACAACTATGTGTAGTATTTTACCACTATGTCATGATGTTTCATATTTACGCATCACCAAATTCCATTACCTTTTCAAATTTCTTCTTAATTATTATGATTATGATCCCATTCTTATGACATGATTGTGATTATTATTCTCACCCATGTATTACTTATTCATGTATCTTATTTAATGTTATGTTAACCATCCCCTTTCTGGTATTTTATCTCACCCATTTATTTGAGGTACATCTTCATTTGAATGTATTTAGTGAGGATAAAATGATATATTTTGAGTGGATAAAAAATAACTATTTTATTAATTGTTTTATTTTATTTAGTATAAGTGATTTATGATCTTAATTTTTCATTGGTACAAATTTTTTTGATTCTTTAATGTATAACTATTATGTTTTTTATCATTAAACTGATGTAATATCCATGTAAGAAAAATTAAGGCCTATATAATCTCTAAAAATATATTTTTATTTATTGAATTGGATTTCATATACTGGGTGAAAATGGATCTTCATGGAACACTCATATATGTGTAAAACTATTCTAAGGTGATTCAAATCAATCGAAGAATATTCTGAGGGAGTTGTGCACACACATCAGTTGATAAAGCAATGAACTTGAAACATTTAATTGGATGTAAACTAGAAGGGATAATAATTCCACTATACACCCTATAAACACAATTCATATAGCTAACCAACCTGTTTCAACCTGAACCGTCACCTGAGCCAATCCACGACATGGCCTGAAGTGTGTTCCTAGTCCTGACAAGCTAGTGAGAAATTTCGGGCATAACTAACCATTAATTCATAATGATTTCACCACTGGTAAACCAAAATGACCCATCCATAAAATTTTATGTCTATACCAACCACAATATATTCAATAATTCAAGATAGTTAGATACTGTAAAAACACTGCTCAATAAAATAATCACTCTATAACTGTACATATACACAGAAACACCGATCAAAATAAAAAACTCATAAGAAATGGAATAAGATCATTTAAGGCATATATATATATATATATATATCCTAATGGATAAATAATGATATAAATTACCCCACATGGTCCAATCCTTATAAGATGATATCTCCTCTACAAAATACAAGATGATAGTAATCAAAAACAGACACCCTAAAAGGTGGTGCCCTTGTCTTTACTTGGGTCCTACAAAATGAAATCTATAAATGATGAAAGGTCCAAGAAGTGATTATGGAATAAATCAGGTTAGGGAACCACTATGAATATATTTAAGGATTTTATCCATGAAACAAATAAACTGGTTTGAAAATAATTTCAAAACTAAACCACGTGAAAATGTACACTTTTCAAATACATAAGTGAAATCCATTTGGTTTTTCCATTTCAATCCAAGAATGTTTTAAAAAACAATTTCCAACATAGCTAAAGTAGATAAAAATATCCATATGTAATAAAATGCTCAATATCACAACAACATAATAATCAAGGGTGAGCACAACACCAACAACATGTAATCACATTAATGAAAAATGGGCATAATATATCTCGTCACATCAAGATGAAACTAAATAATGCATAAAGAATATAAATAAATCAATCATTTTTAATGTTCATCTTGGGATATAACCATATGGACTATCATGATTTAGTAAAAAAATATTCTATCTATCCCTGAAAAATGGGGTCTCTCATAGTATTCCTTGGGCCCAACATGGAAGTTCACACAGTCTTCCTACCCAAAGTCTCTCATAGTCCCCTGAAAAGCAAATCACGGTCTCTTATGGTCCTCCCTACAATTAATCACACAAACACTTGAAAAACCCAATGTGAAATAACACATTTTATTCCCTCTAAAGGCTTACATGATCCCATGAACAAACCCTTCACTCACACCCTGATTTACCCACATCCTACTCCATGCTAGCACAATCGCAAATAGTGTCCCATATAAAAATAGTTATAACATAAACCATATCATAAAAAAAATTTGAAATTTTTATAAAAACCCCTTACTAAGGTAAAACCATTTCTAAAACCTCTATATAAATCATTTTAAATCCACAAAACCCATTTGAACCAATTTAAAAAATAGTTATAGTTCATACAAGACACACCCATTTTGAAAACCCACTTTAGACACCCAAATTGCCAAAAAAACTCCACGAACCCCAAAAAATAGAATACACAACAATTATAAATCATTTAAAAGGTAATTTAAATAACAAAATCGAAAGGTGATTAGAAATTTATAGGTATTCCATGTAAAATTCTGGTAAATAGAGACACCAACCTGAGATTTGGTCTGAAGCTCATCACCCTTGATCATTAATTCCTAGAAGAGGTAGATCAAGGAATAAAACACCTAAAACACAATTAAACTAACCAAAATACACATTTACATACCCTTTATTTAGAAATAACCCCAAACTGGGGTACGTATCTCTATGAAAATGGTGTAAATAGAAAGAAGTGGGGAAAAGGAGGAATAAATCATGAAGAAATTAGCTTAACTCAAGACAAAACCCTAATAAATCCAAGGTAAATGAAAAATGTAAGAGATTAATAATCTTAAATCCCATTAATAGGGGATTAAAATGGTAAAGGATGAAAATGATACCCCAAATCATAAACATCTGATTGCATTATTTTGGTAAAAATAAACTTTTTAAGTGTGTTGGACAGGGTCGCACGGTTTGGTTGCAAATTTAGGAAAACTATGAACCAACCATGTGAGTTCCATTACCCACCCAAAATGTGCTTCATGGTTACACTTAGGTGAAACATGGTTTTAAAAACCATGCTCAACTTTGAAACACCCCATTGTCCCAAACTACAACACCCTCTCATGGTAGTCACTTGGTAAAAAAAACCATGTACTTACCCTTCCCCTTGATATATGTCTCCAAAAACACTTAGTTTCCACTCCTAGAATCTGTAAACTCCAAGAATGAATAAAAATATAAATAAAACTCAAATTTATACATAGCAGTCATCTGGTTGGTGTTATAGTTTTATTTTGTAGATTTGATACATCTGTGTATTTCTCTTGTAAGATCCTTGGATATAGCCCAGTGATAGTGAACCAAGTAAAAAGAATTATGTCATGTGCATGTTTTAACTTCGAGTCAATATTTTTTAAATAAATTAGAGAGAAGATAATTTTTTAATGATGAAATAAGATCTAAAGGAGAATTTTTTTAATCTATCATACCCTAATTCACCCCTTGGTATTTAATGTGGTTGGGATAAAAAATAGCATCAGATCGAATGTTTGAAAGTTTTGTTTCTCTCTTAGAAGATGAAATTTGTAACAGCCCAAGATTTTATAAAAAAATATTCTTTTTAATTTTATTAAACTCTTGTGTTGTACGCTACACCAAAAGGAGCTTGCACAACACGCATCCTTGACTTGCCTTGCATTACACGCAATCGCGACCTTCCTCGATAGTGTGTGTAATACGCAATACCGAGTTTCACTAAACAACGATATGCTATTAAAATATTATTAAAACTAGCCGTTATGAATAGTAATAACCACTTTTTAAAACTCTGTAAATCTTATTTTTCAAAATGAACTTCATTTTTGGATTCGGAGTATCGAATTTAGCCTAAGGTGAAATTTTGGTACATTTCGGATAACTTTCATATTCTGATGAATAGTGAAAATTACTAAATTATAATTAAAAAACAACTTTTTTAATCAAAATAATTAATAGTGATAAATTATTAATTGGATTAGTTTTAAAGTATATTTAGAATATATTTTTAAAATTTAATACAATGTTGGTCATTGGATGTAATTGCACATTTAAACCAGACATAAACAAGTGTCAATCTTTTGATAGATATTGTTTCTTAAAAACACGCTATTTGTTTTAACAGCGGGATTTAATTATAAAATTAATTAATGCAACTTCTATGTTATGAATTTGGTAAAATAGACTTCATTTTTGAATTCGGAATATGAAATATAGCTTAGGATGAAATTTTGGCATTTTTCTGAAAACCTTCATTTTTTGATGAATAGTGAAACTACTAAGTGGTAGTTAAAAAAACTGAATTTTTCATAAAACTTAATTTTACCGCTTCTATGAATGGAATTTCAAAAATCCGAGAGACACGGTTGATGTCATTAAGTAAAATGTGGTTCAGTGAGATGAAAATAATTTTTGGTGAATAGTAACTTTTTACTTTTATTTACCACGGTTAAAAGTAAATAGGGTACCCTTTTATGTTTTCTTTTCCCCAGGATATAAAGAAAGGTTTTAGGAAAAAAAGGGAAGATATTTATAGGAGATGTTGAAGATCTTTCACCACGATTAGAAGATTACGTTCCGAGTTTCCAAAGACACTAAACTATTACGATCCTTGTGTGTGTGTTTTTGTTATGTACTAAGTATTCTGCAAAAGTAATGTAATGTCTATGTACGTCAAGATACGGGTCTCTACAGTTGGTATCAAAGGGAGGTTTAGTCAACCTTTGGAAACTAGGATGCGAGAACTTTAGTGAGATCCCTAGAGATATTTATAAGGTATGTCTAGGGATGTCCCTAAGGATATGTATACGTATAGGATACAGTCCTAGAACTACGGTAACGATCTTAGAATTTATCCTAAGATGATAGATATTGAGGGTGCTCCCCCTTTACTATGTTGCCTTCCCTATCATGATTTCGCCTCTCTCAAAATTCTTTTTGTGTTTTAGTTAATGGAGGTAACCAGAAGGAATTCGATTAACATTGAATCCAATGGACAAATTGGTGACTATGAGCAACAAAATTGTGTAATGCCTAGAGATAAAGATATTGTGATTATGACGAATCAGTCATCGCGATATATGATTAACAAGGTGAAATTTAGTGGTATGACTAATTCATCAAAGAAGAGTAAGATAAACTATTATGCATGTTCGTATGTTGAGGAGCATAAAGAAAGGAAGATTGAGATTTCTAAAGAAGGGAAGAAGAACCTTGAGGAATACCTCAAATGGAGGGACCGATGTTATCTGTGTGGAGAAAAGGGTCATAGAGTGATATATTGTTATGGAGTTCAATGTCTTATTTGTGGAGAACATGGGCATTACCCAACTCAATGCCCTGACCTAAAAAGTTACTTCTAATTCAAGGAAGTACTTATTCCAGGAAAATCATTGAAGTGGATGGACTGAAGTGTTTATGTATTGGTATTCAAGAATAATGTTGTTGAGGTACTTTTATGGTGTATTGAAATATTTATGTATTGGTCTAATGTGGTATTCGAAGTGATTGAGGTATTTTTGGAAAAAATATGATATGCGCATAATGAAGGGAAAATGAGAAAATGAAATATTTGACAGTATTCATGAGCTCATGATTGATATAAGGACTAAGTGATATCATGGTTTGAGTATATAGAATTTTGAGGATTTTGGTATGTGGAAAGTGTTAGATTTTAACTGAATTCATGTTTTCACTAAGGTATTCAATATAATACATGATTAAGGACTTTGAATGTTTGGAATGTGACCAACAAAACATATCTTATGATATATGGGGATCGACGATGGTGTTAAATCTCTGGTAATCATTTTCACTATGTTATGAGAGTGGACTGCAGTATTATGGATAAGCCTAAAGAATTGGAATGGATTATGCTGGACATAAGTTATTATTGTTTAAGGATAGAAGTTCTCTCGATATTATTAATGGGATGTTATAGTAATATAGTTTTAGAAAAAGGACAACCTGCAGGACGGGCGACAGCCCATCGCGTCGGACAAGGATGTGGGAATCGAACCCACAACCGAAGTGCGACTGGCCTTTATCGCCTACCACTGGCCTACAGGAAGCCCCTGTTTAGTAGAAACTAGTTTTATTATATTAAGCAGTATGATATATGAAGTATAAGTCCATTTTAGGAACCATATATGATTAATCTCACTATAGATCGACTTATGCATATAATTTTTGCTAACCTTTTGTTTGAGACAGATGGAATGACCCGTCATTCTATCACATGATCTGCTAACACTTCATGAATAACAAATTCAACTTCATTTATTTAAGAGATGAAGTGGAAATTGTTCAAGGCACGAACAACAGTGAGATTGTACCAAAATAAAGTAAGTATTTATTCTAATTCAAATTTTCAACTTTAGGGAAATGATCTTGAAAACCAAAAATGTTGTCCTAGTGATCTTATACCTGATGAATCATATGGTACCTTATATCATCACAAATCTATGGATTTGTGATTACTGGCTTTTCCATAGCCATGTTCTCCACCACTCTCCATCAGAACATGATGGTTAGATTTCTCTTCCATATACATATTTTCACCTATGTGGAAACCCAATGATTAGTTTATTTGGGTAACCGTTACGTTTCATACTTTTGTTTTTAAAGATTGGTTTTGATATTCCTTTTTACGATGTGGGTTTCTATTAAAGAAACTTTCGAATAGTAAACCATTTATAACCCCGACGAATTTCGAGGGAGAAATTCATTTTAAGGGGGGGTAGAATGTAACAGCCCAAGATTTTATAAAAAAATATTCTTTTTAATTTTATTAAAGTCTTGGGTTGTATGCTACACCAAAAGGAGCTTGCACAACACGCATCCTTGACTTGCCTTGCATTACACGCAATCGCGACCTTCCTCGATAGCGTGTGTAATACGCAATACCGAGTTTCACTAAACAACGATATGCTATTAAAATATTATTAAAACTAGTCGTTATGAATAGTAATAACCACTTTTTAAAACTCTGTAAATCTTATTTTTCAAAATGAACTTAATTTTTGGATTCGGAGTATCGAATTTAGCCTAAGGTGAAATTTTGGTACATTTCGGATAACTTTCATATTCTGATGAATAGTGAAAATTACTAAATTATAATTAAAAAACAACTTTTTTAATCGAAATAATTAATAGTGATAAATTATTAATTGGAGTAGTTTTAAAGTATATTTAGAATATATTTTTACAATTTAATACAATGTTGGTCATTGGATGTAATTGCACATTTAAACCAGACATAAACAAGTGTCAATCTTTTGATAGATATTGTTTCTTAAAAACACGCTATTTGTTTTAACAGCGGGATTTAATTATAAAATTAATTAATGAAACTTCTATGTTATGAATTTGGTAAAATAGACTTCATTTTTGAATTCGGAATATGAAATATAGCTTAGGATGAAATTTTGGCATTTTTCCGAAAACCTTCATTTTTTGATGAATAGTGAAACTACTAAGTGGTAGTTAAAAAAACTGAATTTTTCATAAAACTTAATTTTACCGCTTTTGTGAATGTAATTTCAAAAATCCGAGAGACACGGTTGATGTCAGTAAGTAAAATGTGGTTCAATGAGATGAAAATAATTTTTGGTGAATAGTAACTTTTTACTTTTATTTACCACGGTTAAAAGTAAATAGGGTAATTAAGGGTAAGAATGATATTAATATTACCCTAACACATGTCCTAATTCTATTGGACAAATGTATCTCGACCAAAAACAACCTTAAGTGTAAAATATTATCATTTAGGCCCACTTGGATTAGATTAGGACATTTATTATTATTAAATTCAAAGAAGAGTTAAAAGAGTTAAAATCAAAGTTTATTCACTAAAACATTTTTAATATGGGGTTATACATAAGATAAAATCGACTATAAATATTCATTATAAAGCTAAAAAGATTTCCTACATAATTATATTTTATTTATAATTTTTAGACTTTAAATAAATTAATTTATTTATGACACAACGATGATGCAGTAATTACCCTTTTAAGGAAATATTAACATAATTGATGTTATAAATACTCAAATGAATGTAATTTCAGACTTTTTATGAATTACACTAATTTTCTAGGTTACTATGATATATTAGTGTTGATTTAATCAACTTGGTTTGAACATATAATTCTGTTATTACTTTCACAAAAATCATATATCAAATAGTGTCAAAATTGACACAAAATAGTTTTTAAATCAAATATTATATTATTAATTGTTATTTTATTCCTAAAAATCTAAGGTTCGGCCAAATGACTTAGATAAGGATATATTAATTAATAATAAAAAATTTGGGGTTCTTTTGGCATGTTATAGTATGTTTATTAACCATATAGTGAAAGAAAACAAAAAGACACGGTAAAAGTTAAATTATTTAACTTAGAGTTAAATCTAATTGATAAGGTTAAAATAACACCCTAAACTTGTCTAAATCCTATTTGTTGATAGTATTTCGACCCATCCCCACCTTATCTTCGAAATAAGACCCTTTAGAGCCATTATAAACCGATTTTGACTTTAATATAAAATAATATTTTGAGATATTCCTAAGGTGCCCCTCTCCTCCCTTATAAAAGGACACCTCCTCCCCCTCCTCCTCACACCAATTTGAGCACTCAAGCTCGGCCAACCCCTGCCAAAATCTCTTCTCCACTTCCCTAGAAACATCTTAAAGGTTCTGGTCTTCCTCAAAGACCAATTTTAGTGCCCTAAGAGGAGGTCTCAAAGAGGCGCTTCAAAGAAGAGGTAATTACCGTTACCAATTCTTTCATCTTTATTTCTTCTTCCACTTCTTCTTCTTAGGTTGTTTCATTATGAAGTAATAACATCAGTATCACTCATATACTGATATGTTATTATAATTATGAAACAACCCTATTTCACCATCTATCCATCCTACGGAAAAAGAAATCACCGCGCGTGCGTACGTACGGAATACCGTCTCCACACCGTGGTGTAATCTATTTTCCACCACCACCTTACATGGATGGGTATAATGGTGTAAAGAATAACTATACATAGTTATTACAACATCATATTGATTCTGATATAATGTATAATCCACTCCAATTCAATTCAATATTTATAGAAATGATATCATCGCTCGTGCGTACGTACGGACTACCGTCTCCACGACGCGATGAGATTCATTCTCCATGTTAACCATTTAAGAATGATTATAAAGTATATATAAGAAATAATAATGAAATATATGAAATTATAAAGCTACTGGATTTATGTATATATATACATATGTATGTCATCTACTTACTTCCATTTCAAGACAATAAGGAAAGGAAAATAGCGTTCATGCGTACGTACGGACTACCGTCTCCATGAACGGTGTTTTTCATTTTATTTATCTACCTATTATATATATATATATATACTGAATATATATGATATATAAATCATATTTTATATTCTGGAAGTAAGTAAATCATGATATAAGTAATAATGATGTCAAGAACAACAAGTCAAAACACCTACGATAAATGAAACGATTTTACCCAAAACGCTTCTTTAACATGGAATTTACAAAAGAACGGGTAATATAATGTCATAAGTGAACCATATATGATATCATAACAATGAATATGATTCTGTAATAATTAAATGACATTATTTAAACCATTATACAGGAGCTTCGGACATGTACAAAGCAAATCGGACCTAAGGTAAGGGAAATATCACAATCTCATTTTTATCTGAGATTGTTTATACTTTGGTATTTACTGGGGTGTATTTTATCATACACATCCATGTTTCCTCAATATTTAGTATTATTTCCATCCAACTACAATTGTTTAAATCCAATTTTACCCTTCGGTGAGTTTTTAGTAAAGAATATGAGAGGAATCTTTTGTCGTTTTTCGTACGAGGTACTTTTTTTTACTTTTCCAACAAAAGTACGAAGAATGTTTTTTTTAACTTATACGGTATGAATGGATTTTTAAAACATTATTTTCAAGAAGCTTCCTTTACAAGTTTTCAAGTTTATTTTTAATCAACTTCTTTTATTTTAAAGTTGTATGACATGTTATGAAAGGAAAAATGTTTTTGAAGAAGAAAGGATATTTTCCTCAAGAATGGAGTTCAAGTGTTTTATCAAAATTATTTTCCATCTAAGATAATAAAGGGTTCTGTTTTTATCCCTATTATTAAATTGATTTGATCATGTTGTGATGGAATTATTTTTTATGAATTCCTTTATCTTATATGAATTGTTTTATGATGTCATGTTGTTTAAGAATCCCATTTTTATTACATGGGTTACGCTATGATGTATGGTTTATGATTATGTGGCACACATAAGAAAGGATTCATTATAAGATGGGTGGGACCTATATCTCCCTCCAATGCATTGGGTAAAGATTTTATATCTCATGAGATAGACAGGGCTGGAACGGTAGGTTATACCGGTTCAGTGAAACAGGACTGAAACGAGGGTTACTCGATTCAGAAAGGGACTTTGTCCACTAAGATAGTCTTGGCAATGAGTCTTGACTAACAAGAAATGATTCTATATGATTATGTGTGAATGCCACAAAGTTTCATGTTTTATGTTATGATTATTGTGATTACATTTCACTGCCATGATTTATCCCATGTTAAGAATTTATGCTCTCTTTAGCAGGTTAAGATTTCCAAAATGTTATGTTCTTATGAATACGATGTGATTGATATTTCTTTTGTTTACCCTTACTGAGCATTTGAGCTCACCCTTTTATGTTTTCTTTTCCCCAGGATATAAGGAAAGGTTTTAGGAAAAAAAAGGGAAGATCTTTATAGGAGATGTTGAAGATCTTTCACCACGATTAGAAGATTACGTTACGAGTTTCCAAAGACACTAAACTATTACGATCCTTGTGTGTGTGTTTTTGTTATGTACTAAGTATTCCGCAAAAGTAATGTAATGTCTATGTACGTCAAGATACGGGTCTCTACAAAATTTAGATTTTTAATTGTAAATGGATTTCAATCTTTGATAGAAAAAAAAATTGTGGAAGAACCAAATGCATCACTACTTCCAATCTTTATATATGGATGCCTTTATAGATTTGATTCATAGTATTTAAACCAATATGTACTTTTGATATTTATCTAATGTAGACCAAAGAGAGTTTTATGTCGACACCATTAGAATAAATAATTGATTGGGAGCCTTATACAACACAATATACATGAATTTTATGTCATGTAAGTCATCGCGTACCATGTGGTAAAACTTACTGAACATCTGTGAGCATGATTCAGAAGTCTGGGAATCCAAATTAAAGGTTTTGTGAAAAAAGTATGAGGACCAAAGAATGTACTCTAATGAGTTAGTTGATGTGTTATTTTGTCAAGTAAATATTATTGTGGAGGATATGTATGGTCATTGAGAAATCCTTGATGATGTAAAAATATTCAATTTCATCCTAATAGGGTTACCACATTGGTCCAATCTTAAAATCTACATACATAAGGAAAAAGATCCAAATATATGACATTTGATATTCTACGTAGCAATATTGTCATGTATTTAATGATAAATAATGATAATAAATCTATATAAATAGAAAAATCAAAGTAGGTGAAATTCACATCCATGAGGAATATCACTATGGAGAATATCTTTGAATAAAAATAGGTGGAAGACGTGATGTCATTCCTTTCCTAAAATATTCAAAGGGGAAATTGAAGTTCAAAGGAGAACCTCCTATCACATTCTTTCATTGTGGAAAGGTTAGACCTCATAAAAAAGGTTCCCTAATAAGTACCATGATTTTGATGAGGATGATGATGAAATTCCCATGAATAATTTTTTATCTAATATGATTGGTAGGAAAAATACAGAGAGAAATTTCTTCAAAAAGAAGAATTTTCACTCTTGATAAAATTATAGATTATAAGATTCCAAGGTTAAAGAGATATAGGTATATAAGGATCATGGAGAAAATGATATGGTATTAGTTTTTGGTAACTCTTAGTAAAGGGATGAAAGTGTAAATGCTGAAGGATAAGTCAAATTAGGGGTTAACATCCATGTTGAATTAGAATCATAACATTAAGAGATAGATGTTTAGAGAGCTAAAACAAAAAAAAATCTATTGGATTTGTTAATAATTCCAAAATCTATATATATGGGAAGTAATAAGAGTGGTCTGATCTAAATTTAGTAATTGAAGATCTCAAATTATAAAAGCTATAATTATCAAATAAAGTCATTGAGTATAGGATCAAGGTTAATGAACAAACCAAGGTTGTCTAAAGTTTTACTAATAGAATAAAATATCAGTTAATATGTATTAAAGAAATTGATGAGGAATTTTTTAGCCTATGAAGAAAGGTAATATATTAGGAGAAATTATTGACTCTTAGTATGATATTGGGAAAGAAGGTGATAGAAAAAAAGGGAAATTGGAGTTTTGAGGTCTAGTAAAATAAACAAAGAAATGTCAGGATAAGAAAAAAAACATTAAAATTACATAGTTTGAATGGTCCTTGATCGAAAATATAATGTAGTGAAGGTTGAATCCAGTGCACAATAACTCACTCTACGGTTGAAAATTGATTTGCTTTTGAATCAAAATCTAAAAGTTCTAAGAACCCAAATAATAGTCAATCCCATATAAATGACACACAAATTTGCACCTCATATCAAGTGTTTTTGTTCTAGAATGATAGGGAATTCCCAAAGTTTATGTTTCATAACCAAGTGGTATTAGAGGTCATAAGAGAAATAAGGGGACCAAAATAGGTGTCAATATTCATAGAATGCTTCTGATGGTATTTGTTTTTTGTGTGAAGGAGTTAGACATATGTCATTATATTTATCATCAATGATGTAGAGTAATGTTATGAGAAAAAACCCAATGAGTTCATAAGAAGTACCTCAAGGAATCATCAAATGAATAGAAAATGAAAAATCAATTTTTTGCTCTTTAAAATGAAGTTTCCCCATCATACTCTGAGTAAGATCATGAATATCATTCAACTGCATGTATGAACCCAAATACATGGATCAATAATAAATGAGTTAAAAGGTAGTGTTTATAGACATTTCCTTTAAAGAATCAGATCACACTGGAATGTGGATCATTGATAGTGGATACACCTCTTTTATAAAATAATATAAGGATTGTGTGATTGGAATCAATTATGATGAGGAAGGTCTTGTCAGAATAAAAAATGATGGAATTAATATTATTGGTTCGAGAAAAGCCAAGTTTGGGGAAAATATATGAAACACACTGATGTATTGATTATTTAAGTACTTAGTCCCAGCTTTTTAAGTTTCATTCATCTTTGTGAATTAGGAAATGTTGTAAACATTACCAAGATATTGTATATCATCAAGGGAGAAGATTATACCATTGTATTGTAGGTAAATCACATGAAGGGGGATTTATACATTATGAATGGATAAGAATATATGTGACTTCTATCCAAGGAAGAATAAAATAAGTTGTGGTATCAATGTATTGGTCATCTAAGAAAACCATCCTTGGATGATCTGGTGAATTTTGATATTGATCTAGATCTCCATATTTTATCATGAGATCATACTCATTTGTGACATGCTTGAAAAAATGGAATATTTCTCAAAATACATATAAGGTGAAAGAGTAAAAGTTAATAAAAATGATTGAACAAGATTATATTGATGTGTATGGACCTATTTAACTAAAATATATTAATAGGAAGAAATATTATGTCCTATTTATTGATTATTTTAGTAGAATGTAATGGTTTTAAATTATCACCTTTATGTCTATGTTTTTTATTTATTTAACACATTATAAGAGGGAATTTAAAAAGATATTGGGTCAAAAAATATGAAATATACAAAGTAATAATAGAACAGAGTTCGTAGATAGAAAAATAGATGATTTTCTTGAGAATCATGGGATAATACACTAGGTTTCAATTGTAATAACTCCTCACCAAAACAAATTGGTTGAGATAAGAAATAAAATTTTCAACAACATGGATAGAATGATGCAAAACATCCAAATAAATTTTGGAAAGAAATAGTGTTGAAAAAAATTGACATTTCTAAAAGCACTATATTGTGTCTAAAAAAATAAAGGTCAACATATGAGTTGTGGTATGAAAAGAAGCAGAAATTAAAGTACTTTCATTTTTTTAGAAGTAAGTATTTCATTATTAATAATGAGAAACACAAGAGGTTTGAATCTGATGGGGATTAAGGGATATTTATTTGATACTTAAGAAAAATAAAAGCATGTAAATTCCTTAATAAGCAGTTAGGAAAAGTTGTATAGAAGAATGGTATTTTTCTGGTATAAAAACAGAAAAATATTTACAAATCAATTAATGGTCTTAGTAGGATAGTGATGAAGAGATTAGAATATCTTGAGGAGTGAAAGTACCCGATTTAGATTTATAAGATAATTTATATGATAAAGAAGATGAACTTAGACATATATATGCACAAAAATAGAAGAGACAAGCTGGAATTGATAGGCATAAAATAATCTGTGATTAGACAGAACTAGTACAGATAAAGAGGATGAAAATATTATATCAATAATTTAATTATCACAAGTAGATCCAAATTTTTTTTAAGAATATATAATATATGATAATTGGATTCAATAGATGAATAAATAAGTTTACCAAATCAAAAAAGAATCATACATGGGAGATTATTTTGAGGGTGAAAGACAAAAATGTCATCAAGACTAAATTGATATTCCATAAAACTCTGAATGAATATGAAACAATAATAAAAAACAAATCCATACTAGTGTGTAATTGATACTACTAGATATAGGGTATTGATGTTGATGAAACATTCCCACATGTTTCAAGCCTGGAAGCAATTTGATTATTCTTATACATAGTTGCACAATGGAAATTTAATAGTTTCTAGATGGATGTCAAGTCATAATTTATGAATGGTGTCAGGAAATAAGAGGTGTATATTAAAAATTATGATGTTTTTCACATTCATGAAGAAGAGAAAAAAAAATTTTGGCTGAATAATGAATTATATGGATAAAAGAAATCATCGAGAACTCGGTTTTCAAGAGTTGATCTCTATCTAAAGAAGCTTGGTTTCTAAAGTGGTGGATTTGATTAAAATATCTATGTAAACAATGGTTGTAATCAAAGAATGATGGTTCTAGTATGTGTGTCTGGAATAGTATTTGGTGGATCGAATGATGCACAGTATAAATTGCTTGCATAATTCTTGAAATGTGAGTTTAAAATGTTAATGATTGGAGAGATGACATTTTTCATTGGGTTACATGTGACACAAGAAAGGTATGGAGAAAAAATTTCTTACTAAAAAATCCACTTAGGTTTTAAAAATATTATTAATAGATAATTACAAGGATATGAAAAATTTGTGGCTACCTTGATGAAACTTTCACAATATGATGTGGGAAAATCAATCAATTTCACTGAATACAGGCATATTATTTGAATCATTTTGCACTTAATAGTGACATGAACTAACACTATATTTTCCATATTCCAGGAGTCATGGTGTAAAATAAATCACAAGGAAACACACTTACTTATAGTGAAAAAGTTGTTATATCAATGGAATAGTGGAATTTAGTTTTTTTTATAATGAAAAATATTAGAAAGAGTTATTGGGTTACACATTTATAGATTAGGCTGGTTCAGTGGGTGATAGAAAAGAAACATCATGTGGTGTATTCTATTTTTATGGATTGTGTATTTAATGGATATGAACAAAACATGATTTTATTTTTTGAGAACTACAGAATTTGAATATATTGAAGCTACTAAACTTTTCACGATGTTACAATAGATGAAGAAACAACTTGAAGATATGAGATTTGAATAAAAATCACTTGTCAAAATCCATTACAATAATTCAAGTTCTATAAATCTAAAAAAATCCACCATTAATGTAAAAATAACATGGGAATGAAGTATCATTTTATCAAGGAGAATCTGGGTACGGGATTATGAAGTTGGAGTATGTGCCTATAGAAATATAGGTTGTAGATATTCTAAAAAGGGCCATACCTATGTAATTGCTTGAAAAATTTCGATAATATATTTGATTTTAGTCAACTTACCATGCTGTAACAATGTATATATTATACCCCCTCTCCCCAAGGTAAGGTGTGTCATCCCGTGTGTTCTGATATATGTTCTTTATCATGGTGAAGATCTCAAAAAAGTTACATCTTGGTTCATTGAACAAGGGGGATAAAATATTTTGACCAAGATAGAGGAGAAACTGATAGAGGGAGCAATGATATTTGGCAGGTATTAAATATTATTATGGTTTAGATGTTCCTTCAAATATAATATATCACTACAATTTTCCTATGAGGTTCATGATGAAATCAGTTTCCTAGTTTGGATGAAGAGTTGGTCTTATTATGTTCAAAGGTAGAGTAATATGACGTGGTATTCTGAGAATGAATTGATTCATTGATAAACTTTTAATGCTAATCTTTTTTCTCATGTCGATAATTGATCATGTAGGATTAGAGTTCAAGCAGAGTAAATATTTGGTCACTTTCTATTATCACAAAGTGAAAGTGGTGGTGGCATAAGTTGGTGTGTGTATTTTTGTCAACAGAAGTGTCTTAGAAATTTTTTGAGTGTTGTCAACAAACCTAAAGAGGGTGATTATTGGTAAAATAATTCTATTGATTTATTTTTAGTGTTTTTTTGGATTTGTTGTGTTTTTATAGAAATATGGTTGAAAACATTCTATCATTGTTTTTCTCATAGAAGGATTTTTTAAGATGGTACAGTCTTTCGGTGTTTTCCATACTATCAGGCATGAAAAATTATGATTTGTTTTAAGGAGAAGTAAGGATGACTACATTGAAAATTAATGGAAAACAAAGAACCTGAATAATTTCATGGTGGTTTTAAACAAAGGAATCTTGAACATGTAAAATATTTGTTATGTGAACTATATAGTAAGTATACAAAACCATGATGAAAAATTGGAAATGCTAATTCAACTATATAGAAAACATGTGATGAGAACTGAAAAAGGTTCTGATAATTTGTGGTTGAAGGCATTGAATTAGAGTCGTCCACTAAATATTATCATCATATGTGAAGATATGGTACCTCTATGGCTTCCTCAATGGGAGTTATACACTATGCGGACCGCATAGCAAGTGTAGTTCATAGAGAAGGACAATTCACATAGGATTTAACCATAATTGTTATTAGGAGGGTTTCTAGGTATTTTTTCCTCTCTGAAATACCCCTAATCACTTAATTTTTTAGAGATAGAAGTTGATTATAAATAATCATCACTAGATGAATATGGATAAGCCTAAAAGTGGTTCATAAAGAAGGTGGGTTGTAAAGGAGATCAGTTCATCAAGGATGTATAGTTTGTATAAAAGATTAATTTTTGGTGTATTCTAGATACAAAAGGAGTTGTGGTTCTCAAGGAATCATCCATTTGTGAATTAAATTCAATTCATGGTGCATGCATGTTATATAGTGTTGGGGATTTTTTGAAGGAATTGAAGTAGTTTTCATAGGAACAAAAATAGTTCATGAAATGACTCTCCACAAATAAATTACTTTGTAGTGAATGGTATTTATTATATTAGGTGAAAAAAATCATCATAAAAGACTCCAATATATTTGAAAATATTATAAGGTGATTTAGATGAATAGAAGAACCTTTTCAATGATTAGTGTGCACACTTCAGTTCAGAGAGCAGTTGTAACGTCCTGGTTCTGGGAGTTGCCCAGAGGTACCCCATACCCGGTTGGTCACATGGCCTCATGCGCATTTCCTCAAACTCCAGAATCTGATGACTAGCAGCAAGGGAATTGGGTGTGATAGTGGGGAAACTATGGCCCCATTGGCAGAGTAACACAGTGGAAGTCAAACGGATAGCAATAGCGGAAGTAGTAAAACATGAAATAAGTAAACAGAGGAAGACTAAAGTAATAAACACTAAGCACACACACACACACACACACACACATATATATATATATGATTATGGATACATATATCTATGAAAGTAGAAAAAAAAATCACAGTGATAGAATACAATACTAAACCAAAGTACAAGGAAATTCAAGTAAACATCTCTATAGCATCACAAGCCTCAACTTTATCCCATGATCTCCAACTCCACAACAATCTAGTACCTAAAGTATAAGGGCCTTTTACCTTATTTATACCTATAGTAATATAATCTTCTTGGGCCCAAAATCATGAACTAAATAGGGTGTGAGACTAATGCCAGTAGGAAACCACCCAAATATCTATGCCTAACAGTCAGTGAATATATATGGCAGACAATAAGAAAAAAAAGCAGTAAATAAGGAAGTACTCCAAAATAAAAAATACTATAGTTTCAATTTCATTCATCTTTCATATAACCAGTAAGAAGCTAAAAACAAGCAGGTTGCCCTCTGGAATGTAATAATAGCCTAACTCCTCTATTTCAACCAAAAGTAACGTAAGAAACCCTCTGGTAAGTACACACAGTTTATCCTCTTTGGTTCAGCTTTAGCAAAGACACTCTGAGGAAGTACTCGCTGTCTATTCTCCTTGTGGTCTCATATCGGTAACTAATAGGCACTCTGAGGAAGCACTCAACATATAATTCCCCCTCTGGACCTTATTGAGGAAACTACAGACACTCTGGGGGAGAACAAATTACATCCCCCCTATGTTCTTGCAATGTAATAGTAAACTAACACTCTGGAGAAGAACTCAACATCCATTCTACCTATGGTCTACTACACCAGGTTCCCATGGCCCTATGTAATTCAATCGTGCAGAAACTATATAAAGGCAGAAAAAGTAAACCTTAAGGACTACATGGATAAACAGTCTACAACATATCATAGCTTGTCAAATAATAATCAGTCCATCATAACAATACTAGGCATGGAAAGAAAAGCAGCCTAACAGGAAAACAAGACCAAATGGTCTAAATAATCAAACATGGGAAAAACATCTATTACATGGAAAAGATAACCCTATTCACAAACAATTAACCTCTATCCATACAAACAAGTCATAGCTGGCAATAATTGGGATAAAAACCATAAACATTCAATACCATGAACAAGGGTATTATAAATTTTTCATATATAACTAAAATAATATCTATGGAAAGGCACAAAACACCTACCTCGGCATCGTGAGATCAATATACATGAACCTCAGGCCTTGAATCTCCCTAGAAAGCCATAGATCTACAAAAATTCTAAAAACATTCAACTGGGAATATCTTGTGAGAGAGAAGAAATCATGAGATTAAGTTCTATAAGAAGGAAGAACTCACTGTGGTGATTCTAACACAATCGACGATGGTTGATTCAGAGAACAGATGGAGAGTAGGGGGCTCGAAGAAGATCAGCGGTCGTACGAACACTCCTGGACGAGATAGGTTGATAAGAAGTGTGTTATGTCCATTAGACACGACCCCGGTCCATTTAATTAAAAAAGAAAAGAAAATACATAGCGTGTTCTTTAAAAGTACATGGCGTGTTCTTGACTTTTTCGGCCTCCGATTTAGGCGGTATCCAGGTCACCACACACATGGTCATGTACTCAGCCGTTACACGACTAGTACATGGTCACCAGTGGAAACTTGGTACATAGTGTGAACTTAATGTACATGGTGTGTACTCCTGAAATTACCAAAAATTCCTCTTTCTCTCAAATACAAACAAAAAAATAAATACATACCAGAAAAGAAGATCCAGGTTCTTAAAAACATTACCCCTTAAATAAATTTGTCCACTAATTTCCCTAGCAAGGTGGCATAGAAGAACAAACCTCAAACTGTTATAGCCATTTTGATCGTACATCAGTATCCCTCTCTTAGGTCTCATCCTGTACTCACCCGTGTAGCCATAGCACTCATACCAGAGGAACAGACCAACCATGGATAACCTTCTAACAACGATCAATAATCCATATAGGATGCTCCTCGAATGAGGCTTCCACCTCGAGCTCAACCTCCTTGGGTTGAAAAACATGAGATGAGTCTATGAAGTAATGTTGGAGCTGAGAAATGTGGAAGAAATCATGAATATCTTGGTACCTGTGAGGTAACTGAAGCTAATAGGCAATCGGTTCAACTCTATCCAAAACCTCAAATGGACCGACGTACCTATACAAAATCTTACCCTATCTACTAATCCTCATGTGTTCCAAACTCGGCGTGACACATAGAAAACCTTATCTCCAACCTCAAACTCTAGAGGTCATCTTCATCAATCATCATAAGACATCTATTGTGACTGTGCAGTAGCTATTATCTTCCGAATCAACTCTATCTTCTGTGAGGTCTCCAGGAAAAGATGAGGTCCCAATATAGCTGCCTCATGCCTCCAGCCAGCATAATGCTGATCGGAATGACCTACTATACAAGGCCTCATAAGGTTTCATCTGAATAGTTTCTAGAAAACTATTATTGTAGGAAAAATCAACAAGAGATATGTATTTCTCCCACAAACCTCTAAAATTCAGGATGCATGCTTAAAGAATCTCCTCAAGCACCTAAATCGTACGTTTGGACTAACCATCTGTCTGGGGATGATAAGCTGTACTCAGAAGTACCTATGTACCCAAAGCCCTCTGATGTCTTTTCTAGACCTGAGAATTAAAATGGATTTCCCTGTCTAAAACAATAGAGTGTGTAACCCCATGTAGATGTACAATCTCTCGGATGTACAACCTTCCCAACTCATCAACACTAGAGGTCTCCTTGATCGGAAAGAAGTGATCAATCTTCGTGAGTCTTTCAATGACAACCCATACGACATCATTCCCTTGAGGAGACCACGGAAAACCTATCACAATATCCATCTTGACATCATTCCAATTCAGCTCTGGAATGGGTAACTATTGAAAAAACCCTGCTGGTCATTGATGCTCTGCCTTTACCTGCTGATAGGTGGAACACCTCATGAATAAACAAGAAACATCTCTCCTCATACTCAGCCACAAATACTTATGGTGTAGGTCACAATACATCTTCGTGACGCCACGAAAAACTGCCCAAACTGAGGAATGAAATTACTATATCAGCTCCTCGTGTATGTTTGTTAGCACCCACACACGCCCATGAAAACGCAAGATCTCATCCTCACCTACAGTCCATCTAGAAATAGGGTCCTCTCCTAACATACACTCTCGTATGACTAGGCTTTCTGAATATGATAGTTGCCTCATTCATACTCGATCAGTAAGAGTAAAGGTAACATCTAAAAAAGATAGAAATGTCTTCCCCTGTTTGTCACACACCACCAAATGCATCTCAGTGAACAAATCCATTAGATGCCACTCACTTCTTTGCTCCTAAAATTCAACTATCTGAGTCCTCCTACTCAACACATCAACCACAACGTTGCCTTTCCCAGGCATGTAAGAAATCTCAAAGCCAAAGAACTGAAGGTACTCAACCCACCTTCATTGTCTCAATTTCAGAAAACGCAAAGTGAATATATATTTGAGACTCTTGTGGTAGGTGAAAACCACAAAATTCTCTCCCATAAGGTAGTGTCTCCAACAGTATAAAGCATGAACAAAAACAACCAACTCGAGATCGGGTGTCGAGTAGTTCTTCTTGTGTGGCCTCAAATGCCAAGACCCATACACAACGACTCGTTCTACTTGTATAAGCACTTCTCCCAGCCCGATACCCGATGCATCACAATACACAATATAGCTCTTTCCCAACTTTGGAAATACTATTATGTGTGTTGATTTCAACTTCCCTTTCATCTCCCACTACTGGAAATATGACCTTTCCCAACACTTATTTACCAACGGTTTGTAAAAACCATTGGTATAGGTCCCCTTTCCCAACGATTTAGCCAAACTATTGGGAAATCCCACTTTGAGGCCACCATTCCCAATGGTTTTAGCAAACAGTTGGAAAAAGTCCACTTTGTGTCCACCTTTCCCAACAATTTGGCCAAACCATTGGGAAAGGGTATACCTATCCCAAAGGTTTTCCAAAACCATTGGGAAAGGTCCCCCACATATCAGCATTCATCCCAGAATTGAATCAAGAATCAGGACTTATACCAACGGTTGTCAAAACCATTGTATAGACCGATACCAACAGTTTTGACAACCGTTGGTATAGGTCCTTTGAATTTTTTTCAAATATTCTTACCGAGAGCATTATATAAATCAAACATTAAATTAATTATGAAAATACATATATATATTTATGTAATTATGTTCAGAAAAGTCATGTTAGGTTAGTGGTTAAGTTGTTCAATGATAAACTAGGGGGTCCTGGGATCAAATTCATGTTAATGTTTTTTTGAAATACATATACCAACGGTTCCATAACCGTTGTTATAGATTTTCATATTACTTATACCAACGGTTTCCAAAACCTTTGGTATAGGTCTATACCAAAGGTTTTTCCAAAACTGTTGGTATAGACCTATCCCAATGGCTTACTTGGAAACGGTTATCCAAACCGTTGGAATAGGCTATACCAATGTTTTGGAGGCCTTTAACAATGGTTCCAAACTGTTGGTATAGGTTAGTTTTCCAGTAGTGTCCTGAAAAGCTGACTCACATGAATCTGACCACAAGTACTTCACACCCTTCTTAGTTAGACCTCTTAGTGCCATTACTAAGGGTGAAAAGTCATGTATGAAACATCTGTAGTAACTAGGAATCCCTATAAAACTCATCACCTCAAAGAAGTTCTTCGTCTGCTCCTAGGAAACTACTGCTCTCACTTTCTCTAGGTCAACTGATACACCTATCTCTAAGATAACATGACCAAAGAAGTGAATTTGGTCCATCCAAAAGTGGCATTTTGAGAGCATAGAATATTACTGATTCCCTCTCAGTGTACTCAAAATGATCTCATGATTTTTAGCATGGTCATGTCTATTGTTATAGTACACCAATATATTATCCACAAAGACTACCATGAAAGAATCCATGTATGGATGGAAGACTCAGTTCATCAGTGCCATGAAGACTACAGGCGTGTTTGTGAGACCGGACGACATAACCACATACTTGTATAGACCATACCTTCTCTAAAAGCTAATAATAGGTATATCTGATGGTCTAATGCACCAATAATGGTAATCGGATCTCAAGTCAATTTTGAGAACACCCAGGATCCTCAAATTTGATCAAAGAGATCATCAATCCTCAGGAAGGGATATTGGTTCTTGACCATCAATTGGTTCAACTTCTGATAATCCATGCATAGTCTGAGGGTATTGTCTTCCTTCTTCACACATAGGATTGGTGAACCCCAAGACGAAGTACTGGGTCAAATGAAACCCTTTGTCTACAACTCCTCCAACTACTTCTTCATATCCTATAACTCCAGTGTATCCATCCTATAAGGAGTAATGGACACTGGTGCTGCTCTTGGCACAATATCAATAGAAAATTATACCTCTTGCTCTAGAGGAAAATGTGAAAAGTCATCTAGAAAGATGTCCCTGAAACGATCCACAACTAGAGGAAAGTCCATCTATGAATTCCCCTGGTCATCTAGATAAATACTAGTAATATGGGCTGTAACTCCTCCCAACCCACGATGTCCGGGTCCATCTCTTCTCGCCTAGACATCCCATTCACCATTATGAAGAAATGATCTTCCTTCTGGTGATGTGAAACTCACCCTACGGCGATAGAAATCGACAATAGCCTGGATGAGAACTAACAAGTCCCTTTCAAGAATGACATCATAGCCAGTCATATCTAAGATATAGAGGTCCCACAAGAAGTGACACCAACCATCCTCAAGAAGAAACTCCTTGCACTGACGTACACTAGTTGTTCTAGTCCCCAACAGAGTGTCTAAGGTTAAGATATAAGCTGAAGAAAAGATACAGAGCCCAAGGATCTCCACAACAACAACAACAACAGATATAACGCTATGGGAATACCCTGTGTTGAAAAGAGAAGATTCTAAAACTGAGGAAACTAGGATTATACCTCGAGGTGTATAGGGTCTAGGATCCTACTCCAACTGGGTATACTCCACTACAAACGTCTGACCTGCACCGCAGCCGTGTGACCCTACCTGACTACCCTGAGCTGATCCACCCTATTGTCGCTAAAATCCTGCCAACTGGATACCATGTCCATGACCTACACCTTGGCCTAAATAGTTGGAAGAACTCCAATTCCCTAACTAATAAGAAACTGGTGCTGATTCCCCTGAACAAGGGGTTATATAAGAACTCCTATCACCATCTACGGATGAGAAGAACTGATAGAAGCACTACGGATGACCCATCTTGCCACAATATTGACACTCCACTGAGTCTCTTAGGCGATTTGGCCACGTATGCCCAATCTTTCCGCACTATTATCACACCACATGTCTACCATAATAATTCTCCTG
This sequence comes from Viscum album, assembly GCA_963277665.1. Taxonomy (NCBI): domain Eukaryota; kingdom Viridiplantae; phylum Streptophyta; class Magnoliopsida; order Santalales; family Viscaceae; genus Viscum; species Viscum album. The sequence goes on from OY728128.1 coordinate 2,112,385,642, forward strand.
ACTCTTTTGATCTCCACACATAGACTCCCTAGGGCGCATCCTATTGTTAGTAAGAGGGATACCAAATCCAAATGTCGAGCATCCCTGGCTCACAACTCCAGAATCCCTCTGATTTTACTCCGTGATCAGGGCATAGTTGACTATAGAGGTGAATGAATTCAACCTAAAGATTTTCACATGAGATTAGATATTGTTCCTAATACCATCCTTAAACTTTCTTACCAGGAATTACTCATCACCTCCTAAAATTGGCGTGAATCATGCAGCTCTGTGAAGTGAGAAGAATAATCCATAACTAAAAGAGTACCCTGCTCCAAACTCATGAACGCTCAGTCTCAATTGGCCATCAAAGTCTCTGGGTATAAGTAGTCATAGAAGGAACAATAGAACTCATCCCAATATATGACCGGCTGGCGTCCAGCCTATGAGATCGCATCCCACCATCTCTTGGAAGAATCCCTATGATATACGTAGCGAGCTTCACCCTCTTATATGGAGGCATCTCCTGATTCTCGAAGATATAAATCATTGTTTCTAACCATGAATCTACATATTGAGTTCCTCCATACCCTATAAAGTTGGGAGGATACTACTGATGGAAAACCCGCATCAACTCTTCCATGGATGAGTAAGTATGTGGTACTCTTCATAAGGTCTACATAAACCTCATGAATCGATCTCAGAACTGTGTGTCCGAACCTTTGTCTGGAATGATGGATGGTGCCAAGACTGGCACTACAGGAGGATCTGTTGGTAGTCCCTGATCAGCCATGTTCAATGTCTGATCACTGCCCTGTAACTGGCGGACAACTGGAGGATGTCTCGGTGGCATGACTCTGCATGTTCAAGTTCACACCTTAGATCAAGATTAACAAAGACTGGAAATTAGAAGATCAAGAAGGGAAATAGATAAAAAAATCACTTCAAGTTTTTTAGAACATGGATACACGACGTGTATAATGACTACACAGCATGTTCCCTTAATCCTTCACATGGGCATTTACTTTTGTCAACCTAGGTCTTGTAACACCCCATACACATGTTGTGTTGTCCTAACACATGGTGTGTACTAGAGTCCTCTTCCCCTGACCGATTTCTCTTACATCGCTAAGACACATGGTTTCACTAGAACAAGACTACATGGCCTCAAGCACATTTCCCTGAATGCCAGAGGATTTTGACTACCAGCAAGGGCCTTGGGTGTGATAGAGGGGAAATGATTCCATCATTTTCCGAGTGACACAGTGGAAGTAAACAGATAACAGCAGTAGAAGAAGAAATACATAAAATAAGTAAACAATAGAAGACTGAATAATAAGCACTAAGTACATATATATATATATATGATACCTGATACGTATGTCTTGGAAAGTATCCAAATAATTCACAATGATGTAATAGAATACTAAACCAACGTACAAGGAAAATCAAGTAAACAACTCGACCGCATCGCCAGCCTCATCTTACTCTCATGCTATCCAGCTCCACAGCAATCAAGTACCTGATGTAGAAGGGTTCTTGACCTTATCTATACCTGAGTCAATATAATATGTTTGGGCCCAAAATCATGACCCAAACATGGTGTGATACTAATCCCAGTAGGTAACCACCCAAATATTTGTGCCTAATAGTTAGTGAATATATATGGCCAGAAATAAGAAAAAACAAGCAGTAAAGAAGGAAGTACTCAAAAGTAAAAAATTATATGGTTTCAATTTCATTCATCTTTCATATACCCAGTAAGATGATAAACCCAAGTAGGTAACCCTATGGAATGTACTGACAGCCTAACCCCTATGGTTCAAAAAACAAACATAAACAACCCTCTAGGAAGTATACACAGTCTAACCCCTCTGGTTTAGCTTTAGATAAGACACTTGAAGGAAGAACTCACCATAAATTCCCCATGTGGTCTCGTATCAGTAAATAATAGGCACTCTGAGGAAGTACTCAACATCCAATTTTCCCTATGGCCCATATTGAGGAAACTACAGACACTCTGAGGGAGCACAAAGTCGATCCTCCCTATGGTCTCACAACGTAATAGTAAACATACACTCTGGAGATTCCATCAGTGTCCATTCTCCCTATGGTCTACTACATCAGGTTCTCACAGCCCTATTTAAGTCAATCATGCACAAACAATATAAAGGAATCCAAAGTAAACCTTAAGAACTACTTGGATAAATAGTTTACGACATATCATAGCATGTAAGATAATAATCACTCCATCCTAATAATACTAGGCATGGAAGGAAAAGTATCCTAACAAAAAAACTAGACCAAACAGTCAAAACATGATAACATGGTAAAAACATTCTTAGCATGGAAAAGTTAACCTTATTCACAAAAAATTATCCTCTATCCATACAAACAATGAATAGCGGGCAATAACAAGGCTAAAACCCATAAAAATGCAATACCCCGAACAAGGGTATTGGATCTTTTGAAAATATAACTCAAAGAATATCTACGAAAAGGAAAAAACCACCTACCATGGTGTCGTGAGATCAATATACATGAACTTCAGACCTCGAATCACTATAGAATTTAGTAGAACTACAAAAATGCTAACAAATTTCAACTGAGGATATCTCAGGAGAGAGGAGAAATCTGGAGATGAAGTTCTAGAAGAAGGAATAACTCATGTGGCGATTCCAATATAATCGACGATGGTTGATTTGGGGAACGAATGGCATGTCATGGGCTCAGAGAAGATCTACGGTCGTATGGACGCTCCTTGATGAGATATGTCGAGAAAAAGTGTGTTATTTCCATAAGACACGACCCTGATCCATTGAATGAAAAAAAATAAAATACATTGAGTGTTATTTCAAAGTACACGGTGTGTACTTTCCTTTTCCAACTTCTTCCTTAAGTTGTCTCTAGGTCACCACACACGGCCATGTACTCGACCATTACATGTCCGTCACATGGTCACCAGTGGAAACCAGGTACACAGCGTGTACTTAAAATACATAGCATGTACTCCTAAAATTTCCAGAAACTCCACTTTCTCGCAAAGGAAAACAAAAAATAAAGAAATACTTGAAAAAAAGATCTGGTTCTTACAGTAGTGATCCTTAACCACTAGTGATTTTTCAGTTTATGATTAGTTTTAAACCAGGAGGGATATTGATTCCACTCCAAAACTTCTAATAATAATTTTTTTAGTGAATTTGGTACATTGGAACATTTTCCATATATGCTTCTTCTATATAGCCTAGTGAGGGTGAACCAAGTAAAAATATTTGTGCCTTTATCATGTTTTAACTTTCACTTATTCTCTAATATGGGAAGAAGAGAGAAGATATTTTTTTAATGTGGAAAAAATATTCCAAGGGGTATTTATTTTAATCTTTCATTTTATTCATTTTATGTGTGATTTTTGATAAAGTTGAATATCAGAATCCTTGATGGTCATGTCTAGGATATATATAGCATGGGTGGATGCTTCTGATTTTGGAATGATGCTAGATGGTGGGTGATATTTTGATAGAACCAGGCATGGTTGAAATGCCTCAATTTGGAAGAGGAACACCATGGGTGTTTGTAGATAGTACTAACTTGTATTATGTGAATGGATAGTTCATTAAGTGCTTACACTAGGTTAAATGGAGTACGACTCATAGAACCATGAGTCGGATTGTGTGATCTAGTGGTATTGAAGAGTATACAAGTTGGTTTCATATTAAAATGCGATGAAGAGTGAATAAGAACCTATAAGAGGGTTCTTTGGAATGGACACTCTACTTTGGGAAAGGAGTGTGATTGTTGGAAAATACTTTCAAGAAAATTTTCAGTATAAGAGGGAAAGTGAATACTGGTTATGAACAATTCCATTATTTAAAATCGGTGAGAGAACATGTGTGGGTCTAGGACTAATGGTTGAACAATATACATTTAGGTATAGTTTTTTGCAGCATTTATGAGAATGAGGGGTGTCTCTATGTTATGAGATGTGACATAAGATATGGATCAGGTTGTTGTGATATGGTTGACCTAAGTGGGATCCTTAATATATATTGTTAGGAGATAATATTATTAAAACCTATTAAGGTTGTCCTCATGGATTTGTTTAAAGGAATCCATTTGGTGGGGAGTGCATTGCCACCAATTAGAGGTCGTGACTATCATTTCATGTGTAATTTAGGTGATATTGAGGGTGACATTCTTGGTGATCCCGGGATGGATAGTGAATGGTAATTTGTGGTAGCACTAGGGTATAAGTGGGATGGTTATTTGTAGTTATTACATGTGGTAATGGATAGAAGTCAATCCATATGGATTGACCTTATGATTCATTTGAGTGATAATAAAGATACTTAGATAGTGTGGAGAATATTATTTATTAAAATATTATTCTCCTCATGATATAAGGTTCATGGTTATGATGATACTAGTCATTAGATGGTTGAGATAGAATATGGATACCGATTTGTAGATGGATTTTATTTAATCCAGTTGATTGATGAATTCCAAGTTTTAAATTCAAATATGAAGTAAAATGGAATCTATGCATTGGAATTGGGATCTAGATAAACATAATGTGATCTAAGCATGATTCAGATTGATGGTGTATCAATGCTTGGGGTAAGATCATGATGGCTAGTATAAGGGATTGGTGATCCAACCATAAAATTAGACTAAGAGTGTGATTTGAAATCTATTGTGGGTATTTGGAGGATCATGTTTTCCCTCTGTTGATTTTAGCATCATGATTGGACTATATAGTAGTGTGTTGGCTTGTGAGATAGATTGTTTTAAATAATGGTCAAATATAGGAGGTTTGATTGGTATTTTTTCAATAAACTTGGTGCGGTAGGATGGAATCCACATAGACAATGTCATTGGACCACTAATATTGCATTTCAAAAGGAAATTTAGATGGTGGGGAGAATAATATCTTAGAAATGGCCTTTATGAGATAAGACTTATGGTGGGCCATACCACAAGCCAAATAATGGATTTATTTACAACAACTTGGTGTCTCATGACAAATACATGTATGTAAGAACCATCTTAGTGATAGTGGTGTGAGGTAGCATGACTTTTGATGAATAGAGTTCCGTGTGTTTGGAGTTGTGATGAGAAATGTTATCTATCATTCCATGGTAGAAAATGATGAGTTGATCATGAATTAGTGACCAAGTTAGGTATAGTTTTTTGGTTAAGGACCACCAGTGATTATAGGGGACGAGAAGTGATATTGTAACGCCCCGAACCCAGTTACCCAGAGTCAGTGCATTATTACATAACATTGGCATGATCACAAAGGATCAAGTCTCGAAAGACCGATTAGTTTAGTAGTCTTGTAAATACTAGATATATTCATAAGTCTTACATTACATCATAAGGTAAAAAAACTACAACAACATCTTGTCTTCATATACACTCATACTATCCCTGCCGGTCATGCATAAATTACTTCTTCACATCCTGGGAAAATAAAACATTGAAAGGGGTGAGCTCAGATTCTCAGTAAGGGTAACAATATAGCATAGGCTTTCATAGATAAGCATAAAAACTTAAAACAATGTATAACTAAAGCAAAAGCCTTTTAAACTTGAACTTCATCATAATATGGCAAAGATAAAATGAAATAATTCCATTTACTTATTCACATGGATATTCTACTAGTCTAACAATCACATGCAATATCAATAACCACTTTCATAATGATGGAATGCATAATTCCAGACTATCATAAACACATAGTCAAGGCCTCGTGCCCAGACTACAAATAATATTTTGCCAAGGCCTTGTGCCAAGACACTAGTTTGTCTCATGAGACCTACCGATGCATCGAGGAGCTATAGCGGGATCCATCCGTCACTTATTAAGTCCAATGCATTCCTCATATGAATAGGTTTAAACATAACATAAACATTCGTATTAAAACTATCATACGAAATGTCAATACTTTAACCACAACCCATGAATGGTATAAAAATAGCACATCCACAGTCAAACATAACTCATTATGTACAATATGAAAGATTGTATTGTATCACATTAACCTCAATCAATAATAATGAAGGATGTTGACATAGATTAAAATAATCATCAAAACTATTTGAGAGAAATATCCCCCTTTTTCTTGAAATCATTTAAAAGTCACACTATTTTTCAAGAAGCCATTTAAAAATAGATTTTTGAATCAAAGTGTTTCATACCACTTTGAAACTTTTAAAATGAGTTTTAATTTTAAAACTTTAATGTCTATATAAATAAATCCTTAAAACAATTTTTAAAACATGGACATTAATGAGCAAGATTTAGAAGAATAAGTCTTTAAAACATTTTAAAATGGTATTTTGGTTAGAGTTTTTAACCAAAAGAGAGACACTTGAATACAAATAATTGAGGTAATCAAAACATTTTAATATCATGAGAATAAAGGAATTCATGATATACTATGTCAAAGTACATTATATACACCATATAAAAGTGATTTGGTGTAGAAGAACGAATAAGTCTCAATGGAATGTAAATTGAGATGAAATCTCTCATAAAGGTCGTATCCTTAGGTTAAGGATAAATCAACGACATATTTATGTGTGAAAAATATAAATACACTAAATATGATTTGATATTTATTGTAAAACCATCAAAGGACATTCACAAATAATCTTGTAAAAACAACACCAACGAATTGGATGTTTAACTCAACAAATGGTGAATGAGTTAAAATTACTCTTATCAAATTCATATCAATGACTTGAGAATTATCAATGGAGTGATTATGTGTATCAAAAGTATATCCACAGGAAGGGGAGTGGAAATTATGACATAATCAAATGAATAGTGATTCCACCCATAATTTTGGGGTAATATAATCAATGAAATATGCGTAAAGCCAAATGAGTGGAAATTGAAATCTCAAACTCCCTTATCGATTAGGTAACTTACGAAACATACACCCATGAAAGAAGTATCATACCATGATGATGTAAATACCCATAAATCAAAGTATATTACACAATGAATACAATCATGGGCAGTACACATACACCACATGCAATAATTAAGTGGTGAACAATGGAATTCTCATGAAATTAAGAGTGAGTTAAGAAACCCCTTACCACGTTGTAATCAACTGAGTCATATGACCAAAAGTTAATAACCACCAAATTATTTACATAATAACATGAATATAAAGAGAATAATGACAATATATATCAAATGGTAGTACACAATATACCACTTTCAATAAATTAGTGGTGAATAATGGAAATCTCACAGAATTGAAAGTGAGATAAGAAAATCCCTTACCTTGTAATTTTCCTTGGTTGGGGGTAGGTTAAACTCCTGTATAATGTTTAAATAATTGTTATTAAATTATTCATGAATAATATAAATTAATATGATATCATATATAATCTTTTAACATTGCTTTGTTAATAATATCTTAGAATTATCGTCGTTTCGGGTGTTAACTTACTCGTTTTCTTTTATATGTTTTGTAATGTAATCCATGTTTGTAATGGATAGGTTGTATCTTATTCATATCCATAATGATATAAAGTTCATAAAAATTATTTTTAAATCATCAAATGATAATTATTCTTGAATGGATATGATGGAGAATGAATCTCATCGCGTTCGTGGAGACAGTAGTCCGTACGTACGCATGAGCGACAATATCATTCTTTTGATATTAAAATAATATATAATTGGATGGTATATCAAATATAAAGAATCATTATCATGTTATATTTCTTATTTAAATGAGTTACACATCATTATTATACCCACCCAAATAATAATATATTGAATAACAATTACACCATGACGTGGAGACGGTAAGCCGTACGTACGCACGTATGGTGACATGTTATTCAAAGGGTGGATGGGATACTGAATATGTTTGTACCATATTTATAATAACATAACAGTATATATAAGATACTTGAGTTATTATTTTATAATGGTAATAACAAAGAAAGAGGAAGTGGAAGAAGAAAGGAACTTGAAAAGGGGTGGTGAAAACATTACCTCTTCTTCGGGTTCTTCCTTTTGATTTTATCAAAAGGGCTCCTTAGGTTGGCTTTCTGATCAAACTAAGGCCTGTAGGTTGTAGTGAGGGAAGTTTAGAGAGTATTGGGGCAGGGTTTGGCCGAACCAAAATGTTTTTAAGGTGTGAAGAAATGAGAAGGAGGAGTGCCCTTTTATAAGAGGGGTGAGGGGCACCTTTGGAAAAGCTAGAAATATTAATTTATAATAAATTCATATTCTGTTTCTAATAGCTCCAAAGTTGATTATGTAAAGTTTAAGGTGGGTATGGGTCAATAACCACTCAAAAAATATAATTTAGATAGGTTTGGGTCATTATATTAAACTTATCTTTAAGTATTAACTCTTAGTTAATTAGTTTCACTTTTACAATGTCTCTTTGTATTTTTATATTATATGGTTAATAAACTTACCATATACATCCAAGCGACCCCCAAGTGGTCCATTAATGATACAACTATCATGATATAAGTCACTTGGCCGATCCTTAGATTTTTAGGAATTTAATATCAATTAATAATATAATATGTTTTTTTAAAACTCTTTTATGTCAATTTTGACACTATTCATTAGTTGATTTTTGTGACACACATAAAAGAATTATTAATGCGAAAAAAGTTAATTAAATTAATTCTAATATGTCATATTAACCTAGAAAAGTAGTTTAATTCAAAAAAAATCTCAAATTATATTTATTTGGGTATTTATAATATCAATTATTCTAATTTTTCACTATTATTATAATTACTGCATCACCATTGTGTCATAAATAAATTAAATTATTTAATGTCTAAAAATTATAAATAAAATATCATTATTTATGAAAGCTTTGTATCTTTCTAATAAATATTTATAGTATGAAATCCAAAATATATAACCCTATGTAAAAATTGTTTTGCTAAAAGATATATGCTTGTGTCATTTTTGTATTCATTTTAACTTAATTAAAATAAAGTGTCCCTATCACTTGCAAGTGGATCCATGGGGTCCCAAAATCGACCCAATGATTCCCATGGTAGATCATGTATCAACAAATAGTTTTAAGACACGTTTTAGGGTAATTTAGTATTATTATACTATTTTTTTAAGCCTTGTTTACCGGATTTACCCTTTAACAATGGTAAATAAAATATTTACCGAAGTAATTATCCAAAATGTCTAAAAAAAGTTACCTATTTACACAATTTGAACTTCCTGAATCCATATATATAATCAATTTTTCCAAATTCAAAACAAATAAGTGGCAGAAATTAATTTAATATTAATTCTCATTGTTAAAACAAAAAGCGTGTTTTTAAGAGATAATAACTATCAAAAGATTGTCACTTGTTTATGTCTGGTTTAAAAGTGAAATTATGTTCAATGACCCACATTGTATTACATGGTAAAAATATATTCTAAATATACTTTAAAACCACTCAAATTTATAATTTATCACTATTAATTATTTTGATTTAAAAAGTTGTTTTTAATTTAAATTTAGTAATTTTCACTATTCAACAAAATATGAAAGTTATCCGAAAAGTACCAAAATTTCAACCTAGGCTAATTTTGATATTCCGAATCCAAAAATGAAGTCCATTTTTAGATATAGAATTTATAAAATTTCGAAAATTAGATATTACTATTCATAACGGCTAGTTTGATTGGTTGTGGTGTGTTAGAATCTCAAAGTTACGTACAATGCATGCCATTGCATTATTCAAAGGGAAACGTATCGTGGAAGCTTGGGGTGTTACATTATCCCCTCCTTCAATAAATTGTGTCCTCGCAATTTTTTTTAAAATTGGGCTTGATAATATAATGGAAAGTCACACATCGGAAAAAGAGTCAATAAAACTATCACTTTAAATGAAAGAAAGAGATTTATAAAGGTCACCCAAGATAACCAATAATCGGATTCCATGTAGAAAACATGGATATTGATGATAAACTAAGTGTCAAGTTTTGATGGAGAGGGAAAGAAATCATGATTAGGAGAAACATAACAATAAGAAAACCGCAAACTTGTGTTGGGACAAACGGTCATTAGTCTCCTAGCAGGAAAGTAAACGGACAACATTTTTTGTTTTAAGTTATATTACATAAGGATGATGAATTAATTTATGATATTGAATAATAATTTAAAGATATATACTTACTTTTTAAGTAGAGTTTCATTCTTTAATAAATTTCCACCACTAACTCATTTTTTTTAAACGATGAGTATTCAAGAAGACTTGGTCACACTAGAAGAGATAGAATAAACTTATATAGAATCACATTATCCATATAGTATAAACTATATATTTACATTGTATTTAGAGATTAATCAAAACCAAAATGGTTAGTACAAGATCTAATGATCCCCCAAAAGGATATTCTTTGAGAGAAATAAACACTAATCTTAATTTCTAGAATTAAACCAGCAATACCCCAAAGTTAAATAAATACCTTTCAATAATCAATTGTCCTTAAAATCCTTCAATATAATCCAAACTAATATTGAAACCCAAAACATAGAATATCTTGATTATGTAGTCTCCCATGTTAAATTGTATCTCCAAATGACATCAAATACTCTTAAAGTCAAATACTTAAAAGTAATTAACCTCATCACATATTCTCTGTTATAGGTTAATCATTTCCATAAATAACCCAAATCACTATAAATCCACAATTAAAACGTAGAGAAAAATCTACCATTACTCCACAAATGAAACCCCGTTGTATTCTATTTTCTTTGGGAATATAGTGTTCCCAACAAAGCGAACATCTTCCAAAATAACATTTATCACTTAATTACCAAATAATTTTCTTATACCAAGGGTATTCATTTGATAAGACATAAGAACCCAAATCAACTTATTATTGATCAATAAAATCATTTAACTAAAAATAATTAGTCACACTATCTAGGGACTTCACGTAGTCCAGTGGTAGTCGATAAATCCCAATCACACTTTGGTTGTGGGTTTGATTCCCACAGCTTTGTCCGACATGACGAGTTGTCACATGGTCTGCGTGTTGTCCTTTTTCAAAAACTATATTTTATAACATTACCAAAATGAGATAAATTCCTCAAAATAACCATAACTTAATTTAACCACAAATCTTATCTCATACCTTGCATTTTCATCCCAAATTGTAATAACTTATAATTTCCACAAACCCAATGATCATATAAGACCAAATGGTTATTTATAACTATATCTGTAACAGAAAAGATAATTCTTCCACAAATATCATTTTCACATGATAAATTTCTGGTTTACAAATATAGGAGGAAATTATTCCAAAGTATTCCCATCAATAAAGATCACTAACACTTTTAAACATTTAACCGTCCATTTATTTCCACATAGGTTCTTCATCATATGTTCCTTGGGTTCCCACATTTCCTCTTCCATCTTATGATTTCTCCATAGAACTTTTACTAGAAGAGTCATCCGGTTTCTCAAAACTTGATCTTTGGTATGAGGAATTCTGATTGGATCTCCACAATAAGATAGATTGGGTTCCAGTTCTAATTCTTCATAGGTGAGTACATGCGTTGGGTCAGGCATGTATTTTGTCACTATAGATATGTGGATAAAAACATGAACTCTGGAGAGACTAGGCGGATTTTCCTTTTGGTAGAATGCGTTCATGTGTCACAATGGTACCTGAGGGATTTTTCAAAATCATCTACTTCCTTTGCCCAAAAACTCCTCATCCATCCTGGATTATATCGATGGAAGCATCGATGCATCATAAAAAAATATGTATTTCTTATATATAATTTTGAGACATTGTCTTTAACATGTTTTTTTAGAAAAATTCTCACTAATTCATCTTCAAATATTTCAAAATAAGGTTTTGGTAAATCAGTTTCCGTATATCCCAAAATACATAAATATATAATTTGATACATATAGGCTGCTCGAAGGTCTCCCTCTTCTGCAGCATCTAGAAAATCATTTAGTGCATCGTAATTTTGAGATAAAGTGAATAATTTGAAATGACCCTGGTGGTACTTCCCACACTTAGCGTGGTAAGAAAGTTGATAGCGCAACATTATCCCATAGTCGGTACTTGATCCTTGAAAAAATCAAGCAATGTTAGAGGTATTGGATGTCTCATAAAGTTGTTTGCATGTAACTTGGACATTTGAAAAAGTTTCAACATCGTCTGCGCCTGACTTCTAGATAATAATTGTAAGTAGTTCTTCAGGAAGAGAGAGAAGAGTTGTTCATAATCTTACTCCCTCCATGTTTCAACTAACAAAAATAAAATACAATTAGGGTTTTTGAATAATTATCTAATAAGAATGTAAGAAAATAGACATAATAGGATAATCTTGTAATTGAACAATACATCCTAACTTGGGGTACCCTATGTTAAAATCTAGGTTTTCCACTATCTATTTGCTGACATATATTCTTAGGGGCATTTTTTTGTATTCCCTTAATAATGGTTCATACTAATCTTATGAATTTACCAAGGCATATCCCTGGGGAGTGTCGTAACCAATAGTACAGCAAGGCCCGTTGTCGTGCACCAGTTCCCGTTCGAGTCTAGCTCAAAGCAGTGTTTTCGGGTTTTACCCTTAGGTACATCCGTGCCAGAGCCGCCTCTAGCTGCTCGTATCTAGACAGGGATGTATTGCTCAAAAAACTCACAAAATATCTACAATAAAAAAATTCTAGTATGTCCATCTATACTAATCCTCAAATTCTCTCTTAGGGCTATGTGATCTAATCACAATTTCTCTAAATCTAGCTTCCAAGGTTTGTACTAAACTTCCTCTGATACCAACTGTAACGCCCTGACCCCAGTTTCCCAGAGTCGGTGCATTATTACAGAAAATTGGAATGATCACAAAGGATCATGTCTCGAAAGACCGATTAGTTTAGTAGTCTTGGAAACACTAGATATATTCATAAGTCTAACATTACATCATAAGGTTAAAAAAATTACAACAACATCTTGTCTTCATATCCCCTCATACTGTCCCTGCAGGTCATTCATAAATTACTTCTTCACATCCTGGGAAAAATAAAACATTGAAAGGGGTGACCTCAAATGCTTAGTAAGGGTAACAATATAGCAGAGGCTTTCATAGATAAGCATAAAAACATAAAACAATTTATAACTAAAACAAAAGCCTTTTAAACTTGAACTTCATCATAATATGGAAAAGATAAAATGAAATAATGTCATTTACTTATTCACATGGATATTCCACTAGTCGAAAAATCACATGAAATATCAATAACCACTTTCATAATGATGGAATGCATAATGCCAAACTATAATAACCACATAGCCAAGGCCTCATGCCAAGACTACAAAAAATATTTTTCCAAGGCCTTGTGCCAAGACACTAGTTTGTCTCATGAGACCTACCGATACATCAAGGAGCTATAGCGGGCTCCACCCGTCACTTATTAAGTCCAATTCATTTCTCATATGAACAGGTTTAAACATAACATAAACATTCGTATTAAAACTAGCATACAAAATGTCAATACTTTAACCACAAACCATGAATGGTATAAAAATAGAACATCCACAGTCAAACATAACTCATTCTATAAAATATGGAAGATTGTATTGTATCACATTAAGCTCAATCAAGAATAATTAAGGATGTTGTCATAGATGAAAATAATCATCAAAACTATTTGAGAGAAATATCCCCTTTTTTTGAAATCATTTAAAAGTCACACTATTTGTCAAGAAGCCATTTAAAAATAGATTTTTGAATCAAAGTGTCCCATACCACTTTGAAACTTTTAAAAGGAGTTTTAATTTTAAAACAGGAATGTCCATATAAATAAATCCTTAAAACAATTTTTAAACATGGACATTAATGAGCAAGATTTAGAAGAATAAGTCTTTAAATCATTTTAAAATGGTATTTTGGTTAGAGTTTCTATCCAAAAGAGAGACACTTGAATACAAATAATTGAGGTAATCAAAACATTGTAATATCATGATAATAAAGGCTTTCATGATATACTATGTCAAAGTACATTATAAACACCAAATAAAAGTGATTTGGTGTATAACAACGAAGAAGTCTCAATGGAATGTAAATTGAGATGAAATCTCTCATAAAGGTCGTATCCTTAGGATAAGGATAAATCAACGACATATTTATGTGTGAAAAATATAAATACACTAAATATGATTGGATATTTAGTGTAAAACAATCAAAGGACATTCACATATAATCTTGTAAAAACAACACCAACAAATTGGATGTTTAACTCAACAAATGGTGAATGAGTTAAAATTACTCTTATCAAATTCATATCAATGACTTGAGAATTATCAATGGAGTGATTGTGTGTATCAAAAGTATATCCAAAGGAAGGGGTGTGAATATTATGACATAATCAAATGAATAGTGATTCCACACATAATCTTGGGGAAATAAAATCAATGAAATTTGTGTAAACCCAAATGAGTGGAAATTGAAATCTCAAATTCCCTTATCGATTAGGTAACTTACGAAACATACACCCATGAAAGAAGTATCATACCATGATGAGGTAAGTACCCATAAATAAAAGTATATTATACAATGAATACAATCATGGGCAGTATACATACACCACATGCAATAATTAAGTGGTGAACAATGGAATTCTCACGAAATTAAGAGTGAGTTAAGAAACCCCTTACCACATTGTAATCAACTGAGTCGTATGACCAAAAGTTAATAACCACCAAATTATTTACAGAATAACATGAATATAAAGAGAATAATGATAATATATATCAAATGGCAATACACAATATACCACTTTCTATAAATTAGTGGTGAATAATGGAAATCTCACGGAATTGAAAGTGAGATAAGAAAATCCCTTACCTTGTAATTTTCCTTGGTTGGGGTAGGTTAACCTCCTGTATAATGTTAAAATAATTGTTATTAAATTAGTCATGAATCATATAAATTAATATGATATCATATATGATCTTTTAACATTGCTTTGTCAATAATATCTTAGAATTATCGTCGTTTCGGGTGTTAACTTACTCGTTTTCTTTTATATGTTTTGTTATGTAAGCCATGTTTGTCATGGATAGGTTGTATCTTATTCATATACAGAATGATATAAAGTTCTTAAAAATTATTTTTAAATCATCAAATGATAATTATACTTGAATGGATATGATGGAGAATGACTCTCATCGCGTTCGTGGAGACGGTAGTCCGTACGTACGCACGAGCGACAATATCATTCTTTTGATATTAAAATAATATATAATTGGATGGTATATCATATATACATAATCATTACCATGTTATATTTATTATTTAAATGAGTTACACATCATTATTATACCCACCCAAATAATAATATATTGAATAACAATTACACCACGACATGGAGACGGTAAGCCATACGTACGCATGTACGGTGACATGTTATTCAAAGGGTGGATGGAATACTGAATATGGTTGTACCATATATATAATAACATCACAATATATATAATATACAGGAGTGATTATTTTATAATGGTAAAAACAAAGAAAGAAGAAGTGGAAGAAGAAAGGAACTTGAAAAGGGGTGGTGAAAACATTACCTCTTCTTCGGGTTCTTCCTTTTGATTTTTTCAAAAGGACTCCTTAGGTTGGCTTTATGATCAAAATAAGGACTATAGGTTGTATTGAGGGAATTTGATAGAGTATTTGTGCAGGGTTTGGCCTAACCAAAAGGTTTTTAAGGTGTGAAAAAATGAGAAGGAGGAGTGCCCTTTTATAATAGGGGTGAGGGGCACCTTTGGAAAAGCTAGAAATATTAATTTATAATAAATTCATATTCGGTTTATAATAGCTCCAAAGTTTATTATTTTACGTTTAAGGTGGGTATGGATCAAAAAAAACTCAACCAATATAATTTAGACAGGTTTGGGTCATTATATTAACCTTATCTTTAAGTTTTAACTCTTAGTTAATTAGTTTCACTTTTACAATGTCTCTTTGTATTTTTATATTATATGGTTAATAAACTTACCATATACATCCAAGAGACCCCCAAGTGGTCCATTAATGATACATATATCATGATATAAGTCTCTTGGCCGAACCATAGATTTTACGAATTTAATATCAATTAATAATATAATATTTGTTTTAAAAACTCTTTTATGTCAATTTTGACACTATTCAATAGTTGATTTTTGTGAAACACATAACAGAATTATTACTTCGAAAAAAGTTAATTAAATCAATCCTAATATGCCATAGTAACCTAGAAAATTAGGGTAATTCAATAATATTATCAAATTATATTTATTTGGGTATTTATAATATCAATTATTCTAATTTTTCACTATTATGGTAATTACTACATCATCATTGTGTCATAAATAAATTAAATTATTTAATGTATAAAGATTATAAATAAAATATCATTATTTAGTAAATCCTTTTATATTTCTAATGAATATTTATAGTATAAAATCCAAAATATATAACCCTATGTAACAATTGTTTTTCTAAAAGATATATGCTTGTGTCATTTTTGTATTCATTTTAACTTAATTAAAATAAAGTGTCCCTATCACATAAAAGTGGATCCATGGGGTCCCCAAATCGACCCAAAGATGCCCATGGTCGACCATGTATCTCCAAATAGGGTTAAGACACATTTTAGGGTAATTTAATATTATTATAATATTATTTTGTAACCCTTGTTTACCGGATTTACCCTTTAACCATAGTAAATAAAATATTTACCGAAGTAATTATCCAAAATGTCTAAAAATAGAAGTTACCTATTTACACAATTTTAACATCCTGAATATATATATGGAATACATTTTTCCAAATTTAAAACACAAAATTGGCAGAAATTAATTATAATTAATTCACGTTGTTAAAACAAAAAGCGTATTTTTAAGAGATAATAACTATCAAAAGATTGGCACTTGTTTATGTCTAGTTTAAATGTGAAATTATGTTCAATGACCCACATTGTATTACATGGTAAAAATATATTCTAAATAAACTTTAAACCCACTAAAATTCATAATTTATCACTATTAATTATTTTGATTAAAAAAGTTGTTTTTAATTTAAATTTAGTAATTTTCACTATTTAACAAAATATGAAAGTTATCCGAAAAGTACCAAAATTTCACCGTAGGCTAATTTCGATATTCCGAATCCAAAAATGAACTCCATTTTGAGAGATATAATTTATAAAATTTCAAAAAGTAGGTATTACTATTCATAACGGCTAGTTTGATTGGTTGTGGTGTGTTAGAATCTCGAAGTTGCGTACAATGCACGCCATTGCATTATTCAAAAGGAAACGTACCATGGAAGCTTGGGGTGTTACCGATATGGTAGGGAGATAATAAAGATCCAAATATATGCGAGTTGAGAAATTATGGGGGAATTTTAATTTTTGACTCTAAATATGGTGTCATTTTTAGACCAGGATTCGTATCAAGAATTGAAGAGTTGGGGATACAATGGATAATTGTTTTGGATATATTTTAAGTCTCAATTGATGAATCGAGTTCTCAGGAGTTGAATTTTCGGCCCAATTATTTTTGGGCCTTGTGTAAGTGGAAGACCCCTATGTTCTTGGGTCTTTTCCAAAATTTGGAAAAGTCCACCACAAGAGAAGGGGGCCTAAAAGACCCATGTTTGTTGAATATTACATGGTTTAACCATACATAGATGAATCTTAAAGGACATAATTATGTGATGACCCTTATGGGACACCCATATGTGGATGAACCTTATAGGTTCATCCTTATAGTGGATGACCCTTATTGGTTATCCTTCTGTTGGATTACCCATATATGGTCACCCTTATCATAAGGTTCATCCTTACATGTAATGATCATTCTTATATAGATGAACCTTACGGGTCATCCTTATGGTGGATCATGCTTATAGAAATGGACCTTATGAGATCATCCTTATGCATGATGAGCCTTATATGAAAATTGTTTCCAGTTTCTATAAATTATTAAATAAAAGGATAAAAGTGTTTATTTAAGTTATTTATTGGAATTTTTATGACCTATATATAAGAGGTTTGAGAAAGAAGGGGATCTCACTACTCCCTTTGATTTAAGGTGACTCAGTTTTTATTGAAATCAAATTTTTTATGATCTAATAGAATGATTGAGGTAAACCTAATACTCATTGTATATTTTCCTCAGTTTTTTCTCCTATTTCTCACTACTACCTAGTGAAAACCTATTGAGGGAGTTGAGGAGGATTCTATGGGATCATTGTGGAATCATCTGATATCATTTGTCTTTTTCTTTACATAGCTAAAAGACACCCCAATAGGATGATCTCACTAGTTTTGGTGTAGATCCCAAGATTTATCTCATCAACATGACATTATTTAGGGATTTTGGCATTTTTGCTGAAATTAGTTATTTTATTGCAAGGAGAAATTAGATTTTTTTGTTAATGGTTTGGATGGTTGTCGGGGCTGGTGTGCACCACTTTGGTCAAAAAATAGACCATGATCAGTGACCCAATGAGGCATTAGTCATTATTCCTAATTGAATAAAATTACAAAAGTTATTATAATTGGTTTTAATTTATTTATTTAAATGTTATGGCTCGAAATGGATCCTCGAGTGATGATGTGATCATGAGAGAGGTTGGGATGAAATTTGGTGATGTTGGATCGGCTTATATAAAAGGGAATATATCAAAGAATGAGGTAGGCGGTCTCTTGAGAATTCCCATATTTTGTAAATCCATTTTGATATCTAGAATGTAATATATAGTCTCTCCACAATAGGAAATTTAAAATTTTAAATTAAATAAATTATTTAATTAAAATTATATTCTTATGAATGGATTTAAGATCCAAGGGCCACTACGGTGTCTTGAGCACTAGATTAGTGCCTCAAATACCTATGTTTGAGGTGTTAGTTATAAAACTGTGTTATGAGATATATGGACCATGAGTGGTGATAATCTAATGAGTTAAGTAATTGTATAGGACCTTCATAGGTTCCTTTGGTTCCCTTGAAAATTGGTTATATTTTAGATGAATCATTCATTGATGGTTGAAGGATTGATTATTAAAATGGAATATGATATAGATGGGACCATTATGTGTGTAAATTGAATAAAATGAACACAATGTAGTGGTTCAAGTGTCATATCCCTTAGAAAAATCCTTATATAGAATAATATCAGACTAGGATGACTGGTCAAAGTATCCAATTATGGAACCATGAGATTCTTTAGAGTCATTAGGTTAGCTGATTAGAGAGTGGGGTGAGTGTTCCTCCACCACCAACATGTGAGCACCCGAGTGGGTAGATGCTGGGTAGATTAATGATTTACTAGGTGAGTGGACTAAAATTTGATGAATTGGGATTTGAGATGGGATTTATATAGACATCCTTAGGTGATTACAATTGGTATTTTTCTATGAGGCTAGTAAGGACAAAATGTGATCATGATAATATCAATGGACACTACACCCTCTATGTGATGGAACTTTCCATAGATATGATATTGAGATCAATGATACCATGTAGGGTGTATGTGATATTGTTTGACCTATTGGGACTTGGTTGGTTCTGTCATGTTATGTTAACCCCTAGTAGGGTTACTGTGGGAATGGATACCGATGGTTTCAGGTGTCACCTTAGAACCAAAAAATGTTGATACGATCTTGTTATGGGTATAGTTATAGTTTTAGGTCATTCATTTGAGAGCCCAAATTTTTCTCTGATATATGTGTTTTGGTAGATAGAGAAACCATATTATTATATTTTTTAGATGTGAAACAGGTGGATGATGGCCCATGATAACAAATAGTATTATATGATATACCCATTGATTCCAAGGATCTGACTATTGAGCACAAGTTATGAGATTCCTAGTGGTTTCTAAGACCTTGAAATGATCCTAATGATATGATATGATATTCTTAATTATTCCTAAGATATTACTGTTTAGCCTGAGGCATGACATACCTAGTGATTCCTAGGATCCAGCTATTGATGTTGTCTGTATTATGAAATGCCTAGTTATTCTTAGGATCTTTCCATTGAGCATGGTGATATGATTATATTCCTAAGATGCTCTTAAGATCTGGTGATAAATTAATATTATGATCTGATGCCTAGGATATTCCAACGATATAGTTAATCACACCTGTGATATTATGATATTCTTAAGAAAATTCCTTTGATATGTTGATTTTACCTAATGTAGTAATGTTCATCAAATCATGACGTAGGGATTGTATCCCCTAAGGATATTTTTCATGCTCAGAGATATATGGCACTGGAAAATTCATGTATAGTTGATCCTGGGTGGCATGTTAGAACTCAATGAACAATGATGATTATTTATTTATGATTTTGCACTATTTAATTCATTATGACTGTATAAAAAGTGGAGAAACAGCCTTAATAGTTATATTAGGGACCTATTTGGTGGATCCTTACTGATTTTACTCAAAACCTACATGGATAACCATAACACTTGGGTACCTAATCAAATCTGTTTTTTCAGGGGCTCAAGTAGGGAAGAGGCCTAGTTTTTCATGATCGAGTAAGATAACTTAGGTAAGAATTAGATACTAAGATGTGATATGGATCAAGAATGGTAGTATATCCACCTTGTATTTAATTAACTTATTTTATCATGCATATATGGTTGACTAGGTAGTCAATCATTTAATGGGGACAGTATGACTGTGTGTCTATGTGACTATATGCTTCTGCATTTAATTTCATATAACCTGGTTGTTTTTACTACTTATGTATACTATGATAATTTTTATGTATTTTTTTATTATTTTCTCAATTTATTACTTTGATATAAAGGTATAGTATCCCTATGGTATCACATTATACCCTCACTATTAGTCATCAACCTCTAGAATATAGGGAGGCATGCTTGAGTTTAAGTAGCAACTACCAGACAGATAACGGTTAAGTGTTCTGAGGCCATGTGATGTTATAGTTTAAACAAAATAACTCAATTATACTAACCTAAGACAAAAATAGGGTTCAAAAACTAGACTCCCATTAAACAAAATTCCTCCTTGAAAAACTAGATACAATTCAATCCATTTAACAACTATAAAAAAGTGGGTATGAAAGATCTATCTACTATCATAGTTGTTATTCCTAAAAATAAAGGTCATCGATGGCACAAACTATTCTTATCATCATATATCTATGGTCATTTTCTAACTCCCCACTATCAAAATCCAATATTCATTGTGAAATTATCATTCAAAATTTGAAACCGTAACATAATTATGTGAAAAATATATGGATGGAAAATATCAAATTCAGTTATCACATTACACTCTCTAATATGTTTGCCTCAACTAACATCATCATCCATTTAAACAGATGTACCAATAACCCAAAAAAGGATTTGTAAATTAAATTTTTTATAAATAACACTTAAATTTTTTCTAAAATCGTCCTAGGATCAAGTATTTAAAAAATAAAAATAAATTTTGAAAACAAATAACACATTATTCCATTAGAAATACATTTTATAATGTATATTGAACCCTCCTCCCACCCACCCTAGTTATTAAAAATATATTAAAAAAATTGTTAAATTTCATTTGTGATATTCTCCCATGAATGGGTGTTTTCACTTTAATACCATTTCACTCATTTTAGTCCTTTAAAAAGTAATTTTCTCAAATAATTTTCTTTTGAATCAAAAAATACACCTATCAATAAAATGTTTCAACAAAAAACTTTCTATTGAAAATGAAAATTATTGTAACTTTATGAAGTTTTCATTTCTTTTTAACTTAAAATACCATTTTTAAAAATTAAAATAGCTACCATAAATGAAAAAATATATCCCTTTTGTTTTATCATGTTTTTTGATAAAAATTGAACTAAATATACCCTAAAAATCCATACTAAGGCATAATATTCCATAATTTCATGTTTTGATCACATGGTCTGGTGGATATTACCCCTAATGGTCAATGTTTTATTGGAATAACGTCCTCACGAATAATATTTCCCCCAACCATGAAGTTGACCATGCTCATATTTATAAACCTTGTATATGCTTCAATCACTCTATTTGATGAAACATTTTGATAATTCTAAAATAAAACTCCTTAAATATTTTTTTAATTCCCAAAACACTTATTTTGGTTTGATACAATGTTTCATAACAATACAAATTTTACCTTCTTAGTCGTACTGAAAATCATAAGTCCTAAGTTAGAAACTTATAGAAAGTAATCAAGAGCACTACCAAATGAATATACAACCATTTACCTAAATTTGAAACTATTATCCCATTCCCTGAATGACTAATGAAACTAAAATACATTATCTAATTGAATTTTATGTACACCAAATTCCTAATTTATGTTTTACTAACTGAGAATCCAAACCCAACAAAATAAAAATTACTTGGGCTTCATCATTCATTGAACCACTAGTTATACTCTAATTATTCACCAATATAAAAAAAAATAGGCACAAAATATATTATTGGGTTTCTTTCTAAAAATCCCCATGTTTTTCCATTCATATTTATATCTCACAATAACCCAAGGATTTGTTTCACTATATTAACACACAACCATCTTCTTATAGACACCTTTAGGATGAATCCAAACTTATTTTTCTCGAACTATAAATTATAAATCATGACCAATCATTTACATCACAATCTAATAAACCTATTAGAAACTAAGTAGATACTCAAATGACTAAACCAAACCAATTTACTAAATAAATTATTAGCTTCAAATAAGATACAACAATTAATAGATACGCACTCAGTTTTACACTATTTACCTCTACCCTAATTCCAATCAAAATATTTACCTAAAGTTTTCCTTCCACATTCAACAATCACTTTGGACATACTAAAAGATCATTCTTATTAGTTATTCCAAATTACTTCATGCTAGATTCCCAAATTTCTAATTCTTCATATTTTAAAAATCATTTTTATATCAACCATTACAGATATTCAGTATTTTTATAATCTAGTATAAAACAAAAAAATATTAAAATTCCATATATATACATTAAATAAAAGTTATATCCAATTGATTTCAACACTTCTCATTTAAAAAAATACCATATTAAATCCTCCCATTCCTTATGTTTTATTGAAAACATATAATTTTGTATAAAATACAATCATATAAAACTATTCCAAAAAATATGTCCTTTTGGAGAATTGATTAAACCAAAATCAATTCATCATGTGGATTTCTCCCTAGTTCTTTACATATTAAATGTTTACTTTCAAAATATATACAATAATAAAAAATTATATCTATTGTAAAATATTATTTATATAAAAAATTATTATTTTAAAAAAACTATCTATACTAAATACATCTTTAAAAAATAAACAAGGCTTCCACCATTAATTGATAATCCAATCCAAGTACACAGCAAAAATAAAAATCCATTTTTTTCTATTTATAATCAAAATATACAAAATATTTGTAAATCACATATATATTTTTTAATTCAATATACTAAATTACCTAGTGAAATATATTTAACATATATAGTAAATAAAATGGTGTTCACAATCAATAAAAACCAACATGAGTAAGCATGTTATTATTGAAAACCATTCATCAAACTTTATAAAACCAAGAAAAAACATAAATATTTTAGGGAAATAATCCATCCACACCTAATATACCATCATAAAAAATAATAATTTGAAAATATAATTTTCTTTATTTATTAAATTTGATTAAAAATTAAAATCCACAAAATTAAATTCCCATTTTTCCAAAAAAATCCAACCAAACACAAAAAAAATTCTAAAAATCCTATTTTTTATATAAATCATAAAAACAACAAAATGAGAAAATTAATTTGTAAAAAGATAAAGGAAGTTATCTAATTTCATTATATAAACCCATAACATAAAGCACAGTAATCTTATTAAGTGGACCAAAAACATTAAACCAATTAATTTACAACAACAAAAATTATTTAACCATACCTTTGAAATTATTTTGTGGATTTTAAACTTTTCTGATTATTATACAATTTTATAAAATAATATAATTATTAAATAATACGTATTCCAATGATCAATACACCCTATACTAAAATAAATTCTGATATCATAGCTATTAGTCTAATAAATCCTTCAAAATATATAGTCAATTGAGAAAATACTAATCATATTTTTCATGATTATATATAGAGACTACAATTTTGTTTCTTTTTTAAATTGACAACCATAATAAATATTCCTAGTTAAAAATATCTATACATTTTATAGAAAAAATGGTGTAAACCATATTATTTACCCACTTACAAATTTATTTCTATCCAAAACACATCACTAACTACCATTATTAAAGTATATTCTATGAAATATATATCATGAAACATCATTATTCATGAGATATAAATACAGTCATAGTACTCCGTAGTCAAGATACCTCCCCTAGGAAAAAAAGAGACCAAATAATTTTGATTCAACAAAAACTTCACATTTCATTTCCTAGATAATCAAAGAAACCCCTAGCTCATTATAAAGATATTGATTATAAATATTTATTAACTACATCTCAAGTCTCGACCACCCAATATCCACACAAATTATACCCTAACCAATCAAATTATTATAATTTATAATATCTAATCTTGTCCATGTCACTCAATCATTATCCTTAATCAAAATCATAATATTATGTCAATATTGAATTCATCCCTATATTAATAAAATATCAATAATAAAATACAACAATTAACACAATATGTGTGGACCATTTACCCAAAAAACACACATGAAAACTATTTCCTAATTAAAATGACATTTAGTGAATACATGGATGTAATTTATATAAAAATATATACAGCAATACAAATATAATCAATAATTTAAATACAATACTATATAATAGATAAAAATATAAATTAGGGAAACAACTCTAATATTTACTACTAACCATGATCAAATCTTCATCCAAGCTATCATTTTGTGGAATCATCACCTACAACTCAAACTAATAATATCAAAATCTACATGTTCACTACAATGAAACCATCGGGGGTGAGAATAAATACTCATTAGTATTTCCCTAATAACTTCCCTTGGTTACTATCCCATGAAAACTATACAAGAATCTTTGAGTGAAACCATATACATAAAACCACACCAATCATTAACTAACACAAATTAATATTGACCATCAAATACACACAATTATTTCAAGACCATAAATTCCCTTATTTTGACACCAAATCACATGAACCAATCATTCAATAAAATATTCCACCTAAACCAACCAATTTTAAAACAAATGTGTTTACCAATGACAACTAATTTCCAAAATCATAGATTTTTATGATGATAACTAACATCCAAAACCATTATATTTACTCATTATAACCACTTTAGAAAAAATTTCACTCACACAAAATCTTCTCATAATAAAACCTATGGGAAACTGGGACCATGACTTGTAACTGTTGGTTACCATCTGTTTGTATGTGGACTAACTACCCCAAAAAAATTATCATGTTGATAATTCCCCTACATTAAAGTGAGATTATTATTCATTATCATCAAACCCAATGATTACCTAGCACAAAAATATAATTTTCACATCCTCGTATATAGGGCCACACCCAAGTCAATGCCACAAATATCAATATCAATTCACCATTCCAAGGCATATTCCATCACCATGAAACCCACACTATTTTTAAATCCCTATTATCTTGACATAAAATATTCACTTAGAAAATCCACAATTTCATTTCCATAAAAATTGAACAATTAAAAAATATAACAAACCATACCAATTTCATCCCAAAAACCTATAAATTTGAACAATAACATAACAAGAAGTCAATATTTCAAAAACATATTCAAATCATCGAATCACTTAATCCATTCCTTAAAATAAATTTCAATAACCACCAAAAATTTCAATACTCTTTTTTAATAATATAAAATTTTCATTTTTTGAGACTATTAGTTTACAGAATTATTTTATCACACAAAATAGAGTTGGTGGATCTAACTACCTTTTAATACTTCAATAATTTAGTTAATATGTATTTAGGGCATCTTAAATCACATATGACACCAACCTAGTCAAAACCCAAAAATTAAATAATTGAAATTTTTAAAAAATCCAGTCATACATGAAAAAACGAAATAAATACTTTCCTAGATTTCTGTTAGCATCAATACATGTTCCAAAAACATGAAAAACCTAAATCTTGTTAACCTATATCCATCTATAGCTAATTATTTATCCTTAATATGGGTATTAAAATGTCTTGTTTAAACCATCATTAAAAATCCCTACAACTGGATACAAAATAAATATTTAACTAAGATGAGATGAGAGGGATAAGTAAAAGGGAGATTTAACTTCAATTATATACATTAATATCTTATAATGTGAAAGAGGTGTGATATAAATGATGAGGAATCATGAAAATCTCATCAGAAACACTAAATTTTAAGTTAGTCCTGAACTATGAAAGGAAAGGATGCACTTAGGATATTAAAATGGATTTTAGTGGGATATTTAATTGTTCCATAGGAAAATGGAATTGGATGTAAACCAGGAACCTACCCATGTTGCCTAAAAATCCTTCAAATTATGGCATCAAACTCTATATCACACTTAGAGTGCTAATTTGAGGTCTAATAGTATGTTGATAGATGGTATAGAGGGGGTGAATATAAAAAAATAATAATTCTTATACGAATCTATTAATGATTTAATTTAATAATAAAAGATAATTAATAGACCTAATTAGAAAACGAATAAATGAAATAAGGTAAAGATATTTTTTATATTAGTTCAATATAAAGTTAACCTAATGTAATTTTATACATCTCTAATCGGTGATAGATACATTGTGCACTACCTGATTTTTTAAGGGGGATCATAACCCGATTACATAATAATTTTTCTCGTGGATAAATGACTAGATGACTAACAACTATATAGAATCCCTAACCCAATTACATCCTTAAATTTAGATATCAGGATTCAAAACTCAAAAGATCCTAACTTTAGATCTAGGAGTCAAATACAAATGAAAAAAATTATGTAAAAGCATAAAAATAAAGTGAGAGTGCATGTGAGAGATGTGAAATTCTATTACAAACATAAGAGACAATAATAAAAGAGATAGATAATACAATTGAATCACATGTACCAGTTCTTGAGTAAGGTATCATCTCATCTCACTAAGGAAATAGAAGTATAGGAAGATGTAATTGAACTCTTGAGAGATCATCCAGATGGATATTTAGAGTATCATATCAGAATTTGAATATTTTATAGAAATTTTAAGGTTCATAGCATTATTATCATAAAAAAAGTGTTAGATATGTTTTCACTTGAACGAATCCTAAATCCTCTAAATAGTGTAGTTAACTTACCCCAAAATTCCTATGTATAGTTTCATGATACCATTACATTAGCATGTTTAAAAGGAATCAAATACTGAGGGATTGAAGAGTTTAGTAATATTGGTAAACCAAATACATACATGATTCTTATATTACAAATGAATATAATAATTACAATATTATTTTTCTCATTCAAGGATAATAAATCTATTCCACCTATTTTATCATTTCATAACTCTCTCAATACAATTCAGGAAACCTGGGGGAAAGGAAACATAATAAGGGTGAGATCAAATGTTTGGTAAGGGTAAATATAGTGGAACCAATAATGAATCAATGATAATAATCAATATGGTATGGTAATAACTAAAGACACATACCATGAATCAATAAAATAATAATGAAGTGCATAAATAATATGTTAAGGTAAATAACTAGAATCACATTCAACTCAAATAACTATATAATTCAAAATTAATATTTCTAGGAAATAAATTGAATACACATTCCACTTAATCAATAGACTTAGAATGAAATGAATCCATAGACGTTTTTATAGTGAAAATCTCAAGTATAATAAATATTGAATCAAAATGAAGGAAATTATTAATTATTGGATGTCATGCCTGAGGCACATGAAAACATATACCATCAATACCTTTCTCAAGATGGTTTTAAAACTACATGTAAAAATATATTTAATTTTCCCAACTAATTTGTCGCATGAGAACCTATTGGTGCTTTGAGGGGCTATATAATGTCTGAGCCCCACCCATCATTACCAGTCCAAATAATTCCTTATATAAAATAGTAGAAATAAATAGTATGCCTTATATAACATCATCGACCCATGATTCACTAAAACAGTGCCCTGATCTAGGTCTTCATATGACCTCAAGTGCACATCCCCATACACCAGAGGTAACTGAGTAGAAGAGAGGGTTTCAGAGTCACATGGGGATATTATACCCTCTTTATCAGAGTGATCTATAGTAGAAAAAAATTATAATATCATAGACAATATAGAATAACCAATGAACATTCATAATTAACCATCTCCCAAAACTGGGCACAAACCACAACCAATAGTAAATATGTCATGTCCTACTATATTGCCAGAGTGAAATAAAACCCAAAATAAATATAAATATAAAAGTTACAATAATTTTCCTCACTCCATGTTAAAAACATCATCTTTGTACCTTTCAAGCATGACTAAAATTCCTAG
The DNA here is from genome assembly GCA_963277665.1 of Viscum album. NCBI lineage: Eukaryota > Viridiplantae > Streptophyta > Magnoliopsida > Santalales > Viscaceae > Viscum > Viscum album. Next base: position 2,112,414,234 of record OY728128.1, read on the forward strand.
AATAGGGTCATTTCCCCTTTCCTGTCCTGCTAGAATGAAATCTTCTAAGGTTCTTAATGGAATCCCAAGTAGGGCGTGAGTACAACTCAATAGGAAACCACCAATGGTGTCTACAAAATATCCAGTATAAACAGGTATTTAATACAAGTATTAAATAAATAATAAGTAAATAAAAGATAGTTTGGGTGCCATTAACTAACAACCTTTACCTTAACTATTATTACCTTTAATAAAATTCATCATTTCCATCTTCTTCATTACATAGTTCATCATCAACATGTAATCCATGGGTTAGTAATTTACATCATTCACATAATCATTCAAGTAATTTATCATTTTTCATAAAGGAATAAGTCAAGTTCCTATATCACTAGGTATAATGCATCACAACATTCCAATTTCCTCACCTGAAAGACTTAGTCCTAGTGGAATGAATCCATTAGGTGAATAGAGCTCTGTCCCCTTCCCTAACTCATGCATTGTGGGTGGAGTTAGAGCATCAGTCCAACGTGACCTGTGGGAGGACCGTCAGTCCATTATCACACACCTCAATCCATGTGTGCATACTAATTTATCCATTCACCACACACAAACCATATCACAACCAATCATAACCATTACATATAACAATCATAATCCCTAATAATCAACATGGTAGTTTAACATTATTTCATAACCTAATAACACATTTTCCATTTACATACCTTAGCACATTTAACCCAATTCACATTCTCATTCCTTGCTTAATAAGAGTATTCAATAATTCCCTTATATCAACAAATTTCACAAATTCATTAATTCCCTAATAAAACCTTATTTAATATATTTTCCATTTCACATACCATTGCCAATTTAACATGTTCACTATTTCATATGAACCAACTCTCTTAGGAATTTCTAAAATAATTCATGTCCCACATCTCATGATATCATTTAACCAGATTAACCCATTTCTGTTTCATGCCAATCAACCCCTTAAGCCTTTAGAAAATATATAAACACTAACAATATTCCATTATCACTTCCATTAAACATATTAACAGACTCAACAAGGGCACTACATTATACCACAATGACCTTCCACTTACTTAACCAATTTCTAGCCTTGGGAAAATCGATGCACCCCATGGGTGGCCCTAGATCGGTCAAATCATCTTCAATTCATCCCATAGGGGCCATGAGTGTTTATATTCATCATTTATACACCCATTTTACCAAATCTCACCAAATACATCAAAATCATAATAAGGCATATCCAAGAACAAAACTATACATGCAAAAATCTCCAATAAAATTATGGGATATAACATATAGACCACTGACCTAGAATCCATTTATGAACACAGTATTAATCATAGACTTAGATCCTGATTCAACCACCCTTCAAAGGCTCAACCTAGATATCACTAGAAAAAGTTGTTTTTAGAGATTCAGATGAAGATAAGAGGAAGATTATAAAAACACAACCAAAAAGGGAAGAAAGATAGAGATTAGACTCACCTGGAGCTTTGATCTTCAACCAATGGTGCTTCAAATGACTTAGTATTGAAGGATAATTATGTCTTGGAATCTTGGGTCACTAGGGTTCACCCCTATGGTTGTAGGAGGATAAATGGTGGAGAATCTCAGGTTAGAACAAAAAAACCCCAAGGTGGTAATTTTTTAAATTTTCCCAACTTTATTAGGTAGCAGGGTTTACCCACACGATCAGCCAATCCATTTGAAAATCATTCACGAACCATGTCCAAGGTAGGTTGGGTGACACGATTATCTAGTAATCCCTACATGGTTTACCTACCATTATTTAACAGTTTGATATTCCATTATCTCAAGTCACATGGTTTTTTCCTCCCCTCACACGAATTTCACTAACCATGTGCAAAATGTAGAGCATGCCTAGAAAGATATTTTTTCCTTTTCTTTCATGTCCTAAACCTATGGAACACCCTAGATACTCCTCATGAACTTGGAAAAAAAATTCAAATATAATATACTTAAACAAAAACATAAAAAAAATATTATAAGAAAATCTTGGATCTTACACCTTCCCAACATTATAATGGATCTTCCTCGAGTCACACTCCCAAGAATTATCAGTATTCCATTAAAAAGATATAGGGACACATGGCCTACACATCTGACACTGGCTTCTAGGTTTCTTCCTGAATGTTTCCATGTTTCCATTTAACTCGATATAATGGCATAATCATGTCATGTAAAACCTTCTCACTAAGATCCATAATACAAACTATATACTCTTCAAATGACAAATCAGCCTTAGTTTCCACATCCTCAATATTTATCACGTGATATGGATCAGGGTGATACTTTTGGAGTTTCGAGACATGAAAAACAACATGAAATCAACTATACCAATGTGGATGATCCAATTGGTAAGACACTAATCCAATCCTCTCCATGATCTCAAATAGCCCCACATACCTAGGTTCCAACATTCCTTGTTTCTGAATTTGATGATAAAACAACCTTGGAAACACCATAAGAAACACACTATCACCCACTATAAACTCAAGGGGCCTATAATTCTGATATTCATAAGACTTTTTCCTACTATGAGATGTTATCATGTTCTTATGAATCAATTGAAATTTTTCTAATGTCTCTTGATTGAGATTTGGTCCCAACATCTCAAACTACCTAGCTTTTAACTGACACAATGGATATCTACATGGTGTCCTATAGAGCACCTCAAAAGGTTCCATCTGAATCATAGCTCGGAAACTGTTGTTGTTGGAAAAATCTATAAGTGATATGTTTTTTCCCATGAACCACTGAATTCCATAACACAATCTCTCAACATATCCTCTAACACTTTAATTGTTCTCTTTAACTGGAAATCCATCTGCAGGTGATAATTTGTACTCAAAATAACCTAAGTACCATGTGACTTATGTAATCCCTACAAAAAGTGTGATGTAAAATGTGGTTCATGATCCAAAACTATGGTTATTAGAACACCATGAAACTTTATTATCACTCGAACATATAAATCACACAATTGATCAACTGTGTAAGTCCCCTAGATTGGCAAGAATTGGTCCACATTAGTCAAAAATTACAAAACCACTCAAACCACATCATTCTTTCGAGATTTCCTTAGAAGACCCACTATGAACTCCATCGTTACATCATTCTACTTCCACTCTGAAATGGGAAATTATTGTAAGAAACTACTTGGGAATGGATGCTCGACCTTCTCATATTGATAGTTAAGGCATCGTTCCATAAAACCCACAACATCAATCATCTTTCCTATCCACCAATACTACCTATGAATATCAAGATACATTATAGTAAAATTAGGATGTGCTTCCCACTTATATGTATAGAACTCGCACATAAACTATTCCTACATATACACTATCCCAACCACATGGCAAAAACACTAAAAATTCCATTATCACTAATATCCCAACTAGGAGGAAACTTCTCACATTTAAGAATTTACATCATAGTCAAACACTTCAGATCCTCCAGTTGAATCTCCCCAACCCGACTCAAAAGAATAGACTCAACTACTATATAAATGAGGGTCATTTTCTCATGCATATCCTTCACCTATAGGTGAATCTCAGCAAACAGGGCCATCATTATCCACTTGAAGTTGGATTCCTAGACCACTTAATTATAAGTCTTTCGGCTCAGAGAATCCAAAAGTCTATTCCTTTTTCTTAGTGTGTAAACCAACTAGATATAAAATTATTATAGGTACTGAACCCACCTTCACTTCCAAAGATTCCAAATCATGTTGAGATAATATGTAATTATGACTTTAATGGTCGGTAAACATTGTGAACTACTCTCCTAACAAGTAATGTCTCCAAAACTTTAAGGAATTAACCAAAGTAGACAGCTCAAGATCATGAGTATGGTAATTTATTTTTTGAGGCCTCAACTCTCTTGACCCATACACTACAACATAATCATATTTCATCAACACTACCTGAAGTCCAACACCATATGCATCAGAAAATAGGGTGTACCTCTTACCCCGTTTGGGTAAGATAAGAATCGGTGTGGTTTCCAACAACTTATTAAAATCCTGAAAATCATTCTATCATGTCTTGAACCACTCAATAATAAATCCTTTCTTGGTAAATCTTGATAGTGGCACTTCCAAATGGGAGAAATACCTAATGAGCCTTAAGTAATAATTGGCCAATCCTAGGAAACTCTAAACATTAAAAACATTCTTAGGATACTCCCAAGACAACACTACCTACACTTCCTATGGATCTATCATCACACCTAACTATGAAATGATGTGACCCACGAAATTCACTTTACCAATCCAAAACTGATATTTTAGTAGTTTGGCTTAAAGATAATTCTATATTAGTGTAATCAAGAAGATGTCAATATATTTAGCATGATCATCAAGAGTTATTGAGTACATCAAGAGGTCATCAAGAAAGAATACCATGAACTGATTTTGGTATTGGTGAAATATTTTTTTTATTAAATACATGAACACAGCTTGTGAGTTGGTCTACCTGAACAGAATCACCACAAACTTATACAACCAATACATGCTCCTGAAATCTATCGATGGTACATCTGATGGTCTCACCCTCAATTGATGGTATCCTGATCTCAAATCGAACATGGAGAATACCGAGTCACCTATCAACTGGTTGAATAAGTCATCCATTCTAATAATTGGGTATAATTTCTTAACTATTATCTTATTAAACATTCTATAGTCAACACATAATCTACAAGATTTTTTTGCCTTCTTGTAAAACAGTATAGGATACCCCCAAGGAAATTTACTAAAACAGATGACCCCAATTCACTCCAACTCTTTTAGCTGAACCTTAATTTCCTATAGTTCTATAGCGCCATTTGATATGGTGGAATGTAAAATGGTTTTTCCCCGGATAGTAATTAGATCGTAAACTCAACATCTCTCTTGAGTGGTAGCCCCAATAAATCCTTAGGAAACACATCCTGACATTGATCTACAACATGAGGTAAGACTGGTGGATCCCTTCTTCCTTCATCTACCACAAGGAAATCCAATTGGGTTGTATGTTCTCCTAACTTCTTGAAAACTGGCCCTGCATGGCTTGCTCAAACATCCCACTCACCATGAAGTACATAAGTATCTCTATCGAAAGATGTTAATGTCACCCAGCATTTGTAAAAAATGATATAGGCTTGATACAACACCAGCCATTCCATACACAAAATTAGGTAAAAACCTAAAATCACAATGAAAAACAGATTCCATAGAAAATGATATCTACGAACCTCCGAAGAAAAACCCAAACATTGTCTTATATTATCAAATAACACCCCCAATGATGTATCAATTGACATAACCCCACATGCACATTCCACGGTTATCCCAGACACAACTACTAACTATGTAGAAATAAATGAATGTGTGGCACCTATGTCAAATAAAGCACTGATGAGCATGGAATCTTCAACAATCATACCTCAAATGGTAGAGGGTCTAGCCTCACCACCTTCAAGTGTATACTAAACTTCATGATAAATACCTACCCTTCTACCTTGGGTCTATCCTTAGTACCTTTCACTACACTTCCCTACTAGTATGGACGATATCGTTCAGGAATCCCAAGTCCACCTCCCCTACTGATACAACCCATGGAGATCCAAATCCCTGCCTAATATGGGGTGACAAACTCAATTCCCACACTCATAATTTGTATATTACCTCCATATGTGCTCGAATATTGAGGGATATTACAGAACCACTATATATGTCCCAACCTGCCACACCATCAGCACTCGATTGGTGGTCGGGGACATTGAACCCACATGTGCCTCGAACTACGACACTAGTAACAGAACAAATGATCACCAGCCTAGGAGATTGTCCCAATCTTCTGACTACTATATGCAATATCTCCCTATTGGAAATTCCCAAAACAATGCTTTATGTCCTTAGTAGATGCACCACTTTTCTGATCGGTTGGCACTCCATGTCCACCACATGAAGCTCCATTCAAGTTCCCTTCTGAGATAAGGGCCTAGTCTACTACCTATGAAAGCCTCTCTAGACAGAAGATATTCACTTGAAACCTAATCTTGTGCCTAAGAATATCCTGAAAGAGTTTCACCATAGTATCCTCATCCCTTTAAAATGTTAGAATGAAGCCCCACAAGTCAGTGAAATGACTATAAAAATCTATCACTAATGCTACCCCTTGTGTCAAAATCATACACTTCACAGCCTTCTCCTACCTTAGGGTCTCTAGGTACTGGTGTTCCATAAGATTTTTCTTAAAATACTTCCATACCATTCCCTCAGCCTTCTCTATCTAAACTATAATTTTCCAACCACACTTCTCTAGTCTCAAAACATATTGGATGCTATCTTGTATCACATCTCAGAGTGAGTCTCCAAATGATCATGAATTTTCTGGATACACTCTATATAAAACATGGATTCTTATGGCCCACCCTCTCTGGTAAAGGTCGGAGGGTGTTATAGATGAAACTCTCTGGTCAGGTCAAACATACTCTATGCAACCCACCCTAGATCCCATTTTATTATCTACATAAAACAAGAAAATTTGTCAAATAAATTCTATTCCCTTTTATCTGGAACCACTAGATCTTCTTTCTTTACTACTAGGGGATCATTCTTGGCAATTTCCTCTTATATACCAATATAAATATGTCTTCATTTTGGAATTTCTCTATGATTACAAACATGAGCTTTAGAAAAAAACCATAAAACTAACAAAAAATATAAAGGATCACCACAATCCATAAACAAAAAATTTCTCATACACTTTTCAAAAGGTATCTATTATATCTAAAACACTATCCTTGACCATCCCTATGGAGGATTTTGTTTAACATATGGAAACTAACTCACACAGTTACAATATTTACCTTTTACACCATTTACAAACTCTTTACATATCAGAACATACTTCAACAACATTTTAATTCACTTAAAACCACTTGTTAAGAACAAATATTTAGTTATTATTTAACATATTACTTCCCTTTTTACCAGTTTTCATCATTTCTTTAGACACCATTTTAATAAATATCAAGAAAATGAAATACCCCTACACTTTATATCCCACACACCCATTCCGCACGTGTTCCTACCATAATACATGTCACTTAAATACATTGGTTCCTAGAATAATGAATAAATGCACAACCTCGTGCCAATCCAGTCATGAGAAAAATATTATAAAACTATCACATCACACAGAAAGTGCATGTCCCAATGTTGAAATATTATAAATTGTAACAACACACAACAAGAATAATAATTCCCACCCTAGGTGACTTGGGTTTTCCCTCGTACATGGGTTAGAAGATCCTAAGAATGATCTCATTACCAAGGTCTGACACATTCCAAACCTTCAAACTACCACCCCAATTAGTAAGTAATAGAAAATGGATGCCTTTGACAAAACTTTGTAACATCCCCGACCTAGGATCCACTAAATTGATGCCTCGATTTAGGTTTTTACATGAACTCAAGCACGTCTTCCCATATGCGAGAGGTTTCTGACTAGTAGTGAGGGTCTAAGTGTCATGTGGAGAGACTATACCCTCTTTACCAGAGTTATCCACAACAAAAAACTAATATAATGATGAATAAAATATAGAATAACCAATAAACATGAATAAATAACCATCTCCCAAAACTAGAAACAAACCACAACCAACAAAAAATATGTTATGTTATACTACAATGCCAAGTGAAACAAAACCCAAAATAAATAAAAATAGTATAATTCCCAAAATGTTCCTAAATTCATGTCTGAACCTCATCCATGTAACTCTCAAGAATGACTCAAATCCCAAGCATAGGGTCATTTCCTCTTTCCTAACTTGTAAGCTTGAAATCTTCTTGGGTACCCAATAGAGGCTAGAGCATGCTATGAGTATAACTCAGTAGGCCACCACCAATAGTGTATACAAAATATCAAATCTAAATAAGTAGTGAATGCAAGTATTAAATAAATTACATGTATATAAAAGATAGTTTGGGTTATATTAACTAACAACCATTACTCTAACTATTATTACCCTTATAAAAATTCTTCTTTTTCATCTTCTTCATTAATTGCATCATCATCAACATGTAGTCTTTGTGTTAGGCATTTACATCATTAAAACAATGATACAATTCATTTATCATTTTTCATAAGGGAATAAATGAAGTCCCTATCTCACTAGGGATAATACATCACAATATCACAATTTCCTCACCTAGAAGCCTCACCCAGGGTGGAATACAACTATTAGGGGAATAAAGCTTAGTCCCCTTCCCAAACATGTGCTTTATGGGTGGAGTTAGATCACCATTCTAACTTGACCCGTGGGAGGAGCCTAAGTCCTTTATCCAACATCTCAAGCCACGTACACATGATCATTCATCCATTCACCACACAAAAATCGTATCCAAACCAACCACAACCATTACATATAACAATCACAATCCATAAAAATCAACATGTGAATTTAACATTGTTCCATAACCCAATAACACATTTTTTATTTACATTACTTAGCCGATTTAACCCAATTCCCATTATCATGCCTATCTCACTAAGTACATTCAATAATTCCCTTATATCAACCCATTTCACTTGTTCATTAATTCCCTTATGAAGCCTCATTTAACATATTTTCCATTTTACTTACAATTTCCAATTTAACATATTTATGATTTTATATGCATTAACTCTCTTCTGCAATTCTATCATAATTCATAGGCCACAGATCATAATCTCATTTTTCCAAATTAACCCTTTTACAGATCCTGTCAAAAAACCCCTTAAGACATTACCAAATCTATAAAAACTAGAAATATAATATTTTATCTTCTAGTAAACATATCATCAAACATAAAAAGGTATCTATATTATCACACAATGACCATTCACTTATCCAATTTCTAGCCTTGAGAAAATTGGAATGCCCCACAGGTGGCCCCAAATTAGTCAAATCGTCTTCGATGCATCCCATGGGAACCATGAGGATTTATATTCACAATTTATACACACATTTGACCACATATCACCATATTCATCAAAATCATTACAAGGGATAACCAAGAACAAACCCGAACATGCACAAATCTCCAATGAAACTATGGGATATAACATGTAGACCACCTACCTCAAATATATTGACAAACATAGTCTTAATCATGGACTTATATCCCGATTCAACCACTATTTGAAGTTGCAATCTTGATCTCACTGAAAAAATAGGGTTTCAGAGCTTTTGATGAAGATAATAGGGAGACTCAAACCCTAATCCAAGAAGTGAATCTATAGAGGGATTAGACTCACCCTGAGCTTCAATTTGCAACCAATGGAACTATAATCAGCATAGGATTAAAGAATAATCACCTATTGGAAGATTCGGTCTCTAGTTTTGTAGAAGGAGAAATAGAGGAGAATCTTGAGTTAGAACATAAAACCCATAGGTGTAAATTCTGAAATTTTTCTAAACTTTACTGGGCAGCACGATTTACCTACACAGTTTTACAAACCATGCACAAGCTGTGTGAGAGACACTATCCAATGGTAGCTTGGTCACACGATTATCTATGAGGCACCGCACTATTTACAAACATTGCTCTAACCATGTGATATTCTACTATCTCAAGTCGCAATGTTTATCCCTCCCCTCAGATATTTTTTACTAATTATGCACAAACAGAAAAACATGACCAGAAAGCTCCTTTTGCCCTCTTATTCATATCTCGAACACCTAGAACACCCCCGAGCCACCTCATGTACTTTGGAAACATTTATTTATTCAAATAGAATATACATAAAATGAAACTTATACGAAAACATACCTTAAGAAAATCTGGGATATTAAACCTTATCAAATATCTATATTCGAATAAATAATACATATATATCAATTTTTTCCCAGTTAATAAAATATTTATCAAAGTAAATACCAAATGTATAAATGGTATAAGGTTTAGGAAATAAAAACATACATGATAAATGATATAGATTAATAGGGTAAATTGAATGTCTGGTTATCATAGGAAACTGAATATCTCAAGGGGACTAAAAAGAATCAAGGATGTAAATTTCAATACTATCCTTGAACAAATCAATCAAAAACAGTACATAGGAAGAATAAGGATTGCATCAATACAAAATATCACATGTGGATTAAAAATAAAGTTTTATTGATGTTTATGAATATAAATACTATAGAATGATATTTTAAAAACATTTTTGAGAAAAAAAAAATTTTAGTTTGAAAAAAAACTGAAAATACTCTTCTTTTAAAATCACATTTCAAAACATTTTCTTTAAAAATTAACATTTTGATCATGAAAATGATTCTTTGAAGAGATGGTGATGGGTAAATCCATACATGTTTTACAAGGAAAAAAGAACATTTCTTTTTTATTATAAAAATATTAGAAAATAGATGTATTCAGAAATTGACAATAAGATTCCATTATAACAACTATAAAAGACAAAAGGGGAAAATTATTTAATAAATCATATTTAAAATGTTAAAAACATTTTTAAAACATTATTAAAAAACATGATTTTTAAAAGAAAATAGGTTATCTGACTCAGGAGATAAATGAAGTCAGGTTTTTTTTAAAACAGTTTCTAAAACATTTCGAGTACTAAAGTGTTGAAAAACGGTACTATTAATTTTAAATGGTTATTAAGAACTAGAGGATAATAAAATTAAATGTTTTATTGAAAAATGATCCACTAATTTACTCTTATGTAAATTCAAGTGTAAATAATCCCGAAAAAATGATATTTTTAAGTAAACTATAACACCCCAAGTTTTTATAAAAATAAATACAAATGCATGTAACTTTTTTTATGTAGATAGTTATAACTAGCCTTTTAACATAATTTTTTCACTTCTATGTTTCGAATTTCGATAAACTGTCATTTACAATTGTGTTCAGTATGTTATTTGGAGTCTATTAGAACCAACAAGTTTTTTAGGTGAATAGTAACATACCCTAATGATTAGTAATATGAATAGTAATATGAACCTAATGAATAGTAAACATTATTATTATTTTATTTCCTTAAGGTTTGAAGATAATAACATCTTGGTTAATTTTTCATTGTGATAAAGCAGTAGTTGTAGAATTAGAACTATTAATTTTTGAATTAATTATACTTTTATTTAAAAATTAGATTAATAATATTTAGAAAATTATTTTCAAAAAATGGACTTCATTTTTTAAATCTACACGTAAATAAATGGTTAGGCTGAATTTTGGGAATTTTTCTGAAATAATTGATTTTTCAATGAATTGTAAAAAAATACAGTTTTTAGTTTCGGTGTACTAAGGACATCATTAATGATATAATTATGATTTCATAAATATGGTCAACTTTTGTATAGTTAAATAAGATGTGAGGTGTCCCAATTGGCTCATACCATGGGAAAATACCATGGGCAAGCCCATGGTTTTGTAAATACAACCCATGAGGTGTCCCTTGAAAATTATTAAAATAATCCCTCACTTTTCCTATAAATACCAACTCTTCCCTTCATTGAATTCATTCCCAATTCTTCCTCAACTAAGCTACAGACTCCATACCTTCATAGTAGTTCCCCAAACGTTTCCTCAATCCCCCAAGGTCCCAACATTCAAGTTATAAGGGTTACTCTACAAGGTAAGAAAATTCTCAATTTCTTTGTTTTTCTTTTCAAGTTCTTATTTATGTGGTATAAATATTCAAGTTTCCATACCATGTTCTTATTTATTTATTATTCATGATATTCTCTATATTATTATTAATTTATGGATATGTAACCATTGTCCCCTCTCTTTTTAATATTTTCTAAAACCATGTTGCGGATCCGTTAGGGTGCCGAATATTTGTAAGTGATTTCATAATTATTCTTTTATTTTGAGTTCTTTCCTTATTCTTTCTTCATATATCCTTAACTAAGAGGCATTAAATCTCCATAAATCATGTATATTTTATATTCTATCATGTTTATGGAAAATTACTCATCATTATTCTTCTCCTCTCCCACATATTTAAAAAATAAAAACATTGTCCGTTTGTGTCAAATTATCGACATCGTGGACGATGTGATTTAAATTTCCATTACTTCTTTCAAGTATGGTGTTTCGCACGGAATCCGGGGATGACCTCCTGGATGGGAGATTCAAACGTTCCGATCAGTTTCTAATGGGTTTGTTCGTAGAACCGGAAACATCCAATGATTCCACATCCGTTTGGACCTACTTTCCAAAGGTAGGCGCTCATTAGCTTGTGGACTAATGGGACTTAGGAATTTTGCATTGGTCGAGAGGATGGGAGGTCAGACTCATCACACCTTTTTGAGGGGAATTATTGTCTACTTCGGGACTCTCTTTATAGATTTAAGTTATGTTTGTGAATCCTTATTACATTACCAAGTATAAAATTAGCTTTCCTTAAGTTTTAACAATCAATGATTAAATATGTAAGAAATTTAGAGAATATTTTATATGTATTCGAGGTTCTTCATCAATAGAGAATCATCTGTATCTATTTAGAAATTCTTGGTCAATGGTATCCTTCGAAACATTTATAAAAGTCTCTCGGTCATTATGATGACCGGGCTGGTTTTAAAGCCACTCAGTGGGGCACTTGAAGTTTATCGTCATTCAGAAGGACATGGATTATTTCAAAGTTGGGATCGAACCCATAAATGGGATACCTATGTATCCTTTGTTTTGGAAAAGGAATCAGAACCCACGTAGTTCGAGTAATGGAGTATGATGTTTATGATTGATGGCTCAAAGAAGAATGTCATAATTACTTTTACACTCTAAGCTCACGTGAGTCATGCTCGGTGTGAGAAACAAGAGGTATTGGTAAAAATTAGACAATTGTGCCATGAAATATGCAATCATAAGAAATTGTTTGGGGATTATGTATGTATGACTGCCCAAAATAGATGAAGGTTTAGGATTTACTTTTAGGGAGAAAATCCAAGAACATGGTCCATAAAGGTATATGTGCTTTAGGGAGATTTGAATACTCTAATCTTGGGGCTTACTCCTAAGGAGGATACCCAAGTTAGGAGGGGACTTATGATTGGGTTTTACTCCTGAAAAGGAAACCAAAATCAAAGGTAAATTATGATTGGTTAAGAGAATTTTAAGGGGGCTTGAGGTTTACTCCTAAAAAGGAATCCCAAGATTATGACTGGGACTTACTCCTAAAAAAGGAAGCCCAAGATTATGACTGAGTCTTATTCCTAAAAAGGAGACCCAGGTTAGGGATTAAGGTTTGGGGCTTACTCCTGAGGAGGATGCCCAATATTAGAGGACTTGATTGGGGCTTACTCCTGAGGAGGATGCCCAAGTTAAGGAATTAAGAATTTGGGGCTTACTCCTGAGGAAGATGCCCAGATTAAAGGATTTATAACTGGGGATTATTCCTGAAAAGGAGACCCAGGTTAGGATTCTATCATCTTAAAGGTTGAGGTTAAATGAATGAAGTCTCCATATTTGGTGACATAAAGATGTATAAATCACTATGTTTTGAGAAATATTCCACATAATTCCTTTCAAATAAGGAAGTCAAATCAAGAAATCATGACATAAATGGCTTTGAAGAGTATATTGAAGACTGAATCTTGAATAGGAAAGGTGAAATGGCTTAAGAGGGGTGAAATGGGCAAGAAAGGCACCCAAAAAGGTAGGGGCGCGCAAGTCTTGAAAGGCGCGCAAGTCTTCTGTGGGCGCACAAGTATTGGGCGCGCAGGTATACCTGCGCGGCACATGGTGTACTTGCGCGATTTTCAACCAGCATTGAAATATTTGAGCGACTCTGTTTTAAACCCTTTAGAAACCTCTTGAGGTTCTTCCAGAAAAGGGACGCGCAAGTTATATTGATGGAAATAAGTCGGCGTGCAAGTGTTTGATAAATTTCAACACTTAGGCCTTCCTTCTTCTCTTTAGATCTTCCGTTCTAGGTAAGAAATTACCTTAGAAGTGTTCTGGAAGCTTTGATAATAGACTTGGGCGTCGGGAGCTTCAATCCGAGTTTCTGGAAAAAGATCCTTTTTAATGGGGGGCCCACATGGTCTATTTATAGGCAAAAGAAGGCCCTGGGCGGTTACCGGGTGGTTACCACTTAGGTCGATCAAGTCACTTGCACGACCATAAGGCGTCGCGCAAGTAGACTTGCACGACCACTAGGCAGCGCACAAGTACTTGCACGACCACTAGGCGGCGCGCAAGTGTACTTGCGCGACCATGAGGGAACTTGCGTGACCTATGGGAAATGTTCTCCATGTTCATCCCTTTGTCGATTTTTGATGTTTCTTCAAAGTTTGAATCACTTTATGCTTAGATATTCCCCTTTTCTGATCTTTAGATTCTGTGACGAAAGGAGTGTCAACAAAAGTCCCCCCTCAGAGTTGGATCCGGAGAGAAATGAAGATTTGACTCTGAGGAAATCAAAGACATTAAAAGGAAAAGGTTGTTTCCAAGTCTTCAGTGCACAGAAGGTAGTGCGCAAGTGTGCTGGAACTTGACTTTTATTCAGAGTTCCATTGTCTTTTGTGGGCAGTTTAAAGTCATGCATGCCGGACATAAAGGGGAAAATGTATAAGGTCGAAATAGCTTTGACCAAAATGGATTAGAATTGACACAATTCCTTGAATGTTCATCTGAAAACATACTACCATACTCAAGTATGATGGAAAATATGTAAACTATGGCTTAAGAATATTTGAATCTGAGGAATGATATAAAAATAGCTAAAAAGGCATTAGAAGAAGTAGTTTCTATGAATGAAGTTACTATTATTTAACAAAACCCGTTAGGGGGTTGAAATATGCAGGGCCACCTAAGGGCATTGGATACATGGTTAAATAAATAGCATCTTTCGGCTGACAAGTCTGTTATGTGGACTGTTTATGCAAGGCCACCTATGGGCACGTGCTGCATAGTCAGGAAAAAGAACTCCCAGAAATTTACTTTCCTAGTGCTAAAAGCCAGTGAAAGTTTATGGAGATTCAAATTTTCTAAAGTATAGAGTTTGTTGTATGGAAAGAGGTACTTGAATATGGAGAAGATATTTCCGAACAAGAATATCGAAGAACTGGATGAATATCACTCCTACGAAGGTCTGACCCAAACGTAGGGAAGAAGAATAAACCATAGACTTGAATATTTTCAGATCATGAAAAAGGATATGGGACAAATATGTTAAGGATGACTATTTTTTTCGGATCCCTACATACTGTCGTTTAGGACAAATAAAGACAAAATAGGCATTCTTCCCAATAATGAAGTTACTATCATTTAACAAAACCCGTTAGGGGGTTGAAATATGCAGGGCCACCTAAGGTAATTGGCTGCATGGTCAAATAAATAGCATCTTTTGGCTGACAAGTCTGTTATGTGGACTGTTTATGCAAGGCCACCTATGGGCACGTGCTGCATAGTCAGGCAAAAGAATTCTCAGAAGTTTGACATTTTTGTGATTAGATGTCATGAAAAGGGTTATGAAGATCTGAAAATATTTAAGGTTAGGATTATAACACATAAAGATGGGTATTGTCCAATGTATATAGAGATACATAGGTCAATGATAACCATAATCATGTTGTGGTTGGGTCCTGAAAACCTGGACTTCACTATGTATCTCATAAGAATGAGAATCAAGCCATACGTAGTTCTTGAAATGCAGTTTTAACGTCGTGCAGGACGAAAGTATGAGTGATCTTAGTTTAGGGTCATAGAATTCGGACCATAATAATGAATACACAGTGTGTGTTTTCATGAGGACTTTTCAGCCTAGGGACTGAAAGTGAAATTTGGGGTTAGGCCCAAAAGACTTGGGACTGGATTCGAGGGACACTCGAATGTTCCTACGTATCCCATAAGGATGGGAATCAAGTCCACGTAGTTCTAGAGTTACCCTTTGTACAAATTTGGTTCGTACATGTGAAGGGTGAAAGGGGACGTTAGTGCAATGATGGTTTAACCTAAGATAAAAAGTTCAGGCATTACAATGTATGCACGTAGTCTTTTGAAAATGAAACATGATTGAAAAATCAATTTCAATAATAGTTCCTTCTCAAATGAGGAAATCAAAGAATATTGTAGTTTATTGTCATACTGGACAAAAGTGTTGTATATTTTAACATCATATAACAAGGACGAAAGTGAATCAATGTAAAGATATTGATTCCAGGGGCGGTTTCACGAATAAAAATCATATGAGATGGTGGTGAACCGATGTGAAGAGATTATTTTTGGGCTTGAACCCTGGGAGGTTGCCTACATACCCAGCCTGGAGGGCAAGGATCAAAGTCAGTGTAGTTCAATTAAAGAATGAATTAATGATCAAGTTGTTCTTGGGGACAATGATCTAATAAAAATGTTGTTGGGACATACACATGGTTAGTGGCCCAAAGGGAGTATTATGGTTGATATTTGCTCTAAGATCACGTGAGTCATACTCGGTGTGAGAAACAAGAGGTAATAACAACCTTAACGATGCACAGTTTTAATGTCATGTAGGACATAAAAAAGGGACTATGCAGTTTAAAGTCTTGCAGTTAGGACTATTGGTGCTGCACAGTTTAGTGTCATGTAGTAGGGACAAAATAACAATTTAATGTCATGTAGGACATATCAAGGACTTTCTATACAGTTTAGCGTCATGTAGTGAGGACAATGGGGACAATATAGTTTAACGTCATATTGGACGAAAGGGGGATTGTGCAGTTTAATGTCATGCAGTAAGGACAAAATAACACACCATTTATGTCATGTTGGACGAAAGTGTGAATAGTTTAAGGTCATATTCATGGACCGTGGATGGTGCAGTTTAATGTCATGCTGGACCTTTGATGATTATATAGTTTAACGTCTTTCCGGACGTGAGGGACTTTTATAAAGTTTAGCGTCATGTAGTTTAGGATGTCACAGTTTAACGTCTTGCTGGACATAAGGGATTTGCAAATAGTTTATGGTCATATACATGGACCAGGGATGATGCAGTTTAAGGTCATGCTGGACGGTTCATGGAATTTTTTCCACAGTTTAATGTCATGTGGGACGAAGTTGTAGTTTAAAGTCATACTGGACCATTGCTGTATAGTTTTAATGTCATATAGCAAGGAAGAACTGGTGATGTACAGTTTAAAGTCATGTAGCTAGGACTAAGGTGAACCAATACGAGGATATCAGTTCTGGGGACTTTTTACAGTTTATCGTCATGCTGGACGTTGGAAGTGCCACACAATTTAATGTCATGTTGCTAGGACACAATATAGTTTAATGTCATCTCGGACAAAAAATAGTTTAATGTCATCTCAGACAAATAAGGAACTTCTGTACAGTTTAATGTCATGTAGATAGGACATAATTCAGTTTAGTGTCATGTAGGACATAATCATGAACCAATGTGATTCTTTTGGATCTAGGAACAATATTTTGTGTTTATAAAAAATACTTCTTCAGAAATCTGGCATTAGTTGGAGTCGTGATGTGTTCTCCATCCATTGAGATTAGAGAATATGCTCCATTGGAGTAGACCTTATGTATTGAATAAGGTCCTTACCATTTTGGTTCAAGCTTGGGAGGCTTCTTTCCTAGTATCATTGGTGCTCTGAGAACCAATACATATTCTCCCTGAATGAATGAACGAAGACGAACTTTTTTGTTAAAAGCTTGTGCTATTCGATTCTGATAGATTTCCATGTGGTACAAAGTGCACAATCTTTTCTCATCTAACTATTCCAATTCATTCAACCGCTTTTGGGATTTCTCATCTGTAGATAACTGATCACAGATGGATATTCTGAGTGAGGGCAATTGAACTTCAATTGGCAAGACTTCTTCTGTTCCATATACCAATGAATATGGAGTTGACCGCATTGCATTGCGAGTGGTAGTCTGATAAGCCCATAAAGCATGAAAGAGTTTATCAGGCCATGGCCTCTTATCTTTATCCACCATCTTTTGCAGTATATTTGAAAGAGTCTTGTTGAAGGCCTCTATCTGGCCATTAGCTGCTGCATGATATCGAGATGAATGGTTGGACTTAATGTTGTATTCTTGATACAATTTCTTTACCTCAGAAGAACAGAAGTTGGTGCCGTTGTCCGTCAATATGGTATGAGGGAGACCAAATCTAGTAATGATGTTAGACTTGATGAAGCTAACAATGCATTTAAAACTGACTTCTCTGAGAGGTACTGCCTCTGCCCATTTGGAAAAGAAATCAGTAGCAGTAAGAATGTACTTAAACTGCTTGGCCGTAGCTGAAGGGTAAGGTCCCACCACATCCATTCCCCATGTGGAAAATGGCCATGAGTATTTAGCTGTATGAAGCAACTCTGGAGGTTTATGAATGAAGTTTGAATATACATGGCATGAATGACACTTATTTGTGAAATTAACACAATCTTGTATCATTGAAGGCCAAAAGTATCCAAGCCTTTGAATTTGATCAGACAGTCTATGTCCAGACTGGTGGGCACCACAGACTCCTGCATGCACTTCTTTTATGAAAGCCATTGTCTCTTCACCATCAATACATCTAAAGAGAACTCCATCAAAACCACGTTTGTAGAGAATTTTCTCGAGGTGCTTTGGGCTATCATAAAGAGTAAAATTGACCACACGTCGCCGAATTTGTTCTTTCTCGACTCTATCAGGTGGAAGTGTTCCATTTTGAAGGTATTCCCTGATAGGTGACATCCATCCTATAGTATGACCATACGGTTCAGTAATGGGACTAATTTCATTAATTTCCTCTGTTCTGACTTGAACATAAGGTGAAATTGCACGACGGTGGGCAATACAGATGGTTGTCTCGTTCCGATTTGGATCTGCTAAAGCTGTGGCTATATTAGCTAGTGCATTATCTTGAGCATTTTGTGATCTTGGGAAATAAGAAAATGTCGGTTCTGAAGGGAACTCCGACATTAACTCTCTGACGTAATCATACAAAGGGATTAATTCTTCTTTTCTAATGGCATAATCCCCATTGATTTGTTTGATTACCAGGTCTGAATCAGCTTTCACCTTTAAGTGACTCACTTGTGCTTGAAGCGCTAACTCCAAGCCTGTAATGAGAGCTTGGTATTAAGCTTCATTATTGGTACCACCTTCCCACAACAAAAAGGAA
This sequence comes from Viscum album, assembly GCA_963277665.1. Taxonomy (NCBI): domain Eukaryota; kingdom Viridiplantae; phylum Streptophyta; class Magnoliopsida; order Santalales; family Viscaceae; genus Viscum; species Viscum album. The sequence continues at coordinate 2,112,433,379 of OY728128.1, forward strand.
TAAGGTAGCACTGCCTTATCTGGAGAAATGAGCACAATTCCTAAACCAACCTTGTTGAATTTAGGATTTTCCATTTTCTTCCCTGTTGGACTTCTAGAAGCACCATCAAAATACATTTCCCATGTTTGAGGACTCTCTTGAATAGAGAAAACTTCCTCATCAGGGAGTTCAATATCTGAATACGTGTCTTCCACTGAAGGATGTTCAGCCAGGAAATCAGCCAGAGCTTGGCCCTTAATTGGCGTTTGAGACACATACTGAATGTCGAACTGTTGTAGAATAACCGTCCACCTTGCCAGACGTCCTGTAAGCATTGGACGACTAAGGATGAATTTGAGCGGATTATTACGAGATACCAATTGGACCTCGTGATGTTGCAGGTAGTGTCTCAGTTTCTGAAATGAAAATATTAATGCTAGGCAGCACTTTTCAATACTTGAATACCGGGTTTCTGCTTCAAGCATAGTTCTACTGAGATAGTAGAGACTATTTTCATTCCCGGCATCATTCTTTTGAGCGATAAAGGCACCCAATGATCGCTCTAAATCTGTCACATAGAGGATAAGCGGTCTACCCTCAACAGGTGGCATGAGTACTGGTGGACTTAAGAGGTATTTCTTGAGAACATCAAATGCTTCTTGACATTCTTCAGTCCACTGGTAAGTGGCTCCTTTCTTCAATAATTTGGTAAAGGGTAAACTTTTGCCTTCCAAATTGGCGATGAAACGCCGAATATAGGCTAAGTGTCCTTGAAGTCCTCTTAATTCTTTCAAATTCTGAGGAGGTGACATACCAAGGATTGATTTGGTCTTCTTAGGATCGACTTCAATACCATGATGGCGTACAACAAAGCCGAGGAATTTTCCTGAGGTTACCCCAAAAGCACATTTTAAGGGGTTCATCTTCAAATTATGTTGTCGAAGCTTGTGGAATATGACTTCCAAATCAGCCAAGTGATTAGAACATTGTTTAGATTTAACCACCAAATCATCTACATAGCATTCAACAAACTTCCCTAAAAGAGGTTTGAAGATATGATCCATGGCGCGTTGATATGTTGCACCTGCATTCTTTAAACCAAAGGGCATCACCCGGTAACAAAACACACCTTGAGAAGCTCTGAAGGCTGTATATTCCTCATCTTCTGGGGCCATTCGGATCTGATTATATCCAGAATATCCATCCATGAAAGAAAGTACTTCATAGCCAGCCGTCGCATCAATTAAGAGTTCTGTAATCGGAACTGGGAAATCATCTTTAGGATAATATCGATTAAGATTTCTGAAATCGATGCAAACCCTAATTTGTCCGTTCTTCTTTTTTACAGGGACAATATTATCCAACCACTTGGGATATTGAACTTCTCTGACGAAGATATCTGTGATAATCTTATCCACTTCAGCCTCAATTTTGGAAGCATAGGTTGGGTGTGTTCTTCTCGCGGCTTGCTTGAATCCTCGATGTTCTTTTGGTAAACCCAAATGATGAGTAGCAACATCAGGATCAAGGCCAGGCATCTCTGTATAATTCCAAGAAAAAATATCTTTATTTTTCTTTAGAGAAGAAATATACATCTCTTGCTCTTCAAGGGTCATGGCCGCACTAATTAAAGTGGGGCGTGGATCTTTCTCTGTACCCAGATTTACTTCTCTGAGTTCATCCACAGTGGTAGAGATACCCTCTTCAAATGCTGGAGGAGCATCTCTAAGATCTTCCTCTTCCTCTTCATCATGTGTTATTTCTTCCGTTTCTACTTGCAAAGTAGATGAAAAAATGAAATTCTCATGATCATAAGAGATGTCAAAATTTTCACATTTTGAAGAAGAAGCTTCCATTTCCGACCCTATTGATGATAAAGGGTCCTCTTTGGAAAATAAAGAGGAGATGATGGATTGAGAATTGACATCATTATTCACCTCTGGTGTTGCTATAACTTCTTCTGGCCTGATTAGCGAAGTATAGACTTGTTGGATTTCAGCAAACGAAATGAAAACGTCACCACTTATGCTTTCATCACTGCTTGGTAAGTTACCAATTTCTCCCATGTTGTCTGGCTCGATTGCCGTAATTGACATTATGGATCTTTCCATAAGAGTATTTTGATTTGGGCCTATTTTGTCAATTTGACTGATAGGTAACACATAATCTGTACTCACATGTGAAAATGGATATATAGGAATTTTTTCCAAACCATATGGAGCATTAACTTTGGTAATTTCCTTCATTGTAGATTTTTCTCTTCCCTTCATGTGATAAAATTCCGCCTCAATGTATTGAGACTCACATGTCTTGAATCTGGCCTTATCACCATACAATGTTCCAACTTGACCATCGAAACAGTATTTGAGACATTGATGGTATGATGACAGAATAGCTGCATGCTGATGTAGCCAGGGTCTTCCAAACAAGATATTGAAAGCTGAGTCTTGATCAACAATCATGAAATCCGAATTGGAAACAAGATCTCCAAACTGAGTTCTGAGTGTAACTTCTCCTAGTGGTTCTTGTTCATTTTTATCATATCCATGCAACATCATGGTAGAAGGAGATAAATCAGATTCTGTGAGGCCCAATCGATGAAGTGTACGAATGGGCATGAGGTTGACTCCTAAACCATTGTCAATGAAAGCTCTTTGAACATCTATACCATTGACTTTGCCAGATAAGTACAAAGGTTTTATGTGCCCATGCACAACATCATATTCATCTTTATCAGTAAAAGATATCACTGCATGGCATTCTGCAGGATTATTCTCTATGTGATAGATTTCAGCTGCAGCAATTTCAGCTTCAAACTCCTGAGGACTTGACAAAGCTTTGATGGGTGCTTCCCGAAGATCTTTTGACAGATTCAAAGCATCCAAAATTGATAACTTGGATGGTACTTGGGCCAAGTGTTTCAAAATATCATACTTTTGATCTATAGGTCTGCGTTTCCAAATAGGAATATGCGATTTAGCAGGTACCTTGGAAGCAGATGCTTTGGAAGCTGATTCATCTTGTATTGAAGTTGGAAACATCCTTGGTTTTGGAAGATTAGACTGATTAGATCCATTTACTCGCTGAGATAAAGAAGATGGAACCTTTAATCGGTCTTCCAAAATAACTGTGCCAAAACTGAGTTGGCTATTGGCAGAAGAACTTGCTTTTTCTTTTTGAGATCGCTGAAGGGATCTACCACGAGTTTCTGCTGCATATACAGTGTTAGTAGGGGTAAAATTAGAGTAGTGGCTCTGGAAAGATCCACGTCTTCCCCTATATCCTGAACCTCTAGAACCTCTTCGGATTCCCTTATTTGATACAGGGAATTCAGGCTCATCAAGACTGGAATATGAATCTGTTAATTGAATCATATTAACAGAACGAAAGATTAACTCTTTGTCTGATAAAGACTCTACCTTTTTAGCCTGTTTAGGTTGTGCCATTTGATGGGGTGGTGCCCGTTGCTTTGAAGTAGATGGCATGAAATCTGCCAGAGTTAAAGACAATTTAGGCTTTGATACATACTCATCTTCTCCTGATCCCTCTTTCTTCATTGAATTGCGCTGCTCTTTTGAGGATTTGTCTTTTGATGGAGGTTTTACTGCAGATTTTGTAGGAGACACAATTGGCTTCTTCAATTGTGTTCGCAAAATGGAATGGGTCCGATTGATTGTTTTTCTGACCATCCAATCATCATATTTTTTTGCAGTTTTGTTTTTGACTTCCTGCCACTCGCCTCCTACCTCTAGATCTGTAGCGGTAATACACGCTACATGAGCTGAATAACCCTTCAATTTGACTTGTCCCAAGTCAACCATCTTTTGCAGGAGGTCTTTAAAGACAAAACACTCCTGGATGGGATGCCCCAACATTTGATGAAAGGGACAATAATTGGGACAGTCTTCATCTCCTTCCTTGTTTGGCCTCTTGGGCACTGGTAATTGAACCAAATTATTTTCCAGAGCTGAAATGAAGTAACCAGGAACTTTCTTACTTCGGAAAGAGTATGTTTTACTCTTCATATACTCAAATTGCTTTCGTCGTTGATCTCTTTGATCATTTGGACGAAACGGCCTTTGTTGTTGGCGTTCAGGAGGTGGAGTCCTTCGAGAAGATGAAGGTTTTGAAGTAGATATAGGTACAGGTGCTTGTTTAAGCATAACTGTAGCAGTTTCTGCTTTACCCATTCTTCTTCCTGGAGCTGATGGAATTACACGAGATTTAACCTTAGCCTGTATAAGGGAATCTTCAATCTGCTGAGCGATTGAAGTAAGGTCTCAAAACCCTCCTGTGTATTTCACAGGGATCAATGGCGTGCGTAATTCGTCACGCAGATTTGCCACATAGATTGGCAACAATTCTTCCTGAGGGAGTGCTAAACTCAGGGAATACGTTAATCCCTTCCAACGAGCAATGAAATCAGAGACTCTTTCATTTTCCCTTTGCTTGCAGTTTGTAAGATCGAAAACTGTCGTTTTTGGCAAAGTTAAGCTAAACTGAAGAAGGAATTTTTGACGAAGATCCTCCCATCCGATGACTGACCGGGATTGCAAGCTTGTATACCATACAAAAGCTGGTCCTTGCAAGGTTCGCATGAAGCATCTGAGTTTCACTGCTTCTTGCTGCTCTGGAGTTCACATCATAGGATCACAACAAGACACGTAATGCGTCAAATGTTGTTCAGGGTCGCCTGATCCATTGAAAGTAGGGAAAATAGGGTTTCCAAAACTTGATGGAGGAGAAATTGAATCTACCCATTCAGGCTAAACTTTCTTTTCAGGTTTAACTTGCACCCGTTTCCCTTCCATAGTTTCTAACTGAGCTGTTAATGACTCAATAGTAGTTATTAACTTTTGAGAAACGTTAGGTTGAACTTGGTTTTGGGTAGGTGCAATGAATGGAGCTTGGACAGACGTGGTGGTTGGTGCTGCAACTGATGGTAGTGCTGCCAACCGTTGTTGCGTTTGACCCGTAGGATTAGACCTCTGTGGGTGTACTGATAAAGGAGGATATTCTTGATCCATCTCAATAGTTACAACAAATTCCTTCGGCTGTCAGACTTCAGCATTCTTAAAAAGAAGACTACTCTGAAGTAGTTCTGCATTCAACCTTCTTAATTCTTTCATTTCTTCCTCCTGTTGTGCAAACTTTTGCTCTAATGAGAGTGATTGACCTCCTTCAGAGGAAGGGTGAGAAGTAACCTGATTCTTTCCTTTCCCCTTATTGGATCCTTTTCGGAGAGGGGGAAGTGGGTTACTTGAAGGAATACCCAGATTTTGGGTAAGCCTTTGATTACGTGTGCGCACACCTTCTTCATTTAGGTCTGTGTGCGCAACTTCTTGAGCAAGAACCTCTTCGTCTGATCCCTCTGATTGAGCCTCATCTGGTGAATCAGCAGCAACGACATTGATGACATTAATGGATGCATATTGCATGTAATCCTTTCTATCAGCATTTCTGTGATATTGTCTTCTTCCATGTCCATGATGAGACATGGAATTCCGTTGACTTGATCCCTTAGGAACTTCTTGGAGAACCGTCACTTGGAGAGAATCTCCTGATAGCTTGGCTCTTCGTTCCTCTTGAGGCTTATTCCCTAATCAAGAGAATACTGACTTTCTCTGAGGGAGGGATTGAAGATTTGAAAAAGTCCCCAGTCCGGTGGACTGGGGATGTCCCTACTGCTTCCGCTCAACTCCTCGAATCCCATTTGTTGACTCTGAGGGTTGGGTTAGAGAAGTCCCCAGTCTGACAAGCTGGGGTGTCTCTTGACATGCTATGTCTGAGATCTTCTTAAAATCTCTCTTGATCTTGCGAATCTTAGTTCGGAAATTAGCTGGATGCATTAACCTGTATCCACTTTTATCACCTGGTTCAACAGACCGTTGGATGATTTCCAAAACTTCTGTCATCTGATGACGTGTTTGCTCCAAACGAGAGGCTTGTGCAATATTATCGCCTGCTTGATGTAGGAGCAATTCAACAACATGTTCTCTATATACTTGATTTTGAGAGGAACTAGATGAAGCCTGTTTTTGAGCAAGCTTTTGATTATGAACAAAGCCCATTGACTTTGGTCGGCCATGGGCAATAATATTGCATGAGATCATTTTTGGCGGGCTTTTCTGAATGGAAAGCACTGTGAAATGTAGTGCTCCGTGAACACCCCATCCTCTGATATGAACATCAGATGGAGAATTGGCAATTAACTGACGCAATTTTCTTAGTGCGCCAAGGCATGAACATTGAAGGGTTCTTTGTTGCTTTTCAGCCTTCAGATACCGAGAGACTGATAGAGATGCCAAATCAATCTGACGTTGTAGCCCTTCTATTATCTTATGATGATTTTCATATTCATCGTAAGATAATACCTTCTTCTTTAATTGACAATGAGTTTTCCATATGTTGAGACGAATATCATGGATTCCATCATCCGTCAACATCTTTGGAATGTCGTACTGGGAGTCAGCCAAAGGCCAAAACATGACTGGTACTTCACCTTTTGCCAGTTTTTTCCTCATGTTCAGCATTTCTTCTTTATCATTAAATGAAGATTCTTCTACCTGTTTGGACCAGAGTTTTTGTTTCCTTGTTGCTTCATCGGATTCAACAAGATTGGTAGAGAGATCACTATTCATGCTGGAAGATGAATGACCCAGGGATGGTTCGGAGAATAACCTGAACCCCAGGCTATCTTCTGATGGAGAAAGAGTTTCACCTGCTGCTAGTAAAGCATCAGACATGACTGGTTTTACGTTTGCAAGTGCCTCGAGATAGGAGGGATTTCTCGTCACTACATTGCCTTCTGAAGAATTTTTGAGACAACGTGAATCACTACTGCGGAGAGGACTTTCACAGCGAAGTTCATCACCATGAGGAGGACCGTCATGATGGGTTACAGCAAAAGATGAAATCTCTTGCTCCTTGGTCTTCTGACCACACAGAGGGTTCCTGTGGCTCTCATCTGAAGAAGAAACTTCAAGATTGACCGAACTTTCATGAAGTAAGTCTTCATGAGGAAGTGTCTGTTGAAGACCTTCAGAATTAATGTTCCCGTTATTGGGAACTGAGGGAGTAGAATCTTGAATTCCGACAGATAAATGTCTGAGGGCTTCAAGAACTCCAGCATCGAGCAAGGATTGGTTACAGATTGGCCTTTGATCTCCTGACTGTGCTGGGTGGATCTTTTTCTTAGATGCCTTCTTACTCTCTTTAGAAACCACTTGATGACGAAAGTGATTGCTCTGAGCAGGTGTATGTGCCTGATCAGGAAAGATGGTCAGGTTAGGCTGACGATCTCCACTCAAATCGGGTGTATGTGCCTGACTTGGTTGTCCGTATGATATGGGGGAGTATGCCCCATAACCCTCTTGGACTGGAATAGATGTATGTGTCTGTTCCAGAGTGAATTGTTGATGTGTCACTCCACTAGTAGGGATAGATTTATGTGTCTGTCCCTGAGATGATGCTGAAGCTGTTATGATATCCTGGCAAGTATCCAGAATATGAGCAGGAATTTGCTTCTGCTCTTTCACCATTGACAAAATATGTTTGGTGACTTCAGCCGCCGGAACGGGGATATACGTCCATTCCGGGATTGGAGTCGGTGTATGTGCCTGCTCATGTCCTCCTTTTCTTGTCAGTGAATCCTGAAAGTACTCAAGTGTGGAGGAAGAGAGTTGAGTCTGCCTCTTGTTTGTCGTCGGGACTTTCCGACTGACTTCTCCGTGCGCTACCAAGCGAGACTGTTGGTAGGCTTGATTAGTATTAGCAGGTGTATGTGCCTGATGTTTACACTTCGCCAAACGCGGTTGACGAGATCCATCATATGTAGTCAGACGAGCCTGCTGACTAACTGGTGATGTATAAGTAGGTGTATGTTCCTGCCTATGGTACTCCGCCGGAATTGCCTGGCGGGATTGTCTTGATGCTCCCAGACGAGTCTGCTGGATAGAGGAATTAAAACGGGCAGGTGATTGTGCCTGCTCATTATTTGCCACCAAGTTAGGTTGGTGGACTTCTCCGGAGATGGCATGGATGACAACCTGCCTATTGTTAACCGGATTCCGTCTCTGGTGGTTTATCTTGCCTGCTCGGGTTCGAGGAACCTGAGCTGAATGCCTGGAGTCGGTACCCTCATCATGTTGAGGGCGCACTACCGCACGTGTCTGGCGGCGATTGTTGATGGGATCCCTCGGGAAGGACTCCTGTCTTTTTGAACTAAGGCCCTGAGGGACCTGCTCATTCACTTCCTCGGAGTAAGGGAGTGAATGGAAATTGCGTTCTGGGGATAACGACCCGAAACGGTTGGAGACGGTAGTCAGCACCACCTGTTTCTTGATCGCTGGCCACCGTTGTCCGGACAAACAGGTAGAGTTGTTAACTTGGAGGCCTTGACGAGCGGCCTCCAGATTTGGGATAGTACCGTTGCAACGGTACTCTTTAACCAGTGCATTAGAAACCCAGCGTTGAAGACACTGAGTTTGTGATTTCATCCTCAGAGTGGACGACGTTCCAGCAGGAGTAGTAGCATTGGTTTTCACAGCAGCAGACCTCACAGTAGAGGTGTTCACAGCAGCAGTATTCACAGGGGTGAATTTAAGGAAAGCCATTTTGCAGAAGATCTTGAGAAAAGAGTGCCTTAGAAGTGTAACAGACATAATCCAGATGAATCTGGCCACTGTATATTTTGGATGATCATATGTCAGTGATTGCTTTGTTGGCCCAAGGGGCCTAACAAATAAGAAGAACATCACTTTAACTTGGTTAAGGATTCACGTCGGGTTCACCATTTTTGTTTCGCATGGAATCCGGGGATGACCTCCTGGATGGGAGATTCAAACATTCCGATCGGTTTCTAACGGGTTTGTTCGTAGAACCGGAAACATCCAATGATTCCACATCCGTTTGGACATACTTTCCAAAGGTAGGCGCTCATTAGCTTGTGGACTAATGGGACTTAGGAATTTTGCATTGGTCGAGAGGATGGGAGGTCAGACTCATCACACCTTTTTGAGGGGAATTATTGTCTACTCTGTGACTATCTTTATAGATTTAAGTTATGTTCGTGAATCCTTATTACATTACCAAGTATAAAATGAGCTTTCCTTAAGTTTTAACAATCAATGATTAAATATGTAAGAAATTTAGAGAATCTTTTATATGTATTTGAGGTTCTTCATCAATAGAAAATCATATGTATCTATTTAGAGATTCTTGGTCAATGGTATCCTTCAAAACATTTATAAAAGTCTCTCGGTCATTATGATGACCAGGCTGGTTTTAAAGCCACTCAGTGGGTCACTTGAAGTTTATCGTCATTCAGAAGGACATGGATTATTTCAAAGTTGGGATCGAACCCATAAATGGGCTACCTACGTATCCTTTGTTTTGGAAAAGGAATCAGAACCCACGTAGTTCGAGTAATGGAGTATGATGTTTATGATTGATGGCTCAAAGAAGAATGTCATAATTACTTTTACACTCTAAGCTCACATGAGTCATGCTCGGTGTGAGAAACAAGAGGTATTGGTAAAAATTAGACAATTGTGCCATGAAAGATGCAATCATAAGAAATTGTTTGGGGCTTATGTATGTATGACTTCCCAAAATAGATGAAGGTTTAGGATTTACTTTTAGGGAGAAAATCCAGGAACAGGGTCCATAAAGGTATATGTGCTTTATAGAGATTTGAATACTCTAATCTTGGGGCTTACTCCTAAGGAGGATGCCCAAGTTAGAAGGGGACTTATGATTGGGTTTTACTCCTGATAAGGAAACCAAAATCAAAGGTAAATTATGACTGGTTAAGAGAATTTTAAGGGGGCTTGAGGTTTACTCCTAAAAAGGAAACCCAAGATTATGACTGGGACTTACTCCTAAAAAAGGAAGCCCAAGATTATGACTGAGTCTTATTCCTGAAAAGGAGACCCAGGTTAGGGATTAAGGTTTGGGGCTTACTCCTGAGGAGGATGCCCAAGATTAGAGGACTTGATTGGGGCTTACTCCTGAGGAGGATGCCCAAGTTAAGGAATTAAGAATTTGGGGCTTACTCCTAAGGAAGGTGCCCAGATTAAAGGATTTATAACTGGGGATTATTCCTGAAAAGGAGACCCAGGTTAGGATTCTCTCATCTTAAAGGATGAGGTTAAATGAATTAACTCTCCATATTTGGTCACATAAAGATGTATAAATCACTATGTTTTGAGAAATATTCCACATAATTCCTTTCAAATAAGGAAGTCAAATCAAGAAATCATGCCATAAATGGATTTGAAGAGTATCTTGAAGACTGAATCTTGAATAGGAAAGGTGAAATGGCTTAAGAGGGGTGAAATGGGCAAGAAAGGCACCCAAAAAGGTAGGGGCGCGCAAGTCTTGAAAGGCACGCAAGTCTTCCTTGGGCGCGCAAGTATTGGTCGCGCAGGTATACCTGCGCGGCACATGGTGTACTTGCGCGATTTTCAACCAGCATTGAAATATTTGAGCGACTCTTTTTTAAACCCTTTAGAATCCTCTTGAGGTTCTTCCAGATAAGGGACGCGCAAGTTATATTGAAGAAAATAAGTCGGCGCGCAAGTTTTTGATAAATTTCAACACTTAGGCCTTCCTTATTCTCTTTAGATCTTCCGTTCTAGGTAAGAAATTACCTTAGAAGTGTTCTGGAAGCTTTGAGAATAGACTTGGGTGTCGGGAGCTTCAATCCGAGTTTCTAGAAAAAGATCCTTTTTAATGGGGGGGGCCACAGGGTCTATTTATAGGCAAAAGAAGGCCCTGGGCAGTTACCGGGCGGTTACCACTTAGGTCGCGCAAGTCACTTGCACGACCATAAGGCGTCGCGCAAGTAGACTTGCACGACCACTAGGCAGCGCGCAAGTACTTGCACGACCACTAGGCGGCGCGCAAGTGTACTTGCGCGACAATGAGGGAACTTGCGCGACCTATGGGAAATGTTCTCCTTGTTCATCCCTTTGTCGATTTTTGATGTTTCTTCAAAGTGTGAATCACTTTATGCTTAGATATTCCCCTTTTCCGATCATTAGATTCTGTGACGAAAGGAGCGTCAACATATGGTCTTGAAACCATTTATATGGTTGAACCAGGTTATAATATATGTTTTATTACTCACCCATGTTTCTGGAATTATTTTTGTACTCATTGTTCTAATTTTTAAGATAAAACGGGGTAGTTATTATCAAAGAACCACTAAAAGGATCTAAACGAACTTCATTAATGTTCTGACTTATGAATCATCCTCATGTAATAATTCAAAATGATAAATGTAATAATTTATTTTAATGGTTATACGAAAATACTACTCCATTACAATTCTGGAGTTTCACTTCCAATCGACAAGAATGTCCATCATGAACCAATAATAGAAATCATGTAAAGAATTCACCAAAAACAGTGCAAGGAGCAAAATACTGACAATTAAAGGTTAAAATAATGTTATTAAATGATCATATAAGATGTCAAAAACAAGAAAATATTTCTTTAAAATATTAATAAAAATCTTTTAACCATTATACAGGAGGTTTAAACAAGTTGGAAGTAATACAAACTCGAGGTAAGGGAATTCTTAACCCGATTTCCATTCTTTGGTTAACCTTCTACTTCATTATTTATGTGCTGTTTAAATTTTTTGTGTGATGGGTTATATTTATATTATGTTTCATTATGTGTATTTATAGTATATATACATACTCCATATACTCTATTAAGTCTCTCTTCAATTGTATGATATTTATAAGGGGCTTTTCTTTGAAAATCCTTTTTTTAATTCGGTTTTACGAAATTCCATAGTAATGTTTTTATTGAATTATTCATGTTGTATGATTATGTTTTGGTTCTTGGGAATTATATATGAATAAGGGTGGGACATATATTTCCCTCCAATGCATTGGGTGTTAGTATGTTGGAGTTCAGTCGTATGGTTACTCCAAGTGTAACTGCGATTGATACACAAAGTATGGTAGTCGTGAGGGTTACAAATTATAAGGTAGCCAAGAATGGTTACAAGATTATGTAAGTAATTCCCCAATATACATTTATGATTAAATTTATGTTCTCATGTTTTGTTTGAATCTTGTGTAAACCTCATGTAACACAATGTAGGTATATAAGGGTGACAGGAATGACTTCTGAAATGCTTTCATACGTTATGAGTATTCATGGACTACTGTGATTTTTGCTTCTTTTCCATCTCTTACTGAGATTTTGTGCCCATACCAAGTTTTTAAATGATTTTTAACAGTTTAATTGATGTTTAATACAAGTAATTAATACACATTAAATGTTGAATAATTGTTAAGGAGTCCTGTTTTTTGTTTTAATGTTTTATATTTTGACAAAAAACGGAAATTGTTTTTATGGTATCCACTCTGTAATAATGTGTATTGTCATGAATGTCATGTCCTAATTATTTAAATCTCTAAACTTGAAAATATCATCAATGTAAAATTAATTTTTTTCTTGACTAAATTCGAGATTATGTATGTAATAAGGTCGGGTCATTATAGTTGGTATCAGAGAATGGTTTAGATAACTTTAGGGGTTAGGGTGATCTTAATAAAATACCATAAATGATTTTCACTCTATGTTTAATTTGTTATATCATTTAAAGATTACCATGTTGCTTCATCTAGGATATGTTTGTTCAGAGTTTTTGTACCTAGAAGGAACAGGGATGCTGAAGAGGATAGGCATCGACAGAATGACATCCTTCTGAAACTACATCTTGGAATGGTTGGGATTGGAACTGAGCAGTTTGTGATAGTAATGTCTCATCTAATATAAGCAATAAATGGTGGTGGCATGCATTCAAGAGAACCAATAAAGGTACCACAATGAAACATGACAGTAGTGGAACATTTTATGAGACTACATACTCCTGTATTCAATGGATATTTTGACCCAATAGCAGCTGAAGGATAGACCAAATCCCATGAAAAGATATTCGATGTTATGGTATGTTCAGATAATCAAAAGGTATGTCTTTCCATTTATCGTTTTGAAGGGGAAGCTAATTAGCGGTGGTCAGTGGTAAAGAATATTAGGGGTAGAGAGGATTTTTATTCCTTAGAGTGCGATGAATTTAAAAGTGTTTTCCTTGAAAAAATTTTTCCTAAGGTGGTGAGACTAAGAATGGAGAAGAAATTACTTGAATTGAAATAGAAGGAGGATGATTCTATGGCTATGTACGATGTTTACTTCACCCGACTTCGGAGGTATACACCAAATCTTATTCTGGATCTTGATAGAAAAATCAATCGATTTTACTCCGGATTAAAGCCAGGGTATCAAAGGGCATTGGCCTATCGTGAATTCAAAAGTTATGAGAAACTTGTATGATGTGCTAAGAGGGTAGAGATGGAGTTTTCTGATGATCAGGTGAATTTTGGGAAAAAAGAGAAGAAGATGTCAAGTTGGTAAAAAAATGGGTAAGAATCAACCAAATAAATATGTTGGTAAGAAAATCCAATTTCCATTTTGTAAAAAGTGTGGCAAGTAACACCCAGGGGAATGTCTTAGAAAAACTGGAAGGTGTTTTAAATGTGGTAAGTTTGGACATATGGCCCATGATTTCAATGAAAATGATCCTAAGAATAATCCTGATAAGAAATATGTAAAGTGTTTTAAATGTGGTGAGATGGGTCACTATGAAAGCGTCTCTCCAAAGAGAGATCTGAATGATTCAAAGAAGCTATATTACAAGCATAAAGGTGTGGTGAGATCCTTTGTGACTACATCAGCAGATGTTGGCCCATCCAATGAACTTCCATCAGGTACTTTTTTTGTTCCATTAAATTTTGCTTAAGTTTTGTTTGATACGGGGTCTACACATTCCTTCATCTCTGGGAAATTTTCTGGTAAATTGGAAATATCACCTCAATAAATGAGACCCAAACTTGTTGTTAAAACAGAAGGTGAGAATCTTATAGCAAAGAACAATTATAAGAATATTTCTATTGTGGTCTGTGGAAAGACATTACCTGCAAACCATGTTGTTTTACCCTTAGTCGAGTTTGATGTTATTTTGGGGATGCACTTGCTTTCTGATTATCATACTAAGATTTACTATAGATATAAAGAAGTTTTTTTTCAGAAAGAGTTTCAGTTTGTATACAAGAATGAACCCATACAATTGATAACATATCAGGAAGATGAGAAACTATTGAAAGATGTAAATGAAAGTTATCTTACTCGTATAGTAGAGAGTAATGGAACTATTCAAATTAATTATGTTCTAGTGGTAAATGAATACCTTGATGTTTTTCCTGATGAGTTACCTAGTGTGATACCTGATCAAGAAGTAGGATTCACAACTTACATAGTTCTGGATGCTAAGCCAATTTTGAAACACCAATATCGTATGGCTCCAATAGAACTTCTTGAATTGGAAAATTAGTTGCAGGATTTTCTTGAAAAAGTCTTCATTCGTCCTAGCACTTCCCCATGGGGAGCCCCTATTTTTTGTTAAAAAGAAAGAGGGTTCCATGAGACTTTTCATTGATTATAGAGCTTTGAATAACATCACTATTAAAAACAAGTATCCTTTTCCTCATATTGATGACTTTTTTGATCATCTCCAGGGAGCTCAGTACATTTCCAAGATTGACTTAAGATCTGGATACCATCAGCTGAAGGTGAAGGAGGATGACATCCCGAAAACAACCTTTCAAACTAGATATGGGCATTATGAAATTTTTTGTTATGCCATTTGGATTAACTAATGCACCTTCTGTATTCATGAATCTTATGAATAGATTATTTCATGAGTTCTTGGATAAATTTGTGGTTGTATTTATTGATGACATTCTGGTGTTTTCTAAAAATGAAGAGGTGCATGAAAAACATGTAATGGTTGTTTTAAAAACATTAAAAGAAAAGAAACAATATGGAAAATTCAGCAAGTGTGATTTTTTATTGCAACATATTTCTTTTCTTGGGAACATTATAAATAAGGATGGAATAACAATTGATCCTTCCAAAACAAAAGTTGTTGATGAATGGCCAAGACCCACAAATGTTATATAGATTCGTAGTTTTTTTGTGATTAGCAAGTTATTACTGACGGGTTTTTAATAACTTTGCATGGTTATCTAGACCAATAACTAAGTTAACACAGAAAGGGGCTAAATTTGTTTGGACAGAGGAATGTAATGTTTGTTTTCAGAAACTGAAGAAGAGATTGGTGAATGCTCCAGTTTTGGTCTTACCTTCCCGGAATGGTGAGTTTGTCATCTATAGTGATGCTTATTTGAAGGGAATTGGTTGTGTTTTGATGCAGAATGATCCGGTAATTGCCTATGCTTTGAGACAACTAAAACCTCCTGAGCTAAATTATCCCACACAATATTTGGAATTGGAAGATGTGTTTTTTGCTTTGAAAATATAGAGTTATCATCTATACAGAAAAAAATACCAAATATATACTGACCATAAAAGTCTAATGTATATATTCACTCAGAAGAAATTAAACATGAGGCAGAGAAGATGACTAGAACTGATAAAGTATTATGACTGCACAATCAATTACCATACTGGAAAAGAAAACAATGTAGCAGATTTCTTTAGTTGGAAACATCATGCATTATTAACCATGATACATTTGGAACATGATCCCTTGATTAATGATTTGATGAATTTTGGCATGGAAGTGCTTAGTGTAGGGAATACATCTGTTTTGATTCCGGTTTCAGTGCAGTCTTCATTGTCTGATTGAATTAAGCAAGCGTAGAAGGAAGACAGTGAGCTACAGAAAAATGTAGAATTGGTTAAAATGGGTAACTTTCTAGAATTTAATCTTGATAAATATTGTGTTTTAAGATTTGGAAAAAGTTTGTTTGTGCCTTGTGATTCCCAGTTGAAGAAAGAATTGTTGTGTGAAGCTCATTGTTCTCCATTTTCTATTCATCCTGGCAGTACAATGATGTACGGAGATCTTCGGGAGTATTATTGATGGGATGGAATGAAAAGAGATATAGCTGATTTTACCATAAAATGTTTGTTGTGTCAACAGGTTAATGCAGAGTGACAGTTACCAAAGGGGATGCTTCAGCCTTTTCCAGTGCCAGAGTGGAAATGGGAGAATGTATCCATGTACATTGTGGTGGGACTACTGAAGACTTCTCGAGGTAACAATGCTATTTGGGATATTTTTGATTGGCTAACAAATTCTGCACATTTTCTATCAATTTGAGATACAATGTCTTTAGATCAGCTTTCTCGATTGTACCTCAAGGAGATTGTCATGTTACATTGAGTTCCTCTTTCCATTGTGTCTGACCGAGATCCCAGGTTCACTTCTAACTTTTGGAAGGGACTTCAGAAGTCGTTGGGCATAGAGTTTAATTTCAGTACAGCTTTTCATCCTCAAACAGATGGGCAGTAAGAATGAACGATTCAAACTTTGGAAGATATGTTTCAAGATTGTTCAATGGACTATCAGGGAAGTTGGGATCAACATCTCTCATTAGTTGAGTTTTCTTATAATAACAGTTTTCATTCTAGTATTCAGATGGCACCTTTTGAGGCCTTGTATGGAAAGTGGTGTCGGACTCCATCGTTTTGGGACGAATTCGGTGAAAGAAAGTTGATGGGTCTAGAATTAGTTGAAGAAGTGGCTGATAAAGTGAGGATGATCCAGAATCACATGAGGACAGCTCATATCAGGTAGAAAAGTTTTGCAGATAACAGAAGGAAAGACTTCTCTTTCGGGGTAGTTGACCATGTTTTCATTAAAATCTCTCCTTGGAAAAGTTTGATGTGTTTCGGTAATTAAGGGAACCTAAGTCCATGGTTTATCGGTCCATTTGAAATGTTGTAGAGAGTTGGAACAGTTTCATACCATGTAGCTTTGCCTCCAAGTTTGTTTTAGGTACACAATGTTTTTCATGTTTCTATGTTAAGAAAATATGTTCCAGATTCATCACATGTCTTGAGCCCAAAAGTAGTTCAGTTGGAAGAGAACATTTCTTACGAAGAGAAACCATTTAAAAATATTGATCGAAGAGAATAGGTATTGCGGAATAAGGTAATCTACCAGTTAATGGTTTTGTGGAGAAATTACATGGTTGAAGAAGCAACATGGGAGTCTGAAAATGCTATGAGAGAAAAATACCCTCAGTTGTTTAATAAGTAAATAAAATTGCAAGGACGCAATTTCAAGAAGATGGGGTTAATGTAACCCCCCAAGTTTTTCTAAAAAAATATAAATGCATGGAACTTTGTTAAAGTAGATATTTATAACTATCCTTTTAACATAATTTTTCCACATCTGTGTTTTGAATTTTGAGAAACTGTCATTTACAATTGTGTTCGGTATGTTATTTGGAATCCATTGGAACCAACTTGTTTTTTTAGTGAATAGTTACATACCCTAATGAATAGAAATATGAATAGTAATATGACCCTAATGAATTGTAAATTTTATTATTATTTTATTTCCTTAAGGTCAGAAGATAATAACATCTTGGTTAATTTTTCATTATTATAAAGAAGTAGTTGTAGAATTAGAACTGTTAATTTTTGAATTAAGTATGATTTTATTTAAAAATTAAATTAATAATATTTAGAATATAATTTTCAAAAAATTTACTTCATTTTTAAAATCTACACATCGATAAATGGTTAGGGTGAATTTTGGGAATTTTTCAGAAACAATTGATTTTTCGGTGAATAGTAAAAAAATACAGTTTTTAGTTTCGGTGTATTAATGACATCATTAATGATATAATAATGATGTCATAAATATGGTCGACTTGTGTATAGTAAAATAATATGTGAGGTGTCCCAAGTGTCTTATACCATGGGAAAATACCATGGGCAATCCCATGGTTTTTTAAATACCACCCATGAGGTGTCCCTTGAAAATTATTAAAATAATCCCTCACTTTTCCTATAAATTCCAACTCTTCCCTTCATTGATTTCATTACCAATTCTCCCTCAACAAAGATCTGTCCTCCTTACCTTCATAGTAGGCCTCACAAGGTTTCCTCAATCCCCAAAAGTCCCAACCTTTATTTTCTAAGGGTTACTCTACAAGGTAAGAAAATTCTCAATTTCTTTCTTTTTTCCTTTCATGTTCTCTTTTCTGTGGTATAAATTTCCAAGTTTCCATACCATGTTATTATTTATTTCTTATTCAAGACATTATCTATATTATGATTAATTTCTAGATAGTTGCCCCTTCTCCCCTATCTTTTTAATACTTTCTAAAACCATGTTACGTAGTCGTTAGGTTGCCGAATTTTTGTAAGCGAGTTCACAATTATTCTTTTATTTTGAGTTCTTTACTTATTCTTTCTTCATATCTACTTACCCAAGAGGCATTAAATATCCATAAATCATGTATATTATATTTTTTATCAGGTTTATGTAAAATTAATCATCACTATACTTCTTTTCTCCCACTTATATAAAGAATAAAAACATTGTCTGTTTGTATCGAATTATCGACATCGTGGACGATGTGATTCCAATTTCCATTACTTATTTATAGTAGGGTCATGAAACCATTTATATTGTTGAAACAGGTTATAATATATGTTTTATGACTCACCCATGGTTCTGTAATTCTTTTTTACTCATCGTTCAAATTTATAATACAAAACGGGGTTGTTATTATCAAAGAACCACTAAAAGGATCTAAACGAACATCATTAATGTTCTAACTTATGAATCATCATCATGTGAGAATTAAAAATGATGAATGGAATAATTTATCTTACTATTTATATGAAAATAATACTCAATTAAAACTGTGGAGTTTCACTTGAAATCGACAAGAATGTCCATCATGAACCAATCATAGAAATCCTGTAAAGAATTCACCCAAAAACAGTGCAAGGAGAAAAATACTGACACTTAAAGGTTGAAATGATGTTATTAAATGATCATATATGATTTTAAAAACAAAAACATGTTTCTTTAAAATATTAATAACACTATTTTAACCATTATACAGGAGGTTTAAACATGTTTTAAGTAAGAAAAACCCAAGGTAAGGGAATTCTTAACCCGATTTCCATTCTTTGGGTTAAACTTCTACTTCATTATTTATGTTCTATTTAAATTTGTTTGTGTGATGGGTACTTTTTATATTATGTTTAATTATGTGTACTTACAGTATATATACATACTCCATCCACTCTATTAATTCTCTCTTCAATTGTATGATATTTATAAGGGGGTTTTGTTTAAAAATCCTTTTTTTAAATTCGGTTTTACGAAATTCAAAGTGATTTTTTTATGGAATTATTCATGTTGTATGATTATGTTTTGTTTCTTGGGAATTATTTATGATGAAGGGTGGGACCTATATTTCCCTCCAATGCATTGGGTATGAGTATGTTGGAGGTTGGCCATATGGTTACTCCAAGTGTAATTGTGATGGTTACACAAAGTAATGTAGTCGTGAGGGTTACAAATTATAAGGTGGCCAAGAATGGTTACAATATTATGTAAGTAATTCCCCAAGATACTATTATGTTTATATTTATGTTATCATGTTTTTTGTGGATCTTTTTTAAACCTCATGTTACAAAAATTAAGTATATAAGGGTTACAAGAATGACTTTTGAAATGCTTTCATACGTTATGAGTATTAATTGACTAATGTGATTTTTACTTCTTTTCCATCCCTTACTAAGATTTTGTGCTCATCCCATGTTTTTATAATATTTTTCACATGTTAATGGATGTGTAATACAAGGAAGGAAGACACTTTAAAAGTTTAATAATTGTCAATGAGTCTTGTTTTAAGTTCTAATGGTTTATATTTTGAAAAAAATGGAATCTGTTTTTATGATATCCACTCTGTAATAATGTGTAATGTCATGAATGTACTGTCCTAATTCTCTAAATCTCTAAACATTAAAATATCTTCAATGTAAAAGGAATTTTTTTCTGGACTAAAGTCAAGATTATGTATGTAATAAGGTCAGGTCCTTATATAAACCCTTGAAAAGACCATAATGTTGATATGAGAATCAATCATTGAATAGATTATGTGTGTAAAATGTAAATACACATAACAAAATATTAAATAAAAAATTATTTAGTAAAAATATATTACACACATAATCTTATAATATAAATAGTAATGAGGAAGTAATATAACAGAATGAAAAGGAATTGGGTTTTGAAATTATTTACCACTTGGTAAATTTTAACACAAAACCCCTTAGAAGAAATAACAAAATTTGAAACTCAAAATAAAATTAAGATAAAATAATTCAAGATAAAATATATCAAAATGGTTAGTAGATACATGACAAAAAATAATTAAGTGGTGAATATGACATTTATCTCTCAGATGTAAATAGTGGAAAGAAAATCCCTTACTACTTGAAACATTGGAATCATAAGCCCTATGAAAGAGAAAACATCAAACTAAACATTGAATAACATTAATATTAAAAAATTCATGATATAATATATTAAAATGGTTAGTATATACTCCACAAAAAATAATTAAGTGGTGAAAATGATGTTTACCACACAGAAAGAAATGTGAGACAAGAATCTCTTACCTTGCATTTCCTTTTCGGTAGAACGTCCTTTTACCTCTTGTGTAATGGTTTAAAGGATTTTATAAGATTATTATGTAACCGTGTTAATATTTATGATATCATATATGATATTATTATAATATCTTACTACTCTTTTGTTGACAATATTTCATAATCTTTACTATTTTGGGTGTTAATTGTCTAGTTTTTCAAGTATGTTTTGACTTGCTACTTGTTGGCACTAATACTTAGATCATGATTTCATCATCTCCAAAATGTAAAAAATTATCTAATTATCATATAAATTTAATATATTTGTATTTATAAGAATCCATAATATTTGGATATAATAAATGAAATGGACTTTTCATGAAGATGGTAGGTCGTACGTATGCATGAACGCTACTTTAATTTATTTTTCATATTAAAAGAATTAAAAGTAAATGATATATTTATATTTTAATAATATTATAATATATATGTCATATATTTCACATATTTTTATTAAAAATATCCTATATGTGTTCTATGTATAGTGTGAACAAACCACATTGCTTTAAGAAGGAGGTATTCCACTCGTCCACAAATGATGTTATCATATTTACACAAAAAGGAAGGAATAAAGGTTTGTGTTATATAAAATTATAGAAGAATAAAGAAATTATAAATATCATATATAAAAAACATGTCCATCATAATTCCTAACCATGAGATGTGGTAAAGGAAAAACAAACGACATCGTTTTGTGAGGCGGCAGTTCATCATAGACATAAATGGTAAGTTTGTTACGCATTAGATGGAAGTGAGTATAAGTGTTTTTAGAAACATTAGAATAAAAACTTATCAATATTTTTCTAATAGTGATTTTTTTAAATACTAATGTAACAAGAATAGTATAGGGGTGGATACTAAAAAAAATCAAAAGATCTTGAGGTAGGATGTTACCTCTTATCCGGGTAACTTCTTTTTGTTTGCACCAAAGGGCTTCCTTGGATGGCTTTATGCAAAATGATAGGATTATAAGATTAGGTTAGGGATGTTGAGGATATATTTGGGAAGATATTTTTTTCTAAAAACTATCTTAATAGGTCTGAATAAGTGGTAGGGGTGAGTGCCTTTTATAGTGGAGGATGACTTGCATTCTTGTAATTTTGTTAAAAGGGAATTCCACCCTTGTTTTTCCTTTGAAAAGAGGATCCAATAAGGAAAAATTTAAAATAAAATGAAGTATAGTGTAAAACTATGTATGTAAAATGGATTTTAGAAAAGTTTATAGATTATTTTGTCCCATAATTTTATGGTTTGGTTCTTTATTAATCTATTTTTTCTCTTAATCGCTATAAATAATTTTAATCACTTTCACTAATATTTTTTGTCAAAAAAAATGTTTAAATTATGAAAAATTTAAATTATTATGATCAAAAAAATTTGAACCATTTCTATGAATTCCAATCACATAATTGGAAGAAAATAATTTAAATTTAATTTCATTGATGGGACGAAAATGCGAGTTTTTTAATTAAAAATGTTCAAAAGTTTGATATCTTTATATATTCGATTTCAAAGTGAAATTGTTTATAATTACTTAAATTTTATTAATTGATATATAATATATATAATTTGAATTTAAACCAAATTTAAGATATAATTTAACTATAATAATAAATAATATGAAAAAATAGTTCTGAATTAGAATTTAGTATTTTTCATTTTTCATCAAAAAATGAAACTTCATAGAAAAATACAAAATATTAACCCTAACATAATTTTTATGTTTCTCCTTAAAAAATATTAATTTATTTTGACATAGAAAATTGATAAAATTTCCAAAAATAGGATTTAAAATAGGTTCTCAGTTAAGAGGTTGCAAAAGTGTCTTTATAAGAATATAGGGTTTTATGCATAATATTGGGTTTTCTCTTATCTTATGAATATAAAATATATTGGATGAATGTAAAAACATTTTATTGGATATATAATACATATTCACATAATTTATTTAATAATATTAAAAACCATTAAATTAATTTCTAGGTTATACCCTATTATATTAAATAATAATTTTCTAATAATATATTTTTGTTCCGTAAAACTCAATCCTTCATGTAACGCAAGCTATAGAATATATTATTTTTTCCATATACCTTGAAATTAATAAAAATTTAATGTATTGAGAACTATATAAATAATTTTTTAAAATATTAATTATATTGTGAAGTCTCTGGATTTTATATTCTCTTTTATACTTAGTGTTGCGTGTCATACACGCTATCATATGCAATGTACTTATTTTAGAATTTTAGGTTTTTACATTCTCCCCACCCTAATTAAATTATTCCTTACTATTTAAAATTGACCTTGGTGATACATTTTTGATATTTTATATTTTAAAATCCCACATTGTGAGAAGGGTCCATAAAACATTTTCTAGAAAATAGAGAATGGGAAGCACAAAGTTCACATAAACAAACATATAACTAGGTCTCTAAATAGGAGAGAAATAGTGGAATGTGAAGATATGTACATGGAGGAAAAGAATAAATATTTATAGGGAGTGATTAATTTAATCAATCACAAACAACTTAATGGTCAATGGAATTTTGAGTGCATCAAATCCATAAATCGGTGATGATTCAAAATACTATCAGTTCAAAAAAAATTAAGGTATTTGGATAAAAAAATTAATAATTTTCTTAATGTTGAGTAATTATTTTACTGCCTATGAATATAATGAAATATACTTACAAAATATATATCTATAAACACAATTTTCATACATTTTTTTCTTTTTTCAATTTCTAATTCATCTATTACGTCATGAAATGGATATCCAAAAAATAACATTGATTTCTTAATCACTAAAATAATATTTTAACAGATCGTGAGTCCCATAAAAGGGTGAAAATTATAACTACTTATATCTGACTATTCCTTAAATCCAAAATAAATTAATCTCTAAATATAAAAAGTGGTACTACTAGTTCATCATAAAATTTATTCATTTGATTATTCAACTTGAAACAATGATAAATTAACCATGACATCACGTAGGCCATTGGAAGGCATTAAACAATTATTGCCCTTCAATCATGGGTTCAACCCCCACTGCCTTGCCGTATTTAATGGGTTTTCACCCAGCATGTGGGTTTTCCTTTTTATATAATATAATTTTCCATATTAATATGATGGGAATCCTTGAAATTTAATCATTAAATATAATTTTAAATGTGGTTTTCAATACAATTTTTTTTTCAAAGCCGAATAATCATATTTGATTATTATAATAATATCATTAATTATTATAATAACACTAAAGGTTATCAATACTGTTAAACTCATGTCATTTAAATGTAACAACATTTCCTAAATCCAAAAACCATAGCATGAGTGCCAATTTTCATATTGGAAAAACCATATTAACATTTTTAGGAAGCCTAAATCATGACACATTATTTTCAATCTAAAACACCTCAGTTTTAACATAGGTAATTCAGTGTCATTATCTATTTAAATCCTACAAAAAATTTTGTAAATAAAATGTGAATTATCCTTAGTATACCCCATAATAGCGTAAAACCATGTCTATATCATGGACCATTATCATATACCAGGTTACACTCGAGTTAGGCCTGATACACCTTTTAAGATTTGTTACCCCTAGGTACATCTGTATGAGAACCACATCCACTTATAGTATACAAATAGGGATTTATTTCTAAAAAACCACAAAATATCTATCTAACCTAATCTTTAGGATGTTCTTCTATACATAACCTAAAATTTTACCTTCGGGTTATGTTCCCTAATGTATGTTTCCATAAATCTAGTTCCCAAGGTTTCTACTAAACTTCCTATGATATCAAGTACATCGAGCAGACCCCATAATTCCTAGAGTTGGTGTCATGATAACATTACATTGGCGTGATTATAAAGGATCAAATCCTAAAGGACCAAATATTTTAATAGTCTTGGTAAACCAGATACATACATGTGTATTATATTATAAATGAATACACTAATTAAAATATAATTTATTTTTTATTCGAGGATAATAACACTATTCAATCTAGCTTATCCTTGCATAAATTTCTCAATACACTTCAGGGAATCCTAGGGAATGGAAAAATAATAAGGGTGATCTCAAATGCTCAGTAAGGGTAAATACAATGGAGTAAATAATAAATAAATTATAATAATCAATATGGAAATTGATAATTGAAGACGCATGTAATGAGATCAATAAACTGATAAGGATGTGCATAAACAATATGGAAAGGAAAATAACTGAAAACGCATGTCATTATAATAAATAGATAATGTAAAATAAATAGGTAAAGGTAAGAAACTAAAAATATATTCCACTTAATCAATATGCTGATAATGAAATGTATCCATAGACCTTTTCATAGTTAATATATCCAAGATAAAAAAATATTTAATCAAAATGGAGGTAATGATTAATTAACATATGTCATGTATGAGGCGTATGAAAGCTTATACCATCAATACCTTTCACAATATGGTTTAAAACTATAGGTAGAAACCTGTTTAATTTTTGTAACTAATTTGAATCATAAAAACTAGCCAATTCATTGAGGGGATGTCAAAATTTTGGGCCCCACCATTCATTTACAGTCTAAATAATTCTTCATATCAAATAATCTAATTAAATAATATGCCTTATAAAATATCCATACTGAATGAAAAATACGGATTTATCAATATTTACCTAGGTAATCAAATAATTATCAAAGAAAATATTGTCTGTAGAAATGGTATACAGTTTATACAATAAACATATCCATGATAAATGATATAGATAATTAGGGTAAATTCAATGTTTTATGATTATAGGAAACTAAATATTTCAAGAGGACTAAAAGGAATCTAAGAAATATATTTCCATACAATCCTTGTCCAAAAAAATCAAAATCCATCTAGAGGAATAATAAGGATTGTATCAATACAACATATCCCAGGTGGAGTAAAAATAAAGGGTTTCATCCATTGATGAATAGAAATACTATAAAAATATATCTTAAAACATTCTTGAGGAAAATATCCTTTTATTTTGAAAAAAAATTTGAAAAGAATTTTCATTGAAGATAACCTTTCAAAATGTTTATCCTAAAAATTAACCTTTTAAACTTGAAAAGGAATATTTAAATAGACGATGGTAGGTAAATCTATACATTTCATATAAGACAAAACGAACGTTCATTTTTCATGGTAAAAAGGTTACAAAAATTCCTTATTTGGAAAGATGAAATGATACTCCGTTTAAAACATTTTTAAATGAAAAATAAGGTAAAAATATTTAATAAATAATTTTTAAATAGTTAGAAACATTTTTTAAAACATTTTTATAAAACTCGTTTTTAGTGGAAAACAGGTTCTCTGATTAAAGAGAGCAATAGAATCTGGTTTTCTTTAAAAATACTTAATAAAACATTTTGAGTACCAGAGTGTTTAAAAATGTTAATATTAATTGGATAATTTCATGAATAACAAAATGTTAATAATATGAAACGGTTTATTGAACAATGATCCAATAATTTCCTCTAATGGAAATTCATGTGTAACCTGAACAAAATCTTATTGTGAAGTAAACCCTTCAAAATACCATAATGTTATATGAGAATCAATCAAGGAATAGATTATGTGTGTAAAATTTATTTCCAAATAATACAAGTGTAAATAAAACATTATATAGTAAAAAGTGATTACTCACATAATCATATAATATTAACAATAATGAGAAAATAATATAACCCAATAAAAAAGAATCAGGTTATGAAATTATTTCCCACATGGTAAATTTTGACTCAAATATTCTTAAAAGAAATAATTCATAATTAAATATAAGAATACCATGAAGATAAAATAATTCATATATAATATATCAAATGGTCAGTATATGCATCACACAAAAGAAGTGGTGAATACAACATTTATCTCATGGGTATAAAAAGTGATATGAAAAATATTTTACTACTTAGTAACTTTAGAATAATAAGCCTCATGAAAGAGATAAATTAAAATGAAACCCTGAATAACATGAAAATAAAATAATTCATGATATAAGATATCAAAATGGGTAGTATATACACCACTCTAAAGAATTAATTTGTGAAAATAGTGTATGCCTTGTGGAAAGAAAAGTGAGACAGGAATCTTTTACCTTGTGTTTCCTTTTCCAATGAATTTCATTTAAACTCTTGTATAGTATTTTAAATCATGTTAATAAATTATTAAATAATGATATTAATATTTATGATAACATATATAATTTTTTTATAATATCTTAATACCTTTTTGTTGCTAATCTTTCATTATCTTCACTATTTCGGGTGTTAATTGTCTAGTTTTTCAACTATGTTTTGATTTGTTACTTGTTGTTCCTATTACTTAGAACATTATTTCATCATCTCAAGAATTTGAAACATGAATTAATTATCATATATATTTATTATATATATATATATATATATAATAATCCATAATATTTGAAGATAAAAAATGAAATTCACCATTTATGGAGACATGAGGTCGTACATACGCATGAATTCTACTTTCATTTATTTTTTATATTAAAAGAATAAAAATTAAATGATATATATGTATATTATAATTAAATTATCAAAAATATTTCATTTATTTAAAATATTTTTATTAAAACCATCCTTTATATGTTCCATGTATAGTTTGAATGAATCAAGTCACTTTGAGGAGGCAGTAGTCCACACGTCCACAAACGATGTTAGCGTATTTACACAAAATGGAAAGAATAAGGGTATGTGTTATATAAAAATTATATTAGTATAAATAAATTATAAATATCATATATATCATATATAAACATCAAGTACTTAATAATTCCCAACCAAGAGAGTTAGTAAAGGAAACAATGAACGACATCTTTTTGTTAGGCGGTAGTTCTCTGTACACATAAATGGTAAGTTCATTACCCATTTTCGGGGCCTCCAAGAGGCATCCCTCTCGCATCACGCTACGTTAGTGTTTTTTCTCAATGGATTTCTGGAGGGGGAGGCTCGTCATGTCGAGCGGATGGTTCTTCAGTATCGCCTCCCCTTCTCTTTCTCCTTCTGTTTTCTTTTCATGTTTGCAGGTTTTGGGTTTGTATTAGGGTTTGAGGTTGGAAACTTCATGGGTGTCATCATCGGTGTGACCAGTTCTTCTCCACATGCCCCTTCTACTTCTCGTGTTTATTTCGGTGTGGAATTCGGTGAGGGTTCTTCAATGTTTCGATCTGTCTAGCTCCAAGCACAGGGTAGCATTGCTGGCTTAGATATGCTCGGTTCCACTAAATGGTGAAACACCCTTGAGGTGTGGTAGGGTCTTCGAGTCTATGGTGATGAAGATTAAAATTCATTACCCTTGTTTATCTTCCTCCTCGGTTGGATGTGATTTGGTGTCGGAGGGTGTCTTACAGATGCGGTAGGGTCCATGGCTTCAGCTCTAGCGATGGGTTGCAGTATTCAATGGAGGTTCGATGTTTGTTTCTGATTTTGGTGGTTTGATGTGATTGGATTCCTCTTGGATCAGGCATTGGAGGGATAATTCTTCATTAATGGTTATGATTTGTGAATCTTGTGGTGCATTAGGGACTCTATTCTTGGTTCTGCTCGTAGGTAGTGGGATGTTTACCATGTTAGAGGTTGATGAGATTGTGGAGTTCGGTTTCGACTAGAAGTGTCTGAAGCAGCTTCGGTATTTCCATCCTTGAGAATATGTTATATTTAACAAATGAGGTTTCAAATTCATCCATTGGAATCTACAGTATCCTTCTCATGAGGTGTTTTGGACTGATTTTCTTGGTTTATGTTTATGTTTTTCTTGGTGGTTGGTTGATTTTATCATGTTGTGAATTTGACATTGGCCTCGGAGATCCATTACTCAAGGGATTTGGAAAAAACCTGTCTACAAGAAGTTGTTTTAGATGAGGTGCAGGGAAACTATTTTTCACTATTTCTTGGATATTTGGAATCATATGTTTGAGAGGGTATGGCTTTGGCCATAGGTTTTATGCTTGTGCACTTTTTCACAGGACAGTGAGTCATTCAGCTTTGAGATAGTGGAAGCGGGGTTTAATGTTTTTGTTGCTAGGTGAATCTTTCCTCTTGTAGTGTGGGTTTTTTTGGTCTTGATCCTTTGGTCTGTTGAGGTTTTTAGTTTTATCAAAGTCGTTGATGTCATGGGTTCCCCCTCACTCCTTAAAAGGGGTCTATCTCAATAAAAAAATTAATTTTCAGTCAGTCATTCATTACCCATTATATGATGTTTGTGAAATTTTAGGTCAAACCCTTAGAATAAAAACATATCAATATATTTATGATACTTTTTTTATTATATAATCATGTAATAAGAATATTTTAGTGTGTGTGGAATGAAAATAAATCACATGATCTAGATGAAGGATTTTACATCTTATTCTGGTAACTCCTTTTGGTTTGCACAAAAGGGATTCTTGAATTTATTTATGACCAAATGGAGGATTATATTATAAGGGTATGGATTTTTATAATCTATTTGGGTAGATCTTCATAGATTCAAAGAGTCTTGAGAGGTGTGAATAAGTGGGATGGGTGAGTGCCTTTTTATAGTGGGGGAGGAGTGGTATTCTTGTAAATTTTTTAAAAGGGAATTCGAACCATATTTCTCCTATGAAAAGTGTCTCCAATAATGAATAAAAATAGATAATATGGATTATTGGGTCAACATATTTCTTTAAAATGGATTCAGGACTAGTTTCTATGTCATTTTGTCTCTTATGCTTGTGGTTTAGTCCCTTGTTAAGCTATTTTTTTCCTAATTGCTGTAATTAATTTTAATAACTTTCACTAATTTTTTGGTAGAAAAATAATTTGACCTCACCATAATTTATGAATTACAATTATTAAAAATATGGAATCAATTTTTCCAAATCCTAATCACATAATTGGATAAAATTACTTTAAATTTAATCCCGTAGATGAGACGACAATGTGAGTTTTTAATGTAAAAATGTTTGAAACCTTACTATGGTTTTATATTGAATTTCAAAGAGAAATTGTTTATAATGACATAAATTTAATTAATTTATTTATTATTTATATAATATATAATTAAAATTAATTTAAAATATAATTTAACTAATTAAATAATTTATATAAAAAATAAGTTTTGAATTAGAATTCAGTATTTTTCACTATTCATAAAAAATTAAACATCACATAAAAATACCAAAAATTATCTCTATACAAATTTTTATGTTTATATTTCAAAAATTAAGTATATTTTTATATTTAAAATTTATAAAAGTGCCAAAAATTTGATTTGAAAAGGGTTCTCTATTAAATGGTGGTAAAAGTGTCTTTATATAAATATAGGTTTATGTGTGTAATATTGGGTTTCCTCTTATCTTATGAACATAAAATATATTGTATGATTGTAAAAACATTTTATTGGATATATTATATATATTCTCATTATTTAGTTAATACTATTAATAACCACTAGTTTAACAACTAGGTTATATCTTATTATATTAAATAATAATGTGCAAATAATATATTTTCGTTCAAGAATACTTTGCCTTGCATGGAGTGTGGGTTATAGAAGAAAGTATTTATTTTCTATAATGAAATATAACTAATCATTTCATGCATTTCAAGATACATATTTAATTTATTTAAAATAGTAAATATATTGTAAAGTCTCGTGATATTATATTCCTTTACGTGTTTGGTGTTTCGGGTCATACAAACTATCGAATACAATGTTCTTATTTTAAAATTTTAGGGAATTGAAAAGAGATTCTATAAAAAAACCAATCTCCAACTGGGTAAAACAATTCAAATTTAAATTGCACAATTATTATGGAATTAAGAATTTATCATCCAGAAAAATCGTAATAGATAATTATTTAAATAAAAAAGGTAAATATAAATTCAAACCAAGTTTAATTAAAAATTAAATATTTCAAGAATACTCTATAATAACAGGTCTAATTTGTCCCATAAATATCATAAAATGTTGTTACTATTAAATTAAAATGTCAAAAAGTCAATATTTTAATAAAGCGTATAAATATTAAAAAATATATACTACATTAAATGATGAAAAACAAAAATGAATAATTTTCATGCCAGTAAATATTAATTTATAAAATAATAAATCAAAGAAATCAAATTAAAATAAAATAAAAATATTTTAAAAAACATGGTGTATGTGTTCGCATGGAAAAAGATAAAATTAATGCACATTTTAAAATTGATTAAAATAACTTAAAATCACTTCCCATGGACTTAAAATAATAGATATGAATTTCTAAATAAATAAATAACTTAAAATAATTAATATAAACATGAAATTAATTAAAGAATCAAAAAAAAACAGAGCATATTGAAAATCCCATATTTAAATTAAAAAGAACCATATGTTGAAGAAACCAAAATTTTGAAGGAACCATGCTTTTGATTAAAATTATGGTTTAGGTACCCTAATTTTGATTAAAATTATAGTTGATGAAACCTATTTTTGATTCAACCCTACTTTCCTTCAAAGCTTCATATAGTTAGTTTAAACCGCACATGAACATTAATTAAATTTAACCTCCCTCATACTGTCACTAAATATTATTTATATAGTAAGTACATTGAACCTGAGGTAACTACCAAGATTCACTATAGGTATGGAAAATAGGGGCATGGTAGGTTGGTTATAAAACCTGTGGTCACATCCACAACATGTGGTTAGTACACACTTAGGACATGCAGTAAGTTAAAGGATTCATATTGTAAGATAATAACATCTTGTGGTAACTATATTAATACATGTAGTCACATTAGAACGATTCATGGTGGGTTGAAATAAAGGTTCATGGTTAAAAATGGTTTCATAGTTGGTTGTAAAATAGAGGAAGAAACTGAAATAGATTTGTATTTAAAACTTCATCCAAAATTTTACCCATATAAACCATCGAATTAGGGAAAGTTCTAAAATACTTAAATGTAGATAATTTTTATATATTTGTAACATAGAAAATAATTCTTCAATATAATATCTATATCATTATTTATCATAAAAAAATATTAAAATATATAATCTAAAAGTTGTATAAAAAAATTGAAATTATTGTAGAACTCGGTAAATTTTTGATGTATTTAAATGGAATTTTGTTTATTTCATTAAGTTGAATGAAATGTAGATATATTTATTATATTACCAACCTAAAAAATTTATTTCCATTATGATGTATATATCTAGAGTTATCAATGAAAAAAATATTTTCTGAAAATTATTTATTTCTAGAACATTTTTATAAAATTGGGCAATTTTTAAGGAACTTGAAAAAAATAAAAATTAATAATAGTTTAATGTAATGTAATAAATGTATATTGGATATATAATGGAAAATTTTGATTCAATATTTGATCAATATTATTTATTTTATAATATAATAACTGGAAAAAAATCAAAACACTATAAATTAAAAATTTTAAATACAATTAAAGACATGCAGTATGTTTGGATTTAAATGTGAACATTCTATAGATTGATTTATAATATCTAATATTTTAATAAAATTTATTTCAAATTATTATATTTCATTTGAAATAGGTTTTATAAAAATAAAATCACTATAACTCAAGATATAATAAAAATACATTGAGGTAGTAAACAATTATTTCCTTGTAAAATAATGACAGGGTTTGGAATATTAAAAAACATAAAATATTAACAAAGAACATAAAACTCCCAAAAATTACCCTTTTTGAAAAATAAAATATTGAAACTTGATTTTATAAAATTAGGTCCCTTTTAGAAGTTTTTTAAGAATACAATATTATAAAAAACAACACCCTTAATAAATATATAGTTATAACTATTAATCAACCAACATTCCAAGCTCAAATTTAATTTTTTTTCAAACTGAGTAAAGTCGAAAGGATTAGTGAAAATATCTACAAGATGATTCTCATTATGGATAATTTACAAAACAATATCACCCTTATTCATTTCATCTATAAAAAATAAAATCTAATATTGATGCACTTTTTTCTATGAAATTGTAAAGGATTTTTAAAAATAACAAATAAATATTTATTATCACAATAAATAAGTAATTTATTATGATAAATACCAAAATCAAAAAAAACATTTCCTAATCCATGAACTTTGTGCAAAAAAAAGAATATGAGACATACTCATAATCTTTAGTAGATAGAGCAATAGATAATTTCTTATTAAATTATTGAGAAATTAGAGTTTTTATAAGAAAATAAAACAAAACTAATGTGTTTTTTCTTTCAATTATATATCCACAAAAATAATAGTTTTAATATGATATTTAATCAAACAAATTAATATTTTGGATAAAAAATACGATGGATAATAGTTCCTTTAATATATTTAGTTATTATTTTTATATATTTAATTTCAATCTCTTTAGGATCGTCTTAGAAACATTCAAATAAACAAACAGTAAACATGATATTTGGTATAGATAAAGTTAAATAAAGAAATCTACCAATCATGACTCAATAAACAATAATATCAATAGATTTACTTGAAGCATAAACATATAATTTTCAACTAGAACTCATAGTAGTTTTCATCGATTTAAAATATTTGATACCAAACCTTTTAACCAACTCTCTAACGTATATATATTGATAAAGAAATATTCCATATTTCCTTTGAGAAATTTTATGTCCAATAAAGTACTTTATTTCTCTTATTAAGCTCGTTTCAATATCTTATGACATAAAATTTTAAGAAACATTGAAAATAAATTCATTAGAGGGACCAAAATATATATCATTAGTATAAATTTGAAAAATTATAAAATCCTTAGAAATTATTTAACTAAAAATAGTAGGATCAAAATTACCCTTTATAAAATAATTATTAAATAGAAATAAAAAAATCCTCTCATAGAAAGCATGAGGTTATCGTTTGAGACTATACAAATATTTTGAAATTTTAAAAACATGATTATGAAATATTTCATTTTCAAAACCAAGGGATTGAGAAACATAAAAGACACCTGTTATAAAACTATTTAGAAAGGCACTTTGAACATTAATCTGATATAATTAAAAACCTTGAAAACAAGAAAAATATAACAATATTCTAACAGCCCCTAAACTAGAAAAGAGATAAAATGAATCCTCAAAATATATACCATCTTCTTGATAGTTTCCTTATGAAATAAGAATGGTTTTATTTTAGATAATATATCTAGATTCATCAGGATTTTTTCTAAAGATCCATTTAGTTACGATTACCTGTTTATCCTTAGGTAACTATACTAAAGACCAAACCTTATTTCTATCAAACAGATTAAGATCATATTGAATGGAAATAATCCAATTATTATCATTTAAATCATAAAAAACATTATTTGTAAGATGATAAAAAAATAAGAGTTAGTGATGAAGTTTAACACATAGATTTTGATTTTCATACTGTAATAA
The DNA here is from genome assembly GCA_963277665.1 of Viscum album. Lineage (NCBI taxonomy): Eukaryota > Viridiplantae > Streptophyta > Magnoliopsida > Santalales > Viscaceae > Viscum > Viscum album. The sequence goes on from OY728128.1 coordinate 2,112,467,359, forward strand.
ACATTACAAATCACTTTGTCAGTGGAATGATCTTTATGAATCCTCAAAGATCTGGGATAAGTCATAGAATAATTTTTCACCACCTTATAGATATATTATTTGGAGGGTTATTTTCTAAAATGAACTCCCTAAAATCATCTTCAATATTTTCCAAAACCAATTTCTAATCATAACAAGATTCATCAAACAATAAACGTACAAATTCTTTAAGAGTCCTTGTATGCTTATTATAAAATCTATAATTATTACTATTAGAAGAATTACAATGGATGATACCATCCTTAGTTTTAGAATTAAATTTATCTAAATTACATTTTTTATTCAAGATAAATACTTCACAACATAAAACTTTAAAATAACCGAACTTTGGTTTTCTAACATTAAACAATTCATAGGGGTTTTAATTAATAAAGGTCAAACATAAACTATATTCAAAAAATATCAAGAAGTTTTAATAGATTTAATCCAAAAATATCTTTGTATACTATATTAATTATGCATGGTTTTGGAAATTTCTTGAAAAGTTTTATTTTTTCATATATAATAACATGTGTTATTAATATTTTAGGAGAAGAAAAAAATTTATCATAAAAATTTTCTTCCCAAAAATTATTAAAAAAAAATTAATAAACTCACCACCATTATCAATTCTAATAAAAAAATTTAAGCATTCTTTTGTATTTTGAATTATTTTACAAAAATTAATAAATATAGAGAAATTTTCATGATTACAAGACATAAAATAAACCCATATAAAACTATTGAAATCATTAAGAATGAAAAAAAAATACTTCTTACCACATAAATAAGTAGTTTTCATAGGACCCAATAAATCAAGATGTATTAATTTAATAGGTTTAGAAATGGAAAACATAATTGATAGATTTGAATTATTCTTTATGCTTCTTACATTTTGGGCATTAATCCCACACACAAGTTTTTTTACCTTTATCTTGTATAAATATAGAACGTTTCCATGCTAGGATTAAATTTGTATCGTTCAAAAATTTGCATGCCCAAGACTTTATTACATAGAACATAATCTATTTCTATAGCATTAATAACAATAATAATTCAATTAGATGGATTATAAAAATTAATTGAATCAATATTATCTTTTCTATTAGAATAAAATAAAAAAGATTTATCTTTATACACTAAACATTTTTCATCTTCAAAATTTATATGCATATTATCATTAATTAGTTGAGATATACTAATTAGAATATTTGTAATCCCTTAAATATTTAAAGGTTTAGAAATTGAAACAATATTTGAAATATATACTTCACTAAATCCTTTAACCATTCCTTTAGAGTTATCTCCAAAAGTGAAAGACCCTCCATATCATTTGGTGTAAGATATTAAATTCGATGGGTCACCATTCATGTGCTAGGAATAGCCACTATCCATGTTCCATGTTTTGATATTGATACACCCAATTCATTTTTCATACAAAAATAAACTACTTGACATTTTTGGTACCCATGTTATTTTGGGTCCAACTAGTCTAAAAATATAATTCTTACGTACCCAAACAAATTTAAAACATTTATTATAAGGTGCTCTAGTATATAAATCTTTTGAAAAAAACATCTCACTATAACCAAGAGATTGGGGATATCTAAGAGCACATTCATTATCAGAATTTCCTTGTATAAAACTTTTTTAATCATGTAACAACGTAAACCTTTCCACCAGAACTTTTAATAAACATGGTCTTATATAATTTAAAAATCTAGGGATTATAACCAAACCATGTTTATCTTTATTTGGTTTCATCATGGCTATTATTTCACCGTATTTTTATTATCCTTGAACAAAATTATAAAATATTTCTTTTAATCTTACATCTTCTTTGATAATATTATCATTCTCCTTATAAATAAATACAAAATCATCATAGATTTTACCTTTAGAACATGAAGAAAATTTTATTTCGTTTTTGCAAGGCATGAAGCATAGTTTTTTATTTCTTCCTTATTGAAATCATTCTCCTTATTGACTTTATTACCATCCATGATAATCCTATTATTTCCATTATTTAATTATTTATATAATTCAGTAACTCTTAAAATATTTTTTTTGTATACAACTCATCAAAGTTATAACCCTCACGATAAAAATAATAGCTAGAATCAAAATTATTACATACCTAATTTGTATTTACTTTCATCAAGAAGAAGTTAGTGGTCTCTTTTTCACTTTCAAATCCATTAGTTGAATTTGATGCTTCGAAGCTACTACATCCAACATGATATGCATGTTTCAATTCTGGTTTTTATTTCTTATCTCTACTTTATTACTTTATCATAGGAAAGTTTAGTTTGATGTGACCTTTCTTTATACATTCATAACATGTCACACTTGGACCATATGCAATAAACTTCATTTCCATTCAATAATTCTTTTAATATTTACTTTTTCTCTTATTGAAATTTCTCTTTGTCTTCATCAAATTATAAATAACTTTTCTTATATTGGAAATTTCACCCTTTTCACTTTACTATGCCAAAAATTTAGATGAGTTATAAATTAAATTTATATATGATTTGAAAGTAATACCTTTCTTATTTGATGTATCTTCTTCATCAATATTCTTTAACTCAATTTCTTAATGAAGAAGTGATCTGAAGTGTCCACCCAGTGTGTACTCTTTGAAGTTCTTAATATCATCAACCATAACGTTCTTTGCATGCCACTTCTTGGATAGAGCTCTGAGGAATCTTTCAAATTGTATTGGGTTTCCCAAATCTTCCCCGAGGGAATTCATTCCATTCCGAATTCTTGTGAATTAGTGGAGCATTTTGTTCAGAGTTTCATATTTACCCATCTTGAAGTTTTGGTACTCAACTCGAATCATTCCATTTTTGGTTCTAATCAGCATGTCTGATCAAAGGTGGGTAACTTGTAGAATCTTAAAAATCTCATGAGTAGTCTTAAATGTAGACACATGACTAAATACACATCTATTAGTAACACAATATAAAATATTTACAGCTTTTAAATTTGAAACATATTTCATAACATTGTTTCCTGTAAGAGTATCTAGGCCATCTTCTCATACTGTGTATGTTTTTTGCATTATCGACCAACATTCTATGATCACTATAAGAAAATGGCCATTTGTGATGGGAAAATCGGCATGTCGAAAATAATACATATTTACAATAGGGTGGTTAGGACCCATCACACAAGGTTTGGCGCAAAATGCACGCCAAACCACGAGCAGGGGTATTTGCGATAGGTTCATTTTCCCGTCACAAATGCCTGGCGGTGGTTTTTAGTATTTGCAACGGGATACATGTCTTGCCGCAAATAGTATGTCGATGGGTACCCATTTGCGACGGGTCCCGTTGCAAATACATTTTTTCGATATACTCTAATTAATGTGGCTAGTGGGCATTTATGATGGGTCCCATCTTAAGTAATCTAACCTATATATACCCTCATCTATTTTTCCTCTCATTCTACTTCTTTCTCAAATTCCCTCTCTATCTCCTCGGAACAATTTTCTTCTAAAATTTTTCATAGTTTACAATTTTAAATCGAAGCATAATCCATGGCTTTTATACTCCGAACGATTCAGTTTCAAGATATTTATCTATTTTTTATTGTTTATTTAATTTATTTTATTTTATTTTATTTATAATTTTTGATTATTAGATGCAATTAAATTAAATTAGAATTAGATATTTGTTTTTTCAGTATTTATTTTAATGAATAAATATGTCTAAGGGTTAATTATAAGTAATTAGTAGTAATTATTAATAAATTAAAATAATTAGTAATAAATTGTAATAATTGGAAATAAAGTGTAATATTTAGTAAAAAATTGTAATAATTACTAATAAATTGAAATAAATTATAATAATTAGTAACAGATTGTAATAATTAATAAAAAATTGCAATAATTAGTAATAAATTGAAATAATTAGTAATAAATTGAAATAACTAGTAATAAATTGTAATAATTAGTAATAAATTGAAATAATTAGTAATGAATTTAAATAATTTGAAATAATTTGAAATAATTTGAAATAATTTGAAATAATTAAGATTAATTTTTTTAATAATTTGTAATAATTAGTAATAATTTTTTATAATTTGTAATAATTTGTAATAATTAGTAATAAATTGTAACAATTAGTAATAATTACTAATAATTAGTAACAAATTGTAATAATTAGTAGTAAATTGATATAAATTGTAATAATTAGTAATAATTAGTAACCATTAGTAGTAATTAGTAATACAATGTAATACTTACTAATAAATTGTAATAATTTGAAATTATTAGTAATAATTAGTAATAATTAGTAATAATGAGAAATAATGAGTAATAAATTGTAATATTTATTAATAAATTGTAATAATTAGTAATAAATTGAAATAAGTAGTAGTAATTATGATTAATTTTTGTAATAATTAGTAATAATTAGTAATAAATAGTAATAATAATTAGTAATAATTAGCAATAATTAGTAATAATTTTTCATAAATTGCAATAATTAGTAATAAATTGTCGTAATTAGAAATAAATTGTGATAATTTGTAATAATTAGTAATAATTAGAAATAATTGGTTATAAATTGTAATAATTAGTAAAAAAGTTGAAATAATTAGTAATAAATTGTAATAATTAGTTGTAAATTGAAATTATTAGTAATAAATTGAAATAATTAGTAATAAATTGTAATAATTAGTAATAAATTGTAATGATTAGTATAAAATTGACATAATTAGAAATAAATTGTAACAATTAGAAATAAATTGTAATAATTAGTAATAAATTGTAATAATTAGTAATAAATTGTAATAATTAGTAATAAATTTAAATAATTAGTAATAAATGTAAATAATTAGTAATAATTAGAATTAATTATGGTAATAATTAGTAATAATTAGTAATAAATTGTAATAATTGGTAATAATTACCAATAATTAGTAATAATTTGTAATAATTAGTAATAATTAGTAATAATTAATAATAATTTGTAATAATTTGTAATAATTCGGAGTAATTAGGATTAATTGTGATTAATTTGGATTAATTACTAATATTTAGGATTATTTAGTAATATTTAGAAATATTTGTGAAAAAATAGTAATAATTAGGAGTAATTATGATTAATCAGTAATAATTAAGAATAATTAGTCATAATTAGTAATAATTTGTAATAATTTGTAATAATTTGTAATAATTAGTAATAGTTTGTAATAATTTGAAATAATTTGTAATAATTTGTTTTAATTACTAATAATTTGTAATTATTTTAAATAATTTTTAACAATTACTAATAATTAATAATAATTACTAATAATTACTAATAAATTATAATAATTACAAATAATTTGCAGTAATTACTAATAATTTGATAAATTTAGTAACAAATTGGAATTATTAGTAATAATTTGGAATAATTAGGAATAATTAGGATTAATTAGGATTAATTAGAAACTATTAGTAACAATTAGTAACAATTAGTAACAATTAAGTTAAATTAGTAAGAATTAGGATAAATTATTAAGAATTAAAATAAATTAGAAACATTTAGGATTGATAATAAAAAATTTGGATTAATTAGTAACAATTATGATTAATTAGTAACAATTGGGATTAATTAGTAACAATTAGGATTAATTATTAAACATTAAGATTAATAAGTAAAAATTGGAATAAATTTGAGTGCATTGATAAACTGGCACAATTTCTAATGAATTGGCCTCATTTCTTTTGATTGACGCCTCAACTCCTTAAAACATTCTCCCATGAAAATTAGTATGAAAAAACTACTCGAACATACATCAGAGTAGATTTTTCATACACATTTTAGTCAGGGAAAGTTTCAAGGAGGTGAGTCATCATAAAAAATAGACTTTTTTCCTGAAAACCCATCTCTATGGAATTTCAATGACTGAAATCACTATTAAATGTATGCTCTGACATATGGATATCAATTTTCGTAAGCACGAGCATGGAGAGCATTGTGGTAAGGCCGCCCTACTCTCCATTCTCGTGCATACAAAAATGGATATTCATACATAGGAGTAGACTTTTCATAGTGATTTTAGTTGTAGAAAGTTTTATGGGGATGAGTTGTCCGGCAAAAGAGATGTCGCCAATCCGTTGGAAATTATGTCACCGGTAATTAACAATAATTAATACAAAATACATTAAATTAATAATAATTAGTGGTAATTATTATAAATTATTATAAATGAGTGTAGATTAGTATAAAAGATTAAAAAATATGATAAATGTCATGACCCGTCCCCTGGGGCCCGTGCCGTAACTAACCCAAGCCCGCCTTCCATAGGCTAGGGGCTAGCGACTAGCACCAAAGGCATATTCCCTAAGACTATGAAGGAATTTACTTTATAACCATTAAGCACACGCAACCAAGCACACAATAAGATAAGAACTCAAGTAAAATCAATAGAAAACATAGTGAGTGCAGTAAGTAAAAAGTGGCGAGAATACATGCCCAACTGGAAATTACAGAAAAAACTAGAATGTACAGGACAACTGAAAGTACAAGTACACTAGAACAACTCCTATGATCAACCACAAAGAATCCTACCTGAAGGGTAACTAAATCTTTCAAACGGTCATCTATGTGGTACGCCTCATCTAGTTCTACCTCCGAGCTACCTCCAGTCCTGGTACCCTCATCCTCAACCAGCGTTGTTCATCGTCTGCATCCAACACAACAATGTATGGGAATATCCCATGTAGGGGTGAGTATAATGATACTCAATTGGGACCCCGAGACCCTCAAGGTCTCACAAAATCCTCCAAGGACAAACCACAAAGTACGAAAACAACAAATAACCCTACTTAGGTATATGCCCATACATATACCTAAGTTATCAAGTAATAAATCTCAATCATGAGGAAACATAGAGGTACTAACTCAACTCACACAAAGTATATAACTTAGGTACGGTAGTAGAGATGATTAGTTATAACTACAGAATCATCTTACTCTATTAAGAGGCTCCGCCACTAACCGGCACAGGATCACTTAGAGATGACCCACACTGAATTTCTAGGAGATTACCCACATAGTATCAATAGGAGACGACCCACACAAGATTGCTAGTAGATGACCCAAATAGGATCTCTATGAGATGACCCACACAGGATCGCTATGAGCAGACCAGCACAGGATCGCTAGAAGCACTTTTCTCATCACAGCCCGCTACTGGGTTTCCGCACTATGCTTGCTCATATCTAGTAGAATCTAATCCCCAAGACACTGATCGATTATCCAACTGCCACGATGTCACACGAAGATGTATCCCAAGGGTCATCCACATCATAGGGGTCTGTATGCAATAGACGACACGTCAATCAGACGTCTAGTCTGTAAGTTATTAGCCTTCTAGTCTCGGGGTCCCGGTTGGATTCGTGCCTGATAAAACTTGACCATACCCCATCATAATAAATAAACTTTAGTGGGGTTTACTCAAAGGGATCATCTCGCTCCAAGATTTCAAGCACCACAGACAGGTCATCAAACGGACATTTGGTGCCAAAGTTATGGCTAAAAGAGAGTAATTGGGTCGATATGGGTCTGGGTCTGGTCCGACCCACGAGGGCCGCGGGGGGGCCTCAGTGGCCATGTGGGGCACAAAGGCCACTAAGGGGGCTATGGAGGGCCACCGGTGGCACGGAGGGCCGTGGGCAGTGCAGCGAGGCCGTTGGGTGGCAAGGCGGGCCGCGGGGTAGTGCTGCGAGGCAGCTGGGCGGCGCGGCGAGGCCTCTTGGCAGTAGGCCTTGCCGTAGGGCAGTGCGGCGAGGCCGCGGCGGGCCACAAACAGTGAAAAAACCATGGGAGATGGAGCATCATAGGGCGGCAGCTCGGCTGTGGGGTTCTGCTGTGGACGGCGGCTCAGTCACGGGGCAGTGGCTTCGCCGCGGGGCGGTGGCCTGGAAAAGGGGCGGCGGCTCGGCCGCAGGGTGGCGGAGGCTACAAGGCAGCACCGTCGCCATCGTCATTGCCATTGGTGGTGTCGTCTTCCATTCTCGTGTTCCTCATCGGTGCCAAAAAAACCCCTCTGGTTTCCATCTTCTTTAGTTTCAAAGAACACCACAAATCATCATAAGAATTGCGGATAGAATGGGCCATGTTTGTTTGGCCTGCACTCTCAATATTAAAATGGTAGAATGTGTCTCAATGTAATCATGAATCAATAATGAGTACGGAAGATATTAAAGAACATCAATACCCACAACCCTCATCAATCTCTATTCCCAATCCCGTAAATGAATTAGAAGGGCATAACATAGGATGTGATAATCATATAGAAATAAACCCCTACCTAGTTTGATTCATCGACATAGGTCATGGGGAAGGAGACGAAGTTTGTGAGAATTGACAGACATTGGTGAAAATGGTGTTCCCTCGATCATTGGTTCTTTGACTTTGGGGATGTTCCTCTTCAATGATTGTTCCGAGGAAGAAGTCGAAGTTGACATTGAGGTAGGCATTCTTCATTGGCGTTCATTGTTGGAGAGCTTTCTCCAAGAGCTCTCCCCTTTGCCAATACTTTTCCCCAAAATGAAAATATCTAACTCTTGTGTTTCCCCAATTTTAATTATTGGACCAATTTCAAATTAGATTAATTATGTTGGCTCCACTTAATTAATTGATGATGTTCGCACAATATTAATTAAAGGAGGGTGGCATAATAAATCATGGGAAAGTTCAAGAGACTTCCCCTCATTTAAGTGGGAGGTTCAGATGGATTTTAAGCCTCGGGTGGTCCCCACCTCCATAACCACTCATGAGAGGTTAGGCTCGGTGGTCCCCACCTTCATAACCTCTCATGGGAGGTTTTAGTTCAGGTGGTCTCCACCTGTGAGAATATCCACGTCGTTGGTTTCAAAATAAAATAAAAATAAAATCTTACACCTTCTTATTTTATTTTATTCTTTCACAAAAAACCCAAAAATTAACTTTCACAATCGACCAACTTCCGTCGAGGTGAAAGTCTTCTTAAATGAATACCAACGTTGTGAGTTCAATGGTGTCCTCAAATTTCAATTTTGAGCACTGGTTCAAATGTTAGAGAAACCTGCTCGCGTGTTTTCTGAACGTACCTAAAATAAAGTTTGGAAATATATTTCAGGCACTTCGGGCATTAAAATCATGTGTAGTCAATTTTTGTGGACTCATAAAATTCTCATTTATGTAAAAATAAATTACACAAAATTTCTTGGTCTTTACATTCTACCCACCTCAGGGCTTTGCATCCCCGTAAGCCACAAATAAAACTAGGAAGACAAGTGGGGGTACTGAGAATGAATCTGATCCTCCCACTCCCATGTGCTCTCCTGGAGGTTCCCATGCTGCTAGGAAACTTGCACCAGAGGTATCAACTGCGCACGAAGGACCCACTCTTGTCGATGCTTGATCTCAACTGGAACCTCCATAAAGGTCACCCAATCGTCGATGTCCAGCTGTCCATGGTCGATGATGTTGGAATGGTCTTGCACGTATCTCCTCAGCTGGGATACATGGAATACATCATGCACCCGGTGCAACTGATGTGGAAGAGCTAAGTGGTATGCCACCTCTCTAACTCTGTTGAGGTCTAGAAAAGGTCTGATGAATCTCAGAGATATCTTGACACCTCGGCCAAATCTCTGCAAACCTCATTGAGGTGAGACCCATAGAAAGACGTGGCTGACATCCTCAAACTCCAAAGTTCTTCATCTCCTATCAGCATATGAATTCTTCCTACTCTGTGTAGTCTTACTCTGCTCCTGGATGATCTGTACCTTATTTATTGTAGCATGTACCTTCTATGTTCCAACTAGTGTTGACTCCCCTGGGTCAGTCTAGCCCAAAGGTGATCTGTAAGGTCACTCGTAGAATGCCTCAAAAGGTGGCATCCCAGTGGTGGAGTGATAGCTACTGTTGTATGTAAATTCCACCAAAGTCAAGTGATCATCCTAGCTACAACTGAAATCGAGGATGTAAGCACGCAACATGTCCTCGAGGGTATAAATAGTTTTCTCAGTCTAGCCATCCGTCTAAGGATGGAAGGTAGTGCTCAAATGGAGCTGCGTCCCAAAAACCTCCTACAACCCCTTCCATAGCCAGGATGTAAAAAATTTATCAGGATCAGAGACAATCATCGAAGGTACTCCATCTAGCCTCACAATCTCTTACACATAAAGGCGTCCCAAGCTCTCTAATGAACCCTACTCACTGATTGGTAGGAAGTGGGCCGACTTGGTGATTTTTTCGATGATCATCCAAATCGAGTCGTGACCCCTAGATGTAAATGAAATTCCTATCACGAAGTCCATGTATATCCCATCCCACTTCCACCCTAGCACCTCTAAAGGCTAAACCAAGCCTGCTAGTACCTGATGCTCCGCCTTCACTTGTTGTCAAGTGAGGCACTGAGAGAAAAACTCAACTAATGCTTTCTTTATTCTGGGCCACCAGTGTTGTCGTCGGAGATCTTGGTACATCTTCACCACTCCCAGATGTTCCATTAGAGGGAATGTGTGGAAATACCTCAATAATTCCTCCTAAAGTGATACTGGTACCATGGTATGTACTCTAAAGAAGATGAGGTTCTCCCCAACTTCATAAAATCTATCAGGTGCCTGTCTTGTGAATATCTGATCATGTTTAGCCTCGCAGTCAGCATCTCCACACTGTACCTCCCTGACTCACTAAAGAAGTAGGGGAGTGACCGTAAGAGACTGAAGAAAAGATGCTTCATCTCGATCCACAAAGGATATCTACATAGCATCCTGCTGCTCCATCGCCTCACCTAGCAGCTATATACAAGATCTCCTGCTAAGTGCATCTACAATGATGTTCCCCTTCCCAGAAGTATAGAGTATCTCAAAGTCATAGTCCTAGAGGAACTCAAACCAATGATGATGTCTATGGTTCAGGTCCTTCTGAGAGAAGATATACCTTAGACTCTTGTGATCAAAGTACACTATAAAATTCTCACCCATCAAGTAATGTCACCACATCATCAAGGATAAGACCACTGCTACAAACTCCAGGTCATGGTTAGCGCAGTTCTGATCATGTTGTCTCATATATCAGGAACCATATGCGATCACTACTTTCTCCTATATCAGGACACGTCTGAGTCTGGTCCCTGATGCATCGTAGTAGACTACATACCTTATGCCCTCCTCTGGAAGCCTCAATATGGGGACACTAGTCAGCCTTTGCCTCATCTCATAAAAACTCTACTGGCATCTCTTCGACCACATGAAGGGTTTCCTCTTCTTCATTAATGATGATATTGGTGATGAAAATTTGGATAAATCTCGCAAAAATATCCCGTAGTATCCAGCCTAACCTAGGAAACTTCATACCTTTGTCAAACTCCATGGTGGTTCCCAAGCATCTACTACCTCAATCTTTGCTGGATCTATTTCAACTCTATCCTATTATATGACATGTCCCATAATGTTATCCTCTCAGATCCAGAATTGGAACTTCGAGAGATTACCATAAAGCTGGGGCTCACAAAGTGTGTCTTGTACTACCTAAAAATGATAGGCATGCTCCTCCTCAATAGTCGAGTATATCAGAATTTCATTGATGAAGACTACTACAAATCGATCAAGGTATAGTTGGAAGATTCTATTCATGAGCCCCATGAACACTGCTGGAGCATCGGTTACGTCGAATGGCAATACCAAGAACTCATAGTGGTCATACCAACATCTAAAAGTCGTATTCTCCACATCCTTGTCTCGCACTCTGAGTTGGTGATAGCCTGGTCTGAGGTCTATCTTCAAGAACCACTATGCTCCCATCAGCTGATCAAAAAGGTCATCAATCCTCGGGAGTGGTTACATGTTCTTCACGGTCACCTAGTTTAGGCGCTGATAGTCGATACAAAGTCTCAAACACCCATCCGCCTTCTTGGAAAACAAAATCGGGCCTGCCCAAAGGGAAACATTGGGCCAAATGAACCTTTTCTCTAATAAGTCCCCCAACTGTACTCGTAGCTCACGAAGCTCTGCGGGAGTCATCTGATACACTGGTTTGGATATCGGTGTCGTCCCAGGGTACAAGTCAATGTAAAATTCCACCTCTCTGCAAGGAGGTAGACCTTGAAAATCATCTGGGAAGACATCCGCGTACTGGTCCACCACAACAAGATAACTCGGACTCTCCACATCAATCGCTCTGAGGGTAAGGCTGGCCAACTGATTATTAATAGGTTGCACCCTCCTTCGAGTAAGTCCATCTTGTGCTGCAAAGTCTCCCTTCTTACCGGTGAAGGTAAACCTGGTCCCATCCATGCGGACACACCGCACTTTGTGCCTAATATAGTTTATCTGAGCATGGACTGTAGATAATTAGTCCATACACAAGATGATTTCATAAGGCCTCAACGTCGCTACTATGAGATCCCAACCGAAGCTCTCGCCTCCTAGAGTAAGATCACACTACCCGCACCAGTGATTAATCATCAAATCTACTCCCGTAGGAGTCTCTAGCCATAAGGATCGAGCCAACAGCTCCATCGGAATCTCCGAGCTCCGAATGATGGCAGTGGAAATAAAATATTGACTGTCACCTGTGTCTATAAGTATTGTATCTAAGGTGGAGTAGACATAGATTGTACCTCATATCGTCTCGGTAGGGCCGTGATTGTAGGCCTCAGATGCCAGGAGTTGAGCTCTCCTTTGTCCTCCTACTCCTTGTGGTTGAGGTGGACCTCCTGGTGGTAGTGTCGGTAACATCTTGAATCGTCGCTCACTGCCAGCTGCATGACCAGCTCCTCTGACACATCTACCTTCTCCCTACAGACCTCCTCGGTAAAACCTATTTCTCTGCCTGGGGGATCCTTTAATTGTCTGCTGATCATTTGTACGGTGGTTCAGACAGTCACGAGTCATGTGACCCTGCCCGTCGCATGTGTAACACTGCCTGCTCCTTGCATGACTGGCTCCACATTGGGTGCCCCACACAACCAATCCTGAGTCATGCGATCGTTCACCCGTAGGTCTGGTCCTCTTAGAGCTCTGCGACATCTGTCTGCGGCCAACTATAGAAGACTCTGCAACAAGATGACTGGTGGTGGGTGTCACTGCTGGTGAGTACTTATAAAATAAACTCTCCACCAAGAGGGAACTCTCTAACACCCCCTCCTACGTTGGTATGCTGATTGAGACCATCGAATCCATGATCTCCCTCTCGAGTCCCTGCTCAAATGTTTAGGCCTTGAAGAAAGGGTCCCACACCATATCTGTGGAGTAACGTGAGAGGTCAGTGAACCTCGCTAAGTACTGAGCCACAGTCATGCTTCCCAGCTACAGATGAAGCACCTCTTATAGGTGCACCGCGCGAAGAGTCACTGAGATAAAATCTACCTAAAAGAGGCTCTCAAAGTTTTCCCAGAGAATCGTGACCTTGTCGTGAACCTGAAGCATCAAGCTCCACCATCTGCATGTTGCTTCCTATAGAAGGCTGGCAGAAAGGATTACAATGAGATCAGATGTTGTCCCTACCAGTTAGAAGACTCTCACTACATCCTCCTACCAATCCTCAACTGTCTGTGGGTCCGTCTCTCCCCTGAACCTGGCTAGCCTCTGGTGTTGGAATGCGTGCAATGTGCTCAAGCAGCGTGCACTGTCTATTGCTGGGGCTGGTGGCATTGGTAGCCCAATGAGTAGTGGTACCACTGGAGCCTCCTCTTGTTCATGTACTGGAAAAGGTCCATGCACTGAGCCTTCATCGCTCGGTGGGCTATCTGTGTGTACAACTCTCGAAACCCTAGATGGCTATATTAATGGAGGCATCTTGAAAAGAAAAAGGTGTTCAATGATAAATAAGTTATACCCGGTGAGTTGAATCAAAATATCATAAAGAGAACTTTCGGAAACACACACACACAACCAATGTTTTTGTGCACTAAGACGGAAATTAGAAGTCAGGGTCCTGGTGTATGTATACGTTGGCTGCCGCACCAATACCAGATTCCCTAAACTAATAACCTCACTCACTATACTTAAAACTACTACTGTTAAAAAGAAATATCAAATTCCTATGTTATATGATAGAACCGACTCCTATGATACCAATTTTTCATGACCCATCCCTCAGGGCTCATGCCGTGACTACCCCAATCCTGCCTTCCATAGGCTAGGGGCTGGTGACTAGCACCAAAGGCGTATTACCTAAAAATTGGAATGCATTGTCTTTTTAACCTGTAACCAAACTCAAGTAAACTAAATTGAAAATAGAGTGAGAGCAGTAAGTAAAAAGGGGCCAGAATATAAGCTCAACTGGATAGTACAAGAAAAACAGGAAATTGCAGGTTAACTGAAAGTATAAGTAAACCGGAACAGCTCCTGTGATCACCTGTCAAGTATCCTACTTGAAGTTATGTTACAACTCTCAAATATTCGACTCTATGGTACGACTCGTCTAGATCCACCTCTGAGCTACCTCCAGTCCGGGTACCCTCATCCTCAGTTAGCACTATCTGTCATCTGCATCCAACACAATAAGGTGCAGGCATAGCCTATGCAAGGGTGAGTATAATGATACTCAGTAGGGACCCCGAGACCCACAAGGTCTCACAAAATCCACATAGTATAAACCAAAAAGTATGAAAACAACAGATAACCAAACTTAGATAAATTCCCATACATATACCTAAGTTATCAAGTAATCCATCTTAATCATGAGGAAACATAGAGGTACTAACTCAACTCACACCAGGAATATAACTTATGTATGGTAGTAGAGATGATTCTTTATAACTATTGAATCATATTACTCTATTAAGTGGCTCCGCTGCTGACCTGCACAAAATCTCTAGGAGCTGACCCACGTAGGATCGCTAGCAGTTGACCCACACAAGATCGCAAGGAGCTGACTCACACAAGATTGCTATGAGCTGACCCACACAGTATCTCTAGGAGCTGAACCACAGAGTATAGCTAGGAGCTGAACCACATAGGATCGCTAGGAGAAGACCCACACAGGATCGCTAGGAGCTGACCCACAGAGGATCGCTAACAGCTGGCACACACAGGATCCCTAGAAGCTGACCCACACAAGATCGCTTGGAGGTGTCCCACACATGATTACTAGGTTATGAACTACATATGATCTCTAGGAGCTGACCCATAGAGGTTCGTCAGGTGCTGACCCGAACAGGATCGTTAGGGGCACTCTTCTTGTCACAACAAGCTATCAGGTTCCCGCACTATGCTTGCTCATCTCTAAGATAATTTTCTCCCCAAACCACTGGTTGATTCTCCAACTTCCATTATGTCCCATGAAGAAGTTTACCAAAGGTCCACCATGTAATAGGGGTCTCTATGCAACAGACGACGCATCAATCGGACGCCCAATCAGTGAGTTATTAGCCTTTTAGTCACAGGGTCCCGGTTGGATTTGTGCTCGATCCAACCTGACCGTACCCCGTCATAATTCAAAACTTCAGTGGGGTATATTCAAAAGGACCGTCTCGTTTCAAAATTTCCATCACCATTGACGGTTCGTCAAATGGACGTCTGGTGCCAATGTTATGGCTAAAAGAGCATAATTTGTTCTATGTGGGTCCGGGTCCGGTCAGCCGACCCGGCCTGACCCGTGCTGGGCGGCGCCCTGCCCACGAGGGCTGTGAGGGGGCCCCGGTGGCCGCGTTGGGAATGGAGGCTTCGAAGGGGGCCACGAAGGGCCTTCAGTGGCACGGAGGGTCGTGGGTAGTGCATCGAGGTTGTTGGGCTGCACGGCTGGTCGTGGGGTGGCACGACGAGGCTACAGAATGGTGCAGCTGGCCGCCGGGTCGCCTGCTAAGGCTACCGGGTGGTGCATCGAGGCCACGGGGTGGTGCGGCATGTTTTATAGTGGTGTGGCAAGGTCACGGGGGGCCACAGATAGTGTGGAGTCTTGGCCGTGATGTTTGGCTGTGGATTGTGGCTCGGCCATGGGGCGACGGCTCGACCATAGGGCGGTACGGTCGTGGGACTGTGGCCCAACCATGGGGCAACACCATAGCGTCATTGCCGTCATCCCGATCGATGGTGGTACCGGCCACCGTTCTCATGTTCCTCATCGGTTCCAAAAACCCACTCTAGTTTCTGTCTTCTTTCGTCATAAAGAACACCACAAATCATCACAAAAATTGCAGAGAGGGAAGGCCATGTTTGTTTGGTCCTCACTCTCCTTATTAGAACTATAGAAAGCAACTCAACATAATCATGAATAAAAAATGAGTATGAAAGATATTTAATAACATCAATGCCCAAAACCCTCGTCAATCTATATTACCAATCCCACAAATAAATTAGAAGGGGAAAACATGGGAAGTGATAATCATAAAGAAATAAACCCCTACCTCTTTTGATTCATCGACGGAGGTTGCGAGGAAGGAGACGGCGTCGTTCAGAATAGATGGACATTGGTGATATCGGCCTTCCCTCGATCATCAGGTCATTGACGTTAGGGACATTCCTCATCAATGAGTGTTCCAAGGAAGAAGTTGTAATTGAAGTTGAACTTGGCATTCTTCATTGGATTTCTTGGTTAGAGAGCTTTCTCCAAGAGCTCTTCTATTTTCCAATACTTTCCCCCAAAATGAAAATAGCCAACAATTTTGTTTCCCCAATTTTAATTGTAAGCACAATTTCAAATTGGATTAATTAAGATGGCTCCACTTAATTAATTGATGAGGTTGGAACAAAATTGATTAAAGGAGGGTAGCATAATAAATCAAGGGGAAGTTCAAGAGACCTACCCTCATTTAAGTAGGAGGTTCAAAGGGGTTTTAAGCATCACGTGGTCCCCATCCCCATAACCTCTCATGGGAGGTTAGGCTCGGTGGTCCCCACCTCCATAACCTCTCATGGGATGTTTTAGTTCAGTTGGTCCCAACCTGTAAAAATATCAACATTGGTGATTTAAAAATAAAATAAAAATAAAATGTTACACCATCTTATTTTATTTTATTCATTCACAAAAAAACCCAAAAATTAACTTTCACTCTCAACCGACTGTCATTGAGGTGAAAGTATTCCTAAGTAAATACTAGTGTTTTGAGTTCTATAGTGCCCTCGAATTTCAATTCCGAGCACCGGTTCAAAAGTTAGAAAAACCCGCTCACATGTTTACTGAATGTACATGAAATAAAGCTCAGAAATTCATTTTGGGCACTCCGGGACTTGGAATCATGCACCGTCAATTTTTGCAGACTCGTAAAATTCCCATTAAATTAAAAAAAATTACACCAAATTTTCAGGTCTTTACAATAAATAAATATAAAATAAATGAAATTATTATAAATTTCTAGAAAAGATTATTCAATTTTCTTATCTTTTTTGGATAGTGTTTATTTAATATCTAATTATACAAAATAACTAATTATTTAATATTTTTTTAGAAAAATATGGAACAAGGAAGTTGAAAACAATCATTATTAGATTCTTGTAATTGAATAAATCATCACAGAAATCCAAATGGTTTTAATTTAAATACTATATATATTTTAGTTGTTCAATCATTGTTATCATTTGCATCATCGCAACCAAAATTTGTTTCAGAATGGATAATTAAGTTTCCTTGAAAAAAAATTTCTATGAGGATTTATGACACATTTGACAATGTTGGCGACCATTTATTGAATTTTGGTTTTCAACCTGATTATGTTTTTTTGTATCGACATAGTGAACGTAGTTCTAGAGAAGATATTAATAATTTGGTTCTATATCCAACATGATTTCAAAATTTAGTACAAGATGTGGTGGGTATGTATTTTCAACAAATTGAAACTTATGATGATATTTATTTAACTCTTGAGTAGGAACAATCCCATTTATATTAGTTGTTAAGGTCTATTGAGGATGCCTTATATCCTAGATACACAATATTAAAGTTTGAAGTAGTTTATAAGTTTTTGGCTATTAAATCAGATAATGTAATATCAAATAGTTTTTTTCAATAGATATTCTCTTTATTAAAAACACCACTACCCGAAGAAAATGTGTTTCCTGCAAATTTTTATGAGATCAAGAGGTTGTTTTGTAATTTGAGTCTTGTTTATCAAAAGATTCATGAATTCTCAAATGAGTACATCTTATATTATGGTCAAAATGAGTCATTGGATAGTTTCCCAACATGTAGATAATCTAGGTATAAATAATCTCAACTAGGAAAGTCTGGATTTGTTCTTCTAAAACAATTGAGATTTTCCCCCTCACACCCATATTGCAATGTTTATTTATGTCATAAAACACAGCATCATTGATTTCATAAAACAAAACCAACTTTTCAACTAGTAAAAGATTAAATCATCCCTCTGATGGTGATTCATGGAAACATTTTGACCAAGTTCATTCATCTTTTTCTTTAGAAGCACGAAATGGGCGATTGGGTATTTTTACTCACAGTTTCTATCCATTAGGTACTTACGGTAGTTAGTATTTATGTTGCTCTATCTGTATAACTCCGTATAATTTACCACCATGGATATTGGTGAAGGAACCATATATCTTCTTGACCTTATTAATTCCAGATCATCTGAAAAAAAATAATATCGACATTTTTTTGAAACCATTGATTGTTGAATTAAATTCACTATATAGTAATGGTGTCAGTACCTATAATGTTGTTGAGAAACAAAAATTACTACTAAAAGATGCATTGATGTGGGAAATTAGTGACTTGCTAGAATATGGTATATTATCTATATGAATTAAAGATTGTCCAAAAACATGTTCATACTGTACGAGAGATATCGAAGTAATTATGCTTGTCAATAGAAAAAAAACCTTGTTTTTTCAACTGTCATTGCAGATTTCTTTCAACCGGTCATCCTTTTCAAGGAAATAAATATTATTTCAGAAAATGAACAGTTAAAAAAGATGGGCCTCCAAAAATTATCTCAATTACAGAGTTAAAATCAATTGTCTCTTCATTAACTCCCATCACATTTGGACCAACAATAAACTAAAAAAAATTATGGGTTTGTAAAAGAGAATAATTGGATAAAACGGATCCTTTTTGGGATTTTCCATATTGGTCAGATTTTTTGGTCCATCAAAAGTTGTATGTGATGCATATTGAGAAGAACTATTATGATAATTTAATTCAAATAGTTTTGGATACACCGGGTAAGACCAAAGATAATGTAAATACATGATTAGATTCTTCCCAAATTTGCAAGTGACTAGAACATGAAATTTTTGAAAATGTCAGATCACAGATGTTAATGAATCCAAAAGTAGTTTATACACTTTCAAAATAGATTCACTTATTATTTTTTTAGTGAATTGAAATTTTGTGACTTTTAGATGGTTATGCTTCTCATTTGGGAAGATTTGACATAAATTGTCATATTACCCAATTAAAATGTCATGACTGTCAAGTTTTAAAGAAAATACTTATACCTATTGGATTAAGAGGTTTGCTAAATCCTATGATTTGGGATGCACTAATAGACATATCATTTTTTTCAAGACATTTTTGTATTGATAATAGACTAAGATGTAGTAAGAAAACTGCAAGAAGATGTCATTTTAATTTTATGTTAACTGGAAAAAATCATCCTTCCAGGTTTTTTTGCCTTAATAGAACATTTCATAATACGTTTCATGCATGAAAAAAATGTAGAGTTCTGGTATAGTTCTGATGGATGTACCCATTTGAGAGATACATGCAGAAATTGAAAGAAAAGACGTACGCAACAAAGCATTAGTTGAAGGCTCAATTGCAAAAGCTTATTTTCCAGAGGACATTCCTTTTTTCTTCCCTCATTAATTTAAATCTAAATATCCCTAAAAAATTGCAAGAGATATAATGAGGGAAATGTTTATGATGACAAGAGCAATCAATTATCAATTTTTAATCAACCCGAACTTGGCTGTAGTGGAGTTCAAGAACGATGGCTTTCAGATGATGAACATCAGAGATCTCATACTTATATTCTACTCTACTTGAAAGAAATGACACCATTTATACTGTGAGAGATCATATAACTTATTCTTTAATTTTTATAATAGTAAATTAATCTTATTTTATTTGTAGGTTATATGAAAATTATATCAATAAATAGTTTCCACAAATTACAATAGCTGGTCATGAAGAACATCATCCAAAAAATTATTACTGGTTTCAAAAACTGGCAACATAAATTATTTTTCATTTCACATAAAAAATCTATTTAATATTTTTTAAAGTGATAATATTTTTTACAATTTTTAGGTATCTCAACATGCTGATAAAATTGATAATTGATTGTGTGTACTAAGTTAAATATTATAATTCATATATGGTGAATTGTTTTCAATTTTATATAAGTGCATGTGGGGAATAAAAAAACCATTAATAGTTGTGTTTTCTTGAGAGGATCTCATCATTGAGAAACTGAAGTTGACTTTTGTAGCATGCTGGAATAAATCATTGAACTATGTTATCTGGGACAACATTATATAACAGTGTTTAAATATCAGTGGTTGGATACTGAGAGAGGCTTGCGTGTTCATCTGATCCATGGAATCATTGATATTAAATATAAAACTCTTGTTTTATTAAATGAACCATCTTTATTATCTCATTAGGCACATCAAATTTATTTTTCAAATTACTGTGATACTTTAAGGGAGTTGGGTGATTATTAGAGCACAATAAAAATTAAATCCCAAGACAATCAGTTTACTAGAAAGTTAATGTGGTTCCACTGCAGTACAAGGAATTGAAATTTTTCAAGAGACTGATTTGAATCTATATTTTTCTTGAAGATACATGAATATCACTGATGAACCCCCACAGTTAAGGGCTGATGGTGATGATGATGTTAATGATGTTGGTTGGAATGGCCTGAAGGCCTTCATTTTTTATAAATTTTGAAAATCCACCTTTCAAGGGGTGAGGTGGAACCCTTACAAGGCCCAAAGGTTTATAGACAATAACATGACCTATATGTCTTAGAGGGAATCACTCAGGCAAGACAACTTGGAATTTCTCCTATGTAGAGACCCAAGCATGACTTACATGTAAATTACATTACTTTTGTGAAATACTTAATACATGAAACAAACAAACACACAAGGACCATAAGAGTTTAGTGTCTTTGGAAACTCAGAAAAATAATCTTCTAATCATGGTGAAATATCTTCAACATCTGCCATAAATATATTCCACTTTTGTTTTCTTAACTAAAACCTTTCTTTATATCCTGGGGAAAATAAAACATAAAAAGGGTAAGCTCAAATTCTCAATAAGTGTAAACATAGAAAACATAAAACAATCCATAAACATTTGAATGAAAAAACTTGAACATAAAATCTAAACATCAAAACCCTGAGCAAAGACATAAATCTTGGAAGTACGTAAGGAATATGTCATAAAGGAACATCAATCATGATAAAATAGCATGGGAATAAAACATGTAATTGTGGAAAAACATTATTCACATGATATAATTTCCATAGTAGCCAAGGCATTGCTGCCAAGACCATCTTAGTGGGCAAAGTCTCTTTCTAAATCGAGTTCACTCCTTGTTCCAGTCCTGTAACACTGAACCAGATTAACTTACCATTCTAGCCATGTCTATCTCATGAGATATAAATATTTACCCAATGCATTGGAGGGAGATATAGGTCCCACCCATCTTATTTTAAAATCATTCTTACGTGTACCACAACACAATCATAAATAATGCATCATAACCCATCATAACATAATCCATATAAAAAAATGGATATCATTTCATCATAAGAAAAATGAAACCATGTAAATCATAGAGACATTATACTTGAAACATACACATATGAAATAATTTCATCTTGTATGGAAAATGGTTTTGATAAAAAACTTGAAATGAATTCTTGAGGAAAATATCCTTATTCAAAATCATTTTCTTCTCACAAAATGCCATGAAATTTTAAAATAAAAGGATTTTTTTTAAAATATTAATGATATATTTTAGAGTATTCTTCATGAAAATAATGCATTATAAAATAGTAAAAAATATGTTCGTGTCGTATAAGTTAAAAAAACATTCTCCTCCTACTTTTGTCGGAAAAGTCAAAAAGTTCCTTATATGGTAAATAAAAGAAATATTATTTCCATAATACAATGTAAAAGTAAAATAGGGGTAACCATGACATTAAAAATACATGTAAGAATATTAAACACTTTATAAAAAAACATTTTTATGGACATGGATGAAAAATATAACCCAGTAAATACTTACGTATAAGAAATCTCAAATAAAAATGAGATTGAAAAATTATCCCTTACCTTATGTCCGATATGCTTTGTACGTATCTTATCCTCCTGTATAATGATTTAAATAATGTCATTTACTTATTGCAGAATTTTATTCATTGTTATGATATCATATATGGTTCACATATGACTTTATATTACTCGTTCTTTTGTAAATTCTTTGTTAAAGCAGCGTTTTGGGTAAAACCTTTTTATTTATCGTACGTGTTTGGACTTGTTGTTATTGATATTATTATTACTTATATCATTATTTAATTACTTCCAGAATGTAAATAATGTTTTATATATCATATATATTCAGTATATATATATATATATATATAATAGATAGATAAATGAAATGAAATACACCATTCATGGAGACGGTAGGTCGTACGTACTCATGAACGATGCTTTCCTTTCTTTATTAACATGAATTGAAGTAAGTAGATGACATAGATATATATATACATACATAAATCCAGTAGCTTTAGCATGTCATATATTTCATTATTATTCATTATATATACTTTATAATCATTCTTTGAGTGGTTAACATGGAGAATGAATCTCATCGCGTCGTGGAGATGGTAATCCATTCGTACGCACGAGCGATGATATCATTCCCATAATTATTGAATTGAATTGGAGTGGATGATATAATATTTCAGAATCAGTATGATGTTATAATAATATTACATAGTTATTCGTTACACCATTATACCCATCCAAGTAAGGTGGTTGTGGAAAAACAGATTACACCACGGCTTGGAGACGGTATTCTGTACGTACGTACGCGCGCTGATTTCATTTTCCATAGGATGGGAAGAAGGAGAAATGGGGTTGTATCATATTTATAATAACATATAATTATATTATTGATACTGATGGTATTACTTTATAATGATACAACTAAAGAATAAGAAGTTTCAGAAGAAAGAATCTTGGAAGAATCGGTAAAAGAGATTACCTCTTCTTCGACGTACCTCTTTTAAGATTCCACTTAAGGCACTAGAGGTGGTCTTTTGAGGAGACCCGAACCTCTATAATATCTCTAGGGACGTTTAGAAGGTAAATTTTCAGGGGTTGTCCAAGCCTGAAGGCTCAAAATTATTTAAAGAGAAGAGGTAGGAGGTTCCCTTTTATAAGGGAGGAGAGGGGCACCTTAGAAACAACTTAAAATATTATTTCATAATAAAGTCATATTTGGTTTATAATAGCTCCAAATTGATTTATTTCAAAGATATAGTGTGTATGGGTCTAAATATTCTCAACCAATAGGTTTTAGACATGTTTAGGTTACTATTTTAACTTTATCCTTTAGATTTAACTCTAATTTAAATAATTTAACCTTTACCATGTCTTCTTGTTTTCTTACACTATATGGTTAATAAACTTACTATAACAAGCCTAAATAACCCCAAGTGGTTCATTATTAATAAATATAACCTTATCTAAGTCATTTGGACAAACCTTATATTTTTTAGGATTATAATATCAATTAATAATATAATATTGGTTTTAAAACTATTTTATGTCAATTTTGACACTATTTGGTAATTGATTTTTTTGTGAAAATCATAACAGCATGATTAGTTTGAAAAATATTAATTGCATCAATACTAACATGTCATATTAACCAATAAAATTAGTTGAATTCATAAAAATTCTTAAAATTACATTTATTTGGGTATTTATAACATCAATTATATTAATATTTAATTAATAAGGTAATTACTGCATCATCATTGTGTCATAAATTAATTAAATTACATAACATATAAAAATTATAAATAAAATACCATTATGTAGAAAATATTTTTAGATTTCTAATTAATATTTATAGTTGAATTTATCTTATGTATAACCTTATGTTAAAAATGTTTTAGTTATTCAACTTTGATTTTAACTCTTTTAACTCTTCTTTGAATTAAATAATAATAAATGTACTAATATAATCCAAGTGGACCTAAATGATAATATTACATTCCTAAGGTTGTTTTTGGTCGAATTATACTTATCTAATAGAATTAAGACATGTGTTAGGGTAATAATAATATCATTTTTACCCTTAATGACCCTATTTACTTTTAACCGTGGTAAATAAAAGTAAAAAGTTACCATTCACACAAATTAATTTTTATCTTATTGAACCACATTTTACTCCTTGATAATAACCATGTCTCTTGGATTTTCTAAATTCCACTCACAGAAGTAGTAAAATTATGATTTATGTAAATTTGCAAATGCTCATAAGAGGTGGGTAAAAGACGGTAAAAATTCAATAAAATTTTTATATATCTAAAACTATTATAAAATCACTCCAATTAATTACATTTAACTTATATAGTTATTATTTATCAATTTATACCTAAAATAAATTTAAATAAAATAAATTATTATTTAAATAAAAAGTTGGTTTTTACCATTAACTCAGTGTTTTTCACTATTCATCAAAAAATGAATGTTTTCGTAAAAATACCAAAAATTCACCCTAGGATAATTTTGATATTCTGAATCCAAAAATTAAGTCCATTTTGAAAGTTAAAATTTATAAAATTTCAAAAAGTGGGTATTACTATTCATAACGGCTAGTTTATATAATATTTTAAAAACATATCTTTATTTAGTGAAACTCACTATTGCGTACAACACACACTATCGTGGAAGGTTGTGATTGCGTGTAATGCAAGCTAAGTCAGGGTTGCATGTAGTGAAAGATTCCTTTTTTCTTGCATATAATAGAATCCAACCATATTTCATATATATATTTAATATATATATACACACTCAATGTTGCGTAGAATAACATCTATCAAATGAACATGAAATTCTGTGTAACACGATCCAAGATTAGTGATGCATATACTTCAAGCTAATACAGTGTTGCATATAGTTCAAGATAATCTTGGTGTATCATACAACACAAGACATAAAATAAATTTAAAAGAATACATCTCATAAAATTTCGGGGTGTTACATTTTACCCCCCTTAAAATGAATTTCTCCCTCAAAATTCGTCAGTGTTATAAATCGTTTACTACTTTAATGTTTCTTCCTTAGAAACCCACATCATAAAAATGAATACTAAAACATAATTTTAAAAACTAATGTATGAAACGTAAAGGATACCCAAATTAACTTCTCCCTGGGTTTCCACATAGGAGAAGATAGGTGAAAATTATGGATATAGAAGAGTAATCTAACTGTCAAGTTCTGATGGAGACTGGTAGAGAACATGGCTATGAAAAAGCCAACAATCACAAACCAATAAATTTGGGATGATCTATGGTACCATCTGATTCATCAGATATGAGAGTACTATGAAAACATTTTTCCTTTTCAAGATCATTTTCCTAACCTTGATGAATTTTTACATAAGGAGAAATACTTACTTGATTTCAGTGTAATATCATCGTTGGTCATTCCATGAACAATTTTCACTTCATCACTATTTAAATAAATGACGTTGAATTTTTCATTCATGAATTTTTAGCAGATCGTGCGATAGTATGATAAGTCATCCCATATGTTTCTATCACAAAAAGGTTAGCATAAGTTGTTAAATATACGTAAATCCATCTATGGTGAGATTAATTGTATATGATTCCAAAAATGGACTTATACTCCATCTATCATACCGCTTAATAAAATAAAACTATTTTCTACTAACTAGAGACTTCTTGTAGGCCAGTGGTAGGTAATAAAGTCTTGTCGCACTTTGGTTGTGGGTTCGATTCTCACAACCTTGTCCGATGTGATGGGTTATCACCCATCCTGCAGGTTGTCCTTTTTCTAAAACTACACTATTATATCATTACATAAATAATATCTAAAAAATCTCTAGCCTTAAATAATATTATCTGATATCCAATATAAAACATTCTAATCTTTAGACGTATCCAGAATACATCTGTCCAATATCATAGTATAATGAAAACAATTACTGGAAATTTCATCTACTGAGCATGCGAATTCCATCATTTATCATACGATATATCATGTTGGTCACATTCCAAACATGTAAAGACCTTAATCATGTATTCTCTTACAAAATTAATACACATTTAACCTTAGTGAAAACATGAATTCTATCAAGAGTTAACTCTTTCCACATACCAAAATCCCAAAATTCCTATCCACTCAAACCATGATATTAATTTTTCCTTATATCAGTCATGAGCTCATTAATACTATCAAACATTTCATTATCTCTTTAACCCTTCATTATGTGCATATCATCTTATTTCCAAAAATATTTCAATCACTTTTTATGGTTACCGATACCATATAATTATTTAAAACCACAATGGACCAATACATAGATATTCCAATATACCATAAAAGTACCTCAACAACATTATTCCTGAATACCAATACATAAACACTTCAATACGTCCTCTTCAATGATTGACATGGAATAAGTCTTTCCTTGATTTATAAGTAACCTCTAAGGTCAGGGAATTGAGTTGGGTAATGCACATGTTCTCCACAGATAAGACATTGGACTCCATAACATTCTGTCACTCTATGACCATTTTCTCCACATAGATAACATATTTCCCTCCATTTGAGGTATTCCTCAAGGTTATTATTCCCTTCCTTATAAATATCAATCTTCCTTTCTCTATGCTCCTCACCATAAAAACATGCATAAAATTCCATCTTCCTCTTATTTGATGACTTAAGAATACAACTCAAGTTCACCTTGTTAATCATATATCGAGATGACTGATTCGGCATAATCACAATATCTTTCTCTCAAGGTGTTACCAAATTTCATTGATCATATTCACCAATTTTTCCATTGGAATCAATGTTAACTGAATTCCTTCTATTTCCCTCCATTGACTAGGACAAGAAACCATAGTGTAAGAAATAGTTAAAATATTGAGGAACCACATATTCATAAAAAGTCACTTATGTGATATATAACATATCAAAAATTCTTTAATCCATGACACATTAGGCTCACCCTAGATTATTCACGATCATAAACATAATTGTAGGACTCTAACCTATACATATACTTAACCTTAGGGACATCCCTAGACATACCTTAGAAATATTTGTACGGATCTCACTAAAGTTTTCATATCCTAGTTTCTAAAGGTTAACTAAACCTTTCCTCTGATACCAACTATAGAGACCCAAGATTGAAGTACATAGACAGTACATTACTTTTTTGAAATACTTAATACATAACAAAAACAAACACACAAGGACCATAATAGTTTAGTGTCTCTGGAAACTCAAAAAAATAATCTTCTAATCATTGTGAAAGATCTTCAACATCTCCCATAAAGATCTTCACCTTTTTTTTCTGAACTAAAACCTTTATTTATATCCTGGGGAATGTAAAACATAAAAATGGTGATCTCAAATGCTCATTAAGGGTAAACATAGAAAACATAAAACAATCCATAAACATTTGAATGTAAAAACATGAACATAAAATCTAATCATCAAAATCTTGAGTAAAGACATAAATCTTGGAAGTATGTAAGGCATATTTTATAAAGGAACATCAATAATGATAAAATAGCATGGGAATAAAACAATTAATTGTGGAAAACCATTACGCACATGATATGATTTCCATAGTAGCCAAGACATTGCTGCCAAGACCATCTTAGTGGACAATGTACCTTTCTGAATCGAGTTTAATCCTCGTTCCAGTCCTATAACACTGAACTTGATTAACTTACCATTCTTTCCATTTCTGTCTCATGATATATAAATCATTACCCAATGCATTTGAGTGAGTTATAGGTCCCACCCATCTCATATTAAAATCATTCTTACGTGTGCCACAACACAATCACAAATCATACATCATAACTCATCATAACATAATCCATATAAAACAAATGGATATAATTTCATCATAAGAAAAATGAAACCATGTAAATAATAGAGACATTATACTTGAAACATAAACATATTAAATAATGTCATCTTTATGGAAAATGGTTTTGCTAAAACACTTGAAATGAATTCTTGAGGAAAATATCCTTTCTTAATCAAAATCATTTTTTTCACAAAATGTCATGAAATTTTAAAAGAAAAGGATTTTGTTGAAAATAGTTATGAAATATTGTATATTAAGATTCATGAAAATAAGACATTATAAAACCATAAAAAATCCATTCATGCCGTATAAGTTAAAAAAACATTCTCCTCGTACTTTTGCCGGAAAAGTCAAATAGTTTCTTGTATGGTAAATAAAAGAAAGATTATTTCCATAACACAATGTAAAAGTCAAAGAGGGGTAAACATGAATTTAAAAATACATGGAAGAATATTAAACACTTTATGAAAAACATTTTTATGGACATGGATGAAAAATATAATCCAGTAAATACTTACGTATAAGAAATCTTGAATAAAAATGAGATTGAAAAATTATCACTTAACTTAGGTCTGATATGCTTCGTATGTATCTGAACCTCCTGTAAAATAATTTAAATAATGTAATTTACTTATTAATGAGTCATATTCATTGGTATGATATAATATATGGTTCACTTATGACTTTATATTACCCGTTATTTTGTAAATTCTATGATAAATCAGTGTTTTGGGTAAAATCGTTTTATTTATCGTACGTGTTTGGACTTGTTGTTATTGATATTATTATAACTTATATCATGATTAACATACTTAAAGAATTTAAATCATGATTTATATATCATATATATTCAGTATATATATATAATAGATAGATAAATGAAATTAAATACACCGTTCATGGAGACGGTAGGCCGTACGTATGCATGAATGTTGTTTTCCTTTACTTATTGACATGAATGGAAGTAAGTAGATGAAATATATATATATATACATAAATATAATAGCTTTATCATGTCTTATATTTCATTTTTATTCATTATATATACATTATAATCATTCTTGAGTGGTTAACATCGAGAATGAATCTCATCTCGTCGTCGAGACGGTAATCCGTACGTACGCACAAGCGACGATATCGTTCCCATAATTATTGAATTGAATTGGATTGGATGATATAATATTTCAGAATCAGTATTCTGTTATAATAACTATAAAATTTTATTATTTACACCATTATACCAATCCAAGTAAGGTGGCGGTGGAAAAACAGATTACACCATGGCGTGAAGACGGTATTATGTACGTACGCACGCGTGGTGAATTCATTTTCCATAGGATGGGTAGAAGGTGAAATGGGTTTGTTTCATATTTATAATAACATATCATTATATTATTGATACTTATGTTTTTACTTTATAAGTAAACAACTAAAGAATAAGAAGCTAAAGAAGAAAGAAACTTGAAAGAATCGGTAGAAGAGATTACCTCTTCTTCGACACACCCCATTTATACTTCCTCTTAAGGCACTAGAGTTGGTATTTTGAGGAGACAAGAACCTCTATAATGTTTCTAGGGAAGCTTATAAGGGAAATGGGTAGGGTTTGGTCGATCTTGAAGGCTCAAAATTATGTAAAGAGAAGAGGGATGAGGTGCCCTTTTATAAGGGAGGAGAGGGGCGCCATTGGAAAAACATAAAATATTATTTTATAATAAAATAATATTTGGTTTATAATATCTCCTAATTGATTTATTTCGAAGCTAAATTTGGGATGGGTCAAAATCCTCTCAACCAATAGGTTTTAGACAAGTTTATGTTACTATTTTAAACTTATCATTTAGATTTAACTATAAGTTAAATAATTTAACCTTTACCGTGTCTTCTTGTTTTCTTACACTATATGGTTAATAAACATACTATAAAAATCCAAAAGAATCCCAAGTGGTTAATTGTTAAAATATATAACCTTATATAAGTCATTTTTTGAAGCCTTATATTTTTAGGAATATAATATCAATTAATAATATAATATTTGTTTTACAAACTATTTTATGTTAATTTTGACACTATTTGGTAATTGATTTTTTTGAAAATCATAACAGCATGATTAGTTAGAAAAATGTTACTTTAATTAGTACTAACATGTCTTATTAACCTATAAAATTATTATAATTCATAAAAAGTCTTAAATTAAATTTATTTGGGTATTTATAACATCAATTATGTTAATATTTCATTAATAAGGTAATTACTGCATCATCATTGTTTCATAGAGAAATTTAATTATATAATATCTAAAAATTATAAATAAAATACTATTATGTAGGAAATATTTTTATATTTCTAGTAAATATTTATAGTTGAATTTATCTTATGTATAACCCTATATTAAATATATTTTATTTATTAAACATTGATTTTAACTCTTTCAACTCTTCATTGAATTAAAAAATAATAAATGTCTTATTCTAATCCAATGGACCTAAATAATAATATTATATTCCTAAGGTTGATTTTCGTCGAATTATACTTATCCAATAGAATTAGGACATGTGTTAGGGTAATAATAATATCATTTTTACCCTTAATTACCCTATTTACTTTTAACCGTGGTAAATAAAAGTAAAAAGTTATTATTCACCAAAAATTATTTTTATCTTATTGAACCAAATTTTAATTCTTGATAATAACCGTGTTTCTCGGATTTTCGAAATTACACTCACAGAAGCGGTAAAATTATGTTTTATGTAAATTTTCAAATTCTCCTAGGAGGTGGGTAAAAGACGATAAAAATTCAATAAAATTTTTATATATCTAAAACTATTATAAAATGAATCCAATGAATTACATTGAACTTATATATTTGTTATGTATCAATTTTTACCTAAAATAAATTTAAATAAAATAAATTATTATTTAAATAAAAATTCGGTTTTAACCAATAACTCAGTGTTTTTCACTATTCATCAAAACATGAATGTTTTCAGAAAAATACCAATAAATTACCCTAGGCTAATTTGGATATTCTGAATTCCAAAATGAAGTCCATTTTGAAAATTAAAATTTATAAAATTTCAAAAAGTGGGTATTTCTATTCATAACGGCTAGTATATATAATATTTTAATAACATATCTTTATTTAGTGAAACTCGGTATTGCGTACAACACACGCTATTGTGGAAGGTCACGATTGTGTGTAATGCAAGCCAAGTCAGGGTTGCGTGTAGTGCAAGATTCTTTTGTTGTTGAGTATAATAGAATCAAACCATATTTCATTTATACATTGAATATATATATATATATATACTCAATGTTTCATAGAATAACTTCTATCAAATGAACTTCAAATTGTGTGTAACACAATCCAAGATTAGTGTTTCATATACTACAAGCTAATACGGTGTTGCGTATAGCACAATACAATCTTGGTGTAGCGCAGAACACAAGACATCAAATAAATTAAAAAGAATACTTCTAATAAAATCTCAGGGTGTTACATCCTCCCCAACATATGTCATGATATCAGCACTCCACCTTTTTAGGGATGGTCGGCTAGCTATCCAATGCAAAGTTGCACAGACCTTGTACTGATGGCAATACTATACGCTCTCATTATTCAAATTCTGGTTATCTCTTCTTTTGTGAATTTTCATACCCTAAAATCTCATATAAAGCCTTATCCCTTGTAGTCTGACTGGTACATTTTCATTCATGTCACCCAAAGGCCTTGGTGTGGCCATAAGGCCTTAAGGTGGCGTGAATGCCTTAATAAACAACTGGCCCAAAGGCCTTGGTTAGCCCGAAATCCTTTCAAGCCCTTAGAACCAAAATGGTGGCCCAAAGACCCAGATGGATGAATAGTTCTAGCTGTTACAGTGCAGAACAGTGCCTACTACAGTACCCTGCAAATTCTCCTCCACCAAGATTTGATCTCAGGTCTCTTTGATGCACCTTTTGGGTCCTCACTAACTCGGATGAGGGTCATGTGCATGTTTTTGATGTTAAAACTAAATTTGAAATGAAAATAAATGATGAAACTTAAAATAATATGGAAATTTATGATACTGAGAAGGAAGATGAAGACATTGACATCGACAGCTATGAATATGAGGAAGAAGATGGATATTAAAATAGCTAAATGATTATTATAATCATATATAATAGTTATATTCAAATGTTTTCTCACAAAAATAATTTCATGTTTCAGATGGATGAAGATATGTATCCTTTGTTACAGGTGGATGATCTACCTTTAGACGAGTAGTAGGTCAGATCATCCGACCTTCGAGATGCTGGCTGTTCAGAGGCACTTGGAGGGGCATGGTCTTGCCCGATTGATTATTCTTGACCCTATCTCTGAGTGAAGTCCATATCTTGGGTTCGATGAATGCATGCAGAGGTATGTTTACCTGTTTATTTTAGATATTTTTCATTAATTTATTTAAATTCTAATTGTTTGATTAATTGTTCTTTTTTTTCTTAGTTTTACGCATATAGTTGTTGGATAGTGGAGCGTTATATTGCGCAATTAGCTTTCTGATGCATGGGTGTCAGTGGGTCAGATTCCCATTGATATACAACACTTCCTGTTCGAGCATTGGATGGTATGTAAATAAATATTCTTTATTTTGAAATTAATTTAACTAATAACATGATATAATAAATTATTTGTAGGTTTTATGATATCCCATTGATGAGAATGCATGAGGCTATCTGGAAGGAATGGTAGGGATCTATGGATCCGCATTGCAGTCAGTTTTACAATTTAAAAAGGAAAGAAATGTATAAAGAAAGAGGGACAGAGTTTGATGAGACATGTCCTGCCCACTGACCTGATTATATTTAATCTCAGGTTTGTGATGGATTATGTACACACTATTTGAGTAGATAGTTTTAGGGTAGATCATCAGTAGATTAGCAAAATCGAGGGAGATGGGTGGTGACACACCGAGCTGGTCGTCGTACATTCAGTACATATAAATAACAAATTGTAAGTGATTTTTTTAAATATTTTATATAAATTTAAATGTAAATGGTTTATTTTGTATTCATATAGGTATTCGTACAACCCGATATTATAGAATACGATGTTTATAGAAGGATGTATAGTAATCCCACCACTAGAGAGATTAGAGGTGCTCGCTAGTGTCAGATTGTGGTCAGTATAATTTCTTTTTGAGTTTTAAATTTTACTACAAATAATATTTTAATGATTTTAATTTTAAATTGCAATGGAAGGATTCATATGAGGCCATGACATCTCAGACACATGGAGAGAATCGAGTTGAGACCGATAGTCAGACTAGTGCCCCCCAATTTGATGAGTCATCATGGATGTAGCCAACCTAGTATGCCTTTGAGAAAGGCAGAGTTGTTGGTATCGGCTCTCGATTTACCCCTAAGGGTTTTTATGTCTCTTCTATGATGTTGGCATCTATATCGAGATGAGATTTCGGAGATTCTTCATCATATCATGCCCAGTATAAGGAGTGGCTTCAACCTCAGAGTTAGCTTATAGAGACTATGCATAAGGAGTAGGAGGAGATGCGTTAGTAGAAGCAGTAGGAGGAGGAAGAGTTCCCATGATAGCAGAAGAAAAAGGAGATGCAAGATGAGATGCATCGATGGCTGCATCAACAGGAGCAGGAGCAGATGGAGTACATGCGATTTCTGACTCGCAGTATAGGGATGGAGTTCCCCCCACCATCTTTTCCAGCTCCTCCAGACGACCCTCCCCCTCAGTGATGTATTTTTATTTTATAATGAAACATTTGAATTTATTTTTCTTGTAATATTAACTATTTAAAATTTTAAATTGTTCCTTTTTTATATTGTATCGAATATTACTGTTTTTATTATTTATTAAGTTTATTATTAAATTTATTATTTTATAAATTAATATATTTTTATTTTTTTGCAAATAATCAGGTTTTTATTATATTAATAATATTTATTTTATTATTTTATTAATATTTATAATAATATTATAATATTATTTAATTATTTTATAATTAATTTTATATTATGAATTTTAATATTATTAGATAATTTATATTAATATTATATTATTATTATTATTATTATATTTACTTTATAAATAATTCTATTGTACTAATATTAATATTATAATTTCATTTATATTAATATTATTTTATTATTATTAATATTATTTTATTTATTTTTAAAATTATTTACGATGGGCCCGTCATAAAAGGGTTTATTTTTTTTTATTCTCCGCAGTATTTGCTATGGTCCGTCGCAAAATGGTTTATTTTTTTAAAAACATTTTGCAGTATTTGTGATGTCCTGTCGAAAATACTAATTGTGATGGTCTGTCAAA
The DNA here is from genome assembly GCA_963277665.1 of Viscum album. NCBI lineage: Eukaryota > Viridiplantae > Streptophyta > Magnoliopsida > Santalales > Viscaceae > Viscum > Viscum album. The sequence goes on from OY728128.1 coordinate 2,112,501,776, forward strand.
AAAAGGTAAAAATTGGGAAAACTATTTGTGAATGGTGGTCGGCCCGTCGCAATTGAGTTTTTCAAATAATCACCAAACCTTTTTTGCGATAATTCCACTACCCTTTGAAAATATTAGCTTTTGCAACAGTTCATTTCCAAAGGTAGTTTTTGTGACTCCCTTTTCCACAACGGGCCATTTACGACAGGACCCCATCGCAAAAGGGCATTTGCAACGGGAACCCATCGCAAATGGACTGTCGCAATAGACCATTTTTTTAGTAGTGGAATATCTATTTGAGGTAACCCTTGATTCAAGATCACCAGTATTCATAGACATTTCCATCAAAGTCAGGTGTCTTCTGAAGAATCCAAGGATCATTTTAATTTACTCGTACCATCTTAAAGATCATTCCCTAAGACTGTGAGGTCTAGGAAAGGGTTGGCATAATAAAATATAAAAAACTAACTCTATAAAATTATTAGATAATTTTTAAAATGAATAGGCCCTGATAAAAATTGTTAGGTATGATAGGAAGATGACATATTGCCTAAATGGGTGAATAGACAAAATTAAAATTTCTTAAATGAATCAGTTAATGATTAAATGTAATTATTAAATTAAATTAACTGACTTAATTAGGATTGGAATAAAATAAAGAACACAATGATGTGTTTTATAGTTGTTTGTACCAAAGTGGGCCTAGTATATTCTTATACCTCTCAACTCGGTGAGAGATATAGTGTGCACTACCTAATTTTTAATGTTTAATCATAACCTGATTACAAACTAATTTTCTAGTGGAAGAATAACATAACACCTAACATTTTTATGGGGATTATCAACCCAATTACACCCCTAACTTTAGATACTAGGAGTCGCAACCAACATGATCCATAAATTAGAATTCGAGAGTCACAAGCCAAATAAAAACGAATTATTTTATTTGGAAAACCACAAATAGAAAGTGAGAGTGCATGTGAGAGGTGGGAAATACTGTTACAAACAAAAGAGACCAAAACAAATGAGATAGATAAGACAAACTAATTAGAGGTACTGGTTATTTAGTAAGGGATTGTCTCATCTCATCAAGACATTAGAAGTCTAAGAAGATTTAATTTATCTGTTGATAGATCGTCTCAATGAAGAAACAAAGTATTTCACGAGATTTTACAGGTTTTAGAACACTTTGAAAGTTTATAGGTTTATTCATTTATGAAAAAAATGTTTCAACGATGTTATCATTTGAATAAATCCCTAATCCTTAAAATAGAATATGTAAAAACTAACAAAACAATCTCCAATCAGGAAAAATAATTCAAATTCAAATTATATAATTATCGATAAGAGATAAAATTATCATCTAGAATAATCATAACAAATAATTTTTTGAATTCATAAGTTAAATACCAATTCAAATAAATTTTAATTACCCATTAAATATTTTAAGGATACTTCATAATAGTAATTCAAACTTATCCCATTAATTTCATTAGCAAATTTGACTAATTAAATTCAAATTTAAGAAGACATAAATTTAATATAGACCGTGAATATTTAAAAATTAAATTATAATGCATTAAATGATGAAAAAAATATTGACTTATTTATATTTCATTAAATATTAATTTATAAAACAATAACTCAAATAAATAAAATAAAAATATAAAAACATAAGTGTTAAAAAAACATGTTGTCTGTATTCACGTGACAAACACACAAGTTAATACATATTTTAAAACTGATTAAAATAATTTAAAATCACTTCATATGGATTTTAAATAATGTATATAAATTTTAGAAAATAATAAAATACATAATATAATTAAAATAATCATGAAATTAATTAAAGAGTAAAAAATAATGAAAAAAGAACATGTTGAAAATTACATATTAAAATTAAAAGCAACCCTATGTTGATCAAACCCTAATTTTGAAGGAACCCTACTTTTGATTAAATGTATAGTCGAGGAATCCTTCTTTTGAATCAAATTATGTTTAAAGAACCCTAATTTTTAAGGAACCCTACTTTCTATCAAAGCTTCATATGGTTTGTTTCAAAATATCATGAACATGATATAAATTTAAACTCCACAATAAGATAACTACATATGATTTATATGGTAAGTTCACTAAACATGAGGTAACTTCCACAATGTATGGTAGGTATGGAAATAGGAGGCATGGTAGGTTGGTTAGAAAATTCATAGTCACATCTACAACATGCAGTCAATACACACTTAAGATATTAAATATGTTAAAGGATTCATATGATAAGATAACAGCTTCAAGAATTAACTATATTAATACCTACAGTCACTTTTCCATGGGTTATGGTAGGTTGAAACAAATTTTCATAGTAGGTATCAAAATGGTTTCATGGTAGACTATAGAAATAGAGATAGAAACTAAAACAACATGATATCTAAATATTCAACCAAAATTTAACCCAAAAATACAATAGAATTAGAGAATGGTCCATAAAATTTAAATCTATATAATTTCATGATATTTCCCTCAGATGAAATAATGCTTCAACCCAATATCTATATCAATATTTATCATAAAAGCTGTGAAATATATGAAATAAAATCTGGAGAAAAAGGCTGAAATTATATCAAAACTTTGGTTAATTGTTTTGGTCTCAAAATGGAATTTCAGTCTTTCATTAAATTTAATTATAGGTAGATAATTTTATTATATTTCCACTCAATGAAAAGAATGAAATTCTGATATATATCTCTAGAGTTATCAATGAAAAATAGAAGAAAATATATTTTGTAAATTCTGAAATTATATAATTAGTGTATAAACTTTAGGATCTTTTTAGAGCATATAAACAATAAACTCCAACTTAATAGTATTTTAAGGAATTGTAAAAATATCTATTGGATATTCAATTGAACAAGCTGTGTGAATATTTAATCTATATAACTTAAGTTATAATATAATAACTAAAAAAAATTAAAAAAACTATAAACTGAAAATTATTAATACCACAAAAAAATGTAGCATTTTCAGAACAAAAGAAGAACATTCAAGAGATTTATTTTTTTCTTGTAGTTGTTGAATAAATGTTATGTAAAATTCTTATATTTCATATGGAATTTGATTTATAAATATCCAATCACCAAACTCAAGATATAATAAAAATACATTAAACTTGTAAAAACTAATTTCAATATAAAATAATGAGAGGGGTTGGAATATTTAAAAAAAAATATTAATTGAGAAAAAGAAAATCCCAATAGTTATGTGTTCACCTCTTGAAAATATTCCTTCAAATTAAATATTGTTATTATTAGAAAAACATCTTTTAATAGTTTAAGGTAACCCTCACAAAAATCATTGGGCATGAGAATGCTAATACAAGCACTAAAACCATTTCAAAAACAAATCATAGTAAAACAATTTGAATTATTAGATCAAAATAAAAAAATAACCTACCCACATTAGCTAATAATTTGATATCATCATGTAGAACTTGATTCCCAAACTACTAATACTAAGATTCATAGCCATACAAGGGCATATTTGTGACACTCATACATTGATTGTAGAAAAAAACCAGATGATAAAAAACTCAATTTTTAAAAAAAAAATGATGGAATGGATTTAAAATTAGGTTCCAACAACACTAAAGGATCCCATCACCAATTAAAACCAATTGTTTATTCTGCCATTAGAAAAATGAATAGCTATAAGGATAAACAACAATGATCCAATCCTTAAACAGTTAGACTATCTCAAACTCCCTTCACTTAAAGGGGGATAAGGGAATTACAATTATTCCAATTGAGGATCAAAAAAGGAGGTTATATCTCTTTACTAGAGAGAGTGTTTTATAGGTAGTAACCCCTACTTTTATAAAAATAGAAAATTTTAAATCTTATTCTATGATCCACCAAAGTTTTATCAAACTGTGAGTCCATTCTAACTCATGAAATCTATCTACCTATCTAGGATATAGAAAAATATTTTCCAAATATAGACTTATTCCCTTAGTATAGATTAAAACCATCCTCATTAATCAGAGGTTATTTACCCATCATAAGCACAGTGATCTAAGGAGACCTTATTATAAATTCACCACCACTCAAACCTATGATAGTATAACAGTACCAACCCCCCCCCCCAATAAATTAACATGTAGACAGCTTAGAAAGGTGGATTCTACACTACTTATGAGGGGAGGAACCACTAAAATCCCTAGAAATTCATCTACTAGAAAATGTCCCACAAGTCTTAGAAAATATTCTAGGTAGCACGGAATACAACAGGTATTTTTATAGCTCTTTCTAATTCCATTTACCAACTTGGACAATAGGTAAGATCATTGTAGTGTTCCCAGTGGAACATAAGGAGATATCAAAGGAAATTAAGAGTAAATCATATATATAAGAGGGATATATCACCTATCAATTTAAGGGATCCTAAACAAGAACATAATACATATTGAGAGACATGAACAATTTTTCATCCCATACTTATTACCTAACACATCTGGGTTGAGACATTCTAATGTATTCTGTATTTACAATGAAATTGATGGTAGAAATTGCAAAAGTACTACAACGTTATTATAAAATATTTGTTTTTACGAGTCATCATTTCCTCCCACCCACAACTAGAAGTGATTACCAAGATCCCTGGACAAATCCATTTCAATTAATAAATGGGAACATTCATCTTGTAACCCTAGAAAACCCAAAATATACCATCCTAACCTAAAACCATGGTCTAATAGAAATAATGGTTATCAAGTTTTGGAATCTTGTTTCCCATATAACTCTAATATACTAATGTTTAGTTTAGTGATGTATCACAGAAAATAAAAAATCATTCCATGATTTTACCCAAAACTTTGCCTCAATGTATTAACACTCATCAAGAAACCAATTAAGTGAGACCCATATACCAAAATGAGGTATTTAATCCCTCTACAACTTATGTAATATATATTATAAGTGTTCAATATTAATATGAAAAGCCTTGTTTGACAAATTAAGGTCTTGAATACTATAAATATTAGAAGGATAACACTTAAAATAGATTATTTTTAAATCAAAACGATCATTTGTATGTACCATTTTATCCTTTTATATTATCAATATTAGTTATGAGTTGAATTAATAATCAAGATATAACTGATAATGTTTTTTAGAATTATCTCATCACCCATGTGTATACTTAATAAAGTTTTGATTCTCAATGATATAATGTATGTGAAATATAACTATTAAAAAAATATTTTATAGTTATGTTTGAAATCCATGGCTAAAGTCCAATAAAACATGACATTAGATATTTTCATAGTTTGGACAATCATGACAGTATGCATCATTACTATAGATCTCAATATATTATGTAGCAACTCCAAGAATGGAGGTGAATCAGTGTGGCCCTTTTAGGAATTTATTATATCTTTTAAATTTACCTATTAAAATTGGAACCTCTATCTTAATTAATATGTATTGATCTTTATATGTGTTCCCAACACACATCACCACATAAAAATTAGTAAATAAACAAGTGATATGGTCATAATTTATTTTTACAAGGTTTAGTCCCAATCTGGGTATCTACTCCTTATTGTGTTCTGGTTGAGTTTTGAGGCACTAATTTTATTACTAAACAATTATAGTGATTAAAAATAGGTGAGAATGTCTCGTCCTTAATTCAACACTTATAAGGAGATGGAAGGTATAAGCCTTATCCCTTGTAAAGGTGTCAACCATAAACCAATGGTATCTCGTTATAGTAGTTATATCTAAATATAATTATATTCTACTGAATAGTTTGGATTATATTATGCTATATCCCTCTAGACATCAATGGTCCTCCAAATTCATCAATTAAACAGTATCTATAATACACTATGATTCCAATGCATCAACAATGATAGATCTTCATCCTCAGGAACATTCCTTTGACTTGGAATCTGTCTTCTGGTACTAGTACATCTTTTCAAATATGCCTCAAAATTATCAAACCATATATATAAAAGGTTTCTTTAAATTGTTTTTCCATCATTCCTTTTTAATATCCTTAACACACATATCATGAACAAGGAAGAAACAATATTGACCTTTATAAACTATTTTCTTATTCTTCTTCATCTTTTATGAAATGATATATCATAGGTCAAAACTTTTCTGCTATTTATCATCCTTCTTATTTCATATCTTCTACCCCCAATGAAAATATTTAAGCAGTATTAATGCCTCATAAAATTCCTTCTTATTATTATATTCTTCTTTATCCTCAACAAAAAAAATCTTTTATTAATGAATATCATCAAATTCTCTCATTCCTTTCTACTTAGACTATTTTATAGGAATTTAGTATCAATTTTTCTCATGTTAAATCTTCTTATTCTCATTTATATTCGCATAATCTTGTGAATATGTTTTACATAATTTGAATATTGAAAAATACATCAGTCTTGGTAGTGTGACCTTCTTCACAATTTTCGGTCATCAATTCTCATTAAATCCTTGTCAAATATATATTCATTTAATCTTCCAACAATATTTGAGATTTTTGTTCATAGAAACTTCCACAATATACACAAGAATTTAATTAATGATATTATGCATATTTATATATAAGAATTTCATTTCAGTATGAAAATTCTCTTCACAATTTATTCTAAGCATTATTCTTCTCCAAGACTTTCACAAATATCATTATAACCTTCTTATTTAATTCAAACCCCCCATTAACCTCCACTTAACTCATTTAGTACCTAAAATTTAAATTCTATAAGGAACATGTTTTTGATAGTTCTTTAATATTATATCCGAACCTATATTTGATTCTGACTTAATTCCAACTCAAGAATCATTAGATATATCAATTGCATCATACCATGTAACATTTCAACATTTTGATTCAATATATTTTACAAACATATAAACTAATATTCATCAATATATATAATGGTAGATATATTAAGTATAAATGATTCATAGAAACTCTAAGTTACATCTCATTGTTAAACCTATTCATAGGAACTACAAGATTCATCTAATTGTTATTCATTGGTCTTTCTTCTATCACCTAACAAATATTGATAGTAAACTTACTCATTAACAACAAATACATCCATCATAATTCATTAGGATGTTTAATCTTCCCCATTAATTTTTTTTTCAACATCCTCAACTACCTTATAAAAATTCATGTTGTAATTTCTTCACCAGTTATCCTTTTATCTACCCCTTATTAATAATAAATACAAAGGTATGAGGGTGATGGAAATACCCATTCATCTAATGCTTCGAACATGGCTTGAAATATCATTTCTCACCTCTATTCTACCCTTTATGAAGTTTAAATACATAATATATAATAAAAGGATGGAAATACATTTCAATTATTAATGATCCATAAATTAAATAACTATAAGTATACATGATCTATATTATAATAGAAAATAAGAGTGATTAATAAAAAATATATTTACTTATAAAACTATTCAATAGGTGAAACCAACTCCAGAATCTCTTTATAAGGGATTTTCAAGTATATTTTTTAATTAATTTATACCCTAGTGTGAAATTTAATTAATGCATTAAAAACATTCATGTTCATTCTCATTTATCCCCCTTCAATCTATCTTCTAATTTAACATATACTCTCCTTGAATGATATGGTTTTATTCAATTCAAAATAAGGATGATAAAGTGATTATTATACCTCAACTTTAGCCTTGTCCAGAAATTCTAGTTTCACATGAAATGATAATGTTTTTGTAGCTTCTCAATAATAGTACCCCTTATGTGATACATTATATAAATCTTCACCAAACTATTTTTTTCTTAAATGATCTCTCACAATCCTTTGATACACCTTTAAATATTTCAGAGAGGCAACATGATACCAGTCAAATCATTTCATGATGGATAGATTTTCATGTTCTTTAGATATAAAAAATTTTATCTATTCCTCCCCCTATATGAATCACCTTCAATTAATTATGTATAGAAACATAAAAACAGATGGGAAACAAATTAGGTTCATATATGTATTCTTAATATGAGTAGTAGGGATGACAATATGTTAAAAAACCTGAAACCCTTTTCTATAAACGTCAATTTGATGAGAAATATTTATTATTTAGCCTATTTTGATTTTATAGAATTGACCATTTGTGGAAAGCATGATATTATTATTACCTTATTCTTTAACCTTATATAGAACTTCCTTTTTCATGTTCACTAATAAAGCACATACATTATTTTTCTCATGTGTAGTTTTTTATTGTGACTTAAATATTTCTTTTCCTTTTCTCATCATATAATTATATACTAGTAGTAATGTAAATCATTTTTCTAGAGTGCATATATTTTTTTCACTATCCACAAAGTTCCTCTAAAAACATAAATCTAGGATTCTTTTTAAATTTCAATAATTCTTTGTCTGGGATGTCTTCGGCCAAAATAATACTCTTATTTATTTTTTATATTTATTATTTCCTTTGTTGTTACATATTACTTCTAATAAATTTGATATTCATGGCCATATTAAAAAGGTCTATGATGTATCCTTTTCTTCCATAGTTGAAGCATCTCTTATTTAGGGTAGTACAATCTTAATAATTCTTCATGGGTGTGTTTTGTTGAAAAAGATTCTTTTAATTATACCCCAATATTGAATTTCTTCCATTAACTCTTATTTTTTCATTCCTAATTTATTAGTTACTTAAATATTTATGATAGTATAAATTAAAATTAATTATTTTGAAGAAGTATTCAACATCATTATACCCTCACTTGTTACAAATTCCATAGAAGTTCTCCAAGCTTGAAAATCTACTTTTATAAAACAAATTTTCCTTTTTCTATTAATTTTTTCATGAACCCGTAGCTTTTATCATCACTTCAAGTATGATCACTCTTGGAAAATTCCTTCTAAAATATTCAATAATATAAAAGTTATACCATAATTAATTGGATTTGTTTCCAAAACTTCCACAAAACCAATAGTATCTAATAAGCCTAATTATTTTACCTTTAGTTGTAGTCTATCCAGATTCATTCCCTAGATGTTTTTAAAATAAAAAACTCTAATTTTGAGATTTATTTTGGGAAAAAATATTCCTTCATATTCTCACAACCATACTTTACATAGATGTGTGATTCTTAGAATTATTTTTCACCCATATTTTCCTATATTTTTATTTGTAACATGTAGTTATAGATGAAACAACATTAGCTCAAATAGATTTTTTAGGGGTAAGGGTCACCTATTTAATTTATAAAACATTAGATAAATCATTTGAGGAACTCAATACCTTATTTACATTAATATTGGTTTCATGGAAATAAGAAACTTTTTAAGAACTTTTATGGAATCACCTATTTTTTCAATAGTTTATGAAGATTCTACCCATGTTGATTCCAAATTTCTAATTTTGACTTCTAGTTCAAGACAAGTCATTTTGAGGATATTTTTCTCATCCTTGGTTGATCTCACATTTTCATTCCATTTTCTATTTATCATTAACATATTATCTTAATGAATTTTATTAATTTATTTTATTAATTTTTCATGATACTTTATCCTTTTTTATTTGATATATAATTATGAATTTTGACACTAATAATAAAATCCAATGTAAGAATATTATATTCTATGATTTTCATAGTAATATATTTTTCGCCACTTTATTTCTATAATTATCCTTCATCCATGGAATTCTTTTCTTAAAAAAGTAATAATTATTATTCCATAGGTTCAAAAAGTTGGGTGTGAGTTTTTTAATTTTATAATTGTTTAGAAAATGATTTCTCCAAATAAGTTTATTCTATCTCTATTAGTACTTTTTCATCATATTTTCCCTTAATAAACTCAAATATATAACTAAAAACTTCAATGGTAACATTATCTAAGTAATATTTAAATTTAGAGTAGTGGTCTTAAACTAATTCAATAAACTCACACTCTTTACTATCTAAACATAATTCTTCAATAGTATGTCTATCAATATAAATAGATTAATAAACACATTGATTACTTTCAAGTATTGTTCAATAATATTTCCCCTTTTAAGTATTTATAACCTTCTATTCCTCTCTTTTATTCTTGTTCTTTATTGTTTTTTCCAAAGCCTCTCTATCAATATTAACTTGTATAAAATTTGTATTATCTATCTAAGGGAACACTAAACAATTTTAAATTTCAACTTGATATATTTCTAATAAAAAAATCTAGTTATGAAACTATATACAATCATAAGGGACCTATATTATCTTTGATAACAGATGAAGTTTCAAATATATTGTGTAGTCACTCTAAAAGGGGGTTAAATCGGAGAGACCATTTTTTGATAAATTATTCTCACTTTTAGTTTCCCTATTAATATTCAAATCCGTAACTTGTTTAAGAAGTATGGGTATACTTGTGATTTCCCAAAATATACCACCACATGTAAATAGTAAATAAATAATATATAGTAACATGAAATATTTTTACACGCCATGATCCCAATATGGGTATATACTCTTTTCTGTGTTTGGTGAAATTTTTAGGATTCAAATTTTATCACTAATCAGTTTAATTATTTACATAAGGTGATAAGGTATCATCTTTAACGCAAAAAATTTAGTTTTTAGTAATGTTATCAAACTATAATGGTGTCTACTTATAAATCCAATAAAAATACATCATATATATATCCACAAACAATACTAATAAATTAACATGTAAATGGATATGACTAGAATTTTCTCATCTATAAAAATGGATAACACCCTACAGTTTGGTCAGGCTAGTAAAAACATTCAAGAGTTTTTTTTTAATAGACTATGCATTCGAGGAAAATCTAGAAGATATATTTTCTATAGTCCTACTATTTGGAAAACCCCACTACAAAAAAAGGCCTTAGTGGCTTTCTATTAGTGGAGGTTTACTAAAACCTCACTAATTTGTTTAATATTTGTTTAGTAGATGGTTTTAATAAACCATCGCTAAAGTGTGTTCTTTACAGTATTGACACTTCCCCCTGACCACCATGAGACCCCCCCCCCCCCCCAGACCCCCGAAGACCTAGATCACCCCCACTTCTCCTCCCGACCCTCGTGACCCCCTAAGACCCATGGTCGCCACCCCACCCCACCCCCCTTCACCACCCCCAACCTAGCTCGTCGCCCCTTCACCGATCTTGACCCTTGCCCGTCGCCCCTCAGCATACCTCGCTTCCCCTCAGCACGCCTCACCTCCCCTATTGGTAATGTGATTTTTTCTTTGTTTAATTTCTAAGTTATTATTACACTTATTCAAAAGTTTTTATGTGAGGATTTAGGTAGGATCATATTGAATCTACTTGCATTCTTACCCATTATATATATCCTATTTTTATAGGTTTGTAAGAGAGAGTTAGTGATTGGGTTTGGTGTTACTAGAACATCACATGGATCTTGTTTGTGTTTTTTTATAAATAGTAGTTTATTGTAATATAATTTAACAATATTGTTTTGAGAACATAGGTTATTTATAAAGAATAAAATTTCTGAAATTACATGTTTTTCTATTAAATAATTTTTATAGTAGTTATTTTCTACATGAAAAATATATTTTATTTGGTGTAAAACTCATGAAATTTATTTAATGTATTTAGTCATGGGTTATTGTGATTCTATAATGATGTTTATAAATTATGGAATGATTTTTTTTCAAGAAGTTGAAATTTAATTAATATAGTGTAAAAATATATTGGATGACATAGGGTTATTATTTATTAAAATGAAATATCTAAAACTAAGAGATAAAATGCAGTTGTTTTTTATAAATATTCCTGCTAGGATTTTTTATGTAATAATAGTTTATATAAAATAATTATTATCATTATTTTTTTTCAAAAATAAATTAACTATTTCAATACAATATAAATGTAATAATTATGATCATCATTTATTGAATCAGAAACAGGTATTTTTTATACTATGGCATTAATATTTTTATAATTTGAATGTCATCAATTAAGAAATATTAAAAGAGGAAATGCATTTGGAATTTACATTATATTACATGATTTGATCAATGATTTTGGATAGGCCTTGTGTTTGGTACCATGTTTATTTATATTCCATGTGTTTGATGGGGATATAATATCTTCCATGTGTTTTTTATAAAACATACATGAGCCATGTTTTTTGATACCATACTCTTTGGTGGGTGTTTGTATCATCCACCAACATTAGCTTATATTGGAATACAAGTTCTATGGGTGAATTGGTTTTTGAAAAATTCCTTGAAGATCATCTTTTTATGATTTCATTAAATAATTTAATAGCCTTTTACTATGATATATGATAAAATTAAAATTTGTCATTGTTTGGTTATTTAAGGGTTTATTGGAATTATTTCTTACACCATTTATATACAAAACTTGAGTTAATACATATTAAATTCATGGTGATGCAGGTAAGGGTAAAAACACTAAATAACTATGAGATGATTTTAGGAAACATCATTAAGTTGATTTTATATGTTTTTTATGTCATGTTGAGGGGTTTTATTATATTATATTCAAGCTATTTTAGTTTTTATATATGAAATTTTCAATTGGGATGAATTATATATATACACTAGATAAATTCTTAGTTTGAAAAAAATAGATTCAGTTTCATACATTGATTTATATTTTTATCTTTTATATGTGCTACTTATGATTATTGATTTTCTTACTTTACTATTTTACGATAGTGGATTATTGAAGGGAAGAACACTCCATGGATAATACGTTCCTACCCTCTAGGCTAGTCAGTAGCCTCTATCATTCAAATACTACATTCCCTAGGGAAAAATTGATTTATAATACCTCATGCCTATATAATATTAGAATAAAAAACATATAAATCATCAGAAATTATATATGTATTGTTTAGTATTTATTATATGAACATTTAATTGATTTTAAAAGTATATTATAGAGTTTTATTAAATTAGTATTATATTTATTCCTTCTTGAGGAACCAAATATGAACATGTTTTTCATAGGATAATTGATTCATTATCTTCTAAGTCGTGTTTTTCATCTCTTCATTAGCAACCACTTTCTCCAACCATAAATAGGGAAATTCTTTATCTTCCAAATTACCAACATCTATATACCACAAAAAAATAGAAAACAAATAATGCATGGAGAAAAAATTTAACTATCACCTAATTATTATCATTAGAAGGTAAACCCTAAAATATAGTCATTTTATTTATCCTCAGTCAATAGATATTTCAAAACCTATAAAAATACCAAATTCAAAGATTTGGAGTGATATTCCATTAAACAAAAAGACGATAATAATGATTGAGGTTTTAATGAGGTTATCCTACCATCTAGAAGTCTAAATAAATTAATGACTCATCAATAGACATTGAACCGTATTTTAGAAATATATAGAATGGGTATAAAAGGAAATATATTTTTAAAAAACCAAGTAAAATATAAAAAATGACCAAGCATGAAAGTGGTGGTTGGAGAAAGTGGACCCCCTAATGGACAGTAGTGGATCACCAAGGATTTTCCACGATCCACCCCATAACTCCACATTATGTTTCAACCCCCATTTATGTTCCATGATCCACCCCATATCTGAAAATTTTAATCACACGTAGGGTCACAACATTTTGATACCCATAACACTTCACCATGATACCCCATATGTTCTAAAATTCTTAATCCCAAACTGTACCCAACTCTTTGAATCCTAAATCGATGCCACTAATAATATACAAAGTAGGAAAAAATTATTAATATACACAATATTTAGTACTAACCCTATTATATATTTTTTGTGGATTGAATATTTTACATGAATTCCATAACAATATGGATTTAATAGGTTTTCCCACATTCTATAATTGAAAAAAATAAATAGAAATCAAAAAGGTATATTGACATAAATAATTTTCAGTGTTATTTCAGGATCTATTTTAATAAATTTAATATACATGATGTCATTTATGTTTGGATTTTCATGTATCATTTGAGACTGGAAAAACAAATACCTTACTTATAAGCATTGGATTCATCTACCCTAGCAATGAATCCTTTCCCCTGATGATTCTTAGCATGTTCTATATCTTTGTTCCACATGTGTTTTCTAAAGTAGTGAGTCATGTTTAAGGTAAGATGTTGTTTACATTTCATATTCCTAACTTCTATTCAATTATTATATGATTTATCAAGCCCTTACCTTAGTGATATCAAAGTTATGACACCATCAGTTTGTCCATCTATTTTGGTGTAGCACGACATACAAAAAACTACAGGGATGAGATTATTGTTCACGTCTTCTTTTATAGATATTTTTAATTTGCGTTCTTTGGTATTCTAGTGGTTGGGTTTATTATGTTCCATATGTATTTATATAAGAAAAAATTATTTAACATATTTATATATTTTTTTAACTAGTATTGTGAATCTCTTTTCCTATTTAGTAATAGTTATTTGTTTTAATTTTTTTTAATATTGTGTAGTCACATTGTGATATACATGGATAAAAGCTGGATCACATTACTGAGTAACACACCTCAGTATGTTAAGGGTTTGAATGAGTTTTATGATTTTTCAATTTCGAATTGATCCGTTGAAGGGAGAATAATATTTCTATGTCCTAAATGTAAATTTAGAAGATGGTTTAAGAGAGATGATGTTTATGGAAATTTAATATTGAATCAATTCCCTGGTCAATATTTATGTTGGATTTGGCATGAAGAATCAAACATTATAGAAAGATTAAGAACTGATTTCAATCCATAGAATGACCTCTCAACTTCGTCGACAATGGAAAATGAAATGAAAAACCTTATAAATGATGCATTTGGAACTGCAAGAGACCATCATCAATATCAAAACATATCAGAACAAATAGATGAGGGAGGTACAAATAGAAACGTGACAAGTGATGTTTCTGAGAATGTAGGATAACAATATCAAGAATGTAACATATCAGTGGATCATTCTATTGATTATGTGGAGACTAATGTAAGAGAAAACTTCACTGAGGAAAATATCTTTCATGATTTAGTTGATGATGGAAATCAAGATCTTTATACTGGATGTTTAAAATATTCAAAACATTCTTTTATGCTTAAGTTGTAACATATAAAATGTCTAAATTGAATTAAAAATAAGGCAATGTCCATGATATTAGAATTGTTGTGTGATGCATTTACTAAGGAAAACATCCCCAAGTATTTTTATGAAATGAAAAAAATTTGTTAACAGGTTTGGTCTGAATTATAAAAAAATATATTCATGTCCCAATGATTGTATGCTTTATTGGAGGGAGGATTCAAGTGGATAGGATTGAAAAAAAAATGTTACTCTTCTAGATGGTAGTCAATGTGTGATGTTGGAAGTCTGAATCAATATAATTTCATAAATAAGAAAAAAAGGAACACACCTACAAAGGTTTTGTGTTACTTTCCATTAAAGCCTCGATTGCAAGGATTATTCAAGTCATCGAAAACCGTTAAACACATGAAGTGAAATTCTATATATAATAACAATGATGGGTTAATGATACATCCACGAGATTCACAATCATGGATGAAATTTTATTCATTGCATCCATATTTCTCAGCTGATCCTAAGAATGTTTGATTGGGATTTTCTACAGATGGATTCAACCCATTTGGGACTTTGAGTACTAGTTATAGCATTTGGCCAGTTGTTTCGATCCCTTAAAATATGACTTCATGGATGTGTATGCGACAAAATTCTTTTATCATTTCTATGATTATTCTTGGAAAACAAATTCCAAGAATTTATATTGATGTATACTTGTAGCATTTAATTGAATAATTACAGGAGTTATGGAGAAATGGTGTTGAGACATTTGATTCTTCTTCTCAAACAATGTTCAAAATGCATGCTACTTTTATGTGGACCATCAGTGACATCCCTGGGCTTGGGAGTTTATCTAGTTGGAAAACTTATAGGGGTTTGTATTTTCCTATTCGTAACATTGATTTTGATCCCAAATGGCTACCTCACAGTAGAAAGTGGTGTTTCTTGTTCCATTGAATATTTCCCATTGCATCTCATAAATTTCAACTCAACAAATAAAAATTTAAAGGTTTCATTGATTGTAGACCTCCTCCAAAGTTGTTAACTGGTTCTGAAATATTTACACAACTTGGAAATGTTGAAATAGAATTTGGGATGGTTCTCCGTTAGAATGATAGTGGGAAATGGGTTTGAAGTGCATTGTCAAGCAAAATGGGAACACAACAATGGACGAAAAAAATTATATTCTTTAAACTTCCGTATTGGGAATTTAATTTGTTGCGGAATAATCTTTATGTGATGCATATTGATAAGAATTTATGTGACAATTTTATTTTCACATTTCATAATGAGTATGGAAAGTCAACGGATCGTCTCAATGCATGCAAAGACTTATAAGTGATGAACGTAAAATGTGATCTCTGACCAGATGAGAATGAAAAGTATGTTCTGGAAATTGTTGCAATGAAAACTAGGGATAATGATACATTCCTTGGAATTTTAAAGAATTTGAAGGTATATGATGGGTATTCAAGTAACATCTCGAGGTTGGTTGACTTAAATAATCATAAGTTACATGGATTGAAAAGTCACAATTCACATATTTTGTTACAATAGTTACTACCTTTGGCATTGCATACATTATTACCTGAAAAAATTACTGCTATTGTACTCCAATTATTCACATTTTTTAGAAAACTATGCGAGAAATCTCTACATCCATTTCAGCTTGACAACCTCTAGTAGAGGTTTGTATTGACCCTTTGTGAAATAGAGATGATATTTCCTCCATCATTTTTTACTATCATGATGCATTTAACTGTGCATTTGGTTGAGGAGGCTAAATTAGGAGGCCCTATTCATTATAGATGGATGTATCCAATTGAGAGGTACTTTATTTATATGTTTTTTAGTTAAGTAAACAATTTTTGGGACTTAATTAAAAGCATAGTTATGTTTATTTTATTTCATAGATATCTTGGACATTTGAAATCATACGTGAGAAATAAAGCTCAACCAAAAGGCTCTATTGCTGAAGGCTATTTGGATGAGGAGTGTCTTACCTTTTGTTCTAGAAACTTGGATGATATTGAGACAAGATTTTATCTAGTTGGACGTGTTGAAAACACATTGAATCAATCTCAAATACATCAGAAATCAAAAATATTTCTTGTTATTGGCCGATAAATTGGGAGGACCTCAAATGTGACACTGACAAAATTGGAATTATTACAGGAACATAGATATTTGATGCTGAATAGTGAAATTGTAGATCAATTTATTGATGATTTGAGGATACAAACAAAGAGACTAATGAGAGGTCGAACATGAAATGAGAAAGATATAATGAAATCTGTTAATAAAGAGCCTGTAGAATGGTTTTCACAACGTGAAAGTTCAAAAATATTGCAATAAATACTAATATAAGTTTGACACATGTATTTTGTAAATATAATAAAGTACATTAATTTTTTTAGATCATGAATACTGATACTCGAGAAGATTTTTGAGAAGATTTGAAGTTTCATGCTCGAGATCCTCTAAAACAAGTTAGAAAGTTTCACACTTATAATGTGATTTCATATAGTCGATCGAGAAGAGGGTATAAAAACAAAAAATAGTGGTATATTTACATTTTCTAATGAAGGATACTAAGGAAAGATGATTGATATTATTGAATTAAACTAACAAGTGAATTTTTTAGTTGTTTAATTCAAATTCAATTGGGTTGATATTATCAAAGGTGTTGAAAGAGAATCCTTGGAATTTAATTTTGTGAACTTCTCTTTCTTGATGGATGTTGGTGATTATAAACTATTGAGTCAATAAAGCTTCCCTAGATATTTTCCATTCCTTTATATTTTGAAAATCACAAACACTCTATCTCATGGAAAATTCTATTTCTCCTAATATTTTCTTTAATAAAAAAAATATCCTTCCCCAAGGAAATTTTCTCCTTATTTTTGTTTTCATTGTTTATGATATAGTTTCTATAAATCTAAATCATTTTATTTCTAAGTGTAGAATTCAGTTTCATATCTAAAACCTCATAATCCTATAAATACTTAGATATAGAGTATTCGATTTTCAGGATCCGAATTCGGTTCCAAATTCTATGAATTAAGACTCCAAATTCTCTGAAATTCAAACTCTAAATTATCTAAAATTCAGACTCCAAATTCTCGGAAATTTAGACTATAAATTCTCTAAAATTCAGACTCTGAATTCTCTAAAATTCAAACTCTGAATTTTCTGCAATTTAGACTCTGAATTCTCTAAAATTCAAACTCTAAATTCTCTGAATTCAAATTCCAAATTATCTGAAATTCAGACTCTGAATTCTCTGAATTCGGACTCCAAATTCTCAGAAATTTAAAATCCGAATTCTCTAAAATTCAGACTCTGAATTCTCTGAAATTCAGACTCTGAATTCTCTAAAATATAGACTCTGAATTCCTTAGAATTTAGATTCTGAATTCCTTAAAATTGAGACTCTGAATTCATTAAAATTCAGATTCCTGATTCATTTGAATTTAGACACTGAAGTCTATAGAATTCTGATTCAAAATTCCTCAAAAAATAGAATCTTAATATCCATGTAATACAGACTCCGAATGTTTATTTTCTTATACTTCAAACATTATTTCTCCTTATGCTCTAGAAAAACATATTTGATTAAGCAACCATATTTTTCTTACCATTGTTATAGTTAGGTTACGATGTCATACAATCTTTTTCTAACCAACAATTGTTTGAGTGAAACGTGTATAGATCCCCCGATATTCATGTAAAAATATAACTATTGGAGGAGGGAGCCAACCATTGGAGAAGTTCTTATAAATAGGAGGTCATTTGAATGAGCTACATACATGATGACTGATCTATAACTCTATAGACTGCATACTGTTGAAGTGATTTCTAGAGAGAGAGAAAATCATGCCTGGTGCATACTGAACAACTTGTTCAGCTTGCTTCATATGACTCTAATTATTGTTGAGTGCAATCAAGGGCTTCTAAGGATAGTAAGACAGAGGTACCGACTACCTTAAATTTTGAGGACATCCTTGGTTAGGAAGACAGTGGTTCTAACTACCTTGAAGTTCGAGGGCTTATAGGGATAGCAATACAGATTATGATATTCTTATCGAGGGCTTACACTGGTGTGGGTAAGACATACTTTATTGAAAGTAAAATCAAGGGAATTTTATCCAAGTTTTTTTGATACCCTACTATTTGGGATAAAATATTTCACACTTGTTACTTTTTTTTCAAGTTTATTTTCCACTACATTTTGAATAATAAGGAAAGTATAACTATTTTATAATTTATTGTATTTGTATTCTCTAATTAATAATATTCTATACTCTTTAAGGTAGAATATTTTTCTTGTAAGCTTTTCTTAAGTTTCATTTCTGGAACCATATTTTTGGAACCTAGAAACGTTTGTAGAACTAAGAGGTATTGTGAATTTACCTTGTTTAAGCTTGTTAAACATAGATTTCCTTAAGGTTAAAAATTAAATTTTTATATCCTCCTATAATGGCCCGAAGGCATTCATTTTTATTTATTTTTGATCATCCACCTTTCAAGGGGTGAGTTGTAACCCTTACAATCCCCGTAAGCATAATTATTACATGGATCATAGGCCTTATCGTAATTCATTGCTTGTAGCCTTCAAACATTACATATAACCCAGACTAACTACTTGAAACTGCTCCTCCCCAGCATCTTCATCGTGAAATCAGCTCTCCACCTTCGCATGGCTGTTCGACTAGGCTTTTCCGTGCATGCACAGGCTTGTCCCGATGGTAGGTATCATACCCTCTCATTCTTGCAATTTGTTTAGTATCTTTTATGGGGAAAGCTTCTTTCCCCTCCTCATTCTCAAGCTAGTTTTTTGTAGGTTGTCTAGTTTTCATCTACACTTAAGGTGGCCTGAAGGCATTGTGGTGGCCCAAAGGCCTTACTGACCCGAAGGCCTAGTGGGCCCAAAGGCCTTAAAGGAATTGGGGACCAAATTGGTGGCCCAAAGTCCCAAACGAGGGAATATTCTCAGCTGCTACAGTGCCAAATAGTTCCTGTTACAATTCCTGCTATAGAACTGGCTATAGATCTGTATAGTTTCTACTACAGTTCCTACTACAGTACTACTACAGCACCCAGAAATTAACCTCCACCAAGATTTGATCCTAGGTCTCTTGGATGCACTTAAGGAGTCCTCACCAACTGGGCTGAGTATCTACATCATATTTCGATCCTATATGATCTTCATGATCCATATATCTTATCATCGCAAGAAAAAATTGTATATTATGTGAATGATGTTGTGGATGAAGGATGGAGTGTAGTTTCTCATGTAATACAAAGAGATTTTTATGATATGGGTGATGAAGTGGATGATTTGACCTCTAAAATTGAATCTCATCAAAAAAGAAAGTAGAATTATTTTTCCATCATGATATTGAAAATAATAGTCTAGCAAGGATGAATGAAGTGGATGAAGAAATAGAGCAGGAAACTGACTTGATTGAAGGGGAAAATGATTGTATGTATAGTTATTTACTCATTCAGTAACCACTTATTTTATTTTTATAGTCATTCATTATCATTGTTATATATATATATATATATTGTTAATACTGGGCATCTATTGTGATTTTAAAAAAATAATTTGCATACCTTTTTTGAAATATATGTTCTGAATTTAATTTTATTTGATTAAATGACAGGTCTGCAATGGATTAAGGGATACATGGTTTCATCCACTACTGTGACAGATGACAATCCATCTGTCTCTATCCCTACGGCATCAGAGCCACCATCTGCCTGCCCCCATACACCATCTCCCCTTGCACCATCTCTCACACCCTCTGTGATCATCCCTTTAGAATTTGAGTCATCGACTCCCCCTTCAGCAGCCTCCACAGTGGGGTGGCAGCACGCCACTTCTAGTTCATCACAGGCATACTTTAGGGTCACTGTTATAGGTACAAATTTTAATACAAATAAATTTATTTCTATTTTCTTATACTAATTGTTTGTTCATTAATGATTAAAAAATGAAACTGTGGAGAAAAATATAAAATGTTTATATGTGTGGAATATGAATGGAGAGAAGATAATTGTCCCATTTGATTCATATGGGGTCCGTACGGATGATGCCGTGGGATTACTTTTCGAAATTCCAGGCCATCTGGAAGTAGAGCCCATTTCCATTCTTATTTCTTATGATTATTGGAGACATATGCCTCCAAGATGGAAAAATGAATATTTTTATTCCCAACTAAAGGTAATTTTAATACATTATGGTGTAATTGAATTTCATGTTATTAATATGTTCAAAATAAATTTTTTTAAACAGATATATTTTCACTTTACAGTTGCTGATGTGATAGCACAAAAGTGGATGTTGAAAAATATTGGCAAGAAATGGAAAGACTTCAAATGGATATTGTGGAGTGATTTCAATGATAATTAATTAACTATCCAAAACATGTATGAGAAACTACCCAATAGGGTGCCCAAAAAATAGTGGAATGTTTTTGTTGACAGACATTGTGATAAAAAGTAGTTGGTATTTAAATATATATTATTATATTAACCTAATTTTACATTTATACATGCATATGAAGAGGATATGAAATTTAATACATTACTATTAAATTTTATTTTATTTATTTCAGGATCTCTCAAGAAATAATACATCATGTCGGGCTAAGAAAGTCATCCCTCACACTGCAGGGTCAAAAAGCTATACTAGAAGTCGATCAACTCTGCTAACATTTTCATTAGTTTAAATATTTATAAGACAATATTAACTATTTAATATATTAAAATAGTGATTTATCTTTGTTTAAAGTAGTTACAGTGTTTTGGGCATAAATCCCAAACTAAAGTATCGTTGGATGTTTACAAAAAATCTGATGGAAATTTTGTTAATGAGCCTGCCAAAGATGTTGGGGTATGAACTCATTTTTTTCATTATCATAACTTATTGCCTTTTTTTACTATGTTAATATATATTGATATTTTATTTATAGGTAAAAATTAAAGAACAATGGGATGCTAATCCTGGGCAGTCCTACTCAGTCTCCTAGGATGACCCGGTCACTAAAGTCCTTGGGAAGGAGAATCCTGGTAGAGTGTGTGAGATGGGTTTTGGACTAGTACCATATGAGGTCTTTGACAGGACACCAGGGTTTGAAACTGTATCTACTCTGGGTTGTATTAGTTCCATACTCGGAGATGCTTAGAGAGTGATTGGTTCTCTACAAAACACAGTCCAAGACCAGGGGGATTAGATATCTTCTTTGTAGAAAGAGTTGACTGATTTACGTCAGCAGATGAGTAGATATACCCCTGGTGGTATTTCATCAACTGGTTGTGAGTAGTTAAATCACAAAAATTCAAAATAATTTATTTTTTAAACTATTTTTGGTTATAATTTTAAATATAAATATGAAAAACTATTTATTTTTCAATATAATGTTCTTACAGGTGGTAGTAGGAAGTGGAGACGGAGGTGGGGAGGGTGCTGATATGTGTTCATCAGTGAACAATGATTAGTTGTATTGTTGATATGTTGGAAAAATATGGTAATAGTCAGTTTGTATATGTATCATGTGTGGGACATAGTTTCCACCAAACATTTTAATGACCTAACATTTTATTGATTTCTCATTTTTCCTTTTATGTATTTTATTGATTTCTGATGGTTCCTTTTATGTCTTGATTTTTTGAGTGTGGTATGCACCATATATGTCAATTCTTTATTGTGATGATTCATTTTTTATGATTCATTTTTCCTAATTTTATTAGGCTTGTCAGACCTGGGTGAACATCGCACTTCAAAACATTATATAATCTCTTAAACACATCTCTCAGGGAATATGTGACCATTACCATGCTACAAACTATAAACACACCATGTTTATCAAAATGAAATCCAGAAATAGTTTCACATTCTTCCAACCTATCACACATCCTGATACATTCTAGAACAGTATTCTAACTTGTCTTTACTTGTTTAAACAATGAAGACATTATCTCTAAGGATACCCACATTGATTACCCTAAACCCTCAACTACACACACCAACTAGTTTTACATTGAAGATAAGATATTCTATTCAACTAATGAAATCAGTTCTCCCATATTTTTAATTTTCTATCCCAATGCATTTACCACTACATTTCCATTTCTAACATTTAAAAATATTGAACATCAAAACTTTCTACTTTCCCAGGTATTCATTATACTCTTGGTCTTTTCTACATTCCATAAGACTCATTTCTCCACATTATTCCTTATTTGAATATGAGATTCTATCAAATTTTCAATGAATTAATAATCTCATTTGGTAAATTGTGTGCTAACAATTATTTTTCCCTTTATTTCGAGACACATATATTTGAAGGTAAATGATTTATGATCATCTCTAACTGTGTTCCAACCATACCCCACTTAGTATCCTTCATCAACCAAGACATGTGGTTTTATAGGGAGAACCAAACGGTTTCCCATGACCATGTTCCTATCATGCAACCATTTAAGGTCCTCTATAAAGATTAAAAACCAAAAACAAATAGCCTAAGAATTTATCGAATAAAATAGTATCTCAGAAACAATTAAAGGGTAGAATGTAAGGCTTAAGGACCCTAGAAAAATTCAAGTCATTATAATTTCCCCCTCTGATGAGTGATTAAATGCTTATTGATCTAGTAAAATCCCACAAATTCCTCTAAAATCATGAATAACCCACAATTACTACCTCCCATCCTAATGCTAACATATTAGTGAAACATCCAACCATAAAGACCATCAAAATGTGTCATTTGAATTGAATTCTGGTTTTATTTATATGTGAACTAAACCAAGGATTGGATATCAACCCATGTTCCCCTAAAGTATAATATGATGAAAATCATTTTTCAATGTAATTTTGGTTATAATTGGTTTCCAAAATAATAAATTCTGAATTTTTTACTACTATATTCTTAATTATAATTTTATGGAAATAAATTGATGCTTAATGAATGTTTATGTAAATTTTTTATAAATATGTAAATGGAATTGGATAAAGATAATAAAGTTGAAAATTCATGTTGTCTTTAATATTAGAGGCATATTATTGTGAATTTATTATTTAAATTTTATTTAAATGGGAATATTTGATGGTGGACATTCTAGTTAATTTATATTTTCATTATTAGTAACACATCATAAATAAATCGATTAATCCAAGACTATAATTGAATAATTATTTTGATATAGATAAATATATGGTGTTGAGTAAGCCCATTTTCTTATGATGGATGGATTGTTATTTTTGGGACTAGATTCCATATTGACTCTATTTGATGTTTTTTGTATTTTTATTTCTCTGGATGTAGGCCATTATATATTATGTTATGTGATATTATGATGGCCATTGTTTGATGAGGTATGGGTAAGAAGGCCTGGGCTTTTAGAGTAGTCATCACCAATGATAGTGGGATGTATGCTGATATGAATGGTTATGTTAGGGTTGGAACTAGTATATATAGAATAGGTTGATCTTAGGTTTGGCATTGTTTTAATGAAATATGACATATATGCTTGTTTATAAAATTTTTTAAAGGTATAATGGCCATGTGATATGTTTATCTGCATTACTTTACCCACTGAATGATGCATTTGGTTGTGTTTAGTTAAGAAACTATTTTCATATTGACTGTAGTATGTATTCTTTTGGTCTTTTGGTATTCTTGGGATGGTGTTTTTCCGGTCACTAGTACATAGGCTGCAGAAAATGTTTCTTTTTATTTGTAAATCTGTTTTTGGCGACAGTTTTAACTGACACTAACTATAATAGGTATATTTAGCGGTGGTTAAAATCACCTCAATCATGTCCCATATCCCGTGCACATCTATTTTTGGTTATAATGTTTTTAGCGGTGGTTTTTCTGGCTAGGGGATTACTTTTTTTCAAGGTGGCTTTAACTGCCGATAAAAAAAGTAATCCCATGACCAGAAAAACTGTCGCTAAAAACATTATAACCACCATGAAATGTGCCAACAATGACGGTTCCCATAAATAGTGGATAAATTGCTTTAATCGCCGCCAATAGTTTTCTAACACACAATTTAACGACGGTTTTTGGAAACTACCGTAGAGGCATATAGTGGCGGTTTAAACCACCTCCATATCCAAAAATAACCGCCACCAAATTGTAATTTTCTTGTAGTTCCCCTTATGAAATTTAGATTAAAATAGATTCTAATAGAGTAGCTAAAATAATCCAATAAGTATAATGATGTGGTTGGATCTTTTTACTTTTCAAAGGGGTCTTATTCATGATTTTACAAAGACTTTAGACTATCATTCCCATATAAGGATAAGATGTATGGGGTCATCCAGTTGATATAGATTGAAAAGTTAAATAAATGGGAAAATATTTTAGTGGAGGTGGACTCTAACTTTATTTTTCATTCTGTTAAGTTCAAAATTGATTTTCTTTGTTTGATATTTAGAGCATCATGGGAGGAATACATGGATTACTATAAGAAGATTGAGTTTGTGGTATCACATACTTATAGGGAGGGTAATAGAGTTTCTAATATATTGGATAATATAGGTTTATGATAGGGAATATATTTTTATTTATTGATAAATTTGGATGGTGTTATTCTTCAACATTTGTAAAACTCATTATTTTTACTCTTTATAAAAACATTATTCCTTATATCTTTGATATAAAGTGATATTTTTTTAAAATTAACTCGTTAAATGTATATATATATAAATATATATATATATATACAGTGTGTGTGTGTGTGTGTCTTAATTATTTTTGTTTTTGTTTATGTGTGTTTAATTTTATTTTCAATTATAATTTAATACTAAAATTTAAAACAAAATTTTCAATGTAAATATATATAAATATTTATGTTTTTATATGTTTGTGTGATATATTTTTATATTTTAATTTTAATTTTAATTTGGTAATATATTTTAAATAAAAATTAAGTATTTAAATATTAGAATTATAAATATATAAATGTGTATGTTTTCTATTATATATTATTTTTTTCCAAATTTAGTGTATAAATGAATTCATAGTGACCTACAAGTGAGGAGTTCAAATCTCTTCCACTTGAAATATTTTTATTATTTATGTATGGTTACAGTTTTCTCAAACCACGATAGTAGTCTAAACAATGATCATAGTTTGTGGAAACCATTACCATATGTACTTTAATGGTCATGGTTTTTCAAAATTGTTGCAATATGATAACCTATATTTATGGTTTGGATAAACTATTATTACATCTTAGCCTATAGTCACATTTTGGGAAATCATAGAAAAACAACAATGATTATATGTTATTTTTCTAGTAGTAGAAAAATATTTTTTTCTGCCCTATATATATCAAATTTAATACATCTCTCATATCATTGAGTAAAATGAACATATGAATATATTCAATTTATTGATCATTTTCATTCACTTTCTTATTATAAATCAAAATATGATCAACATGTATAATTAAACCCACATGTGGATAATTTCTAATATAGCTTCAATTCCTAACCTATGCATAATTTGTAACATTCCCATTGAATAATTGTTTTTCGTGAATTCCAAAATGACATGGGATAGAGGAGAGTTCAAAAATGTTATCATGGAGAGCTTACCCAAATACTTTTAGTTGAAGGATACATGAATAACATTACACCATAAATACTTCAAAGGTAAAAATGGGAAAATCTATACAACCTTCGTTCATGTTTTAATGACTTGTTCTGCCACTAATCATATAATCCAAAGTAAGATGCCACATGACCTCATGAACACTCCCTGATCAACATAGGCTAGATATTGGCACTATGTGTTTGATCTTAATTCATAGTGGAGTGATTTATGTTTTATATCATAACCCAAAGTAACAAGAATAATCATAATCATCAATAAAAACCCAATGTATATGACCAAAATAAATATAATTACAATAGAGGACTAGCCCCAAAACATATATATATATATATATTTAAAAGTGAAAAATACGTATACCATGAAAAATCATATCAGGTATATATCATATGAAACTCATGTATAGTGATCTTAAAGATAGTCATAATTACAGTATCATCCAAAAAAAAAACAAAATACTCTAGTTTTGTAATCCTTTGATCAAACATGACCCCAATCCTTGATTTCATCATCAATAACCACCATCACTCATCATAAGTGTAACATATTGAGTTGGGTGACACTAAATTGTGCCCTAAGACAGTGGATCACATGGCCTCAATCATGCCTCCCTATATGTCAGATGTTGCTGACTGATAGCAAGGTCCTATGGTGTGTATATGGGGAGACTATTACCTCATGTCAGAGTGTAACACAATTGAATAATAATAAAAATCAATAGAGGAAGTATTAAATCAACCAGATAGAATATAAACATCTAAGACAAGAATATATAAACAATTCCATGGAAATATCATATATAAAATTATTTTTCATTTCATGTCTCTACAAAGCTGGAAAAAAGGTATACAATCGTCAGTACAATACATGTATCAAAATACCAAAAAGATCAAAAAGGAACTATCCCAGTTAGTACCAA
This sequence comes from Viscum album, assembly GCA_963277665.1. Lineage (NCBI taxonomy): Eukaryota > Viridiplantae > Streptophyta > Magnoliopsida > Santalales > Viscaceae > Viscum > Viscum album. Next base: position 2,112,529,386 of record OY728128.1, read on the forward strand.
GAGCATAGCTTGGTCCTATTCTCCGCTACTCAAAAAGAATGATCAAATTAAGAATCATATTATGGGTGTTTTCCTTTGTTCCTACCTTCATCCATATAGTTTTTCTGGTCACCCAATGGAATCCCAAATAGGGTGTGATATAACACTTAGTAGGCCACCACCAATGGTGTCTATAACAAATCCAGGATGTGTATAACAATATAAACAATGCTCAATATATACAACAGTTATAGTAGGCATGAAAGTAATGTTCTCATGGAATATGTGATAACTATAAAGTTATAATTTTCATCCAAACAAGGATCCCTACAAACAATATTCAGGCTTCCATAAACAAGGGTAGTTCTAAAAACATAAATAAACAAACTGCATTGTCTAGTCTAACAACTGTAATATGATACCCATACCAAGGCTATTTTTAATCATAGAAAAATATCCACCATGACTTCACCATATAACCAAGTGTAAAATACCAATCATGGCCACACCATATAATCATAAGTGTCCAATGGACATTCCGTGTAATCAAATGTTTTCAATACATGATGAGTCAGATCCAAGGTATAGAGGACCAAGTCATCCACGTCGAGTCCCAGGATCATCTTGATGAGAACTCGGTAAAGACTTCGGTGGGGTCTAAGTACAATTTCAACATACCATGTCTAATACGATCCTAAGAAAGCCATATCCAAGGGTAATAAGGCTTGAGGCATCCTACAGAATTTGGATCCAAGGAGTAAACAAGTTCAAGAAATACACTACTCTAATCAAGATCCATGGGTGAAACGTTCATGGATTCCTATGGAATTAAGATACAGGATATAAAAACTAAGTCATCCACAATCATAATTATTTCACCATTTCATTTATTTATCATTTCATAATTAATCAAATTCCCTGATTCCTCTAACTAAATTCCAAAATGGCTATTAAATCCATTTAAAAAATTAAACAATTTTCATCATGTAAACACATGAAAAAGGATGCATCAAATATATCTTATCATCACAGTTCCATTAAATTCAATTTAAAAAGGCTCCCCTAGCAATGCGAGCAGCCACACACCCCGTGGGGTGGTAGAAAGTAAGGCAGATACAAGGGAACACTCTATGGGTGGCCTAAGTTGGGGCTAAAAACCTCTAACAATCTCAATAGAGCTAGTGGGAATCCAAAAGAAGTTGCAATTCATCAAATTCAACCAATAAATTAATTAAAGGGGAACCAATGTAAATTACAACATGTTGTACAATATCAACTTTTCTTATAAAATACAAAACCCTTAGGCGGAGGTATAGACCACCTACCGTAGGTCTGTAGTAAAGAAAACATATAGTATTGATATTTGATTTGGTCCAGATGAAGAGAAAAATTAAGAATAGATGAAAATACTAAAAATATGTTATAATATCTTCAACCTAAATAAATCCATCAATAATAATTAAAATTAATAATGACACAAGTGGAATAAAGGACTCATCAGCATTAATCCAATAAGACCTATGGTTTTTGATTCTGAGTTTGGGTGATGAAACCACGCCAAATCCTAGGATTTTGCTTTAAAAGGATCTCCAAAATGAGATTTTTTGTCCAATTGAGGAAAATAGAAAAAATATTTAGTTTTTAAAATATTTTAAGGGGAAATGGGAATTTCCACAAGAAACACTGGGCCGCATTGTTTTTCCGCACAGTTTTTGAAACCAGGCAACAATAGTTCACCATTCACAATGCTAGGGAGGCTCGCATGGATTCCTAAGAACTATTTAGAAAACTATTTTCAAACCATGTCTCTTCCTCTATAAAAAAATTAGAGCCCCCTATAGGGGTGTGCGCCTAATTTTTCATGGTTTTGTAAAACCATTCAACCTCTTACACCCCTCTGTTATTCCCAACATGATTATAAGTAACCATGCGGCATGTCCATCTTGGTTTCTTCTAACCATGTGGCCTATATTTTTTCCCAAAATGTGGGGATCTGGGATCTGAAAAAGCCTTGGACACCACCAATACACCAATTATCTCATTTCACACTTACATTAGGCCACGAACAATAATTTAAACTAAAAAACAAAATATTAATACATCATAGGAAAACTGGGGATCTTATAATATCCCCCCCCCCTAAATCAATTCGTCCCTAGATTTCTATTCCAAGGGTGTCCAAGAATAACATGAGACTAACTCCAACCACTGAGCACGTACATCAGCCTACCACTCCCAAGACTCGTTCTATAAATAGTTTTATGGAAGTAAAACACAAACTAGAGGAACTGTTTGGCCTCGTATAACCTTTGTTCTCTTGTCAACAATACAAACATAATTATCCTCAAAGGTTTCATCATCTTGTAACTTTACCTCATTCGACTACAGAGTGTTAGTGGGTATGAGTGATAACTCTGTAGATGAGATACATAGAAGATGTCATTGAATTCCCAGTACCTCTAAGGCAATTGCAACTACTAGGATATTAACCTAAATCCCTCCAGAATCTCAAATATCCTAACATATTGTGGTGAAATATTAACCAATATTATAATCCATTTGTGTCCCAACCTCATTGAGATATATAAAAATACTCAATACTCAACCTCAAACTCTATAGGTCATTGATGTAGATCGGCCTATGATTTCTATATAGAATGTGTAGTAGCCATCAATTTTCAGATCATCTAGACCTAATATAAAGTCTCTTGAATGAGATGAGGTTAGAGTGAAGCTCCTGCAACTACATTTAACTATCCCAGGGGTGATCAGCATTTCCTATTGTACAAATCCTCATAAGGTTCCATCTATATAGTTTCTTGGTAGTTATTTTTGTAGAAAAACTCAACTAGGGGTATATACCTCTCCCAAGAGCCATAAAATCTAAAATGCATGCTCTTAGCATGTCCTCAAGAACCTAAAACCTATGGTCTTACTATCCATTAGTCTAAGGGTTATTTTTCTTTCTTAGAAGAACATGTGTACCTAATTCCCTCTACAAAATCTACTAGAAATGAGATGTAAATCGTGTTTCACTATCTGATAAAATGGTATAAGGAACCTTGTGAAGATGTATTATCTCACTGATATACCACTTAAAAATATCATTTACCAAAAAGGTCCTCATTATCGATAATAAATGAGGAACCTTCATAATCCTATCCAGAAAAACCCAAACAGAATCACTGTCTCAGGGAGACCTTGGTAAACCTGTCAAAAAATCCATCATAATATCATCCCACTTCCACTCATAAATGTGTAACTACTATAAAATACTAGATGGTTTTTTGTGTTCAACCTTCACATGTTGATAGGTGGAACACCTCCTGACCAAACTAGCTACCTCATTTTTCATCCATGACCACCAATAATGGCGATGTAAATTCTAATACATCTTTGTAACATCGGGATGCACTTACCAAATTAAGGAATTTGAATCCTGTGTCATATTCTTGTGTATGTCCACTAAAACAAAAAAAATTCAATTAATACATAAAATTTCATCCTCTCCCAGAGTACTACTTAGAGGTGGGTCCTCACCTGCTACGCTCTCTCATAGGACTAGGCCTTCAACATTAAAAAGTTTCTTCATCCTCACTCTATCTAGAAGATTATAAGTTATAGATAATGATGAAATTAAATTCTTTCCATGACTATACTACACCTCCAAGTTCATCCCAAAAAATAAGGTCATAGGATGCCACTCACTACTATGCCTATGATCTCTTTGTATTTGAGTCCTCCTGCTCAGTGCATCAGTTACTGTATTTACCTTTCTAGGTGTATATGCAAGATCAAAGTTAAAAGGATATAGGTACTCGACCCAAATTCACTACCTAAAATTTAGATCATGTATTATAAATATATAATTAATTATTTTTTGTTCTATGTACACCAAAAAATTGTCTCCCAGTAAGTAATGTCTCAAATAGTGAAATGTAAGAACAACTACAACTTAATCGAGATCATGTGTCAGATAGTTCCTCTCTTATGGTCTCACCTAACGAGACCCATATTCCATGAATCAATGCCCTGCATAAGAAATTCTCTTATCTTGATACCGGATGCATCACAATACATAGTGTATCACCTTCTCAACTCTAACATAATTAGGATCTGTGCTGAAGTCAGTCTCTCTTTTATCTACTCAAAGGTTGTCTCATAAGAATATATATGTAAACAACTCATAACCTTCTTATTCAATCCCATCAAAGATGATTCTATGTGTGATAAGTCTTGTATGAAACACCTATGATATCCAATTATCCCCAATAATATCTATATGTCAAATACATTATTGGGATACTCCCTGGAAAATACAGCTCTCAACTTCTTTGGGTCAACTAATACTCTTATCTCTGTGATAATATGATCCAAGAATTGAATCTTATCCATCCAAAACTGGCACTTTATGATATTATCATATAAATTTTTCTCTATCAGTTTATCCAAAATGATCTCAAGATATTTGGCATGGTTTTGTCAATTGTGATAATACACCAAGATATCATCCATGAATACCACCATAAATGAAGCCATATAAGGATAGAAAACTTGGTTCATCAATGCCATCAAAAATGATGGAAAGTTCATGAGTTCGAACTTCATAACCAAATATTCATATAGACCATACATGAAACAAAAAGATTTATAAGGTATGTTTGTAGTTCAAACATTCACCAGATGATATCTAGATCCCAAATCAATTTTTAAGAACACCTGAGCTCCTCAAAGCTGATCAAAATATTCATCTATCCATGGTAAGGGATTCTTGTTCCTAAAAGTCAACATGTTTGATTTTTGGTAATATGCACATAGCCGGAGGGTGCCATCCATATTTTCTCAAAAAGGACCAGTGAACCCCATGGATAAGTATTGGGTCATATAAACTCTTTTTCCTCCAAGACCTCTAACTACCTCTTGATCTCCAATAACTCCATAGTTTCCATCCTATAAGGAAGAATGAATAATAGTGTAGCTCCCAAAACTATCTTTGTAGAGAATTACACCTCTCACTCAAGGGGTGAACCAAAATCATCGTCCAGCAAAACATCCCTAAAATGATCAACCAATAGAGGGAAAACTACCTTATGTGACCCTCGATAATCCAAATATAAACTAGAAATATGGGTTTCCATCCCACCCATCCCATGATGTTGTGGTCCATATATGCTCACTTGGAAATCCCATTCACCCTAGTATATAAAAACTCCACCCTATGGTGATGTGAGAGTCACCCTATAGTGATAGAAATCAACATAGTCTCAATAAGAAACTATACTTAACATCCTGAGTATGATTTCAAACCATATCATCTCGAGGGAAAAAACATCATACGATGTGACACCCACCAATATCAAGGGGGCACTCCATACACTAGTGTATATGCTCTGTTCTGATCCTTAACAGTTTATACAAGGTCATAGCTCCATAAGAAAACTAAACTATGAGCCTGAGGCTCTCCATAATAGTAACACATATGAAACTATTAGATTCCCCTATATCAAAAGGAAAAAATACTATCATAGAGGATACTAAGACTGTACCTCTCACCATAGATGTCCCGGTGCTCTTCTCCATGGGTGTAGGTTTTATAGAATTTATATGTCCTGAACTGCAACCATGTAAAACAAGATCACTACCTATAGTAGTCCCACTCTACAGTCTATGTACAACTAGTACCTTGATTCCATAGCAATGACCACAACCTTGGAATGAATGACCAATAGTATTATATCTCACAGCCTATCATGGAGCTATGAATCCCACTCTTTAACCTAGAGTGGGAGTTGGTCCCATTCCACTAATTGTTGGAGGGAAAGTGCTATAAAAATGTTGTACATGGAACATCCTACTGAAATCTCAGCACTTAACCGGGTCTCGATTGGACTGATTCCTCATATATCCTTTTTTTTCCACACTGATGAAAGAAAATAGTGGTCTTAGCACTAACAGCATGGCTGGTACTCCCCTCATGAAAAACCACAGACCATCACTTCCTACCACTCAAACCTGAACCACTAGGTCAAGAGGAAAAATTACCATACCCTGTGGTCCAAATTTCCATCAAGTTCTACTCTATAATAAACACATAATCCACTATATCAGTAACATTTGTTAATATAAAAATGTTGAACTCAGATCAAAAGGCATGTTTAAGACCTTCCTTGTAGAATATCACTCTTGATACCTCATTATCAAGATATGTCAATGAAAAATTCATAATCATTGTAAAGAATGTCAAATATTCCATAACAGTCGTCATTGTAAGGACCAATTTGGGATACACCTAACACTGAGAGGGGGTGAATCAGTGATAGGGACTTTTTAATCCAATTTCAACTTCTTATCCTTGTACCTCTTAGACCTGTTAGTATCTTGATTCCCTTATTCTCTTTTCCCTATCAGATGCAAGTATATAAAATAAGTAAAGATAGCATGCAATATTTTTACAAGTATCACTACTCAATAAGAGTAGCTACATCCTTGGAAGGCTTGAAAAATATCCTAACCACACAACCACTAGAAAATAATATTTTTTGTGGTTAAACTGATTTGGATATACCCTTACACTCTTTAAGCACATTGAAAACAGCCCAATAATTAAAATTATACAGCTCTTGGATGTATAATTACACTTCCTTACAAGATAGTCTTCTCTTAGATGATGTGGGTTTGTAACAAAAATAAATCCTTCCATCAGTTGAGTCATGACTGATGTCACAGTTCTACTTTGTTCATTAACATCCTACTTCAATTTTTTACTTACAAAGTAGCATGTAAGAAACTCCTCTTGTCTCTTCCCAACAACAAATGTGATAACTACATAATATTCTTCTTCTATCATTAACAATTATATGAATGTGTTGTAAAATGATCAACATTTATTCTCTCTGACCAAAATTATAATCAGACTATATCATTTTGGTCACCATATCTTCTTTTGTTCTTTTCTCTTTCTTCTTCAGTGAAAAACCAACTGCACTAAGATCTATTCTTCTTCTTCTTAATGAAATCAAAAACATTCCTTGTAATTATTAAATCAATTAGGATCATCTAAAATAGAATCATTAGAATTTATATGGATTGAATAACTAAATATAGATTGGGCACTCTCTTCTTATTCTTTAACAAAAAATAATAAGAAATGGTGAAGTACTATCTTATTATCTTCCTTAAATACTCAATGCCAACACATGATTGTATCGATATACTTTATTCTTCAATATCCCTCATGAATCTCACAACCTTCATGAAGAAAACTATCATTTTTCATGAATAGTTTAAGTTCCTTGCGAGTAACTCTTTTCACTTTGCATGAAACATTTGACTTTGTCATTGAAAAACAACTTGTGTGTCACTTAATACTTCTTCGCAACTCACAACTTCTATGCTTCTTCTATCTTGCATAGAACTCACTACTTACGTTCAACTCCCTACTTGTGCACCACTCATTGCTTGTGATTCCTGCCTAACGTGCCAGTCTCTACATGCATGAAATACATTTACTTATACACAAATCATTGCTTACATGAAACTCACTACATGAACTCCCAATTTTCGCACCACGCACTGCTTTCATGTGACTCTTGGGTGTAACTCACAGCTTGTGTGCCACTTCTAAGATACACACAACACACTACTTGCATGAAACTCCCTACTTATATGGAACTCAAAACTAGAACGCCACTTCTTCTTGTGTGCCACTCCATACTACTTTCATGATCCAAATATCATATTTTCTCTTAAGTGTTGAGAATTAAAAATGAGGAGGGTAGACACCTATTTAAAGTCATTTATCCATGTTCATAACATCATTCTTGCGCGCAACTTACTACTTGTGTGCCACTTCCTAATTGTGTGATACTACCATAACTAGCACGCACTTCTTTACTTTGTCATATTTTGATGTCATGATCATGAAATATTACTTGCATGTAACTTTCCAAACCTCCTTAAAACTTGCGCACAACTTCCTTTTCCAAAAACACTTCTTTCCATTCTCTAGTTTTCTTGACCCAAAAAATTGGAAAACACTGGAAAATGGAACCACCATAAAATATGCTTCAGCAGCACCACTCACACTAACTTGCAGTCATATAAAAAGACCTATATATTGTGATACTTATCCTTTTTTTATCACTTTTAGCATCATCCAATTTTCAAATGAAAGTATTATAACTTCCATATATTCTATAAATATCATTATTTATGATCAAATCTAAATACGATTGGCACAACCAGTACTCCCCCATTCCTTCATAAATATTGCATCAAAAGTTCTCCAAAAAACTTATGATATTTTTGAAATACAAATTAGAAAAAAATCATCATATTATACTATTATTATTATTCAACCATGACAACCAATGTCATCAAATAAATCCATAACAATTCTCCAGTCATTACCATGAAACTCAATGTCTTCAAATAATTCACATGTTTGCTTCGAATATCCATAATTGAGGAACTCATTTAATATACATTAACTTTGTAAATACTTCATCATATTGATGTCAATGAGATCTTTGTAACTCATTGAAAACCATTGAAAACCAATGAAAATATATTGAAAATAAATACAATCCATACACAAAGTGGGAACAACAATCTCCCCCTTTCTATTTGTTGGAAATACCTTCAAAGTTATTTCTAAATGATTTTTTCAATATGTGGAACTATTATCTTCTCATTCCCCTTTTATTTGCAAACTTTCTTCTCTCTCCCCTTTAATTCTCAAACATTTATTTCACTTTATCTCCCCCTTATTGACAACAAAATACAAAGTTCATGGGAAAAAGGGTACCAATCCATACTTAAGAAATTTTTCATCCATCATTTCACTCCAAGTCTACCTGAGCTATGCTCAATATAGAAAAAAAAGAGGATTTGATTTAGACAACAAATATTCCCATTAATAACTAATCTTGATACCTTAAGAAATGACAAATCATATGATTGTCTTCAAGGATTATTCACTTTCATTCGAGGATGAAATTACTAAATGTGAGATGAATCTTTTTAAAAATAATCAACCTCAAACACCTACAATCACTTCAACAAATAGATCAAAAACATTCAAGTGAAATAGGAAGGATAAGTGACCATGGGGAACTTCCATTCATATTATTTCATTGAATAATTAAATTTCTCCCCATTTGTAAAAAGTTTGTTATTTTTGATAATCAAGGATGAGAGATTTAAGAGAGACCTACCTTTTCAAATGAAAAGTTTTTCAAGCATTTTCCAAAATAATTATATTTGATAGAAATTGAAAAAAAAAATCTGGAAGCTTCTTCATCTCTCTCCCCTTCAAGGTAAGCACTTCTCATTATATTCATAATGGTTAATCTCATTAGGAATGGATTATAAGAAATTCCAGTATGATGAATATTCCGTAATGTGTCCTCAACTTGTGACATTCTAGATTGGAGAACATTCACAAATTCATCAAGGATGAACTTTTAGAATATTTTTTCTTCAGAATACCATGAAATAAGATCAAAATAATATTTAATCTTCTTTGTCCTGGTTATCAAAGCATAAAATACATCCGGGATTATCCTCTATCATATTAATATTTGAATATCAATTGATGAATCATTCAAGGATGCTAATTTCTTCATCTTTGCTATCAATAATTGACAACACTCATTACTTCTCAGGTTCTCCCCCTAATAACTTGATTCACCTTCAATTCATTGTATTATAACCACAAATACAATACACAATTATTTTAGATAATAAGGTGGATCCTCCTTGCTTCATTAATATGAACCACAATGATTAGATGATCTTCTCAACCATGTTTCCCCATTTTATCTAGTTTTTATGGTTGTACATCTGAACTTATATTCTGATTTATGTTGAGGAAGCATGGATCTATTCACATCCTCTTCTAATTTGTGTGGAGAAATTTTCTTATTAATAGCCTTCATGTATGATACATCATTACTCCTCTTTATGAATTCTTCTTGTTCTGGTAATAAGGTTAAAATAGATTTCTCAATGTGACCATATTTTATATATCTCTCACACATAACTTGTTTATCACAAGATTTTCCTTTTGCTTTTAACCTCTCATTCACTTTTTCTTCTTCATGTGGAGTCTTTCCATTTCCTTTTGCACTAGCCTTAGCTTGTTCATCTCCAAGTTTCCTCATTTTTTTCATGTCTTCAAAAAAAATAACTAACGTGTCATTAGTAATTGTGGTAGTAAGTTTAGATCTTCCATATGGGTTCTTCTAAGTGTCATCATTCTTGGTAGTTCTTTTGGATGCACCACCCTTCAAAATATTGGATTTAGAATCCAAGGCCTTCTCATATTTCATTCTCGGAATATTATTGAGAGAATTTGTTTTTAAAAAATTATTCATATTTCCTCCCAAGGTATCTTATTATTTCTTGGCCAGCTTCTATGATCCCATTTTCTGATCAACATTGGAAACATGTTGAGATGAGCAGGTACAAACCATGTGACCACTACCACTATATGCATCACAAATTTTATCAAGAATTCCAAATATTTTTTCAGTATAAAATATTTGTGTACATGTGAATATTGCTTCTTATTCTCTATATTTCTCTCCTTTATGATAGGTTTACAATGTGAATTTACATTTTGAGGATTGTACCAACAATTTAATGTAAAATTTCCAAATCTATTACAGCACCAATATTGACAAACAAATCTTGATTTCCTAATATTTTTTGTATCATATTGTAGGGTCTTCTTTATGATATGTTATTCTTTATATGGGGAATAACCTACCACATTCTTTTTCTTATCCACCCTTGTTATGGTGGTAGGAATCTTCAACCTCTATTCAGCCGTACATGTCTATATTTTTTTTACAAACTATATTGTTTATGATAACAGGATTAGAAACATTTGAAAAATATGGTATGGATGGTACTGATTTATTCTAAGATTCATGATATATATCATCACAAGATGTCATGATCTTCTTATCACATGTCAGAGGACTTTCAGCCTTATAATTCTATAATGAAAATTGAGTACTTGTAGAAATTTATCCTTATTTTGTGAAGTGTCAATATGTGTCTTCTCAAGATTGTCCAATCAAGCTTCCAATTGTAGAAATTTCATATTAAGGATGATTTTTTAATCTTTAATCATAATAATCTTATATTTTTAATACTTATTCATTATTTTAACTTCATCTTCATGTATCTTATCATTATTTTTGTAACAAATATTCTTGTTATTTGATATTATTGGAATTTTATTCTAAATGTATTCCCTTAACATCAATTCCCTTCCTAATATTATCTTTAAGTGCATGGTTATTCTCCTCAAAAGTGTTATTAAATTATTATTTCTCTTCAACTTCTTTGACCTATTTTTATGAAATCCTTTAAAATTCCCAATTTGTTACTGCAAAGGTTCCAAATTTTCTAGAGGGCTTCAAACATTCAACAATTATTTCTTGCAAACCTTTCTCCAGAACATCAGTTTATTCTTCCATCTGGTTGATTTCTTCTTGCATACATTAAAATAATTCACAAATAAGGGATAAATTTTCTTTAAGAATACAATTCATAATAACTCTTAATTTATCAACTGATAACTCTTGAGAAGTTGTAGATCGATCATCATAAACACTTATGCAAGAATTTTAATCTTTAAGGATGATTTTGAATGTACTTAAACATACCATTTTATCAAGAGAGTTATTAAGTTTATCCATATTCTTGGTGGAAACTCAAGCCACCATATCATGACATTCCATGCTTGATATGTTTTCATTGTCAGAAGGGCATCGAGAAATAGATACTTCCTCTTCATTATATAAGAGATACTTCTTCTTCAAATTTCTCTTTTATTTAATTTTCTTGTTTATCATGGTCTTGGTAGATATAGAATTATGCTCAAAGGTAAATGAATCTTCACCAAAACTTCACTTCATTATTAAGTTAGGAAAGAAACTCAAGTCTTCAAAAGAGAATATATTCAATGTAAATAATCCAGTATAGGTGAAACATGCCTTTAATACCAATTGTAAGGACTGATTTGGCATACACCTAACACTGAGAGGAGGGGTGAATCAATGTTGGGGACTTTTTAATCCAATTTCAAATTTTTATCCCTGTACCTCTTAGAACTATTAGGATCGTGATTCTCTTATTCTCATTTCCCTATCACATGAAAGTATATTAAAGATGTAAAGATAGAAATGATATTTTTACAAGGTTCACTACTCAACAAGAGAAAATACATCCTTAGAATGTTCAGAAATAATAATAACCACACAACCACTAGAAAATAATCCTTTTTTCGAGTTATAGTGAGTATGATATACCCTTACACTTGTGAAGAACTTTGAAACCAATCCAACAGTGAAAGTTTTATTTCTATTAGATAGATCTTTATACTACTTTCTAAGATAGTATTCACCTTGTTGGTGGGGGTTTGTAACACCAATAAATTCCTCCACTAGTTGAATCATGTCTGATGTCATAGTTCTGCATTGTTCTTTAACATCCTTCTACTTCACTTTATTACCTGCACAATAGCATGCAAGAAACTCCTCTTATCTCTTCCCAATAGAAAACTTGATAAGTGCACAATATTTTTCTTATATCAATCAAAATAATATGAATTTTTTTTAAAATTATGAACACAAGATTCTCTCTAACCCAAATTATAATAAGAAGATATCAATTTTTTCACAAGATCATCTTTTGTTTTTTTCTCTTTCTTATTCATTGAAAAACCAACTACACTGAGGCCTATTATTCTTTTTATTTCTGGAATCACAAAATTTCTTTGTGATTATTAAATCAATTAATATCATATAACATACCATCTCCATAATTGATATGGCCTGAATAACTGAATATATATTAGAAACTCTCTTCTTATTTTTTGACACACAATAATATGGAATAGTGCAGCAGTGTCTTATTATCTTCCTTCAAAACCCAATACCAACACATGAGTGTATCAGTGTGCTTTCTTCTTCAGGCTCCCTCATGAATCTCCCAACCTTCATGAAGTAAACTATTATCTTTCTTGGAACCTTTAAGTTCCTTACACGCAACCCTTTTCACTTTGCAAGAAATATTTGACTTTTTCATGGAAAATCAACTTGCACGTGACATACTACATGCAAGCAAGTCACAACTTGCATGGCACTTATAGATTGTGTGGAACTCACTGCTTACGTGCTACTCCCTACATGTAAACCACTCATGGCATGTGATCCCTATCTACATGCTAGTCTCTTATTGCATAGAATACACTTAATTGCATGCAACTAAATACTTTTATATGCACAAATCATTGTTTGTGCTCCCAACTTATGCACCACTCACTGCTTGTGTGTCACTCTTGTGTTCAAATCACAACTTGTGTGCCACTTCTGACTTATACGCAACACACTACATGCATGCAACTCCCTTCTTGTACGCAACTCAAAACTTCCACACCACTTATAGTTGTGTTCCACTCCTACTTCTTGCACAATAAAAAGTTTAGATTTTCTATGAGGTGTTGAGAATTACAAATGAGGAGGATAGACACCTATTTATAGGTATTTTACCTAGAAAGAAACTTCCTACTTGTGTGCAACTTACTACTTGTGCACCACTTCTTACTTGTGTGCCACTACCTTAAGTTGCTAAATTTTCTTTCATTTTTCATATTTTGATGTGATGATATTGAAATATGAATTGTGTTAAACTTTTCAAACATTATTAACAATTGTGTGAAAATTACCTTTCCAAAAACACTTCTTTCTATTCTCAAATGTTTGGACCCAAAAAATTGGAAAACACTGGAAAATGGTGCCACTATAAAATCTTCTTTGGAAACACCACTCAAACTGATTTGCGGTCATATCACAAAACTCATCTCTTGTGATATATATCCTTTGATCGATAACCTTTAGCATTATTGTAACGCCCCGACCCCAGCTACCCAGAGTCGGTGCATTATTACATAACATTGGCATGATCACAAGAAAGATCAAAACTCGAAAGACCGATTGGTTTAGTAGCCTTGGAAACACTAGATATATTCCTAAGTTTTACATTACATCATAAAATGAAAAACTACTACAACAACATAATGTTTCCACAATTCACACTATTAACCCCTCATAAAATCCCTGAAGGTCATTCATAACTTACTTCTTCACATCCTGGGAAAAATAAAACATAGAAAAGGGGTGAGCTCAAATGCCCAGTAAGGATAACAATATAGCGGAACATTCAAAATAATCATAAACATTTAAGGCATTGAATTACTAAAACAAAAGCCTTTTAAAATTGAACTTCAACATAGTATGGCAAAAGTAAAATGAAATAATGCCATTTACTTATTCACATGGATATTCTACTAATCGAATAATCACATGCAATATCAATAACCACTTTCATAATGTTGGAATGCATAATGCCAGACTATCATAACCACATAGCCAAGGCCTCGTGCCAAGACTACAAATAAGATTTTGTCAAGGCCTTGTGCCAAGACACTAGTTTGTCTCATGAGACCTACCGATGCATCGAGGAGCTATAGCGGGCTCCACCCGTCACTTATTAAGTCCAATTCATTCCCATATGAAAAGGTTTAAACATAACATAAACATTCGTATTAAAACTAGCATACGAAATGTCAATAATTTCACCATAAACTATGAATGGTATAAAAATAGCACATCCACAGTCAAACATATCACAAAACCTTCAATACAATATAGAAGTTTTGTATCATAATAAATCAACTTCGAATAATCTTAAAATCCATCAAAGGATGTTGACATAGATGAAATCAAAATTCTTTTTAAAGAAGTATCTCCTTTTATTTTGAAATCATTTAAGATCCATATAAAATAAAACATTTTCTTTGAAAATATTCTTATAAGCTTGTATGGAAAGCTTCAACGATTTTATAACGGCGGAAAATAACCGCACCCGCCGTATAAGTTAAAAAAACATTCTTACCTCAATTCTGTCGAAAAGGTTAAAAAGGACCTTGTTTTGAAAACGACGGAAAGATTCCTTTATAAACCTCTTATAAAAAGTCAAACAAGGGTATAAATGACTTTAACCCATATTCTTGTAAATAGTAAGAATGTTTTGAAATACATTTTGAAGAAACATGGATGTGGATGATAACGAGATCCCAGTAGATTAATACGTATAAACAACCTCGGATAAAGAAGAGATTGTGAAATAACCCTTACCTTGTACTTTTCCTTGGTTGGGGTAGGTTAACCTCCTGTATAATGGTGAAATAATTGTTATTAAATTATACAAGAATCATATATATTAATATGATATCATATATGATCTTTTAACATTGCTTTATTAATAATATCTTAGTATTATCGTCGTTTCGGGTGATAATCGATTCGTTCTTAAATGTTTGGTTACGTAAGACATGTTTGTAAAGGATAGGTTGTATATTATTCAAATCCAGAATGGTATTAAGTCCTTAAACATCATCTTTAAATCATCAAATGATAATTATTCTTGAATGGATACGATGGAGAATGAATCTCATCACGTTCGTGGAGACGGTAGTCCGTACGTACGCACGAACGCTACTTCCATTTAATTTTTATTTTAAAAGAATCGAATCCAAATGATACATAGGTATATTACTATTCCAGTATAATATAATATTTTATATATGTTACTTAATTTCATTAACACCATCCTTTATACGTTCCATGTGTGGTATGAACGAGTCATATCATTTTAAGGGGGCGGTAGTCTGCACTTCCTCAAATGAAATTATCGTATGTATATACAACATGAAACGAATAATGGTATGAAATAAAATGGAATTACAGAAGCTTATATATAAAATATATATCATTAATATCATATTTAATTACAGTGCCATCATAATGGCCACCATGAGAGGCGGTAAGATGTATTTGAACAATCATCGTTTCGTGAGGCGTTAATTTGCCATCCACAGAAACATTATGTTCATCATCCATTAGATGGAGTTGTGTGTATGTGTAGTTTGAATACTTCTTATAACAACATCCTAGTATATTGAGGATACTGGTTTTGTTACAAAAGAAGGGAAATAAAAAGAGTTTTGGGGTTGGAGAAGCAAAATAAATGAAAATAATTTAAGAGAAATCGTTACCTTTAATCTAGGTAACTCACTTTGGTTGGAACCAAAGGACTTCTTGAAATGCTTTCTGCCTAAGGGGAAGCTTCAAGGAGGAGGAGAGGGATGTGGGGAGCTTAGTTGGGCAGAGTTTGGACGAGCCAAGTGGCTTGAGAGGTGTGAATAAATGAGTAGAAGTGGTCTCCTTTTATAAGGGAGAGGAGGGGCTCTTTAGGAAAGTGTGAAAGTATTACTTTATAATATATTTGTATTCGGTTTATAATGGTCCAAAAATCATTGAGGTCGAAGATAAGATGACTCATATTCTAAATAACATCAACCAATAAGAATTGGACAGGTTTTAGATAATATTTTAATCATTATAATCTTATTTATTTAAATGATTTATTAATGAAGTAAACATTGCATCATTATTGTGTCATTAATAATTTAACTTATTTGATGTCTAAAAATTATAAATAAAATATCATAATGTAGTAAATCTTTTTAGATTTATAATGAATATTTATAATCGAAAATCCAACATGTATAACCCTATGTAAAAATTGTTCTTCTAAAAGATGTAAGCTTATGCCATTTTTATTTTTATTTTAACTTTATTAATATAATGTGTCCCTACCACATACAAGTGGCTCCAAGGGGTCCCAAAATCGACCCAAGGATGCCCATGGTCGGGTATGTGTTCACCAATAAGGTTAGGACACGTTTTAGGGTAATTTTGTATTATTATAATATTATTTTTTAACCCTTATTTACCGGATTTACCCTTTAACCATGGTAAATAAAATATTTACCACAGTAACTATTCAAAATGTCTAAAAATAAAAGTTACCTATTTACACAATTTGAACATCCTGATTCCAAATATGGAATCCATTTTCCTAAATTCAAAACACAGAAGTGGCAGAAATTAATTTAAAATTAATTCCCGCTGTCAAAACAAAAAGCGTGTTTTTTAAGAGATAATAACTATCAAAAGATTGACACTTGTTTAAGTTCGGTTTAATTGTAAAATTATGTCCAATGACCAAAATTATATTAAATGGTAAAAATATATTCTAAATATACTTTAAAACCACTCAAATTCAAAATTTATCACTATTAATTATTTTGATTAAAAAAGTTGTTTTTAATTAAAATTTAGTAATTTTCACTATTCATCAAAATATGAAAGTTATCCGAAAAGTACCAAAATTTCACCTTAGGCTAAATTCGATATTCCGAGTCCAAAAATGAAGTCCATTTTCAAATATAAAATATCTATAATTTCAAAAATTAGGTATTACTATTCCCAACGGCTAGTTTAATTAGTTGTGGTGTGTGTTAGAACTCGAGGTTGCGTACAACACACACTATCACATTATTCAAAGAGAAGCGTACCGTAGAAAAAAAAATTTTGATGTCCCCATTTAGTCAAAAGTTTAAAATATTTTATTTAAAAAGGGTTCACTATTAAAAGTTGGTAAAACTACAATTATGTCTAAGAAACTCATAATATGGATTCTAAAATTATAAGGGTTATATTAAGTTTAAAATTTAGTTAATACTATTCATAACCACTTTTGAATGGCTTGTTTGGTAAGTCATGGTGCGCTTGAACTCGGTGTTGTGTGTAGTGCAAGTTATTGAATTATTTTGAAGAAATAACACACTATGAAATCTTGGGGTGTTACATTCTCCCCTCCTTCAATAAATTGCGTCCTCGCAATTTGAAATTGTTCTTCGAAAATAAAAGGTTGAAAATAAAAAATATCTTTGTGGGAAAACCCACATCGGAAATTGGGTTACTAAAATTTATTCTTAATATGAGGAAAAGAGAAATGAAAGGGTCACCACCAAATTATGATCTCAATTAGGAGAACATTGGTGGCAATTAAAGACATATAATTGGAGGAAAAACGTAAATATTTATAGGTAGTGATTGAGGTCATCAATCACAAACAAGTATAAAATTGAGGTCCTTAAACTCATCAATCTATGATGATTTGAAATACCATCGGTTCAACAAAACATAGGGTATTAGGATAACACATTTTTGATGTTTCAAAATATCTTAGTTGAAATCCCACATCGAAAAATGAATTAATGAGGACTCTATTTAAAATAAAGAGTCGAAAGTATGAAGATTACCGAAAATAACACATACTAGGGTTCCATGAATGAAAATATGGATATGGAGGAGAAATCTAACCATCAATTATCTGATTGAGAGTGGTAGAGAACATGGCTATGAAAAGGCCAACAATCCCAAAGCCATAAATTAGTGATGATTTAAGGTACCATCTAGGAAAACATTTTTGTTCTAAGTTCCTTTTATTAATGTTGAGGAATTTATTTATGAGATTGGCTAAGATCATAAGGAGATATACTTACTTTATAATTATAGTTTTATCCTTTAATAAATTTCTACCACAAACTCATCTTTCACTCTAAAAGATAATAGAATGTAAAAAAAAAATTCTATTTACACTATTCGTATAGGGTTCCAAAATAAACGAATTTATAATTCATCTACCAGATCTTTTAAAAAAACTACATTATTTAATCCAGGACATCTCTTGGGCCAGTGGTAGGTGATACACCCTTGTCGCCCTTCGGTTGCGGGTTCAGGTCTCGCAGCCTTGCCGGACGCGACGGGTTGCCGCCCGACCTCCGGGTTGTCCTTTTATGGCAATCCAAAATAATCCAAACTAGAACTATCCAAAATACTTCTATCCAAACTCACAGTCCAACATTTATAAGGAAGGTAAACATAATATAGATCCTTTTTACCCCGTAATAGCATATGAATACCTTCATCATGTATTCTTTTAATACACTGAAACATCCTGAATTACCATATTCCTTATTGATTACATTCATGCTCCCTTATTCCATATAGAATGCTGGATATACTTCATTAATCCAAAAATGTTTTAAACCCGAACAATGATGGAATATACAAATCAATAATCAGTTCCAAGGTAGTCAAGAATATCCAATATAATTTATCCAAAACAATCATGTATTATTCCAAAATCACTACCTCGGTATCAGAACTATATTATGGTTTATCATTCTCTCAACCATATATTTTCCAAAAATTTATCCTTCTATTGAGTCACTTTTCTTTGTTCCACAAAATCTCAAGTCCTTAATGAAATAGTACTGCAGTACAATCCTTATATACTCCATAATTATTATAACAAGTACATTGTTGATACAACACTCAATTGACATAATCAACATAAGAACTCTAATCATTCCTCTTCATCTGTGGTAGTATCATAACTTGATTATTATCCAATAGCATCATTTGCGTCATAGACTGATGACTGGGACATAGGTTCGCGTAGTGTCCAAACTCCTTGCAAATGAAGCATTGTACATTTGAAACCATTTTCTTACCCTTGCAGTCACGTACTTTGTGCCCTTTTCCTCCGCACTTATAACAAACTCCCATTCCTTTCAGGCAAGTTCCAGGGTGTTTCTTTCCACAGTTACCACATATGGGAAAATTCTTCTTTTCCCTCTTCCCTTTATCCATATTTCTCTCTTCCATCCTTTTCTTCTCTTTCTTCCCTTCAAAGCCATAGGACTCAGTAAACTCTTTACTTATCTTATCAATACATGATATTATTTCTTCATATGATGATAATACATGGGAGACTATTTCTCTTATAAATTCTAGCTTAAGACCATGAAAGATATGGTCCTTCCTTCTCTTTGGATCATGTGCATTTCTGGAGTTATCATTCCTTCTACTGGGCGCCATTTCTAAACAATGGCATAAACTAGATCAGTTTATGAATCAAAATACATAATCCCATACTTATAAAACACCTAACATAAATTGAACTATTTATGGATATAATCCATAATCATAAGAATGTTTTCTTTGAGGAAGTATATACTCATAATCCCTTCAAAATGATTTGTAAAGAAAATGAGAGTTATCCTAAGCATATCCCCCAGGAGTGTCGTAACCAAGAGTGCAGCAAGGCCCGTTGTCGTGCACCAGTTCCCGTTCGAGTCTAGCTCAAAGCGGTGTTTTCGGGTTTTAACCCTAGGTACATCTGTGCCAGAGCCGCCTCTACCTGCTCGTATCCAGACAGGGATGTATTGCTCGGAAAACTCACAAAATCTCTACAATACCAAAATTCTAGGAAATTCTTCTATACTAATCTTCAAAGTTCATCTTAGGTCTACGTGCTCTAATCAGAGTTTATCTAAATCTAGCTTCCAAGGTTTGTACTAAACTTCCTCTGATACCAACTGTAACGCCCCGACCCCAGCTACCCAGAGTCGGTGCATTATTACATAACATTGGCATGATCACAAGAAAGATCAAAACTCGAAAGACCGATTGGTTTAGTAGCCTTGGAAACACTAGATATATTCATAAGTTTTACATTACATCATAAAATGAAAAACTACTACAACAACATAATGTTTCCACAATTCACACTATTAACCCCTCATAAAATCCCTGAAGGTCATTCATAACTTACTTCTTCACATCCTGGGAAAAATAAAACATAGAAAAGGGGTGAGCTCAAATGCCCAGTAAGGATAACAATATAGCGGAACATTCAAAATAATCATAAACATTTAAGGCATTGAATTACTAAAACAAAAGCCTTTTAAAATTGAACTTCAACATAGTATGGAAAAAGTAAAATGAAATAATGCCATTTACTTATTCACATGGATATTCTACTAATCGAATAATCACATGCAATATCAATAACCACTTTCATAATGTTGGAATGCATAATGCCAGACTATCATAACCACATAGCCAAGGCCTCGTGCCAAGACTACAAATAAGATTTTGTCAAGGCCTTGTGCCAAGACACTAGTTTGTCTCATGAGACCTACCGATGCATCGAGGAGCTATAGCGGGCTCCACCCGTCACTTATTAAGTCCAATGCATTCCCATATGAAAAGGTTTAAACATAACATAAACATTCGTATTAAAACTAGCATACGAAATGTCAATAATTTCACCATAAACTATGAATGGTATAAAAATAGCACATCCACAGTCAAACATATCACAAAACCTTCAATACAATATAGAAGTTTTGTATCATAATAAATCAACTTCAAATAATCTTAAAATCCATCAAAGGATGTTGACATAGATGAAATCAAAATTCTTTTTAAAGAAGTATCTCCTTTTATTTTGAAATCATTTAAGATCCATATAAAATAAAACATTTTCTTTGAAAATATTCTTATAAGCTTGTATGGAAAGCTTCAACGATTTTATAACGGCGTAAAATAACCGCACCCGCTGTATAAGTTAAAAAAAACATTCTTACCTCAATTCTGTCGAAAAGGTTAAAAAGGACCTTGTTTTGAAAACGACGGAAAGATTCCTTTATAAACCTCTTATAAAAAGTCAAACAAGGGTATAAATGACTTTAACCCATATTCTTGTAAATAGTAAAAATGTTTTGAAATACATTTTGAAGAAACATGGATGTGGATGATAAGGAGATCCCAGTAGATTAATACGTATAAACAACCTCGGATAAAGAAGAGATTGTGAAATAACCCTTACCTTGTACTTTTCCTTGGTTGGGGTAGGTTAACCTCCTGTATAATGGTGAAATAATTGTTATTAAATTATACAAGAATCATATATATTAATATGATATCATATATGATCTTTTAACATTGCTTTATTAATAATATCTTAGTATTATCGTCGTTTCGGGTGATAATCGATTCGTTCTTAAATGTTTGGTTACGTAAGACATGTTTGTAAAGGATAGGTTGTATATTATTCAAATCCAGAATGGTATTAAGTACTTAAACATCATCTTTAAATCATCAAATGATAATTATTCTTGAATGGATACGATGGAGAATGAATCTCATCGCGTTCGTGGAGACGGTAGTCCGTACGTACGCACGAACGCTACTTCCATTTAATTTTTATTTTAAAAGAATCGAATCCAAATGATACATAGGTATATTACTATTCCAGTATAATATAATATTTTATATATGTTACTTAAGTTCATTAACACCATCCTTTATACGTTCCATGTGTGGTATGAACGAGTCATATCATTTTAAGGGGGCGGTAGTCCGCACTTCCTCAAATGAAATTATCGTATGTATATACAACATGAAACGAATAATGGTATGAAATAAAATGGAATTACAGAAGCTTATATATAAAATATATATCATTAATATCATATTTAATTACAGTGCCATCATAATGGCCACCATGAGAGGCGGTAAGATGTATTTGAACAATCATCGTTTCGTGAGGCGTTAATTTGTCATCCACATAAACATTATGTTCATCATCCATTAGATGGAGTTGTGTGTATGTGTAGTTTGAATACTTCTTATAACAACATCCTAGTATATTGAGGATACTGGTGTTGTTACAAAAGAAGGGAAATAAAAAGAGTTTTGGGGTTGGAGAAGCAAAATAAATGAAAATAATTTAAGAGAAATCGTTACCTTTAATCTAGGTAACTCACTTTGGTTGGAACCAAAGGACTTCTTGAAATTCTTTCTTCCTAAGGGGAAGCTTCAAGGAGGAGGAGAGGGATGTGGGGAGCTTAGTTGGGCAGAGTTTGGACGAGCCAAGTGGCTTGAGAGGTGTGAAGAAATGAGTAGAAGTGGTCTCCTTTTATAAGGGAGAGGAGGGGCTCTTTAGGAAAGTGTGAAAGTATTACTTTATAATATATTTGTATTCGGTTTATAATGGTCCAAAAATCATTGAGGTCGAATATAATATGACTCATATTCTAAATAACATCAACCAATAAGAATTGGACAGGTTTTAGATAATATTTTAATCATTATAATCTTATTTATTTAAATGATTTATTAATGAGGTAAACATTGCATCATTATTGTGTCATTAATAATTTAACTTATTTGATGTCTAAAAATTATAAATAAAATATCATAATGTAGGAAATCTTTTTAGCTTTCTAATGAATATTTATAATCGAAAATCCAACATGTATAACCCTATGTAAAAATTGTTCTTCTAAAAGATGTAAGCTTATGCCATTTTTATTTTTATTTTAACTTTATTAATATAATGTGTCCCTACCACATACAAGTGGCTCCAAGGGGTCCCAAAATCGACCCAAGGATGCCCATGGTCGGGTATGTGTTCACCAATAAGGTTAGGACACGTTTTAGGGTAATTTTGTATTATTATAATATTATTTTTTAACCCTTATTTACCGGATTTACCCTTTAACCATGGTAAATAAAATATTTACCACAGTAACTATTCAAAATGTCTAAAAATAAAAGTTACCTATTTACACAATTTGAACATCCTGATTCCAAATATGGAATCCATTTTCCTAAATTCAAAACACAGAAGTGGCAGAAATTAATTTAAAATTAATTCCCGCTGTCAAAACAAAAAGCGTGTTTTTTAAGAGATAATAACTATCAAAAGATTGACACTTGTTTATGTTCGGTTTAATTGTAAAATTATGTCCAATGACCAAAATTATATTAAATGGTAAAAATATATTCTAAATATACTTTAAAACCACTCAAATTCAAAATTTATCACTATTAATTATTTTGATTAAAAAAGTTGTTTTTAATTAAAATTTAGTAATTTTCACTATTCATCAAAATATGAAAGTTATCCGAAAAGTACCAAAATTTCACCTTAGGCTAAATTCGATATTCCGAGTCCAAAAATGAAGTCCATTTTCAAATATAAAATATATATAATTTCAAAAATTAGGTATTACTATTCCCAACGGCTAGTTTAATTAGTTGTGGTGTGTGTTAGAACTCGAGGTTGCGTACAACACACACTATCACATTATTCAAAGAGAAGCGTACCGTAGAAAAAAAAAATTTTGATGTCCCCATTTAGTCAAAAGTTTAAAATATTTTATTTAAAAAGGGTTCACTATTAAAAGTTGGTAAAACTACAATTATGTCTAAGAAACTCATAATATGGATTCTAAAATTATAAGGGTTATATTAAGTTTAAAATTTAGTTAATACTATTCATAACCACTTTTGAATGGCTTGTTTGGTAAGTCATGGTGCGCTTGAACTCGGTGTTGTGTGTAGTGCAAGTTATTGAATTATTTTGAAGAAATAACACACTATGAAATCTTGGGGTGTTACAATTATCATATTTTTAAAGGAATTTATTGTAACATCCCTGAATTCTAGTAAATCTTTCTTTCCATTCAAATCTAAATATGATTGGAACCACATGTACTCCCCCATTTCTTCATAAGGCTTACATCACAATTTCTACAAACAACTTATGATATTTCTGAATTAAAAATCATCAAAGAATCATCAGAATAGAATTATTCAACCATGAAACCCAATGTCACTAAATAAATCCATAACAATTCTCCATGGGTTTCCACAAAACTCAATGTCTTCTAACAATTCACATGTTTTCTTGGAATATAAAAACTTTAGGACAACATTAAATCTTTATTAACTTTGTAACTAATTCATGATCTTGACAGTAATGATATATTAGTATCTCATTGAAAACCATTGATAACCAATTACAATCGGTTGAAAAAAAATCAATCCATACACAAAGTGGTCACAACAATCTACCTCTTTCTATTTATTGGAAATACATTAAAATTTCTTTACAAATGATTGTGTCAATATGTGTAACTATTATATTATCACTCTCCATTTCTTTTCAAACATTCTTCTCTCTCCCCTTTACTTTTCAAACTTTCATTTCACTTTATCTTCCTCATATTGACAAGAAATAAAAAGTTCATGGGAAAAAGGATATCAGTCCATACTTAAGAAATGTGACATCCATCATTTCACTCTAAGTATACATGATTTGTGCTTGGTGTAGAAAAATGGAGGATTTGATTTAGAAAACAAAGATAATCATTACTAATTTACCCTGATACCTTTAGAAACGAAAAAATGTATACTTGTCTTCAAGGATTAGTCACTTTAATTTGAGGCTAAAATTAATAAATGTGAGATGAATATTTTTAATTATAATCAACCGAAATCTTCTTTAATCACTTCAACAAAAAGATCAAAAACATTCAAGTGTAATAGATATGATAAGTGACCTTGTGGATGTTCCAATCATCTAATGTCACTAAATAATTCAATTAACCCCCTTTGTAAAAAACAATTTATTTTTTATAACCAATGATGAGAGATTTAGGAGAGTCATACCTTTCCAAATGAAATGATCTTTAACCAATATCTACGATATTTGTATTTGATAGAAATTTAAATAAAAATTCTATAAGATTATCCATTTGTCTCCTCTTCAAGGGAAACAATTCCCATTATTTTTATAATGGTTAATCTCATTAGGAATGGATTAAAATAAATTCCAGCATACAGAATATCCCATAATGGGTCTTCAAATTTTGATAGTTCAATTTGTACCACTTTCACAGCATCATCAAGGATGATATTCTAAAATATTTTTTCTTCATAATACCATGAAATAATATTAAACTAATAAATGATGTTATTTTTCCGGGATATACATGTAAAGACCAGTAAATCTCAAGGAAATTTTTTTTCTTAAATTCTTTGGGATTTTAAGAGTAAGCAGTTTTGGACGGCATCTGATTCTGAGGCCCTGTGTGCCCGAAATCAATTTCAGAAGTTTATCTCGGGTATGTTCAGTAAATGAATGAGCGGGTTTTTCTATCTTTTGAACTGGTGCTCAGAATTGAAATTTGAGGGCACTGAGGGAACCGCAGCACCGGTAATTTCTTAATAGGACCATTACTGAAGATGCGTCTGCTCGGGAGGAGTTGTTAAAAAAATGTGGATTAAATGAAAAATAAAATAAAATTGTGTTACAATTTAATTTCTTTCCCCAAGGTAGTTTTAACCTACATGGGGGAGTTAGGGTGGGACCCACAAGCATCCTAACTACCCATGTGTGGATAAATGTAAGGTGGGGCCCACACAAGCCCCAACCCTTCACATTCCATAAAACCCCCCATTAAACCGCTTGTAATTAGTTGGGTGACTTCTCCTCTCCCACTTTAATATTTCCAACACACATTAATTTAATTAATTGAACCACTTCAATTAATTTAATTAAGTGTTTGAATTTTGAGTTTTTGAATGCATGGCATGTTTTAATAAAATAAGGAGGAGCCTTATTTTGTTTTTGGGTTGGCTCGTTGTGTTGAGAATTGGAGGAGAGAGCTCTAGTTCCTTTGTAAGAACTTCTTATTCAACAAAGATCGTCAACTCTCCGATGAAGAATGTCAACTCGGCGGCTCAGTTCCTCTATCTTCTTCTTCCTTCGGGACAAGGGAGGAGACAATGACGATGCGGGAATTTTCCAGTGACACCATCTTCTGCGGTGCTTGACAACTGCAGACTTCCTTTGAGGTATGGGTGTGTTTGGACTGAGTAATGATTGGTTTTCCTTCCATGTGGTTGTTAATCTTAAACAACTTTTTATCGGACTAATGCGGAAGGGACCGAGCCAAACTAACGCAGTCTGATTCCTCCGTCGTTCTTGTGAATTTGTGGAGTTCTTCAATCGTTCTTGAGCAGTGAATCAAGTTATGTTTTCAGAGCCGATCGGAGGCCTGAAAACATCGTAAACAGCCTCAGAGAGACAGGGCATCCTAGAAGCGAAGGTTTTGTAGAAATCAGATCATTGGAACAAAGAACAGACACCTCAGGAGGCGTGCTGGTCAGAGGCTTCATTTCTGGATAATTCCAGAATACATGGCGTGTCCACCAGAAGCACATGTCGTGTAGTACAGGCATACTGTAGCTTCCGTTTTGGACTTTAGAAAAGTAACACATGACGTGTGACTCTAGACACACGGTGTGTACTCTCCACACTGTTTTTCAGAGGAGGCTTCGATGGACATGGTGTGTATTCAGAGAAAATAAACGGACTCAGACAGTAATACACGACCAAGTAACACAGTTTGTATTCACTTCATAGAAAGGCATAACTGGCTTCGTGAGGCTCGGCATGTAATTTGGGACATACGCAGACACGGGAATAACCACACGGCCAAGAGGAACGTTGTGTACTACCTTCACCACGGTAGAAAGAACCTTCATGATGATTTGGCATGTATTATGGGAATACACGGACACGGGGTGGAGTACACAGGTAGGTACTCCACCACACGGCCATGAATGGACAGCATACACAGAGCCGACCCCAGAAGTTTGGACACGGTGTGTAACCATACCACACGCCGTGTAATTACTTTTTACGCGAACAGCCCTTCGACACGGGATGTGGTACACGGATAGTACCCATGGACTGAGGACATGGCGTGTAACCATACCACACGCCGTGTACTTACTTGTAACATGACTATCCTCATGACATGGGCCGTTTCACATGGGCAGTACCCGATGTCTGGTGACACAGCATGTATAACTTACCTACACACCATGTACTTTAGGAAAATGGATTTGTTGTCTTATTCTCTGTGAGTTGGGAAAGTTCTGCTTTGTTTTTCCCCTATAGTGTGGGATGGAATGTTGGGATACATCATCTCGGGTCTTTGTGACGGTTGATGTATCCACCCCTTCGACTCGAGGAGGAGACCCTCCCAGAATCGAGTATACTGTGTGTGGGAACCCTAGAGCTGGTTGTGACTGTGATGACTACCGTGCTGGGATCCTCCGTGGTTTTGATGATGATGACTAATGTACATGAATCCTACGTGGGGTCAGCAGTTAGGAAGAATGTACTTGGATCCTACGTGGGTTCAACAGCGATGGTTACTTTATTAGGATCCTATGTGGGTTTGGTAGCGATGAATTCTGTACATGGATCCTAGGTGGTTTTGGTAGGGGAGATGATTCATAGGCTATATCTATCATCTCCACCCCTCTTCGTGAGTAGTATACCTGTGTGAGCTGATTCTTGACTTCCAATCAATGTCATCGATATGATTGACTTGCTTTCCTGTGTAGACTAGGTTGTGTTTTTCTTTGTGGGATGGGTTGTGCTTTCCTGTGTGGACTGGGTTGTACTTGGGCTCGTGAGTTGGAGCCGAACTGGAATTGATAACTTAGGTATATGTGTGGGCATATACCGAAGTAGAGTTGGTTGATACTTCGTGTTTGTATCTTTCATTTGTGGTTTATCCTTTTTTTGATTCTAGGAGACCTTTGGGGGTCTCGGGGTCCCTACTGAGCATCGTATTCTCACCCCTACACGGGCTATGCCTACACTATGTTGTATTGGTGGTAGATGATGGACAGCGCTGAATGTGGTTGAGGCTTGTGGAGCGAAATGGTATCTGGTGGTGGACTATCGGGCGGGACGTACGCGGAGCAGACGACCGGAATCGAGGAGCTGAGGATACAATTTGTACCCACCCTTCAGGTGGGATAGCCGAAGGACGACTCGGTGGTTTCTGATTTACTTTCCTACTGTTATTCTTTCTTTTCAGTTGTACTGTACTTTCAGTGGGGTTTGTATTCTGGACCATTTACTTCTCATCACATACTTTTATACTCAGTTTATTTAGTGTTTACTTCAGCTTGTGTACTCAGTTGTGTTTGTTTACTTATATAAAGGCAATACCATCCCTTTTATTGAGATTTACACCTTTTGTGCCAGTCGCCAGCCACTGGCCTATGGATGGCGGGCTTGGGGTAGTCACGGTACGGGCCCAAGGACGGGTCATGACAAATTGGTAATAGAGGAGTCGGTTCTACCGCAGAACATAGGGCTCTGATAATTTCTTTCTGTGAAGTAATATCGTTAAGCGTATTGAGTGTGGTTATCAGTCCAGGGAGTCCAGTGTTGGTGCGGCGACCGACGTATCTATACACTAGGACCCTGACTTCTGATTTCCAACTCCGTTCTTGAAAACACTGATTGCATGTGTGTTTCAAAAGTTTTCTTTGTGATTAATTTGAGTCATCTCACCAGGTATACTGTATTAACTACGGCGCACCTATTTCTTTTCAATATGGCCCCATGATGGCAGCTAGCTAGGGTTCCCAGTTACGTACGAGATGGAAGCCCACCAAGCGACGATGTCTCTGTGTAGGGCCCCATTACAGCGTAGGCACCAGCGGTTCCTCTACCTGCTGGGCCACTAATTCCACTAGCCTCAGCAGCGGAGAGTGCACGTCTCCTGAGTGAACTGCATGAGTTTCATCGTCAGAGGCTACCCAGGTTCTGTGGAGAGACGGACCCTCAGGCAGCCAAGGATTGGCTGGAGGCTATCGTCTGAGTTTTCAGATTAGTAGGGACACCAACTGACCTTATGGTGATCCTTGTAGTGAGTCTCCTACACGCAGCAGTAGGAAGATGGTGGAGCCTGATGCTCCAGGTGCATGACGAGGCATCACTACTTTGGACGGACTTTGAGAGCCTCTTTCGCTCGGAGTTCGTTCCAGCCACCCTCCGTGCGGTGCGCATCTAGGAGTTACTATAGCTCGGCAGGGTAGCATGACAGTAGCCCAGTACTCGGCGAGATTTACCAACCTCTCGTGATACTCCACGGACATGGTATGGGACCCATTCTTCCGGACCCGGACCATCGAGCAGGGATTGAGGCATGAGATTAGAGCTTCTATGATCTCCCTCAGCATTCCGACACAGGCAGGAGTACTGGAGTGATCCCTTCTTGTAGGGAGATTTCTTGTCGAGCCTACACCAGCAGCGAGACCTACCGCAGGGCGACAAGTAGCAGAGTCTTCTACAACCAGTAGTAAACAGATGTCACAGAGGTCCAAGTGGACAAGACCGTCAGGCGGGTGATCTCAGGATACTGGTTCGGAGGTGCGGGGCACATGCAGCAGACCCAGTCAATCGAGAGTCAGACAGTGCTATGCATGTGGCAGGTAGGGTCACATGGATCGTGACTGCCTGACCCGCCATGCAGAGGAGCAGCAGATGGTTGAGGGACCACCCAGGCAGAGGCAGAGGTCTGACCATGGTAGTCTGTAGGGAGTACGCAGACAAGGCAGAACAGTTGGCCGAGCAGCAGGTGGTGGACGATGCTTTGGGGCTCTACCACCATCACCATCAGGCGGTCCACCCCGACCACAGGGAGCTGGCGGATAGAGGCAGGCTCAACTTCAGGAAGTGGAGACCTATGACCACGGCGCACCTGAGATTATTCGATGTACTATCTGTGTCTACTCCACCCTTTATATAGTTATTATAGACACAGGACTGATTCATTCTTTTATTGTCGCTACCCTTGTTCTGATCTCAGAGATTCTGACGGAGCCGTTGGCTCGATCCTTATGGCTAGAGACTCCTACGGGAGCAGAATCGACAATTACACACTTGTTCTGGTAGTGTGAGCTTACTCTATGAGGCGAGAGCTTTGGCTGTGATCCTCTTGTAGTGGCATCGAGGCCTTACGACGTCATCTTAGGCATGGATTGGTTATCTACGGTCCATGATCAGATCGATTGTATTAGGCACAAGGTGTGGTGTGTCCACACTGATGGGAGCAGGTTTACCATCACCAGTAAGAAGGGATCCTTTTCAGTATAGGATGGACTCACGCAGAGGAGAGGACAGTCGATCACCCATCAGTTGGCTAGTCTCATCCAAGGAGAAGTTGATGTGCGGGGTCCGAGTTTTCCTCTTGTTGTGGATCTGTATGCGGATGTTGTTTCTGATGACATTATAGAACTACCTCCTCATAGAGAGGTAGACTTCTATATTGACTTGTACCTCAGGACAGCCCCGATATCTACTCCATCAAATTGGATGGCTCCCGCTGATCTTCGTGAGCTACGGGTACAGCTGGAGGACTTGTAGGGCAAGGGATTCATTCGACCCAGTGTTTCACCCTGGGCTTCCCCGATTTTGTTCACCAAGAAGGTGGATGGGAGCTTGCAACTATGTGTCGACTACCGTCGCCTGAACCAGGTGACCGTGAAGAACAAGTATCCACTTTCAAGGATTTAAGACCTCTTCGATCAGCTCAAGGGATCATGATGGTTCTCGAATATAGATCTCATGTTAGGTTTTCATCAGCACAGAGTTCGAGGTGAGGATGTACAGAAGATGACCTTCAGGTGTCGGTATGGCCACTATGAGTTCTTGGATATGCCTTTCAGCGTAAACATCACTCTAGTAGTGTTCATAAGTCTCATTAACAGGATCTTTCAGACTTACCTCGATCGGTTTCTTGTGGTATTCATCGACAACATATTGATTTACTCGACCACTAAGGAGGAGCACGCCTACAACATGCAGGTTGTACTGGACACACTCCGAGAGTACCAGCTTTATGGTATGCTCTCGAAGTGTCGATTCTAGATTCGAGAGGTCCACTTCTTGGGGAACATCATCTCTGAGGTGGGATTTGGGTTGGATCTTGCGAAGATCGAGGAAGTGCTAGCTTGGGAGCCACCCAAGAGCATAACGGAGGTGCGGAGTTTCCTAGGTCTGGATGGGTACTATCAGAGATTTGTGCCAGACTTATCTAGATTTATAGCACCACTTTTAGCTTTTATGAAGGAGGGGAAACCCTTCATGTGGTCTGATAGATGTCTGTAGAGCTTCCAGGAGCTGAGACAGAGATTGACCAGTGCACCCATCGTGAGGCTACCAGAGGAGGGCGTATGTTACGTAGTTTACTGTGATGCATCAGGGACCGGACTCGGGTGTGTCCTGATGTAGGAGCAGGCAGTGATCGCTTATGTTTCACGACAGTTGAGGCAGCACGAACAGAACTACACTACCCATGACCTGGAGTTAGCAGCAGCGGTCTTCGCCTTGAAGATGTGGTGACACTATCTGATGGGCGAGCGCTTTACAGTCTACTCTGACCACCAGAGTCTCAGGTACATCTTCTCACAGAAGGACCCGAACCTGAGACAGCGGCTATGTCTCGAGTTCCTCCAGGACTATGACTTTGAGATATTCTATACTCCTGGAAAGGGGAATGTAGTAGTTGATGCTCTCAGCAGGAGTTCGGGCATTCAGCTACTTGGAGAGGCAACGGAGCAGCTAGCTGTGTTACAGATATCCTTCATGGATAGAGATAGGGTAGCCTTTCTACAGTCAATCACAATCACTCCTCCACTACTTTAGCGGGTCAGAGAGGCACAAAGTGGGGATGTTGACTATGAGACACGATGTGCACAAATATCCACATGACAGGAAACTGATGGATTTTTTATAGGAGGAGATCATGTCATCCTTTTCAGAGGTCGTACCATGGAACCAGTTGGATTACAGGAGGAGGTGCTGAAAGAGTTTCAAACTTCCCCATTGGCGGTACGTCTAGGAGTAGTGAAGAATTACCAGGATCTCAGATGACAACACTGGTGGTCAAGTATGAAGAAGGCTATGGTAGAGTTCGTTTCACGATGCCTCACATGTCAGCAGGTGAAGGTAGAGCACCAGGTACCAGCAGGCTTGGTACCTCCCTTAGAGGTTCTACAGTGGAAGTGGGATGGGATATCTATGGATTTCGTGACGAGACATCCACGTACTTCCAGAGGACACAACTCCATTTGGGTGATTGTCGACTAACTCACGAAGTCGACCAACTTTCTACCTATCAGAGTGTAGGGCTTAGTAGAGATCTTGGGACGCCTCTAAATTCAGAAGATCGTACGACTTCATGGTGTGCCATCATCTATCGTCTCTGATCGAGATGCTCGATTTACTTCCTGGATTTGGAAGGGGTTACAAGAGGCATTTGGGACGCAGCTACGCCTGAGCACCACCTTCCACCCTCAAACGGATGGCCAGATGGAGAGAACCATTCAGACTCTTGAGGACATGCTCCGTGCAAGTGTCCTTGACTTTAGTCGTAGTTGGAAGGATCACCTACCCTTTGTGGAGTTTTCATACATCAACATCTACCACTCCACCATCTTTATGGCACCATACGGGGCATTGTATGGCCGACCTTTCATATCACCTCTGTGCTGGACTGACCTTGGGGATTCAGCACTTGTAGGACCAAAGATGGTCCAGGCCACTACAGAGAAAGTGCAGATCATCCAAGAGCAGATGAGGACTGCACAGAGCAGGCAGAAGTCCTATGCTGAGAGGAGGCAGAGACCACTAGAGTTCGAGGATGGTGACCACGTTTTCTTATGGGTCTCACCTTGACATGGATTACAGAGATTTTGCTGGGGTGGCAACTTATCTCTGCACTTCATCAGACCATTCAAGGTTCTCAGCAAGATAGGAGAGGTGGCTTATCTCCTGGCTCTTCCACCTCAGTTACACCGGGTGCACGACATCTTCCACATATCCCAGCTGAGGAGATACGTGAATGACCCAACACATATTATCAATCACGAAGAGTTGGACATCGATGACGGGGTGACATTTGCGGAGGTCCCGGTGGAGATTGAGGATCGATAGGAGTGGTTCCTACGTGGACGGTCGATTCCTCTAGTGTGCATCAGGTGGTAGCATGGGAACCTCCAGGAGAGCACATAGGAGTGGGAGGCTTAGATGCATGCATAGTACCCCCATTTGTTTCCCTAGTTTATGATGTAGCTTTATGGGGATGTAAAGCTCTGATGTGGAAGTAATTTAAAGACACGTAAATTTCAAATAAATTTTATTTCTTAAATTATTTGGGATTTTTTGAGTACGTAGTTTCTGACGGCATTTGATTCCGAGGCCTGGTGTGCCCGAAATCAATTTCCGAAGTTTTGCTCGGGTACGTTCAGTAAACGAACGAGCGGGTTTTTCTATCTTTTGAACTGGTGCTCGGAATTGAAATCTGAGGGCACCGATGGAACCGCAGATCCAGTAATTGCTTAAGAGGACCTTTACCGAAGATGCATCTTCTCGGGTGGAGTTGATAAAAATTGTGGATTAAATGAAAAGTAAAATTAAATTGTGTTACAATTTTATTTCTTTTCCTAAGGTAGTTTTAACCTACATGGAGGAGTTAGAGTGGGACCCACAAGCATCTTAACTACCCATGTGTGGATAAATGTGAGGTGGGGCCTGCATGAGCCCCAACCCTTCACATTCCCTAAAACCTCCATTAAACCCCTTGTAATTAATTGGGTGACTTCTCCTCTCCCACTTTAACATTGCCAACACACATTAATTTAATTAATTTAACCTCTTAAATTAATTGAATTAAGTATTTGAATTTTGAGTTTTTGAATGCATGGAATGTTTTAATAAAATAAGGAGGAGCCTTATTTTATTTGTGGGTTGGCTCGTTGTGTTGAGAATTGGAGGAGAGAGCTCTAGTTCCTTTGGATGAACTTCTTCTTCAATGAAGAACGTCAACTCTCTGATGAAGAATTTCAACTTGGCCTCTCGGTTTCCCTATCTTCTTCTTCCTTCGCAACAAGGTAGAGGACACCGACGACGTGGGAATTATCCAGTGATGCCATTGTCTGCGGCACTTGACAACCGTGGACTTCATTCAAGGTAGGGGTGTGTTTGGATTGAATAATTATTGGTTTTCCATCCATGTTGTTGTTACTCTTAAGCCACTTGTTATCAGACTAATGCCGAAGGGACCGGACCAAACTAACACGGACTGATTCCTCTTCCGTTCTTGTGAATTTTTAGAGTTCATCAAGCGTTCTTGAGCAGTGAATCAAGTTATGTTTTCGGAGCCGATCGGAGGCCCGAAAACATCGTAAACTGCCTCAGAGCGACAGGGTGACCTAGAAGCGGAAGTTTTGTAAAAATAGGATCATCATAATGAAGAACGGACACCTAGTGAGGCGTCCTGGTCAGAGGCATCATTTCTGGAAATTCCATCATACACGGAATGTACACCAGAAGCACACACCGTGTAGTAAAAGCGTATTGTAGCTTCCGTTTCAGACGTTAGAAAAGTAACACACGGCATGTGACTCTAGACACATGGCGTGTACTCTCCACACTATTTGTCAGAGGACGCTTCGATGGACATGGCGTGTATTCAGGGAAAATACATGGATACAGACATCAATACACAACCAAGTAACACGACGTGTATTCACTTCATAGAAAGGCAGAAGTGGCTTCGTGAGGCTCAGCATGTAATTTAGGAGATACACGGACACGGGAAGAACCATACGGCCAAGAGGCATAGCGTGTACTACCTTCACCATGGCAGAAGCAGCATCATGATGACTTGGCATGTATTTCGAGAATACATGGACACAGGGTGGAGTACATGGGTAGGTACTCCACCACACGACTAGGCATGGCCAGCGTATATGAAGCCGACCCCAGAATTTTTGACATGGCGTGTAACCATACCACACCATGTAATTACTTTTTACGCGAACAGCCCTTCGACATGGGTTGTGGTAGACGGACAGTACATGTGGACTGAAGACACGGCGTGTAACCATACCACATGCTGTGTTCTTACTTTTTACATGACCAGCCCCATGACACATGTCGTTTCACATGGTCAGTACCTGGTGTCTAGTGACACGGCATGTATAGCTTACCTACACGACGTGTACTTTAGGAAAATGGCTTGGTTGTCTTGTTCTCCATGACTTGGGCACGTTCAGCTTGGTTTTTCCCCTATAGCGTGGGATGTAATGTTGGGATACATCATCTCGGGTCTTCTTGACGGTTGATGTATCCAACCCTTCGACTCATGGAGTGGACCCTCCCAGAATCGAGTGTGCTGTGTGCGGGAACCCTAGAGCTGGCTACGACTGCGGCGACTACCGTACTGGGATCCTCCGTGGGTTCGACAACGATGGTGACTGTACTTGGATCCTATGTGGGTTCGATAGTGAGGACGACTGTACTTGGTTCCTACGTGGTTTCAGCAGTGATGTTTACTATACTAGGATCCTATGTGGGTTCAGCAACAACGACTTCTGTACTTGGATCCTACGTGGGTTCGGCAGGGGAGATTATTCAGAGGCTACATCTATCATCTCTACCCCTCTTCATGAGTAGTATACCTGTGTGAGCTGAGTCTTAACTTCCAATCAATATCATCTATATGATTGACTTTATTTCCTGTGTGCACTAGGTTTTGTTTTCCTTTTTGGATAGGGTTATGCTTTCCTGTGTGGACTGGGTTGTACTTGGGCTTGTGAGTTGGATCCGAACCGTAATTGATGAATTAGGTATATGTATGGGAATATACCAAAGTATATCTGGTTGATACTTCATGTTTTTATCTTTCATTTTTGGTTTATCCTTTGTGGATTTTGGGAAACCTTTAGGGGTCTTGGGGTCCCTACTGAGTATCGTATACTCACCTCTGCACGGGCTATGACTGCACTACGTTGTGTTGGTTGCAGATGACGGATAGTGCTGATCGTAGTTGAGGCTTGTGGAGCGGAACGGTATCTGGTGTTGGAAAATCAGGCGGGACGTACGCGGAGTGGATGGCCAGACTCAAGGAGATGAGGAGACCATCTGTACCCACTCTTCAGGTGGGATAGCCGGAGGATGACTCAGTGGTTGCTAATTTACTTTACTATTTTTGTTCTTTCATTTTAGTTGTACTGTAATTTCAGTTGGGTTTGTATTCTGGCCCATTTACTTTTTAAGACTTACTTTTGTAATCAGTTTACTTAGTGTTTACTTCAGCTTGTGTACTCAGTTGTGTTTGTTTACTTATATAAAGGAAATGCCTTCCCTTTTATTGGGATTTATGCCTTTGGTTCTAGTCGCCAGCCCCTAGCCTAAGGAAGGCGGGCTAGGGGTAGTCATGAAATGGGCCCCAAGGATGGGTCATGACAATACAGGCATTAAATTCATCTAGGATGATCCTCTGTCATATTAATATTTGAATATCAATTAAGGGATAATTCAAGGATGGTAACTTCATCATCTTTACTATCAACAATTAACTGCACTCATTACTTCTCAGGTTCTCCCCATAAGAAACTTATTCCCCTTTAATTCCTTGTATTATAAACACATATACAGTACATAATGATTTAAGGTAATAAGTTGGATCCTCTTTGATTCATTAATATGAACCACAAGGTTGAGATGATCTTCTAAACCAAGTTGCTTCATTTTCTCCAGTCTTCATGCTTTTACATCTGAACTTTTATTCTGATTTATGTTGATGCAGAATGGATCTCTTCACATCCTCTTCTACTTTGTGTGGAGAAATTTTCTTCTTAATAGCCTTCATGTAAGATATATCATTACTTCTCTTTATTACTTCTTCTTATTCTGGTAATAAGGTTAAAAATCATTCGTAATGTGAACATATTTATTACATCTCTTACATAGAACTTATTTATCAAAAGAGTTGTCTTTTGTTTGAAACATCTCATTCACATTGTCTTCTTCATGTGGAATCTTTCCATTTTGTTTTTCACCAACCATATCTTGTGCATCTTAAAGTTTACGCATTCCTTCCATGTCTTCAAGAAAAATAACTAACATATTATTAGGAATAGTGGAAGAAAGTTTGGATCTTCTACATGGGTTCTTCTAAGTGACATCCTTCTTGGTCGTTATTCTGGATGCACCACCCTTCTACTTATTGGATTTAGAATCCAAGGTCTTGTCATCTTTCCTTCTTGGAATATTCTTGGGAGAATATTTTTTTACAACATTATTCATATTTCTTCCCAAGGTAGCTTCTTTGTTCTTCACCATCTTATTTGATCCCATTTTCTTATCAGCTTTGGATACATGTTGAGATGAGCATGTACCAACCTTGTTACCACTACCATTGTATACATCACAAATGTTATCAAGTATTACAAATATGTTTCCAGTATAAAAATACTTTTTTACATGTGAATGTTTCTTCTAATTATATGGATTATCCCTTTTTTGATTGGCTTCCTTTGTGCTTTTACATTTTGAGTATTGTACCAACAATTTAATGAAAAATTCCCAAATCTATTATATAACCAAAATTGACCAAAAAATCTTGATTTCCTAATATTTTCTGTATCATATTTTTTGGACTTTTTGTGCTTTTGTGGGGAATCAACTACCACATTCTTTTTCTTATCCACTATAGTCATGGTGGTAAGCATCTTCTCACCTTTCATAATCCATACTTATCCATATTTGTTTTACGAACAAAATTTTTCATGATAACAGGTTTAGAAACATCAATACAGGATGGTATTGATGGTACCTATATATTCTCAAATGCTTGGTCTAGACCATATCAAGATGTCATGATATTCTTATCACATGTTGGAGGTCGTTCACCCTTATAATCCTCCAATTAAAATTGATTATTATTAAAACTGTCTCTTTATTTTTTGAAGTTTCAATATGTGTCTTCTCAAGATTGTCCAATTGAGCTTCCAATTCTAGAAAATTCATATTGATTACAATTTTTTTATATTTAATCATAATCATTTTCTCTTCACTAGCCGTCTTCATTCTTTAAAATTCATCTTCATGCAGCAAAAAATTATTTTGTAACAAAGATTCATGTTCTTTGATATTCTTAGAATTTCCTTCCAAATGTAAAACCTTTACTTATTTACTCTTCTTAAGCTTATCTTTAAGTGCATGGATCCTATCTTCTATAGTCATTTTAACTTCTTGTTTCTCTTCAACTTCTTTGACCCGTTTTGAGGAAATCGTTTCAAATTCACTCTTTTTTGCTTCAAAGGTTCCAACTTGTATAGAGAGCTTTAAACATTCAACAATTTTTTCTTACATGCTCTTCTCTAAAAGATTAGTTTCTTCTTCCAGTTGATTGATATCATTCTGCATACATTGAAATACTCCACAAACAAGGGATACACTTTATTCATGAATATAATGCATAATAAATCTTAATCTATGAACTGATAACTCTTGATAAGTTATAGATCTATCATCATCGCCACCTGTGCTAGAATTTTCATCTATAGGGATGATTTTAAATTTACTAACACATACCTCCTTATCACTAGACATAGAAAGTTTATCTATATTATTGGTGGAAATGTGACCAACTGGATCATTACTTTCCAAGACTGGTATGTCTTCATTTTCATCAAGTCATGAATAAATAGATACTTCATATTCATTATTTAATAGGGACTTCTTCTTAAATTTTATCTTTTATTTCATTTTCATGTTCATCATGGTCTTGGAAGATATAGAATTATGCTCAGAGATAACTAAATCTTAACCAAAATTTCACTTCATTGTTGAGTCAAGAAAGAAACTCAAGTCTTCAAAAGATAATGTCTTCAATGTAGAGAATCCAATAGAGGTGAACCTTAACTCTGATAACAATTATAAGGACCAGTTTGGGATACACCTAACACTGAGAAGGGGAGTGAATCGGTGTTGGGGACTTTTTAATCCAATTTCATTTTTTAATCCATGTACCTTTTAGACCTATTTGGATCCTGATTCTCTTATTCTCCTTTCCCTATCGCATTCAAGTATATGAAAGTAATAAAGATTGAACACAATATTTTTACAAGGTTCATTACTCAATAATGGAAACTACATCCTTAGCATGTCCAAAAATAATCCTAACCACACAACCAATATAAAATAATCCTTTTTGTGTGGTTACAATGAATAGGATATACCCTTATACCCATGAAGCACATTTAAAAAAATCCAATATTGCAAGTTTTACATCACTTGGTGGGATATTTATAATTCTTTTCAAGATTGTATTTTCCCTATTGATCAGGGTTTGTAACACCAAGAAATTCCTCCACCAATTGATTCTTCTCTGATGTCACAGTTCTACTTTGTTCTTCAACATTCTCCTTTAATTATTTTACTTTCACAACACCATGCAAGAAACTCCTCTTATCTCTTTCCAACAGAAAACTAGATAAAAGCATAATCTTTCTATTCTATAAATCACAATAATATGATTATATAGAATGATGAACATTGGATTCTATCTAACTCAAATTATAATTATACGATGTCAATTTGGTCACCAGATCTTATTTTGTTCTTTTATCTTTCTTCTTTAGTGAAAAAAAACTGCACTAAGATCTCTTCTTCTTCTTCTTACTAGAATCACAAACTACCTTTGTGATTATTAAATTAATTAAGATAAGTTTACATAGCATCATCAGAATTGATATGGCTTGAATAACTGAATATATATTGGAAACTCTCTTATTCTTCTTTGACACATAATAATATGGAATAGTGTAGAAGTGTATTATTCTCTTCCTTAAATACTCAATACCAACACATGAGTGTATCGGTATACTTTCTTCTTCAAGATCCCTCACGAATCTCACAACCTTTGTGAAGAAAAACATCATCTTTCATGAATCCTTTAAGTGCATTGCATGCAACCTTTTTCACTTTACGTGAATCATTTGAGTTTGTCGTGGAAAGAAAACTTGTTCTTCACTTACTAATTGTGCACAACTCACAACTTTCATGCCACTTCTGGCTTGCGTAGAACTCACTGCTTACATGCCACTCCCTACTTGCGCACCACTCACTGCTTGCGCTCCCTACCTATGTGCCAGTGTCTTCTTGTGTGAAACACAATTACTTATTTTCAAATCATTGCTTGTGTGCAACTCACTACTTGTGCACCCTTCTTTCACACCAATCACATCATGTGTGCCACTCTTGTGTGAAACTCACAACTTTTTCACCACTTCTGACTTACACGCAACACACTAATTGCGTGCAACTCCCTTATTGTGCACAAATCAAAACATGCATGCCACTTCGGTTTGCGTGCCACTCCCTATTACATGCACGATCCAAAGCTCATAATTTCTCTTAAGTGTTGATCATTACAAATGAAGATGGTAGCCACCTATTTATAGGTATTTCACCCTATGTGGAGCTTCCTACTTGTATGAAACTCACTAATTGTGTGCAACCTCTTACTTGAATTCCACTACCTTAACTTGCTCGAAGTTCTTTCCTTTGTCTTGTGTTGATGTGATGATATTGAAATATGACGTGCATGAAACCTTAAAAATTTCCTTAACACTTGCACAGAACTTCCTTTTCCAAATACACTTCATTCCATTCTCTAATTTTTTGACCAAAAAATTTGTCATAGACTGGAAAATGGCGCAACCATAAAATCTTCTTCG
This sequence comes from Viscum album, assembly GCA_963277665.1. NCBI lineage: Eukaryota > Viridiplantae > Streptophyta > Magnoliopsida > Santalales > Viscaceae > Viscum > Viscum album. Next base: position 2,112,570,401 of record OY728128.1, read on the forward strand.
GTAGCACCACTTAGATTGATTTTCCCTAATATCACAAAACCCATATCTTGTGATATTTATCCTTTTATCGATCACCTGTAGTGTTGTCATATTTTCAAAGTAAGGTATTGTAACTTCCCAGTATTCTATAAACATATTTCATTCCAATAAAATTTCAAAATGATTAGCACCACCTGTACCCCCCCCCCCCCATTCCTTCATAAGGCTTGCATCATAAGTTCTCCAAAAAACTTATGATATTTTTGAAATAAAAATCAGAAAAACATAATCATATTATACTAGTATAATTATTCAACCATGAATACCAATGTCATCAAATGAATCCATAATAATTCTCCAGGAGTTTCCATGAAACTAAATGTATTTAAAAAGTTCACATGTTTTCTTAGAATATCAATACTTGATGACATCATTCAATATCCATTAACTTTGTAACTACTTCATCATATTGAAAGAAATGGTACCTTTATATCTCATTGAACACCATTGACAACCAATGACAATTAGTTGACAATAAATACAATCCATACACAAATTGTGTACAATAATCGTTCCCTGATCCAAATGCATAAACTCCCTATCCAACACTACCCTCAAAGTTTTGATGAAAAAGTAATCATAGATACTTGTTTTTGAAATCACCACAATCAGTCTCTCGCGGCTCATTATCCTGGTTCGAAACATCCCACTAGTGCATTGCTACTCGAAGCATATATGTCATGATCTTCACTCTTCTCTTAGGAGTTTTCTTCATATTCTTGAAGATCAAAAAATTGGTCTCTAGCCATAGATCAACATCCTATGGGCCACCATCTCCCAAAAACATCGGTGGATGCTGCTTTAGAAACATAGGTGTCAACTCTCCCATATACAACGTGGGTTGCAGTGCTCCCTGAATGGTTTTCATAATGTGAATAAAACTCTCACCGAACTATTATTCAACACCTATGTATGGTAAAACTATTAGTTACACTATAGGCACTATAGAAGGATCTACTGGTATCTCATGGTCCACCACCTCTATAGTATGGTTATCGCCACCCTCCTAGCGTGTGACTTGAGGTCGTCATAGGGTCATGTCTCTACACTTCCAAACACAAACCTCAAAAAATATTGATAACAATAATATTGTAGTTAAAACGTGGGATAGTACATAACCTTCTTATAAATAGGTCACACCTCTCTTCGTGATCCTAAGGCTAGGACTGGGAAAAAAGAAACTTTCGTAGAAATCATGAGAGACACTGCCTACTGCCCACTCCAAATTCGGGTCTAATTTGAGTTCTCTATTTCACCATTCAATTTCAATCTAAATTCCAATTTAATCACAATTATCATTAAATGGTTAAACCAAATGGGCCACCACTTCGGATATATAATGACCCATACACCTCATGAATTGAAATATGAAATCCACCTAATCTACACTATAACATGTTCCAGTCTATGCGACCAATGTTCCATGACTCAACATGACATAGTTGAATGCTTAGGGTGTCTGTTGTAGACTAATTAGGAATAAAATTAGGTTATGGATGGTAATATTATTACTAACCATGTTTCCTAATTCCCTACACAAAATATTTATCAAATAGAAGGCATATCACTCAAGGAACACATAATAGTGTCATGTAGTCAAGAAATGCATCCTATATAGTTTGGCATAATGCATGGAATGTAAATTATAACAGGTTCCTAAAATGATGCATAATATTTATACCCTTATATAATTGGGAAACAAAAAAATCAAGAATCACAGTCTTACCAATAATAACATCATAACACAAGTGTATCATCCAATGGTGAAATCAAATCAACTGTAATAGACAAAATCCAGAAAACTGAAATTTATGTTCTAGTTAATTATGATTTTTCATGTTTGTGAGTTAGATACTCCTAGGAATATATCATTTCAAAATTATAATACCTACCTAATAATCTATATATTTTTTTAAAATAGTAATCTATAAGACAAAATTCTATGATACAACTTTATAATGTCCCAACCTGGGTGCCACTAAATGGTTCCCCAAGACGGTGGGTCACATGTCCTCAAGTGCACCTCCCCATATGCTAGAGCCTATCCACTATTAGTGAGGGCCTAGGTTGTGTTTATGAGGAGACTATTCCCTCGTGTTATAGTGTGACACCCCAGAATAATAATAAAAATCAATTGAGGAACCAGTAAATCAACCAAACATAATATAAGCATCCAAGATGGGAATATATAAATAATGACAAAAGTAATATCATATACAAAATTATGTGTCATGTCTTGTCTCTAGGAAGCTATAAAATAGGTATATAATCATTAGTACAATACAAGTATCAAAATACCAAAAAGACCAAAAAGAAACTACCCCAGCTAGCATCATTATCATAACTCAGTCTTATGCTCCCCTACTCCTAAGAAATGATCAAATCATGAGTCGTCTTATGCTCCTTTATCCCTGCATACATCCATATAGTCTGTCTGGGTACCCAATGATAGCCTGAGTAGGGTGTGAGACACCACTCAATAGGCCACCACCAATGGTACCTATAATAAATCTAGGTTGTTTCTAATAACCTAATAAGTGTGAAATATATACAATGGGTATAAAAAGCATGAAATTAAGGTTCATATGGCTAAGTGATAACTAAAAAGTGATATTGTCCCACACAAAAAGGCTCCCTACAAAAAACTATCAGTATCCCATAAACAAGGGAAGTGGTAAAAACATAAATAAACAAGTTACACTATCCAATATAACAACTATAATATGATACCCATATGGATACCTATAAGAATAAAAAGATATCACCATGTTTGTTCCATATAACCAAGTGTAAAATATCCCTCATGGTCACACCGTATAATCAGAAGTGTCCAATATCCATGTCATGTAATCATAAGTGTCATACCATGAAGGGTCGGATCCAAGGTATAGAAGACTAAGGAATCCACGTAGATCCCCAGGAGCATGTCAATAAACCATGTCCAATGTGATCCCAAAAAATTAAGATCCAAGGAGTAGAAAGACCCGAGGAATCATAAGGAATTAGGATCCAAGGATTGAACTAGTCCAACGAATCCACTATAACAATAAATATCTATATGAGAAATTTATGTGGCAGCCTATGGAATTAGTATCCAAGGTATACCAACTGAAGCATCCACTACCATAGTCATATCATCATATCATTCATTCATAATTTTATAATTAATCACATTCCTTGAGTTCTTCCAAATTATTTCAACAATTATTATAAATCCATTTAAATAATTAAACAATTTACACCATGTAAACACATGGAAGATCATATACTCTCTTCTATAATCATCGATCAATTAAATTAAATTTAAAATGGCTCCCTCTAGTAAGTAAATAACTCACACACATAGTGAGTTAGTATAAAGTAATATAGATACAAGGTCACACCCCATGGGTGGCCTATTTTGGGGCTAACATCCTCCTACAATCTCAATAAAATTATTAGGCATCCTTAATAGGTTCAAATTTATGTAATTCAATGAATTAATTAATTAAAGAGTCACCACTATAACATCCAACATGCATCACAAAAACAATTATGCTTATAAAATGCCAAACCCCGAGGAGAGGTGTAAACCTTCTACCATAGGTTCGTAGTAGAGAACTCATCCAGTATCTATCTCTGATTCAATATAGATCGATATAAAAGAAACAAATATATTAACATACTAAAAATAGGTCATATTATATTGCACCTAAATAACTATGTCAATATGAAGTAAAACTAAGAACAACACAAGAGGAACAATGTAATCTCCTTTTCAAATCCAATGAGACCGATGGTGTTTGATTCTTAGTCTAGATGGAGAAACCACACAAAATCATAGGATTTTTCTTTCAAAAGAGAACCAAAATGAGATTTTTTGTCCAATGGAGGAAAATAGAAAATATATTTAAGTTTTAATATATTCTAAGGGTGAAATGTTAATTTACCCAATAAACATTAGGTTGTATGGTTTGAATGCATGGTTGGAAGAACCATGCACCAACCATGAATCCTTTACTATAAGAAGGGGTTCCTCACATATTTTCTTTCATATAGTTTAGAAAACAATATAAAAATTATGTTTTATTATCTTTCAAAAAATTTAGAGCCCCTCATACAAGCATGTGCCTGAGTTTTCATAGTTTCCTCAAACTGGGAAACCTCATGCACCCCTCTGTCAAGACCCGCACGGTTAAGAGTAACCATGCGGCCTTTCCCCCACATTTTCTATTAACTATGCGACCTTTCATTTTCCAAAAATTGGGGCTCTTTTCTCTAAATAATACTTGGACACCCTAGATACACCCATGATCACATTGGGCAATTACATTAGTCCCCAAAAATTCATCTATACAAAAAAATATGTGTACCTCATATGAAAACCCGAGATCTTATAATAAGTATTTTCCCTTACCTATATCATAAATCAAAATATTCACATAAAAATTAAGTATGTGTGGATTATGTGAGTATACAATAACTTTATAGGACATCACTTGTAGACTTTTATCATATCCTATAATATAAATAAAATGCAGGTTCTACTATGTGATGACTCATACTCAAAGTGAATCAAACAATTCAGACTGTCATTTTCTTATCAGGATATTATAACACCCAATCCTACCAGTTTTGGATAATATTAGTATTCATATCTTTTCAGATACATAATAGAACAAAATAATAATCTTGCCTCAAGTTTCCACTATAAAAAATTACCCATCAGTCTAAGTGAATCAAGAATTCTTATCCATTAAAGCACTAACCCCTGGGTCTACATAACATTATCCCTCTTGCTTCATGTAGAGCTAACCCCCCAACCATTCCATATAACATTAATCCCCTAGTCTGTGTAACATGGAACCCTGGTCTATTTAACACTAACCCCCCATGTTCTATGTAATATTTAACCCCCTAGTTCATGTAACACTAATCCATGTGACCCACATAACACCATATCCATCTACACAATACACTTTCTATTTTAGATAACATAACATTGAACCCCTAATCTGTGTATCATTAACCCCCTAATATGACCTAAAGCCCGTATAAAACCAATGTCTTTTTATCCCATAATACATTATTATCCCCCAGAACAAGAGAAAATTTATCTTCAAGTTCAGAAGTTTTTAATATATGTAAAATTATTTAACATAATGTATAACTCACCTAAGTTATCTTGCAACCACTCATTAATATTGCAAGACCCACTTGATTACTCATATAGAGAGAAGTCTCATACTATCTTAATATTTCCCCTGCCATCCCATAATGGTCAAATATTTATATAACCTTCACCATATATTATATATTATAGTGAAACCAAATCATTAAGACCCCCAAGATCAACCCATCCTTAGAAAAATAATAATCTTATTTCTGATAAGTTATAACAAAATTCTATTTCTTTTTTAATATAAAAGACCCCTCTGTTAATCCCCTTTTCTCATTCTTCATACCTATAAATATGATCCCAAAAGAGTTACATATTAATTACTATATATATTGGAGACTACCAACCTATGTCTCAGTCAAATCTTCTCTAAACAATAATCAGTTAAAACTGCATCAATTTAATGATTCAGAGAAAAATCTCCAAAATGATGCAAAACATCATTTTAAATGTGTTATTTCCAAATGGAAGTTGAAACATAAAAATAATGGTATTGGTTCTTTTCCCCATAATATTTATTTCACTACCACTAATGAGTCATAATTAAATCACTTAATGAGAATTATGGATCAATAAAAAATATAATATGGTTAAAGGGGAAAATAGAGAACTCACCCCCACCTCCACCCCCCTTGGTCAATCACTTCCCTAAATAAAGAAGACACATTTATTTTAAAAATATTTTCTATAAATTTTACCAAAATACATATATTTTTAACTTATGAATCAGGGAACCACTATAATCTCAGTGGTACTCACCATAACACTAATGAGAGAACTGGCTTATGGTTCTCTAAAACTAAAACTATACTATAAGAAAATAACTAGTAAGTAGCTACTTCCAACACACCATACTTATATTGTACTTCCATATGGCTCTAAAAGGACCGAAACACTTCTTAACAAGACTCTTTTTTCTCTATTTATACCATTTCCTCCTCCTTTCTTCCTCAAAATCAATTTTTAGAAGAAGAAAATTCTCTTATTTAAATATTAAATTTAAAAAAAATATGATTCACTAATCCAAATTCCACTAGTCTGTATAAAAACACCTCTATAAAGTTTTTCATTCTCAAAAACCATCAAAGATCATTTTTCAAGAAAAGATTCATCCACTACTCCCACATATCCACTTATTATTCAAACATTTTCTCTTGTATCTAAACACAATACCAAGAAACCCAAATTATATATATTATATGAACCCAGTACATCCTTTCACCGCAGTTCATAACACAAAGTGGATACTCTTTGAATGAAACATCTACCTCTAGTTCCACCTCATCACTCTCAATGAGAAGTGAAGGTTCCAATTTTCACTTCCATAGTTAGGATACATGAAATGAATCAATCATTACATTATATTGAATATAAATAATTAATAGGTATTATACCTCTTTTATCTAATATTGGATCTCAAAAAAACACATATATAATGGTTTAAAATTATTATCTTTCCTAATCTTTTATTTTTAAACCAAGTTAGAACTTAAAGAAATATAATATCACCCATGCCAAACTCTAATGATTATCATATTCAGTTTTCATATAATATCATCCAACTCTAAGTTATTATTAAATAATTATTTATTAGTTAAACCTCATCAGTAGTCTCCTATATGATACTAGGTCCAACTAGAGATTCTTCTCCAAAATCCATCTAATATAGTATTTATTAGTAGGGTAAACTATAAAATTCTTTGAAGTGTAATATTGAAATCAATTTTTGAAAACCATTATTATTAGTTAACTCTATTAAAGATATATGGACCTACTAATCACTTTAGAAATTGTAACTCCCCAACCCTAGTTACCCAGAGTCGGTGTATTATTGCGTAAAATTGGCATGATCACAAAAGATAAAGTCTCGAAAGACCGATTAGTTTAGTAGCCTTGGAAACACTAGATACATTCATAAGTCTTACATTACATCATAAAGTAAAATAACTACAACAACATCTTGTCTTCATATCCCCTCATACTATCCCTACAGTTCATTCATAATATACTTCTTCACATCCTGGAAAAATTAAAACATTGAAAGGGGTGAGCTCAGAAGCTCAGTAAGGATAACAATATAGCGGATGTTTTCATAAATAAACATAAACATTTAAGGTAATGTATAACTAAACCAAATCCCTTTAAACATGAAATTCAGCATAATATGGCAGAAGTAAAATGAAATAATGTCATTTACTTATTCACATGGATATTCTACTGGTCGAATAATCACATGCAATATCAATAACCACTTACACAATGATGGAATGCATAATTCTAGACTATCATAACTACGTATCCAAGGCCTCGTGCCCAGACTACAAATAATATTTTGTCAAGGCCTCGTGCCAAGACACTAGTTTGTCTCATTAGACCTGTCGATGCATCGAGAAGCTATATCGGGCTCCACCCATCACTTATTAAGTCCAATGCATTCCTCATATGAACAGGTTTAAACATATCATAAACCATAACATAATCCTATCACATAAAACATGCATAAAGTAAACATAACATTTCCACATTTTAATCACAAGATATCAATACAACACATTGATATAATAAAAAAACACTTTTAAAACCATTTTCAATACAAAAAAAATTTAAACTTTGTATTTATTTTTCATTTAAAAAAAGTTGTGGCTTGTAGAGGAAGCTGAAACTCAAATAATGGTCACAGTGGAGGAGAAGTCGTTGTCGCCGCATACGTACGACAAAAAAAGCATTGCCTTTTGTTGTTTATTAAAATTCTTCGTATAAAAAAATTCCTTTTGAATAAACGTAAAAGTCAAAGGGGTTTATACACCGTATAAAAGAAAGTTGTGTATAAAATAAAATATGTATCAATGAAGGTAGATTGAGACGAAGTCCCTTACAAAGATCATCTTTTTAAATAAAATAGATCTATTATGTATATTCACTATAATTACACATAAAGAAAGTAAAAATACAAGATAGAACATAATAATATCATGACATAATTTGAAAGTAGGAGATTAACCCAATGAACGGAAATTGAGTTAAGAAGTTCCCTTACAAAGATCATATTTTTATATAAAATAGATCTATTATGTATATTCACTATAATTACTCATAAAGAAAGTAAAAATACAAGATAGAACATAATAATATCATGACATAAATTGAAAGTAGGAGATTAACCCAAAGAACGACAATTGGGTTAAGAAGCTCCCTTACAAATATCATCTTTTTAAATAAAATAGATCTATTATGTATATTCACTACAATTACACATAAAGAAAGTAAAAATACAAGATAGAACAAAATAATATCATGAAATAATTTGAAAGTAGGAGATTAACCCAAAAAATGGAAATTATGTTAAGAAGTTCCCTTATAAAGATCATATTTTTAAATAAAATAGATCTATTATGTATATTCACTATAATTACACATAAATAAATTAAAAATACAAGATAAAACATAATAATATTGTGACATAATTTGAAAGTAGGAGATTAACTCAAAGAACGGAAATTAGGTTATGAAGTTCCCTTACTCGTGTCCGACTTGACTCGATCGTTCTTTAATCTCTTGAATAATAAAATAGAGTTAATTTATACATTATTAAGAGCCTTTTTCAAGTTCATTATTCCTTTTATATCACTTATTAACATGTTATGAACATTATGTAATTATTTAAGTTAATAATGGTCGTTTTGTCGATCTTTGGTGCTTGAGTCAAAAATAAATTCCTTATAATTACAAGTTGTTCATGTGGTAAAATATCCATTACATCCAGAATTATATTCATGATGTAGATTTCATATATATCATATATATCTATTATATACCTTCATTTATAATATTACATAACATTTAGAGGTATGAAATGAAATGCACCGTTCATGGAGACGGTAAGTTGTACGTACGCATGAATGCTACATTCATTTCTATTTCATATTTAATGGAATGAAATCACAATGATATAAAGGTATATTATAATTCCAGTATAATATCATATATAATATCATTTACTCCTTCATTTATACATCCCACGTATGGAATTAACTATTCAAATCACTTTGAGGGGGTGGTAGTCTGCACTTCCTAAAATGAAATTATCGCGTTTACCCATAATGGAAATCATAAAGGTATGCCGTAAATGAGAAATACAGCAGCATAAGGAAAACATAAACATAATATATAACATATATAAATATAGTTACATCTTAATTTCCACCATGAGAGGTGTTAAAATAATATTGAACAATCATCATTTCGTGAGGCAGTATCTCGCCACACACAGAAACAGTACGTTAATTAACCATTAGACGAAGGTGTGGGTAAGTTTAAACCAAATACTTCACATAAAAACATCCTAGTATATTTTATATACAGGTGTTGTTACAAAAGAAAGTAATAAAAATATTTTAAGGGGTTTGAGAAGAAAAATAAAACAAAATAACACAATAGAAGACATTACCTTGAAATCGGGGAACTCTTTTTGATTTGAGACAAAGGCTTACTTGGGAAGACTTATTCCCAAAGTGAGGCTTCTATGAGTAATAGAGGAAAGTTGGGAGAGTATTTGGGCAGATTCCGGCCAAGACAAATGTCTTGAAGGTGTGAATAAGGTGGTAGAGGTGGGGGCCTTTATAAGAGGAGAGGAGGGGCACTCTTGGAAACTCATGAAATGTTACATTATTATGAAATTATTTTCAGATTTCAAAGGGCGCAAAATTATATATTTCTAGTATAGGGTGATAAGGGTTCTAAATATACTCATCCAATAGGTTTTTGACAAGTTTAAGTCTTAGATTTTACATTATATTTTCATTTTATTTAAATCGTTAATTAATGAAGTAATCGCTGCATCATCATGGTGTCATAAATAATTTAATTTATTTAATGTCTAAAAATTATAAAACAATTACCATGATGTAGGAAATCCTTTTATATTTCAAATGGATATTTATAGTTGAAAGGTTAACTTATATAACTCCATGTAATAATTGTTTTAGTAAAACAACACATGTTTGTGACAATTTTATTTTTACTTGAAATAAAAAGTTACTAATGCCATTTTCTTACCCAAGTGGCTCCATGGGGTCCCCAAGTTGACCCATGGATTGTCTTGGTAGGACATGACTCATCCAATAAGGTTAGGACAAGTTTAAGGTTATTTTCCTATTTTTATAATATCATTTTTACCTTAAATTTCACTAATTACCTTTAATCGCAATTAATTAAACTTGAAAGTAACTATTCACCAAAAAAATTATTTTAATCCCATTGAACCACATTTTACATCCTAATGACTACCATGTATGTTGGAGTTTTTAAAATCAAATCACAGAAGTGGTAACGTTTCATTTTAATGAAAATCAGTTTTTAACTATCACTTAGTGGTTTCACTATTCTTCAAAAATTGATGTTTTTCAGAACAATGCCAAAATTTCACCCTAAGATATAATTGATATTCCGAATTCAAAACTGATGACTATTTTACAAAATTACAAACATATAAGTTGGATTAATTAATTTTATAATTAATTCCTGCTGTCACAACAAATAGCGTATTTTTAAGAAACAATATATATCAAAAGATTGACAATTGTTTATGTCCAATTTCGAAGTGAAATTAATTCTAATGACCACCATTGGATCAAATGGTAAAAATATCTTCTAATTATACTTTAAAACCACTCAATAGTATAATTTAACACTATAAATTATTTTCATTAAAAAAAAGTTGTTTTCACTATTTTTCACTATTCATAAAAAATTAGAAGTTCTCAGAAAAATACCAAAAATTCAACATAGACTAATTTCGATATTCCAAATCCAAAAATGAAGTCCATTTTTAAATATAAAATATATATAATTTAAAAATGTGGGTATTACTATTCATAATGGCAATTTTGATTTGTCGCGGTGTGTCAGAATCTTGAACTTGCGTACAATGCAAACTATTGCATTATTGAAAGAGAAGTGTATCGTGGAAGTTCGAGGTGTTACATTCTCCCCTCCTTCAATAAATTGCATCCTCACAATTTGAAATTTTTATTTGAAAATAAAAGGTTGAAAATAGAAAATACCTTTGTGGAAAACCCACATCGGAAATAAGGTTAATAAAATTTATCCTTAATAAGAGGGAAAGGGAAATGAAAAAGTCACCAAAAAATTATGATCTCGATATGGAGAACATTGGGTGCAATTAGAGACATATAATTGGAGGAAAACGTAAATAATTGTAGGGAGTGATTGTGGTCATCAATCACAAACAAGTGTAAAATTGAGGGTCTCAAAGCCTTCAATCTATGTTGATTTAAAATATTATCAGTTCAACAAGACATAAGGTATTAGGATAACACATTTTTTTTGTTTTAATATACCTTTACTAATGTTTAAGAATTAATTTATTCATAGAATAGAAGATAGGTATATATATATTTATGCTTGACAAGTAGAGTTTCAACCTTCAACTAATTTCTACCACAAACTCATCTTTCACTCAAAAAGATAATTGAACTCAAAAATATTATATTTATCCCAATCGTACATGGTTCAAAATATTAACACATACCATTTAGATTAGGAAAACTATTTTGTAATAACCAGGGACTTCTTGTAGGCTAGTGGTAGGTAATAAAGGCATGTTTCCCTATGGTTGTGGGTTCGATTCCTACAGCTTTGTCCGACGCGATGGGTTATCCCCCGACCTACAGGTTGTCCTTTTCCTAAAACTATAGTATTATAATATTCCAAAAATAATATTCAGAAATGTTTTAACCTTAAGCAATACTATCCAAGGTTCAACATAATCCATTCCAACCTTTATAGTTATCCAAAATACTTTTGTCCAACTCACAGTCCAAATTTTTTAAGGAAGGTAAACATAATGAAGATCCTTTTTTCCACGTAACAACATGTGAACACCTTCATCATGTATTCTTTTAAAACACTGCAACATCCTGAATTACCATAAATCCTTATTTATTACATTCATGATCCCTTCTTCCTTATAGAATACTAGATATACTCCTTCTATCCAAAAATGTATACAAATCATTAATCAGTTTCAAGGAAGTTAAGAATATCCAATATAATTTATCCAAATCAATCATGTATTATTCCAAAATCCCTATCTCGGTATCAAAACCATATTATGGTTTCTCTTTCACTCAACCATATATTTTCCAAAAATTTAACCTGTTGTGGAGTCACTTTTGTTGGTTCCACACAATCTCAAGTCCTTGATGAAATAGTACTACAGTACAATCCTTATATACTCCATAATTATTATAACCATTACATCATTGATACGACACTCAAATGAAAAAATTATTTAATAACAAAATAAGAACTTTAATCATTCCTCCCCATCTGTGGTAGTATCATAACTTGATTATTATCCAATAACATCATTTGGGGCATACACTGATGATTTGGACATTAGTTTGCGTAGTGTCCCCACTCCTTGCAGATGAAGCATTGTACATTTGAAACCTTTTTCTTACCCTTGAAGTCACGCACTTGGTGTCCTTTTTCTCTACACTTATAAGAAACTCTCATTCCCTTCAGGCAAGTTCCAAGGCGTTTCTTCCCACAGTTATCACATATTGGAAAATTCTTCTTTTCCCTCGTCCCTTTATCCATCATTTTCTCTTCCATCCTTTTCTTATCTTTCTTCCCTTCAAATCCATAAGACTCAGAGAATTGTTTACTTATATTATTAACACATGATACTATTTCTTCATATATTGAGAAAACATGGGAGACTATTTCCCTTATAAATGTTGGCTTAATACAGTGAAAGATATTACCCTTCTTAATCTTTGTATCATACGTATTTATGGAGTTCACATTCCTTCTACTGGGTGCCATTTCTATACAATGGCATAAACTAGGTTAGTTTATGAATTGCAATGAATAATTTCAAACTTCTAAAATACTTAATGTAAACTGAACAGTTTATGGATATAATCCATAATCATAAAAAATGTTTTCTTTGAGGAATTATATACTCATAAACCTTTCATAATGGTTTGTAAAAAAATGAGAATTATCCTAATAATATCCCCCGGGAGTGTCGTAACCAAGCGTGCAGCAAGGCCCATTATCGCGCACCAGTTCTCGTTCGAGTCTAGCTCAAATTAGTGTTTTCGGGTTTTACCCCTAGGTACATCTATGCCAGAGCCGCCTCTACTTGCTCATATCCATACAGTGATGTATTGCTCAGAAAACTCACAAAATCTCTATAATACCAAAAGTCTAGGAAGTTATTCTATACTAATCCTCAAAGTCTATCATTGGGCTATGTGCTCTAATTAGAGTTTATCTAAATCTAGCTTCCAAGGTTAGTACTAACCTACCTTTAATACCAACTGTAAAGCCCCGACCACAATTACCTAGAGTCTGTGCATTATTGCGTAACATTGTCATGATCACAAATGATCAAGTCTCGAAAGACCAATTAGTTTAGTAGCCTTGGAAACACTAGATACATTCATGAGTCTTACATTACATCATAAAGTAAAACAAAACTACAACAAAATCTTTTCTTTATATCCCCTTATATTATCCCATAAGTTCATTCATAATATACTTTATCACATCCTGGAAAAATTAAAACACTGAAAGGGGTGAGCTCAGATGCTCAGTAAGGATAAAATTATAGAGTAAGCTTTCATAAATAAACATAAACATTTAAGGCAATGAATAACTAAACCAAAGCCTTTTAAACATGAACTTCAGCATAATATGGAAAAAGTAAAATGAAATAATGCCATTTACTTATTCACATGGATATTCTACTGGTCAAATAATCACATGAAATATCAATAACCACTTTCACAATGATGGAATGCATAATGCCAGACTATCATAACCACGTAGTCAAGGCCTCGTTCCAAGACTACAAATAATATTTTGTCAAGGCCTCGTTCCAAGACACTAGTTTGTCTCATGAGACCTGCCGATGCATCGAGGAGCTATAGTAGGCTCCACCTGTCACTTATTAAGTCTAATGCATTCCTCATATGAACAGGTTTAAACATATCATAAACCACAACATAATCCTATCACATAAAACATGCATAAAGGAAACATAACATTTCCACATTTTAATCACAAGATATCAATACAACACATTGATATAATAAAAAAACACTTTCAAAACCGTTTTCAAAAACAAAATAAAAGAAAATTAAAACTTTGTATTTATTTTTCATTTAAAAAAGTTGTGGCTTGTAAAGGAAGTCGGAACTCAAATAATGGTCACAGAGGTGGAGAAGTCATTGTCGCCGCATACGTACGACAAAAAAAGCATTCCCTTTTATTGTTTAGTAAGATGCGTCGTATAAAAAAAATTCCTTTTGAATAAATGTAAAAGTCAAAGGGGTTCATGCACCGTATAAAAGAAAGTTGTGTATAAAATAAAATATGTCTCATTGAAAGTAGATTGAGACGAAGTCCCTTACAAAGATCATCTTTTTAAATAAAATAGTTCTATTATGTATATTCACTATAATTACACATAAGGAAAGTAAAAATACAAGATAGAACATAATAATATCATGACATAATTTGAAAGTAGGAGATTAACCCAAAGAATGGAAATCGGGTTAAGAAGTTCCCTTACAAAGATCGTCTTTTTAAATAAAATAGATCTATTATGTATATTCACTATAATTACACATAAAGAAAGTAAAAAATACAAGATAGAACATAATAATATCATGACATAATTTGAAAGTAGGAGATTAACCCAAAGAATAGAAATTGGGTTAAGAAGTTCCCTTACAAAGATCATCTTTTTAAATAAAATAGATCTATTATGTATATTCACTATAATTACACATAAAGAAAGTAAAAAATACAAGATAGAACATAATAATATCATGACATAATTTGAAAGTAGGAGATTAACACAAAGAACAGAAATTGGGTTAAGAAGTTCCCTTACAAAGATGATCTTTTTAAATAAAATAGATCTATTATGTATATTCAATATAATTACACATAAAGAATGTAAAAATGCAAGATAGAACATAATAATATCATGACATAATTTGAAAGTAGGAGATTATCCCAAAGAACGGAAATTGGGTTAAGAAGTTCCCTTACCTCGTGTCCAACTTGACTTGATCGTTCTTTAATCTCATGAATAATAAACTAGAGCTAATTTATACTTTCTTAAGAGAATTTTTCAAGTTAATTATTTCTTTTATATCACTTATTACCATGTTATGAACGTTATGTAATTATTTAGGTTAATAATGGTCGTTTTGTCGATCTTTGGTGCTTGAGTGAAAAATAAATTTCTTATAATTACAAGTTATTCATGTGGTAAAATATCCTTTATATCAAGAATTATATTCATGATGTAGATATCATATATATCATATATATCCAATATATACATTCATTTATAATATTACATAACATTTAGAGGTAAGAAATGAAATGCACCGTTCATGGAGACAGTAAGCCGTATGTACGCATGAACTCTACTTTCATTTCTATTTCATATTTAATGGAATGAAATCACAATGATATAAAGGTATATTATAATTCCAGTATAATATCATATATAATATCATTTACTCCATCCTTTATACATCCCACATACTTCATTAACGATTCAAATCACTTTGAGGGGGCGGTAGTCCGCACTTCCTAAAATGAAATTATCGCGTTTACCCATAATGGAAATCATAAAGGTATGCCATAAATGATAAATACAGAAGAATAAGGAAAATATAGACATAATACATATCATATATAAATATAGTGACATATTAATGTCCACCATGAGAGGTGTTAAAAGAAGATTGAACAATCATCATTTCGTGAGGCAGTATTTCGCCACCCACAGAAACAGTATGTTCATTAACCATTAGACAAAGGTGTGTGTAAGTGTAAACCAAATACTTCTCATAAAAACATCCTAGTATATTTTATATACTAGTTTTGTTACAAAAGAAAGTAAAAAAAATATTTTAAGGGGTTGGAGGAGCAAAATAAATCAAAAGAACACAAGAGAAGACATTATCTTAAAATCGGATAACTCTTTTTGATTTGAGCCAAAGGCTTCCTTGGGAAGACTTCTGCCAAATGTGAGGCTTATAGGAGTAAGAGAAGGAATTTGGGAGAGTATTTGGGCAGAGGTTTTCTAATCCAAATGGATTGATGGTGTGAATAGGGTGGTAGAGGTGGGGGCCTTTTATAAGAGGAGAGGAGGGGCACTCTTGGAAACTCATGAAATGTTACATTATTATGAAATTATTTTCAGATTTAAAAGGACCCACATTATATATTTCTAGTCTAGGGTGATAAGGGTTCTAAATATACTCATCCAATAGGTTTTTGACAATTTTAAGTCTTAGATTTTACATTATCTTTACATTTTATTTAAATCATTAATTAATGAGGTAATCGCTGCATCATCATGGTGTCATAAATAATTTAATTTATTTAATTTCTAAAAATATTAAACAATTACCATGATGTAGGAAATATTTTTAGCTTTACAATTAATATTTATAGTCAAAATGTTAACTTATATAACCCCATGTAATAATTGTTTTAGTAAAACAACACATGTTTGTGACAATTTTATTTTTACTTTAAATAAAAAGTTATTAATGTCATTTTCTTACCCATGTGGCTCCATGGTGTCCCCAAGTTGACCCATGTATTTTTTTGGTCGGCCATGAATCATCCAATAAGGGTAGGACAAGTGTAAGGGTATTTTCATATTTTTATAATATCATTTTTACCTTAAATTTCACTAATTACCTTTAATCACGATTAATTAAACATAAAAGTTACTATTCATCAAAAAATTATTTTAATCCCATTGAACCACATTTTACTATATAATGACAACCATGTATGTCGGATTTTTGAAAATCAAATCACATAAGTGGTAATGTTTCATTTAAATGAAATTCAGTTTTTAACTATCACTTAGTGGTTTCACTATTCATCAAAAATTGATGTTTTTCAGAACAATGCCAAAATTTCACCCTAAGCTATAATTGTTATTCTGAATTAAAAAATGATGTATATTTTAAAAAATTACAAACATATAAGTTTCAATAATTACTTTTATAATTAATTCCCACAGTCACAACAAATATCATGTTTTTAAGAAACAATATATATCAAAAGATTGACAATTGTTTATGTCCAATTTCTAAGTGAAATTAATTATAATGACCACAATTGGATCAAATGGTAATAATATATTCTAATTATACTTTAAAACCACTAAATAGTATAATTTATCACTATAAATTATTTTCATTAAAAAAAAGTTGTTTTTATGTATTTTTCACTATTCATAAAAAATTGGAAGTTCTCAGAAAAATACCAAAAATTCAACATAGGCTAATTTTGATATTCCAAATCCAAAAATGACGTCCATTTTGAAATATAAAATATATATAATTTCAAAAAGTGGGTATTACTTTTCATAATGGATATTTTGATTGGTCGCGGTGTATTAGAATCTCGAACTTGCGTACAATGCAAGCTACTGCATTATTGAAAGAGAAGCGTATCATGGAAGCTCGGGGTGTTAAAGAAATAATAAATATATGTGCATGAAATTTCCTCTAATATCAGATAGTACACTTAGATTTTCCATCATTTTGTGGGTGATAAAAATTAATCATCTTCACCTGACTTCCTAATGCCTATTACAGCCCATTATAAAATGAGATTTAAATCTATCATCTTGCTCAGATGTGATTATTTTTGTCTCTCTATGAAATTTTAACATTTCCGGAATATATTGTTTACCTAATTAATCAACATTGTGTCTTGTATGAGAAGAAATTGAGTTATATTTTTCAATAAAGTAATGATTACCCACAATATATCTTTTCACCTGGAATATCTTGGTAATCTTGTTAAAAATTACATCATGACTTCATCTCACCCCCACATAAGAATGAGAAATTACAATAATTTACCAACCATACTCTAATTTTCAGTCTTCTTGTGATGATAGGTTAATCACATTTATATAAATCAAGATTTATCCCTATTTATACTAGACCAGAAGAGCTTTCATTAGATAACATGGTGTATCATGGTTAGACTAGGATGAATGTCCCATTAAGAATATTGAAAATCTAACATCATCCCCGCTCTCATGTTCATAGGTTCCACCAATGTTTTATGCATAGATAAGTAAAACTTGACATCTTAAGTCAAATTTCTCAAAAAAATCCTTTTATCAATGCTCTAGTACTCCATGATACATCTATGGTCATCAACTAATGTCTACCTAATCTTCTCCACCATAGAAGATGTAATATATAGTGGTTTAAAACCCACCTCACCCTGCTCATTTTTTATCACTAAACTCATATGATTCACATATATTATTTGAACACTTTAATTTATTTCATTTAGTTTAATTTTTTTTGTTTAATTATTTTATATTTTTATCATATTTTAAGTATTTTTGTATTTTCTAGTCATTTTAGGTATTTTTAAAAAATTTATTTAATTATATAATAATATTATATATCTAATATTAAGTGGTATTATTATTTATATGTTATTTGATTATTATTATTATTATTATTATTATTATTATTATTATATATTAATTATATATATTTTTATATAGTTATTAAAATATAAATTTTAGATATTATATTATTATTAGTATCCTTAATATTTAGTATAGTTTATTTTATATATCACTGATATAATATTTTTCAGATAGAGGCTTGGTATATAGGTTGACGTCAATTGGTAGGGTACGTTTTAAGTGGTAAAAAATGAGTGTTGACTGGTCATTGTCCCTGGAAAATTATAATCATACATCATGTGATGTATAAAACATGATACAAAAGGTGGGATTTTAGGCATACTTTTATTTTTCCATTGTTCAATGAAAATTATAATGATGGACTTCTTCATTGTATTTAAATACTTGGGGAGTGTTTTTTCTAATCTAAATTGGTACTTGGGTTTGTTTGTTTTTTTTCTTTGTAACCCATCTAACTAAATTTAAATTACTATTGTTATGATGGATCATCCTAGATGAGTTGGTCTAGTTGGTTGATTAGAATCAAAATGTTAAGGCTTCAACCTTCTATTTATAGAAGGAATTTTTCCCATGTTGTATATTTTTTAGGAACACAACAAGAATAGTTTCTCTATTTGATATAAGATCTTAGCTCAGGAGATGAAACATAGGTGGGAGAACAATTGTTAATGTGTATACGATCGATTCATGTGGTTATGGATGTCAACTAGCTTGAGGGATACAAAAAAAAATTTCTTTGGTTAGGGTGAGTTTGTAGAGACCCAAATCTTGACGTACAAGGACATTACATTAATTTTGCGGAATACTTAATAAATATCAAAAACAGACACCAAAGGATCATAATAGTTTAGTGTCTTTGGAAACTCGGAATATAATCTTCTAATCTAGGTGAAAGATCTTCAACATCTCCCATAAAGATCTTCCCCTTTTATTTTCTTACCTAAAACCTTTCTTTAAATCCTAGGGAAAATAAAACATAAAAAGGGTGAACTCAAATGCCCAGTAAGGGTAAACATAGAGAACATAAAACAAAACATATACATTTGAACTGAAAAACATGAACATAATGTTTAAACATCAAAATCTTGAGCAATAACATAAAACATAGCAGTACATAAGGCATAGATTCATCAATCATGATTAAATAGAATGGTAATAAAACATGTAACTATGGAAAACTATTAATCACATGATATGATTTCCATAGTATCCAAGGCATTGCTTCCAAGACCATCTTAGTGGACAAAGTCCCTTTCTGAATCGAGTTCACCCCTCGTTTCAGTCCTGTAACACTGAACTGGATTAACATACCATTCCAGTCATGTATATATCATGAGATATAAATCTTTTCCTAATGCATTGGAGGGAGATATAGGTCCCACCCATCTCATATTGAAATCATTCTTACTTGTGCCACAAAATAATCATAAATCATTCATCATAACCCAAAGAATAAAATGGATTTCATAAACATTATCCCATCACAACCTAATCAATATAAAACAAATGGATATAATTTCAGTATAATAAAAGTGAAACCATGTAAATAGTAGAGACATTATACTTGAAACATACACATATGAAATAATTTCATCTTATATGGCAAATAGTTTTGACAAAACACTTGAAATGAATTCTTGAGGAAAATATCATTTCTTCTTCAAAAATCATTTTCTTTTCACAAAATGACATGCAATTTTAAAAGAAGAAGATTTTGTTGAAATTAGTCATGGAGTCTTGTAGAGGAAGCTTCATGAAAATTAAGTATTATGAAACCATAAAAATCCATTCACGCCATATAAGTTAAAAAAACATTCTCCTTGTACTTTTTTCAGAAAAGTAAAAAAGTTCCCTGTGTGGTAAACAAAAGTAAGATTCCTTTCATAACATGTGTAAAATTTAAAAAATGGGTAAAAATGACTTTAAACAGACATGAAAATATTTTTAGAAAACATGGGAATGGATGATAACAATAACCCTAGTAAATACTTAGGAATAAACAATCTCGGATAAAAACGAGATTAGAAAAGTTATCCCTTACCTTATGTTCAATATGCTTCGTACGTATCTGAACCTCCTGGATAATGATTTAAATAATGTCATTGACTTATTGAATAATCGTATTCATTGTTATGATATCATATATTGTTCACTTATGATTTTATATTACCCTTTCTTTTGTAAATTTCATGTTAAAGCAGCGTTTTGGGTAAAACGTTTTATTTATCGTACGTGTTTGGACTTGTTGTTCTTGATGTTATTACTACTTATAAATTGATTTAATTACTTCTAGAATTTAAATCATGATATATGTATCATATATATTCAGTATATATATATATAATATATAGATAAATGAAATGAAATACACCGCCCATGGAGACGGTAGGTCGTACGTATGCATGAACGTTGTTTTCTTTTCCTTATTGACTTGAATAGAAGTAAGTAGACGAAATATATATATATATAGACATAAATACAGTAGATTAATTATTTAATATATTTCTTTATTATTCATTATATACACTTTATAATCATTCTTGAATGGTTAATCATGGAAAACGAATCTCATCGTGTTTGTGGAGACGGTAGTCCATACGTATGCACGAGTGATGATATCATTCCCATGATCTTGGAATTTTATTGAAGTGTATAAATAATATTACGGATTAAATATCACTTTACAATAACCATATATATAGTTATTTATTTACACCATTATTCCCATCCATGTATGGTGGTGGTGGAAAACAAATTACACCACGGCATGGAGACGGTATTCTGTATGTACGCACGAGCGGTGATTTCATTTTCCGTAGGATGGATAGAATGTGAAATAAGGTTGTTTCATATTTATAATAACATATTAGTATATAAGTAATACTGATGTTATTACTTTATAATGAAATAACTAAATAAGAGGAAGTATAGGAAGAAAGAAACTTGAAAGAGTCTGTAGAAGAGATTACCTCTTCCTTCACGCACCTCCATTAAAATTCTTCTTAGGGAACTAGATTTGATCTTTTGAGAAGACCATCACCTCTATGATATAAATAGTGAGGTTTAGAAGAGTAATTTTCAGGCTTTGGACGAGCTTCAGGGCTCAAAAGGGTGTGAAGAGAAGAGGGAATGGGTGCCCTTTTTATAAGGGAGGAGATGGGCACCTTTGGAAAACGTAAAATATTATTTTATAATAAAGCCATATTCTATTTTTAATAGCTCAAAATTTATTTATTTCTAAGCTAATGTGGGTATGGTTAGAGATCCTCTCATCCAATAGGTTTTAGACAAGTTTAGGTTACTATTTTATCCTTATCATTTAGATTTAACTCTAAGTTAAATAATTTAGCTTTTACCGTGTCTTTTTGTTTTCTTACACTATATGGTTATTAAACTTACTATAACAAGCCAAACGAACCCCAAGTGGTTCATTATTAATATATATAACCTTATCTAAGTAATTTTGCCTAACCTTATATTTTTAAGAATATAATAACAATTAATAATATAATATTTGTTTTAAAAACTATTTTATGTCAATTTTGACACTATTTGGTAATTGATTTTTGTGAAACTCATAACAGCATGATTAGTTCAAAAAAAGTTACTTATATCAATAATAACATGTCTTATTAACCTAAAAAATTATTGGAATTCATAAAAAGTCTCAAATTATATTTATTTGGGTATTTATAATATCAATTATTTTAATATTTTATTATTTAGGTAATTACTGCATCACCATTGTGTCATAAATAAATTAAATTATTTAACATATAAAAATTTTAAATAAAATATGATTAGGTATTAAATATTTTTATCTTTCTAATTAATACTTATATTTAAATTTATATTATGTATAATCCTATATTAAAGATGTTTTAGTTATTAAACTTTGATTTTAACTATTTTAACTCTTTTTTAAATAATAATAAATGTCCTAATCTAATCTAAGTGGACCTAAATGGTCATATATTATTACTAATTCTGTTTTTTGTAGAATTAAACTTATCCAATAGAATTATGATAGGTGTTAGGGTAATAATAATATCATTTTTACCCTTAATTACCCTATTTACTTTTAACCGTGGTAAAAAAAATTAAAGAGTTACTATTCACCAAAAATTATTTTTATCTTATTGAACCACATTTTACTCTTTGATATTAAGCGTGTGTCTCGGAATTTCGAAATTCCACTCATAGAAGCGGTAAAATTAAGTTTTATGTAAATTTTTAAATTCTCCTAAGAGGTGGGTAAAAGATGGTGAAGAGTTCAATAAAATTTTTATAAATCTACAATTATTATAAAATGACTCCAATGAATTACATTTAACTTATATATTTATTATGTATTAGTTTTTACCTAAAATAAATTTAAATAAAATAAATTATTATTTAAATAAAAAGTCGGTTTTTAAATAGTAACCCAGTGTTTTCACTATTCATCAAAATTTGAAAGTCTTCAGAAAAATACCCAAATTTCACCATAGGCTAATTTCGATATTCCAAATCCAAAAATTAAGTCAATTTTGAAAGATAAAATTTATAATATTTCAAAAAGTGGGTATTACTATTCATAACAGCTAGTTCATAATAATATTATAATAATATCTCGTTTAGTGAAACTCGGTATTGCGTACTACACACGTTATCGAGGAAGGTCTTGATTGCGTGTAATGAAAGCCAAGTTAGGGATGCGTGTAGTGAAATCTTTGTTTCATTTTGTGTATAACATGATAATCAAAACTTATTTCATTTATACATTAAACAAAATCTATACTTAATGTAGTGTAGAATAATTTCCACAAAACGAACTTGAAATGGTGTGTAACACGAGCCAAGAATAGTGTTTCGTATACTGCAAGCTAATAAGGTGTTGCGTATAGTACAAGCTAATCTTGGTGTAGCATACAACACAAGACATCAGTGAAATTAAAAAAGAATAATTCTCATAAAATCTTGGGTTGTTACATTCTACCCCCCATAAAATGAATTTCTCCCTCAAAATTTGTCGGGGTTATAAATGGATTACTACTTGAATGTTTCTTTTATAGAAACCCACATCGTAAAAAGGAAGACTAAAACATAATTTTAAAAAGTAAAGTAAGAAACATAATGGTTACCCAAATTAACTCATCATTGGGTTTCCTCGTAAGATAACAAAGGTGAAAATATGGATATGGAAGAAAAATATAACCATTATATTCTGATGAAGAGTGGTAGAGGACATGTCTATGAAAAATCCAACAATCACAATGCCATAAATTTGTGATGATCTAAGGTACCGTCCAATTCATCGAATATGAGGGCACTAGGAGAAAATTTTTGGTTTTCAAGATGATTTCACTAAAATTGATGAATCAAAAGAAATACTTACATGATTTTGGTACAATATTACTATTGTTTGTGCCTTGAGAAATTTCTACTTCATATCTTAGAGAAATAAAGTTGAATTTACCTTCTATGAAGTGTTGGAAGATCATGCGATAGAATGATAGGTCATTCCATCTGTCTCAAACAAAAGGATTTCAAAAGTTATTAAATATATATAAGTCCATCTATAGTGAGATTAATTGTATATGGTTCTTAAAATGGACTTATACTTCATATATCATACAGCTTAATATAATAAAACTAGTTTCTACTAACCAAGGACTTCCTGTAGGTCAGTGGTAGGAGATAAAGGTCACTCGCACTTCAGTTGTGGGTTTGATTCCCACATCCTTGTATGACGTGATGGGTTGTCGCCTGTCCTGCAGGTTGTCCCTTTCTCTAAAACTACATTATTATAACATTCCTATAATAATATCGAAAAAATTTCTATCCTTAAACAATACTAACCTATGTCCAAAATAATTCATTCCAATATTTAGGCATATCTAAAATACTTCTGTCCGATTACTAGAAATTTCATCTACCGAGCATGTGAATTCCTTCATTTGTCCCCCATATATCATAAGATATATCTTGTTGTTGGTCACATTCCAAACATGTGAATACCTTAATCTTGTATTCTCTTGAAACATAGATTACCATAGAACTGTAGTGAAAACATGAATGCTATCAAAATTTAACACCTTCCACATACCAAAATCCCAAAAATTCTATATACTCAAAACATGATATCACATTGTCCTTACATTAGTCATGAGCTCAATAATACTATCAAACATCTCATTATCTCCTTATCCCTTCATTATGCGCATATCATCTACATTCCAAAAATATTACAATCACTTTTCATGGTTACTGGTACCATATAATTACTGAAAACCAATAAATAGATAATCCAAAATTCCATGATTCCATAAATGAAATTCCATGATACTATTTTGAAATCCCATTACATAAACACTTAATCATTACACAACATCATTTTAATACTCAACATCACAAATAGTGATCGCATGTGACTTCCCTTTACCCTTTTCCTTAATAGGTTTCTCACGTTGATCATCATTAACCCTTGGATTAGTGCATTGATTAGCATAATGCCCCCATTTCCTTGCACTTGAATCATTGAAGTGTTGGTGGTGCGTTATCTACAATCTTTTCGTTATTCACATCATTAGCAACCCTTTTTTTATTACTTTGACACTCAGCTGCTTGATGAACTTCTTTTCCACACTTAAAACATTTTTTAGTCCCTTTAATACAATCTCCACCATGCTTCTTTCCACACTTTGAGCATAAAGAAACATTCATCTTCTTTTCACCATTATTCTAAGATTTCTACATGAACTCCATCTTTCTTTTCTTGTCAAAACCATGAGATGGATATGTTACACCAACTTCCATTTATACCTTGATATCACAATTCACAATTTCTTCATAGCTACTGAAGTCTCTTATAGCTAATGCCCTTCAAAGACTCGGTTTTAAGCCACTAAAGAATCGATCAACTTTACTTTTAGGTTAGATGATAAAGCTAGATGCATACCTTGAAAGCCTTGTAAAATTCACTTCGTATATACCAACAGATTCATCATCCTTCTACTTAAGCTCATGGAACTCCTTTTCCATCTTTTTTAGAAGAATACGTGGGAGTACTTACTGAAAAATAAGTTCTTGAACTCGTCCCATTCCATGGATTCATTTTCATCTTGCGGCCTTGTATTCATAATTAGAGTACACCATTGGTCTGCTTCACCTTCAGCTAAAATGAATTTTTCATGTTCTGAACAGTGAAGTATAGAAAATATCTTTTCAATGGTGCTGACCCATTGTTCAGCAACAAGTGGATTAGAAGACCCATTGAAAGACGGTGGACGTTGCCTCATGAAGGACTCAATAGAATATTGTTCCCTTCTCTGATCATTTGGAAATCCAGAATGATTCCTCGCTTGTGTAAGTATAGAAAAACGATTTTTCACTCCATCCTCTATCACATTTGGTTTCTCAGGAGGACAATCATTGCATTGTCCATTACATTTATCAACATGGTTCCTTCAGGTTCCATCCATCGTCTAAAACCCAAAAAGAATAGTGTGAGAGGAAAAAATCATGCTATGAACACAACATAATAAAGGGGGAGTAACTTCAATATCTAACATCTTAGGTTTAATTCTAATATTGATACCATAATTCTAGGACTATAACGTATACTTAAACTTAACCTTAGAGACATCCCTGGACATACCTTAAAAATATCTCTAGGGATTTAACTAAAGTTCTCGCATCCTAGTTTCCAAAGGTTGACTAAAGAATTCCTCTGATACCAATTGTAGAGACCCAAAGCTTGACATACATGGACATTACATTAATTTTTTGTAATACTTAATACATAACAAAAACAGACACCAAAGGACCGTAATAGTTTAGTGTCTTTGGAAACTCAGAATATAATCTTCTAATCTTGGTGAAAGATCTTCAACATCTCCCACAAAGATCTTTCACTTTTATTTTCTTACCTAAAACAATTCTTTAAATCTTGGGGAAAATAAAACATAAAAAGGGTGATCTCAAATGCCCAGTAAGGGTAATCATAGAGAACATAAAACAAACCATATACATTTGAACTTAAAAACATGAATATAATGTTTAAACATCAAAATCTTGAAAAATGACATAAAACATAGCAGTAAATAAGGAATAGATACATCAATAATTATAAAATAGCATTGGAATAAAACATGTAATTGTGTAAAACCATTAATCACATGATATGATTTCCATAGTAGCCAAGGAATTTCTTCCAAGACCATCTTAGTGGAAAAAGTACCTTTCTGAATTGAGTTCACTCCTCGTTTCAGTCCTGTAACACTGAACCGGATTAACTTACCGTTCTAGACATGTCTATCTCATGAGATATAAATATTTACCCAATTCATTGTAGGGAGATATAGGTCCCACCCATCTCATATTTAAATCATTCTTACTTGTGCCACAAAATAATCATAAATCATTCATCATAACCCAAAGAATAAAATGGGTTTTATAAACATCCTCCCATCATAACCTAATCAATATAAAACAAATGGATTTCATTTCAGTATAAGAAACATGAAACCATGTAGATAGTATAGACGTTATACTTGAAACATACACATATGAAATAATTTCATCTTATACGGAAAATAGTTTTGACAAAACACTTGAAATGAATTCCTGAGAAAAATATCCTTTCTTCTTCAAAAATCATTTTCTTTTCACAAAATTCCATGAAATTTTAAAAGAAGAGGATTTTGTTGAAAATATTCATGAAATTTTATAGAGGAAGATTCATTAAAATTAGGCGTTATGATACCATAAAAATCCATTCATGCCATATAAGTTAAAAAACATTCTCCTCGTACTTTTGTCGGAAAAGTCGAAAAGTTCCTTGTGTGGTAAACAAAAGTAAGATTCCTTTCATAATATGTGGTAAATTAAAAAAAATAGTTAAAAATGACTTTAAACATACATGAAAACATTATTAGAAAACATGGTAATGGATGATAACAATAACCCTAGTAAATACTTACGAATAAACAATCTCGGATAAAAACGAGATTTGAAAAGTTATCCCTTACCTTATGTCCGATATGCTTCGTACGTATCCGAAACTCTTGTATAATGATTTAAATAAATTCATTAACATATTACAAAATCATATTCATTGTTATTATCTCATATATGGTTCACTTATGACATTATATTACCTGTTCTTTTGTAAATTTCATGTTAAATCAGCGTTTTGGGTAAAATGTTTTATTTATCGTACGTGTTTGGACTTGTTGTTCTTGATATTATTACTACTTATATCATGATTTAATTACTTCCATAATGTAAATCTTGATATATATATATATATATATTATATATTCAATATATTTATATATAATATATAGATAAATGAAATTAAATACACCGTTCATGGAGATGGTAGGTCGTACGTACGCATGAACGCTGTTTTCTTTTCCTTATTGACTTGAATGGAAGTAAGTAGATGAAATATATATATATATATATATAGATATATCCAGTAGCTTCATTATGTCATATATTTCATTATTATTCATTATATATACATTATAATCATTCTTGAATGGTTAATCATGGAAAATGAATCTCATCGCGTTCGTGGAGACGGTAGTCCGTACATACGCACGAGCGATGATATCATTCCCATGATCTTTGAATTAAATTTAATTTTATGTATAATATTAAAAAATCAATATCACGTTAAAATAACAATATATATTTATTTATTTACACCATTATACCCACCCATGTAAGGTGGTGGTGGAAAACAGATTACACCACGGCGTGCAGACGGTATTCCATATGTACGCACGTGTGGTGATTTCGTTTTCCGTTGGATGGATAGAAGGTGAAATAGGTTTGTTTCATATTTATAATAAAATATTAGTATATAATTAATACTGATGTTATTACTTTATAATTAAGCAACTAAAGAAGAGGAAGTAGAAGAAGAATGAAACTTGAAAGAGTCTGTAGAAGAGATTACCCCTTCCTCGACGCACCTCCTTTAAACTTCTTCTTAGGGAACTAGAGTTGGTCTTTTGAGAATACCAGAACCTATATGATGTAACTAGAGAGTTTTATAAGAGTAATTGGCAGGGGTTGGCCGAGATTCAAGGCTCAAAAGGGTGTGAAGAGAAAAGGGAGGGGTGCCCTTTTATAAGGGAGGAGAGGGACACCTTAGGAAAACAGAAAATATTATTTTATAATAAAGTCATTAACGGTTTTTAATAGCTCTAAATTGATTTATTTCGAAGCTAAGGTGGGTATGGGTCTAAATCCTCTCAACCAATAGGTTTTAGACAAGTTTACATTACTATTTTATCCTTATCATTTAGATTTAACTCTAAGTTAAATAATTTATCTTTTACTGTGTCTTTTTGTTTTCTTACACTATATGGTTAATAAACTTACTATAACAAGCCAAAAGAACCCCAAGTGGTTCATTATTAATATATATAACCTTATCTATGTCATTTGGACGAACCATAGATTTTTAGAAATATAATAATAATTAATAATATAATATTCTTTTTAAAAACTATTTTATGTCAATTTTGACACTATTTGGTAATTGATTTTTGTGAAAATCATAACAGAATGGTTAGTTCAAAAAAAGTTAATTAAATAAATACTAACATGTAATATTAACCTAAAAATTTATTTTAATTCATAAAAAGTCTCAAATTACATTTATTAGGGTATTTATATTATCAATTATTTTAATAATTCATTATTTAGGTAATTACTACCTCACCATTGTGTTATAAATAAATTAAATTAATTAATATTTCAAAATTTTAAATAAAATACCATTAGGTATGAAATATTTTTATCTTTATGATGAATATTTATAGTCGAATTTATATTATGTATAACCCCATATTAAAAATGTTTTAGTTATTTAACTTTGATTTTAACTATTTTAACTCTTTTTTAAATAATAATAAATGTCCTAATCTAATCCATGTGGACCTAAATGGTCATATTTTATTCATAAGTTTTTTTGGGTCGAATTAAACTTATCCAATATAATTAGGACATGTGTTAATTTAATAATAACATCACATTTACCATTAATTACCCTATTAACTTTTAACCGTGGTAAAAAAAGTAAAAAGTTACTATTCACCAAAAATTATTTTTATCTTATTGAACCACATTTTAATCCTTGATATTAACCGTGTCTCTCGGATTTTCAAAATTCCAATCACATAAGCGGTAAAATTATGTTTTATGTAAATTTTCAAATTCTCCTAGGAGGTGGATAAAAGATGGTGAAAAGTTCAATAAGGTTTTATAAATCTACAATTTTTATAAAATGACTCCAATGAATTACATTGAACTTATATAGTTATTATGTATCAATTTTGACCTAAAATAAATTTAAATAAAATAAATAATTATTTAAATAAAAAGTCGGTTTTTAAATAGTAACCCAGTGTTTTCACTATTCATCAAAAATTGAATGTTTTCAGAAAAATACCAAAATTTCACCCTATTCTAATTTCGATATTTTGAATCCAAAAATGAAGTCCATTTTGAAAGATAAAATCTATAAAATTTCAAAAAGTGGGTATTACTATTTATAACGGATAGTTCATAATAATATTAAATAATATCTCGTTTAGTGAAACTCGGTATTGCGTACTACACACGTTATCAAGGAAGGTCTTGATTGCGTGTAATTAAAGCCAGGTCAGGGCTGCATGTAGTGAACGCTCCATTTGGTGTTTCATATAACATAATCAAAACTTATTTCATTTATACATTAAACATAATCTATACTTAATGTTGCATAGAATAATTTCCACAAAATGAACTTGAAATTGTGTGTAACACGAGGCAAGAATATTGTTTCGTATACTACAAGCTAATACGGTGTTGCGTATTGTACAAGCTAATCTTGGTGTAGAGTAAAACACAAGACATCAATAAAATTAAAAATAATAATTCTCATAAAATATTGGGTTGTTACAGAGTTCATGATATTTATACACACGAGTGCATATATGTGGGGTATACGGGAACTAGTAGAATATGTTTGTAGTGTAATGTGTATGGTGTGGATTGGTTGGGTTAATAATAAAACAGGAAATATGTTAGGTTATTTGGCCTCTTATTATTCTTGTTAGTTAAACCAAAATTCTTCTCATGGTATTTCGATCCAACCTAAAAAAAAAGTCATAGATAAGGTCCATTTAATTATAACAAGCGTCATCTTGTAAGGTGGACCAACTCTAGAGGGGGAAGTGATGGCTAGTCCATGATAACCTATTGACTATGTGTATTGTTTCATTTCATTATAACCCTTTAATAGTACTTAGATTACAAGTATTTTTGTTGTTGTTGTTGTTGTTGTTATTATTATTGACTGATTGATTAATAAATATTATTTTTGGTGCATACGTTTTATATAAATATGAAGACAAAAATAAATAATCTTGAACCTTGGAGTCATGGAAAACTTCTAACCATGCTCTCTCTCCTTAAAAACCACCAACACACTCCCCTAATCCCTCAAATCCCCTTCATTCACTAAGCTACACTCACCCCCCTAGACCCCATCTCCCTTTCCCATAACTCACCCAATCCTATTACCAACCCTTAGTTGTTCCCATTACATTATCTTCCAATAGACCCAATTACCTTGTGTTTTCCTCATTTATCATTCACAACATCATTATTTCCCCTTTCCATCACTCTATATAATATTTAACTATTACTGATCTTGAACCAAAACCATTTTCACATATTTCTTTTATCATCAAAAACATGAACATCATGATATTAATGAGAAAAGGTAAATATATATGTGATTTTTTTCATCAATAGTGTAAAATGTGTTTAGTGAGAGTTTCTATATAATGAGGATTGTTTATCCTTAATAATATTTTTTAAAAATTTATGAATTGAGTACACAAGGATACACTCTACATATTTAGTGATTGTAAATAGTTTGTTAATAAATGGGGGTATATCCAATATATGAGTGAATAGAGTTTTATCTATAGATAGTAGCATGACTATAGTGATAGAGTTTTAGGAAAACACACTTCACATAGTCAATGTGTCACTGGTGATAGTATGGTAATGATGTTATACTCAGGTGATTTATTTTCATTCATTTTCTTTTAATGCATTATTTTTATGTTTTTTAATTTTTTGTGCTATATTTTTATGAACATGATTATGTATGAATGTATAATTATTTATTATCCATTTTTTATTATAATTTTAATTATTTTAATTATATTGTTTCTATCTTATTATTTATATAACTTCTTTATTTTTTTCAAAGATATCCACAAATTCCAAGGTTCCCACTCATGGGATACCAAATAATTCATCACTAGGAAGAGAATATATGATAATTAATTTAGTATATATTTTATTTCATGCACAATAGATTCATAAGTTAAATGTGAGTGGATTTATAGGTTGTTTCGTAGTTAAAGGGGGCTGTGATGTGGTCTTGGTAGTTGTTTCATAGTGATATAGGTTGTATCATGGTGTGGTGTTTCTCATCTTGATTAGTTTTTATTCTAATTAAGGTATATAGCCATTATTTTTATTCTAATACTCCAGGGTCACAAACTCATCTCCCCTCATAGGATTTAGAGGCAATTTCCTTTGGTCTGAAAGTAACTTTTGGATGAATCAAAGTGCATTGGAGTTCTAAAATCTTTAATGGGTCCTTGTTTCCTCTTGTTCTTCCTTTTTCTTCTTACACCCACTCTTCTTATCTCTATGGGATCTTTATATCTATTACTTTATGGAAAGATCTATGTGGTAGGATGTGAATATTGATGCTTTTTATTGGATCCATTGAAGGGATGTTGTTGGGAATCCAGAAGGATAATTTTTAGTGTTGTTCTCTATTTTTTCCATCCATTGATAGGTAGCCAACTTCTCTCTCACCTCCACTACACCAAAACATGAAGGCTTAGTTTTATTAAATGGGATTTCTTATATTTTCTAAGGTTCTATTGGGTGATTTTGTAAAGGAACTATTTTGGATGTATTTCTGAGATTTTGTAAAATTTCATGGCTTTTGGAAAACCCCTCTTTGTTTAAAATTTTGAAATGATTATTTTAAAATTATGGAATGGTTCTTATTAAATATATATATTGATAAAAAAATTCAAAGAAATATTTTTTTGTGGAAAATGATTTGGCATGGAACTTGACATGATTGGATTGGAGTGAATTTAATTGGAAGTGTATAGTTGGAAGTTCAACCATCACGGTTAGACAGATTATGGTCAAGGAGTTTCACCATTATGGTTGTATGGATTATGGTTAGGTGGTACCATCATTAATGGTAATAAAATGATTCTGTATATTGTGTGGATATGGATGTATGTTTGGGTGTGTGTGAGCATGGGAAAGGTATTTCCAAATGTGAATGGATGGAATAACTTGTTTATGGTTTTCTCACATGGATTTATCTATTATATTTATATATACTATTGAACTACTTTTCAACTATTTCATATAAGATGTGCTAAATGGTTCTTTTCCTTGTTCTGTATGATGGGAAGTATTTGGGGAATTGTTTTTATGTTTATATTCACCTCCTTCTTGGGAACTTTGGTGCATTTGGATAATTTATATTCAAAGACACAAGAAAAGGGTGGGTATTGTATATCTTTAGTGATGTATCTTGATACCTTGGTTTTGGTGGATAATGATGGAGCTTAGAGCTTGTTCAGGTGGTACATGGGATCTTGTCACATTATACCTTTGATTCATGTTTTCTTTTGGTTATTTTTCATTATTATTTTATGTTCCACTGTCACTATTTTTTTCTACTCTATTGGTATATTATTTTTGTTGTATTGCTTATATCCATGATTAAAATATATTGTGTTGTTTGTTTATGATGTAGTCTAGTTATTTTACTACCTCGAGGATAACCATAACCTAATGTTATCTTATTCGCTTAATAGTTATATTCATCCTTTGTTTTCTTGGGTTAATCACTTAAGGTTAGTATCATCTCTACCTCTTTTCAAGCTAATGGGTGAGTCAAAAATGTTACATATGGTATCAGTCTTTGTCAGTCTATATATCTCTTAGGATAGTAACAAGGGGATAGAATTTCAAAACATTAAATGTATAGAAGAAAATATATAGCTACACTTTTATACTGAACTTCAAGTTACCAGGGTTTCTGGGTAAAAAATTGTTTTAACACACTTCTAGGTGTGTTTTCATCTCATCCTCATGGGTTTAGTCAGTGAGTATTGTATAGTATGCCTTGATAATGAAACTTCTCACTATTATATCATTGATCATTATTTGTTTAATGATTTATGAGAATAGTGAAAAGTGTTGATTTATAAAAAACAATGGTTGAAATTCTTGTTACTTATGGTGATTTAGAAAACATGTCTCAGCCTCCAATTTTTACTGAGTGATGAATAAATGGGGTTTGTTATAGTTACAGTGAATGGAACTGGGTAGAGGCTATAGGAATCAGAAATAGAAGTTTTCTAAAAATTTGGGGGCACCAGAACCATAGGTAAATAATAAATTAGCCTAAATCATCATTCATGATTTTCAAGTTATTGATAGTGGAAATAGAAATTATGAACCTCAATAACTAGACCAATACATCTAGTTTTAGAAGAAGAATCCACCCACCTTTTTGGGGGATTCTATGCCTGGAAAAGTGGAGGTGTGGATAAATATGATGAATCCTATATTTGAATTCTTAGGAACACTAGTCGAGATGAATGTGAAGTTAGAAACATATATGTAGGAAAATCTTGTATGACAATGGTGGGATTTATCTATTCAATATAAATTCAGCCAAGGCAATACATGGGAGGATTTCAAAGAATTGTTTAGTAAAAAATTATATCCTCATACATTAAGAATTGAAAGAACAATTGATTTCATTAGCTTGAAACAATAGAACCTATCTATTATAGAGTATGCATCTATGTTTATGAATTTTGTTTTCTTTTCAGAAGAATTTTATGCTTATGTGTTCTTTTAGGCACACATACTTGAGTCTAGAATATGAAAAGATATTCACCCTCAGATAGTTGTTTTATGTATTGTAGAAAATATAGAAATTTAAATGGGTAAATATTAATAGAAAGAAGAAATTTTGGAAATATATCTGGAAGGAGTAATTTTATAACCATGGGGATGGGTGGGAACTCAAATTCTAGGAATAAGTGGAAGAGTTACACCTACTTCTAGGGTGGGGGAGGATCTCAAAATCATGCCTCTGGATAAGTTAATTTCTCTCCATTACCTATATAACGCTTGGATTTTTTCAATGTGGCTCTAATTACCATGAAAATAAAGATTTTGTGGTACCACAGAGAGCATGCCACGCCTATTATCAGATGTTACATCTTCAACATTATTATCATAGTTCTTTGAATTCTGGTTTTAGAGATTTTTCTCATGTTTCTCAAACACCTTATTCTTTTATGGGGGATCTTTTTAGAATAATTTTTTTCCTCCAAATCGAGTGATCCAATGTTATTAAAGGAATACCACAACTATTAATGTTATGAAATATTAATAAGGATTCAAGGATCGAGTAGGATTAGATAAGAATATTTTTGGTGCTGAAGAGGTTATCATGAATGATCAATGTTGACCTTTATCGATGCAAGGTATGATTCTTTTGAATTCTACTTTTATGAAATCTTTCTTTGATATGGGTTCATCATACTCTTTAATTACTTCTCATATAGTTGATCGTATACGTTCACATGTTGGGATGATGCCTTCTATTTTGAAACTCCAAACACCTTTTGGATAACATGAGTGTCAATCCTTTAAGTGTGCAATGTGCTTTTTTAAAAATTGATCAAATTGATTTGATTTAGGATTTATTTATTCTTGAGATTGATATTTATGACATAGTTTGGGGAATATATTGGTTGGAATCATTAAAGGATCACATTGAATGAGTTTTACATCTACTAATGGAATTAATCACATCTTTAAAGTTGATTGGTTAGTGAATAAAATAATAGAAGGAACTTTTGTACTGGTGGAAGAGAATATATCTTATAATTTGGAATTGGTTACTTTGGAATCTATTGATGAAATCATACTTAGATGATTTCCACTCATCATTGATTGGTTTTTTATTTCTTTTCTAATAATTTCTTTGGGTTTCCACTTAAAATATAATTATAAATGAGGATTGATATCCTACCTAGGACAATTACTATTTAAATTTATCCATATAATATGGAAAAAAAGGAATTTAGTGAATTGAAAATACAATTGGAAGAATTATAAAGAAAAGGGTTCATTTGACCCAGCACATCCCCATGGGTAGCACTAATTATTTTTGTAATGAAAAAAGATGTAACTCTTAGGCATGGTGTAGATTATCCTAATCTCAAGCAAGTTATTATAAATAATTGGTATCATAATCCATAAACTGATGATTTATTTAACCAAATGATGGGAGTCGTATGGTTCTCTAAAATTGATATCTGGTCAAGTTATCACCAACAAATAGTCTAGAAATAGGATATTCCAAAAACAACTTTCCAGATTAATTATGGCTATTATGAATATGTGGTTATGCACTTTGAAATTATGAATGTGCTAATGTTATTTTTGGAATTGGTGAATTTAATATTTCAAAGTAATATTGATTTATTTGTAGTTTTTTTCATTTATGATATTCTGGTATATTCTTGGACCAATACTAATCATGAAAAACACTTGGATATAGTGTTGGGTGTCATGGGTGAACATCACCTTAATGATAAGATTCTAACTTTTGTTTTTTGGATATAATAGGTATGATTCCATGGTAATGTATTTTCTAAAAAATAGCTTCATTGGATCCTAAAAAGATAGAATTTTTTATCTATTGGAAAACACCAAAAAAATTCTTTGAGATATGTAGTTTCTTTGGCTTAGTAAGATACTATCATTGTTCCATTTATGATTTTTCATGCCTTTCCTCACTGATGACAACTTTGATAAGGAAAGTGTCCCTTTCTAATAGAATGAAGACTATCGAAAATATTTATAAGATCTCAAGGTTTTCCTTACATCAACACATAACCTATATTTATAGAATCAAGATAGGGGTATGTAGTCTTCTATGATGCATCATCATCTAAGTTGGGATGTGTTATTATGAAGGGGTTCATGTTTTCTATTATGTATTATGACATTTATGGGTGCATTAGAAGAACTAACCAATGCATGATTTGGAATTGGGTGTCATAGTTCATCCCTTAAGTACATTGAGTCATTAAAAGTTTGTTGAGAAATTTATAAAATTTATTGATCATAAATGATTGAAACACAATTTATCATAGAGTTAATTTAATTTAGGGTAATTTTGATGGATGGAATATCTATAGATGTTTGAATTTAACACAATCTAAAAACTAAGAAAAGGAAATTCAATAGAATATTGTTTGAGAAGGAATTTATGTCATTACTTAGATGAAAAACATTTGGATCAATGGTAGCTAATGTCATTAATAGATGACATACATCTGGATTGTTTTGAATAAGGTGATGTTGCAGTTTTCTTCCTAGTTTATTGTTTTTCTGTTTTGGTTGAGAAGATTAGAGATTCTCATACATCTAATCTTTAATATCTTACTCTGATTCAAAACTCAATGTTGCGGAGACCATTGAGGGATGAAATTTATATGGTAAATTTTTACTATGTTTTAGAGATTGGATTGTAGTTCCTCCAAAATATCTAGAATAAATTATTTCTACCTACCACCATTTAAGATGGGATGTTTGTCAATAAATCCAAGATATGTATAAATAGTTGAGAGTAAAATTTTGGTGGGAATACATGATGAATAAAATGGTTGAATTTGGCTCGATATGCATCACCTTTTAGCAAGTTAAGGTCAAGAACCAATGACCATATTGTATGTTGTATTCTTTACCAATTCCTAGGTGGAAATGGGATAATAGAGCCATGGATTTTGTAATAGTTATACCAAGAATGATTAAGAAACATAATTTCATATGGGTGATTGTGGATCATATCATAATGTTTTCTCACTTAATCCCTACTCATGAATACAATATGGTGGAAGACTTGTCCAAACTCTACATTCAGAAAGTTATAAAGATGCATGGTGTACCAATTTCAATTATATTTGATTGGGACCAAAAGTTTACATCTTTGTTTTCTAATTCCTTTCAATAATACCTTGGAACCCAATTGACCACGAGCAAAACTTATCATCCTCAAATGGATGGAAAATCTGAACGGATGATCCAAACAGTGTAAGAAATTTTGAGACTTTTTAATGGATTTTGGAGGCTCATTAGAAGAGTGCATACTATTAATATAGTTCTCATATAATAACACTTATCAAGAATTGATACATATGGATCCTTCTGAAATGTTGTATGGTCATCCTTTTCGTTTTAAACTTTTTTGAGTGGAAATAGGTGAGACTTCACTAATCATACCAATCCTTATGCAACAAACAATGAAGAAGATTTATATGACCAGAAATAGAATGGTGACATCTCAGAGTCATTAGAAATCATATATTAATTTGCATCAATAAACATTATTGTTTGGGGTGGATGATCATGTATTCTTTAGTGAATCTCTAACAAGGATAGGGAATCAAAATTTTGGTAATCATGGAAATTTGTTTCCTCGATTCATTACCCCTTTTGAGATAATTGAAAGAGCATTCAATGTGTAATAATGTTTGGCTTTACCATAAATGTTTAAATCTATTCATAATGTGTTTCTTCTATCTCAATTGAAGAAGTACCAACCTGGCCCTGAATATTTGATTCAATGATACTACATTGATCTTGAATAAGATGCTACATTGGTTCACATGATGGTATGGATTATTGAAAGAAAATATAAGTTATTTAATAGTAATATCATCACTTTGGTATGGTTTGAATGGTATCATAGTCACATGTTTAAATTTAATTTGGTTTATACAATAAGAAAAGAAATTATATATAATAATCTTCAAGAAGGAATTATTGTAATAGGTTGGCCAAAAGGGTTTTGTTCAATTATTTTTAATGTTAGTTATAGCCGATATGCATCGGGATTGTGCTGAATAAATTGATGTTCTAGTTTTCTTTATAGATTTTCTGCTCTTGGTTTGGTTAAGCTGCTTATAGATGCTCATACATATAATATTGAATGTTTGACTATGAGGTCAAAACTCAATGTTGAGGATACCATTGATGGATGTAATCTAGATGATAAATTTTTTCTATGGTCTAGATATTATATTGTAGTTCCTCCAACTAATTATGAATAACTTCTTTCTACCTACCAGCATTCAAGTTGGGATGTTCATCAGGGAATTCGAAATATTTATAAAGAATTGAGAGAAAAATATAGCCAGGAATACATGAAAAGTAAAGTGGTTTGATTTATATAAATATGCCACACCTGTCAGCAGGTTAAGTTCGAGAACCAACTACAAGTTGGTATGTTGTATTCCTTACTGATTTCCATGTGGAAATGGGAGAATAGATCTATGGATTTTGAAATAGGTCTTCTAGGAATGGTTAAGAAACATCATTTATATAGGTAATTATGGATCATCTCATGAAGTTGTCTCACCTAATCTATATTCTTGAATATATTATTTTGAAATACTTGTCCAAACTCTAAAATGAGGAAGTTATAAAGGTTCATGGTGTCCCAATTTTGATTATATCTAACTAGGATCCCATGTTTACATATCATTTTTATAAGTCCTTTCAATAATACATTAGAACCAAATGACCATGAGCACATATTATCATCCTCAAATAGATGGAAATTCAAATTAATGATCCAAAAAATGGAATTAATTTTGGGATATTTTTAATAGAATTTAGAGGCTCATCGAAAGATTACATAATATTAATTATTTTATTATATAATAATATTTATCATGCCTCGATACATCTGGCTCATTTTGAAGAATTGTATGGTCATCCTTATCATTCTACAGTTTGTTGGGTGGAAATAGGTGAAACTTGACTAATCAGACCAATCCTTGTGCAAAAAAATTTAAATGATTCAAGTGATCATAAAGAGAATTGTGAAATATCAACATCATCATAAATCATAAATAGATATGAATCAACAACTATTATTGTTTGGGGTTTTCTGAGATTCTCTCCAAGGCTAGGTAATCATAGTTTTTGTAAGAAATGAAAGTTGTCTCCTTGATTCACTAGACCTTTTTAGATACTTTACTAATTGGTTGATGTGTCATATTGGTTATATTTATTTTCAAAGTTCATTTCTATTCATAATTTGTTTCTTTTATCTCAATTGAATAAGTAACAACCTAACCCTAACCATGTGATTATATGGAACTATGTTGATCTTAAATTAGATTCTATATTGGTTCACATGTTGGTATGGATTGTGGATAGTAATTAGAAGATATTTCATGGTAATATCATTAGTTTAGTATAGGTTGAATGGTATCATGGTCATATTTGAGAAGAGACAATGGAGCGTGAAAAGGAAATGTTGGAGAAGTGGCCCAATATCTTGCAGAACAACACCAATTTTCTACTTTTTGAGGATGGAAATACCAATAGTGGGGAGAATGTAACACCCCCAGTTTTAGGTACATTACCTTTCCTTTATGTTTTTTTGAGATTACATAATTCTTGAGTTTAGTTTTAGGATTTCTTATGGATTTTGGGGGGCTTTTGGAGAGAGTTCTGGTTGTTTTGGTGTGGCTTCACTATGGATCATGGGGTTGTGGAATAGAACTTTGGTCATTAGGGTATAGGGGTGTGTTCAATGATATAGGGTCTTGAGAGAGGGATTTCAAATCAACATTTCCTTTTGACTTGGATTCACTAGGGAGAAGGGCTATGGCATAGCCTAGTTAGGAATTTTTTCATGTAGTAGGGCTATGTTGTAGGAAAGTCATGTGTTGCGGTGTGGATGATATGGTTGTGTTGTAGTTCCAGAAGTGTGATAATTTAGTGGTTCTATCGAAATGGTTACCCCTATGGAATAATGGTTAAGATGCTCCATGGTTACAACCTATATAAAGTGGATTTGAGTGTTAGAAGGCATTGTGTTTCTCAAAGGGTTTGACTGGTGAGGCTACATTGTAGTCTACGGAGGACCACACTATGGTATATGTATATTATACCATATTTTAAATAGATTGTGTAATGGTTTGGGAAGATATGCCATTGTGATATTGGTTGTGTCGTGGTTTGGTGTTTCTTAGCCTAATTGTTTTGTGGTTTTAATTCAAATTGAGGTTGAGATCTAACATTTATCTTCTAATCCTCTTGGGTATTGAACTCCTCTACCTCCCAAGGCTTGATAGGTAATTTCCTTCAGTCCAGAAGAAAATTTTTGATGAATCAAAGTGCATTGAAGATCAGGAATCATCAATGTGTCATTTTTTCCTCTCATTCTTCCTTGTTCTTCATAGATCTATGCTTCTCCTATCTCTATTATCCATGGATATATTCCATTATGAATAAATCTATATTATTGGATTTGAATCTTGATTATATTTTTTGGATTTATTATGGGTAAGATTTTGTGAACCAAGATCTAGAAATTTTAAAGTCATTCTCCATTTTTATTATTCGTTAAGGGTTATGAGGCTTCTCTCTTATCACCTATATTCTAGAACCTGAAGTATTAGTTTTCTTAAATGGTTTTTATTGGATTTTCTATGGTCTCTTTGGGTGATTTTGTAAATAAAATCATTTTTTATGTGTTTTTGAGTTTTTGAAAAATTTCATGTATTTTTTAAAACCCCACATTCCTTATAATTTTAAAATGATGATTTTAAAAAAATGGAATGGTTTTGATGAAAGATACATATTAATAAAATGTTGTCAAAGAAATATTTATTTATTAGAAAAGATTTTTCATTGAACATGGAATGATGTGGTTGAAATCAATTTATGTGGACGGGTATTGTTAGAAGTGTCACTGTTATGGTTAGATGGATTATGGTTAGGGAGTACTACCATCATAGATGGATGGATTATGGTCATGTTGCACCATGATTAATGGTAACATTAATCTTATTTTTATCATGTTTATATGGATGTGGGGGTGGATGTGTGTGAACACGGGAAAGGTTATTCTAAATGTGAATGGTTTTGAATAAGATTGTTTTGGGTTTTCACACTTGATTTTCTTTATTGTATTTATATAAACAGTTTATCTTCTTTTCAAATGTTTTATATAAAATATGATGACTGGTTCTTTTCCTAGTGGAGTTTGATAGGAAGTCTTTGGGGAATTCCTACTAAGTTTATACTCATCCCCCTTTTCGGGAACTTTAGTGCATTTGTATATGTCATATTCTAAGACATAGAAAAATGGAAGGTATCATAGTTCTTTAATGATTCATCTTGACACCTTGGTATTAGGGGTGGTGTAGGATCTTGGAGCTTGTATGATTGGTGCTTGGAATCATATCACATGATGTCTTGGAGTTGTGCTTTATTTTTTGTATTTTTTATTTATATTCCATGTTTCATTATCATTATAATTTTTCTATTCTATTGGATTATTATTTGAGTAGTATTGTTTATGTTCAAGAATTTATAGATTGTCCTGGTTTTTTATATTGTTTAGTCTGGTTATTTTTTGACTTCAAGGAAAATCTTCCCCCAATGTTCTCTTATTCCCTTAACATTTATTATGATTCTTTGGTGTCTTGGGGACAACACCTAAGGTTATTGTCACCTCCAACTTTTTCTATGTCAATAAGTGAGGGGAATAATATTACAATAATATTATCAAAATATATATATTGTTATAATATTTCACTTAGTACAATTCCATGTTCTATAAAAAATCAATGTGAATTTTATAATCACTAATAGAAATAGTGGCTTCGACGTCCAATCTATGATATCAGTTTTTTATAAATTGATGAAAAATGTATCTAAAGGCACTTTTAAGCATCAGTTTTAACAAAAAAAATAACACCAAATTTTTTTTATTGACTTTATAGTGTCCGTTTCTACCAAACCCACCACGAAAAATGATCATCGAAAGGATTTACGGAGTCATTTTTTGTAAACAATTGAGGCCATAAATTTTTTTCAAAAAATAATTATCGTTCTCGGTTTTCACAAAAATAGATTCCATTAATCCGCTGTTGGTGTTAAATTCTATAAAAACCAATGATAAAACATTTTGAAAAAAGCCCAGGATCATGAAACTCTCAATTTTTGGATTTGTGAAACTATTGTTCTCTACTTGAAATGACTCTAAAGTTTCCCCATTGATCGTCAATAGATATTGTTTTTGCTTTTATTGGAATTTTATCATCATGTAATGGTATATGGCCTTTATTCTTCATCCTCTATCATTTTTTCAACATCCATGGATGTATTTTGTCTTTGAAAACCATTTTCAGGTCGACCATCAACTGCTGTTTTATTTTATTTGTTTGTTCTTATTTATTTTTTGTTTCCATAAAATTTTTTGTTTGATCTTGCAGTATTTATTCTTCCAAATAATTTGAGGGAGAAATTTCAGATTATGGAACCGTCTTTCTTGTTGAACTCTAAATTTTTTATGTTTTTTTTAATTTTAAGATAAATTATATTTCATTAAGTTATATTCTTGATTTATTGTTTCAATTATTTGTGTGTAGTTGATTGTTATTTATAAATGTTGTTTTTCTAGTTCATTTATTTTGATAAATTTTTTATTTGATGAAATTATCAAAGGGTATTGATGATCTTTTGTAATGAACAATGATATATGGTTTCATCATTCATCAATATAATGTGCATAACATGTAATGGCTCCATATATTTCACCCATTACATTAATACAATCTTCAATACCACTTGACACACGCAACACCAAAATAATGTAACAACTATATAAAATGAACTGATGCATGTTAGATGATTTAAAATAATTAAATTATAATATCAATAAACTGCATGTATATAATATGAAAACACTAAATTTACTATTTTTAAATTTAGATGATATATAATTTACATTACAATAGGATTTTTTTCAAATAAAATATGTTAACATTTTTGTGTAATTGACTTTAATAAATTAAATTGGCCACTTTTAAATGATTTAAACAATATATGATATTTGCATATACGAACTAATATATTATGATTAATTAAATTTCACATTCTTTTGAAAAAATATTAAAAAATAATAAAGGTTCAAATGATCATATTTCAATAAAAAAATTCATTATATATAATACTTCATTTAAAAAATATAATTATATATATATATATATAATTTGATAAAATTAATTTCAATTATTGATTTATAATCTTAATATTATAATAGTATAACTTTTTGGGTTTTTTTTAGAAATAATATATTTTCATGTAAATAAGGATTAATACTATTTTTACAAAAATAGATGTTTTCAATAGCAGTGGGGGACTAAGGAATTACAATGGGGAAAATTTAACCCCTATATTAGAATTTTAATTAGCAAAATAAGTAACCATTTATCATATACAACCACAAACATTAGAGTATGAAATTAAATAAACACTCTAATATTATAATATAAGGTGTGGAAAACATACATATAGTAAAACAATCATAATTTTCTACTAGGAATATCACATATATATATATATAAAGAAATAAAAGGTAATAAATTAAAACCAAATAATATATTAGTTTAAAAATTCAT
Source organism: Viscum album (assembly GCA_963277665.1). Taxonomy (NCBI): domain Eukaryota; kingdom Viridiplantae; phylum Streptophyta; class Magnoliopsida; order Santalales; family Viscaceae; genus Viscum; species Viscum album. The sequence continues at coordinate 2,112,614,751 of OY728128.1, forward strand.
TATTTTCTACTAGGAATTTCTATTTGAGTCAGTACATTTGATTTACATTGGATCAGCATGACACACATCTTACAAAACAAATACCTTTAACAGATCAGTTTGTATTTTATTTATAATAATTTTTTTATGTTTCCTATCTGATTACCAATCATTTTTATTGAATTCTTTATTTCTAAAATTTTAATATTTATATATTTTTTAAAATTTAATATGTTTTAATATATTTTCCAATTATATTGTGATATTAGGTATTGAATGGATTATAATTGGAAAAATTTATGAATAACCACTAGTGAATATGAAAAAGGAGTTGATGGTTTCTTGGAATTTTCTAAAAGAAATTGTCAAAACATAGATTTGATTTTCAGTCCATGTGTGAAGTGTTTGAATGTGAGAAAATTAAACTCTATAGAAATCAATGATCGTATCATTTTCTATGGTTTTAGCCTTAATTATACATGTTGGATTTGGGATGATGAAGGAACTGAATATTCAATATATAATGTGAATGAAAATATTCATAATGATGCATAGAATCGTATTGAATAATTAATTAATGATTTAGGTGTAGAAAATATTGAAAAAATATAAATTTTTTATTGATTTTATAGAGATTCTAAGAAACCATTATTCCTAGGATTTAGTGAATATACAATGTTATCATTAATTTTGATATTAGATACTTAAAAGCAAGAAATTGGTGGAGTGATAATATTTTATTTAACTAACTTGAAATTTTAAAAGAGATACTTCCATAAGGTAATGGGCTTCCAGATTCAAATTATGAGGTGAATAAAATATTGTTCCCAATGGTATTGGTGTATAAAAAGATACATGATTTCCCTAATGATTGTGTGTTTTGTATAAAATAATACGAATATTTATCAAACTTTCCAACATGTGGGACATCACACTATAAGATTAATGAAAAATTAAACTAAGATTCATTCTCAGGTAATAGTATTTAACCTTAAAAAAAATAAATTTTTTATTCTTTCTAATAATTTTATCCAATAATTCCTACATATAATTCCAATAATTAAAGTGTGATTCATTCTCAGGTACTAAAATCAAAGCTCCTACTGATGTAAATTGGTACATTCTAATAATCCCTTGTCTGAAGTGTCTATTTGAAAATTCAATTGATGTAAATATTTTAAGATGGAATTCATATGAGAACATGTCTAATGGTAACTTATGCCTCCCAGTTGATTCACCACACTGGTATAGATTTGATAAAAAAATTCATGATTTTTAAAATGAAGTTAGAAATCTGATAACGGGATTGTGTACTGATGGAATGAATCCATATCATATCCAAAGTAACTAAAATAGTTCAATTAATGTTTTTTTAGTAGTTTAAAACTTTTCCCCACATATATGTATGAATAAAAAATATGTTATGATGAGATTGATGAGATCTAGACCAAAACAGTCGGGAAATGATATTGATGTGTATATTTCATCATTGATTGATTATTTGAAACTACTAAAGGAGAAACATGTTAATCATTTTTATGCATACAAGAAATAATATTTTATTATTTATTCTATGATAATGTTCACTACAAATGACTTTCGTGTAGATAGAAACTTATATGGATACAGTGTTAAGGGACAGAAATCATCTCCAATTTGGGAAGAAGAGCTTCATATTATCAATTGCATAATGAAAAAAAGACATTGTATATGGTACATCAATGCTTTTTGCAAATTAATCATTATCATAGATTGAAAAAGTCATTTAACAGTTTATAGGATCACAATCTTCCCCTACAAACATTTTCAGTTGAAGAATATTATGACAGGGTGAAGAATATTGATTCGATATTTGGAAAGAAAAGAAACTCTGGTCATTAAAAAAAATATGGAAGAAATAGTCTTTCTTTTTTGGACTACCTTATTAGATATTTTTAGAGATAAAACATAAAATTGATGTTATGAATGTTGAGAAAAAAGTATGTGACAATTTGATTGAAACTTTTTTAGATATAAAAGGAAATAAAAAAGAATGTATTTCACATTAGATTGGACTTGAAATCAATGGGAATAATTTTAGAGTTATCTCCCACTATGAAAGTAAATAGAACATATTTACCTCTGTATTTTCAGACAATAATCAAGATTCAAAATATGAATTTTTGTTGTCTATTCATGGTATTAAAGTACCCAGTGGTTATTCTTCAAATTTGGGGAATTTGGTGTCATTAAAGGATTATAAATTAATATGTATGAAATATCATGGTTATTAGGTATTTATGCAAAAACATTTACTAGTCACATTGTGTGGTATAATACCAATAGCTATCAGAAATACTATCATCATGTTATGTAATTTTTTCAAATCCGTTTGTAGCAAATTCAATGATCAAAATTTTTTATATGTATTGGAGAATGAAAATTATCTTATTATTTTTTAACTAGAAATAAATTTCCCACATATATTTTTTGATATAATGGTTCATCTAGGGATTCATTTGGTACATCAGATAAGAATATATGGGACTATTTATTTATGATGGATTTATCCATTTGAATGTATATGAAAATTTTAAAGGGGTCTGTTAAAAGTGATTATTGACTAGAGGCCTATATTGTTCAAAAATATGTATCAGAATAGGTGATTGAGTTCAGCACTGATTATTTGTATGAAGTGGAGCATGTTTTTATCCCTATATCTTGACATATGATAGTTGATGGTGAAGGTAGAGGTATTTGAGGATTAAAGATAAATTTCATTCTGAATGATGAAGTGATTCAGGAACATTTATACATTTTTAACAACACAGATGAGGTTCAATCATATATGTCATCGCATATTTCTTAATTAAAGATAAAATATCTGAAAGGAAATGAAAATTGGCTGATGATTGAGCATAAAAATACATTTATTTCGTGGTTCAAATAGAAAGTCATCATAGATATATCTGCATCCGAAATATTGAAATGGTTTGTCATTAGACTGTCTCTTAATGTGATCACATGGTCTAGTTTTGATATTAATAGGTATACATTTTATACAAAAAATGTTCGATGAAAATATTACCATTCAAAATAGTGGTGTAATGGTATTCATTGAAGATCTGTATTTTTTTATTTCAAAAGATAAAAACCTAATTTCTGTATCAAAATCATATTTTAGAGTTCTTGAAGTCATATGGGAAATTTATTATATTAAATTTTGAGTCACTTTGCTTAAGTATAATTTGGTTTCATGTAATATTGGTGTGAAACATGATGAATATGGGTTTAAACTAGTTTATTTAAAAATATTTCTTTGCAATGAGGAACCATTTATCATGTCCATGCATGCAACGAAAATATTTTATGTTAATGATTTGTATTCATCTATTAAATGATTTTCGAATAACAATGACTATAATGCAGACATAGTCCATGCAGTATGAAATGATCATGATGAAGGGATATGGGAAAACACTAAATTACTCTCATAATTAATCTGGCAATTATTTAAATTATATTTCTTTTTTGAAATTTACGTATGTAAAAACTATATTATTTAATAAATATTGGATATTTAATTATATATATTTGATTATTTATATGATTTTTTGTGTTAAATTTTTATATTCTATGGATATGGTTGAAATTTTTTTCATTAAAAACCTAACGTACATTATTATATTTTGGTTAATGTTACACATATGAGAACACTATTTTGAACATTGATATTTAAATTTATAAATTTTTCTATCATTTTAGAAGTAATGTTTATATTTAATAGTTTACCTTGTATATTGTTTTGGTTAAGAATCATAACATCATTATTTTTTAAAACTTACACATGTGTGCCACTTTTTTACTTACATATTTTTGTTTTCCTATTTTATAATTATTTACTTGTCTAATAATATGTAGCTACATAAAAAGTTCATTACATTTTCCAATTTCAATAATGGATATAGATAAAAAGTTAGAGGAACATGTGACAAGGTATTTTTCTTTTTTATTATTATTAAATATCCAATAATATAATTATTTATTGAAAATACACTTTTAATTTTCAAAAAATAATTGTAGGACTACTGATAAGACTTCAGTAGTGGAGTCATCTGCTTTTACTATTAAATAATTAAGTTCTCAAATTGGTAAATGTGGCACTACACAATCACTAAAACTATCACATTCTCATGGAGATGAGCGATTACATATTACTTTTGATGATGATAATAATGAATCTGGACAAAATGCAACGTAGTTTTTCAGCTATATCACCTTGCAGAGTTGTTGTAGGATTAACATTTTATATCATGATTTTGAGGTAGTTAACAAGATGGTGATAGATCAGCTTTGGGAGGATATAACAGTATAATATCTCAATTTATTTATTTTATCTCATTTTTCGAATATGATAAATTTTAAATGACTCATATTTATTTTATTCAATTACAACTAACATTCAATTTTTAAGAAAATAAATCTATTAAGAAAAGATGTCATTATTTAGTGGTTGTTCGATGGAGAAATTCTAAAACAAATTTGAAAAAAAATTGTGTTTTTGGAAAGAGACAAAATGAAAACTCATGCCTAAAGTATGAGTTTTTAGATGTAGAGACATAGAATAAATTTTTTTCCAATAGACATTATGAAGCCTTTATAGTTTGATAATTATATTATATTATAAAATTTCTTATATGTATACCTAATTTATTATTTTTTAACTTTTTATATAATAGGCCTCTAGGAAATCCCATCAATACATCCAGTTTCAGAATGTATACCCTCATACTTTATCACGTGGAGGGTATCTTTTTTGGAGAAAAAACTGATTGTGGAAAAGTTTTAAGCATTAATAGCTTAGTCTTTTAGTGGTTCTAATGAGGTCCATTTCAGTCCTCCATCTCCCCCCACCTGCAATGAAAAATGTAAAAGAGTAAGAAGAAGAAAAAATGAAAAGTATTTTAAAAAGAAAGATAAGGAAGTAGCTGAAATTATTGTAAGTAAATATTTTTTATTTTTCCTTAATTTTTCTATTTTATAAATTAAAAACACTAATATACCATTTTCATTTTTCATTTCAAGATGAAATTTAGGAGAAATCATCACAGGGAACTTTTATCCTTGAGGGTAGGATTGACATCCTAGACACTACTTTAATAAATCCAGAATACCCCATTCACATAAAAGGATATGAGGTGGGTGTTAGTATTTTGAAAGTTTATTGTCATCAAAGTAAGAAGAAAAAAAAACCAACGAATAGAATCCTTAAAAGTTGAGCTGAAATATATGAAACATTCCATGGTTGGTCAAATTCAATCAATTATTCAAGCTATGTTAGAACAATTGGTGAGATAGTCATAGTATGTGTAGCCTTCCCAGCCTGTCCAGCCTTTTTAGCCAGCTGCACAGCCTATATAGCCCTTCTAGCTGGACCATTATACCCAGTCTGCTTACTCAGATCCTTCACCTCCATTCTCAGAACCAACCATATATTGTGAGTTTTATGCAAGATATCCTCAATTACGTATTGCAGTGTTCAGTGTCATGTATTTTTGAGGATTCTGTACTTCACCAACCTATGCAGATGGTTTATGTTAGAGTATTAGTACATGAAATTATTGATCTTACTCCTCTACTATCATTTCCTACTAAAGATATTACCAAATTTGGGGATTTTATGGGTCATTTTTTACATTTTCCATTGGTCCTTCTTCGTTATCTTTCATACAATGTGTGCATTTTTTAATATTAATTACATCTGATTGAAAATTATGTATAATTTTTTTTAAATTTATCTTATATAGGAGTATCTAAAATCAAAATAAATGGAAAAAAGTAAACAAAAGGTTCAAGAAACAAAAACTATAGATAATTTTGATATTTTTAATGGTATACAAAGATTATCTTAGGCTTCTTCCTCCTTGGATAATATATATGATTTTTGGATGATGTTTGATATATGTGGAAGATATTATCCATTGAGAATATTTATAAAAGATAACATGGATATAATTGATTTTAAAGAGATAAGAATTTTTATGCAGTAGTTGTTTTCCATATAAGTAAATTGTTATTTTAGTTTTTAGTTTTTTAATTAAAAATGGTTTAAATTGACTAACTATATTAATTTTCTAATTAAGTATCTACACATGATTCTTATTCAAAATGAGTCCACATAAATTTATAGTTTTATAGATCTAGAATTCATTTCAAGGGTTATGAAATATTTTAAGCCATCTAATAGAGTTATATATATATATATGAGAGATTATCAAAGACAGATATTGGATTTTGGTTTTTAACATTTCTTGATGGTTAATAACACAAACATAACTATGAACCAATGTTTATTATAATTTTATTAATTTCAAAAATTTTGTATTGTAGTAGGAATTGGATGTTAGTCATATTCTTCCCATGTGAATGAACATTATATTGGTTTTTCTCTTTATTAGGTGAAGTTTGTAAGAAATATACAACCTTGTTAGACAGGTAAGTTTTCATCTTTTTTATAAGTTCATTATATTTAATTCTTATTGTATATACATGTATTATTAGATGACATATATGAAAATTCAGGTCATGGAAAAAATTTAACAAATATCACTTATCGATAAAGATCCCAAATGAAATTTAATATGTGAAAGTAATGGTAATTATTTTTTATATTATATATTATTATTATTTTATATATATATATATATTGGTTTTTATTATCAAGTTAATTTTTTATTATCATGGTGTCATCACCAAAAAGGTTATGTTGAATTAGGTTATTATGTTCTATGATAAATGTTTGAGATAATCATAAATGGGGTAAGTACTGAATTTGATAAGGTTAGTTGTATTAATTATTTTATATTTTTTGTCATTGTATTCTATTTTTTACTCTTATATCATTAAATGTTATTATAGACATTCAATGATTCCAAGTATTATATGAAATATGGACTTACCCATCTTTGATATTTGTTTGAAAACTATTTGTTATGTATAATTATGATTTAAGTTATGTTTATTCTAATTTTTATAATTAATATTACATTTTCCTAATAAAATTTTTTAAAAACTAATTCTTTTTGTTTTAATAGGTGTTTGAACAAAAAGATCTCAAAAGAATGATTTAACAACAAATTTCAATGATTATTTTGTAAATCATTAGGTATCTGTTTTCTAATTCTACTTTATAATAAAACATGTAGATAATTGTTTTTTTATAAAGTTGTTAAAAGTATGTTTTTATAGATTTTTAATCTATGATACATGTTGTTTGATGGTTGTATATTGTTTTTTTGTTATAAGGATTCTGATTTTTTTAGGGTGTAATATTGAAAAGTTTCTAAAAAAATTATATTTTATCACAGGTTTTTATCAAAACTGATGTTGAAACTTTAAAAAAACTCTAAAAGGGTTTCAGCATCGATTTCAATAAAAACCCAACACTGAAAATAACTCCGAAACAATTTTTCAGTATTGATTTTCACTAGAAACTGATGCTAAAAATTCAAAAATGGTGGACCTTTGACATCGATTTCTAGTAAAAATATACGCTAAAAATAGAAACTAAATATATAAAAAAAAATGGTTTTCAATGTCGTTTTTTAGAAAACTAATTCCAAAAACCATATATTTCACATCACCTTTATAAACGTCGTTTAAAACCCGTCATTAAAATTGAAAAAAAACAGAGTTGAAATGTGTTTTTTCACTAGGGAGTGCTTGTTTAGCTACATTTGAATTTTTAGCATACTCAATAATTGAAGATATGGATAACACTTGATTCAATAATCATATCTTTTTCATTTCCATAACCTAATTAGGATATTTATCAAAATGATATGCGTGAAGGCTAGTTTTAATATCCCATTGATAACTAGAATCCCTTCTTCTACAAGTACTAGGAACTTATTCCCTACATTTTTTAAAGTACTAATGAATAGCTCTAACTACTTCAATATTGATTTCTCCCATATTTTATTAATTTTTTATAACATTTTTTATTCTTAGAAAATATTAAAATTATTAAATATCATGGAATACATGATATATCTTTTTTCTAAAGCATATAGATTTCTACTCATCATCTTAATATCCTCATGCTCCTTTACACATAATAATAGAGAGACTTATTCCATGGGACATAGGAAAAAATCACTCTTGAATTATTCCATATTAAATATTTAATATCTTATCAGTATATATACTATGACTTGGTCCAAGAAAACCTTTCAAATAATCTTAATAGATCTTGTTCCCCAAAACTTAGGTCACTATATTAAGTCATTCATTAGAGAAATAATTTTTCAACTTATTGTTAACTAATTATAAGATTAGTATCTATTTTACATATGTTAACAATATATTTCACTTAAAAATCATGGCACTCCCATTAACCTCTTATAGAAACATGTAAAAATAATCATCCAATGATTCAATGCTAACTAAGATATATTAATGGATCCTTATATAATTTATATAATAATCATGATATCTACTATGGAAACATGAATTCAAAGGGATTTAGATATCTCTATTGGTGAAAATATATCCATATCGTCAACACCATAACTGATCTTAAGCCTTTAATAACTAGTCTTTCTTTATAGTTACTCACTTTACAATCCATATCTATCACATTATTGAATACCAATTAGGTCTCTATGGGTATTATATCACCATGAGATATTAAAAAATGAAACTAGTTTTCATACAAGAAATATATATCTGAATTTACATATAATAGACAATTTTACCATATTCCCATTTACCACATCATGATTATGAAACTATGTCTCTTTGTTTTTAACTTTACAAAATATTATATTCCTTCACAACATTATTTTCCATGATCCCCTATGGAACTTATTCGTATACCAACTATTTTTGTATCTTAATCCATGACTTCATAAAATTCTTAATTAATCCCACTATCACTAATAGATATTTGATTCAATCATATATAATAATAATAACTCACTTAAATAATACTTTTATATCATTGAGATATTAATATCCTTAGTAACTTAGAATAATTAACTATGATGCACATTATATATTTATTCATGTAGAATTTTTTATAAAATAATCCTTTAGAGAATTATTGCATAAAAAATTGAATTAATGATATAATTAATTTTTTTCATATCCTAACATATATGATATCCATTTTTAAATATAGTTATCATATGGTTTGGTGTTAATTTTTTTATTTTTGAATCATGTCTTGAAAGGAATAGTGAAAATTGTTCATGACTTATAAGACTCTTTATCAATATTCATTTTACTAACACCATGACTTTTATGTGTATATAAAAAATAAAATTTAGGAATAACATCACTCTAAAATTAAATGATCAATAAATTCTTGGTTATGATATTCATTGTATCGCTAACATGAGGTATTGCTTATATTTTATCAATAATTTTCTCTACTTTGCTTTCTATTTTTCTAAAATATCTTAATGATCTCATAAATTAAATGAATTTACCTTTAGTGTATAATTATAATAGTTAACACATATATAGTTGATATAATTCTTAAATATTTATGGCTTCATCACCTTTTAATATCAAATGGTGGATTTATATTAATAAAACATAATTAAACATGTCAAATATCTAAGAGTTTCTACTCTAATGAGTCTAAAAACCCTTCTTGTTATATCCTTGACATTTAATTATAGTTTTAATTAAACTATAATTATCTTGTTAGAACTATGTATTATTTAAGTCTATATTTAATATTTTCCATTAATCATCGATACTTTTTATCAGTTATTGAATTGTAATTAAAATATTAATTAAATATGGTGTGCTATAATAAAATTTATTTCAAACATAAAATAACATATCATTATGTTGAAAACATGAAACTAAAATAATGTTGTCATTAATACCCAATACAAAATAATAGTTTCCAAAGAAATGAATATTTATATTTGGTAATATGAAGTTGTGAACTTCTATATCTAATGTATGATTATAATTACAGAATTAACTTGAAGATCTGCTTCACTCTTATAATCTATATAATCATCCTTGGTTCCTATATTTGGATAAAAATTTGAGAGTCCAAAATTATATCCAATACCCAAGAAGTAAAATAAAATTATTTCTTCCAAAGATGAATATACCTAAAGTAGAAATTTCTCCTTAATTCATCATAAAATAATTTCAATTCCTCTTATGGTGAGCTTTCTTTCCACATGTGTAACAAATAGCCTCATGTTCATTACTCTCACTCTTTATATTTTTATTATTTGATGGACATTTCAAGGGTGTCACTGACTTTGAACGTGCCATTGGTTTTTCTAACTCATCAATATATTCATTCACGATAAGTACTGAAGAACAAAATCCCCACATATACCTATCATCTTAGGAAACTGTAGTCAAAATATTCTTGATTGAATTCTTTATACTATACATTTTTTAATTTTCAATGAAAATGGAAAATTCTGAGTATTAAGGATAAAAAATGATATTTTTGGGTAATTTATTATCTCTATGGAATCCAAAATATTTTTAATTTATTGATTTACTACATTATCTTGAGTATGTGATCAATATCTAGGTATACATCTTTGAGTTTTCACTTGTATAGCGTAGTGATAATCCTGTTTATCATTTAATTCCCTCTATAACCTTTTTAAATTATTAAATATGAGTCAATATGGTGTACTAATCCATGATTTTAAGTTTTATATACATATTACAGAACAAGAAATATAACATGATGCACTAAATATCTGATGGATCCTCCATGTGCCTCTTATAGGCATCCCTCGCACCCTAAATCGTTCCCTAAGGTGGCTAATCAGGTGTAGGGGATTATAGTAAATAAAAACTATTTAAATATAGTATTACTATGTGAAGGAATAGTTATAACTCTTAGAATTTTTTCTAATTAAGATATTCTATTTATCCATGATCGATAATCATAATAGTGAATTTTTGTTGTTTTTTTCCATTATCAATAATAAATAAAATAGCAGTTTAGTACTTTATCATAATTACCAGTAATTTCATAATTAATAATTTAATTAAATCTCAAATTATTTTATAAAATTTCAATATCCCTCTCCATTAGATTTGAAACATCTAGTCACTCGTATGTTTAGGTGAAAGGGTTCTATATTTTTCTTTACCTAACCCATGTGGAGGAATTTATAACTTATTCAATGGTATTTATGTAACACCCCGATATTTTATGATAGAAATTATTTTTATTTACTTTTATTTCTTGTGTATTATGCTACACGGAGATTATCTTTCACTATACACAACACTGTATTAGCTTGCAGTGTATACAACACTATTCTTGGCTTGTGTTGCACATAATGTCAAGATCTTTTGATATAATTCATTTCACGCAACACTGAGTATAGATTATGTTCAATTTATATATGAAATATTTTTGTATTATGTTATACACAACACCAAAGTAATCTTTCACTACACGCAACACTGACTTGGATTGAGTTACATGCAAGAGTGACCTTCCTCAAAAGCTTGTGTTGTACACGATACTGAGTTTCACTAAACAATGTTATATTATTAAAATAGTATTATTTAATGGGATATAAAATAGCCTTTATGAATATTATAAACCACATTATTAATTTTATATAACATTATAATTCATCTTACACATGATATGAGGATAAAACCAATTTTTCAGATAAAAGAAATATTTTTCAAAAAAATGCAGTTTTACAACCTTTTGATGATGAAACTTTTTAAATCTTGTTTTTGGCACTTTTATAAGTTATATTTTACAAGATAAACTTATTCTTTGTAAGTGGGACATAAAATTTTACTTTTTATAAATTTTTGATATTTTTCTGATAACATTCATATTTTGATGAATAGTGAAAATACGCTAAATATTAATTGAAAACAACATTTTTCATCAGAATAATTTAAATGGTTAAAATATATTATTGAATTATATTAAAGTATAAATAGAATATATTTTTATATTTTAAGACAATTTAAGTAATTTTCATTAATTTTACATTGAATTCATATGTAAAAATATTTCAATCTTTTGCAATATTTTAAAGAAAAACAACCAATTTTCTTTTTGGACTACAGGATTAATTTTGAATTAATTACTGAAAATTATTTATTTTGAATTTAAAAAAATGGATTCCATATTTGGAATCATAAGGTTTAAATTGTGTAAATAAGTATTTTTTTATTTTTATACATTATGAATAGTAACTTCAGAAATTATTTTATTTACCATGGATAAAGGGTAAATCCCATAAATAAGGGTAAAAATAATATTATAATAATATTAAACTACCCTAACACATGATATAATACTATTTGATGAGATATTTCCAACCATGGGAATCCTTGGGTCAATTTATGACCCCACAGATTCCCTTAGATGTGAAAATGACAATTTATAAGAATTAATTTAAAGTAAAGATAATTATAACCTAAACATATGTCTTTTAATAAATCGATTTTAATATGAGGTTATATAACATATATATATGTCTATAAATATTCATTATAAATATAAAAATACTTCCAACATCATGGTATTTTATTTATAATTTTTATACATTAGATAAATATATTTATTTATGACACAATTATGATGTAATGATTACCTCATTATTGAAAGTTTCAAATAAATAAATTTATAAATATTAAAATAAGTCTAATTTGAATATTTGGATGTCATACACGAATTTTATGGAAAAAATTTATATATTAGGAATGATTTTATTCATTTTTTTCTAATTAATATGGTTTTTAGGAATTTTTAAAAAAAGTCAAGTATGAATAGTATCCAAAATTGACATAATTCATAACTTAAAACATAAAATAGTTTATTAAATGATATTAAAATTTTAAAATATAATATTCTGTAAAATAGTTAATATAAGTCCAAATATTTCATAAATAACTTTTTTTGGGTCGTTGGACATGATATGGTATTTAAATTAACCCACAATGTGTAAAAAACATGATATCATCGTAAGATTAAAAAGAGTAAAATAAGGGTAAAACCAAAAAAATAAGGATAAAAAATTATTAAATACATGTCAACAAATTAATCAATGATGGGTATTAGAAAAAATCATATTATCATATAATTAAATAATTTTTGGACCATTTTAAGTCAAAATTTAATTGGAAATATAATATTTTGGAACTTTCCTAAAGTGACCCTCTCCTCTCTTTTAAAAGGGTACCTCCTCCCATTCCACTTCACTCCATTTTAAGCCTTCAATATAGTCCAATATATTCCAATTTCTATTTTCATATTCCCTAGTTACATTCTATATGATCTGGTATTCTCAAAAGACCAACTCTAGTGCCCTAAGAGAAAGTTTAAAACAGGCACATCGAGGAAGAGGTAATCTCTTCTACCTATTCTTTCAAATTTATTTCTTCTTATACTTACTCTTATTTATTTGTTTCATTATAAAGTAATAAAATAAGTATAAATAATATAATTATATGTTATTATAAATATTAAACAACCCTATTTCTCAATCTATTAGTCCTATGAAAAACAAAATCATTGTGTGTGCGTACAAACGGATTACCGTCTCCACGCCGTGGTGTAATCTGTTTTTCACCACCACCATACTTGGATGTGTATAATGGTGTAAATAAAAACTATATATGATTATTAAATAATGGTATTTATTATGAGATATTATACACCAACCAATTCAATATCGTTCAACAAATATGGGAACGATATCGTCGCTCGTGCATATGTACAGCTTACTGTATCCATGATGTGATGAGATTATTTCACCATGTTAACCTTTCAAGAATGATTATAAAGTATATATAATAAACAATACTGAAATATATGACATAATAATTCTACTATATTTATGTATATATGTATATGTGTGTTCCATTTTCTTACTTCCATTCAATTTAATAAGTAAATGAAAACAGTGTTCATACCAACGTACGGCCTACCGTCTCCGTTAAAGGTGTATTCCACTCCATTTATCAATATATTATATATATTTACATACTCAATATATATGAAATACAAAAAAAAAATTTACACTCTGGAAGTAATTAATCATGATCTAAGTAATCATATGAATAATTACAAGTCAAAACACGTAAGATAAATGAAACGAATTTACCCAAACGCTGCTTTAACATGGAATTGACAAATGAACGGGTAATATAAAGTTGTAAGTGAATCATATATGATATCATAAAAATTATTATGGTTTTTTTACAAGTTAATAATATGTTTAAACCCACTATACATGATTTTTAGAAACATACGGAAGAAATCAGACCTATGGTAAGGGATAACTTTTCCAATCTCGTTTTATCTGAGATTGTTTATTCGTAAGTATCTACTGGGTATGTATTTATCATTCATGTCAATGTTTTCTAAAAATATTCTCATGAAATGTGTACTATTATTTTATGTATGTATAAAGTCATTTTTACCCATTTTTAATTTTACTATGTGGTTTGGAAGGAATCTTACTTACGTTTACCATACAAGGTACTTTTTGACTTTTCCAGCAAAAGTATGAGAAAAATGTTTTTTTAACTTATATGACATGAACGGATTTTTATGTCTTCATAACGCCTTATTTACATGAAGAATACTCTACAATATTTCAAGTTTATTTTCAACAAAATTCTTTTTTTGAATTCATGGCATTTTTAGAAAAGAAAATGTTTTTGAAGAAGAAAATATATTTTCCTCACGAACTATGTTCAAGTGGTTTATAAAAATTATTTTCCATATAATATGACATGGGGTTATGTTTATATAACTATTATTACATTTTTTTGATTGTGTTTGTGAAGGAATTATTTTTATTAAATCCATTTAACTTATATAGATTATGTTATGATGAAATGATGTTTAAGAATCTCATTTTATTTCATGGGTTATACTATGATATATGATTTATGTTTTGTGGCGCATGTAAGAATGATTTAATTATGAGATGGGTGGGACCTATATATCCCTCCAATTCATTGGGTAAATATTTATATATCATGATATAGACAGGGCTGGAATGACAAATAATTCTGGTTCAGTAATACAGGGCTAGAATAGAAAGTAAACCCAGTTCATTAATGGACCTCATCCACTATAAAGGTCTTGGAAGCAATGCCTTGGCTACTACAGAAATCATATTATGTTCTTATTAGTTTTCCACAATTACATGTTTTATGCTAATTTTATTCTTTGTTTATTTATGATCCATGCCTTACATAATTCCATGATTTTTTTCATTGCTCAAGATTATGATGTTTAAACTTTATGTTCATGTTTTTATGTCAAATGTTTATGAATTGTTTTAGGTTCTCCATGTTTACCCTTACTGAGAATTTGAGCTCACAATTTCTTTTCTTTATTTTCCCCATGATATAATGAAAGGTTATGTAGGAAAACAAAAGGGGGAGATCTTTATGGGAGATGTTGAAGATCTTTAACCAAGTTAGAAAATTATATTCCAAGTTTCCAAATACACTAAACTAATACGGTCATTGGGCGTCTGTTTGTGTAATGTATTTAAGTATTCAACAAAAGTAATGTAATGTACATGTCTGTCAATCTTGGGTCTCTAATGTTGGTATTATAGAAAATTTTTAGTTAACCTTTGGAAACTAGGATAAAAAATCTTTATTGAGATCCCTAGAATTATTTCTAAGGCATGTCTAGGGATTTCCCTAAGGTTAAGTATAAGTATAGGCTATAGTCCAAAGGTTATGGTAAAAATCATGAATAACCTAGGAATAAACCTAAGATGTAATAGATTGAAAGTAATCCCCCTTGATTATGTTGTTTTCCTAGTATGATTTTTTCCTCTTGAACTATTATTTTTGGGTTTTAGAAAATGGTTGGAAATGGGAGGATTAATGTTAATAGAGAATATAATGGAAAATGGAATGATATTCTTCATGAGCAGCTAAATGAAATAGGATTTGGAAGGAGAAGCATAATTAATATTCCTAATCAGTAATATCAAAATATTATCAATAATCTCTACTTTGGTAAGTTTCTTTACTCATCTAATAAGAGAAAGATGGAGTTTCATGATGATCATAGTGTAAAGAAAGTTCAATTTCCCTCATGTAAATCATGTGGGAAGAGAAATCAAGGAGAATGTTTCAAAGGAACTGGAAGATGCGTTGGGTGTGGAAAACAAGGACACAAATCCAGTAATTGCAAAGGAAAAGGTTCAGTTAACATAATAGACAAGGATAACGGTATTGCAAGAACTATAGCGGGAACTGTGCAGTGGGAATTGTGCAGTACTATAGCAGGTATTGTAGTAGGAACTATAGCAGGTACTATTTGGCACTGTAGGAGCCATAAATATGCCCCTGTTTGGGCCTTCAGGCCACCGATTTGGTCCCTGAGTCCTTTAAGGCCTTCAAGCCGCCCATGCCTTCAGGTCAGTAATGCCTTTGGGCCACCTCAAGGCCTTCGGGCCACCTAAAGTGAAGATGAAAACCAAACAACCTATGAGGAACAAGCTTTATAAGGAGGATGATCAAGGAGCTTTTACCACAGTATAAACTAAAACGGATTACAAGAATAAGAGGGTATGGGACCTTCCATCGGGACAAGCCTATGCATGCACGGGAATTCCTAGCCGAATATCCATGCAAAGGTGGAGAGCTGATTTCACGATGAAGATGCTGGGGAGGAGCAGTTCCAAGTAGTTAGTATGGGTTGTATGTAATTTTTGAAGCCTACAGGAAAATGAATTCCTCTAAGGCCTACGGGCCATGTAATACTTACACCTATGGTCCTTGTAAGGGTTCCACCTCACCCCTTGAAGGGTGGATTATCTAAAATCAATAAAAAATGAAGGCCTTCAGGCCATTGGAGGAGGTGGAATTTATGAGCATTATGAAAATTGATTCCCTAAGGGAACATCTCATGAGGAGAATCAGCATGTTCATATGGGTAGTATTTATGTTTCTGGTGATTAATAGACTATAAATGATATATGAGATAAAAAAAGTGTTGAGGAATAAAATGATGAAGCTGAGTTAATGGATTAAGAAGGTAGTGGAATGATTGCATGTTTATCAGAAGTAATGTGGTATAAGTAATTTAATGGTACTATAGAATAAAGAAACATATAAGGATTGTTACACTATTATTTTCTTGAAGTATTTGAATGTATATTTTGAATAATACAAGTAACCATGAAAGTTTATTCAGATATTTTTGGAAAGTAGATGATATTCACCTAATGAAGGGATAATGAGAAAATAATATGATTGATAGTATAAATGAGCTCATGACAGATAAAAGGAAAATGAGATATCATGGTTTGAGTTTATAGAATTTTTGGTATATTTTGTGTGTATAAAGATTTAATTTTTATATAATGCATGTTATCACTAAGGTTATACAGTAATTCATGTTATAAAAATGATTAAAGGATTCACATGTTTGGAATGGGACAACTAAGAACTTCCAAATGAATTATGGGAGATAAATGTTATGTTAATTTAGTTCACCTCCTTCTAAAGTTTTATATTTTCAGTTCCTGAAAGGACTATAATGTTATCCATTTATGGATAGTATAATTTATATTCTGGTTGGAGTTTGTTAGATTAATGTATTATCTCTCTATAGGTAGACTTATGCATATTTAGTAACCTGTTATAACCTTTTTGTTGAGATAGATGGAATGGAATATCATTCTGTCACATGATCTTCTAATACTTCAAGAATGAAAAATTCAACATCATTTCTTTAAATAATACATGAAGTGGAAATTGTTCAAGGCACGACCAATGATGATATTGTACTGAAATCAAGTAAGTATTTATTTTCATTCATCATCTTTAGGGAAATGATCTTGAAAACCAAAAATGTTATCCTAGTAACCTCTTATGTGATGAATTATATGGTCACTTAAATCATCAAAGATTTATGGCTTTATTATAGTTAAAATTCTACAAAACTTATTCTCTATCATTATCCATCAGAACATGATGGTAAGATTTCTCCTCCATATCCATGTTTTCACTTCCTACCTATGTTCTCCTATGTGGAAACCCAGTGATGAGTAAATTTGGGTAACCATTATGTTTCTTACTTTTCTATTTAAAATTATGTTTTATTATTCCTTTTTACAATATGGGTTTCTAGGAAAGAAACTTTCAGGTAAAACCATTTATAACCCCGATGAATTTTAAGGGCGAAGTTCATTTTAAGGGGGTAAATGTAACACCCTGAGATTTTATGAGATAAATTATTTTTATTTTCTTTGATTCTTTGTGTTATATTCTACACAAATATTTGCTTGTGTTATACACAACACCCTATTATCTTACAGTATACGCAACACTATTCTTGGAATGTGTTGCACATAATTTCAAGATCTTTTGATAGAATTCATTTTTCACAACACTGAGTATATATTTTGTTAAATTTATAAATGAACTAAGTTTGTATTATGTTATATGAAACACCAAAGAAATATTTCACTACACACAACACTGACTTGGCTCGCATTACATGCAAGATTGACCTTCATTGATAGCTTGTGTTGTATTTGATACTGAGTTTCACTAAACAATGATATATTATTAAAATTTTATTATTTAATGGGATATAAACTAGACATTATGAATATTATTAACCACGTTATTAATTTTATATAAAATTATCATTCATCTTACACATGATATGAGAATAAAATCAATTTTTCGCATAAAAGAAGTATTTTTCAAAAAAATGCAGTTTTACCGCCTTTTGATGATGCACCCATTTTAAATAAAGAATTTGAAATTTTAATAAGTTATATTTGACAATATAAACTTATTCTTTGGAATATGGACATAAAATTTTACTTTTTATAAATTTTTGATATTTTTCTGATAACTTTTATATTATGATGAATAGTGAAAATATGCTAAATTTTAAATGAAACCCACTTTTTTCATCGAAATAATTTATATGGTTAAAATATATTATTGAATTATTTTAAATTATAAAAAGAATATGTTTTCATATTTTAATACAATTTAAATAATTATCATTAATTTTACATTGAGTTCATATGTAAAAACATTTACATCTTCTGCAATGTTTTAACCAAAAACAAACCATTTTCCTTTTTGACAATGGGATTAATTTTAAATTAATTACTGCAACTTCTGTGTTTTGAATTTAGAAAAATGGATTCCATATTTTTAATAAGAAGTTTTAAATTGTGTAAATATGTGCTTTTTATTTTTGTACATTATGAATAGTAACTTCAGGAAATAGTTTAGTTACCATGGTTAAAGGGTAAATATAGTAAATAAGGATAAAAAATAATATTATAATAATATTAAACACCCTAACACATTACATAATCCTATTGGATGAGATATTTCCAACCATGGTCTTTCTTAGGTCGATTTTTGGACCCCATTGATTCACTTGGATGTAAAAATGACAATTTATAAGAATTAATTAAAGTAAAGATAATTATACCCTAAACATATATCTTTTACTAAATCGATTTAAATATGGGGTTATATAAAATATATAAATGTATATAAATATTTATTTTAAATATAATAATATATCCTAAGTCATGGTATTTTATTTATAATATTTATACATTAGATAAATATATTTATTTATGACACAATTATGATTTAGTGATTACCTCATTAATGAAAGATTCAAATAAATGAATTTATAAATATTAAAATAAGTTTAATTTCAATATTTTGGTTCCATAAAAAAAATTATGGATGAAATTTAAATATTAAAAATGATTTAATTTCTTTGGTTCTAATTAATATGGTTGTTGTGAATTTTTAATAATGTTAAGTATGAATACTTTCCAAAATTGACATAATTCATAACTTAAAACATAAAATAGTTTATTAAAAGATGATAAATTCCTAAAAATATAATATTCATCCAAATAGTTAATATAAGTCCAAATATGTAATAAATAATGTTTTTTTGAGTCGTTTGACATTATATGGTATTTACATTAACCCACAATGTGTAAAAAAGAAGATATCATGGTAAGATTAAAAAAGGTAAAACAAAGGTAAAACCAAAAAGATAAGGATAAAAAAATATTAAAAACTTGTCAAAAAATTATTAGATGATGGTTAATCGAAACAAAATCACTTTATCTTATAAATAAATATGTTTTTGACCAATTTAAGCCGAAATTGAAACTATAATAAATTAATATTTTGGAACTTTCCTAAAGTGACCATCTCCTCTCTTATAAAAGGGTACCTCCTCCTTTTCCTATTCACTCTATTTTAGGCCTTCAATCTTGGCCAAACCCTACCAATTTCTATTATAATATTCCCTAGTTACATTCTAGATGCTCCAGTATTCTCAAAATACCAACTCTAGTGCCCTAAGAGGTAGTTTAAATGTAGCACGTTGAGGAAGAGGTAATCTCTTCTACCGATTATTTCAAATTTATTTATTCTTCTACTTAATCTTATTTATTTGTTTCATTTTAAAGTAATAACATCAGTATCAATAATATACTGATATGTTATTATAATTATTAAAAAATCTTATTTCACCTTCTATTTATCCTATGAAAAATGAAATCATTGTGCTTGTGTATGTACAGATTACCGTCTCTACGCCGTGGTGTAATCTTTTTTTCACCACCAACTTACTTGGATAAGTATAATGGTGGAAATAATGACTATATATTATTATTATTACAGAGTTATATTAATAATGATATATTATACACCATCCAATTCAGTATCATTCAACAACTATGGGAATGATATCGTTGCTCCTGCGTATGTACAGCTTACTGTCTCCATGACGCGATGAAATTCGTTCTCCATGTTAACCAGTCAAGAATGATTATAAAGTATATATAATAACAAATCATGTAATATATTACATGATAATTATACTTGATTTATGTTTATATATATTCCATTTACTTACATCCATTGAATTTAATTAGGAAAGGAAAACAGTATTCATGTGTACATACAGCCTACCGTCTCCATGAATGGTTTATTCCACTCCATTTATTGATATATTATATATATTTATATACTGAATATATATTATATGTAAATCATGTTTTAAATTGTGTAAGTAATTAATCATGATCAATGTAATCGTATTAAAAATTAAAAGTCAAAACACGTACGATAAATAAAACGAGTTTACACAAAACGCTGCTTTAACCTGGAATTGACAAATGAACAGGTAATATAAAGAATCATATATGATATAATAAAAATTTATTATGGTTATATTACAAGTTAATAATATTTTTAAACCCACTATATAGGATTTTCAGACACATACGGAAGAAATCTGGCTAAAGGTAAAGGATAAATTTTCCAATCTCATTTTATCTAAGATTGTTTACTCGTATCTACTGGGTATATATTTATCATTCATGTCCATGTTTTATAAAAATATTCTCATGAAACTCTTAATATTCTTCTATGTATGTATAAAGTTGTTTTTACCCATTTTTAAATTTTACTACGTGGTTTGGAAGTAATCTTTCTTACATTTACCATATGAGGTACTTTTTGACTTTTCTAGAAGTATAAGAAGAATGTTTTTTAACTTATATGGCATGAATGGATTTTTATTTATTCTTAACGCCTTATTTCCATGAGGATTCCTATACACTATTTCATGTTTATTTTCAACTAAATTCTATTCTTTTAAAATTACATGGTATTTTGAGAAAATAAAATGTTTTTGAAGAAGAAAGGATATTTTCCTCAAGAACTATGTTCAAGTGGTTTATCAAAATTATTTTTCATAGAAGATGACATGGGGTTATGTTTCTATACCTATTATTTATTTTATTTTATTGTGTTTATGATGTAATTATTTTTATGAAATACATTTATCTTATATGTATTGTTTTATGATGAAATGATTTTTAAGAATCCCATTTTATTTCATAGGTTATGCTTTGAGGAATGTTTTTTTGTTTTGTGGAACATGTAAGAATTATTTTATTATGAGATGGGTGGGACCTATATCTCAATACAATTCATTGGGTAAAGATTTATATCTCATGTGATAGACATGGGTGGAATGGAAAGTAAATCTAGTTCAGTAATACCGCGCTAGAACGACAAATAAATCTGGTTTAGTAATGGACTTCATCCAGTACAACAGTATTGGAAGCAATGTGTTGGCTACTATAGAAATCATATTATGTCCTTACTAGTTTTACACAGTTATATGTTTTATGATAATTATATTATATCATGTTTAATGTTACTTTATGATCCATTCCTTATGTACTACCATGATTTATTTCATTTCTCAAGATTTTTATTTTTAAAATTTATGTTCATGTTATTATGTTCAAATGTTTATGGATTGTTTTATGTTCTTTACATTTACCATTACTAAGAATTTGATCTCACTCTTTCTATGTTTTCTTTTCCCTAGGATATAAAAAAAGGTTTTAGGTAGGAAAATAAAAGGGGAAGATCTTTATGGTAAATTATGAAGATCTTTCACCAAGTTAGAAGATTATATTCCAAGTTTCCAAATAAACAAAACTAATACGGTCATTGGGCATCTATTTGTGTCATGTATTTAAGTACTCTAAAAAAGTGATGTAATTTCCCTGTAATTCAATCTTGGGTATCTACAATTTAGGTTGTATTTTTTATTATATAAATAATTAACATATATTTTCATGATCTATTGAGTGGAATCCCCAATCTAGAAATCTTATACTAAAATTTCCTCAAAACATACCAACAAAAAACAATAAGCATGTTAGGGAAGCATCTATTTATCATCTCATGATTATGCTGACCGAAAACATTAATTAGAACTCCTTGATAATTTGAATCATCCTAAATAGGGCCTGATAGGTACTTTAAAATATGTTTGTACTCTAACTCAAGTGATAGAAGATGTTTGATAGCTTAATATTTTATGTAGAGGGATTTTTTAACTTATAGATAAATATCCTTTATTTTATTATTTTTATAATTCTTAATTTTATATGAAACTTATAAAAATAATTAACCACGTCTAATAAAATAATTTACACATTAAATATGTTTCTATAAGATATCATATTTTACCCATTGTATACTTTTTAATTAATTTATGTGAAATCTTCTATAAATAATTAACTATACCCAATAAATAAAATCTTATATATATATATATATATTTACATAATCATGCTAGTTAATTTAATTATAATATGTTATTATGCTTAAATAAAAAAAATAGACCATGCATTTTATAAATAAATAAATAACCATGCACAGATAAAACAAATTAAATATGTTAAATAATAATGAGATTTATCTACAGGTTGGTTTATTGAGTGGTGATAAACCAACCTAAAGCCTAGTAAAATTACTATTTGATCCTTAAGTTGGATTTAGTTTCACTATCCATCATTCTATTATGTATCACCTTATTTGGATTCATCTTAGTTAAGGTCCAAAACCATCTCCTCTAGTTGGGATCTCTATCATTTACAATTGTATACTCATGTTCAAGTGAAGGGTACCAAGGGTATAGGTCTAATTTAAATAATACATGGATAGATGGGCCCGTACATAATAAAGGATGGATTAATGATTCATAGGTCATCATACATAATTTAAAAAAAAAAATCACATAATTAAACATCAAATAAATAATTAGATTGAATAAATGAATCTAACACATATACAAGTCATTAAAATTTAATGATCATTCACATCATGCAATGAAAACCTCACTTAATATTGTTAGCATTCATTTCCAATCGTTCCTTTCAAGATGAATTAAATTGAATTAATAAATTATTTATTTATCCTAAATTATGTCAAGCATATGGTCTTTGATATGTAGACAGAACTCCATTAGTTATTATCAAATAAATTTAATTTTTTTATGTAAAATAATTAAGTATGCCACATGTACTTTGGAGATAACATGGTGTGTACTTCCTGGGTAACATTCAATATCATTATGGGAATCTAATGGTTACAAAACATATAATCACACATGAAACATTTTGTAATACATGATTTTTAAGTCATCATCATTTATCATGTGCTACATGACAAGTAATTCCACATGTCATGCCTTTACATTCATGGTGTGTTATTCAACATGGTCAAACTATGTAGACAATGCATTGTGTATCACCACACAACACACCATTAATATATGTGGCATGTACCACTGAAAAACCATGTTTCTTACACAACATGTACCCAAATGTTACAAATCATGTTCTAGTAATCAATATTTAACATTAAATGAAGTCACATATTGACCAACACACCACATTGAGAATTTATCGGCCTGTACTTTGTGTGAAATAACAAGTATTTCACAACATGTACTAAACCATTACATGTCATGTAATCTATGTCAAGTCGTGTTTCAGGCTAAAATCAATATATAGTTTTTTAAATTGCATGTTGATCTATATGATGCATCATGTTATACACGGTGTGTACCTTGTATGGTGTTACACAACGTGTACTCAATCGCTACACACCATATTATTCTTATCAACCCATGTTGCATGCTGGCAGTTAATACTCAGTGTGTAATAATTACATGTATCGGCCCACATGACATGTTATAATTTACATGATGTGTTCCTTTTGTGTAAAAAAACCCATGACATGGAATGTACTTAGTCGCTACACACTATGTAATCCTATCATGTAGCTAGTGACCTTGGATCCTCCAGCTAGGTTCTTCGAGTTGTCTTCGTACATTTTTGGACCATTCTTGGATATATAATTTCAAATCAAAGAAACATATTGATCGTTAGACTCAAAATGGAAATATGAACATGAATGCGAGTAAATAAATGGATAAAATTTATCAAAAATTTGTAAATAATTATAAATTAAAATGAGGCCACTATGATACCACTTAATGATTTTTGGGTACAGTGGAAGCATTTGGTTGAGGCTTAATATTTTTTTCCTTTTTAATCATAATCAATGGATAAACAAGAATAACTGGATGAATTCACTCTAAAATATCATATATGGGATCATACACATTTAATTTATAATTAATTTAAATGTATAATTACCTCTACTATGGAATTCTCTTTAATCAATTTTTATTCACCACTCTTGTCACGTTATCATTATGATAGATAATCCAACCAAGGATCTATATATATGTATCCACATGTTCCCTATGAATATTTTAATGATATTATTTGAATCATGGTTTCTAGAATGAGGAAGATAAAGTTCATAACATTAGTCACTATTCGTTTTAATGCGGATCTCTTGTTATCTCAATTGTTTATCAAGAGGGAAAGATGGGAGAATTATCTCTTGAGCTTGAGATAATTTTAGATGATTTCTTGGGTGTATCTAACATGTATTATTTGTAAAATTGTGTATTTTATATTATATACTTAGGTTAGAATAAATATAATTATACAAATTCCCATATCATTTTATATAATCTAAGTGATACCCAACATCGAATAAAATAATATTATTATTATATACCATGACATGGATATGATATAATATAATTTATTCAATAAATAGATTAATATTTATTTAAGTTAAATTAAATCAATCATTTATGTTGAATCATTAAAGTTTATTCATATTCTCTCATAAATTTTTTCAGAACTTGAATAATAAAATTTATATATTCATTCGATAAAATTTATATTATATTCACACAACATTAAAAAATTATTTATATAAATATTCATAGAAATTAAATAAGTATTTATTTTACAACATTCACTAAAAATGTGAATAAATAATTATTATATTAATTATCTCATAAATAAATAAATAACAGATATAATTTAACTCATATTTTATAAACTCGAATATCACATGATTTAATTTTTATGATAAATTTACTACAATAAATATTATTCTATTAATCATGAATAAATTTATTCTCAAAATAAAACTCAATTGAATTTGGTGAGATTATGGATACACTTAGTGGATAGCCCTATGACCCCTTTTTCAATGGAAATAAGTGGAACTTATAAAAAGTCTAAGATCAAAAACTAGAAATGAATCAAAGGACCTATAGAGAAATAATTTAATGGAGAAACTACAACAACCTTCCTATGAATACTATAATGTAATATAATATATTTGTTGATAGATATATCATCAAGAAGAATTCATACTTGTGTTATCACTCTCTATTCTTGAATTATATTTATTTTACTTTCCCAAACGTAAATGTTTATAAACTTCTATGACCTTGGATTTTGTTAGATAGTTTCATTCCAAAATAGGAGAAAAATATATCTTCTTCTATTAATATGGATGAAAATAAACATTTATTAATAAATAAATTAATTACATATCGCTTATGATTCACCGAATTTATTCTACCTTTCCAAGAGCATGTATCATCATGGTTTTCATCCATCTAAAAAAATATGTGATTCATGATACACATTAATTGAAATCTCAAGTCTAAGGACCAATAATCATTATAATGGATAGGAATATCCAATAACACATAAAACGTTTTTAATTTATGTTTGTATTTATATCCACATGACCTCCCTTCTTGGAGATCACTAGGTAAAAACTTCATGAGAATAAATTTAAATACTTATGGGTCCCCATCATTTGATATTTTGCATCATCTATGTCATGTCAGATTGATTTGTCTTGACCATGTTTCATATTGATTTAAGTATATCATTATAGAATATATGGGTTCTCATTATGGTGGGGAATAGTTATAACCCTTTAAAATGTAAAATATTCTAATGATATTATTAAATTTATTTTGTGTAAAAGAATAATCATTATGTAGTAATATATATATATTCTAGTAATCAAAAGTAAAAATTTAGATGGTTCTAAAGAAAAAAACCATAACACCAATTCTACTACAGGTTTAAATATCTCCAGTAAAAGTGTTGTCTCAAGAAATTATAATTAATATACACCATATGTTTTTCAAAAAAATATAATGATGACATCACCTAAATGTGTACACTACATATACCAATTATGAATTATTTTTCAATTATTTAATTTAATGCACCTTCAACTATCGAGACCCTTCAGAATCCACTTATTCACCACATATTTACAAAAAACCTTAACCCATGACTGAGGTGTCACCATATTTCACATATATCATACCAAGATTGGGTAAGGTTTTAATAGGTTATAAAGTAATCCGTATCTTTACCTCCATAAAAGATGAATAACAATGTACATCACACTATAATCTAACTCTTCCATTTTAGGGTAGTAATTGATTCCTTTTTGAAACTGAGTAATTGGTTCTTATACTTAAGATAAATCATGGAAAAATCTTTTCTATGAAACTAATAAACCAAGGAAACCTATAAAATCATTAATATTCTTGGAAATTTTCAAATACTTCAATGATTACACACTCTTATGATCAAAATATACCATCCTTTTATTGTACATATCCCAAGAACGTTCTTTCTTGGATAAAAAAGTGATACTTTTAAACATTTTCATTGAAGATACTTTTAAGAATATTGAGAGTCCCATGGGATGTTCGAAGATACTTATAATAAAGAGTTAATTGTCAAATTAGTATATTAAATAAATAATTAAGATACTAAAGAGGATTGGTCTGTATATAATATTTTTATTTACACTAAGATATAAATATATTCACAAGTTTTACTTTATCTTTCCATGAGGTATTTAGATTCTCTCATATTGGGGTTATATTATTGACTTGTTTATTAATGTGATGATTCCTGAGTTTTTATATTTATATTTTATTACAATTATTTTCTATATTCATATAAAATTATTTTAGTTTTATAGGATAATAATATGATTCAAAGGAATGAATAAAATCATGTGGAATAGAAAACTATATCATGTTTATGTATTTAACTTGTCATGTTAGAGATTAAGAATAACTTCTAGAGAATATTCCTAATAAAATCATTATAGTTTGAACTATGGATAAAAAAATAAGACTACTAAAAAAACATTCAACCACAAGGAGGAAAAACATGTCTTGGTTTTATGAAAATAATTATGGTATAGAAAGAAAATGACATAGTTTATAGTCTTTGTTTAAATACATGCATTGTTGAAGCTACTATCTTCCAAATAATAAAAATACATTATGGTGCGACTAATGATTCCATAAGTATTTTCATGGGTTACTATTCCAAATATCAAAAAGGGATAAATACATCATGGTTTTGTAGAAATTTTCTTAGAGCAAAAAATGGTATTTCCAGTGCAGTATTGTCATTATGGTTAGGACTAGAACACATAATTTTTTAGTCAAATCATGGATAATAATAATGGCCCTACTAATTTTTATTATATTAAGAGATATCAACTATGGTTATCAGATCTAGTGTTGACCAAGAACACTATGATATGTTAATTAAAAATGCATCTTGGTTTGGGGAATTCTATTTGAAAATAGAATTTTGTAAGTGAAAGTGATAGATCTACCCAAAATTTTTATTGGTTGTTCTAAAAAGAAAAGGCATAAAATTGGAGCATAAAATGAGTACAAACTTCATTGGTGGATTGAATTAAATTGTGGAATAGGAAGATGATAATTTTTAAAATATCTATTGTTATTCCAGATCTTATTCATGATTTTTTTCAATTCTTATAATGTACAACTTATTGAATACATGGTTTGATTATCAATAGACATTACTTATAAATGGTTAAAGGACATCCCCTTTCACATAACATATTATGATAATTAAAATACAAAAGTCATGAGATGTGTCATATCACCCCTCCATCACCATGTTCAAAGAAATAAAAAGTATTATTTAATATTTTAAAAATCCTATAATAAGTGTGCATGTGATTATCACTATTTCAGTCATGATGATTTAAAAAATTGAGAAAAGATCATTTATGTTAAGTAATAATTATAAAAAAAATGAAAAATAAAATTCTAGTGTATACTAATTCACACTCCCCCCCACCACTTACACACACACACAATTACCCTCATATCACACATAGGATCATCAATTGGTATCACAGTGTAGGTTTTATCCTAAGGATCTTGATTATATTTTTATCTATATTCTCATATCAACTGAAATTATTTTTCATGAATCATATGAATATTTAAAATAAAAAATGGACCTTAATATTTTATGGAAAGGTCTTTTCTATTTGTAATGATAGATTTATTTCTTGATTTCCTTTGGATTTAATGTGCATGAAATTACACTAAAAGGATTTACTCTACCTGATGAAAGTGAAACATATACTCTATTTGATCAAAAAAACATTAAAAATGGTAAAATAGATTGTGATGGGTTCCCATAAACTCTTTTTGATAAGGAATTGGCCATTATAATGGGCTCTAAAATCACCAAATAAATATGGAATAAAATATATACTAATAATGATGTTATAAAAAAGGTGAAATAATTATAATTGTAACTATGTATCTCTCAATTTGAAAAAATTAATTATATGATGATGAATCTGTGGATGAATTTTTTTTCATGGGTGAATTTGATTATTATCATTTTTCATTTTTAGTGAGAAACTATTAATTTCTCGACCATTTTTGATGAAATTGATGCATATTCATCCAAAAAATATATATGAAGATCATAGCTCTAAAGGTTTAGAATTAGGAAGTCTTATACATCAATAAATTACATGATATCTTTATTGCATATAAAATTTTAATAGATCCATATTCAAAGGAGATGTAAATATATGAGGAGGATATCACTTTTAAATATCTTATAGGATTGATAATTCATGAGAAAATAGTAAAAATATAATGAATATTCATATAATTAAATGGATGGAATAAATTAGAAAAATAAATTTCACATCTTTCAAAAGGATTTTGGAAATAAAAAAGACAATTAAAAGGGTAAGAATACATTCAAATGATTTAATTACTAAAATTTAAGATATCTTTTATTAAAGAATCCAAAAAAACTCATCAGGGAGTTAATGATGATAATTTTAAATTATTTTCAAGATTACATACAACAAGGTCACTAAAGATCATATGTAATGAAGTTTATCTAATGGAATTAGAAGTATTACAACATCAAAAAAAGGGATAAATCATATATATATAAAAGTTGGATTATATTTTGATGAGGAATGTGTGGTAAAAGAAATAAATTTAAATTATAAAGGTGATTATGCTTATATAGTTAAATCTAAATAATCTAAATATTCCTATTATAGTAATGATAATTAAGGTGAAGATGATAAATAACATTAAAAAAATAAAAAAATGGGATTATATCTTAGGATTTATATCAGGAAGATCACAAAACTTTAGAAGTATATTGGATCATAAAAAAATGAAACTAATTCAAGTGATGAAAAAATGAGTATTGAAATAGTATGGGAGTTCCTATGAATATTTATGGCCTTATTTCATTATTTATGAAATAAATAAGATCATGGATGATAAAAAACACTCCTATTTATGATATAGTAACAAGTTCACTTACTCAAATAAAATTATTAGGTCTGAGTGAAAGATAATTGACCACTGAAAGTGGGTGAATCAAGGGTTGATAAAAACATTCATAAAAAATTATTCATCAGATAGTTAAAGCATAGGATATATGAATAATGAATCAAAATGATTTACTGAAAAATTTAGTGAGAGATATAGGAACACATGTACATGAGATAATTTTATATGGTCCATACACTTTTTATTGAGTGGCTATATCTTTGAGGATTAGTGATCATGGTCTCATTTCAAACATTTCATTTTTATTATCAATGAAGAACATGGGGGTTTGATTATGAATATAGTCCTTTAAACCCACAATTATTAATGATACAATATTTTGGAATAAGATAAAAAATGATCAATATTAATATTTCATATTCTTCCTCTGCCTCACCTACATTCCATCATTTAATGGTTGATGATTTTACCTTATTATTCTCCTAAAAATTGACCATATTTTCATTAGAATAATCCTAAGATGATGTGGAAATATTCTTTTCCATTATTTAGGCCTATTAAATTGATTTTCCACTTTTTTTTAATTTCACCTGAAACCATGATGTGTTGTAGTTGAAAATTATAGGATTTTTCTCCATATCACTAGATCCAAAAACTAATTTTTACTATCTTGGACTTTATAAGCCTTAAATATATTGGCCCAAACTTTCCATGGTCCACTAATCAGTGGTTTGGGGGTATAGAGTTTTGGGAGTGGATCTCAAATATGGTTTGAGGGTGATAAGATTAGTTTTATAATTTCAAAGCCCAAAATGAATATTTTGATAAAACCTATGTTTTTTTGGGTACCTTGGTATGGATATAGGAATATTAGTGTATTTTTTTATTATTTTATGGTGTTTGAGTTTGAAACACCCATTTTGGGGTGGTTTATATCACAATTAAGTTTTTTTATTATAGGTGAGTGTTTTATTATGCATTTTATATAGGTAGTATTTAACTAAGAAATAGGGATGACTAAAATTTAATTTTTGGGCGTTGTGGTGTGAAACAACAGTTTTTTGGGGTTTATGTTCCATTTTGGCTTTGGATTATAGGGTGGAAATAGTCAAAGTATTATGTTGTGGTGGTTTTTGATTGTATTTATAATTGAAGGTTGAAACAACCATTTCCGAAGGTACTGCACCATAGTTACGTTCAATCCCATGTAGCTATATTGAAATGATCATGTGATTAAGGTAGAGTTAAGATAGTTTAATGGATCTAAATAATGGTTTTCATTTGACAATAATTATCTATGTTGTGGTGTGGCTCTTATTACACCATGGTGGGGTTCTTAAATTTTTTTTATAACTTAAAGGTTCTCTATATCCTTAATTATTGCTCTCAACCTTTCATAACCCCTAACCAACTACTGTCTCTCCATGTGTGATCCTTGAAAAATTCTATAAGGATATAATTCTGCATTTTTGTGTGTAAAATCTAGTTTAATATAAGGATCCTCCTTTTTCTCTTTATCCTATTATCTTTCCCTTTATTTAGTCCCTTATAATTTTTCAATTCTAATAAGACCATGAAAATTATCATGGATTAGTTTTTATGTTTCTTTATTGTGGCTTTTTATGGGATGTTTATATTTTTTTATAATTCTTGGGAATCCTAGATGGTTTTATCACTATTATTCTTCTCAATCTTTCACTGCATTCATAAAACCTTAATTTGAGTTAAGGGATTAAAAACTATCATTTCATAATATGTGTTAATATGGAATTGTCATATCTAGGTTTTAATTAATTGAATTGTTTGAATTTACCTTATAAAGGTAATGAATGTGTTGAAGGGAAATTTAAAGGGATATTGTCTTTCGCATATACCTTATATTATTTATGATATTCATTATATGATATTGATTAGATTTATTGATTAGATTATTACTATGATATCAGGATTATTATTGATTACTTATCATTTTTAAAATTGGATAATAACATAATGAATGTATCATAAGATATTTCTAGATCTAATATTGATAATTATTTGTTTATACATAGAATTATTAAAACATGATTAAGTTTTTTGGAATTTAATTTCTTGATTTCATGATTGCTGTTATTTACTACTATGATTATTATAGTTTTTAACCTTGATATTATTATTTTTTATTTCAATTATGTTGATTTTTTTGTCGAGGTTAGGTGGATGATATGATGTTATTGTTATGGAAATGTTTTGATATGGTTGATGATGGGAGAGTGTTGTTGATATTGAGTAGTGGTAAGATTTATATTGAGTGAGTTTTCAGGATATGGTTTGGTGGTGGTGGTGATTTTTTGGGTTATTAATGTGATGTTGTTTAGAGGATTATGTTGTCATATATTAGTTTTCTAGAATATGGAATAGTAATGAATTAATGAATGGTGATGTTTTAGTTATTAAATAATGTGTTGGGTGGATATTATTTTATAGTTGAAATATAAATATTTAAATGGTAGTTCTTATATGTAATTATAATGGTTAGAAATAAATGTGGCATAAAAATGTGATACAGTTGATAATGTGGTTAATAATGATGTGGGAATTGAATGTATTTGATAAGTGAATAAATTATAATATATATAGTGGTTGGAAATTAGATAATTTTAATGTTTTTATGAATAATAAATGGGTATAAAATTTTTAATGAGGAGTTATGAAGTTTTTTTTGAGTTGGTAAATTTGTTTATGTGTATTAGTTATAGGTGGAAGTGATGTTTATTTGTGATGGAGGAAGATATAGTTGTAAAGTTATAGTGTTAGGTATATGAACTTTGGGATGATCTTGTGTGTACACACACACACACACTGATATATATATATATATATATATATATATATATTATAGTTTTTTTTATTTCTTACACACCACCATCCAAGACAACTAACCTGATTGTTGCTTATATGAAGTTTTGAGTTATGGTTGTTTCCCTAGAATCCATGATGGAGGGAATTAATATGGATGTATACTCCCCCTTCCCCTCTCTCTTCGAAACATAGTTTAGGCTGTGGTGGAATGAGGAAATATAGTTATGATGTGGGTGTACAGTGGGGGCATATATATAGAGATAAGGGCACAAGGTTGATTTCCTTCATGATTACATACCTTATCATGATGTGATATGTGGGTGTGTTAGATATGTAGTTATATTATTATGTGTAAAATGGTCCTTTTGGGAGTGAATTTATGATTTGATTATGTGGTTATATTGGTATGCATATGTGAAGGGGATGGGAGCACCAGGATGTAATTCATTGGGGTGTTAGGGAGATTAGTTCAGTGGGGAAGTGAATGCGGGGTAAATTTCTTATATTTTAATGATTTTTATATTACCATATTATTAGGTTTTGAAGTATCTAACAATAATTTTTAAACAAAGTGTAATCAATATAAACATGATCAACCATTATAGATAAATAAAATCATATGTAAATTGTAAATGAAGAAACCAATATACCCAACATTATAGATGGTCGTTGCATTTATTTTTATCCTCTATGGTTGATGAAGATCACATGAGAGTCATCCAAAATAAAACACTCCACCAAAGGTATCAAAAAGTTAAAAATGAATCACTTTTCATTTTAACGGGGTCCTCTACCCTCCATGACATGTTAGTACCTCTTAGTATTAAGGAGGTAGGAGAAGAGAGATACGATAATGTGAGTTTTGGCCATGGATTGAGCAAGATTTCATGAATATTCTATCTT
This sequence comes from Viscum album, assembly GCA_963277665.1. NCBI lineage: Eukaryota > Viridiplantae > Streptophyta > Magnoliopsida > Santalales > Viscaceae > Viscum > Viscum album. The sequence continues at coordinate 2,112,648,868 of OY728128.1, forward strand.
ATGGTGAAATTACGTTTATAAATCCATTAAGGAATCTCTTTGAATAATCATGAATTAAACCATACATTATGGGTTAATTCATGCATCGATTTTAATTTTTATCTTATTAATGTAATACTTTCATGAATTTATGTAACTTCCATATTTTGCATCTTCAGAAAATGACTAATTTATGGATATATTATATAGAATATATTCATGATTGATAAATATTATCATTCATTCACCCATAAATTGTAGTGTGTATGAGTATACCATACTATATGATTATACTCATAACACTCCATGTGATATCACCAAATCATACAAAATGATTGGGGAAGGAAGTGTAAAAAAAATCATTGTGATATTCCTCTATCATGTGATATGATATATACATATTACATCATATATAATTATGATTTAGATCATACATCCTTTTAATCTCTCACATCTAGTAAAACCTTATAAACGTTGTACCATTTCACCTTATATGATATCACATATGATAAGTTGTGAAATCATATTAAAAAAAATTAATGTCATCCAAAACACATTTGGAAAGATATCATTAACTTTACTTTGTATCACGTCATATGAGATACCTTGTGAAAACCCTTCCCAAACTCTTTTGAATTAACTATAAAATAATTTTAGAGCATCTCTTTGAGTCAAACTCAATCCCCACTCTTTCAACCACAAAGTGTGGCCCCATAGACCTTTATAACATTGATACCAAATATGATTCACTAGATACATAAATGTAAAAAAGGGAACCCTCTAGAAAACCATAAATTATACTCAAGATATAATGGGATATAGCATGATCGTCATTCAAAACACGTATCTTTATACTTGTGTCCCCCAGTTACATCACATTATAGTGTGCATACTTATATGTTTCCTCTGTAAAAAACAACAAGTGACCATGGTACATGGACTATGTCAGACCCATATATCCAACTCGTTAGTTTATGATTATCTATGTATAGACTAACTAGGTCAATAAATACATCACATGTCATTCACCTTTTATGGATGAGCACATCACATGTACCTCACCTAAATAGATAATAATGTTGTATATACTATATAAATGATGTCTCACACTCCTTAGTCTATCTCAATTGAGGGGCCATTTTTTATACTCATCATATAATAGAAAAAATACCATATTATTTGATCTCCAATCATTATCATGATCAACAACATACCAAACAACCCTCTGATTAGCTAGGCATCGATTCTTGTTTAAGAAAGGTATCAAAATATGGAAGTTCTCATGCTAGGTATCACACCAACCTCAGGTATTGGGGGCTCTAAATATGATTTGTGTACCCTTTTATGTCAAAGAAATAGTGTATGACACTCCATGCAGTATACTTTGTGGTTCATCTAACCCAAAAAACCCATTTTATGCCTCAAGAGCATATTATGTATCTCTATATAATAATTATAATCATGATAGCCTTAACATTCCATCATAACCTATAATACTCCATGATGAAAATTGGTTAGGGATAACTCAAAGTCATTCTTTGATAGTTATATTATCATTAAACTTCAAAAAATATATATCAATATATACATTTTTATTGCCAATGTGAAATAATGATAAAGTGGATATTTATTTTTATATGATATATTTTATATTCTTAATATATTTTAAGAAAAATTAACAAAACCCTACATAAGTGCATGTCTAACATATCATATATGATATACTATTAAATCATTCTTATGTATGCATCCCTTTCTATGGTTGTGTTAACTTATTACATCTATATATAATTCTTTCTATATCACTATATGACCACATGAAAAACTCATCCCAGTAAAATCTTCAGTGAGTAACCTCAATAAAGAAATAAATTTTCAATAATGATGAGATTTAGGAATCATATTCCTAATGTTCAACCCTTGAGAATATTCAAAAAAAATTACCCTAAAACATCAAGTGTTATGATTTTAACTTCTATAATCTTCTTAGAACTCTTTCTATATTTATCATAAACATTCTTAGAACCCTCTCTATAAAAATTTTCCTTTAAATATACAATAAATATTTACATTATTAATTAACAGAAAATCCTAAACTCATTTAGGATAAAGTTACATTCACTTTTTTTACTAGAATGGTCCTTTAATAAATAGTAATATTTTCTTCCTCGTGGTAACTAAATATAACTCTTTTCATTTCTATTTGTCATCACATATCCTAAAATCTTTAGGATATTATGTTAAATTCACTTTCAATTTTTTTACAAGTAAAATACTTTATTTGTTAACTTTTAACTTCTTTATGTTCTAACATACTCCTAATAACCTCTTAGACACTATATTCTCTTCAAAATATCATGATAAGGAATAAAACGTTTTTGGGTTTAGAAATAAAACTTATTTCCTTTTAGTAAAAATATATAAAAAATTATACTATTGTTTCCATATCATATGTGGTATCCTATATATTTGGATAATTTTAATGAAAGTAAGATTATTCCTTCAAATATTTCACTAATGGGTGGTGGGATCATTTCCCTCGTATCTTAACAAATATCTAGATAAAATCCTTCATGTTGAATAAAAAAAAATTATACTTGTAACCTTTTCAAAAAATGTTATATAATTTGAGGAATCATCAACCATGTTTACTAAATTCATTATCTTATTTTGTTTATTACAACTCTTTGTTAAAAAAATAACTCTTAATATCATATAAGAGAAGTAATATAACTACAAAAATACTTTATTTAAATCAATATGATCTTGATATATACTTTTTCATTCAAAAATTGAATAAAATAATTGTTTTTATTCATCACTTTAATGAAAACTATAAGCTTTATCAATTATTCCATTTATTTTAATCTAATGTATACTCACTACATTTGTAAAGTATAAATTTGGTATCATATACCCTTCAAAGGTGATGAATCAACTTTTATAACATTGACACATTGCATGGATGATATATGAAATAAATTTATTGTCTTTTTTTATATTAAATTAATTTTTATTACCTCACATTTAATAATTAATTATGTTTTAGGTGTTTTTTCAATTAAGTTTCAGTTCATTGGATTTCATGAATATTTATTAAAATGGACAATATTATGAATTTATTTTATTTATTTGATTAATTGGAATAAAATTAATGTATCTATGTTAATAATACTTCCTTTTATTATTTTAAAGTTGAGGAAGTAGGATTCAATAATGAGTATTGAATTTGAATATGTTTTGAATTTATAAATGTATACTTTGGAAGGACAAGGAATACATATGAGTCATTCTACTTAATACGTATGATTCCTTGTGAATAATCAAATTGAAAATTTTATCAAATTTTTTTAATGTGCATAAGTTACCTTTTTATGTGTAAGAGTCATTTCGAAGAAGTGTATAAAAATCTAGCAAAGTCCAGCCATGTGTAAAAGTAACATCAAGGATGCATAAAAGTTAATGTAACAACTACTTTGAAAAGATTAAAATAGAATACTCTTACATTTAGATATATAATAGTAAAAAAAATTCCTATAATGATATGTTTTATCCACTTATTTATCCATGAGAGATTAAATTTCATTAAATTTGAGTCATTTCCATAGATAAAGGCAAGCGTAATTTTCCAGGACTTAGTGAAAATTTGACCAATCTATTTGTGTGATAATTAAACAATGAATATCATAAGAAAAGAAAACCATGGCATGGTAAATCCAGTCATTCCATGAAAATTATAGTTTCCCACACATTTAAATAGTAACACACTATGATGGATTCTTAAGCTATATTACCTTTAATGAAACTAAAAAATAATTCTATAAAAATATTAGAGTCATTCTATGGTGGTGGAAATAAGATAAAACCAAGGAATATTGTTGTATTGAAACTTCTAGTACTAAATTGTGGAATAATATTATTGTGGGTCATAGGGGAAGTCAATACATGACACTTTTTAGCTTTCAACATGGCCTTAAACATGGTGTTGCATGCATATAAATAATGAAGAAGTTATGGAAAATGGTTCTTGTTACACTATGATGAGTTGTGTTTGTCATTTTAAGGAGAACTATACGTACCCTATATTTTACTTATACTAGGTATTATGGATGTTCATCATGGTCATTAGAGTGGACTTCCAGGAACTGTGACATTACCAATACCCCTATATGGCGTGACATATTTTATAGTGTTAAAACTGTGTGGATCCTTTCCCGATACTTCTAGAAATTTAAATTATTTCATATTACAATCAATCTTGTGAATTAAAAAGATCACATGTGAATAATTAAACATCATGGGAGGAAATTTAAGATAATATTAGATATGTTTTTTCTACCCTGAAGAATATCATAAGGTAGAGTCATGTGAACGAGGATGATTCCACATGAACTGCTGAAGCATGTTGGTGTGAAGGAATGAGTTGTTTTATAGTAGGCTAGAGAGTGTTGTAGATGTTTGGTATATTTTTTATTTTCAATGTTATCTATTGTAATTTTAGTCTTTTATTTAAACCCTATATATGAAGGAAAAAACCATTTTAGTGATTGGGGAAGTGGGGAGGAAAAACTTTGGTTATGAATGAGTTTTATTATCAATAGAAAATCATTTCATTGATATTTGATCTTGGTTTCTAGTGCTAATTTATCTAATTCAATGTGATTATATTTAGTTTGTATTTTACACATTGTTTACTATTTGGTATGATAACACATTTTCTCCCTCTACTTGATTCTTACCATATATAATGTAATGTATATGATTCTATGGTGGATTATCTAATGATTGGTGATGAAAGTGTGGAAGGTTGTGGATCTTTCTAGGTTTCTCAGGAGTTCCTTCATTTGATAGGTTGTTTCTTGGGTAATTTAATGAGAGCTCATTACTTATATTTCACACTTATAGAAATGATGATTTATTGGAATTTATTATTTTTAATTAGAAACTCACTCCCATTACCACCCCTAAATGAGAGATAAATTCATTTTTAATTATTTCATTGATCATATTTCATCAAATAGATTAATCTATTTCAAACAAATATAGAATAGAAATCAGTTATCCAACCCCTATAATCACTAATTTAATAACATTAATCAATAATGTTTTTTTATTTGAAATAGTTTTTTTCTTAAATAACATAAAATAAACCCCATTTTTAATTTTACTGATAATGATAATTTAAATTTTTATCCCACTTTATATACTATATTTTGTCTAAATTATACCTTAGGTAATTAATTTTTTTATAAAACTTGTGATAGCTGTGTCAATGGATATTCCATGGAATTCCACAAACCCCTTTGGGTATCTCAAATAATCCCATCATATGGAATCATTACTCATTTCTTCCTGAAATTACATTTATGTTTCAATGACCTTAACTGGATACTCAAATAAACATTTTTGGAATCTATGACTAAATTTTATTCTTTTAGTTTGAAATTCTACCCAATTTTACTATCAATACAGCATCAAAAACTAGATATTTGTTGTGTAAGATTTCAGGCTTCATTGAGGTATATTCTTGTTAAATTTTTGTTCGAATACCTTAAATTTGGATAATTAAATATTTTTCAGGTGTATGATGGAGCTTGTGGGTGTTCTAGGGGTTTGGGTCATGAAATAATGGGAAATAGGTCCATCCTTTTCAAGTCTTACAATTGCTAAACAGTTAGTGTAAATTGTGCAAGTGGGAGAGCCAAACGTGCAACCTTGGACAGAAGAATTTCGCATAATTGGTACATCTTTTGTTAAACCATGCAGTCTTCTCAGGTAACCATGTGACTTATACCACTCTTGGATAGAGGTAGGTTCATGGTTGGCACACGGTTTGGAAAATCATGTGCCCTATTAAAAGTGGTTTTTTACCATCCCCCCTCTATATTTTAAGGTTTCTACATGATTTCTTCCCCTATTTCTTCTCTAGAAACCCTAGTGATTAACAATTTCATCCAAGGATCCCCAAGGGTTGATCTCATTTGATTATAGTATTTTTGGAGTGTTATTGGGTGAATATTGAAGCTCTAGGTAATTCTAATGCTCCTCTTGCTTCTCTTTTCTGGAATAGGGCTTGTAGTTTTTTTATTCTTATTCCAACACACTAAAACCCATTTTATATACTTTATTATAGCTTGGGGATTCAAGGGGTGTTTGAATCCAAGTCAAAGAATAAGTTTAGGCATGTAGTTTTATTCATAATCAATGTAGGTGGTCTCCAAGTTATATCTCATGGTCTCGTTGTTGAATTTTTCATGTGTGGTTGTGTTATTAGTTCTCTCTTATTATGAATTTGATTCATTTAGTGATATTTGGTAAAATTTTTGGCTAAATGGTTAATTTATTCCCTCCTGATATCTATGGTATATGTTGAAGATGATTATATTTGATTAGGTCTAGCGATGCGGTGCACCAATATTCCTGAACATGGAAAAATTGTAATGATAAGCATAAAGTTCATTTTTTATGAAATAGAGACATGATAAATGTGATGACATGTTCATTTAAATTATGAAGGGTCACTAATGGAATTTTTTTCTATTTTTTTTTAATTACATAATGTATTGTTTAGAAAAATGTGATAAAGGGTAAAATAGAATGAAGAGAATGTTTTAAATGACTTATGATTTTGTAGTGGAATTGCATAAATGAGCTTATGCATGTGAATTGATGAGTTATGTGAAATGGGTTAATGTATGGAAATTTTTGAATAATCTAAATGGGTTAAGGTATGAAAATTAAAATGGGTTAATAGGATGTGCTAAGTAAATTGTAAATGTGCTAATAGGTTAAGGCTTGATGATGTTTCAAGTGTTCAATGAAATGTGAATTGTGAATGTTATGTGTATTGATAGTGTATGATTTGTGATATGTCATATGTGGTAAATGGATAAATAATAATTTTCACATGGATTTGTGGTGTGTTATAATGGACTGAGGTGCCTCTAAAGGGTCAGGTTAAATTGAGGCTCTAAACCCCACCCCTAGAATGCACTGGTTAAGGAGTCGGAATGAAGCTCTAGGCCCCTAATGGATACATTTGATGAGACTACATGGACTAAGGCTATAAGGTATGTGTGATGTAACCATTTATGAAATTGTTTTCCCTACTGAGATAGGTAACTTCACTTATTCCCTTATTCATGGTAAATGATTGGCTTAGTCCATAGTGTAATTTTGTAAATGCTTAACCCATGGAAAAAGTGATGAAAATTGAATAAATGATGAATTTTTTTAAATTGAATGTTATTAATAAATGGAACCTGAGTTATCTTCTTTTTATTTGGTCATTTATTTAGTACATTCATTCACTATCCATTTAGACTGGATATTTTTTATACACTGTTGGTGGTGGCTTACTAAGGTGTACTCACACCATGCTCGGGCTGTCATTGGGTATTTGAGTAGATTTCATGGTTGCAGGTCAGGACAAGGGTAAAGTAACTATGCTAGAGAGTTGAGTTGGGCTTGGGATGTGCATGGTTGAGGATACAGACTTGGATTCAGGACCTGTTTTTCTATTTTATCTTTTGGTCTTTATTTTTTGTTTTTCCTTCACATTTGGCACTATTAGAATGACATTGAATATTTATTATTTGTTTGTGGTTGTACCTTGTTTGGTAATTGGTTGGTAATTAATTTTTCTATTTTATTTCTTATTTATCCATTATTTTATATGTTATCTATTGTGGAATACTTTGGTAAAGAGGATATAGTCTCCCCACATGATCTATTAGAGCCTCGCTGCTAGTCAGAAACCTCTAGTGTATGGGGAGGAGCACTTGAGGTCAAGTGGAGACCTAGCTCGAGGCACCTATTTAGTGTATTCTTGGTTGGGGATGTTAAAAAGTGATATCAGAGGAGTTATTTTCTATGCCTTACTATTTGGGGATGGTTGACATGGGATTATGAAGTATCGAGCCTTGGAAATGAGCTTATTATTAAGAGTAGGTAGCCCATTTATGAAGAAAAAACAAATTACCTAGGGTGGGAATTATTGTTCTTGATATGTGTTATTACATTTGAATGATTTTTCACCTTTGGGAGATGCACTTGTTGTGTGATGTGACTGTTTTATGGTATTTTTATTGTGTTTGTAATGGTACAAGGTTGTGCATTTAGGCATCACGTTAGGCACCTAGGGATATATATGGAATGCATAATGATAGGAACACATGGGATGGATGTGTGGGACTTAAAGGGTAAAATTAATTTCATATTCATTAAGAATTATAAGAAAATAATTTCTAATAAATATGATGTCAATGGTCAAATAGAAAGAATGTGAAGGATGGTTAAAGTTATATTCATAATGAAAGGGTGTAAATGGTTAGAAAACATAGATGTGGTAGTTTTAAAAGACATGTGATGATATCCTTTAAGGTAGTGTATGTGGGATGATTTGTCTGTTCCTAGTGAAGGGTTTTCCTTGTGAATTATTGATGTTATGTGTTATGTGTTCTAAGGTGCATGTTTGGAATTATAGGAAGATTCCAACACGGCGTTGTGTGCTAGTTGGGGGACCATAAGATGTCACTAAGAATGCTCCTCCATAAATGGAGCAAGGAAACCCAGTGTTTTGGGGTAACCGAGGAGAAGAGCAGTTCTATAAAAACTTTTTTTGTTTCATGCAGATGATGGAACCGGACCCAGAGTGGGTTGTGCCATGTATTTTTGAGTTTGCTTGAGAGTTTCAGCAACAACACCCTCTAAATTTTTTAGTATAGGGTGGACCAAATACTTCCGAATTTTTAATAGAGTCCATTCAGATGATTCTTGATCACTTAGAGATTCCTCCTAAGAAGAGATTCAAGCTAGAGGATTAATTGTTATGGGGTTAGGAAAAGTATTAGTCATATGTTTTTGGTCCAGACTCAACAGGCATATGGTATGTTATGGAAATAATTTTAGGAGAAGTTTTTGGTGAATTTCTATCTAGATACCTTATGGAAGGAAGGAGGCTATAGAGTTTATGAGGTTAACCTAGGGGTCTATGTCAATGATGTAGTATGATGGATGCTTTACTAACTTTCAACACTTCATATCAATATTGGTAGGGGATAATGAAGCTACAGTGTGACATTTATATGATGTAAATAGACATGAGATCATGTCAAAGGTAAATATATTCCATTTAAAGAGTTTTGATGAAGTAGTGGGTCAAACCCTTATTTCAGAAAGAAAACTCAAGGAGGATTCTAGTGTTAGGCATGCATTTTTAATTTGGAAATCCAGTGGTGTGTCTTCCAATGGTATAAAGTTCTACATTGAGATTTTATAGCAGTTCAATGGTAGTTAGAGTAGTTAGAAAAGGGAACCAACCTCATAGGGTGCTGACCAAATTTTCTGCTATCAGTGTGGTAGGTTTAGGTGTATGCATAGATAGTGTCCCTAACCACCAGTTGAGTTTCGAGCATGTGGTATTTTGGGGAATGTGTATAGGTTCTGTAGGAACCCTCAAAAAATAGGTACTGGTGGAGGATTGAGTTCAATTAAAAGTGTGTCCATGGGGTCAGTTACCCCATATCATATAGGCAACAAGATCTCTACTCGTCATAATAGTCGGGGTAATGGATGAAGTACTATTTTATGGGAGCATCCATATCAACAGGGAATTATAACACCAAGAACTCATACTAGAGCCTAGGGTAGATGGGTATTTTAGCTTCATGTAGTTCAGTCTACACATGGAGGTGGTGAGGATAGACCATCAATAGTTTGAGGTAAGATTCTTGGAGATTCCACACTTTCTAGTGTTTTGTTTGACATCGGTGCTTTGAATTCTTTTATATCTTCTCAAATTGTGAGTGTGTTAAGCCTATTGGTGAAAATGTGTGAGGGGTTATATCAATTAATACACCATTAGGGGTATTAGTAGAAAACACACAACAGTGTAAGGGGTGTGCCCTCTAGGTTGGTGGGTACTTTTTTCTATGGGACATGTTTGTGATCGAAATGACAGGTTTTGATATTATATTGGGGATTGATTGGTTAGTCTTATAACAAGTCCATATTGACTGTTACCATTATAGGTTAATGTTCACATCTCTTGAGGGAGACACATATGTCCATTGTGCTGAACATGATGTCCAGGCAGGCCGTACAGGGCCAGTTTGTTAGCAGTTGGGTGAACTCACAACCCAATTGGATTGCCTTATGCTTGATGATGGGGGGAGAAGAGAATATTTTCCTTCCTTCAGTGGTGTATCTGTTTCAATATGTGTTTTCTAAGTACTTGTTAGTGCGTCCACCATAAAGAGATGTGGAGTTCATGGTAGAGTTTTTTTTTTAAGTAGAAACATTTTCCATTCCACCATATAGAATGGTTTTGGGAGACCTCTAGGAACTGAAAACTTGGTTGGAGGAATTAGAGAATAAAGGGTTTATTTTTTCAAGTATTTCATTGTGGGGATCACCAATGTTGGTTGATAAGAATGCATATGGATCATTAATATTATGTGTTGATTATAGGAGGATGAATCAGATGATGGTTAAGAATTGATACCCTCTTTCTTGAATAGATGATCTTTTAGACTAGTTGAGAGGTGCTTTAGTGTTCCATAATATTGATCTATGTTTAGGTTATCATAAATTAATGGTGATACCTTCTAACGTACTATGAACTTACTTTAAAAGAAGGTATAGGTTGTACGAGTTTTTTTTGATTTTTTTGATGTTAACCAATATGAAGGTAGTGTTTATAGCATAGATAAACTAAATATTTCACTGTTACCTAGATTAATTTCTACTTTTCATTGTTGATGAAATATTGGTGTACTCTAAGACTCATGATGATTATTCCAAACATCTTGACATTATCTTGAGTAAACTAATAGAAAATAGACTATATTTCAATCTATCCAAATGTAATTTTCGAATCAAAAGGGTGTATTTCATCGGTCATGTAATCTTAGAAGAAGTCATGGTAGTGGACTCAGAGAAATTGAAGGCAGTCATGTAATGGGAGAATCCCAATAATGTATTTGATGTTCAGAGTTTTCTAGGTTTGTTTGGATATTATTGAAGGTTCGTTAAAATCTTTTCCTGATTAGAAGCACCCCTTTCAGGCTTGACCAAGAAGGGCATAAAGTTTTAATGGTTTGTGGTATGTGAGAATGCTTTTCAAGAGATAATGAATAATTTGATTACCACACCAATTCTGATCTTACATGAGTTAGGTAAAGGGTATACATTTTTTTTGATCTATCTGGAGTTGGGCTTGGGGTAGTGCTAATGACGGATGATCGGGTTGTGGTGTATGGGTCATGATAGTTAAGGCCTCATGAAATAAATTAACCTGCTCATGATATTGTGTTAGCCACAGTGGATTATTTCATAAAGTGTTGGTGGAACTACTTTATGGGAGAGTGGTTCAAAATGTATACAAATCATAAATGTATTAAGTGCATCTTCTCTTATAATGATCTGAATCTTCATCATTGAATATGGTTTAAGTACATGTAGTATTTGACTTTGAGTTGGTTTACACACTAGGAAAGGGGAACAATGTTACAGATGCATTGATTCATAAAACTCTAGAATTGGCTGATTTGGGAATCTAGTTCTGAGTGGAGAATAATGGATTTGTTTTCTGAGATTCATCTTGAGGTATAGGACGGGAATGAGTTGTTGAACCTTGCATCTTTGGCAGTTGATTCCTCACTTATGATCTGAATCAAGGTGAGGTAGTATGAAGAACCAGAATCTTTTTCCTTTTGGTGAAATCTTAATGGTAGGGAGTCACCTTCTGGTTGCACCGTTAGATATTATGGGATCATTTATGTTTGTATTCATGTTGTTGTTCCTATATTCATGTGAAAAGATTTTATGCATAAGTTTCATGCATTAAATTGGTTAGTGCATCATGGTTTGACCAAAATGTATCATGGTCTTTGTAGGAAGTATTTGTGGCCAAGGATAAATAAAGAGGTTGCAGGTTTTGTGTTGTGATGCCTTACCTACCAGCAGGTGAAGTCTGAGCATCAATGGTCAGGTGGTTTGTTTCATCTATTTTCCATTCTAGAATGGAAATGGGATGACGTGATGATGGATTCCATGGTGGGTCCCCCAAGGTCACCTCATAAGAATGATGTGATCTTGGTAGTTGTGGATCAGTTGACTAAGGTGGATCATTTATTAAGGATTAGAGAAACTTTCACCATTGACCAGTTGGGTGAGTTATATGTTTGGGTGATAATGGTTTTTGCATGGGGTACCATGGACTAAATTTTCGGATTGTGATTCGTGTTTTACATCATGATTATGGAAGGGAATATATAAGTTTCTTGGTACCCAGGTGTTTTTGAGTACCACTTTTCACCCATAGATAGATAGGAAGTCAGAGCATACTATTCAAGAACAATAGGATATGTTTAGGTCTTGTTTCCAAGAATTTGGTGGATTGTGATAAAAGAATCTAGTACTGGTTGAGTTTTCCTCAAACAACAGTTACCAGGTGACTATTTAGATGGTAACGTTTGATGAACTCTATGGTAGACCATCTATATCTTCATTGTGTTGTATAGAAGCTATGGAATAAAAGTTGTTAGGACCAGGTCTCATGTAGGAGATGTCAGAGTAGATATTTCTGATTCTAAAATACATGGATGCAATTCAAAGTAGGTATAATTCATATGTGGGTCAATGTCATCGACCTCTTTAGTTTATGGTGAGTGATTGTGTGTTTCTTTGGGTGTCTCCAAGGTTGGGTCACTGTCAGATTTGGAAATAGGGTATGTTGGTTCCTAGGTACGTGGGTCTGTTTGTGATTGTGGATAGGATTGGAATGGTGGTGTACTAATTGGCTCTTCCATAGTGATATAATGGTATGCATGATGTTTTTCATGTGTCACAACTTTGGCAGTATCACCCTCACCCATCTCATGTGATTTATTTTGAGGTTATTGATCTTGAGGATGATGCGTTCTTTAATGAGCATCAAGTTTGTATTATAGATCATAGTGAAAAAGTCTTAGAAGGAAAGATTGTACCTTTGGCTTGAGTTTTGTGGTAGAATAGAAATTTTTAGGAAGAAATTTCTGAGAGAGAGTTTGATATGCAGGGTCAATGGTCCAATCTATTTGGTTTGGAATATTAGTAATGCTTGGGAAGAGTAGCTAGAGGATGAGTCGTTATAAGGTGGGGGTTGTAATATCCTGAGATTTATGGAGATATTTTATTGTTTAAATTTTTTTTTTAATCAATTAAATTTGAATAATTAAATTTTTACTAGGTTTATGTGAGACCTCAGGGGTTTTATGAGGGTTCAAGACATGAAATAAAGTGAAATTGGGCTATCTTGTGCAAGTTTCATGGTTAGCGTACGATTACTGTAAACTGTGTAAGTGGGAGATAAAAACCTTGTAACCTTGTACAAAGTCATTTCACATGGTGGGAACATGGTTTGTCAAACCATATGGGATTTCCATGTAACCATGCTACATTGAACCCTATTGGATAGAGTCAAACACGCGGTTGGTGCACTATTTAGAAAATTGCATGTCCTATTTAAAATGGGTTTTTACTATTTGTTCCTTAGGATTTTAAGGTTTACACCTGATTTATTCCCCCCATTTCTTCTCCAGAAACCCTAGTAATTATCCACATTGACCAAGGATTCCAAATTATTGATCTCGTACGATTCTAGGACATTTGGAGTGTTGTTGGATGTGGATCAAATCTCTAGGTAATTATAACACTCATCTTGATTCTATTTTTCATATTAGGGTTTGAGGTTTTTTTCTTCTTATTTAGAAGCCCTAAAACCCTCTTTTTAAAGTGGATATTAGGTTGGGGATTCAAGGAGTGTTTGAATATAATTCAAAGTCTAAGGCTAAGTATGTGGTTGTCTTCATAATCAAGGTAGGTGGTCTATAAGTTATATCACATAGTCTCATTCTTGATTTTTTCATGTGTGGTTGTGTTATTTGTTATCTCTTGTTGTGAATTTGATTCCTTTAGTGAGATTTGGTAAAATGGTTATCTAAATGATGAATTTAACCCCTCATGTTCCTTGTGGAATGTGATGAGGTCGATTAAACCATATTAGGTCCACCCATGGGGTGCGCCAATATTACCAAACATGGAAAAAATGTAATCATAATCCTAAAGTTCATTTGTGATGAAATGGATCCATGATAAATGTGTTAAAATGTTTGTTTAAAGTATCACAGGGAGCTAATAATAGTTGTGTCTAGTCATTGTCAATGACATAAGGGGTTATTTTTCAAAATTTGAGAAAGGGTAAAATGGAATGAAGTGAATGTGTAAAATAAATTATGAGTTTGTAATTGAATTGCGTAAATGGGATTTTTCATATGAATTTATGAGTTATGTTAAATGTTTAATTTATAGAAATTGTTAAATAAGATAAATGGGTTAAGGTATGAAAAGAAGAATGGGTTAAATGGGATATTCTTAGTAAATAGTAAATATGATGATGTGTTAAGTATTGATGATGTTTCATGTGTTGAATGAAATGTGAATTTTGAATGTTATGTGTATTGATTATGTATGATTTATGATATGGTATATGTGGTAAATGGATAAATAATCATGTGGACATGTCTTGGTGGTGTGGGATAATAGACTGAGGCTCCTCCAATGATTTTGGTATCCCTAGTGAGATAAGTAACTTGACATATTCCCTTATTCATGGTAATTGATTATCTTAGGTAATAGTGTAAATGATGTAAATGCTTAAACCATGAAATAAGTGATGAAAATGTAATAAATGATGAAAACGGTTAAAGTGAGTATTATTAACTAATGGAACATGGGTTATATTTTGTTTATCTTTTCATTTATTTAGTACTTTTATCAACTACCTATTTAGATTGGATATTTTGTAGACACCATTAGTTGTAACACCCGAGACTTTTATGAGAAATATTTTGTTTTTATATAAATCATCAAAGGAATCTTTCACTACACACAACACTATATTGGCTTGCTTTACATGCAATCGCGACCTTCCTCGATAGCTTGTGTCGTATGCAATACCGAGTTTCACTAAACAACGATGTACTATTAAAATATTATTAAAACTAGCCATTATGAATAGTAATACCTACTTTCTGAAATTTTGTAAATTTTATTTTTCAAAATGGACTTCATTTTTGGATTTGGAATATCGAAATTAGCCTAGGGTGAAATTTTGGTATTTTTCTGAAAACATTCAATTTTTGATGAATAGTGAAAACACATGGTTACTATTTAAAAACTGACTTTTTATTTAAATAATTATTTATTTTATATAAATTTATTTTAGGTCAAAATTGATAAATAATACCTTTATAAGTTCAATGCAATTAATTGGTGTCATTTTATAATAATTTTAGATATATAAAAGTTTTATCGAAATTTTCACCGTCTTTTACCCACCTCCTAGAAGAATTTGCAAATTTACATAAAACTTAATTTTACCGCTTCTGTGAGTGGAATTTAAAAAATATGAGAGACATGGTTAATATCAAGGACTAAAATGTGGTTCAATGAGATGAAAATAATTTTTGGTGAATAGTAACTTTTTACTTTTTTACCACGGTTAAAAGTAAATAGAGAAATTAAAGGTAAAAATGTTATTATTATTACCCTAACACATGTCCTAATTCTATTGGATAAGTGTAATTCGACCAATAACAACCTTAGGAATAAAATATGACCATTTAGGCCCAATTCGATTAGATTAGGACATTTATTATTAATTTATTTAAAGAAGGGTTAAATTAGTTAAAATCAATGTTTAATAACTAAATCATTTTTTATATAGGGTTATACATAAGATAAATTTGACTCTAAATATTCATTAGAAATCTAAAACGATTTCATACGTAATGGTATTTTATTTGTAATTTTTAGACTTAGAATAATTTAATTTATGTATGAAACAATGATGATGCAGTAATTATCTTATTAATAAAATATTCACATAATTGATGTTATAAATACCCAAATAAATGTAATTTCACACTTTTTATGAATTAAAATAATTTTCTATGTTAATATGACATGTTCTTATTGATTCAATTAACATTTTTCGAACTAATAATTCTGTTATGATTTTCACAAAAATCAATTACCAAATAGTGTCAAAATTGACATAAAATAGTTTTTAAAACAAATATTATATTAGTAATTGTTATTATATTCCTAAAAATATAATTTTAGGCCAAGATACTTATATAATGATCGGTGTATCATTAATTGACCACTTGGAGGTCACTTTGATGTATATGGTAAGTTTATTAACTATATAATATAAAAATACAAAGTGACATGGTAAATGTCAATCTAATTAACTAAGAGTTAAAACTAAAAGATAAGGTTAACATAATGACTTAAACTTGTCTAAATTCGATTGGATGAGATTATTTTGACCCATACCCACCTTATCATCGAAATAAATCATGTTGGAGCTATTAAAAACCGAATATGACTTTATAATAAAATAATAGTTTTTGTTCTTCCAAAGGTTCCCCTCTCCTCCCTTGTAAAAGGGCACCTCCTCCCTCTCTTCCTCACACCACTTTGAGCCTTCAAGCTCGGACAACCCCTGAAAAATTCTCTTCTCCACTTCCCTAGAAACAAACTAGAGGTCCTGGTCTTCTTCAAAGACCAATTTTAGTGCCCTATGTTTAGGTCTCAAAGAGGCGCTTCAAAGAAGAGGTAATGTCCAATTCTTTCAACTTTATTTCTTCTTCCACTTCTTCTTCTTTAGTTGTTTAATTATGAAGTAATAACATCAGTATCACTCATAAACTTATATGTTATTATAAGTATGAAACAACCCTATTTCACCATCTATCCATCCTATAGAAAATGAAATCACCGCGCGTTCGTACATACGGAATACTGTCTCCATGTCGTGGTGTAATCTGTTTTCCACCACCACCTTACTTGGATGGGTATAATGGTGTAAAAAATAACTATATATTATTATTTTAAAGTGATATTGATTCTGAAATAGTATACATACACTCCAATTCAATTCCACGATCATGGGAACGATATCATCGCTCGTGCGTACGTACGGAATACCGTCTCCACGATGTGATGCGGCTCGTTCTACATGATTTTCATTGCATAATGATTACATAAATGAATTAAGTGAATAAATATGATATTTATTACACTAATAACATTCTTTAAATAAGGTATCTATAACCTAAAAAGAAGAATAAGAATTTATTCGACAAAACACACATAAGAACAAAAAGGAATAAACACCCGAATAACAAGTAACAATGAAATATTACTAATAAGAAGCTAAGAATATGACCATATATGATATCATAAAAATAATTATGATTCTGGAATAAGTCAATAACATTATTTAAATCATTATACAGGAGGTTTGGACACTTACGAAGAAAATTGGACCTAAGGTAAGGGAAAATCTCGCAAACTCATTTTTATCTGAGATTGATTATACTTCAGAATTTACTAGGGAATATTTATCATCCACATCCATGTTTCCTCAATATGTAATATTTATATCCTTATATAATTTTTTATATCCAATTTTACCCTTCAGTGAGTTTTTAGTAAAAGATATGAAAGGAATCTTTTGTCATTTTTCGTACGAGGTACTTTTTGACTTTTCCGACAAAAGTAAGAGAAGAATGTTTTTTTTAACTTATACGGAATGAATGGATTTTTCAAAAATTATTTCCAAGAAGCTTCCTTTAAAAGTTTTCAAGTTTATTTTTAATCAACTTATTTTAGTTTAAAATTGTATGACATGTTAATAAAGGAAAAAAAATTGAAGTAGAAAGGATATTTTCCTCAAGAATGGAGTTCAAGTGTTTTATCAAAATTATTTTCCATCTGAGATAATATAGGGTTCTGTTTCTATCCCTATTATTACATTGATTTGATTATGTTGTGATGGAATTATTTTTATGGATTTCTTTATCTTATATGAATTGTTTTATGATGTCACGATGTTTAAGAATCCCATTTTTATTACATGGGTTATGAAATGATGTATGATTTATGATTTTGTGGCACCCATAAGAATGGTATCATTATGACATTGGTGGGACCTATATCTCCCTTAAATGCATTGGGTAAATATTTATATCTCATGAGATAGACATGGCAGGAATGGCAGGTTAATCTGGTTCAGTGAAACAGGACTGAAATGAGGAGTGAACTCGGTTCAAAAATGGACTTTGTCTGCTAAGATAGTCTTGGCAATGAGTCTTGACTAAAAAGAAATGATTCTCTGTGATTATGTGTGTATTCCACAAAGTTTCATGTTTTAAGTTATGAATATTGGGATTACATTTCACTACTTTGATTTATCCCATGTTATAAAATTATAATCTCTTTTGAAAGTTAAGATTTCCAAAATGTTATGTTCTTATGAATATGATGTGATTGATATTTCTTTTGTTTACTCTTACTGAGCATTTGAGCTCACCCTTTTGTATTTTTCTTTCCCCAGGTCAGGAAGAAGGTTATTAAGTAGGATATGCCAAAAAGGGACTCTAGATATGATGAAATAAATGGGAGATAATGTAGATGATTTTTGAACCAGTTTTTTATGTTTCCCAGTTTCTAAAGACACTATACCTATACGGTCCTTTCCTGGTTTTGTTATATGTTGTAATAACTGTGCTTCAATTCTGAAGTAATAACAATGTATGTAAAGTATGGGTTGTTATAGTTGGTATCAGAGGAAAGGTATAGTCAACCTTTGGAAACTAGGATGTGAAATCCTTAATAAGAACCCTAAGGATAATTCTAAGCATAGAACACAATCTTAATGTTTTAGAAATGGCCATGAACAACCTATGATAAGACCTTAAGTGTGAAATTTTATTCTTGATTATTTTTTTTCCTATTATAATTAGTGTTCCTCGCACTATTCTTCTTGGTTTTAGTCAATGGATGGAACCCGAAGGAACCATGTTAATGCAGAATGCGACGGGAAATGCAATGATTGTCCCCCTGAGCAACCAAACATTATGGGAGCTAGAATGAAAAATATTGTAGCCATTCTCACACAACTTTCTCAAGATATTAATCATGAAGGTCTTCCAAACGAGCAAATGAAGGAGTAACATTCTGTTGAATCCTTCATGAGGCAGCGCCCACCTTCATTCAGCGGGTCTTCTAATCCATTTGTGGCTAAACAATGGATCAGTACCACTAAAAAGATATTTTCAGTTCTTCAATGTTATGAACATGATAAATTCATCTTAGCAGTTTATCATTTGGAAGGTGATGCTGATCAATAGTGGAATATTATTAGGAATACGAGGCAATGGGATGAAATTGAGTCCATGGAATGGGACTAGTTAAAGAAATTATTTTTCAATAAGTACTTCCCTCGTATTCTTCGAACAAAGATGGAGAAGGAGTTTCTTGAACTGAAGCAAAAGGATGATGAATCTATTGGAACCTATGAAGAAAATTTTACAAGACTTGCAAGGTACGCTTCTGGTATTATTATCCAACCTGAGAGTAAGATCTATCGATTCTTTAGTGGCTTAAAACCAAGTCTTTGAAGGGAGTTAGCCATAAGGGGCTTCAATAGCTACGAGGAAATTGTTCGATGTGCTCTCAAGTTTGAGATAGAGATTCGAGTAACCCATCACTCATATGGGTTTGATAAGAAGAGGAAAATGGAATTCAAAGGAAAATCTAAAGAGCACACTGAAAAGAAGATGAGATTTCCCTTATGCTCAAAGTGTGGAAGGAAACATGGAGGGAGTTGTCTTAAAGGGACAAGTAAATTTTTCAAATGTGGAAATGAAGTTCATCGGGCATTTGAATTCCGCAATGATGGGAAGAAGATGTCTAGTGATGCGAACAAAGAAAAGGTTACACAGAGTGCACCTCCTACACTTCAATGTTACAAGTGCAAGGAAATGTGGCATTATACCAATCAATGCCCTAATCCAAGGGTTGTTGATGATGATCGACGTCAATAAACTCTTAAGGCTAAAGACAAAGGAAAGTCACATGCAATTTCTATCAGCGATGTGGAGTACGATAACAAAGTGGTGAAAGGTACACTTACCATCCACTCTAAAGTAGAAAATGTTTTATTTGATTCTGGATCCACCCACTCTTTTATTTCTGAATAATTTTCTAAGGGTATCACCATATTACCTCAACAATTAGATGTTGAGTTAGCTGTGACAACACCTAATGGAACAACAGTCGCATCAAAAGTTTATAATTATTCTCCGATTGAAGTTTGTGGGAAAGTGCTTCCTGCAAATCTTGTGATCCTTCCTATAGTGGAATTTGATGTGATTCTTGGCATGGATTGGCTTTCTCTATATGGATCTCAAATCAATTTCCAAAGAAGGGAAGTCAAATTTCATATTCCAGATCAATCTATGATCATCTATCAATGCAGGGATGAACATAACCTTCCAATGGAAATTTCTTCCATTTTATGGGTTTTGATTCCACTAAATGAAGGTTATTTATCTCAAATGGTTGGTGAGAAACTCATGATTAATAATATTCTCATTTTACGGGATTTTGATGATGTCTTTCCGAAGGAATTGTCGGGTCTTCCACCAAATCGTGAAGTTGAGTTTTCAATAGAACACGTACCGGGTGATTTTCCTATTTCAAAGACACCTTATAGAATGGCCCCAATTGAGTTGCAGGAATTGAAGAAGCAACTCCAAGAGAATCTTGATGTGGGATTCATACGCCCTAGTGCGTCACCTTGGGGAGAACCTGTTCTATTTTTTAAGAAGAAAGATGGATCAATGAGACTCTGCATTGATTATCGAGAACTTAACAAGATCACTATCAAGAACAAATATCCTCTCACGTGCATTGATGACTTATATGACCAACTATGTGGAGCTCAATACTTTTCCAAGATTGATCTTCGTTCAGGGTATCATCAATTACGGGGTCAAAAGTGAGGATATACTAAAGACAGCTTTACGTACAAGGTATGGACACTATGAATTTATAGTGATTCCATTTGGTCTTACTAATGCCCCTTCTATCTTCATGGATCTGATGAATAGAGTCTTTAGAGACTATCTTGATTAGTTTGTGGTAGTCTTTATAGACGATATTCTTGTATATTCAATGAGCAAGGAAGAACATGAAGATCATTTGATAATTATATTGAATACCCTGAGAAAGGAGAATCTTTATGAAAAATTTACCAAGTGTGAATTTTGGCTTCAAAAAGTTACATTTTTTGGTCACATAATCTCAAAAGAGGGGATATCTGTGGATCTAGCAAAAACAGAGGTTATCAAAAGATGGCCGAGACTGACAACAGTAACCGAGATCCGAATTTTTCTTGGTTTGGATGGATATTATTGATATTTTGTGAAATATTTTTCACGATTATCTAATCCACTCACCAAGTTGACTCAAAAAGGAGTTAAGTTCGTGTGCATGGAGGAATGTGAAGAGAATTTCAAGGAGTTGAAAAGAAGGTTATCCAGTGCACTTTTACTCACACTTCCTTATAGTGTAGAAAGGATTGTGATCTACAGTGATGCATCCAAGAAGGGGTTGGGGTGTGTTCTTATGCAAAATGATATGGTGATTGCTTATGCCTCACGATAGTTGAAAATCCATGAGAAAAATTACCCAACTCATGATATGGAGTTATCTGCGGTAATCTTTGCATTAAAGATTTGGAGGCATTATCTTTATGGAGAAAGGTGTGATATTTATACTGATTATAAAAGTTTAAAGTATATTTTTACACAAAAGGAGCTGAATATGCGCCAAAGAAGATGGTTATAGCTGATTAAGGATTACGACTGCTCAATTCATTACCACCCTGGGAAAGCAAACAAGGTGGCAGATGCATTAAGTCGACAAGACCATTCTAGCTTATCCATGATGAGGATCACAAAAGATCCAATATTTATGGATTTACAAAGGATGGATCTTGGAATTATAATGAAAGGGGAAAATTGTATCTTTCCCAATTGAATGTTCAACCATCTATACATTTGAAGATTAAATAGACGCAGAAAGAAGATGTAGAGTTACAAAAGAAGGTGAGAAATATTCCTGAATTCAACCTTGATTGTGATGGGATAATAAAGTTTAGGAATCGGTTTTGTGTTCCTCCCATCCCAGAATTAAAGAAGGAGCTGCTGGATGAGGCTCATAGTTCTTCATTCTCTATTCATCCTGGAAGCACGAAGATGTATAGGGACCTGAAAGAGTACTTCTAGTAGAATGGCATGAAAATAATGTTGCTAAATATGTCTCTCGATGCTTGGTTTGTCAGCAAGTTAAAGCTGGGAGATAGAAGATTAAGGGGATGTTACAACCATTACCCATACCCGAATAGCAATGGGAAAATATCACTATGGACTTTGTCACCGGACTTCCTAAAACATCCAAAGGCAATAATGTTATCTGGGTCATAGTTGATCATCTTACAAAGTCTGCACACTTCATTGCTATTAGAGAGGATTTCTCTCTAGATCAGCTTTCCAGGATATATGTAAAGGAAGTGGTAAGATTGCATGGAGTACCACTTTCCATTATATCTGATCAGGATCGGAGATTTACCTCAAAGTTATGG
Organism: Viscum album; assembly: GCA_963277665.1. Classification (NCBI taxonomy): domain Eukaryota; kingdom Viridiplantae; phylum Streptophyta; class Magnoliopsida; order Santalales; family Viscaceae; genus Viscum; species Viscum album. Next base: position 2,112,671,390 of record OY728128.1, read on the forward strand.
CGAAGTCTTTAGCATACTCTGGATACAGAGTTGAGTTTCAGCACGGCTTATCATCCTCAGATAGACAGCCAGTCTGAGAGAAAAATTCAAACTCTAGAAGATATGTTGATAGCTTGCTCTGTGGATTTCAAAGGTGTTTGGGATCAACACCTACCTTTGGTGGAATTTTCTTATAATAATAGCTTTCACTCCAGTATTCAGATGGCTCCTTATAAAGCTCTCTATGGAAAGAAATGCAGGACTCCAACTTGCTGGGATGAAGTTGGGGAGAGAGAGCTATTAGGACCTGATCTTGTTGATGAGATGGTAGAAAAGGTCATATCTATTCAACAACACATTAGAGCAGCTCAGAGTCGACAAAAAATTTATGCTGACAACCGAAGAAAAGACCTAGAGTTTGAAGTTGGTGATAAAGTATTCTTACTAATATCTCCTTGGAAGAGAGTAATGAGATTTGGAAAGAATGGAAAGGTGAGCCCTAGATATATCGATCCTTTCGAAATACTAGATCATGTTGGGAAGGTTTCTTACTGATTGATGCTTCCACCGAATCTCTCTCAGGTTCACGATGTGTTCCATGTATCTCTCCTGAGAAAGTACATACCTGATCCTTCACATGTACTCAGCTCAGAAGTTGTACCGTTGGAGCAAGATCTTTCTTATGAAGAACAGCCGATAGAGATTCTGGATCATAGTGAAAAAGGCCTACGGAACAAGACCACTCGCTTGGTGAAAGTTTTATGGAGGAACCACCAATTAGAATAAGCTACATGGGAACTTGAGGATATGATGAGGGAGAGGTATCCTCATCTGTTTGTTACAAAGTGACGAATTTCAAGGGCAAAATTCATTTTAAGGGGGGGGGTAGAATGTAACACCTAAGACTTTTATGAGAAATACTTTGTTTTTATATAATTAATAAAAGAAATCTTTCACTTCACACAACACTATCTTGGCTTACTTTACACTCAATCGCGACCTTCCTCGATAGCTTGCGTCGTACGCAATACCGAGTTTCACTAAACAACGATGTACTATTAAAATATTTTTAAAACTAGCTGTTATGAATAGTAATAACCACTTTGTGAAATTTTGTAAATTTTATTTTTCAAAATGGACTTCATTTTTGGATTCTGAATATCGAAATTATCCTAGGGTGAAATTTTGGTATCTTTCTGAAAACATTCATTTTTTTATGAATAGTGGAAACACTGGGTTACTTTTTAAAAATAGACTTTTTATTTAAATAATTATTTATTTTATATAAATTTATTTTAGTTCAAAATTGATACATAATACCTTTATAAGTTCAATGCAATTCATTGGAGTCATTTTATAATAATTTTAGATATATAAAAATTTTATCGAACTTTTCACCGTCTTTTACCCACCTCCTAGAAGAATTTTCAAATTTACATAAAACTTAATTTTACCACTTTTGTGAGTGGAATTTAGAAAATCCAAGAGACATGGTTAATATCAAGGACTAAAATGTGGTTCAATGAGAAGAAAATAATTTTTGGTGAATAGAAAATTTTTACTTTTTTAACCACGGTTAAAAGTAAATAGGGAAATTAAGAGTAAAAATGTTATTATTATTACCCTAACACAGGTCCTAATTCTATTGGATAAGTTTAATTCGACCAAAAACAACCTTAGGAATAAAATATGACCATTTATTCCCCCTTTGATTAGATTAGGACATTTATTATTAATTTATTTAAAGAAGGGGTAAATCAGTTAAAATCAAAGTTTAATAACTAAATCATTTTTTATATAGCGTTATACATAAGATAAATTCAACTATAATTATTCATTAGAAAGATAAAAAAGATTTCCTACATAATGGTATTTTATTTTTAATTTTTAGACGTAAAATAATTTAATTTATTTATGACACAATGATGATGCGGTAATTATCTTATTAATGAATTATTGACATAATTGATGTTATAAATACCCAAATAAATTTAATTTGAGACTTTTTATAGATTAAAATAATTTTATATGTTAATATGACATGTTAGTGTTGATTTAATTTACTTTTTTCGATCTAATAATTCTGTTATGATTTTCACAAAAATCAATTACCAAATAGTGTCAAAATTAAAATAAAATAGTTTTAAAAACAAATATTATATTATTAATTGTTATTATATTCCTAAAAATCTAATGTTCGTCCAAGAAACTTATATCATGATAGGTGTATCATTAATGGACCACTTTGGGGTCGCTTGGATGTATATGGTACGTTTATTAACTATATAATATAAAAATAAAAAGTGACATGGTAAATGTCAATCTAATTAACTAAGAGTTAAAACTAAAATATAAGGTTAATATAATGACCTAAACTTTTCTAAATTCTATTGGATTAGAGTATTTCGACCCATCCCCACCAAATCTTCAAAATAAATTTATTTGGAACTATTATAAACCGAATATTACTTTATAATAAAATAATATTTTTAGTTTTTCCAAAGGTGCCCCTCTCCTCCCTTATAAAAGGGCACCTCATCCCTCTCTTCCTCACACCACTTTGAGCCTTCAAGATCAGCCAAACCCGACCAAATTATCTTCTCCACTTACCTAGAAACATCCTAGAGGTCCTGGTCTTCTTCAATGACCAATTCTAGTGCCCTAAGAGGAGGTCTCAAAGAGGCGCTTCAAAGAAGAGGTAATGTTCGATTCTTTCAACTTTATTTCTTCTTCCACGTCTTCTTCTTTAGTTGTTTCATTATGATGTAATAACATCAGTATCACTCATATACTGATATGTTATTATAAGTATGAAACAACCCTATTTCACCATCTATCCATCCTACAGAAAACGAAATCACCGCACTTGCGTACGTACGGAATACCGTCTCCACGCCGTGGTGTAATCTATTTTCCACCACCACCTTACTTGGATGGGTATAATGGTGTAAATAATAACTATATATGATTATTGTAAATTTATATTGATTCTGAAATAGTATAAGTACACTCCAATACAATTCTACGATCATGGGAACGATATCATTGCTCGTGCGTACGTGCGGAATACCATCTCCACGATGTGATGCGACTCGTTCTACATGATTTTCATTGCATAATGATTACATAAATGAATTAAGTGAATAAATATGATATGTATTACACTAATAACATTATTTAAATAATTTATCTATAACATAAAAAGAATAATAATAATTTATTCGACAAAACATGCATAAGAACAAAAAACAATAAACACCCGAATAACAAGTAACAATGAAATAGTACTAATAAGAAGATAAGAATATGACCATATATGATATAATAAAAATAAGTATGATTCTGGAATAAGTCAATAACATTATTTAAATCATTATACAGGAGGTTTGGATGCTTACGAAGCAAATCAGACCTAAGTTAAGGGAAAATCTCGTTATCTCATTTTTATCCGAGATTGTCTATACTTCAGAATTTACTGGGGAATATTTATCATCCACATCCATGTTTCCTAAATATGTAATATCTATATCCTTATACAATTTTTTATATCCAATTTTACCCTTCAGTGAGTTTTTAGTAAAATATATGAAAAGAATCTTTTGTTGTTTTTCGTACGAGGTACTTTTTGACTTTTCTGACAAAAGTAAGAGAAGAATGTTTTTTTAACTTATACGACATGAATTGATTTTTAAAACATTATTTCCAAGAAGATTCCTTTACAAGTTTTCACGTTTATTTTTAATCAAATTATTTTAGTTTAAAATTGTATGACATGTTAAGAAAGGAAAAATGTTTTTGAATTAGAAAGGATATTTTCCTCAAGAATGGAGTTCAAGTGTTTTATCAAAATTATTTTCCATCTAACCTAATATAGGGTTCTGTTTCTATCCCTATTGTTACATTGATTTGATTATGTTGTGATGGAATTATTTTTATGAATTCCTTTATATTATATGAATTTTTTTATGATGTCATGATGTTTAAGAATCCCATTTTTATTACATGGGTTATGCAATGATGTATGATTTATGATTTTGTGACACACATAATAATGGTATCATTATGAGATGGGTGGGACCTATATCTCTCTCCAATGCATTGGGTAAATATTTTTATCTCATGGGATAGACATGGCTGGAATGGCAGGTTAATCCAGTTCAGTGAAATAGGACTGAAACGAGGAGTGAACTCGGTTCAGAAATGGACTTTGTCCGCTAAGATAGTCTTGGCAATGAGTCTTGACTAAAAAGAAATGATTTTCTATGATTATGTGTGTATGACACAAAGTTTCATGTTTTTTTATGATTATTGGGATTACATTTCACTACTATGATTTATCCCATGTTATAAAATTATGTTCTCTTTTGCAGGTTAAGATTTCTAAAATGTTATGTTCCTATGAATATGATGTGATTGATATTTATTTTGTTTACCCTTACTGAGAATTTGAGCTCACCCTTTTGTATTTTTTCTTTCCCCAGGTCGGGAAGAAGGTTATTAAGTAGGATATTCCAAAAAGGTACTCTAGATATAATGAAATAAATGGGAGACAACGTAGATGATTTATGAACCAGTTGTTTATGTTTCCCAGTTTCTAAAAACACTATACCTATACGGTCCTTTCCTGGTCTTGTTATATGTTGTAATAAGTGTGCTTCAATTCTGAAGTAATAATAATGTATGTAAAGTATGGGTCGTTATATTAGTGATGTTCTACTAAGTTGTACTCACACCTGACTTAAGAGGCCAATGGTTACTTTAGAATATTTCATGGTTGCGGTTTAGGAAAAGGGTAAAGGACCTATGCGAGGGAGTTAAGTTGGGCTTAGAATGTTCATGGGAGAGGATCTAGACTTGGAGTCTGGACTCGTTTTAGGGTTTCAACTATTTGTATTTATTTTGGTTTTTTCCTTCACTTTTGGCATTATTAGAATGATATAGAATATTTATAGTTTTTTGTGGTTGTACTCTATTTGGGAATTGGTTGGTAATGTGTATTTCTAGTTTATTGCTTATTTCCCCATTATTTTATATGTTATGGATTGTGGATTACTCCTGTATAGAGGGTATATTCTCCCCACATGATCTATAGGACCCTTGATACTAGTCCAAAACCTCTGGCATATAGGGAGGCACGCTTGAGGTCATCTGGCAACCCAGATCATGGCACCGGTTTAGTGGCTTCAGGGTTGGGGATGTTATAAGTTTTTCTGGTCATCTATCCTAAAAAAATTGAGGATAATAGGGTAAACATTTATTGAACTCATCTGTATTGTTGGAAAATTTTCATATATTATAATAGTATGAATTTCATAACTTGAATAATCCTTAAAGAAACCTCTAGTCTCATCAATTCATTGACATACCCAATCTTATTGGGTATACGAGTAGATAATAAATCTCATAGGTCAGTAATCATATAATTCCTTTAAAACCCTAAATGAATAATTTTATACTTATATAAATATCAGCATTCATCTGTTGAACAACTTCAATACTTAATAAATTTTCTTGAACTTGTATAATCATATAATAATTTTCTTGCAATATGATTCTCTTTTCTATAATATTTACATTAAAGTTATTTTTGGTGATGATGATGATGATGATGATGTTAGATACTATATAATATTTTACTACATGAGTATCATATTTTACATTTATTTAATATGTATTTTCAGTAAATATTCTCCCATTAAATTGTCAAACCCTTTAGATTCACATCATATCCATTAGTGAGCCAAGGTCTATATTTAATCATGACTTATATCTAGTATCATGTAAATAATCCTTGATTGTATCTTTTAGACAACTACTGTCAATCATATCATATGTGAATCTCATATAGCTTAGTGGATAACTCTTTAAAAAAATCCATTATTTGGATTTACTCAAATGGATTCCTATAGTATCCTAATGTTTAGGGTTACCCAGCTAAGTGTATCCCAAATAAAATTCCATGAACAAGGCACTTAATACTTAGGGTCACCTTATTAATTTTTTTCATACACAAGATAGTATATGGGAACCTAATAGATAGGGTCACCCATAATGAATCAAGGTCATAACAAGTGTCTCTTTGTAAGGAATATAACACACTATACTTTAAAGTGGATTTACTCTCACCATATTATATCATGTTATTCCATTCGTGTATTCATGATTCTAGTGATTTAGTTTGAAACCCAATTCCTTCCAACAAATAAATATTTTCAAACCAAATTAATGTGTAACTCTTTAAACAACCTATGGTTTTTTTACTATCCCAAATATAGAATCCAAACATATTTAAACATATCCAAATTCATCCCACGAATAAGGTATATGAACTTTTCATGTAAAGGTTTATAATTATATAAAATTATTAATCTTCACATGAGTAATCCTGGAGCCACAAATTGACAACCCCTCCTTTCTATAATAAGTCATAATCCTCTATAATAGTGGGAATTTAAACCTAAAGTCCCTATAACCAGATATACTTTACTCAATATATGTTATAATTCTTGATAAATCTAATACCTAATATGTATAAACTATATTCAATAATGAAATTCAAGTTAATAACTTTAATAAAAACAAAGGTAGATGTAGATGAAAACTAAATTCACTTATCATGCCGAACATATAACTCCTTAATTACCAATATAATAATCTATATAAGTGGTTTAACAATTTAAATTAAGTCATACACACATTCATAATATAAATAATTTTTAACTATGAATAAAACAGGAAATAACTTTTAAATAATTGATCAATTCACATATTTAAACATCAGATAATAATTTATGTACAATTCAAAAATAAAATCTAATTATAAACAATTTATAATAGATACAATCATATAGGAATTCGATAATTTTTAATTTAAAAAAAATATATTCATTTCATAATATTAACTCTTTAATATTATTCATTAAATTTTATTTCATTTTAAATGTATGGAATATTATGTAATATAAACAATTTATATTTTAACTTCTATTAAGTAAAAAATTTATATAATCAAGATATTATATATTTAACATTATTTAATCCTTGATTAAATCAATCATAAACTCTTGTAATGTGGTTTAAATAACATTAAAAATAAGGCCCTTAATTTAAATAATTAAAATTATGTATTTTGAACAATTATTAAACACTTTACATGTATCCTTGTTTTGTAATTTATGAATATTTTATAAATCGCCCTCATGGTTTTTAAATAAACAATTTATTTCTAAGTCGTAAGGCATGCCATATAACTTTGTAAAATATATTTCAATAATAAAACATAATATTATAGAATGTTTATTAATAAAATTTCTACAAACATTTAATTAAATAAATATAAACACTTTATAAATAATTAATTTTTAAATAATTTATAAATAATATAATTCAATTTATAATTTAATTTAGATAAAAAAATTATCCATCATTTACATTAAACCATTCAAATTGAATTATAGGCTATGATTGATAGGGTAAAAGTAATAACTATCATTCATATTTAATGAATGATATCCCTATCATGTCCTACAGAATCCCTATCATATTTAATGATATGCATATATATCACAAAGGTGATATGATACACAATTTTGTAAACATGCAATTGTGATATCATCGAATATGATAGACTGATATCGTATGCTATGACTGATACAAAATCGATGGTTTTTTTCTAAGCCACTACTTATGATATCCCATGTTTTAAGCCATGACTCAACCAACTAGAAAAAAATAATGTATCATATTATACAATAAGAATTATAACATGCAATATGAATTAAAAAAAATTTATACACGGTATGATTTCATGATTCAAAAGGTATGGAAAGAATATGACAACATTGCTGGGTTTTTAACAATCTAACCACACTTTCTAACCATAGTTATATCAATATAGAAACCCAAAAACAAGATCAACCATGATAGATAAATGATATCATATTTAAATTGTAAATGAAGAAACAAGTGTACCTTACACCATAGATAGTTGGTGTGTCATATTTATCCTATGTGGTTGATAAATATCACATATGTGGTAGAAAAAATAGATTCCTTCTCTAGAGGTAAGTATGAGATAAAACTAAATCACTCATCATACATGAAAGATCCTCCACCCTCATGAAATGTTAGTCCCTCGTGAAGTAAAGGAGGTAAGAGAAGAGAGCTATGGGCAAGGGAGCTTCGGCCAGAGATTGAGTTGGATTCCATGCATATTCATTTTCATGGTGAAAGAATATTCATGAATCTCTCAAAGAAACTCCACAAATTATTATTCATTTACTCATATATTTTGAATTAATTCATGCATCGGTAGTAAATTTCATCAATTTCATGCAACTCTTTCATGAATATATCTAGATTCCAAATGTTTCATCATTATAAAACAACTAGTTTAATGATATATTACATGGACGATATTCTTGAAAAATAATGATTATCATTCATCCACCATTCAGTCATTGTTTTTTAGAGTATATCATACCATTCGATTATAAAAATAATGATTTAGATGATATCACCTAATTATATAATATAATTTGGTAAGGAAGTGGCGCAAAATAATGCATTATGATATCCCTTTACCATAGGATATGATATATCCATATTAAATCATATATAATTGGGATTTATGGAATATCTCCTTTTATATAATTATATGAAAATTTGGGTTAGAGAGACTTAGTGGTTTTTAGTTCTTAGTTAACCTGGTTTAGGTAACGTGTTAGTTTAACTATTTATTCACTGAGGAATTAATATGCTCCTTTCACATTTACATGAGAGGTTTCAGGGATGGTCATACTAAATATAAATTTATTCTACTTATATATATATATACATACATATGTGTGTGTGTACTTAGTTCGGTGTGTGGGAGGGGTTGGTTATTAGGTTAGTCCTTACATGCTTATGACATGGAGTTAGTTAGTGATCATGGGGTTCTTTTCATAGGATTTAACTCATGGTATTTATTTATGAATTCTATTTTACATATGATATTTCATGTATTGTGATACTAGTTTCACTTATGTGATGTATTTCATTTTTTATTCTTTTTTAATTCTTGTGTTTTATGAGGGAAATACCCCACATATGTATTTTTTTATACACTTGGTTATAGTTTCCAAGTAATAGAATTTTTGAGGTAGTATTCGAGGTTCATACCCATATTCACTACCAACCTAGGTGTTTTTATATAAGGAAAGGTAATGAAGAAGTGGTATAATATTATCTTGGGGGATTTGGGATGGAGTTTTGTGTTAGGAACTAGTGAGGATTGTATTGGTCTGGTGGGGTTATAGTGTCTATCTAACATATCATACAACATAGGAAAGGGAGATATGTTATGAAATGGTTGTTTAGGGACCCTTATGATCTGATTAAAGGTCCTTTATCTTACTTAACATGGTATGTTATATGATTTTTATTTTGGGGTGGAGACCTTGGTGTGTCTCATGAAACATATTTTATTACATATGTGTTTTAGTTAGGAAAATGTTGGGAAATTAAGATCAATTTAAATAAATTGGTTAAGTAAAATTCCATATTTTTAGAATTAATATTTCTTGTTGTTCTAATAGAGATGTATCATAGTTAATTTCCCTATGAAGTTCGTACTTATGAGGTGAAATAGGATTTTACAATGGATTTTTGTGGAGTTTATGTAGATAAGGATAATTATTAGAGGAAGTTGCTATAAGAGTTTTTTCGTCTGATATTACTAAATTAGGATATATTTTTATCAATATATGGATATGTGGTTAGAGTATGTTGATATAACATTCAATATAATCATGTTGTAGGAAGTATTAGCGGATTCTGTTATTTATTAGTTTTTTCATGGAGCTACTCCTCATTGGTGGATCTTATTTCTAATCAATAATGAAAAGTCATCGATATCATAAAAGAAGATATGATAATAGTTTCTATTCAATGTACCTTCATTTATGATGAAGGTAGTATGGTGGAGGGACTAAATTTATCTTTTAATGAAAATTTTTGCAAGCATGAGTTGGGAATTCATTTCAAAAAAAATATATGAGTTATGTTTCTAGTCATCTTATAGATAAGGATGATGGAGCATAACATTTTGAGGTGTCATTACATCCAAAGATGTGAATTAAAGTCACCATATTTATATTGTAAAAATATCTTAAGGTGTTGGGGAAGGTTAATTTAATATAGAAAATTTATGTGTGTTCCCAAATGTCATGAGATTGAGGTTATAGGAATTTCTCAAAGAGTAATGGTATCGATGTAGATTATCGATTGTTTGGGAAATAAAAAGTTTCTTATAACAAGGACTCTATCTAAAATTACACCTCTTGATTCATCTAGAACTTAGAGTTATCAGACCTCTGTTGGGATCTTTGAAATGTTGTAATTTTTCAACAGAGTTCGTGGTTATTAAAATCTTCAGTGTCTGACTTTCCTTGATAGTCATTATAGAGTCAAAATATTATTTTAGGTATAACCATTATTACAGTTTCCTTTGAGGCCTTATCATAATAATCATAAGTATAGTTATTAGTCATTTAGAAATATATTTAGAGGATAGCTTAATGATGTCTCAGGTACTCAATGACATAGGGAAGGGCATGTTCACAGTGGTGGTCAGTGTTAGGTTCAAGGAGTCATAGGATTAGGGAATGGTTGTTTAAACTCTATCGAATTTCCAATTAAAGGAGGTAAAAATTTCATTTGATATGCTATCTATTTATCTTTTACCTTGGTATATTCTTTGTTTGATTCTACAGGTTTTTACTACATTGTTTCACCTACCATGGAATGAGGTCTGGGACTCAAGGTGGAAATATTTCCAGTTCCCTTACTATTGACTGCACTATTTGAAGGTTATTCTAAATTTCTTGGGGTGTGGTGGGATTGTGAGTTGATTATAGGGAATCCTCATACATTTAGAGGTTTCATTTCCTTTGATACTACAATATATTGTCATCCTTACAATGGTTTGGTTGCATTCAGTATAATTTTATGTGATTCATTTTAGAGGGGAGTTGTATTATTTTAAGTTGAAGGTGGTCATGTTTTGATTTTGGAAAGTGGGAGCCTCATATGGGTTGAGGAAATGTGGAACCTCTTTCTTATTATATGGTGGAGTTGATGTTACTTTCAATTGAGGTTTGTAAAATAGTATCTCTTAATGTTTTGGAAGACTTTCCTGATGAATTTATTGAAGTTTATGGGACTATACCCCCTTCACATGATACCATGTTTTGGATAGAGTTTCAACCATGTTTCACTCTAATTTTGATTTCTTCTTATTGGATGGATATTTCATGCATAAAATATTTATGGATTTAGATTGAAAATATATTATATAAGGTTTTCATAAAGCCTAATATGTCTCCTTAAGGTACTCTAGTATTTTTTAGGATGAATTTGGATAGTTTCTATTAATTATAATCAATTCAATCAAGTGATGGTAATATACCATTATACCCTTCAAAGGATTAATGGATTATTTGATTTGTTAGAGGGATTCATTTGGTTCTTATTGATTGATCTGAAATTTAGTTATCGTCAAATGATGGTGAAGGGGAGGATATACCAAAGCCTTCCTTTAGATATAATTATGGGAAATTATATTTCATGGTAATGCCTTTTAGTGTTATGAAAATCCTTATTTCTGTCATGGTACTAATGAACATAGTGATTTTTGAGTTACTAGATCAATTTATGGTAGATTTAATTGATGAAATTCACATAAAATCAATGTCTGAGGAGGATCATGTTGAGAATATAAGTGAGGATTTATAGGTTCTTCAGAAACATTAGTACTATGTGATGTTTTCCAAGGGTATGTTATAAAAGTTTGAATTATATTTCCATAGGCATGATATAATTGAGGGAGGTGTGGTATATGACACTTAAAATATTGAGGTAATACTTTATTGGGTGACACCTATGAATTTTGAAAATTTTCATAGTTTACATTATCTTACAGGATATTTTAGGAGTTTTTTACATAATTTATCTTAGATTATAGATCCTTCTATGACATTGACTAGGAAGTATCGAGCTTTCATTAAATCAAATCTGTGTTAGGTTGTGTTTGAGTATCTTAAGGAGAAGTTGGTTAGTGCTCATGTTCCTAACTTTCTAGAGGAGGGAGTTATGTTTTAGGTTTCAAATGATGCTTCTCATCTTGTCTTGGGATATGTTTTGATATAGTATAGGTAAATAAACTCTTGTGGGTATCACTGGTTATGTCCTCATGAACATAACAACACTAACCATGTTCATAAGCTAATAGTAGTTGTGTTTATTTTAAAGTTGTAGTGGTACTATATTAACACAAAGAATTTGTTGGTCTTCATAGATTATAAGGGATTGTAATATATTTTAACTTAGTATTATTTAAATCAATGTTAATTATAGGGGATGGATTTCATATAGGATTATGACTTTTATGGTGGATGTATTATTCAATGTGCTAAGAAAAAATTCACATAAATATGTTTATTAAGAGACTGGAGATTCATATAAGATGATAGGGTATCTTGTAATTTTGTGGAATCTCTCTATTATATTTTTAATGAATTTGTGGTCTATGAATATTCTCTTAAGGAATGCTTTGAGGATGATCGACATCAGTTATTGCTTAAGTGGTGTCTATTTTTTCCATTGGTGTTGTGTGATGTAGTTCACTGTAAATTTCATATATCAACCTTAGTAGTGAATCTAAGTATAACTAAGATATATCATTCTTTGAGTATTCAATTTTGGTGGCCATGTATGAAGAGGTTGATATCAGATTTTGTGTCTATATGTTTAGTTTGTTTGAAGGTGAAGGCTCAACATCATGTTCTTGGTGGTTTATTACATCCATTATATGTTTCTCAAAGTAACTAAGTTGATATTTTAAGGAATTTTATTATCATTTTTACCAATATCATGTAGAATGTGAATTTATACAGGTGGTTATGGATCCATTGATAAATTCATATAAATTCATAGTAATCAATGAGTCAATTGTGTTTGATGGTTTATAGAGGATGTATGTAAAGGATATTGTTTGAATCCATGGGGTTCTAAAGACCTTCATCTCAAACCATGATCCTCATTTTACCTCATTAGTTTGAAAGGATCTTTAATATGAATTTGGATCTCAGTTATGTCATATAACCACATTTTATCCTCAAAAATATGGTTAGAAGGAGAAAATTATCTAGAATTTGGAGGAACTATTTTATAAATTGGTTCTAGATTTTATAGATTTATAGGTGAATCACTTAACTTGGTTGATTTTTCCTAATAATAATATTTATAAATCATCAATTGGTATGGCTTTGTTTGATGCATTTTATGTATGGTCTTTCATATCTCTATTATTGATAATTGAGATTGTAGAATTAGTGATTCTTTGAATATATTTAATATATATAATGATATATAAAATACTTTTTATTTTTGTGTGGATGAAGGATACTCAAAACCAATAAAATTCATATTATAATCAAAGGAAGAAACCTCTATATTTTTAGATCGTATATCATGTGTTCTTAGAGGTTACTTCTCATCATGTAAATTTAATGTTAAATTATGGGATTAGTTATTCTCCTCATTTGTTAGACCTTTAATGATGTTGTAGCATGTTGGTGAGGCAACATATCTATTGGAATTTCCTCTACTGATGGATCAAATCCATGATGTCTTCCATGTGTCTCAATTTCATCAGTATTTTCATGATGAATTTTATGTAATCGATTGTAATGATTAAGATATTGAGGCTGATGTGATGTTTTTATAGAAACCTACTATGATTCATGATCATTGGGAGAAGTTGTTTTGTGGGAATGTAATTCCATTGGTTCATGTCCTTTGGAGGCATTATGGATTAGAGAAATTTATACTATAATGTGAGTCACATATATTTTCTCAATATCCTAAGTTATTTAATTTTTTAATCCTATTTGAGATAATATTTTTGTCTATTTTGATAATTTTTAGAAGTTAATATTGATATTTTTTAAAATGTTTGAATATTTTTTCTCCTTTTTTCTATGATTGTGATTTTGGTGATGACAATATTCTTGTTTCAAAGGTGTCAAATAGAGTTTTTTCATTCATTGCTTTTTTCTATATCTAGGATAATTTTTGGATTATCAATGACGATAATTATTTTAGATATATATAATATAGATTCTCATACTCCCATTGGTCCTCTATATTGTTGTTTGAGTGTGTTATAGTTGTTGGAGTGGAGCTCGGAGATGGTTTTCTGGTGAGAAGATGGGTTTTCATATCTTAAAGACCAAAATGGTTGTTTTGAGAAGGCCTATGTCATTTTGAATTTTTTTTGTTGTGGGAATATTAATTATATAAATTTTGATTTTTTTTCGGGTTGAGGTCTGAAACATCCATTTTAGTGGTGGTTTACACTATGGATGTGTGATGTGGTTTAGAGGTGATCATTTATGGGTGGATTGTCTAATAGTGGGATTTATATAAGAAACAATGGGGACTAAAATTCCCATTTCAAATGGTGTGGTGTGATTCCACCATTTTATTGATAAATATTTTTTATTTTCATTTAGGTAGGTAGGGTGGAAATAGATATAGTTAAAGGACTATATTATGGTGGTTGTTGGTTGGATTCAAGGTTCTAAGTTGAAATGAACATTTCTATAGATGTTATACCATGTTGAAGGTCAATTTTTTATACCAATAAAAAAAATCACAAAATTAAGAGTGATTTTTTTCATTTTAATGGCCATGAACATAGGATCACATTTGACCAAACCCATATATGTTATGGTGAGCCTCTCACTACACTATGGTAGAGTCCCTTGAGTTTTATTATAAATTTCAAGTGTCTTCTCTCCTCATTTTGGTTCTCTCTACCTTCCTCAAAACTTATCCAACTCCCATATCTCTTTGGGTAATTTTTGCTGATTCCATGAGGATCAAAGTATTTCTCATTATATTGGAAATACCTTTCGATTTTAGGTGCATCCAATACAAAAAAAATTAAAAATTAAAAATAAATATAATGACATATAATATATATTGTTAAAATGAGTAATTCCAACAAATATTTTGCTTTTTGGGTAGTAATTTTATGCACCAAAAATGTTTTTTATTAAAATCTATATTTATTGATATTAATTAATCAATACCAACACATCTTTTACAAATATCAAAATTCATTGATTTACCTTATTAGTACATAAAACTTGTTTAATAAAAAAATAAATCTATTGGAATAAATAATTATTACCAATAAATATTTTACCATTATAAATATATGTTGTATTATATTATTCAATAAAAAAATTATCAATAATTAAATATTTATTTTTAAATTATTTTATATTAACACAAAATGTTTAAATTTGGGATTATATATTTTTAATTGAATATGGGATTATTAACACATCATTTATAAATAATTTTTTCAAGAATATTTGATTATATATTTGTTTCACGAATAATTTTTAATTATTTAATATTGAAAGTATATTTTCTATTCATTTAAAAAGATATGATCTTATATATCAAAATAAAATAATAATATAAATGTGAAAAAAATATTCAATTATTATATTTTCATAATATATAATGCTTTATTATATTTATGAATTATAACATGCCAAGTATAAAAATAAGGCACCCCAATTTCATCCATAAAAAAATACCCCCAGCCTCAATTTGATACTTAGGAACCCTTAAAAATTTGAGTGGGTATTTGGTTCATCAACTCACTATTCATCACATAACTCATATGATATATTTCCATTCATCACCACCAATTCATCACAACGTTTTCAATTCATCACAAATCATCACTACATATATTTTGATTCATTAGTAGACCCTTTTGTTTGTTTTACACAATGTAATTTCAAATTATTGATGAGTCAATGATGATCTAACCCTATAAAACCCTCTTAGTTTTATTGACCCTTATCTTTAACATCCTTCACAATGATAACATCTTTCATCCAAAAACTCATAGTCATGGTGACCCTCATAGAAATCCATTTTCCATAACATTCCTTTTATGTAACGGTATTTTCCTCTCAAACACTCACAACCATAAAAACCCTCATTGACAATTATATTTTCTTTTAGAAATTATCTCCTTATAATTAACCTCATAGTGATGACCTCCCTGCAATTTCAACCTCTCTAACACACAGAACATAAACCTCTATTGCAAATCGCATATCACACCTCTAGTGACATTGATTAGGACTCACTAGATTCAAGTTTCCTTTCTATTTGGAATGTATATGGATTTTGAGAATGCATAGTGATCTTGGTGTTGTGACAACTCCTGTTCATCTATGATATTCCTAATTATAAATACTCGGCCTTATACATTACATATTCTACTGTCTTTATAGTATAATTCACTTTCTTTCATTATGCAAATTTTTTAATTTTATAGTTTTAGAGAATTGGATCATAATTCTTACGTAACAAACCCATATATTACAAATCATACATTTCTACTAAATATTCATTTTTACCATAATATAAAACTTTTAAAAATAAACCCAACTTATTTTCATGAAAAATCTTCAAAATTTAAATCTTTATGACTTAATTATCCTTACTCATCCTTAATACCCTCTGAAAAAAATAAAACATGAGATGAGTACAAAAATATCAATAAGGGATGTGAAAGGAATAAAAGAAACAAATTAATCCGTGAGTAATCATGAATATTTACCCACATAAAAATAAACGTTATGATCAATATAGACATTTTCATACCCAAAAATTGACCTTCTCTGCCCAAATATTTTCATAAAACATTTCATAAGAAATCTTAAATGAAAAAAATAAAACACATAAAGGTTCTTTCAAAATCATGAATAACATAAGAACTTTTTTTCACAAAGTTATACTTTTAATCCTTATGAAGTATAATATATTTTCATTTAACTTTTGAAATCATAAGATACCCATAAAAACCCATAAAACATAGATAAATCATGTAGGTAACTTGGTGCATCATTTTCATATCACCCTTACAAATTGAATAAACTTCCTGATTACACATAGAAATAACCATTATATTTCTACATAAAATAACTATAATAGTTACACATAAAGTAATTATCATGGTTAATTATAAAATAGTCATCATGATTACACATAAGATAACCATCGCAGTTACAATTGGAATAACCATCGCAGTATATTCTCATAATCTCTTATGAGAAACCTAATTGGTCAACCTCATCCCTTTACCCAATGCATTGAAGAGCTGTAACGGGATCACCCATTATCAATTTATAACAGAACCACCCATCCTAATAAAAAATTCTCAATAACCATTACAGAATAAATAAAATCTTTCATAATAAAATTTTAATTTTCACCCATAAGAAAAAAAATTGGATATTGAATTATTCACTCCATTATAAAATCCCTTTTTTAAAATAACCAAAAAACAAAAAATAGGGTTTTTATTTGAAAAAAATTAATTATTCTGAAGGAACAAAAAAATAAATAAACATTTATGGTGGTAGGATAATTCATTGTCATCGTATATGTTAAAATAGAACATTCGTTTTTCTTTTTGTAAAGAAATTCAAAACATTCTATAAAAAGATCCCATTAAAAAATATTTCATAGAAATTAAAAATAAACATAAAATTTACTTTAAAATTCATTTATTTATATATAAAAACATTAATAATATATATTTTTAAAAACATGGACATGGAAGAAAAATATTGGCAAGGGAAACATTAAAAGAGGATTTTTAAAATAAAGTCTCTTACCTTGAGTCTGACTCATCCAGTTTGTTATTTATATTCTTAAATAATAAAATTATGTTAATTATTTAATTACTTAAGAACCTTTTAAATGTTTATTATTCTTTTTATACAACTTATTACCATGTTATATACAATTTCTTAATAATTTAAGTTCACGTCGTATATTTTGATGATATTCAGTTCATAAGTCCAAAATGAATTTGATGGGTTAACTATGGTCAGATAAGTAATTATTGCATCATATATATAATAATAATAATGTAATAATTAACATTTTTATACATAAATAATACTTTGGAAACCAGATATGAAATATTATTATGAAAAATGAACTATGTTACAATCCTGGAGACGGTAGGTCGTACGTACGCATGAGTAACTTTTCCATTTTTCAATGACCATTATGTAAAAAAGGTAAGTATCCTTATATATTTCAATAATTATAATAATATAATAAACTTAATATTGTTTCTCAAATTATACATATATATATATATTTAATCCCTCTGATGTGGTGATGAAAAACAAATCAAATCGCTTAATGGAGGTGGTAGTCCACATGTACACATGAACGACATTATCATTTTTCAATGAATGGAAAGGTAAGAGATTATATGGTATTTTATCCTTTAATAATTATTAATATGTTCTGAATATCATAATTACACATTAAATCTATCATTATAGCCATCCATGATAGGTAGTGATAGAAAACAAATTACATCGGTTCATGAGGCGGTAGTCTTCCATACACATGAATGATGAATTAATCTCCCATTTTATGAAGGTTAGAGATATATATAGATTATTACATTAACATAATAATATATATTTATATATAGGATACTATTTTTATTTTTTTAATATGGTTTAATAATATTTTAATGAGGTGGATAATGAAATAATACAAAACATGTGGTTAAAAACTATACCTCTTCTTTGGAAAGTCTCATTTTCTTAATACCTTAAGACCTATAATGTTGGTATTATAAATAAAAAATACCAATATAATTATATTATGGGTTATATTAAGGTATATTTCTAGTTATTTTATGAAAAAAAATGATTTTAATGTTTTAATTAATACAAATAAGTGGTTCCCTTTTATAAGAGAGGGGAGGGGTAATCTTCAAATTTCTTAAAATATTAAATTAATATAAATTAATTTTTATTTAAAAATTAATGATAATTGATAAAATTAGAATATGATATGATTATGAGTCAAAAAAATCTCATAAAATAAATTTTTTACAAGTTTGGATCACATTTTTACCCTTATATTTTTTACCCTTCGTTAACCCTTTTGAAAATTATAGTGATATCAACGTTTTTTACACTTAAGGGGTTAATATATGTTCTATTAATGGATTAATATCCCATAAATGGAATATTTTTTATATAATTAACCATATCCCATTACCTTTTTTGAATGAAATATTTTTAGGAATTTTAAATCATTTAATAAAATATTAGTTATTATAAAATATCATTAATGTCAATTATAGAACAATTCATTTAATTTGACTTTTAAAAATATAAGAAAATAATTTAATTTGACTAAAATGAATTAAAAACTTTCTAATATTTCATTTTTGTCTAAAATAAAATTTTAATGCAAAAACTGGCTAACAAAATATTATTTTTAGAGTTTTAAAATATTTTAATTTATTTTTTTGGTACTTGCACAAGCACTACGTTAGTATTGTCTAAGAATTTAAGTTAATTATTTATTCAATAAAAATTATAAATAAATTTCCTTGAATAAATTAAATCATTTATATTTTCAATTAATATTTATAAACGATTATATCCTTTATTTTTCCTTATTTAAAAAATTTAAATATTTTAAAATAAAGAGGATGAAATTTTTTAATTTTCTTTATATAAAATAATATAAAGGGTCAAAATATTGTTAAAATATAAAAAGAAAGGCCATAGATTTTACTTTTGGATAATTATAGATATTATATACTCATTAAATAAAACTAAGTAATATTTTAGGTCCATTTTTTGGTCTTTATCATTTTTTAACTGTAATTACCCAATTTACCATTGTAACCAAATTTACTAATATTACTATTTATAATGTCAAAAAATGAAGGGAAATTTAATAAGTTTGAAAAACATGATTAAAAATATAAAATTAAGTTTTTAATATTTAAATCATATAATTTGAATAATTTAATTTAAAATTAAACATGAAAAATGCAAAGAAAAATAATTTTTATAAAAATGTGTTTTAAACCTCAAAATATACTTATACCAAAATAAGGATTAAAGATGGTTCAAATGAAATTAATTAGATTATATCTAACTAAATAATATGTATGTTACAATGGGGTAAAATTCCAATCAAAATTTTATTTAATGAAAATAAAAGATAGCTTTAAAAAAATCTATACTTTTTACTCTTCAATGAAAAATTCAAAAAAACAAATATATATCCTAAGATAATTTTGACATGATAAATTAAAAAAATTAAATATCCTAATATAATTTTTAAATGATAAATTTAAAAAATCAAATTAAAATTATATAATTTGTAAATAAATATTTTAAATGAAATCATATAATTCTTGAAAACTCATTTTGTTTAGAAAAAAAATAATTTTCCTTTTGAATGAAAAATTAGCTAATATTTTTATAATGAATATAAATTTTTAAAATTTAATTAATTAAAACATGAAAATGATTTTTCTTAATATTACTTGGGTTGTTACACTAATGATTTTTTAGGTTTGAAAATTATTCAAAATCATATATTTTGTAAGCATATTATCATTATTTTCATACAATATTTCTAATGCTCTATTTTTTCTCTCATTGAATTTCTGTAGGTGAAATATTGTTGCAACTCATGTAATAATTGTAACTCCATTATTTAATAAATTTTTGGGGAGCATGAGTTGTTCATTCAACTCATGCTCTGAGCAGTTCCTATTATCTAAGGCTCTGTTTGGAATTTATTATTTAAATATTAAATTATTATAAATATAAATTATAAAGGCTATGAATCCTCTTTCTGAAAACAAATATTATGATGATGCTTTAAAAAAATAAATCTCATACTAGAGTCAATTTGGAAGGATATGTGCCCTCAGAGAACCATGTAATGGATTCTATAATTTAAATTTATATTAGGATTTATAATAATATGAAGAAACTTTATGTTGATTTTGATTTAGGGATTTAAAATAGTTAAAATAATGATTATACTAAAACAATAGTTCGTTAAGTATGACATGAGTCTTTGGTGAAAGATTTTAGGATTGACTCTACTCAAAATTCTTCAAATATGGATGAGTTTGGTCCTTTTGAGTCATTGTTGAATTTTGATAATGTTGTGAACAACAAGTTGTTATCAGAGTTCATAGATAATCTTTTTATCAATATTAATAATATTATTAAAATTTTAAATATTTTCATTATCTAGGAGAGTTGAGGTCTTATCACATTCATAATAAAAGTGTGTAGGAACTCTATCATTAGACGATTTCACTTCCAAAATAAGATGGCCTCTATGAAATTGTATGTTTTAAAACGAATATTAATTTATATTTCGGGATTCAGTGATCAGAGGATGACATCTCCTAGTAATTTATGCTTTAATTTAAATTTCATTTTTCTGAACTCAAATGAAATATTTGGAATGTTCTATAAAGACCTGAAATTTCCATGTAGTTTTTTTTAATTAAATGGGAATTTTCTGAGTCTGTGAAAATTGGCAGCACTTGATTCTGAGGCCCAGAGTACATGGAATGAGTTTTTGAACTTTTTTAGGCACATTCACTAAACGTATGAGTGGGTTTTTTATAAATTTTGAACCGGTGCTCGGAATTGAAACTTGATGACAACGTTGAACTCAAAGTGCTGGTTTTCGCTTAAGGAGACTTTCACCTTGATGGTAGTTGGTCAAGGGTGAAAGATATTTTTTTGGGTTTTTTTGGAAATAATAAAATAAAATAAACACACATTTTATTTTATTTTTTTGTAACCACCCTCTTGTGGATATTGTGGAGGTGGGGACTACAAGAGGTTTATTCTCCAAATTGAATGCTCAGTGGTGGGGACCACCCGAGCTAGTAAAACCTCCCATGAGGGGTTATGGTACTGGGGACCACCAGAGGATTGAAACCCTCAAACTTTTAACTAAATATGGGGGTGCCTCTTCAACTCCTCCAACATTTATTATGCCAAATCTCCCCCTTTAATTACTTAAGCCATCTCAGTTAATTAAATGTTCCAATTGGAAATTATGCCAACATATTTTATTATATTGGATATCTCTTATTTTTGGTGGGTTGGGGGAAATTAATCATTTGAAAAGGAAGGAGCCTCGGGAGAAAAGCTCACTACAAAGAACGCCAACGAAGAACGCTGACTTCGACTCCATCTTCTTCCACGGGACATTCGTAGATGAGGAGTGTATTCAATGTCAATGAACTAACAATCGAGGAAAATGATGATGACACTAATGTCTGTCTTTTCCAAATGATTCATCTTCTTCCTCATGACCTTGTCGATGTCATCAAGTGAATGAGGTAGGGGTTTATTTCTATATGATTATCACTTCCCATGTACTCCCCTTCTATATTCTTTTGTGGGTTGGGAACTATCATTCTGGGGGGATAGGAATTGACATTCATTGTTCCTGTTCTGGATGATCCACTTTCTACCACTCTAACGCGGAGGTTTCAGGCCAAACAAACATGGCCCTACCCCCTCTGTAATTCTTCTTGAATGGTGTACCCTGTGTTTTGGAAGAAGAAGACCTTGGTGATGACAATCGGAGTGGGATTTTTGACATCGAGGAGGCACGAGAACGGCGGTCGGCGACACCATCAGCCGCGAATAAGGAAATGGCACAACGGTGCTGCCCCATGGCCTAAACCGTTGGGAGGCCTCCGCGCCCCATGGTCGAACCACCACCCCGCAGTCGATCCACCATCCGCAGCCGAACCCCACAGCTGAGCCGCACCGCCGAGGCCCTCCGCGTCGCCCAAAAGCCTCATCGCGCCGCCCAGTGGCCACGACGCACCACCCACGACCGAGCCACTCTGACCGAGCCACCCCATAGCCTCTTCCCTCCTAGATGAGCTGCCCCGAATGAGCCGCCCTGTGACCTCGCGTCATCTGTGGCCGAACCCCCACAGCCCCACGTGGCCTACTGGACCGCCAGCATACCGGGCCACCTAGTACGGGTCAGGTCGGACCCAGTGGGTCAGGCCGAACCCAACGGGTCGGGCCGCACTGTGGGCCAGGCTAGAACCATCGGGTCGGTCCGGGTCGACCTGACCCGGGTCGGCCCCGGCCGGGTCGGTCCGACCAGGTCACAACAGACCCGGGCCCACTACGACCGAATTACGCCCTTCAGCCAAAACTTTGACACAGGACGTCTATTTGACGAACTGTCAGCGACATTGGAAATCTTGGAGAGAGACAGTTCCTTTAAGTATACCCCACTGCAGTTTTGGATTAAGATCGGGAATGGCCCGGTTGGATCGAGCATGAATCCAACAGAGCCCCCGGGACTAAAAGTCTAATAACTCATAGACCAGGTATCTGATTGATGTGTCGTCTCTTTCATTGAGACCCCTATGATGTGACATACCTTTGAGATGATTCTTCATGGGACTTCATGGTAGTTAGAGTATTGACCAGTAGTTTGTGGAGCAGTTCCTCCTAGAGACGAGTGAGCATAGTGCGGGAACCGAATAGCTGGTTAAGACTTGACGACTGCTAAACTTTTTGACTCAGAGTGACTTGAAATGCCCAGTGGGGACTACCTCTGTGTGACGTGGCAGACCCGCGATGGGGAGCGCCTCTATGTGACACGGCAGACCCATAGTACTCGACAGGAGGAGCACCTTAGCAGGCCATGATGGGGAGCACCTCTGTGTGAGGCAGCAGACACACGGTACTCCATAGGAGGAGTGCCTCAGCAAGTCATGAGGGGGAGTGCCTCTGTGTGAAGTGGAAGACCCATGGTGGGGAGCGCCTCTATGTGACGTGGAAGACCCACGTTACTCAACAAGATGAGTACCTCAGCAGTCCAAGGATAGTGGGAAGCACCTCTATGTGATGTGGTAGGCCCACTATACTCGATATAGGAGGGGTTCTCTAATATCTGAGTTGTTCGATGATGTGACTGGGGATGTTAATTTTTACTCCCCCTTGAATAAATCCTGGTGTCAGTTAAGTCAGTACCTATGTTTTTTCCTCATGATTGATATGGATTACTTGAAAACTCAGGTATATGTATGGGCATATACCTATGTAGGGTTATATGTTGATTTCATACTTTTTGGTTTATCCTTGATGGATTTTGAGAGACCTTGAGGGTGTCAGGGTCCCAACTAAGTATCGTTATACTCACCCATGAATGGGATACGCCCACACTTAATTGTGTTTGGTGCAGACAACACAATGCATTGACTAGGGACCACTACTGGAAATAGACTCTTTACGAACAATTTGTTCCCAACGGTTCAGAAAACCCATTGGGAAAAAGAACTTATGCCAATGTTTTTCTATAACCGTTGGAATAATCTGTATAATGTTGGGTTTTTGCCAACTATTTTTAAATAATTGTGAAAGAAAACTTTACCCATGGTTTTTATTAACCATTGGGAACAATTATACCCAATTTAGGGCTCCATCCCTCATGACATTTCATCACGCGCACTCATCCCCTCCCCGACCTCGACCTCCTCCCAGCCTCCGCCTCCACCTCTGCCTCCCGGCCCCCCTCCCTCTCCTCCAGTGATGTTCCCCTTCCCCTCTCGGCTCCTTCTCTGATGATAAAGTCCCTCTCCCCTCTCAGCTCCCGGAGACATTCCCCCTCCCCTCTTGTCTCCCTCTCTTGGCGACATCTGAGCTCATTCTCCTCCTCTGTCGTCCCCCGACCCCCTCTCCAGTCGCGCGCAAGACCCTCCATGACTGAACACCACGTGGTACATCCCCCTCTCTCAGCTCCCTCTCCTCTCGCCTAGGCAATAATATTGTTGGGGCCGACCCCTGCCCCCCAATAGTGGTAAATATTTTCCAATATCTTGGTTTCTGTGTTTGTGGATATTTAGTTGATGATTTTCTTATGGTTTAGTTTTAATCCTAATTTTCCATTTTTGGATTTGTTTGTATATTCGGGATGGTCAAAAAATTTCATCTATTAATTATTCACAGGTCTAGCTCAACCATGTTATTTTTATGTTCATTCAAATGTGAAACTAATGGTTTAGTTGATCCCATGATGCTTGTAATTGAAATAGTTGGATTGTGGATACTACATGTGATGAGATGTATAGGAGTAGGGGAATCTATTGGGCTGTAAATGGTGAAAATGTCTTTTTAAGTTCAGTAGGCATTTGGAAATGTGCAAACATTTTGTTCAAAAATCAACATAATGATCTGAGTGTCCTATTTTTAGTAGTCTATTGGTTATAAAAAATGAATATTTTAGTATTTTGGTTATATTTTATAGATTATAAGTCCAAAGGTGTGGAAAACTAATCATTGTCACTCATTAAAGGGTATAAGTATGAAATGAGACAGTTTGGTGTCGTGGGAGAGGGGGGTGAAATGCCAAGGACTTCAACCCAATTGCAGACATAAATGGAAAGGGGTCAGTTGTGACATATGGTGTTATACAAATTGCAGAATAGGTATATAATAAGGCACGGTACATATCAATAGTTTGGGCCGAGTCCCGGTCCAAGTCTTTTAAAAAAATGTAAAATGTAAAAAATAACATAAAATAACAATAATAAATCTAGTAAACTTATAATTCATCAAACTAAAATAAGACTAAATGAAATTATCAATTGGGGTGGTCCAGGCTTGGTTTGGGCTTGGGTTTGGTCTGGTTTTGTTGGGTCTTCACTAGTTTGAGTCCTACCCTAAACACTACTTGGGATGGGCCCGTTGTAAGATATATGTCTCACAGACTTTCCAAGTCCACGCCAAGCATCGGGCCATTTTTAAACCCCTATTGATTTTAACAACTAAGTTGTTATGTTGTTGTTTTTTACATTCAAGTGTATTTTTGGACTCTAAACATTGCGTTATTACATTCATGTTAATTTAAATATAAATTTTACTTAAATAAATGTTGTGATGTTACAATTTTTCCAATCCCCAACAGAACAACCATTTTTTCTGCAATTATTTTACATTATAACCACTCAACAGGCTAGTAAGATGGGGTGTTGAGAGTGATAATGCTTGGATTGATATATGTATTAATTTTTTTTGAATTAATTATAGACCTAGTTCACAATTGACTGGGGAATGGTGGATGCTAGTAGGAGATCTATTTAAGACACAAGGGAAATCTATGCCGAATTTCATTTTATGATGCATCAGTTGTTATTCACCTTAGTAGTCAATCTCGGATTTCAGTGCAACACAACAGGGTTCTAGCAGGGTTATATGCATAATCATTAACTAAACTAATGTATAATAGGTGCATATTCAATGGCTAAGTGTACTAGTATGGTGTTTCCAACAACGTGATATATAAAGAACATAATGAAAAATAAAGAGATTATTAAATGGAACTATTTCCCCCTTTCTTGCAGGTACATTATTTGACCCATGGGGCAGTGTTGTTCTTATATATTGGGCGGTGACATGTATAGTCATAGGATACAGGTATGTTTTTGTTTAGTTTTTATTTTATTTTCTTTATTTCAATGGCCACTTAGGTATTTTACTTCTTTATATGGACGGAGGGTAGTGATTCTATCCTGACTAGTTGATTTAGATCACTTGTATATTGTAATACCATGAGGTGTGAGTGTGAGGAAACATTGGAAGATAAAGGATCCTTGGGGTCTTCCATGAGATGTAATTTTTTTTCTAAAACATTGTGTGGTAACATTTTTGGAGTATGTTGGAGTCATGAAATAACCCCAAGTGTCTCCCTAAGATAACATAAATAACCCCAAGTGTCTCCAAGTGTCTCCATACATCGTATCATCCTTGCATGGGTTGGCCACTCACCCAATCCTATCAAACCTATTCTAGTATATCCTCTCTGTCACATAGTCTAGACTCATCTCTTGAGGATTATCCCATGCCTCGATGCACATCTCTTCATCCAACTAGACAAAGAGGATTATTCACATTATGATTGTCCTAGTCACAAAAGCACACCATATTGAACCCATCTACATTATATTCTTAATAATCCGGTCAAGAACTTCATCAAAATCATGTATTATAACCAAGCCCCACTAACTAGGTTCTGTCCTAAGCTAAATCACACTGGGACTCTTGGTATTATAGTGCCAATCTGTCTGACAATACCCAATACCCACACTAGCATATCATCCTTCATCTCGTTAGTTGAAATCTTGAATCATTAAATGGATTAAAACCATTCATAATACATTTTATATACTCAGAGAGACCATCCCACTCTAAGAACCTACCAATATTCCAATCCATCCTCATAAGTATTTCCTCATCAAATGCTATATGTACAATTGCCACACCTATCACTACAAGGCCCAATCCTTTTAGGAATATTTTACTTGATCTAAATCCTCATCATTAGTGACATCAATCACATTAAAGCGCATAAATTTCAAATGAACCCTACATTACAAGAATTATTCATGTGGATAGGCCCCAAAGCAACAGGCTAAGAACTAAAACCATACATAAATATCCAAATACATGCATCATTTTTAAATAAATATATCAAGTGTAAACATAAAAGCCAAGAATAATAAGACCTCAGCCCTTGTATTGAACAAAACCAAACTAAGTTGAAACTCATGCCAAATTGATTATATAACATTAATAGGAAGAGTAATTGTTAATTAATAGGAATGTACTATTTGATAGTATCATTTTAAAACATTGATATGTTTCCCCTTTGCTTGCAGGAACATGATTTGACCCATGGGGCGCTGTGGTACTTATATGTTGGGTGGTGATAGGTATAGTCACAGGAGACAGGTATGTTTTAGTTTAGTTTTATTTTATTTTATTTATCACATTGGTCACTTAGATATATGACTGCTTTCTATGGACAGAGGGTAGTTATATTCAATGAAGGGTGCCAGAAGGAGTTCAGGTTGATTCAGTCCACCGGCTTTGATCCGAGGTAATTTTTTATGGTTACTACTTGTATCGCACCTCATGTATTTTGGGCTTTAGTGTTTTTGACTCCATATTATGTTTTTGGTAGGGAATTGGATCGTTTTGTATTGGTTCGGGTGGATTTGTTTCTCCACTGCCAATCTAGGTAAGTCTTTAATGCCATTGGTTGGTTTCTCACTGGTTATGTAGCATCCTTCATGTGTTTTAATTTTCTTAATATCCTTTTTGTAGTGCGTTGATCCCTTCTCATTGGTTTTGAGTCTCTAAGTCAAGGTAGAATCGTCCTTCATGTGTTTCAGGAGTCTATTTTTTATAACATAAGATTGGTTTCTATAATGTGAAGGCCAACTATATAGGATTTATTTGGAATCCTGGCCGGAAGATGCTTCCCCATGGATGTCACTGGACCAGGCCAACATGCTGCGGTCTCGCTGCAGTCACGTCGCAGTCACGCCGCGGTCACGCCGCAGTCATGCCGTGGTCATTCCGCGGTCACGTCGTGGTCATGCCACGGTCACGCCGCGGTCACTCCGCGGTAATGCCGTGATTTTTCCCTGCTCCAGGATGACACCATGCAGCGGTTCGCAGTCCTATCAGGATTTGATGTATGATACCTAGATAAAGTTTTAGATACATTACCCATCCATAGTTAATGGGGAGGGAGGCGACAGCTAAAATATTGTCATGCTTCCTTCCGCTCCCTTCACTCCTGGCTGGAAGATGCTGCCCCACAGATGTCACTGGACTAGGAAAACATGTTGCAGTCACACCGTGGTCATGCTGCGGTCTCGCCGTGATCTCATCGCGGATAGGTCACGGTCACACCATGGTCACGTCGCAGTCACGCCGTATTTTGGCCCTACTCCAGGACGACACCCCACGGCGGTTCGTTGTCCAGTTGGAATTTTATGTACGATACCGAGATAGAGTTTTAGATACATTACCCATCTATAGTTAATGGGGAGGGTGGAGATGACTGGAATGTTTCCCTGCTTCCTCCTGCTCCCTTCACTCCTAGCCGGAAGATGTTGCCCCATGGATGTCATTGGACCGGGCCAAAACGCCGTGGTCTCACCGCGGTCACGCCACGGTAATGTCGTGATTTGCCCTTGCTCCAGGACGACACCTCGCGGTAGTTCAAAGTCCTATTGGAATTTGATGTATGATACCTAGATAGAGTTTTAGATACATTACCCATCCATAGTTAATGGGGAGGTAGGTGATGACCGAAATGTTCCCCCACTTCCTCCCGCTCCCTTCTCTCCTGGCCGGAAGATGCTGCCCTACGGATGTCGCTGGACTAGGCCAACACACCGCGGTCACGCTGTGGTCATGCCGCTGTCATGCCGCAGTCACACGGTGGTCATGCCGCTGTCACGCCACAGTCACGTCATGATTTGTCCCTACTCCAGGATGACACCCCGCGGTGGTTAACAGTCCTTTCGGAATTCAATATATGATACCTAGGTAGAGTTTTAGATACATTACTCACCCATAGTTAATGGAAAGGGAGGAAATGGATAGAATGTTGCCCCACCTCCTCCCTCTCCCTTCGCTCCTGGCCAAGAGAGGCTCCCCACGAATTTTGCTGGACCATGCCTCAATCCGGGGCACGGTGTGGCCAGTATCACTCCAAGTGTATGTCTTTTGTTTAAAATGGACATCATCTTAAGTGAAAACAACAACTTAAATATGGAAAACCAACCAAACGCTTTCAAAGTCTATTGAAACATTAGGAAAAAGATCCATGGGTCATATGTGACATGTAGGAGTCAACCTTTCTTCAATCCGAAGTGCGGTATGGCCGGCACCACTCATAGTGTCTCTCTTTTGTTTAAAATGAACATCATTTTAAGTGAAAACAACAACTACCATAAATAAAACCTACCAAATGCATCTGGATTCTATTGAAAATTTAGGACAACGATCCATGATTCATATGTGACATGTAAAGGTCAACTCCGCCTCAATCTGAGCCATGGTGTGGCTGACACCACTCAAATTGTGTCTCATTTGTTTAAAATGGACATCATTTTAAGTGAAAACAACAACTGACATACCGAAAAATTACCAAATCCATTAGGATTTTATTGATACTTTAGAAAGATGATCCATGAGTCATATTTGACATGTATGAGTCAAGCTCGCCTCAATCCAAGGCATGGTGCAGCTGGTATCACTGTAACTATCTCTCTTTTTTTTAAAATGGACATCATTTTATGTAAAAAAACTGGCGTATGGAAAACCAACCAAACGTATTCGTATTGTGTTGATACTTTATCACAAAGATCCATTGGTTGTATGTGACGTGTACGAGTCAACCCCACCTCAATCCGAGGTGCGATGTGGCTAACACCACTCAAAGTGTCTCACCTTTCTTTGAAGTGGAAAACATTTTAAGTTAAAATAACAAATGGTATACGGAAAACTGACCAAACACATTCAGATTCTGTTGATACTTTATGAAAACGATTCATGAGTCATCTATGATGTGTAGGAGTCAACGCCACCTCAATCTGGGGCATGGTGTGGCCGGTATCACTCCATGTGTATGTATTTTGTTTAAAATGGACATCACTTTAAGTGAAAACAACAACTGACATACGAAAAACTGACCAAACGCATTCATATTCTGTTGAAACTTTAGGAAAACAATCCATGGGTCATATGTGATGTGTATGAGTCAACAATACCTCAATACAAAGCATGGTGTGGTCTGTACCACTGAAAGTATCTCTCTTTTTTTTAAAATGAACATCATTTTAAATGAAAACAACAACTTCCATACGAAAAACTGAACAAACACATTCGGATTCTATTGAAAATTTAGGACAACGATCCATGGGTCATATCTGACGCATAAAAGTCAACCCCTCTTCAATCTGAGGTGTATTTTGGCCGATACCACTCCAAGTGTCTCTCTTTTATTTAAAATGGACAACAATTTAAGTTAAAACAACAATTGGCCTACAGAAAACTGACCAAATGCCTTCAGATTATGTTGAAACTTTAGTAAAACGGTCCATGGGTCATATGTGACGTGTAGGAGTCAACCCCACCACAATATGAGGCGCGGTGTGGAAGGTATCACTCTAAATATCTCTCTTTTGTTTAAAATGGATATCATTTTAAGTAAAAAAAACTAGCATATGGAAAACTGACCAAACGTATTTGTATTGTGTTGATACTTTAGAAAAATGATCCATGGGTTGTATCTGAGGTGTATAAGTCAACCTATTCTCAATATGAGGTGCACTATGGCCGACACCACTCAAAGTGTATTACCTTTATTTTAAATGGAAAAAATTTTAAGTGAAAACAACAACTTGCATATGGAAAACTGACCAAACGCATTCAGATTCTACTGATACTTTATTAAAACGATTCATGGGTCATCTGTGATGTGTAAGAGTTAACCCCGGCTCAATCTGTGGCATGGTGTGGCTGGTACAACTCCATGTGTATGTCTTTTGTTTAAAATGGACATCATTTTATGTGAAAACAACAACTGACATACCGAAAATCGACCAAACGCATTCGTATTATGTTGAAACTTTAATAAAATGATCCATGGGTCATATGTGATGTGTACGAGTCAATCTCACCACAATCAAAATCGTGGTATGCCCGGAACCACTCAAAGTGTCTCTCTTTTGTTTAAAATGAACATCATTTTAATTAAAAACAACAAATGACAGACGGAAAACTAACCAAATGCCTTCGGATTCTGTTGAAAATTTAGGAAAATGATCCATGGGTCATATGTGACATGTACGAGTTATCCCTGCTTTAGTCTGAGGTGCGGTGTGGCTGATACCACTAAAAGTGTCTCTCTTTTGTTTAAAATGGACAACATTTTAAGTGAAAACAACAACTGACATACGAAAAACTAACCAAACGCATTCAGATTCTGTTGAAACTTTAGGAAAATGATAAATGGGTTATATGTGATGTGCATGAGTCAACCCCATCTCAATCTGAGGGACATTTCGGCCGGTATCACTCTAACTGTCTCTCTTTTTTTTAAAATGGACATCATTTTAAGTAAAAACAACTGGCATACGGAAAATTTACCAAACATATTTGGATTGTGTTGATACATTAGAAAAACAATACATGGGTCATATGTGACGTGTAAAAGTCAACCCCACATCAATCTGAGGTGCGATGTGGCCGAAACCACTCAAAGTGTCTCACCTTTCTTTGAAATGGAAAACTTTTTAAGTGAAAACAACAACTTTCATACGGAAAATCGACCAAACGCATTCAGATTCTATTGATAGTTTATGAAAACGATTCATGAGTCATATGTGACGTGTAGAAGTCAACACTCACTCAATCTGGTGAACGGTGTGGCCAGTATCACTCCAAGTGTATGTCTTTTGTATAAAATGGACATCACTTTAAGTGAAAACAACAACTGACATACTGAAATCCGATTAAACGCATTCATATTCTATGAAACTTTAGGAAAACGATACATGGGTCATATGTGACGTGTATAAGTCAACCATTCCTCAATCCAAAGTGAAGTGTGGCCAACACCACTCAAAGTGTCTCTCTTTTGTTTAAAATGAACATCATTTTATGTGAAAACAACAAATGACAAACGGAAAACTGAACAAATGCATTCAGATTCTATTGAAAATATAGGACAATGATCCATGGGTCATATGTGACATGCAATAGTCAATCCTACCTCAATCTGAGGCATGGTGTGGTCAAAACCACTCGAAGTATCTCTCTTTTGTTTAAAATGGACAACATTTTAAGTGAAAACAAAAACTGACAAATGGAAAACCAACAAAATGCATTTAGATTCTGTTGAAACATTAGGAAAATGATCCATGGGACATATGAGATGTGTAAGAGTCAACCCCCCCTCAATCTAAGGTGCAGTGTGTCCTATATCACTCTAATTGTCTCTCTTTTGTTTATAATGGACATCATTTTAAATAAAAACCACTGGCATACAGAAAACTAACCAAACGTATTTGGATTCTGTTGATACATTATCACAACGATCCATGGGTCATACATGAGGTGTAAGAGTCAACCCCACCTCAATATAAGGCATGGTGTGGCCGAAACCACTCAAAGTGTCTCACCATTATTTGAAATGGAAAACATTTTAAGTGAAAATAACAACTGGCATACGGAAAACCAACCAAACACTTTCATATTCTATTGATACTTTATGAAAACGATTCATGAGTCATCTGTGATGTGTACGAGTCAACCCTACATGAATCTATGGCACGGTGTTGCCGGTATCATTCCAAGTGTATGTCTTTTTTTTAAAATGGACATCCATTTAAGTAAAAACAACAGATATATGGAAAACCGAGCAAATGTATTCAGAATTCTGTATGCAACATAATTCATTTTGTATGTGTTATTGATCATTTTTTTCAAAGGCGCACTGAGGCATGCGCCTTGGAAAGGGGTGTGGCGAGGCGAGGCCGCAGCGCCTCGCCACCTACAAGGTGAGGCGACTTCGCTGAGGCGCGCTAATGGTGTGCGCCTCACCCTCTATTCCTTGAGGCGCTCAGGCGCCATGTACTGTAAAGGTGCACCTCACTCTCATCTTCCTTGTTGGGAGGCGACAGTGCTGGCAGGCAGAGAAGTAGATGATGTCGGCGACGACTAGGGTTTTGAGTGTGTGGCAGATGAATCGATGTAGCATAGATCGGGGTAGGATGCGGAAAGGCGGGAAAGGCAGAGATCGGGGTAGGAGGCGGAAGTCACAGTGCACCATGATGGAAATCAGGGCAGTCCTAATTTCAATTAAATAGAATATTTAATATATTAATAAAAAACTCAGCAGGCTGATTTTTTTTTTGCAAGGAAAAACATAGCAGACTATAAAAACATTGTTGCGACATCACTCACAGCAGAACCTCTTAAAAAATATCAGTATGTATTTTAATTTGAATTTTTTTATTAAATTTAAGTTTTTAAAAATTTAAAATATTGTTCAAAACTATATATAATTAATTATGGGCGCAAGCGCCTTAGTTTCGCCTCGCGCCATGCCTCGCACCGCGTGCCTTTGACAATATTATCTTTTTCTGATTCAGTTCCTCTTGGATCTCAGTGAACTTCATGGGAATGTCTTACGGTTTCTTCAAGTATACCCGAGGCATCATACAAGGTGACCCTATCTCGCCATCGCTGTTCATCATCATTCAGGATGTTTTGAGCTGGCTCATCCAGAGGAGTATCAATAATGGAGGCATTCTATCATATCGTCATCGATCAAGGGCCCCAACAATTTCCCACCTTATGTTTGATGATTATACCAGCTTATTCTTGAATGGAAAGAGCAGATCAATAGGAAGTCTGAACGGAGTGCTGGAGAAATACTGTTGTTGGAGTGGGCAGTCCATTAACAAGGGGAAAAGTGATTTCTTTATCTCACACAAGTGCTCCATCGAGAGAGTGAAAACTGTTAGTATTCTGCTTAGAATCCAAATGGGCAAGTTTCCTATGGTCTATATAGGTGCGCCTGTCTCGCCTTGGAGACTTCGGATTCGGGAATTCGATGCACTCTGTACCAGGGTTTCAGATAGGGTGTTTAACTGGAAAAATAAATTCTTATCCTTTGGCGGATGCATTTCCCTAGTGAACAGCGTTCTGGTGGCCTCTCCGATTCATGGTCTATCCTCTATCAAAGTTCCCAAGGGCGTTATTAAATCTATTTATAGGATACTTGCTAATTTCATCTGGGATCTGTTATCGGAGAGAAAGAAACACCGGTTATCCTCGGGTAAAATGGCATGGAATGTGAATGAAGGAGGCATCGAGGTGCGCAACCTAGTGTATACCCTTTATTATATGCATGTGAGTCTTGCATGGAGTGTCTTGGAACAACATACCCTATGGGGGACTACCATGCATGCGTACGTGACGTGCCTTAGCGCACCAGGGGATGGGAATCGTTCTTCCCTTTGGTCGGTGATAGGCCCTATTGTTGATATCATTCGTCCCTTTTCGAGATGGGTGGTGGGTAAGGGAGAGATATCCTTCTAGAATCATGATTGGTGTGGCATAGTGCTGGGTTTCCCTGGATACCCGGCTACGAATATTTTGATCAAGGAGGCCAGCCTCCTTCCTAGCTTCACTGAATCGGTTTTGGATAATGAACAACAGCAGTGTTTTCAACACATTGATCTTAATGAAGAGGAGCACAAGTGTGTGTTCGCAGCCTCCTCCTCAGGCCTATTATCGTTGAAGGATTTCTTCCGCATTGGTAATGGACAGGAGAAGAATGAGGGCTGGGATGAGCTTCTATCGGTGAAAAACATCCCCACCAAGATCAACTTCCTCACCTAGAGGATTTGTAAAAAAGGCCTCCTGATGGATGAAAATATATGTAGGTGTGGTATCCCCCTTGCGTCAAGGTGTGTATGATGTAGTGTTCATAGTAAAGAGAGCATTGGCCATCTGTTCTTCGATAGTGACTGGGAATGCGAGGTCTAGAAAATCCTAGGGGACTTCTCTGTGTTCCTTACCTCAGAAAGTTATGTCCCTACATTTCTTGATATATGGTTCCAAGGTTATGAGAGAAGTGGTCCGGAGAGGGTGTCCCATGTACTAGTGTTGCATGTGGGGTGTTGGACCATTTAGAGGGATCAGAATAAATCGAAGCACGAGGGGGTGGGGGTTTCGGATCATGCCATTATTGTTTGGGCGAACAATATGCTATTGGATCTGAACAGAGCTGTGAGGACATGGAAGGCAGATCCTATGTTTCGTCGGCTCTAAAAGGGCTCCAATATGGACATGGCACCTAGAAGCAGGGAAGGAAATTGGGTTCAATGGAATCCTCCTTCAGTGGGTTTGAAACTTAATACAGATGGCTCCTGCATGCAAGGGAACCTGCATGGAGGAGTAGTAGTACGTGACCACAATGGTTTGGTTTACCTCACTTTCTTGGCTAGACTAGGCTAGGGGTCTTCTTTGCAAGCAGAGGCGAAGGCAATTCTCACCGAGCTCAACCTCTACAAGTAAAAGGGTCTCGCAATCTCTGAAATCAATACAGACTCCATTATTGTGCACAACTCCTTGAAAGGGTACACCGAGTCTCCTTGGTCGATTAAATATTTCATCAGAAATTGTAGAAGTATGATTAATACTAGAGATAGTATCCTTTACAACTGGAGATAAGGGAATAATTTTGTGGATCACTTGGCCGCGGTGGACATCAATAGCACGAAGGAGGTGTTTCTTCACAGTGCAAGGAGTATCCAACCCAAGGGGATTGACTGTATCAAAGGGGATTCACTGGGTATTAATCACTTCAGACCACCTTAGGCCATCATGGCTAAGGTGGGGTGGGGTCTTCCCCTGGGGCCTCTTCTGTGTTTCTTGTTTTTCTCCTTCCCTTCTATTTTTTTCCTTTGTACTTTTCCCCTATTTCAATAAAAAATTACATGATGATGATGATGAGAATTCAATTATGAATTTTTTATTACATAGTGTAATTTGGTTCATATACAAGATTATAATTGTGGTACATTCCATGGTTATAAGAGTCTTCTATTTTTATTTTCTTTTTTGTGCTATAACAGGTGTTTGTTGCTGTTAAGAGTGTATTTTGGTGTATTTAGTTGAGTGTGAAGTGGTTTTGTTGGTGTATGTAGTTGAGTGTGCAGGTGTTTTTGTTGGTGTTGAGTGTAGCAGGTGGTTTTTTTGTCTATGCAAGTGTTTGTTCTGTATTCCATGGTTTTTTTGAGTGTGCAGGAGTGGTCTTTGTTCTGTATTTCATGGTTTTGTATTCCATGGTTTTGATGAGTGTGCATGAGTGGAGGAGATTCTGGGTGGCAGGTCTGCTAAATTCTGGTATAACACTATATGAACGGTTTAATAAATCTGTTGGTATAGAGCTAATACAAGAAAATGAGTATTGCCAACGGTTTTCAAACCATTGGGAATACTCTTATTTCACACCGCCAGTAGCCAGTATTTCCAACGGTTTTTAAACCATTGGGAATACTCCTATTTCACACCGCCAGTAGCCAGTATTGCCAATGGTTTTTAAACCATTGGGAATAATCCTATTTCACATAGTATTTCCAATAGTTTTCAAACTGTTGGGAGTACTTTTATATACCAACGGTTCAAATAACTGTTGAGAAACTCTAGGATTACACTACCTTTCCCAATGGTTGTACTAAAACCGTTGGTAATGGTCTATCCCAACACCTTACTTGCCAACAGTTTTCCAAACCATTGGTATATAGTATACCAATGGTTTGGTATCCTTTACCAACGGTTTGAAACTGTTGGTAATGCCTTAGTTTCCAGTAGTGGAAGAAAGTACCAGTACTGGACGGTACCTAGAGCTGGACCTTACGATGAGTCAGTACCCAGAGAAGTAAGATAGACGTGGAGTGCTGAGGAGGAAATCTATACCTACCCTTCAGGTAGGAACCTCTAAGGATGATCTAGTGGCTATCCATTCTCTTTCTTAAGTTGTATTGTATTTCAGTTGTACTAGTATCATTACAGTGGGGATTGTATTCCAGCCCCTTTTACTTTGATCACTCTCTTTGTTATATAATTTTCTAGTGTTCGTATCTTGTTATGTGCTTGGTTACGTGAGTTTATAGGTTATAAAGACAATACCTTCCCAGTTATTGGGAATTACGCCTTCGTTGCGAGTAGCCAGCCCCTGGCCTATGGAATATGGGCTTGGGGTAGTCACGACACGGGCCCTGGGGGACAGGTCGTGACAAATTGGTATAAGAGGAGTCAGTTTTACAGAAGAACTTGGACTCTAATCTTTTCTTTGCAGCAATAGTGTTAAGTGTAATGAGTGCGGATTTCAGTTCAGGGAGTCCAGTGTTAGTGCGGTGACTGACGTATCCATACACCCGGACCTTGACTTCGGATTCCCGACTGAGTGCATGAAAACACTGATTGTGTGTGTGTTTTCAAGAGTTTTATTTGTGACCTATTTGAGTCATCTCAACAAGTATAACTTATTGATCGTGGTGCACCTATTTCTTTTTATGATGCCTCCATGCAGACAGCTAGCTGGGGTTCTGAGATTTGTATGCACTGATAGCCAACCAAGCGACAAGTCCTCGGTGCAGGGCCCTTTTTTAGTAGAGGCACCAGCGGAGGCACCAGTGGTACCATTCCCCATTGGGACACCAATTCCACCAGCCCCAGCAGTAGATGGTGCATGTCGTATGAGCACATTTCATGAGTTACAGCGCTAGAGGCCACCCAGGTTCAGGGGAGAGATAGACCCACAGGCAGCTGAGGATTAGCTGGAGGCTGTAGTGAGAGTCTTTCGACTAGTTGGGACAACAGCAGATCTCATGGTGATCCTTGCCGCCAGCCTTCTACAAGCAGCAGCAGGCAGATGGTGGAGCTTGATGCTCCAAGTCCACGATGAGGTGATGGTTCACTGGGAAGACTTTGAGAGCCTGTTTCTATCAGAGTTTGTCCCTGTGACTCTTCACACAGTGTGCATACAAGATCTCTTTTATCTACAGTAGGGTATCATGACAGTAGCTCAGTACCTATCGAGGTTCTCTAACCTCTCACTTTACTCCATAGATATGGTATGGGACCCATTATTTAGAGCCCAGACCTTTGATCATGGACTCAGGTGGGAGATCATGGATTTTATGATCTCACTCAGCATCCCGATGCAATCCAAGGTGTTAGAGAGAGCCCTCTTAGTGGATAGTTTCCTTGCTGAGGAGTCACTAGTAGCAAGACCCACCGCAATTCGTCAAGTGGCGGAGTATTCTACAGTTGGCCGCAGAAAGATGTCGCAGAGGTCCAAGAGGACCAGACCTACAGGTGGATGACTGCATGACTCAGGATCAGTTGTGTGAGGCACCCGAGGCGGAACTAGTCAGGCAAGGAACATGCAGTGTTACTCATGTGGCGGGTAGGGTCACATGTCTCGTGACTATCCAACCTGTCATATGGATGATCAACAGACGGTCGAATGACCGCCCTGGAAGAGAAAGATATTCGACCGAGGAGGTCTGTAGGGTGCAAGCAGATGTGGCAGAGGAGCTAGTAGTGGGCAACTATACAAGATATTACCACCACCACCACCAGGTTGTCCACCCCAACCGCAGGGAGCAGGTGGATAGTGGAGAGCTCAGCTCCTGGCACCTGAGGCCTACGATCACGGAACTCCATAGATTATAAGAGGTACGATATGTGTCTACTCCACCTTAGTTGTAGTACTTATAATCACAGGTTCCAGTCATTATTTTATTTCCACTACCCTCCTTTAGAGATTAGAGATTATAATGGATCTGTTGGCTCAATCCTTATGGATAGAGACTCCTATAGGATCAGATTCGATGATTACGCACTAGTGTCGGTAGTGTAGGATTACTCTAGGAGGTGAGAGCTTCGGCTGGGATCTCCTAGTAGCAGCATCGAGGCCTTATGATTTCATCTTAGGTATAGCTTTTTTATCCACAGTCCATGCTCAGATTAACTGTATTATGTGAAAAGTGTAGTGTGTATGCACAGATGAGACAAGGTTTACCTTCACCGGTGAGAAGGGAGCCTTTTGTAGCACATAATGTAGTATCTCAGAGGAGAGTGCAGTTGATCACTCATCACTTGGCTAGCCTTACCCTTGGAGCTATTGATGTGGAGAGTCCGAGCTATCCTATAGTTGTGGAGCCATACACAGATGTTTTCCCTAATGATGTTCCGGGTCTACCTCCTCATAGAGATGTGGAGCTTTACATTGACTTGTACCCTAGGATAGCATCGATATCTACACCAGCGTAACAGATGGCTCCCGCTGAGCTTCATGAGCTGCGGGTACAGCTAGAGGACTTGTAGGGGAAGGGATTCATTCGGCCTAGTGTTTCTCCTTGGGCAGCCCCGATTTTATTCTCCATAAAGGTGTATGGGAGCTTGAGACTTTGTGTTGACTATCAGTGCCTGAACCAGGTGACTGTGAAGAACAAATACCCACTTCTGAGGATTGATGACCTCTTCGATCGGCTAAAGGGATCATGGTGGTTCTCGAAGATGGACCTCAGATCAAGTTATCACTAGCTCAGAGTACAAGATGAGGATGTGAAGAAGACCGAATTTAGATGTCGATATCACCATTATGAGTTCTTGGTTATGCCATTCGGTGTGACCAACTCTCCAGTAGAGTTCATGGGACTCATTAATAGGATCTTTCATCCATACCTTGATCGCTTTGTATTAGTCTTCATCAATGAAATTTTGATCTAATAGACTACTGAGGAGGAGCATGCCTATCATTTGTGGGTAGTACTGAACACACACCGAGAGCACCAGATTTATGGTAATATCTCAAACTGTGAGTTATAGATCCGAGAGTTTCACTTTCTTGGACATGTCATATCAGAGGCTGGAGTTGCAGTGGATCTAGTGAAGATTGTGGCGGTACTTGCTTGGAAGCCACCTAGGAGTGTGACGGAGGTACGGAGTTTCCTGGGTTTGGCTGGATATTACCGGAGGTTTGTGCTATATTTCTCCAGAGTTTCAACACCACTATCATCCTTGATGAAGAAGGGGAAACCCTTCGTATGGTTTGAGAGATGCCTGCAGAGTTTCCAGGAACTAAGGTAGAGCCTGACTAGTGCCCCCCATCTTTAGGCATCAAGAGGAAGGCATAGGATACGTATTCTACTGCGACGTATTGGGGACTGGGATCAGATATTTCCTGATGCTGGAGCGAGCAGTGATCACATATGGTTCTCGACATTTGGGACAAAATAAGGAGAACTATTCTACCCATGACCTGGAGCTAGTAACAGTGGTCTTCTCCTTGAAGATGTGTTGACACTATCTGATGGGCGAACACTTTACAGCCCACTCAGATCACAAGATTCTCTGGTATATATTCTCTCAAAAGGACCTAAATCTAAGACAGTGGCGTTGTCTTTAGTTCCTCTAAGACTACAACTTCGAGATAGTCTATACTCCTGGGAAGGGGAACGTTGTTGTAGATGCACTCAGCATGAGGTCTGGTATACAGACGCTAGGTGAGGTAACATATAGGATGGCCGCTTTGCAGATATCCTTTGTGGATTAGTATGGAGAATATTTTCTGTAGTCTCTTACAGTCACTCCCCCACTTCTTCAGTTAGTCAAGGAGGTTCAGTGTGGGGAAGTTGACTACGAGGCTCGATGTGCTCAGATATCCACAGGGCAGGCACCTGATGGATTTCTTGAAGGTGGGGAGCACATCATCCTTTTTAGAGGACATACCATGGTACCAATGTCATTTCAGGAGGAAGTGTTGAGAGAGTTCCACGCATCCCCTCTAGTGGTACATCCAGGAGTGGTGAAGATGTACCAGGACCTCTGACGATAGCACTAGTGGCTGGGAATAAAGAAAGCAGTTGCAGAGTTTGTTTCTTGGTGCCTCACTTGTCAGCAAGTGAAGACGAAGCATCAGGTTCCTGCAGGATTGGTTTTCCCTCTAACAGTCCCAAAGGTGAAGTGGTATGGGATATCCATGGACTTTGTGATAGGACTTCCACATAAATCTAGGGTTTATGACTCGATTTGGGTGATCATCGACCGACTAACCAAGTTATCCCACTTCCTACCAATCAGAGAGCAGGGTCCAGTAGAGAGTTTGGGATGCCTATATGTGCATAAAATTGTACTAATACATGGATTACTCTCGATGATTGTCTCTGATCATAATATGAATTTTACTTCCCAGCTATGAAAGGGGTTATAGGAGGCTTTCAGTATGCAGCTTCATTTGAGCACTGCCTTCCATCCTCATACGGATGGCCAGACTGAGTAGACCATTCATACCCTCGAGGACATGTTGCGTGCTTGTGTCCTTGACTTCAGTTGCAGCTGGGAGGATCACTTTCCTTTAGTGGAGTTTTCATACAACAATATCTATCACTCTACCATCGGGATGGAACCTTTTGAGTCATTTTACGGGTGACCTTGCAGATCACCTTTGTGGTGGACTGACCCAGGGGAGTCAGCACTCATGGGACCAGAGATGGTACAATATACCACTGAGAAGGTGTAGATCATCCCAGAGTAGATGAAGACTGCATTGATCAGGAAAAAGTCATATGCTGACAGGAGACGGAGACCTCTAGAGTTCGAGGATGGCAACCACGTCTTTCTACGGGTCTCTCCCCGATGAGGTTTACAGAGATTTGGCTGAGGTTGCAAGTTGTCTCCGAGGTTCATCAGACCTTTTTAGGTACTCAACATAGTTGGAAAGGTGGAATACCGCTTAGCTCTTCCACCTTAGTTGCACAAGGTGCACACCATCTTCTACATATCCCTCCTGAGGAGATACGTGCATGACCCTTCTCACATCATCGACCATGGAGACCTAGATATCGACAATGGGGATACTTTTACGAAGGTTCTAGTGGAGATTGAGTATCGATAGGAGCGGGTTCTTCGTGGGTGATTGATACCTCTAGTGCGCGTACGCTGGCAGTATGGGAACCTCCAGGAGAGCACATTAGAGTGGGAGGCTCAGATGTGTGCATATTACCCCCACTTGTTCCCTTAGTTTGAGTTGTGTCTTACAGGGACATAAAGCCCTGAGGTGGGGAGAATTTAAAGACCCAAAATTTCCATGTTAGTTTTTTAATTATTTGGGAATTTTGAAAGTTTGTGAAAATTAACGGCACTTGAGTTTGAGGCCCAAAGTGCCCTGAATGAATTTCTGAACATTTTTTCAGGTAAGTTCAGAAAACGTACGAGCGGGTTTTTAATAACTTTTGAACTGGTGCTCGGAATTGAAATCTGGGGACATCGTTGAACTCACAGTGCCAGTTTTCTCTTAAGGAGACTTTCACCTTGATGGTAGTTGGTTAAGGGAGAAAGATATTTTTTTGGGTTTTCCATGGAAATAATAAAATAAAATAAACACACATTTTTTTTTGTAACCACCCTCTTGTGGATATTGTGGAGGTGGGTACCATAGAAGTTTTATTCTCCAAATTGAATGATTGGTGGTGGGGACCACCCGAGCTAGTAAAACCTCCCATGAGGGGTTATGGTGGTGGGGACCACCTGAGGCTTGAAACCCTCAAACTACCTACTAAATGTTAGGGGTCCTCTTCAACCCATCCAATATTTATTATTCCAACTTTTCCCCTTAAATTAATTATGCCATATCAATTAATTAAATGTTTCAATTTGAAATTATGCCAAAATATTTTATTATATTGGATATCTATTCTTTTTGGTGGGTTGGGGGAAATAAATCATTGGAAAAGGAAGGATCCTTGGGAGAAAAACTCTCCACGAAAAATGACAATAAAGAACGATGACATCAACTCTGACTTCTTCTATGAGACGCTCATTGACGAGGAGTGTCTTCAACGTCAATGATCCAAAAATCAAGGAAAACGTCGACGACACTGACATTCATCTTTTCCCAACAATTCATCTTCTTCCTTGTGACCTCGTTGATGTCATCAAGTGAATGAGGTAGGGGTTTATTTCTATATGATTATAAATTCCCAGGTACTCCCCTTTTATTTTCTTTTATAGGTTGGGAACGATCATTGCAGGATGAGAGGATTTGACATTCATTGTTCATGTTCTTGATGAGCCACTTGCTACAACTCTAATGTGGAGGGTGTAGTCTAAACAAACATGGCATGACCCCTCTATCGTTCTTCTTGAATGGTGTACCCTTCGTGTTGGAAGAAGATGACCTTGGTGACGGCAAACGGAGCAGGATTTTGGGCACAAAGAAGGCACGAGAACGAATGTCGGCATCACCACCGGCCGCGAAAAAGGTGATGGCCAATGACACCGCCCTGTGGCCATCACAGCCATGCAGTGTCTGCGCCTCGTGGTCGAGCCGCCGACCCACAACTGCGCCACCGCTCTATGGCCGAACTGCCCTGTGGGTGAGCTGCCGTCCGCAGCCGAACCCCGCGACCTCATCACACCGCCGCAGCCCTCTGCAGCGCCCAGCAGCCTAGTCGTGTCGCCATGGCCCTTTTCGCCACCCAGTGGCCTAGTCGTTCCTCCCAGTGGCCATGCCACACCACCCGTGTCCAGGCCACTCTAGCCGAGATGCCCCGCAGCCTCTTCCCTTCTGGCCGAGCCACCCTGTGACCTCGCATCGTCCACGGCTGAACCCTCGCGGCCACGCACGGCCTACCGGACTGCCCACTGGCCAGACCGCCCAGTACAGGCTGGGCCACACTGCGGGCCAGACCAGACCCTGAAGGTCGAGCCGAGTTAACCTGACACCAGTCAGCCCAGGCCGGGTCAGTCCGACTAGGTCGAATCGGACCCGGGCCCACTACGACCCTATTATGCCCTTGGGCCATAACATTGGCACAGGACGTCCATTTGAGGAACAGTCAATGACACTGGAAATGTTGGAGCAAGATGTTCCTTTTGAGTATAGCCCACTGGAGATTTGGATTAAGATGGGGAACGATTAGGTTGGATCGAGCACGAATCCAACCAGGCCCCTGGGACTAAAAGGCTAATAACTCATAAACTGGGCGTTCGATTGACGCGTTGTCTACTGAGTTGAGACCCCTATGACGTGGTGGACCTTTTAGATGCTTCTTCGTGGGACTTCATGGAAGTTGGAGTAGCGACCAGTAGTTTTTGGATCAAATCCTCCCAGAGACAAGTGAGCATAGTACAGAAACCCAGTAGCTAGCTGAGACTTGACGGCTACTGACCTTTTCGACTCGGAGTGACTTGACAGGCCCAGTGGGTAGCGCCTCTGTGTGACGCGGTAGACCCACAGTGGGGACCGCCTCTATGTGACGCGGTAGACCCATGGTACACGACAGGAGGAGTACCTCAGTAGGCCATGAGGGGGAGCACCTCT
Source organism: Viscum album (assembly GCA_963277665.1). Taxonomy (NCBI): domain Eukaryota; kingdom Viridiplantae; phylum Streptophyta; class Magnoliopsida; order Santalales; family Viscaceae; genus Viscum; species Viscum album. The sequence continues at coordinate 2,112,716,063 of OY728128.1, forward strand.
GTGTGACATGGCAGACCCATGGTACTCGACAGGAGGATTACCTCTGCAAGTCACAATGGGGAGTGCCTTTATGTGATGCGGTAGACCCACTGTAATCTACAGGATGAGTACCTTAGTAGTCCAAGGTTAGTGGGAAGTGCCTATGTGTGATGTGGTAGGCCCAGTATACTTGATAGATGATGGGTTCTCTAGTAGCCGAGGTGTTCGACGATGTGACTGGTGATGTTACTTGTTACTACCCCTAGAATAAATCCTGGTGTGACCTGAGTCAATACCTCTGTGTTTTCCTCATTATTGAGATGGGTTACTTGAAAACTCAGGTATATGTATGGGCATATACCTAAGTAGGGTAATCTATTGATTTCATACTTTATGTTTTATCCTTGATGGATTTTGATAGACCTTGAGGGTCTCAGGGTCCCTACTGAGTATCGTTATACTCACCCCTGCACGGGCTATGCTCGCACTTCATTGTGTTTGGTGAAGACAACGGACAACACTGACTGGGGATGAGAGTACCAGGGCTAGACGGTACCTAGAGATGGACCTTATGTCGAGTCAGTACATGGAGGAGACGGACGGATGTGGAGTGTTGAGGAGGTAATATGTACCTACCCTTTAGGCAGGAACCTCGGATGGTGATCCAGTAGCTATCTTTTACTTTCTTTAGTTGTACTGTATTTCAGTTGTACTTTTATCTTTATAGTTGGGTTTGTATTCTGGACCCTTTTACTTTCAACACTCTTTTTGTTATATGGTTTTCAAGTGTTCATATCTTGTTGTGTGCTTTTTTACATGAGTTTCAAATTATAAATGAAATTCCTTCCCAGTTATAGGGAATTACTCCTTCGGTGCTAGTCGTCAACCCCTGGCCTATGGAAGGCTGGCCTTGGGTAGTCACGGCATGGGCCCCGAGGGACGGGTTGTGACATGTTTTTCAATATTTTAATACTGTTTTTAAGAATTAAAGGATGAGTTCCACATATAAAAATAATAATAATAAATTTTTTTTATCTTGTAACTTGTGGTATTGAAAACTTATCTTAATAATGAAGGGGAAATATAAACACACTAATGAGTTATTACATTATTTGTGTCATAATTTTTAATATATTTTTATTTTTTCAACCATATCATATTTTTTGAACCATAAACATTTTTTTCATGTACATTACATCTTTAATTTTTCTTTACTATCACCTTTCAATAGATTTAGATCTTTTTTTGACACTACAGTACATTGGTTATTTTACTCGAATATAGAAGAAGAGGAGTGTGAAGCATATTTTGATAAATTACATGGAAAAATTGAACATAAATATTTTTAGTGCTTAAGTTTATCTTTTTTAAAACCTATTGTCGATTATGGTAAGTAACATTAAATTATCTGTTATTGTTTTAATAACAAATATTATTTGTTTTTTATGTCTTTTAATATATGCTTTTATTGTTTAGAATTATGAATATACTTCTTGAATAGTACTTAGGACAAATAAAGCAACAAAACCAAGTATTTTGAGTATTATGATCTTACCTCTATTATCAAATAAGACTATAATTCACTACATCTAAGTTAAAATTAATTCAAGACCAATTCTAAATTGTTTTCCCTATTAGCACATTTATTATTTCTTTATATAGAATCAAATTTATTTTCTATAAATTATTTTCCAAACTCAATGGAATAACAATAACTAATTTTCAAATCATTAAACCCATTTTGATTGATCTTGTCTCATATTATGGGATTAAAATTTTAGATTCACTATAACTTTATTTTCTTAAATTTTGTTTTGTTTTATCTTTTTCAATTTCTTGAATTTCTTTTCATGAGAGATGTTGAATAGTTATTTCAGTGGAACTTGTTGATTTGAATACTAAAATAAGTTCTTAATCAGTGTATCTTTTGATACTTATATTTAAAATCAATTTTATTTACATTTTAAAATATGTTCATGGATTTATTTTTATCTACGTGTTGTAAAAATAATGTTTTCTCTTCTTCATTTTTATTTTTAGGAACATGGTGAATTCTTATAATTATGAATGGTCACATTCGTTTTTATTTTTTTATTTTTAACATTTTTTATATTTTATTATTAGTTTTATAATTTTTCATTGATGTTTGAATAATTTATTAATTATAATTTTTATAATCATTGTAGTATATACGGTCAATGTGTAATTATTTATTATTATGACTAATATTAGTAATTGTAAATTTCATTGAAAAAATCATGATAAATGGTATGTGTTATCTTTTCATTGATGTTTTTTGTGTTGTTGATAATTTATTGTTTTTTATCCATATGAATTTAATGTTACTCATGGGATATTATAGTTGTTCCTACTATCCTAGAAGTTATATTTCCTCATTTGTTAGTTCCTACAACAAAAGATACATGCAATCTTGTGATAACATTTTTCCAAGACAGATTCTCTATATACTTAAGGAAATTTTAGGTGTCACTTTTTTCTTAGGTTCATCATTGAGGTATTGGTTTATGGGAATCATTGATCCATTGGTTTCCAATTAATAATGATTAGAATATGTTGTATCAATTACTCATTGGTTTTGTAATCACAACATGGAACAATCATGGTGATCATGTCATTTTGGAGAGGAAAATGAGTATTTCTTGTAATAACCCCACTTTTAGTGTGAACCACGATAGTGACACCTGGTGTGTGGAATAAATATATTACAGGTTAATTTTTATGGTCTTTTATGAAAATTATCTTGGAGTTTGAACATGTTTGTACCATGTTTCTTATATCTTAATGTTTGTTTTAAAATTGGAATAGGTTTTTAAATTATGTTTGATCATGATTTTTCAAATAATGCCTCATTTTTTTGGAATACCCTTATATAATAAATATAATAAATATAATTAAATTAATAAATATAATATGAAATTTTACAATAAATATTATAATACTTTTATGTAATATTTTATTTAAAATATAATTTAAAGAATATATAAATTATTGGTATTTATTATAATAAATAAAAATATAAATGTTGATAATATTATCAATAGATAATGTTTTTGTATGGATCTGTTGCTAATCGATTGTACCAACATATATATTACATGTCGGTATTATTATAATTGCAAAAAACTATTTTATTTGTCATAATAACATTTAGTGACATAGGTTTTACTAATATTTTACACATAGAGACATATCTATTAATAAAATTATTTACCAACATAAAATTTACCTTAACCAATATATATTCCCCTATTGGAAAAATTAAATACTTTATAGTGATCTATCATCCCTACATCCTATTTTATTTCCCTTTTCTCATTCCTTATCTACTCTTTTTTCTCATAAAACCATGTAAGGGGATTTCGTTTAGTTTTTATAGTTTGTTATCAAAGTATTTGTAACATATCACCCATCCTTATTGTCTTGAGAATGAGAAGGGACATTACTTGGCCTTAAGAGACATCCCCAAGTTTCCAAAGGATGGAAATAAATGCCAAGATATTCAATACATGTGTGGGATGATTTCCCCTTTTAGAAATAAAATAAACCAACCAAATATTCCATAACCAAAACCATTACATGATGCATGATAACAATGTAAACTAACTCAAGTACTTCTATTGATATCATAATCAAACCATAACAAAGTACCACAGTGGAAGACTAAAAATATCAAGGTATATAGTGTAAGACAAAACCAGTAAAACCAAAGACTCCAAAAACACTACTCTACAGCTCTCAAAAAATATCCATGCTCCAAATCCACAAACCAGCCCAAGTATCATGAAACACCACTCAAGAAGTGTAATACTTTACCTTTCACTACGTCCTGATAAATGACATCTACAAAAGCACCAAAATTGAAAAGTAGGGGTGAGTAATGAAACTCAGTATATTTTCCCCAAATTATTTTCCTACTCACACCACTTGGTTAGAATATGTTATAACATTTATATAAAACAATTTATATAAAAAATCAAACAATTTATCAAAGCCAATCCATTTGAAAGTAAAATAGTTTTCATACCAAAATAGTTTTCCAACTAAATCCATGTCCAAGGAAATCAACAAAATAATTCATTATTAATTATTCAATTTCCATGATATAATAACCCGTTCCATTTAACATAATCAAACACACCCCTACACATAATCTTGGTGTTACCATTAATGGTGGAACTTTAACATCCAAACCCGTCCCTTTGATGTTGGAAATTTTATGACCATTATCCATCCAATTCCATACATGATTATTCATTTAAGACAACCACATGCCAATAAATCCATTTTCAAACCAATTTAATCATTTCAAAAAAACCACACTTTTATTGAAAATCATTACAATAAACCATTTCAATAAAACTAACCCTATTATTGAAAACACTTTCCCAATAAACCATTTCAATGCATTTTAATGAAACCATAATTTATTGAAGAAATATCAATTAAAACATTTACCAAAAATCTATAAAAGACACATTTTGAAATCAACAATTTAAAATCATGAAAACAAGGAACATTTCACAACCACATTCCACAATTCCACAATTTCACCAAAAATCCATAAACTACTCAAACCATCACTGAAGAGGGTTTCAAACATGTTTTTCATAACCATTTCATAATCAATTTCAATAAAAAATAATAATTTGAAACCAAACCTCTATTTCTAGCAAGAGTAGTCAAGAGTGAAGCCACATACCTTGGGATTTATGATAGTAATAAAGAATGGCACAAAAACATCCACGAAACCAAGTTGAATATTTAAAAACCTGCCTTAGATCCCTTCCCCTAACATAAAAAAGGTCAAATATAATCATATATTTCATCAAATACCTTATATATATTCACATTTTATATAGATATAATAAACCTTGAGGTAGGGAGAAGTAGATAAAAGTAAACCAAGCAAAACTAACAAGAACGATAACATACCACAAGACTCTAGCTTTGTTGCACCAAGGGAAGCATTCATATCACATTTGGATTTATGGGATAATCCTATACTACATTTGGGAGGATAAAATATCTAGTTAAAGATGTTTTGGGGAAAAATGAGGGGTTATTTCTTAATCCCTACATAGATCCACAATTTAAGGATTCGGTTTTTAAACCATGCACGGTTAGTTGCACGACTAGAAAAATCATGCGCTAATCATGTGCCAAGATCTACCTCAAGTAACACCTAACATGGTTGGTCTATAAGGTCATAAACACCATGAAAAATATCACTATCCCACTTTTTATGGTTTCTTATAGGTGGTTGCATGGTTTGGAAAAACTGTGCGCCAGCCCTAGCGCTAAACCTTTAGCCCCTGTCTCATTATACATGGTTTCATGTAAGTGTTTCATGGTTTCCACAAACCGTGCACTAAATGTGAACCCTTATAAAATTCACAAAAACATTCCAAACCCTCATAAACTTTAATCTAGAACTTTATATACTAAAAAATTATAAATAAAGGATTACTTTCTTAAAAATGGGGGTGCTACATTCTCCCCATCATTGTCCTTTCCACCCCCAGAAAATAGAAAACCACTGGTGTCCTGAAAGAGTTTAGGGAATTTATTGAATATTTACTTCTTATGTTCCCAAGTATATTCTTAAATCTATCCATGTTTCCAAAAAAACACACACTAGACTGATTATTTTTCCATACAAGACTATCTCTTGCCTATCCACAATGTACACTATCATGTGAACCAATGAAGCATTAGGTTCTAGGTTAATGTGATCCCATCAAGTCACATGATCGGGATCAGACTAATACTTTTTCAAAAAAGATACATGAAACACATTATGTATATCATTGAACCATGGTGGTAAATCCAATTGATATGCCACATCGCCAACCCGATCAAGTATCTCAAATGGGACAATATATCTAGGAGATAACTTTCATTTCCATCCAAAACAATGATGTCCAACAGATCATCAAGAACACATGATCACCCATCATGAATGATAATGGATATATATTGTGATATTAATATGATTTCTGATGACTCATTATCATCTCCATCTATTTTTTGATTAACTGAATCTTCTCTAATTTTTGTTTGACAAGGATCAGCCCATCTAGTGAAGTCTCACCAATTTCCACCCAAAAAAGCGGTGAAAAAAGAGTAATCCCATACAATGCTTCAAAATGATTCATTTTTGTCAAGGAATGATATTTTTGTTATATAAAAACATCACCAATGGTATGTTCTCTTCCCATGAGCCACAAAATTCCCTTACATAAGCCCACAATATGTCTTCTAACATCTATATCATCTGTTCAAATTTTCTGTCTATCTGAGGATGATCAGGCATAATCATGGTCAACTGAGTACCAAGGTATTTATATAAGGATTTCTATAAATGAGACATAAACCATGGATATCTTTCTAAAACTATAAAAATTGGTATGTCATGCCTCTTTACCACTTCTTAGATATAGATTTTTAAAAATTTCTCCACCATATGAGATTCAAGAATTGGAATGAATTGAGTCGACTTTGTGAGTTGATCTACTATCACCCATATGGAATCATGTTTCTAAACCATTATTGGGAGACATATTACAAGATCCATATATATCTACTCCCATTTCCAAATAGGAATGGGTAAATACTAAAATAAACTCATTGGTCATTGATGTTCTACCTTAACTTGCTGACAAGTTATGCATCTTGAAACAAACTCAGCCACCTTCCTTTTCTTAATAAACCACCAAAAATATGCTTTCAAAACATTATAAATAATATGTATTCCATGATGAACATACTATCTAGAATAGTGGTAAGAATGAAGAAGTTTTTCATGAAAAGACATAGGTACGACCATTCAATTTTTAAACCACAACACTGAACTCTCATCCAGATTCCATCCCTCAATGGTCTCCCCACCATTGAGTTATGACCTCATAGACACACATTCTATATATGATGTCCATGCCTCTTTAATCATCTCCACTAAACTAGGAATAAACATAATATAAAGAAAATTGTTACATCAACTTGGTCTTTACATTCCATGTTCATGTCAACTATAACTAACATCAATGTCCACTTATCTAAATCCTCTTTTTCCAACTGATCATATGACTTTATGCTTAATGCATCTATGACCGTATTTCCTTTACTCGGTCTATAAATAAAGTAAAATTCAAAAATTTGGAGATAATCCATCTATCTTCTTTGTCTTAGGTTCAAATTCCATTGTGAAAAAATATACTTAAAGCTCTTATGATATGTAACCCCACTAAATTTCTCACCAAAGAGAAGATGGAATCAAGTTTTCAAAGCATAGATTATGGAAGATAACTCCAAATAATGTATTGGGTATTTCTTCTCATGAAACCTTAACTAACTTGATCCATACACAATAGCATGGTCTCCCTACATGAGAACACATCCTAACCCTAATCCTGAATCATCACAATTCACCATGTCCCCTTGTCCTGATTCGAGAAAAATCAAGATTTGAGACGATGTAAAGAAAAATTTATGGTCTTAAAGTTATCTCTGGAATTCCTTGTTCCATTATAATGGAACATTCTTCTTTTTCAAGGTTTTGATAGGTGAATCTAGTTGTGAGAAATCAGGAACAAAGTGTCAGTAATAATAAACCAATCCAAGGAAACTCTATATCTCAAAGAATTTCTTTGGAGGATTACATGGGATTACAACCTCTATCTTTTTTGGATCCACCAAAACACCTCTTTCAATGATTACATGGACAAGAAATCATACCTCTTATATCCAAAAATCACACTTTGATAATTTGGTATGCAAATGATGATCTCTCAAGATTCTAAACAATATCGCCATGTGTTTCTCGTACTCATACCTTTTCCTTGAATACACTAGTATGTCATCCACAAAAACCACCACAAAATAATCCAGATATATCTGCAATATCCAATTCATCAATTCCATAAATATTGCTGGTGCATTGGTAATATCCAAAGGCATTACCACATATTTAGAATACCCATATCTTATTCTAAAAGTTTTCTTTGGAATATACTCCTTCGAAACTCACAATTTTTGATAGCCTAATTGCAAGTCAATTTTGAAGAACCATTGAGCTCCCCTCAATTAATTAAATAGATCATCAATGCGTGGAAGTGGATATTGGTTCTTTATCATAACTTATTTCATCTTATGATAATCCACACACATTCTTATTGTTCCATCTACCTTTTTCACAAACAAGACTGGTGCTACCCATAGAGACGTGCTTGTCCGAATAAACCCAATTCATTACAGCTCCTCCAAATACACTTTCAACTCCCTTAATTTTGTTGGTTATATCCTATAACATGGAAGTTAAATAGGACTAATCCCCTAGAGGATATAAATTTTAAACTCCACTTATCTTTTTGGTGGAAACCTTGAGAAATTCCTTGTAAAAACATCAGGAAACTGATCAAAAATTTCTAGAAAACTACCATTCTCGATCTCTTCCCTTGATGCCAAAGTCAACACTACCAACTGGTATGAGATTGTTCTAACCACTAAGGACAACAAGCCTATTTCACCTACCTTTAAACTCCTATCTCCTCTAAAGATATGCTTAACACCATCCTCAATCATAAAACTAACACATCAGGTATAACAGTCGATGTGATCCTTGAACATTTTCAACCAATACATGCCCAGTATTATATCAGAAGCATCCATCTTAAGTACCAATAAATACCATATCAACTCAGCTCCATTAATTGTTATAGAACCTGATCTACACAAAAAAAATATCTACATTCTCTTTAACCTAGAGGAGTTTGATGTTTTAATACAAAAGGCGTCATATCAACTTTTAAAATCAATAGAATGAGAAGAAACAAATGAATAGGAATCACCCTTATCAAAAAAAATCTTTTATAAGGGTATAATTCAAAAGAATTTTACCTCTCACCATTGATGGTTCAGAATGATCATCCATAATAACCTGCTCAGCTCCATATAATTTCTTCATCACTACACTTTGTTCTCTATTTACCTACTAAGATTTCCCTTGAGGAGGTGTCATGGTATTCTTGGAGTCACTATGGATAGATATTTTCTTTTGAAAAAAGGCATTCTTCTTCCCTTATCCTATCAAAGAATATGACGTCGGTGACACCTGAGAAGTGTCCTGAGCACCCGACATTAGAGAACTGTGATAATAGTGCTAAAGATGCCCTGTTTGGAAATAATTGTGACATTCTATAAGTTTTTTCATACACTCTATATTCTTGAGTATCAATGAACCACCTTGGAAACATCCTATATTTCTCTTTGGTTTTGGAGTAAGATTTACCGATCTAGCCATCGAATTCTAATACATACTCCCACCTTGTAAATAGGGTCCCTTTTCTTCTTTCTCTTAACATTAAAGTTCCCACAATATCCCATAGGAATTGATATGCTTCCTCCATTTTTTTCTTTATAGATGTCTCTTTCTACTATCCTTTCTCTATTGAAAATCTCTGTATAATCCATTATATAGAGAACGATAATCTTCAAGTGAATCTCCTAACTCATCCTCGATTCCAATATGTGTTCCTTCAAGAACATACTAGAAGAAAATTTGGATGAAAAACAAACTAAATTCATAAATTTAGCCACATAATCCATGATAGAAATATTTTCATTCTTCAAAATGAATAATTATATCATTCTTTGAATTCTAAATGTGTGGAGATATAATTTCTTGTTGAACAATTCTTAAATATCCTCCCATGAAAGTTCGGGGTCTAACTTTGCATGAACAGCTAAATCCCACCACTGGTGTGCAATATCTCTTAGCATATACATTATCATATCGAATTTCAACTCTATTGGTGTGCCATGGAAATCGAAGATATGACTCATTCTATTCATCCACACATCTACCTTTTCTGGTTCCAAATCACCCCAAAATATGGGTGGATTATACTTCTAGAATTGGATGTAATGATTTACTTTCCCTATATAATCCTTCCTATTCCACATGTCCATAGATTTAAAATATTGTACTATACTCTAAATCGGATGTTAGTTCACCAGTGGCTCAGGTGTAACCACATTCTTAGTAGCTTCTTCCATTTGGTTTCTACGATGACGACTCGGTATCATTTTCTATACAGACAACAACCGCCATAAGTCTCACTCTCTAGAAAACTAAGGCTTAAAAATTTCAAATTCTACCAAATCATTTATCACAACAAAGCTTTATAAAATTCAAAAAATTTCTACATTCAACCATTTTTGAATTTTTCTCCATGATTTTGAAAATCAAACCATTTTCAAAATACCTATTTCATGCCTTTTCAAAATCTCACATTAGAAAAAAACATTAACTATTTTTAAAAATTTAAATATTGAATAAAATTATATATCATTATTAAAAATTAAATATGCTCTTATAGTGGAAATTAATTTCTAAAATTCATGTAATTCTTATCTCATTGGATAAACCCATGAAAATGAGATTCCAATTCCAATAAGTGTCTCCAAACAACTTATGGACCCAACTACATGTTAATTTGATGTTCAGCATAAAATGGTTAGATACATCTTTTTATGCTCTACATTTCAAGTCTCGACAATCCTACTTTTTGTATGATCAAACTTAAGAATAACCAGAATGAATTGTCAACTACAAGAATAAAAACCATTACTAATTCAAAGACCACTTGTTCTATAAAGATATTTGAAAGGACCAAGATGATACCATTTGTAACATCCAACCCCTCCTCATTGTATTGAGAAGGAGGAAGGACATTACTTGGCCTTAAGCGACATCCATAAGGCACTGAAGGCTAGAAATAAATGTCAATGGATTCAATACATGTGGGGTCTGATTTCCCCTTTTAGAAATAAAATAACTCAACAAAACATTCCATAACCAAAATCATGTAAACTAACTCAAGTGCTTCCATTGATATCATAACCAAACCATTACAGAGTACCAGAGTGGAAGAATACAAATATCAAGGTATATAGTGAAAGAAAAAACTAGTAAAACCAAATAATAATAATACACTACTCTATAGCTCCCAACAAAGCTCAATGCTCTAACTCCGTAAAAGATCTCGAGTTTCATGAAGCACCACTTGAGAAGTGTGAAACATTACCTTTTCCTAAGTACCAATAAACGACATCTACAAAAGCACAAATGTTCCAAAGTAGGGGTGAGTAATGAAACTCATTATATTTTCCCCAAATGACTTCCCTAATCACACCAATAGGATATAACATGTTATCAAATTTATATAAAACAATTCATACAAAAATATAAAACTATTAATCAAAGCCAAGCCACTACAAAGTAAAATAGTATTCATACCAAAATAGTTTTCAAACTAAAGTCATGTCCAAGGAAAGAAAACAAACAAGTCATTATTCATTATTCAACTTCAAGAATGGAATAACCCTTTCCATTCCACTTAATCAAACACACCCCTACACACGAGCATGGTGTTACCATTGATAGTGGAACTTTCACGTCCAAACATGTACCATTAATGGTAGTACTTTCACGGCCATTTTCCATCCCATTCCATGCATTATTAATTATTTAATCCAATCAAATTCCAATAAAATATTTTAAAAACCAATTTAATTATTTCAATAAAACTGCACTTTTATTGAAAAACATTACAACAAACCATTTCTATAAAACTAAACCTTTTATTGAAAACGCTTTTCCAACAAACCATTTCAATTCATTTCAATAAAACAATCCTTTATTGAAAACATCTCAATTAAAACATTTACCAAAAAACCTGCAAATCCACATTTTAAAATCAAGAAAATAAGTCACATTGCACAACCACTTTCCACAATTCCACAATTTCACCGAAAATCCATAAACTACTCAAACCATGACCAAAGATAGATTATAACATGTTTTTCACAATAAATTTAAATTAAAATAATTAATTTGTAATCAAGTCTTATAATTCTAGAAAGAGGAGTCTAGAGTGAAGACACCTACCTCGGTATTTATGAAAAAAATGAAGAACAGCATGAAAATGTCCATGAAACTGGGTTCAATCTTCAAAAACCCACCATAGATCTCTTCCCCTAACATCAAAAAGGACAAATATAATCATATTTGTCATCAAATACCATAGATCTATCCACAGTTTATGTAGATCTAAAAAATTGAAAAAGAGGGTGAAGTGGATCTAAGGAATCCCAAGAAAAACTACCAAGAACGATAATATACTGCAAGAATCCAACTTCAACCCACCAAGGGAAGCCTTTGGATCACCTCCAGATTGATGTGAGAATCCTATACTTACTTTGAGTGGATAAAATCTAGATTTAGGTCCATTTTCACGAAAAAATGAGGGGTTATTTCTTAATCCCAACATAGATCCAAAATTTAAGGATCTTATTTTTAAACCATACATGGTTAGTCACAAGGTTAATCAAATTTTCCACTAACTGTGCATCAGACTCTACCTCAAGGAACAACTCTCATAGTTGGCCTACCCAGTTAGACAAACCATTCTCCAATCACACAAAAATATCACTATCCCAATTTTCATAGTTTCCCCTAGGTAGTCGCATTTAGACAAACTGTGCACATGCCCGTGCACTGACTATTTATCCCATCTCTCATTGTGCAGGGTTTTCTATAAGTGTTGCACGATTTAAAAAAACATGCACCAATTTTGAACTCTTATAATACGATAAAAAATATTCCAAACTTCTTCCAAACCCTCCAAAACATCACTCTAGCACTTTACATACTTTGAAAAATGAAGTGTTACTTAGTTGAAACTGAGGGTGTTATAGTTTTCTTGACATGATGATGCTTATAGGTTTTTTATGGTTCTTCTTGGGAATTTTTGATTGTCTGGTCATTGTTCTTATTATTATTTATACACTTCATTCATTAAAGCATTGTTTTTGGTAGGGGATTCAAAAACTATTTTTCTTATTATGTGTGGATAGAGAATTACAATGCCTATGTTTTCATTAGGAAAATTGTTGAAATTATCCTCCTATATATAATGAACTCGTTTAAGGAAGATTAAAATGGGTTATGTAGTTTATATATTTATTTATATTCATCAAAATATTAATTATATTCCATTGTTTTAATTGGTTGATAATATTATTTTTTTAATATAATGATTTTTGTGGACTTCTTATAGTGTTTATAATTGGATAATAAAATAAATAAAGTTACAAAATAGATTTTGAAATCTAATAATTATAATTATTATTGTTTATGAATAGAATTTTTAAATCATGATTATGTATGTTAGAACATAAATTCTTTTGTGGTGGTGCTAGTGGTTTGATGTGGTTGATGATGGGATGGAGTTGATGATATTGAGTAGTGGTGGGGTTGATGTTGATGGGGTTTACAGATGATAATGTAGAGAGGATGATGTTATTGATTTTACTTTAATATGAAGTTCTGGATCTAATATTAATTATACATACATTTAATAAATAATGTGGATTACAATAAACTTTCAAGATCAAAAGTTCAATATATTTGTAAACTAGGTACATATCCATCTAAACTCATGGTATAATCACAACTGCAAATCGAGCCTTTAACATCACTAGTAAAAGGGCTTTATTAGCACTATAGAAGCACTGATAATGTAATCAATGTTAAAGGGTTAGCTTTAACAATTCTCATAAAAATCACTGATAAATTCCTCCTTTATTGGTGCTTTTTTTAGTGTTTATAAGGGGGTCGTTATTAACACTTTTTTAGTGTTGTTAAAGGCCACCTTTATCAGTATTTTTTTAGCACTATTAAAAACCCCCTTTAATATCATTAAAAAAGCATTAATAAAGGCCCCACTGATAAAGGGTATAAGTTTTTGTTCACAACACCACCCCCTATCAGCACCCCCCTCTTTATCAGTGCTCACCCCCCCCCCCCACTTATCAGTGCTTTAGCACACTCCCTTGCCTCAAACAAGTTTCAAACCTAGGACCTCCAGCACCAATGCCTTTTCCACTCCCATATACTATTTTATTTTACATTTTATGATATATCTATATATTTATATATATTTCTTTATATCTTTTATCCATATAAGTGTGTGTGTGTGTGTGTTTATATATATATATATATCTGTGTGTGTTTATATATATTTTTTAAATAAATATTTATTTATATAATTTTTTTTTAAATTGATATTAATTCTAAAAACCCTTAAAATACATAAAATCATTAAGAAATTCTAAAAAGCCTAATCCCCTAAAAACTCTATAAAACCCATAAATTTTGATATAGGAGTCCATTTTAGCTCCAAAACAAGTCAAATAAAATATCATGAAATGAGTTTCGATATGATATGCGGTACAATTCTAATGGAGACCCAGATCGGAAGTCATAGTCGTTTGAATTTTATGAAATCAGGGTCGGTGACTAAAAACTCTGTTTCAGAGGCATTCTAGGAATTTCTTGGGGGTAAGTAGAAAAATGATAAAATATCTTTTACCGGACCTAAAACAAGTATATATTTTCATAGGATTTGATTTGATATGTGGTTGACCACAAATAGACACCCGGATCAAATGTTATGGTCGTTTTAAGTTTGAGTTCGCTTTTCAACTTTTTTTAAACTGCAATAACATTTATTCCTTTAGTTTTCATGAAAATTGAATATAATGTGGTTTTAGTTCATTTCATAAACTTCTATTTGATTAGTTGTGGAGATAAAATTGACTTCTAGATCAAAAGTTATGATCCTTTCAGGGTTTTTAGGGATTTTATGTGTTTTAAAGGTTTTTCACATTTGACAGCCTTTCAAACGGCCATAACTTCTAAACCAGGTGTATGTTTTGCCTCTACCACATATCAAATCTAAACTTGAGATAATTTCTACAGCCAAGGGACACCTAGATCACCTTTATTAAGGATAAAAAGGATCATACTGCCACCAAACGTTCATAACTTATGTTACAAGTGTCCATTAAGGAAATATATATTTTTTGAAATATACCCTTTATTAGTGATTTTTTATTAGTGATTAAAAATGCATGTTTTATCAGCACTTTTTTACTATAATTGATAAATGGGGGGCATTTATCAGCACTTTTTTACAAGCACTAATAAAGGGACCCCTTTAACAGTGCTTTTTTAGTGTTGTTAAAGTCCCCCTTTAACAGTACTAAAAAAAGCACTGTTAAAGACCCCCTTTAACAATAATTTTTCTTGCACTAAGAAAGGGGGTTTTATTAGTGCTTTTAGTTAGTTTTTTTAAAACCCTAGTGCTAGATAAAACCAGTTTTTTAATAGTGAATACACAATTCTTCCATAAAAATTCTCAACACATGAAACTTTCCTATGTGAATTCATTTTATTGAAATCCATGGAGAAATGTAGAAACATTAAAAAGGGTGAGCTCAAATACTCTATAAGGGTAAAACATAAGTGATAACAATCAAATATCTTAAGTTATAATAATATAAACATATGGGTACAAGAACAAAATCAAGGTACAAGTTCACATCATAAGGAAATAATATTGAGTAAAACATGGATCATAAGTCATGAATCATATCATAAGGCCTTTAACATAAAGAAGTATATATCAAAGGAACATAAAATAATAAGAATATGGCAACAACACAAAACCTGACATCATAAGAATATGTCAAGTATCACTATCAAGACCATTACCATATAGTGGAAAAATTCCCATAATAGATTGGTTTTAATCCCTAGTCACATACATGTCATCTATTGAGATATAAAACTTTACCCAATGAATTAGAGGTCTATATAATTATCGGTCCACATGTCACATCATAATATGAACCTGTATATGTGTTCCACATAAGGAAAACACACGTCATTCCATTAATAATTGTAACATGATAAACTTAAGTAAATTAAATGGGTATCCAATTAAATTAAGTAACAATTTAGGTAAATAACCTTTAATCAAAATAATGGTGTATAATGTATTTATACCATATTGATAAAGGGTATATGGTTTAGTCAGTAATTTCCCTGGTCAATCAAAGTATGAGTATCTAAGTGAACAACCTTAAATTAGAAGAAGTACACAAGGTTATTCACAAAAATAAATTCATAAAAAAATTGTGTTTATACGAATTGGATAAATAATCAAGATAAATCCAATGATTGATAATTTATCTTTCAGATAATTCATTTCCATCACACCATATATACATGAGAATTTAGGTAAAAAAATTAAAGGATGTATCAATGAAATTATTATATGAAATAAACCAATATATAAATAAAATATGTTAAAGTAGATAAAAAACAATCAGTGGTATCATAATCATAGAATAACATAATACATGATAGAAGGAAATAACTTAATTGAAATAAATTGAGTTTAAGAATACCCTTAAGGGTTTGGTAATGAATCATAACCACATGGATAGAGTACATAAGTATAAATTTAAATCACCTAAAAAATGGTTAATCATGATAAACTAAGTTAAGGTATATTAATTACATAGTGTCAAATAATAATTGGTGCATTATTCTCATAAAATAGAACTTGAGACAAGGAAACCCATACATTAGATCCAGTTTTATTTCATCACATTTTAACTTACTATATAATAAACTTATATTCATTAAAACATGAATCTAGAAGTTAATTATACTCCTATTTTTCATTATTTATTAGTTATAATCATTGGAATTTATTCATTAATATTTTCCTTAAAATATAATTGCTTAAAGCCATGTTTTTCTTTAAATTTTCTTGTTTTTTATTTTGTTATTTTGATTATTTTTACTCTATCATTTTATAAAATAATTCACAAATTATTTTAATACATTAAAATAATTATATAATATATAATATATACTAAATATTCATATTGGAATAATTAATTAAAAATAATCCATCATTATGGTTCATAAATATTTTTTTACATATCCAAAGCATATCCTCTATGAGTGTTAAACTATGTGTATAACAAAGTGCACTTGTTGTGTACCAAGTGAATATTGAGTTAGTAACCAAATATAAATTTTTAGGGATATTAACCATATTTTCATATATTATATATCTACATCTTCTTTTTTATATCCCTTTAGTAATTTATTTTCTAGAAAACCACATTCACCCTTTACTTTACAAAAATTATAGGATGTTTTATAGTTACATAAATGTTTAATCATAGTAACTCTTATGAACAGGGAATGATGTGAGTGATATGGATAATCAAATGGATTGAATAACATAATTAAATAACATAAATGAAATAAATATTGTACTTGAGTAATAAGTTTGAAATTAAAACAGATACAAAAAAGGAAATTTGAATAGAAATTTGTATATAGAGAGAAAATTACCCTTACTTAGACATAATAATGGATTATGAAATGGTTATCATGAAGTAGGATAAATAAACTCTCATTAATAATATATCAAAATGGATTATAATACTTGTATAATAAAAAGTATGTAAGTATGTGAAAATTAATTTTAAATGACATTATAATAAAAGGTTTACAATTAAAAAGTAAAGAGGAGGATTATGAACCATTACCTTGAAATATATCTTCTTGAATCTTGATAATAGCTTCTTAGAACCTTATAGAATATTTGAGAAGACTCTAGAGAGAGAGAAATGAGAAGATCCTCATGTTCAAAGGCTTTTTAGTGAAGTGTATTTCAATAATGGGTGTGTATTTCAAGAAAAAGATAGGGATTTGATTATTAATTTATAATCATAGGTTTTAGACTCTAAATTATAAAAAATGAATAACCACAAGCCTTGTTATGGTTTTATCCCATGGTTTCTAGAAATGGGAAGTGGTTTTTAGTATTTTAATACTTTATCATCTGAAACCCATTTACTATATATTATTTTAGATATGTACAAGATTCCTTTTCATAAAGAACTATTTTTAAAACCTTAAAATATAATGTAGGTTCTTTAAGGTTCATTATTGGTTAATAAAAATAAAACTATTAATTTAAAATAAATTTTTTTAATTATAAAATATATTTTTTGTCTAATAAATCTTTTTATAGTATTTATTACATCACTTTTATTTCAATAAGATACCATATAAGTTAATATATATTCATATCATATTTAATGTTTAGCCAAAAATTCAACAGTTTTGGAAAATTATAAAAAATACCCATTGGATAATTTTGATGTGTTGATTTAAAAAATCAAGTATTACTATCAAATTAGAATTTTGGAATTTTGTAATTTATCGCTTAAATAAAATCATAAGATACATGAAAAAAAATTACTTAGAATAAAACCATTTATTTTGTTATGGGTGATTTCATTTATATTTAGTATAAAATATTATTTATTATATGTTTTCTAATTAATTATTTATACTTTTAAAACATTTAAATTTTATGAAATTATTTTTATAGTAAAGCGTAATTTAGTTTTAAATACATAATCGAGAAAACAAATTTAGTAAAACATACTTTATACACTATTATTATAATGAAATGTTAGTGACTATTTTATATATCTAAAAACTAAATAATTGAAATATTTTATGATAATAACACACTACGAATAAGGGGAATTAAATTTTCAAATAAATATTATATAATTTCAAAAAAACATGTTACATAACATTATTTTAAAAGGAAACTTTTGTCATATAATATACACATAGAATATAGTAAACTCAATTTATAAATTAAATGAACTATAATTTAAGAAAAAATGTATAATAAAGTATTGTTTTATTAAAAAAATGATATTTAATCAATCATTATTTGATTCACATAAAATGATATACTACATTACTTTAAATTATTATATGTTAAAATTTTGTGGCTATGAAATCATTTATCATGCTTTTATAACCATTAGATTATAATTAATTAATTACCATGGAAACAAAAAATAATTTACTTATAATAAATTATGAATTAGTAAAATAGATTATATAAAACCATAAAATTTCATTATACATAAATTAATGTTTTGAAAAAAATGTAAAGGAAACAACTTAGGTGATTAATATGTATATAAATTCATTTAACATATACATTTATAATTTAAAAAATAAAATGAATAAAAATAGATTACAGGTTAGGAGATCATATTGTTTATACATATCCTAGTAATCTATATCTAATGGTTATTTATCTAAGGATATAAAATCAAATATTAAGAATCCTAATTCCCCAAAATAATCAAACTCTAATATAATATCAACTACTATTTCCCATTCTCAAACATCCTGATCTATTTCTAATCATACATACTTCTAATAAAACACATGGATTACAAAAACTCCCAACATCAAAAGTTCAGTGTCTTTTAGAACTATGTGAATTTCCATCTAAACTCATGGTATAATATACATTTCTTCCACAAAGATTCTCCACACATGAAAATTTCCTATATAAATCCCTTTCAAATAAATTCTTAGTGATATGGGGAACCGTAAGAAGGGGTGAGCTAAAATGATCAATAAGGGTAAAGAATAAGTGAATACAATCAATGATCATAATGTATTGTGAGATAAACATGTGAGTATGAGAACATAATCAAGTAATAATTTTATATCATAAGGAAATCATTCTTGATGAATCATGGATCATAATTCATAGATCATGACATAATTCCTTTACCATAAATAAGTAGTTATCATAGGATCATGGTATTATAAGAATTTATAAACAACATAAAACATGAAATCATAAGAATATGTCAAGGCTCAATTGAAATACTATCATTACATTATGGAGAAATTACAATAACAGACTATTTTTACTCCCCAATCACATACATGTCATCTCATGATATATAAAACTTTACCCAAAGAATTGGAGAGCTATATAATATTGGGACCACCAATCACATAATAATATGTACATACATATAAAACATACATAATTCCATAAATAATTGTAAAATGATAAATTGGAGGAAATTAAACAATTATCCAATAAAATTAAGTAACGTTATGGGTAAATAACCTTTAATAAAGAAAATTTCATATTAGTTATTTACCCCATTAGGTAAAGGGTATATGGTTTAGTAAATAATTTCCCCAATCAATCAAAGTATGGGTATCTATGTGAACATCCTTTAATTAAAAAATCATTTAGGGTATTCAAAAAAATCACTAGAATAAAATTTATATTTATAAACATTAGATAAAAAGGAAAGATAAAGGTAGTGATAGATCTTTTATCTTATAGATATTTCATCCATCACACCTCATATACATAAGAACATAATTAAAGAAACAAAGGATATATCAATAAAAGGGTTATGTGAAATAAATTTATATCTTGATACAATAAATGAAAGTATAATATAAAAAACAAGTGGTTATACTTCATATGATCATAGAATAACATAATCCATGATTGATGGAAATAACTCAATGTAAGTACATTGAGTTTAAAAATCCCTTTATTGGTTTGGTAATGAATCACAGGCACATGGAAGGAGAACATGAAGTATACATTTAAATCCCTTTAAAAATCATGAATTATGATTAAATAATTAAATGGATAGTAATTAAAATTCATAAAATAAAAATAGATTATTAATTCTAATGAAATGTAAATTGAGACAATGAAACTCTTAATTTAGGTTCTATTTTATTTCATCACACTTTCACCACTAGTACAATAAATATATATCTATTAAAAAATGAATATAGAGCTAAATTATTTTCCTTTTTATAATTTTTGATTAGTTATAATCATTGGAATTTATTCATTGTTATTACATATTAAAAATTAATGGCTTTAAGACATATTTTCCTTCAAATTTTCCCATTTTGTTTCAATTTTGTTATTTTGATTATTTGTACTTTTTTCTTTTGTAAAAAAATCCAAAAGATTTGAATACAATAAAATAATTTTATATTTCATAATATGAACTAAATATCCTTTTTGGTATAATTAATAGGAAATAATCATTCATTTGGGTTCACAAATACTTCATGAAATGTCTAAAACATATTTTGTGAAAGTGTCAACCAAGTGTACAAAAAGGCCCACTTATTATGCACTGAGTGAAGATCAATTTAGTACCCTACAAAAAAATTTTAGGTTTATTACCCCTAGTTTAATCTACAATAAAGCAGCATCTACTTGTTTATATACATAGAGGGATTTCATTGCTATAAAACCACATATTGTCTTTGCTTTATCAAATTTCTAGGATATTTATGGCTAGAGGAATCATTAATAAGAATAATAAATTATGAATGGGTAATGATGTGAGTGATATGGATACTCACATGGATAAAATAACATAATTAAATAACATAAAATTAAATTAATAAAATACTTTAATAATAACATGGAAATTTAAAAGGATTTAGCATAAGAAATGTGAATAGTAATTTGTAAATAGGGAGAAAACAACCCCAACTTCAGCATAATAACTACCTAGGAAATGGTTTTAATTCGAGGGATAAATAATATATCATTATAAATATATAAAATTGATGAAAATAAATTGGAATAAAAAACTTTGAAGTATGTGAAAATGAATTTTAAAATACATTATAACAAACGGTTTATAGTTGAAAATGATGGAGGAGGATTGGGAACCTTTATCTTGAAAGGTTACTTCTTTAAGCATTAGAATGGATTCTCGGAGCCATATAAACTATTTGGGAGGAATATAGAGGAGAAAAAATGAGTGTAAAGTTTTTCTATAAGTCTTTAGAGTGAAGAGAAGTGGGATAATGGGTTATTTATTGTAAAAGAGAGGTATTTATTTATTAATTTATAAACATAGGTTTTGGACTCTATATTATAAAAATGAAAAACCATTGGAATTAATAGTATTTTAGTCTATGGTTTATAGAAATGGAAAGTTTTTTTATTATTTTAATATTTTATGGTCCAAACTCCATTTAGTATATCTTATTTTGGATGTGTACAATATTCCTTTTCATAAAGAATTGTTTTAAAATCATAAAATATACTTTAGGTTTTGGAAGGTTCGTTATAGGTTTATAAAAATAATATTATTACTCTAAAATACATTATTTTAATTATAAAATACATTTTTGTTCTATAAACACATTTATAGTGTTTATTACAACACTTTTATGTCATTATGATGTCATAAAACAAATCATATATTAATACCATATTTAATTTTTACTCAAAAAATTGACTACTTCAGAAAAATATAAATAATTAAAAATTGGATAATTTTTATTTTATTATTTCCCAAAAAACTAATTTTTATCAAATGAAAATTCTAAAATTTAGGAACTTATCTTTTAAATAATATATTATAATAAATTTAAAAACAATTTATTTAGAATAAACCAATTTTTTATGGGTGGCTACATTTAATTTTTATCATCTATTATTTAATACATGTTTGATAATTAATTATTTATAATTAAAAAAATGTTTACATTTTATGAAATTATTATTCTATATAATTTTAATTTATCTTTTAAATACGTAATCTAGAAAATGGTTTTAGTCAAACAGATTGTATGCACTATGATTACAATGTTATGTAAAAGACTTTTTTATATTTATAAATTTCATGATCAAAATATTTTATGAAAATAATAAACTATACATAAGTGGAAATAAATTTTAAAAAAATAATAATAAAAATAACATAATTTCAAAAAAAATAACTTAACATTTAATAAAAGGAAACTTTTATTCAATAATATATACATATAATATGGTAAAACCCATTTACAAATTAAAAGAATGATAATTAAATTAAAAATTCATGATAAATCTTTATTTTATTGAAGAAAATGATATTTAATCGTTCACCATATGTTTCACATAAAATGATATATTAAATTACTTTATAAGGTTATATATTAAAATTTTGTGACTATGAAAACATGTATCATAATTTTATAACCATTATATTATAATAACCTAATTACCATGAAAATAAAAATTAATGTGGTTATAATTAATAATGAATTTTTAAAAGAAAATTTATAAAACAATAAAATCCCATTATACATGAATTAATATTTTAAAGAAAAAATGTATCAAAAACAACTTGGGTGATAAATATGTGTAGAAATTCATTTAATATTTACATTTATAATTTTAGATAGAAAATAAAATATATTTATTGTAAATCTTGGATATTAAATTTTTTTGTTGTTGTTGATTTAGTGTTATTTAGAGGGTAATGTGGCAATATGATAATGTCTAGGAATTTGTAGTAGTTTAATGAATGGTTATAAGGAATGTGTTGTGATAAAATTAAATTAAGTAACGGAAATAATAAATGAATTGTTGAATATAGTGTAAGGAAGTATTGATAAGATATTGAATAAAGTGTTAGGTAGATGATATATGAAAATTTAATTATAAATATTTACTATAACCTAAAAATTACATTCACTTTTCCATTGTGACCATAATATGAGCCTCACTCAGATGACATGATATTGGTCCCAAACAAGGTAAATACCCTTAGAGGGGGGTGAATAATGGTATTTTTATCTTTTTTAAATTACCCTCACAAAACATATTGTTCCTATATTGGTAGAAACTATCCTATTCCTTACAATTGATATAAATTTATAATGAAAAAAAATAATGAATCAATTAATTTACCTAGTTCACCTAAACTGGGATAATTCAATGATAATGTAACAATAATGTGTTTTTGCACCTAAAACACTAAGCACACTACTTATCATATAGTTTGGAGTGGCCATACTAAACCTATATGTTCAAAACCATCACAATAAAAAATCCCACTACTCTCAACTACTTATAAAACCCACTACTTATCCAAATGATATTTTCTCTCGTGAGATAACATCCAAGTTATCCTTTATGATTTTCTAACAAAATCCTTGATTTTCTTTTCTACGTTATCTTCTCTTTTATTTCCATGATCCTACATTCTCCATTTTAAAGAGAAATATATCTCCCATATCTTCAGAGAATTACCATGTTTCCATTATAATAGATCCTTTATTCACCTTTTATTAGATGGAAAGTTCATCCAATTTACTTTTTTTAAAAATAAGTCATGATCACACATTTAATTCCCTTAATTCCCTCATGAAATATGGGAAATATAAATATGAAAATCTATAAACATTCCATAGTCATTTCATTAATATTATCATAGCATGATCCAAATATTCCTTTTAATTTTTACATCTGAACTAGTATACGTTCATGGTATGAAAATCTTCATTATGGTTTGTAACTTTGAATCTATGATTTTCATGGATTGCACCATCAAAACTTGTCATGGAGATAAATCTGTAATTTTTCTTTGAGTGTAACACCATAACGTGACTTTCATCATTACTATGTGGTCAATTATACTCTAGGAATGTTATCTCTACCAAATTAAAACTCAATAGTGTGAGTTCCTCCCATAACATGAACATATTCAAAATGGAAAAACCACTAAAATTCACCTCAAAACCATCACAATGTGGCCAACATCCAACATAGTGTGACAATTTCTTCCTTAAAAATGGAAAAGTAAAAAAACATCACACACTCATTAAATACTCATATGTATTATCCTAATCAATATTGCACATACAAGAAAGTCCATGCCTTAACAATTTCTCTAGAAAACTTCCCTCACAATGTGACCATGAATTCCATGGTGTGATCACTTATCTTTCTCTAAAATATCCATGATCCTAATACTCATGAGTTCTCCTCATTATGTGATTTTTCCGACGATACAAACCTAAATAACTAGCTTCTCTGGCTTAGTCTAGTCACAAAATGACCAATAGTGTCATGGCATGACTTCTTTCATTTTATAAAAAAAGTATAAAACCTCACATAAAATATCAAATAATCTTATGTATGATTTTAAAGACCCTTACAGATTCAGGTAATGCCAAAATTTCCCATTTTAAGGGAACCCGTATCAATGAATGAGATGTGTTGTCATGAGGTGGATTTTTTCCTATGAATATAATATCATTAATATTATTCCAAAACATCTTCAGACTTTCTCATAACCCACTAAGAACCTTTAGGAGTCACACCACACCACCATTTATCAAAAAAAAAAGTTCCAAGGGTTTATTTTAACAAACTACCACATTGGGTTTTTTGACAACTCTTTCAAAATATGATAAATTACCACATTATATAAGAACTTAAAAACTAACTATCTACATATTCTAAACCCTCTTTCCTTAAGTTATTGTGTTAAAAATTCAGTAATCATTAACTATAAGCCCACATTATTTGATATCATCATTAAAAACAAGAGTTAAATGAAATGTTACATAAGAAAACACTTTCATGATCTCTATTCTCATTAATACATCAAAACTAATTCTCCCTTTGAATAAAAATTCAAGAACTCTCCCCCTTTCTAAAACATTATAATAGGATTACTCCTCATTCACCAATATAAAGGAACACTCCTGACCTCTTAAATCATGGATAGATTATCCCAACACATGAAAGACTTACACCAAGTAACTTATGGATAACTCTCCCCATTTTTCAATAAAACCATAGATAATTTCACTAGAAGTTCACAAGATAGGGTTAAAATATCAAAACATCAACTCAATAGAGTTGTTATACCTTTATAAAAAAATCACATAGGGAAGAGGGGGTCCATTATCTAAATCATCTAGTTGTAAGGAGATTATTAGAATCTAAGAGCCAACTATTACCACATACTCTAATATAAATAGCCATTTTCCAATATTCTCCTTGAATAAGTAATTCTATTTATTTATGTGTTTTTTTCTTTAATGATTGAATTTTTTTATAATATTAATAGAGAATGATTTATCACACCTGATTTTAATGGGAGATTTCACATGAATTCCAACATCCTAAAACTACTGCAACGTCCATAATAATTGAGTAAACACTTGAGTATTAGTTATATATTCATCATATGCAATGCTAAGTTAAATGATTCTTGCTTCTTTCTTATCCATGAAATACATAAATCTATATATTCATCCTTTATAGTGCTAAGAAAAATGCAACATTGATTCTATGTATCCCAATAACTCATGATGTAATTTTTTATGGTAAAACTATCTGAGATCCTTTATTTTATTGATGTAATGATGAATTATTTTCACTGATAGTATGTGGTTTTTCTTGCGATGGATTTGGTACCAAATAGTTTGACATGTGGAAAAAACAATGTTTGGTCATTTCATTGTAAGGTGTATTAGGCTTCCAATGATTTTCTTATATTCTGTTAAATCAAACTCCTTGCTATCATCATCTCTTAAAAATTTTATTCAAGTATCCACCATCATTATCATTGGCCTAAAATCCTCCATTCCAAATATCTTAGGGATAAATTTGGAATATTATGATTTAGAAGTAAATCTTTCATGATTTATTTGAGTTACCAATATACCAAGGAAAAATGTTAACTCCCTAATCATAAACATCTCAAAATTTCACCTCATGTATTTAGTAAACAACTTGAATTGTTCCTCATATGATCCTCCAAAAATTTATATCATCTATACAAATTATCACTATTTTTATTTGATTATTATCATTATTATTATAGATATTTTGATCAACTCTGCCTCATTGGAATCCAAGTTTTCCCATGTATTGATCAATCCTAGAATACTAAGCTCTTGGTGATTTCTTCAACCTGCTCAACATCTTAATTAATCAACATAATTTTCTCTCATATTTATTTTTAATAAACCCTTATGGATGGTTAATTTTCACCTCCTAATCCTAAAAAACTCCATTAAAGAATTTTAATTTTATTTCCATTTGGTAAACAATGAACTCTCCTTACATCAACATAGATAAGAAAATATGAATAATTTTTAATAAATATTGGGCACAAATTTCTCATCAACATCAATTCTTTCAATTGGGGAATACCTCTTGAACACCAATCATGAATTGTTCCAAGTAACCTTATTATCTTCATTGAGTTTTTTCTAGAACACCCACTTAGTTATAATGAATTTTTTGTTTTTTGGGCTTGGGAAAATTTCCTATGTTTGAATCATTTCAATTTAGTCATGCTCTTCATGCACTGATTTGGCCTGGTTAAAAAATTTTGATTATTATTCAAAACATTTAGGGTATAATTGAGATAATAAAAAGGTTTTTTGTAGAGTATTTATTCTCTATGATTACACCAAAGTTATCTGGTCATCAATAATATTTCCTATATTTATTTTTCTCCCTATTCCATGTCTTCTCCATAGCTACTAAACCTTATCTAATTTCTTCATAATTAGTTTTGTATTATAAATATAATATATTCCAATTTTCTCCCACTTGGTTTCCCGTTTCACCATCTCTCTCCTCTAAAATTTCACCATTTTACAATTGTGAAAACTGATCATTGGTTTGTGAATTCTACTCATTTTTCATAACTATTACATTTTGTATTTCAATGATTTTCCCAAAAAATGAGTTATAGTATTTTCATTTCGTGACTTTGGAATAGTATCTAGGGAAAATACCTTTATCCTCATGAGCCTCAAATTTTTATTCTTATATTTATTGAGAATGAATCATTTAATCTAAAAAAATTTAATGTACTTTAGTATGGGATTCTTCCCATAACACATATTGTAGGGTGTATTATATTTATTCAAATAAAAAAAGTCTTATTGGAGATGTAAATAAATTTAATTACCACTTCCTTCCAATATGAAACTAGTATATTTTTCTCAATGAGCATCATCTGAGAAATGTTATTAATAATATTGTTTCTTTGTTCAACTACGCTATTTTTAGGAGTCTTTACCACTAAAATCAGATTTTGTATCACATGATTCCTAAGATTTCATTCTAATTTATTATTAATTAATTTTGTTCCATTATCAGTTAAGAACTTATGAATTTTCATCCCAAGAATCCTCACTATTATTCTTTTTATGGAGAGTTTTACATTGTATTCAAACCATTAGATTCTAAAGAATGTTTTCACCTAGAGGGACTTGAATACTGGGTAGATTCTTTGAGTAGAGTATCTCTATATTTTTTATTTCAAAAAATCTTATATCCCCAGAAAGGGGAATGTGGTAGCAGACACCTTGAGTGGGAAACTATTTTTCCATGAATTGAGGGTATTTTTGGATGAATGTAACATAATGGGTTTGTTTGCTATGATAAATTTGGATATAGATGGTGGAGGTGATCTGGTGTTGTTGACTTATGTGAAAGTTGTATATTTTTTGGATGATTAGGTTTGGATTTGGTAGGTAGCAAAACCTTAATTTAGAAATCTTATAATACTTTTAAATAGTGGGGAGACCTTCGTTGATTTGTTTCAGTCTCCTGAGGTTGTTCTTCTGTTTCCAATGAGGCTTGTTATTCCCTTTTCCTTGTGGTAGGAGTTGATGAAGGGTGGTAATTAGTCTAGTTAGTTAATTTATCTTAAGGATTCCAAGATGTTTTATGATTTTAAATTCTAATATTTGTGGAATTAGATAAGATGGGCTATATCCAATTTTTTGTGTTAGTTCTTTACTTGTCAGGTGATTATTACTGAGTGTCATATACCTAACAATATATTATGTAACACCCCAAGCTTCTACGGTACGTTTCCCTTCGAATAATGCGATAGCGTGTGTTGTACGCAACCTCGAGTTCTAACACACACCACAACTAATTAAACTAGCTGTTGTGAATAGTAATACCTACTTTTTGAAATCATATATATTCTATATTTCAAAATGGACTTCATTTTTGGATTCTGAATATCAAAATTAGCCTAGGGTGAAATTTTGGTACATTTCGGATAACTTTCATATTTTGATGAATAGTGAAAATTACTAAATTTTAATTAAAAACAACTTTTTTAATCAAAATAATTAATAGTGATAAATTGTGAATTTGAGTGGTTTTAAAGTATATTTAGAATATATTTTTACCATTTAATATAATCTTGGTCATTGGACATAATTTTACAATTAAACCGAACATAAACAAGTGTCAATCTTTTGATAGTTATTATCTCTTAAAAACACGCTTTTTGTTTTGACAGCGGGAATTAATTTTAAATTAATTTCTGCCACTTCTGTGTTTTGAATTTAGAAAAATGGATTCCATATTTGGAATCAGGATGTTCAAATTGTGTAAATAGGTAACTTTTATTTTTAGACATTTTGAATAATTACTGCGGTAAATATTTTATTTACCATGGTTAAGGGTAAATCCGGTAAATAAGGGTTAAAAAAATAATATTATAATAATACTAAATTACCCTAAAACGTGTCTCAACCCTATTGGTTGATACATGGTCGACCATGGGCATCTTTGGGTCTATTTTGGGACCCCATGGATCCACTTGTAAGTGATAATGACACATTATATTAATAAAGTTAAAATAAAAATAAAAATGGCATAAGCTTACATATTTTAGAAGAACAATTTTTACATAGGGTTATACATGTTGGATTTTCGATTATAAATATTCATTAGAAAGCTAAAAAGATTTCCTACATAATTATATTTTATTTATAATTTTTAGACATTATATAATTTATTTTATTTATGACACAATGATGATGCAGTAATTACTAAAATAGTGAAAAATAAAAATAATTGATCTTATAAATACCCAAATAATTATAATATGAAACTTTTAATGAATTAAACTAATTTTATATGATAATATGATATATTAGGATTGATTTAATTGACTTTGTTCTAAGTAATAAATCTGTTAGGAGTTTCACAAAAATCAACTATTGAATAGTGTCAAAATTGACATAAAAGAGTTCTTAAAACAAATATTATATTATTAATTGATATTAAATTCCTAAAAATCTAAGGTTCGGCCAAGAGACTTATATTATGATAGGTTCCTCATTAATGGACCACTTGGGGGTCTCTTGGATGTATATAGTAAGTTTATTAACCATATTATATAAAAATACAAAGAGACATTGTAAAAGTGAAACTAATTAACTTAGAGTTAATACTTAAAGATAAGGTTAATATAAGTACCCAAACCTGTCTAAATTCTATTGGATGAGTTGTTTTCGACCTATCCCCACCTCATCCTTTGAATAGTAAACTTTGGAGCCTTTCTAAACCGAATATGAATTTATTATAAATTAATATTTCTAACTTTTCCAAAGGTGCCCCTCACCCCTCTTATAAAAGGGCACTCCTCCTTCTCATTTCTTCACACCTTCAAAGCCTTTTGGTTCGGCCAAACTCTGCCCAAATACTCTCCCAACATCCCTCACTACAACCTAGAGGCCTTAGTTCGATCAGAAAGCCAACCTAAGGAGCCCTTTTGATCAAATCAAAAGGAAGAACCCGAAGAAGAGGTAATGATTTCACCACCCTCTTCTAAGTTCATTTCTTCTTCCACTTCTTCTTCCTTTGTTCTTACCATTCTGAAATAATAACTCCAGTATCTCACATATACTGTGATGTTATTATAAATATGGTACAATCATATTCAGTATTCTATCCACCCTTTGAATAACATGTCACCATACGTGCGTATGTACGGCTTACCGTCTCCACGTCGTGGTGTAATTGTTATTCAATATAATATTATTTGGATGGGTATAATAATGATGTGTAACTCATGTAAATAATAAATATAACATGTTAATGATTCTGTATATATGATATACCATCCATTTATATATTATTTTAATATCAAAATAATGATATTGTCGCTCGTGCGTACGTACGGACTACCGTCTCCACGAACGCGATAAGATTCATTCTCCATCGTATCCATTCAAGTATAATTATAATTTGATGATTTAAAAATGATGTTTAAGGACTGTATATCATTCTGGATATGAATAAGATACAACAACCATGGCTTATGTAACAAAACATATAAAAGAAAATGAGTAAGTTAACTCCCGAAACGACGATAATTCTAAGATATTATTAACAAATCAATGTTAAAAGATCATATATGATATCATATTAATATATATGATTCTTGTATAATTTAATAACAACTATTTCACCATTATACAGGAGGTTAACCTACCCCAACCAAGGAAAAGTACAAGGTAAGGGTTATTTCACGATCTCTTCTTTATCCGAGGTTGTTTATACGTAATAATCTACTGGGATCTCGTTATCATCCACATCCATGTTTCTTCAAAATGTATTTCAAAACATTTTTACTATTTACAAGAATATGGGTTAAAGTCATTTATACCATTGTTTGACTTTTTATAAGAGGTTTATAAAGGAATCTTTCCGTCGTTTTCAAAACAAGGTCCTTTTTAACCTTTTCGACAGAATTGAGGTAAGAATGTTTTTTTTTAACTTATACGGCGGGTGCGGTTATTTTACGCCGTTATAAAATTTTCAAAGCTTTCCTTACAAGCTTATAAGAATATTTTCAAAGAAAATGTTTTATTTTATATGGATCTTAAATGATTTCAAAATAAAAGGAGATATTTATTTAAAAAGAATTTTGATTTCATCTATGTCAACATCCTTTGATGGATTTTAAGATTATTTGAAGTTGATTTATTATGATACAAAACTTCTATATTGTATTGAAGGTTTTGTGATATGTTTGACTGTGGATGTGCTATTTTTATACCATTCATAGTTTATTGTGAAAGTATTGACATTTCGTATGCTAGTTTTAATACGAATGTTTATGTTATGTTTAAACCTTTTCATATGGGAATGAATTGGACTTAATAAGTGACGGGTGGAGCCCGCTATAGATCCTCGATGCATCGGTAGGTCTCATGAGACAAACTAGTGTCTTGGCACAAGGCCTTGACAAAATATTATTTGTAGTCTTGGCACGAGGCCTTGACTATGTGGTTATGATAGTCTGGCATTATGCATTCCAACATTATGAAAGTGGTTATTGATATTGCATGTGATTATTCGATTAGTAGAATATCCATGTGAACAAGTAAATGGCATTATTTCATTTTACTTTTGCCATACTATGTTGAAGTTCAATTTTAAAAGGCTTTTGTTTTAGTAATTCATTGCCTTAAATGTTTATGATTATTTTGAATGTTCCGCTATATTGTTATCCTTACTGGGCATTTGAGCTCACCCCTTTTCTATGTTTTATTTTTTCCAGGTAGTGAAGAAGTAATTTATGAATGACTTGCAGGGATATTATGAGGGGTTAATAGTGTGGATATGAAGACTTTGTTGTTGTAGTAGTTTTTCACTTTGAAATGTAATGTAAAACTTTATGATTATATCTAGTGTTTCCAAGGCTACTAAACCAATCGGTCTTTCGAGATTTGATCTTTCTTGTGATCATGCCAATGTTATGTAAGTAATGCACCGACTCTGGGTAGCTGGGGTCGGGGCGTTACAGTTGGTATCAGAGGAAGTTTAGTACAAACCTTGGAAGCTAGATTTAGATAAACTCTGATTAGAGCACGTATACCTAAGATGAACTTTGAGGATTAGTATAGAAGAACTTCCTAGAATTTTGGTATTGTAGAGATTTTGTGAGTTTTCCGAGCAATACATCCCTGTCTGGATACGAGCAGGTAGAGGCGGCTCTGGCACAGATGTACCTAGGGGTAAAACCCGAAAACACCGCTTTGAGCTAGACTCGAACGGGAACTGGTGCACGACAACGGGCCTTGCTGCACTCTTGGTTACGACACTCCCGGGGGATATGCTTAGGATAACTCTCATTATCTTTACAAATCATTATAAAGGGTTTATGAGTATATACTTCCTCAAAGAAAACATTTTTATGATTATGGATTATATCCATAAATAGTTCAATTTATGTTAAGTGTTTTATAAGTATGGGATTATGTATTTTGATTCATAAACTGATCTAGTTTATGCCATTGTTTAGAAATGGCGCCTAGTGGAAGAAATGGAAACCGTATCAATGTACGCACTCCATGTAGGGATTTCCCTCCTGCTCAAGATAATTATAGTGGGGCTGGTGATGCAACTGGTGCTGATCAGCTAATCACCGTACTGGGACAACTTACTCAGGTTATGAATAATAACCTTACCCGTATGGAGCACCCTGATCCGCAGCATGGAGGATCAATGTTAGATCGATTCATGAGACAACAACCACCAACGTTCAATGGGAGTACAAATCCCTTAGTAGCTGAGCAATGGATATTTTCCTTAGAGAAAATATTTCAGGCTTTGGGGAGCAGTGAAAGGGAAAAAGTTATCATGGCAGTTTACCGCCTCACTGGAGATGCTGATCAATGGTGGTCATTGATTCAAAATACGAAGGAAGATGATGAAGTATCAAATATGGAATGGAGGGAGTTCAAAGATCTATTTTTAGAAAAATACTTTCCTCGCGACCATCGAGCAGATATGGAAAGGCAATTTCTGAGTCTGAGACAAAAGGAGGATGAGAATGTCACAAAGTATGAGGCTAACTTTACAAGGTTAGCGAGGTATGCTGGAGATTATATTCGCAACCCAAGAAGTAAGATTGATCGTTTCTTTGATGGGTTAAAACCATTTCTCCGTCGAGCATTAGTCTCACAATCCTTTTCACCGTACGAAGACATTGTCTCATGTGCTATCAAGACCGAAAAAGAATTCTCTAAGTCTTATGACTTTAAAGCGAAGCAAGAGAAGAAGAGACCTGCTGATCAATCTGGGAATGGAAATAAGGGGAAGAAGGGAAAGGTTGAATATCCATCTTGTGGTAAATGCGGGAAGAAACATCCTGGTGCTTGCCTGAAGGGAATGGGAGTCTGTTACAAGTGTGGTGAAAAAGGCCACCAAGCTCATGATTGCAAGGGGAAGAAGGAAGCTACCAACGTTCAGTGCTACAATTGCAGGGAGATGGGGCATTATGCAAATTCATGTCCTAAGCGTCAGGAGAACTTACCTCAGAAAAGTCCAAGGGATCAAGGCCAGGCTTATGCTATCACTACTGCTGAGGTAGAAGCTCCGAAAGACGTGGTGGCAGGTAATTTAATGGTTTCCTCAAGTTTAGCAAATGCATTATTTGATTCTGGATCATCGCATTGTTTCATATCTTCCCAGTTTGCTAAGAAAATTATATATTTCCAATTTGATTTAATAAGGGAGTTGTCAGTTAAAACTCCTAAGGGAAGTATCGTTGCAACAAAGTTTTGTGAATCAGTCCCCATTAGAGCACATAAATTTTCTTTATCTGCTGATTTCATCGTCATACCTATGATTGAGTTTGATATAATCCTCGGTATGGACTGGCTTTCGGACTATGATGCGAAGATTTATTGTAAGAAGAAAGAGGTTACGATTCTTGATGATAATGATAAGGAGCACCTTATTTTTAGAGCAGAATCGTCACCACCTAATTCTTATTTAGACCCACCCCCAGTAGCTCAACTTAATTCAATTATTGGGGAGGAAGAGAATGAAGTAACTATCGGTGAGGAAAGGAATGTTCAAATAGAGGATGTACCTGTTGTGAAAGAATTTGTAGATGTATTTCCGGAAGATTTACCTGGACATCCTCCAGAACGAGAAGTTGAGTTTTCTATTGATTTGATTCCTGGATCAAGGCCTATATCGAAGACCCCTTATAGAATGTCCACTGTAGAGCTAGTCGAACTAAAGAAACAACTAGAGGAATTGAGTAATAAGGGATTTATTCGCCCTAGTGTTTCTCCATGGGGAGCCCCTGTTCTTTTTGTTAAAAAGAAAGATGGATCTATGAGGTTATGTATCGACTACAGGGATATCAATGCTATAACAATAAAGAACAAGTATCCCCTACCTCATATTGATGATTTATTTGACCAACTGCATGGAGCTCAATACTTTTCAAAGATTGACCTTCGATCTGGATACCATCAGTTGTGTGTGAAGAAGGAAGACATTCCGAAGACAGCATTTCGAACCAGGTACGGGCATTACGAGTTTGCTGTAATGCCGTTTGGATTGACTAATGCACCCTCTGTATTCATGGATCTGATGAATAGAGTTTTCAAGGAGTATCTCGATGAATTTATGGTGGTATTTATTGATGATATCTTGGTATACTCTAAAACCTACGAAGATCATGAAAATCACTTGCGCATTATCTTGAAGACTCTGAGGAGGCTTGAATTATATGGGAAGTTTAGCAAGTGTGAATTCTGGCTTCAGGAGATTTCTTTTCTTGGCCATATTGTCTCTAAAGATGGAATCTCTGTTGATCCTTCTAAGACCAAGGCAATCCAAGAATGGCCAGCACCTACGAGTATAACTGAGGTACGTAGTTTTATTGGTTTGGCAGGTTATTATCGACGTTTCGTCCAGAATTTTGCCCGATTGGCTAACCCATTAACAAAGCTCACACGTAAAGGGGTTAAATTTGTTTGGACAAAAGAGTGTGAAGAATGCTTCGAAGAACTGAAGAGAAGATTAGTCAATGCTCCTATATTGACTCTACCATCGGGGAATTATGGGTTCGTTATTTATAGTGATGCATCGAAGAAAGGACTTGGCTGTGTCCTTATGCAGAATGATAGAGTTATTGCCTATGCATCACGACAGTTGAAAATTCATGAACAAAACTATCCTACTCATGATCTTGAGTTAGCAGCTGTGATCTTTGCTTTGAAGATATGGAGGCACTACCTCTATGGTGAAAAATGTGAGATTTATACTGATCACAAGAGTTTGAAGTATATTTTCTCACAAAAAGAACTCAACATGAGGCAAAGGAGATGGCTTGAATTACTCAAGGATTATGATTGTACGATACACTACCACCCGGGGAAGGCAAACAAGGTGGCTGATGCTTTGAGTAGAAAAGACCATGGAGTTTTGAACATGATGAGAATTGAAAGGGATCCAATTTTCATGGATCTAGTGAAGATGGACATGGGAATAACCAGGGAAGGTGAAACATCAATGCTTTTTCAAATGGTTGCCAAACCATCTTTACTAGAAAGGATTAAGAGTTCTCAGACCGATGATGAAGAATTTCAGAAGAAGATTAAAGCTGTGAATGATGGGAGATTGAGAGACTTTGTGTATGAAGATGGAACTTTGAAATTTGGAAAGAGACTTTGTGTTCCCGATTTACCTGATCTAAAAAGGGAATTGCTGGATGATGCTCATAGTTCCACTACTAGAAATTGGGGCTATAGCCACGGACCTATAGCCACGGTTTTATAGGTCCGTGGCTATAGCCCTTATTAGGCCACGGTTAAATTTTTGTCCGTGGCTAAATGTGTTTCATCCTTTTATTCTCCCGATCTTTTATCGGGCTCCTCCTCCTCCCCGATCCACAGCCCTCCTCCCCGACGGCATCTCCTCCTCGCCGCGCCCTCCTCGCCGCGCCCTCCTCCTCGCCGCGCCCTCCTCGTGGCCGCGCCCTCCTCGTCGTCGCGCCCTCCTCGCCCCTCCTCCCCGACGCCTCCTCGCTGCGCTTCCCCCCTCCCCGGACTCACTCCTACGGAACCCTCCCCGACTCACTCCCCTCCCCCGATGCACTCCCCTCCCCGGACGACCGCGCCTCCCCCCTCCCCGGAAGACAGCGCCTCCCCCGACGCCGACGGACTCCCCTCCAAGTCTAAATCGTGATGGGGGTTTGAGTGAGGTATTATTCTCCAAATTCCTTCCTCTGAGTTGTTTCTTGACTGGTAGATGTTCAACTCTCTTTGAATCTATTGATTTGGCTTAAAAATACCAGTTCATCATCGATTTAAATATCTCTATTTAACAGTTGCTATTCAATGTTCATATTTAATTGAATTCTACCAGATTGTCTTTGTGTTGAATGCTGGTTTTAAGTCAAATATGATTTTTTTCAAACATCTGGTTCGGCGTTGCATCATTTTAATTTCTTTTCCACTGTTTTGTTTTATTAATTCAACATCAACCAAATTTTTCATCCTGTTTTAATGAAAAATATAAATTCAATTATGTATGTATTTAATTACCTTCTGAATTATGTTTTATACTTGCAGGTATTGAATTCTGAATTCAATTCTAAATTTTGTATGTATTTACTTGAAGATATGACTTATGTGTTGTAATTGCAGGTATGTATTCAATTCTGAATTTTAAATTCAATTCTGAAATCTATATGTATTTACTTGCAGATATGTATTATTTGTTATAATACTTGCAGGCATGTATTCAATTCTGAATTCCGAATTCAATTCTGAATTTTGTATGTATTTACTTACAGGTATGAATTATGTGTTATAATACTTTCATGTATGAATTTAATTCTGAATTCTGTATGTATTTACTTGTAGGTATGTATTCAATTCTGTATGTATTCTGAATTCATGTATCTATTTAATTCTGTATGTATTTTTAATTGAGGGAGGAATGGAGTCTCTAATTGCAGGTATGTATTCTATATGTATAGAGTCTCTAGTTGCAAGTATGTATGTATTCTTTATGTATGGAGTCTCTAGTTGTAGTTATGCATTCTGTATGTATTCTGTGTGTATTTTGTATGTATTCTGTATGTATTCAATTCTATATGTATGGAGTCTCTAGTTGTAGGTATGTATGGATTCTCTAGTTGCAGGTATGTATTCGGTATGTATTTTGTATGTATTTAATTCTGTATTTAATTTTGTATGTATTTACTTGCGGGTATGTATTTAATTTTGTATGTATTCATCAAAAAAACCACTCGTTGGACAATAATAAGCAACTAGATGTGGTTTTTTCTTTCTAGACTGTAGTTTCTCCTATAGGGACCCTTATTCCCTCTACTGGAATGTGCTTTTTCGGTTGTAGGGGTGCTAAAATCTTTATCATTGGCTTCTTTATTTACCTGTACACACTAGTTGGCCTGAATTTGAAAGCATGGTAGTCTTCGCGACGTGCACGCGCAGACGGCACGTCAATCGGAGATAATTAAAATGAGGTGTCAATGAAATTCAGAATGCCAAATTGACTTTCAAAAAGTGTATTCACATCTAAATATTTCTTACCAACTATCATGCTGGATCATTTGAGTTATTTGTGAAAATCAATAATTAATCACTATGAGATTAATGGTTGTGCTGTTTGAATCCAGGTGAAGCTCTCAATAGGGTGTCTACTTAGCGTACAATTTTATTGGACCATCCGATGATCCTCCATTGCATATTGTATTCTCACAGCGCATATTCTTTCCTCTGATTACAGTGTACTCCATCCGATGATCAATCCGATATTCTCACTCTGCCCATTCGTGTCATTGCACGACCCCTTCCACCTTCATTTCAGCCCGCTGCCACCAGCATTCTAGCCCGCAACAGCCCCCCCCCCCACCTTCGAATCAGCCCGCACCATCCCCCCAACACCTGCAACCAGCCCCCTTTCACCCACATTCCAGTCTCCTCCCGCTCCCTTCGCTCCTGGTCGGAAGATGCTGCCCCGCGGATGTCGCTGGATCGGGCCAACACGCCGCGGTCACGCCGCGGTCACGCCGCGGTCACGCCGCGGTCACGCCGCGGTCACGCCGCGGTCACGCCGCGGTCACGCCGCGGTCACGCCGCGGTCACGCCGCGGTCACGCCGCGGTCACGCCGCGGTCACGCCGTGATGTGGCCCTGCTCCAGCCACATCCAGCAGGGGGGAGGTTCAGCCCCACTTGCTCACAGGCGTTTCAGACGACCCATTTTTCAGCAAAGTCATCAGCCCGCTGCCACCAGCATTCCAGCCCGCAACAGCCCCCCCACCTTCGAATCAGCCCGCACCATCCCCCCAACACCTGCAACCAGCCCCCTTTCACCCACATTCCAGCCTCCTCCCGCTCCCTTCGCTCCTGGTCGGAAGATGCTGCCCCGCGGATGTCGCTGGATCGGGCCAACACGCTGCGGTCACGCCGCGGTCACGCCGCGGTCACGCCGCGGTCACGCCGCGGTCACGCCGTGATGTGGCCCTGCTCCAGCCACATCCAGCAGGGGGGAGGTTCAGCCCCACTTGCTCACAGGCGTTTCAGACGACCCATTTTTCAGCAAAGTCATCAGCCCGCTGCCACCAGCATTCCAGCCCGCAACAGCCCCCCCACCTTCGAATCAGCCCGCACCATCCCCCCAACACCTGCAACCACCCCCCTTTCACCCACATTCCAGCCTCCTCCCGCTCCCTTCGCTCCTGGTCGGAAGATGCTGCCCCGCGGATGTCGCTGGATCGGGCCAACACGCTGCGGTCACGCCGCGGTCACGCCGCGGTCACGCCGCGGTCACGCCGTGATGTGGCCCTGCTCCAGCCACATCCAACAGGGGGGAGGTTCAGCCCCACTTGCTCACAGGCGTTTCAGACGACCCATTTTTCAGCTAAGTCATCAGCCCGCTGCCACCAGCATTCCAGCCCGCAACAGCCCCCCCACCTTCGAATCAGCCCGCACCATCCCCCAACACCTGCAACCAGCCCCCTTTCACCCACATTCCAGCCTCCTTCCGCTCCCTTCGCTCCTGGTCGGAAGATGCTGCCCCGCAGATGTCGCTGGATCGGGCCAACACGCTGCGGTCACGCCGCGGTCACGCCGCGGTCACGCCGCGGTCACGCCGCGGTCACGCCGCGGTCACGCCGCGGTCACGCCGCGGTCACGCCGCGGTCACGCCGCGGTCACGCCGCGGTCACGCCGTGATGTGGCCCTGCTCCAGCCACATCCAGCAGGGGGGAGGTTCAGCCCCACTTGCTCACAGGCGTTTCAGACGACCCATTTTTCAGCAAAGTCATCAGCCCGCTGCCACCAGCATTCCAGCCCGCAACAGCCCCCCCACCTTCGAATCAGCCCGCACCATCCCCCCAACACCTGCAACCAGCCCCCTTTCACCCACATTCCAGCCTCCTCCCGCTCCCTTCGCTCCTGGTCGGAAGATGCTGCCCCGCGGATGTCGCTGGATCGGGCCAACACGCTGCGGTCACGCCGCGGTCACGCCGCGGTCACGCCGCGGTCACGCCGCGGTCACGCCGCGGTCACGCCGCGGTCACGCCGCGGTCACGCCGCGGTCACGCCGCGGTCACGCCGCGGTCACGCCGCGGTCACGCCGCGGTCACGCCGCGGTCACGCCGCGGTCACGCCGCGGTCACGCCGCGGTCACGCCGCGGTCACGCCGTGATGTGGCCCTGCTCCAGCCACATCCAGCAGGGGGGAGGTTCAGCCCCACTTGCTCACAGGCGTTTCAGACGACCCATTTTTCAGCAAAGTCATCAGCCCGCTGCCACCAGCATTCCAGCCCGCAACAGCCCCCCCACCTTCGAATCAGCCCGCACCATCCCCCCAACACCTGCAACCAGCCCCCTTTCACCCACATTCCAGCCTCCTCCCGCTCCCTTCGCTCCTGGTCGGAAGATGCTGCCCCGCGGATGTCGCTGGATCGGGCCAACACGCTGCGGTCACGCCGCGGTCACGCCGCGGTCACGCCGCGGTCACGCCGCGGTCACGCCGCGGTCACGCCGCGGTCACGCCGCGGTCACGCCGCGGTCACGCCGCGGTCACGCCGCGGTCACGCCGCGGTCACGCCGCGGTCACGCCGCGGTCACGCCGCGGTCACGCCGCGGTCACGCCGCGGTCACGCCGCGGTCACGCCGCGGTCACGCCGTGATGTGGCCCTGCTCCAGCCACATCCAGCAGGGGGGAGGTTCAGCCCCACTTGCTCACAGGCGTTTCAGACGACCCATTTTTCAGCAAAGTCACCAGCCCGCTGCCACCAGCATTCCAGCCCGCAACAGCCCCCCCACCTTCGAATCAGCCCGCACCATCCCCCCAACACCTGCAACCAGCCCCCTTTCACCCACATTCCAGCCTCCTCCCGCTCCCTTCGCTCCTGGTCGGAAGATGCTGCCCCGCGGATGTCGCTGGATCGGGCCAACACGCTGCGGTCACGCCGCGGTCACGCCGCGGTCACGCCGCGGTCACGCCGCGGTCACGCCGCGGTCACGCCGTGATGTGGCCCTGCTCCAGCCACATCCAGCAGGGGGGAGGTTCAGCCCCACTTGCTCACAGGCGTTTCAGACGACCCATTTTTCAGCAAAGTCATCAGCCCGCTGCCACCAGCATTCCAGCCCGCAACAGCCCCCCCACCTTCGAATCAGCCCGCACCATCCCCCCAACACCTGCAACCACCCCCCTTTCACCCACATTCCAGCCTCCTCCCGCTCCCTTCGCTCCTGGTCGGAAGATGCTGCCCCGCGGATGTCGCTGGATCGGGCCAACACGCTGCGGTCACGCCGCGGTCACGCCGCGGTCACGCCGCGGTCACGCCGCGGTCACGCCGCGGTCACGCCGTGATGTGGCCCTGCTCCAGCCACATCCAACAGGGGGGAGGTTCAGCCCCACTTGCTCACAGGCGTTTCAGACGACCCATTTTTCAGCTAAGTCATCAGCCCGCTGCCACCAGCATTCCAGCCCGCAACAGCCCCCCCACCTTCGAATCAGCCCGCACCATCCCCCAACACCTGCAACCAGCCCCCTTTCACCCACATTCCAGCCTCCTCCCGCTCCCTTCGCTCCTGGTCGGAAGATGCTGCCCCGCGGATGTCGCTGGATCGGGCCAACACGCTGCGGTCACGCCGCGGTCACGCCGCGGTCACGCCGCGGTCACGCCGCGGTCACGCCGCGGTCACGCCGCGGTCACGCCGCGGTCACGCCGCGGTCACGCCGCGGTCACGCCGCGGTCACGCCGTGATGTGGCCCTGCTCCAGCCACATCCAGCAGGGGGGAGGTTCAGCCCCACTTGCTCACAGGCGTTTCAGACGACCCATTTTTCAGCAAAGTCATCAGCCCGCTGCCACCAGCATTCCAGCCCGCAACAGCCCCCCCACCTTCGAATCAGCCCGCACCATCCCCCCAACACCTGCAACCAGCCCCCTTTCACCCACATTCCAGCCTCCTCCCGCTCCCTTCGCTCCTGGTCGGAAGATGCTGCCCCGCGGATGTCGCTGGATCGGGCCAACACGCTGCGGTCACGCCGCGGTCACGCCGCGGTCACGCCGCGGTCACGCCGCGGTCACGCCGCGGTCACGCCGCGGTCACGCCGCGGTCACGCCGCGGTCACGCCGCGGTCACGCCGCGGTCACGCCGCGGTCACGCCGCGGTCACGCCGCGGTCACGCCGCGGTCACGCCGCGGTCACGCCGCGGTCACGCCGCGGTCACGCCGCGGTCACGCCGTGATGTGGCCCTGCTCCAGCCACATCCAGCAGGGGGGAGGTTCAGCCCCACTTGCTCACAGGCGTTTCAGACGACCCATTTTTCAGCAAAGTCATCAGCCCGCTGCCACCAGCATTCCAGCCCGCAACAGCCCCCCCACCTTCGAATCAGCCCGCACCATCCCCCCAACACCTGCAACCAGCCCCCTTTCACCCACATTCCAGCCTCCTCCCGCTCCCTTCGCTTCTGGTCGGAAGATGCTGCCCCGCGGATGTCGCTGGATCGGGCCAACACGCTGCGGTCACGCCGCGGTCACGCCGCGGTCACGCCGCGGTCACGCCGCGGT
This sequence comes from Viscum album, assembly GCA_963277665.1. NCBI lineage: Eukaryota > Viridiplantae > Streptophyta > Magnoliopsida > Santalales > Viscaceae > Viscum > Viscum album. The sequence continues at coordinate 2,112,758,304 of OY728128.1, forward strand.
CACGCCGCGGTCACGCCGCGGTCACGCCGCGGTCACGCCGTGATGTGGCCCTGCTCCAGCCACATCCAGCAGGGGGGAGGTTCAGCCCCACTTGCTCACAGGCGTTTCAGACGACCCATTTTTCAGCAAAGTCATCAGCCCGCTGCCACCAGCATTCCAGCCCGCATTAGCCCCCCCACCTTCGAATCAGCCCGCACCATCCCCCCAACACCTGCAACCAGCCCCCTTTCACCCACATTCCAGCCTCCTCCCGCTCCCTTCGCTCCTGGTCGGAAGATGCTGCCCCGCGGATGTCGCTGGATCGGGCCAACACGCTGCGGTCACGCCGCGGTCACGCCGCGGTCACGCCGCGGTCACGCCGCGGTCACGCCGTGATGTGGCCCTGCTCCAGCCACATCCAGCAGGGGGGAGGTTCAGCCCCACTTGCTCACAGGCGTTTCAGACGACCCATTTTTCAGCTAAGTCATCATCACTCTGCAAGCAGATGCTCCTTCCTTTCCTACTTACTCTTTTCTGCAAGGTGTCCTCTGTTATAAGGGCCGGTTGGTGCTGTCTAGTTCGTCCCCATGGGTGCCCATATTGCTGGCTGAGTTCCATTTGTCTCCGTAGTGGGGTCATTCTGGTTTTTGCCGCACGTATAGAAAATTGCCTGCCAATTTATATTGGGTCGGGATGAAAATACCGGTTCAACAGTTTGCCAATGGGCCAAATGCCAACGAAATAAATATTCCACACTATATCCGGCTGGCCTGTTGCAGCCGTTGGAAATTCCCCAGCTGGTGTGGTCGGGTCTCTCTATGGATTTTATCACCGGACTACCCTAATCCCGTGGTTGCACTGTGATTCTGGTCATCATTGATCATCTCTCTAAATATGGCCATTTTTTACCCCTAAAACACCCTTACACAGCAAAGAGTGTGGGAGTGTGGGCGAGGTTTTCGTGTGGGAGATTGTCAGTTTGCATAGCATTCCAGCGACCGCAATCCCATTTTTGTAAGCCATTTTTGGATTGAACTGCTCAAACTTCAAGGCACTGACTTAAAACTCAGCTTGACCTACCACCCGCAAACGGATGACCAAACAGAGGTGGTAAATCGCTGCCACGAGACCTACGCTGTTCCATCAGAAATCTAGTTGCCCGCTGTTGCCCATGCACTACTTGATCGTGGACTCAAATATTATTTGAGTCGGTCCCAAGACATCATGAAGCAGAAAACTAATACACTGCCGTCACCTTGCCCTCCATGTGGGAGATCCTGTTTCCGTACGCTTTCGGCCTCACAAACAACACTCTTTAACCTGCCAGATTTCTCAGAAACCTGCCCCTCGTTTCTATGGGCCATTTACAGTTCAGCGGAAGATCGGCCTGGTGGCTTGTTAGCTTGATCTTCCTCCCTCAGCCTGGGGGCCTCCTGAGGATTTCTTCTGTTGTTTTCCCTATTTCTTCTATTTTTCTGCTGTAATTTTCGTTCCCATCCTTTAATACAGAATTGCAGCCCTCATTGAGGGCTGGAAGTTTGAGAGGCTTAACAGAATTAGAGTATGACAGTGTGTCAAGTTTGAGAGGCTTAACAGAATTAGAGTATGACAGAAAGAAGCTTCGAGCCGAAAGGCTCTAAAGCCATTTTATTAAAAACAAAAGATGACATAAGAGAGGAGATGGGGCTAGACATTGATAAAACTGCCTTCATAATAAAGCATTTCGTTTTCATAACCCCCTCCCCGACGTCATCATCCCATTCCAAGTTGTAGGTAGATGAGCTATGAGACCTAGTCACCATCGGACGTGCGGTCTGCGCAGGAGGGCTCATTATGCGTTCTTTAAGCGTTGCGCGCGCTTGAGAAACGCGCGTGGGGGGTCCAAACGGGCCGAACGAATTGCGAATGGCCTGAAATCGGACGACATCAAAGGGTGAGTGAATTGTGATGTGGTCGAGCAGACGGCACGTCAATCGGACGTGCCGTGTGCCCGCGGTGACCGGGAACGCCGTTCTGGTGTCATAAACGGCCAAAACAGGCGTCTAACGGTCAAACTAATAGCGGACGACATCGGATTGACCTGAAATCACAGGACAACATTCAAATTATTATTCGCGACGTGCACGCGCAGACGGCACCTCAATCGGACGTGCGGTCTGCGCAGGAGGGCTCATTATGCGTTCTTTAAGCGTTGCGCGCGCTTGATAAACGCGCGTGGGGGGGTCCAAACGGGCCGAACGAATTCCGAATGGCCTGAAATCGGACGACATCAAAGGGTGAGTGAATTGTGATGTGGTCGAGCAGACGACACGTCAATCGGACGTGCCGTGTGCCCGCGGTGACCGGGAACGCCGTTCTGGTGTCATAAACGGCCAAAACGGGCGTCTAACGGTCAAACTCATAGCGAACGACATCGGATTGACCTGAAATCACAGGACAACATTCAAATTATTATTCGCGACGTGCACGCGCAGACGGCACGTCAATCGGACGTGCGGTCTGCGCAGGAGGGCTCATTATGCGTTCTTTAAGCGTTGCGCGCGCTTGAGAAACGCGCGTGGGGGGGTCCAAACGGGCCGAACGAATTGCGAATGGCCTGAAATCGGACGACATCAAAGGGTGAGTGAATTGTGATGTGGTCGAGCAGACGGCACGTCAATCGGACGTGCCGTGTGCCCGCGGTGACCGGGAACGCCGTTCTGGTGTCATAAACGGCCAAAACGGGCGTCTAACGGTCAAACTCATAGCGAACGACATCGGATTGACCTGAAATCACAGGACAACATTCAAATTATTATTCGCGACGTGCACGCGCAGACGGCACGTCAATCGGACGTGCGGTCTGCGCAGGAGGGCTCATTATGCGTTCTTTAAGCGTTGCGCGCGCTTGATAAACGCGCGTGGGGGGGTCCAAACGGGCCGAACGAATTGCGAATGGCCTGAAATCGGACGACATCAAAGGGTGAGTGAATTGTGATGTGGTCGAGCAGACGGCACGTCAATCGGACGTGCCGTGTGCCCGCGGTGACCGGGAACGCCGTTCTGGTGTCATAAACGGCCAAAACGGGCGTCTAACGGTCAAACTCATAGCGAACGACATCGGATTGACCTGAAATCACAGGACAACATTCAAATTATTATTCGCGACGTGCACGCGCAGACGGCACGTCAATCGGACGTGCGGTCTGCGCAGGAGGGCTCATTATGCGTTCTTTAAGCGTTGCGCGCGCTTGAGAAACGCGCGTGGGGGGGTCCAAACGGGCCGAACGAATTGCGAATGGCCTGAAATCGGACGACATCAAAGGGTGAGTGAATTGTGATGTGGTCGAGCAGACGGCACGTCAATCGGACGTGCCGTGTGCCCGCGGTGACCGGGAACGCCGTTCTGGTGTCATAAACGGCCAAAACGGGCGTCTAACGGTCAAACTCATAGCGGACGACATCAGATTGACCTGAAATCACAGGACAACATTCAAATTATTATTCGCGACGTGCACGCGCAGACGGCACGTCAATCGGACGTGCGGTCTGCGCAGAAGGGCTCATTATGCGTTCTTTAAGCGTTGCGCGCGCTTGAGAAAAGCGCGTGGGGGGTCCAAACGGGCCGAACGAATTGCGAATGGCCTGAAATCGGACGACATCAAAGGGTGAGTGAATTGTGATGTGGTCGAGCAGACGGCACGTCAATCGGACGTGCCGTGTGCCCGCGGTGACCGGGAACGCCGTTCTGGTGTCATAAACGGCCAAAACGGGCGTCTAACGGTCAAACTCATAGCGAACGACATCGGATTGACCTGAAATCACAGGACAACATTCAAACTATTATTCGCGACGTGCACGCGCAGACGACACGTCAATCGGACGTGCGGTCTGCGCAGGAGGGCTCATTATGCGTTCTTTAAGCGTTGCGCGCGCTTGATAAACGCGCGTGGGGGGGTCCAAACGGGCCGAACGAATTCCGAATGGCCTGAAATCGGACGACATCAAAGGGTGAGTGAATTGTGATGTGGTCGAGCAGACGGCACGTCAATCGGACGTGCCGTGTGCCCGCGGTGACCGGGAACGCCGTTCCGGTGTCATAAACGGCCAAAACAGGCGTCTAACGGTCAAACTCATAGCGGACGACATCGGATTGCCCTGAAATCACAGGACAACAATCCCATTATTATTCGCGACGTGCACGCGCAGACGGCGCGTCAATCGGACGTGCGGTCTGCGCGGTAGGGCTCATTATGCGTTCTTTAAGCGTTGCGCGCGCTTGATAAACGCCCGGGGTTCTGTGCAGGGGGGTAGGGGGCTGTATGGGGTTTGTCCGGGGGTGCACATGGGGGCTGTCCGGGGTTGCACATGGGGGCTGTCCGGGGGTGCACGGGGGGCTGTCCGGGGGGAATGGGGCTGCATGGGGTCTGTCCGGGGGTGCACATGGGGGCTGTCCGGGGGTGCACGGGGGGCTGTCCGGGGCTGGTCGGGGGGCTGTCCGGGGGTGCACAGGGGGTTGTCCGGGGCTGGCCGGGGGGCTGTCCAGGGGTGCACGGGGGGCTGTTTGGGGGTGCATATGGGGGGCTGTCCGGGGGTGCATATGGGGGCTGTCCGGGGGTGCACGGGGGGGCTGTCTGGGGGTGCACGGGGGGGCTGTCCGGGGGGTGCACGGGGGGCTGTCCGGGGGTGCACATGGGGGCTGTCCGGGGGTGCACGGGGGGCTGTCCGGGGCTGGTCGTGGGGCTGTCCGGGGGTGCACGGGGGGCTGGCCGGGGCTGGCCGGGGGGGGCTGTCCGGGGGGTGCACGGGGGGCTGTCCGGGGGTGCACGGGGGGCTGTCCGGGGGTGCACGGGGGGCTGTCCGGGGGGTGCACGGACAGGGGGGGTGTCCAGCAGGGGGGGTTGGCAGGGGGACAAGCAGGGGCTGGGGGGGCTGGCAGGGGGAAGGGGGGGGGGGTGGCAGGGGGCAAGCAGGGGGAATGGGGCTGCATGGGGTCTGTCCGGGGGTGCACATGGGGGCTGTCCGGGGGTGCACGGGGGGCTGTCCGGGGCTGGTCGGGGGGGCTGTCCGGGGGTGCACAGGGGGTTGTCCGGGGCTGGCCGGGGGGCTGTCCAGGGGTGCACGGGGGGCTGTTTGGGGGTGCATATGGGGCTGTCCGGGGGGTGCATATGGGGGCTGTCCGGGGGTGCACGGGGGGGCTGTCTGGGGGTGCACGGGGGGGCTGTCCGGGGGTGCACGGGGGGCTGTCCGGGGGTGCACATGGGGGCTGTCCGGGGGTGCACGGGGGGCTGTCCGGGGCTGGTCGTGGGGCTGTCCGGGGGTGCACGGGGGGCTGGCCGGGGCTGGCCGGGGGGGCTGTCCGGGGGTGCACGGGGGGCTGTCCGGGGGTGCACGGGGGGCTGTCCGGGGGTGCACGGGGGGCTGTCCGGGGGTGCACGGACAGGGGGGGTGTCCAGCAGGGGGGGTTGGCAGGGGGACAAGCAGGGGCTGGGGGGGCTGGCAGGGGGAAGGGGGGGGGGGTGGCAGGGGGCAAGCAGGGGGCAGGGGGGGCTGGCAGGGGGACAAGCAGGGGGCAGGGGGGGGCTAGCAGGGGGCAGGGGGGGCTGGCAGGGGGACAAGCAGGGGGAAGGGGGGGCTGGCAGGGGGCAAGCAGGGGGCAGGGGGGGCTGGCAGGGGGCAAGCAGGGGGCAGGGGGGGCTGGCAGGGGGACAAGCAGGGGGAAGGGGGGGCTGGCAGGGGGGGCAGGGGGGGGCTGGCAGGGGGACAAGCAGGGGCAGGGGGGGGGCTGGCAGGGGGACAAGCAGGGGAAGGGGGGGGGGGGCTGGCAGGGGGGGCTGGCAGGGGCAGGGGGGGCTGGCAGGGGCAGGGGGGGCTGGCAGGGGGACAAGCAGGGGGGTGGCCGGGGGGGCTGGCAGGGTGACAAGCAGGGGGAAGGGGGGGGGGGGGCTGGCAGGGGGGCAGGGGGGGGGCTGGCAGGAGCAGGGGGGGCTGGCAGGGGGACAAGCAGGGGGGGCTGGCAGGGGGCGGCAGGGGGGCTGGCAAGGGGACAAGCAGGGGGGTGGCGGGGGGGGGGGGGGGGGTGACTAACAGGGGGCAGTGGGGGACTAGCAGGGGGCAGGGGGACTAGCAGGGAGGGTGTCAGGGGGCAGTGGGGACTGGCAGGGGGGCTGGCAAGGGGGACAAGCAGGGGGGGTGGCGGGGGGGGGGGACTAGCAGGGGGCAGTGGGGGACTAGCAGGGGGCAGGGGGGGAGCTGGCAGGGGGACAAGCAGGGGGCAGGGGGGGCTGGCAGGGGGACAAGCAGGGGGCAGGGGGTTTCCGGGGTTCTGTGCAGGGGGGATGGGGGCTGCATGGGGTCTGTCCGGGGGTGCACATGGGGGCTGTCCGGGGCTGTCCGGGGGTGCACGGGGGGCTGGCCGGGGCTGGCCGGGGGGGCTGTCCAGGGGTGCACGGGGGGCTGTCCGGGGGTGCATGGGGGGCTGTCCGGGGGTGCACGGGGGGCTGTCCGGGGGTGCACGGACAGGGGGGGTGTCCAGCAGGGGGGGTTGGCAGGGGGACAAGCAGGGCGGGGGGGCTGGCAGGGGGAAGGGGGGGGGGGGTGGCGGCAGGGGGCACGCAGGGGGCAGGGGGGTGGCCGGGGGGGCTGGAAGGGGGACAAGCAGGGGGAAGGGGGGGGGCTGGGCAGGGGGGCAAGCAGGGGGCATGGGGGGGGCTGGCAGGAGCAGGGGTGGGGTTGGCAGGGGGACAAGCAGGGGGGGCTTGCAGGGGGACAAGCAGGGGGTGGCTGGGGGGGCTGGCAAGGGGTGCACGGGGGGCTGTCCGGGGGTGCATGGGGGGCTGTCCGGGGGTGCATGGGGGGCTGTCCGGGGGTGCACGGACAGGGGGGGTGTCCAGCAGGGGGGGTTGGCAGGGGGACAAGCAGGGGCGGGGGGGCTGGCAGGGGGAAGGGGGGGGGGGTGGCGGCAGGGGGCAAGCAGGGGGCAGGGGGGTGGCCGGGGGGGCTGGAAGGGGGACAAGCAGGGGGAAGGGGGGGGGCTGGCAGGGGGGCAAGCAGGGGGCAGGGGGGGGGCTGGCAGGAGCAGGGGTGGGGCTGGCAGGGGGACAAGCAGGGGGGGCTTGCAGGGGGACAAGCAGGGGGTGGCTGGGGGGGCTGGCAAGGGGACAAGCGGGGGGGTGGCGGGGGGGGGGGACTAACAGGGGACAGTGGGGGACTAGCAGGGGGCAGGGGGACTAGCAGGGGGGGTGTCAGGGGGCAGGGGGGACTGGCAGGGGGGTGGCAGGGGGGGCTGGCAAGGGGACAAGAAGGGGGGGTGGCGGGGGGGGGGGGGTACTAGCAGGGGGCAGTGGGGGACTAGCAGGGGGCAGGGGGGGACTAGCAGGGGGGGAGCTGGCAGGGGGACAAGCAGGGGGCAGGGGGGGCTGGGGGCTGGGGGCTGTCCGGGGGTGCACGGGGGGCTGTCCGGGGCTGGTCGGGGGGCTGCTCGGGGGTGCACGGGGGGCTGGCTGGGGCTGGCCGGGGGGGCTGTCCAGGGGTGCACGGGGGGCTGTCCGGGGCTGGTCGGGGGGCTGCTCGGGGGTGCATGGGGGGCTGGCTGGGGCTGGCCGGGGGGGCTGTCCAGTGGTGCACGGGGGGCTGTCCGGGGGTGCACGGGGGGCTGTCCGGGGGTGCACGGGGGGCTGTCCGGGGGTGCACGGGGGGCTGTCCGGGGGTACTGGCAGGGGGGACTGGCCGGGGGTGGCGTGGGGGTGTCCAGGGTGTGTCCAGGGGGTATTTTTTTTTTATGAATTTGGAAACCCTATAGCCACGGTTCAAAACCGTGGCTATTGATGTATTGCCGCGGTTTTAAACCGTGGCTATAGACATAATGCCACGGTTTTAAACCGTGGCTATAGATTTTGGCCGGCCTATAGTATAGCCACGGTTGAAACCGTGGCATTAGGTATACAGCCACGGTTTTAACCGTGGCTATAAACCTATAGCCACGGTTTGAACCGTAGCTATAGAGTTAAAGCCACGGTTTGGAACCGTGGCTATAGGTCTAGGCCTATAGCCACGCCAAACTTGGCCACGGTTCCTCAAACCGTGGCTATTACCTATAGCCACGGTTTGAGGGCCTATAGCCACGGTTTAGAACCGTGGCTATAGCTCGAATTTCCAGTAGTGTTCCAATTTCTCTATACACCCTGGGAGCACCAAAATGTATAGAGATTTGAAGGAACATTTTTGGTGGGACAACATGAAGAGAGAGATTGCTGATTTTGTATCAAGATGTATGGTTTGTCAACAAGTGAAAGCTGGAAGGCAACAGCCTGGAGGAGTCATGCAACCTCTTCCCATACCGGAGTGGAAATGGGACAATATTACGATGGACTTTGTCATGGGGCTACCAAAGACTCCTAGAAGGAACGATGCAATATGGGTTATTGTTGATCGTCTTACCAAGTCAGCACATTTTCTTGCTATAAGAGAAGATCTACCCCTGGAACGTCTAGCAAGACTATACATTAATGAAGTTGTGAGACTTCATGGAGTTCCCCTATCGATTGTTTCTGATCGTGATCCCCGTTTTACTTCAAGATTTTGGAAAAGTCTTCAGAAATCCCTGGATACTGAACTTCATTTGAGCACTGCTTACCACCCTCAGACAGACGGACAATCAGAACGGACTATTCAGACCTTAGAAGACATGTTGAGATCTTGCTCACTTGATTTTCAGGGTATGTGGGATCAATATTTACCTCTGGTAGAATTTTCCTATAACAATAGCTTCCATTCGAGTATACAAATGGCACCATATGAAGCATTATACGGAAAGAGATGTCGTACACCAACCTGTTGGGATGACGTTGGTGAAAGAAAACTTGTAGGCCCAGAACTGGTGGAGGAAACGGTGGAAAAGGTGAAGGTAATCCAAAATCACATCAAAGCAGCTCAAAGTAGGCAGAAGAGCTATGCCGATAATCGAAGGAAGGATTTGGAATTTCAAGTCGGTGATCATGTTTTCCTGAAGGTATCTCCGTGGAAGGGAGTCATACGTTTTGGTAAGAAAGGTAAATTGAGTCCCAGGTACATCGGACCTTTCGAAATTCTAGAACGAATTGGGGTTGTAGCTTACCGATTGGCAATGCCGCCAAGTCTCTCCAAAGTTCACGATGTGTTCCACGTATCTCTGTTGAGGAAATACATGCCTGACCCAACGCATGTACTCACCTATGAAGATTTAGAACTGGAACCCGATCTGTCTTATTGCGAAGAGCCCATCAAGATTCTTGATACGAGAGAACAAGTACTGAGAAACCGGACGACGCGTCTGGTAAAAGTTTTGTGGAGAAATCATAAGATGGAAGAGGCAACATGGGAACCCGAGGAACTTATGATGAAGAACCACCCGAGTCTTTTTATGCAGTAATACCCTAGAAATTGCGAGGACGCAATTATTTGAAGGAGGGGAGAATGTAACACCCCAAGCTTCTACGGTACGTTTCCCTTCGAATAATGCGATAGCGTGTGTTGTACGCAACCTCGAGTTCTAACACACACCACAACTAATTAAACTAGCTGTTGTGAATAGTAATACCTACTTTTTGAAATCATATATATTCTATATTTCAAAATGGACTTCATTTTTGGATTCGGAATATCAAAATTAGCCTAGGGTGAAATTTTGGTACATTTCGGATAACTTTCATATTTTGATGAATAGTGAAAATTACTAAATTTTAATTAAAAACAACTTTTTTAATCAAAATAATTAATAGTGATAAATTGTGAATTTGAGTGGTTTTAAAGTATATTTAGAATATATTTTTACCATTTAATATAATATTGGTCATTGGACATAATTTTACAATTAAACCGAACATAAACAAGTGTCAATCTTTTGATAGTTATTATCTCTTAAAAACACGCTTTTTGTTTTGACAGCGGGAATTAATTTTAAATTAATTTCTGCCACTTCTGTGTTTTGAATTTAGAAAAATGGATTCCATATTTGGAATCCGGATGTTCAAATTGTGTAAATAGGTAACTTTTATTTTTAGACATTTTGAATAATTACTGCGGTAAATATTTTATTTACCATGGTTAAGGGTAAATCCGGTAAATAAGGGTTAAAAAAAATAATATTATAATAATACTAAATTACCCTAAAACGTGTCTCAACCCTATTGGTTGATACATGGTCGACCATGGGCATCTTTGGGTCTATTTTGGGACCCCATGGATCCACTTGTAAGTGATAATGACACATTATATTAATAAAGTTAAAATAAAAATAAAAATGCATAAGCTTACATCTTTTAGAAGAACAATTTTTCCATAGGGTTATACATGTTGGATTTTCGATTATAAATATTCATTAGAAAGATAAAAAGATTTCCTACATAATTATATTTTATTTATAATTTTTAGACATTATATAATTTATTTTATTTATGACACAATGATGATGCAGTAATTACTAAAATAGTGAAAAATAAAAATAATTGATCTTATAAATACCCAAATAATTATAATATGAAACTTTTAATGAATTAAACTAATTTTCTATGATAATATGATATATTAGGATTGATTTAATTGAATTTGTTCGAAGTAATCAATCTGTTAGGAGTTTCACAAAAATCAACTATTGAATAGTGTCAAAATTGACATAAAAGAGTTCTTAAAACAAATATTATATTATTAATTGATATTAAATTCCTAAAAATCTAAGGTTCGGCCAAGAGACTTATATTATGATAGGTTCCTCATTAATGGACCACTTGGGGGTCGCTTGGATGTATATAGTAAGTTTATTAACCATATTATATAAAAATACAAAGAGACATTGTAAAAGTGAAACTAATTAACTTAGAGTTAATACTTAAAGATAAGGTTAATATAAGTACCCAAACCTGTCTAAATTCTATTGGATGAGTTGTTTTCGACCTATCCCCACCTCATCCTTTGAATAGTCAACTTTGGAGCCTTTCTAAACCGAATATGAATTTATTATAAATTAATATTTCTAACTTTTCCAAAGGTGCCCCTCACCCCTCTTATAAAAGGGCACTCCTCCTTCTCATTTCTTCACACCTTCAAAGCCTTTTGGTTCGGCCAAACTCTGCCCAAATACTCTCCCAACATCCCTCACTACAACCTAGAGGCCTTAGTTCGATCAGAAAGCCAACCTAAGGAGCCCTTTTGATCAAATCAAAAGGAAGAACCCGAAGAAGAGGTAATGATTTCACCACCCTCTTCTAAGTTCATTTCTTCTTCCACTTCTTCTTCCTTTGTTCTTACCATTCTGAAATAATAACTCCAGTATCTCACATATACTGTGATGTTATTATAAATATGGTACAATCATATTCAGTATTCTATCCACCCTTTGAATAACATGTCACCATACGTGCGTACGTACGGCTTACCGTCTCCACGTCGTGGTGTAATTGTTATTCAATATAATATTATTTGGATGGGTATAATAATGATGTGTAACTCATGTAAATAATAAATATAACATGTTAATGATTCTGTATATATGATATACCATCCATTTATATATTATTTTAATATCAAAATAATGATATTGTCGCTCGTGCGTACGTACGGACTACCGTCTCCACGAACGCGATAAGATTCATTCTCCATCGTATCCATTCAAGTATAATTATAATTTGATGATTTAAAAATGATGTTTAAGGACTGTATATCATTCTGGATATGAATAAGATACAACAACCATGGCTTATGTAACAAAACATATAAAAGAAAATGAGTAAGTTAACTCCCGAAACGACGATAATTCTAAGATATTATTAACAAATCAATGTTAAAAGATCATATATGATATCATATTAATATATATGATTCTTGTATAATTTAATAACAACTATTTCACCATTATACAGGAGGTTAACCTACCCCAACCAAGGAAAAGTACAAGGTAAGGGTTATTTCACGATCTCTTCTTTATCCGAGGTTGTTTATACGTAATAATCTACTGGGATCTCGTTATCATCCACATCCATGTTTCTTCAAAATGTATTTCAAAACATTTTTACTATTTACAAGAATATGGGTTAAAGTCATTTATACCCTTGTTTGACTTTTTATAAGAGGTTTATAAAGGAATCTTTCCGTCGTTTTCAAAACAAGGTCCTTTTTAACCTTTTCGACAGAATTGAGGTAAGAATGTTTTTTTTTAACTTATACGGCGGGTGCGGTTATTTTACGCCGTTATAAAATTTTCAAAGCTTTCCTTACAAGCTTATAAGAATATTTTCAAAGAAAATGTTTTATTTTATATGGATCTTAAATGATTTCAAAATAAAAGGAGATATTTCTTTAAAAAGAATTTTGATTTCATCTATGTCAACATCCTTTGATGGATTTTAAGATTATTTGAAGTTGATTTATTATGATACAAAACTTCTATATTGTATTGAAGGTTTTGTGATATGTTTGACTGTGGATGTGCTATTTTTATACCATTCATAGTTTATTGTGAAAGTATTGACATTTCGTATGCTAGTTTTAATACGAATGTTTATGTTATGTTTAAACCTTTTCATATGGGAATGCATTGGACTTAATAAGTGACGGGTGGAGCCCGCTATAGCTCCTCGATGCATCGGTAGGTCTCATGAGACAAACTAGTGTCTTGGCACAAGGCCTTGACAAAATATTATTTGTATTCTTGGCACGAGGCCTTGACTATGTGGTTATGATAGTCTGGCATTATGCATTCCAACATTATGAAAGTGGTTATTGATATTGCATGTGATTATTCGATTAGTAGAATATCCATGTGAACAAGTAAATGGCATTATTTCATTTTACTTTTGCCATACTATGTTGAAGTTCAATTTTAAAAGGCTTTTGTTTTAGTAATTCATTGCCTTAAATGTTTATGCTTATTTTGAATGTTCCGCTATATTGTTATCCTTACTGGGCATTTGAGCTCACCCCTTTTCTATGTTTTATTTTTCCCAGGTAGTGAAGAAGTAATTTATGAATGACTTGCAGGGATATTATGAGGGGTTAATAGTGTGGATATGAAGACTTTGTTGTTGTAGTAGTTTTTCACTTTGAAATGTAATGTAAAACTTTATGATTATATCTAGTGTTTCCAAGGCTACTAAACCAATCGGTCTTTCGAGATTTGATCTTTCTTGTGATCATGCCAATGTTATGTAAGTAATGCACCGACTCTGGGTAGCTGGGGTCGGGGCGTTACATATTACACCCCTTCCGATTTTAGTTTGGAATTAAGAGGATATTTCCATAGATTTTTTGATCTTCTTGACTCATGCTCTTAGTGGTAATCATATTATTTGTGTGTTTATTGATTTTTTTTATTAAATTGGCCTATTTACTTCCTATAAAGGAGTTGATGAAGTTAGGGGAGATAGGACACCTTTATGTATGTGATATTTTAAAGATTCATAGTGTACATTCAAAAATTATTTCTAATTGAGTAGCTCACATCACTTTATAGTTTTTCAGTAGTTTTTAGAAGTTGATAGGTTCTTAGAAAAAGTTGAGCACAATATATCACCCTTTGACAGATAGTCAGACTAATCGGACCCTCTAGATCCTTAAGGATATACTTAGATCATGTGTGATTGATTTAAGAGGTTCATAGGATAACAATTTATCATTGGTTGAATTTTCTTAAAATAATAGTTATTAAACTTTGATTAATATTGATCTCTATGAACCTCTTTATGGGTGACCATATTGATCTCCTCTCTGTTGGATGGAATTTGGTGAGTGATCCTTGTTTGGTGTGATCATAATTCAGGAGATGATATGGAAGGTATAGTTGATCTAAAAGTGGTTTATGATAGCTCAAAGTCACTAGAAATATTATTGTTATAGTTAAAGTTTTTTTATAGTTTATGGTCGGTGATCGAGGGTTTTTGAGAGTTTTTACTCATTTGGGACACCATCTATTGGGAAGACAGTGTATGTAGGTGTCACGTTATTCCAGACCATTCAAGATCATGGAGTGTCTTGAGAAGGTGTCATACTATTTCAATTTAACACCTTTTATTAAATATATTCATGATGTGTTTCATGTATCTCAGCTAAATTGATATCATCCAGACTCATCCCACATGATCAAGTTAGAGGATTTAGAAGTGGATCCTAACATCATGATTTTTGATCAGCCTATTCATATCTTGGATTATTAGAACAATATTTTTTATGGAAAGTTGACCCCCTTGGTATGTGTGATATGGAAGTGCAGTAAAGATATTCATGGGACATGGTAGTATGAGGAATCAGTAAGGAAGTAATAGCCACACCTTTTCTCAAATTTATTACCTCAAGGACATTCTATATATTGAAAGTAGTGTGGTGGGGAGAATTTTGACACACATTGGGTCACTGGTATATATTTATTTTATTTTTATTTTTATTATGTCTATTTTTAGTGTTTTCAGGAGTTGAGGTATCAAAAATGTGGATTTGGGGGGAAACACGACAAGGCGCATAGTTAGAATTTGATTAGTTCAATACATGCACCAATCCATGAAATAAGGGGGTGAGTGCTTCTAATTCCATTTTTCATGGTTATCTCATTATTTTCCTAAGCATTCTTGCAACAACCTAAGACATTGTTATATAATTTTTCCTTTAAAGAAACATTTTGTTGATAGCTTGTTCCACATTAAGCATCAAAATAAAATGATATGCAGTATATTAGATAAATATTATTAATAAAATTTAATAATAATAAAACCCCTAATAAATAAAAATATTTCAATCAATCTGAAATGAAAACAAAATGGGGTTCAGAACACTTAACGTTTTAAAATGACATTTTTCAATAAAATCAGTTTTTTTATGTATTTTATTTTCATTTAAAATATAAAATTTTTATTTTTAAAATTTTTATTATATAAAATGAACATAATTTTTTAAATTCATCATGCTAAAATTATCTTAGGTTTATTTTTTGGGATTTTTCTGAAATAATTGATTTTTAGTTGAATAGTGAAAAATAGAGTTTTGAAAAAAAAAACCATAGCGTTTATAATTATATCAAGAGGTAAGTATAACTTAAAAATATATAAAATATTTTAAATGATCAAAATTGTATTTAATGGGTAAAATATTCATCTAAAAATACTATGTTGAATTTATAAAACCCGTTCTTAATGTTTTGGAAACATAAGTAATATTTTACTCTAAAAACTATTTTTATTTTCTTATATTAAAAAGTAGTTATCATCACTTTTAAAAATAAAATCTAAAAAAATGGATTAAATATTTTATATAAACATTTTTAATATTATTTAATAAATTAAAATTCATTTTTACGTATAAAATTATTATTACTAAGAGTAAAGCTAATGACCATGATAATGATGAAAGGGTTATTTTCGAAGAATTGATTTATTAATATTTTGTAATTTATAACTAATAAATTAAATTGATTGATTTTATATAATTAATTTTATAATATTTTTACACATATATAAAATTATATAATTCTTTATTTAAATTATAATTAATGTTATAGAATATTAAGAACACTTAATGTTGAAAACAATTTTTTTCTACAAAACAGTTTTCTTATAGATTAAATGTTTTAACTTAATAGTTAATTTTATATTATTTAAAAATTGAATTAGATTTTATGGATATTAAATTTATGTTCATAAAATAAAAAAAAATTAAGAGTTTTTTCCTTATATTTGTAATAAAATATAAATTACATGTGTAAAATCAAGTTACCAAGTTAAAAACCAAAATGGAAAAATAAAAACAAAATCAAGGGAAAAAGGAATTAACATGTTTAGAACATGTTTGAAAATGAATTTAGAGGATTTATTTACCTTATATCACCCAAAAATTAATTATTTATAAATTTTGGAGCTATTTACCATTTTATAGTGTCATTCTATCATTGAAAAAATAATGGGTATTTAAAAAATTATTATTTTCTTCACTTATAAAAGGATATTACTTCCACTGAATTTATCCACCAAATACAAATATTTATCTCTACCAAAAATATAACCTAATTTATATTAAACTCTCTCCCTATGTTTAGAATTCTTTTTCCTTCCATCATACCAAGCTAATGAGACTTAAGATGTTACCCAAGGGAGAAAATCCAAAAAAAGGTAATGTTCTCAACTAAACTCTCCCAATTATTTTCCTTTTCTACAACATAAAACCTATTATATACCTTAAAGGATGATAATAATAGGTTTTTAAATACTAATAAATGTTATTATACTAATGTAATTTTCTGTTTCAACCCTCCCCAAAAAACTATTTGAAAAATGAATACGTCATCATGTGTACATGCAGACTACCAACTTCATGAATAGCATGTTCTATTTTTTCCATTACTACCTAAAATTGATGAATTTAAAAATTTATTTCATGTATAAAAATGATATTTATTACACTATTAATAATATTTAAATTTAATATTGGACATTACATAATTGATATTAACTATAAACTGTCAATATTATCTTAACCACCCAAAATAAAAATATCAAGGTGACTTTCTTAATTTGAGTCTATTTTGGGAAAACGTTTCAAAATATATAAATTTTTTGATAATTTAAAAATAAAATATATAAAACTATAAAATGAGGGATATTATGAAGCTATTTTATAATATTTTTTTACCACATTTAATATACCTAGTTGGTTTTAGAGAAATCAATTGAACCGCCTCAAGTAACTATCATAGGTAAAAACTATTTAATAAATAAACAAAACATGATAATAAATTAACCTTATAAAATGAAATATAAATTTAAAATATTATTAATAATGTTTTTAAGGAACTTAATTTTATTTTTCAAGATGGCATGTGCACCCATAGAACAAATCGAGACCCAAAGTGAGGGTTTTTTAATCTAAATTTTTCTTCATTGAGATATACTTCATATTCACAACTTATTTAATTTTTGTGGTGTATATATTGTACATTGAGAGAGATAATATTTTAATTATTTTTCAAAAAAAAATCAATGATTTAACCTCTAAAAAAATATATTTTATTTTATTTGTATCATTTTAGTGTTTTTGGGGAATTATGGGCTTAATTGTGAAAATTGGTTAATTCTGGATATTTATCAGCTTTATGGAGATTATGTGTTTCGGGAATATCTTTTAATATTTTGATTCATATTGAGTGATTATTTTTTTAGGATTTCCTTGCATGTGGAATTAAACATTTTCTTATATATCAAGGTTTAATTCGACAAACAATAGCCTATAAAAATTAATCATGTGGAAAAAGTTTGTTGGATGGCAGAATGGAACTCACCTC
This sequence comes from Viscum album, assembly GCA_963277665.1. NCBI lineage: Eukaryota > Viridiplantae > Streptophyta > Magnoliopsida > Santalales > Viscaceae > Viscum > Viscum album. The sequence continues at coordinate 2,112,775,555 of OY728128.1, forward strand.
AATGATTGAAGAATATCTCAGCCTAAATAACTCCAACTAAAGTTATTCTAGATCAAATAGAAATAGTACTTCATGAATCATTTCAACATTAAATTTCATGAATGAAATTTGGTCATTAAGGATTCTTTTAAATACTTCCAAAAGTAGGAAGTTAAATCTCTCCTCAGGTATAAAAAGTATTCATCGTTAATTAGATCATAACTTTTGGGACACTTGTTCAAATATAATGAGATTTTGATGTTTAATGTACAAGAGATATGGGAACAACATTTATGAATACAAATTTTTGATATTCATCCATTTAATATGTTAAATGGACTCAAAATTTCGATGAAATAATTCTAGGGGTAAATTTTATACTCCACAAGCCTATAAATAAGAGTGTTCGGTTCCATTCAAAGGGGTTGAAGAAGGTGCAAGATGGTTTTACTAGAGGATTGGAATCTTTATGTGCTTTTTATTTTCTCTTTTATTTTTCTTTAGTTCCAAAGGAGATCATACCCTGACCCCATCACTCTCTTCATCCATTAGAGTTCAACCTTTATTTTTAATTGCTTGATTCATTTTTCAACTCATAAAATTTAAAAAAAAACCTCTTCTTATTTCTTTAATTTAAGTGACAAACATAATTGTTGTGCACTCCTCTCTGGAGACAACCTAGGTTACCCACTTTACAGCATTTTAACTTAGGTAATATTTTTTTTCACACCCCACATTAGGAACCTGTCAGACATAGATTTATTTTATCATAATTGTTTATGGAATATAAGGTATTTAAAAATATAAATCATTTTCTACCTTTCATGGGTTTTCAATTTTAAAGATAATAATGATGTTAGGGTTTCTTGGTCTTAATTCTAATTCTTTAAGGCATAATCTATTTTTGTGCATAATTTATCATTATATATGGTTTTATTTTTATTTAATTACCATGAAATTATTATGATATATTTTTCATGTAATTAATGGGATATATAAACCCAAATCAAGTTCCTTACATCATTTTTATTTTGATTCAAGTGTTACCCAAGTCGTAAGGTTTTTTGTAACTCGATTTTCATTTATTGAGTTATGATTATTCTTTTTTAACTTTATTTTTATAATTTGGGTTTGTTCTATGCTATGATTTTATTATAATGAATTTTCTATTTTTTATGTTTATTTACATTTATTTATTATAAAATCCATTTATAATGATTCTTCCTTCAAAATATGATCTCTGTGAGGGTTTTTCATAACTCAACTTCTTTTATTTGAGTTATAATGACAATTATTGAACCCCATTATTCTAAGTTGTATTATTTTACCCTATAATTGAATAAAGTGGTATTTAAACATCCATTTATATATATTTACATTTCATCTTCATGATATCCTTTTTTTAAGGATAATTTCTTATTGATATCCTTACACCATGGAATTACTCTTCACTACTATCTTGTAATCATTACTTTGATAATGGTACTTTAAATTGTATTATTAATATTACTATTAATGGATATTCATATTTTTTCCACATTATTCCATTGAATGGGGAAATATTTATAATTCATATATATAATATTGCTATAAAAATAATTATTGACTACTTAGCCTTGATTGTGTATGAGGTTCCCTATGTAACATTAAGATATGTGTTGCTTAACCATCCACCTTTTTCTCCAAATAGATTATGGTCATATAATTCCATTTATTGATTTGGGAAATTATTAAATTAATTGTATGACCATTACTCTATACGGTGTTATTCTAATGGATTCTTACATAAAGATCTATTTTATTTATTGATTAGGGAAATATTGATAATTAGTATACTTTTAATTTGAATATGAATGTTTATTGATTACTAATTAATATTGGTTATGTATTGTATATTTTATTCATTAAATTATATTATTAATACATTAGACTTAATTAGTGATATGTGGGGCCCAAAATAGCCCATAAATACATATATGGGTCTCAGGAGACAATCTAGTTTGGGTATTTGGTGTATGTATTCCCAATTATATAGATGTCTTGATGAAGTAATGATAATAAGTAGATGTCTTGTCATAAGTCATTGATAGTATTTAATGTCTTGGCATAAGGCCTTGATAATTCCAAGATTTTGAATTTCATCCCCATGGAATTAGTTTTTATTTTACACATGTTTATTTATATTATTAATCCTAGATTTGTTTCAATAACATGATATCATTTATATGGAACTATTTTATTTTCATTTATTTCCTATAATAATATTCATGTTTTGTTTATTATATGATAGCTTCCAGTGTATGATTTCCCTTACTGAGTGTTTGATCTCATACTTCTTATATTCATATTTCCCCACGTTATGAATAATAGTATTACACATGATATTTCTAGAATAATATCATGTGTGTAGAGTGTATGGGATATGTTTAGGATTTATAAGGGATTAACTTATTTCTTACATAGTTGGAAAAATATTCATTAGTTGATAAAGATGTGATATTTATTAATTAATGATTTGTCATAATTCTCTAAATCTATAAACCTAATAGGTCATGGGAATGTATATAATGAAATATTTTCTTTATTTCGTGTAATTATGGTATAGTTTCTTCTAGGATATTATAGTTAATATCATATCTAGTATGTGTTTTTACCACCAGATCTAGGTGTGTGGGTCTAAGGATGTTATAGTTGGTATCAGAGAATGGTTTATACAATTTTATATGTTGGGATTTAATTGGAGGATAATATAAGTCTTGTATATAACATCATAGGTTAGTATGTTTAAGGTTGATTATAATTTAAAAGGTATAGATAACCCCTAAGGTTCATTAAGTTAATATTGAATACTTTATGTTTTTTGGGGGAATAGAAGTGATAACTTTAGAGAAATGCCTAGGAATGATTCTAATTATAGGAAATCATCCAAAAAATTTATTAAGTATAGATTTTGCAGTCTCTAGGAAATTACATATGTCTGGATACTAGTAAGTGGATTTTGATTTTGCATAGATTCGGTAAGAGATAATCAACCTAAAAAATGTTAGTTTAGTATCAACACTATCTTCACTAAGTACAGGATAAGGGGGCTTAAGAGTACACATATATATTATAAGGACCTGACCTTAAAAATTACATAATCATGAGTTTTAGTCAAGAATTTACTTTCTTTAACATTGAGGATCTTTTCAGGTTTAGAGTTCTAGTGAATTAGGTCATAACACAATCTTTAGAAAACATATAATACAAAGTGGACACTTTTGAAATAGTATCTATTTATCCTACCATATAAAACTTTTTAAAACAAAACATTATTTCTTTTCAGGAAAACTCTTTATGAATTTCAATTTGAATTCATCATTTATCTTAACCATATTGTAAAAAACATTTAAAAATTTGTGATGAACACAAAAATATTAGTAAGGGATATAAAAATAAAGGAAACTGTTAGTGTAGTTAAAAAATTAAAACCCATGAAACATTTACCTTTAAATAAATGCTCTTTGAGAAAAATAAATAAAGAATTTTTTCCTAAAAAACACACACATGTTTTTCCAAATAAATACTTTAAAACCCATACCAATAAATTAAACCCCATTTTTTATAACATAGATCGTCACATTCATAAACCATTTTAAACATTAGTTATAAGTAACTGAATCCTAGTTAAATCCATCGGAGAAACCCTTTGTTAAATCCCTCCTTATTGAATGTTAAGAAAGGGAATATTACCCAATGCATTAGAGTACTATTTGTAAGAAACCATCATTTAATTTGTAAAAGACTTTCCCATTTCTATCTGGGTCGCCCCATCATATAAGTTGTAATAGGCTCACCAAATTCTATTTAAAATGCCCCATCATATAAGATGTAACGAGCTCACCCGATGTTATTTGGGCACACACATATCATATATAATTATCATGTACCATATCATAAATAGAAGAATTATTATTTCACTTTACCCTATAAAAAAATTTAATAAATCTTTTAAATTTATAAACAAATCACTTTTGGATATCAAAATACCATTTTCTTTTAAAAACCGATCTTCAATACCAAAATACCCTTTTCTTCTTAAAACCCCATTTTCAATAACAAAATACCAAAAAAAGGAGGTTTTTTCTTTGAATAACATTTTAACTATTAAAAAGAAAGAAAAAAATAAAATAATGGTCATGATAATAGAAATTTCATTTTCTCCATATAGAACATTTCTTTTGTCATGTGTCAAAACATTCCATATAAAACATGTAAAAAATTCTTTTTGAAAGAAATTAAAATAAATTAAAATAGACATAAAATTTACATTATAGAATATTTTATTTCCATATAAAATTTTCAAAAAATCATTTTAAAAACATGAACATAAAAAAGAAATAGTTGGAAGGAAAGCATTAAAAGTGGATTTTTTTAAAGAAAAGTCCATTATTACTCGGTAAATATTTGAATCATAATACCCATTAAAGAATAATAATAATAAAACATTAAATTCCATGAGAATAGATAAATTAATTATATAAAATTTCAAATGTTTTTTATATACACCTTATAAAATATTATAGGTTTATAACATCAAAATATGCCTCAATGAAAAGAGATTGAGACGAAGCCCCTTACCATGAGTCTGACTTGTCGTGTATGACTTTATGTTTTTGAATAATTAACTTATATATATTATTTAATTTATTGAAATAAATTTTCAAGTTTATTATTACTTTTATTTCACTTATTACCATTTCATATAAAATTACATAATCAATAAAGTTTATGTCAGATGATTTTACTATGCTTAGTTTATGTGTCAAAAATGACTTTAGTGGGTTGACTATTGTCAAAGAGGTCATTATTTAAACATATAAAGAATAATTATCTTCAAATATTTATCATATTTATAATTAAATTATACTTTTAATATCAATCATGAAATATTGTTTTAATAAATGATGTATGTCACAATCATGGAGACGGTAGGTCGTACGTATGCATGAGTAACGTTTCCATTTTTCATTGATCATTATGGAAAAGAAGTAAGTAATATTTTCTATTATAATAATGATTATAATGACATATATACCATATTATTTATTTTAATATACTTATATATATCACAAATTTGGTGTGTTGAAAAAAATAGAGTCACATCACTTCATGATGGTGATAGTCCACCCATACACGAATGACGTTATCACTTTTTCAGTGAGTGAAAAAGTTAAGAAGGAAAATTATGTATTATCTTTTCAGAATGATAAATATGTCAATAATAGAATAATTATGTCAAATATATCACATATATTCATTATATGTAACCTTATTTCCTTCCATGTAACACATTAATGAAAAATGAATCACATTGCTTCGTGAAGCGGTAGTCCTCCGTACACACAAGTGATGCTATCGTATTCCCTACATAATCGAAAGTAAAAAAAGTAATATATGATATAATGACTCTGTAGGTATAATTATGTTATAAATAGAATATATATTATTTATATACATCATTATATCTACCCATGAGGGTTGGTAATAGAAAAACAAAAGACATCTGTTTGTGAGAAGGTAGTTTGTCATACACATCAATAATGAATTCGAAACCCATTTTATGAAAGTGCATATAATTTTAGGTAATTAAATTATTATAAAAACATCCCAATATATGTAATATAATTATTTTATTATATCAAAATGGTTTAATAATAATTTAAGGATGTGTAGAAATAAATAAAATAAAAATTCTTGTTGTAGAACATTACCTCTTCTTTGGGTAACTTATTTTGGTTTTCACCAAAGGCCTTCCTTGGTTGGATTTATTCCCAAACAAAGTACTATAGGATGAGAGGATGGAATTTTTTAAGTTATTTTTGTAGTTATTGTATTAACCAAATATGTTTTTGTGAAGAATATAGGAGAGTGGGTGGCCTTTTATAAGTGATGTGAGTAGCATACTTGTAATTTTTTGAAAATATTCAATCATACCAACATTTTTATCATGAAACAAGCCTCCAAAATAATCCCTAATATAAAATATAGTATTTAAGGATGAAATATGGCTATAAAATGGGTTTTAGACCAGTTTCTTGGTTATTTTAACCCTTATCTTTTTAATTTAACCCCCTGATAAATTCATTTTTACCTTAGTCGCGGTAATTAATTTTACTATTTTCACTATTAATTTTGGTAAAAAAAATAAGTGAACATATTAGATAATATAAATTATTATTATTCCAAACATGGAATCCATTTTTTAAAATTCTATTCACAGTATTAAAAAATTTTAATTTAAAATTAATCCCACAGACGTGATGAGAAAGCCGGTTTTTAAGAAGTGTGTTTTTCATGAAAAAGATAATATTATATTAAATCTATGACTAATAATAATGATTGTATAAATTTTAATTAATATATAATGATATATAATATAAACATTTCATTTAAAACATTCCCCCTTATTTATTATTTTAATTAACTAAAATGGAGAAACATTGTGCATTTTAAAATAATTTTTAGAAAAAACCCATTTTTAAACGCAAAAACAAAATTATACTAAACACTAATAAAATATTTATTCAAAAGTAATTATGTGGACTAAATATATCTAAATAATACTTATTTTACCTGAAATAAAATTTAAAATTATATTAATACTTTAAATTATTTAATTTATTGAAAATAGAATACTTTTATAAAAATCGTTATTTTTTTCTATTCACTGAAAAATCAATATTTTATGAAAAATACCGAAATTTCATCCAAATTAAATTTTGATATTGTGAAATAGAAAAATTCTATTAATTTTTTAAAATTAAAATTATAAAATTTAGAAATTAATCATTTAAATAAAACATTATAAAAAATTATTTGATTAAAACTATTTCATTTTTTATTTAAAAAAATACTTAATATTTTTTATAATGAATATAACTATCTATTTAATATTAATAAATATGAAAATGATTTATTATATCATTATTTGGTTTTTTACAAAGCTAGACACATCTAGGGTATATGGTTTGGATGATTCATATACATCTTATGAACCATTATAAAAATTTTAAATATACTGGTTAGAGAACCTAATATGATAATTACCATGGAATAATAACTTGAATCCTAGAGATTCATAAGTTAAGTAATATATTAATTTTATTTTATTTTATGGATAAGGAGTGATTTGATTTTTAGAATCATATATTTTAATTATTTTGTGGTTTATAATATTGTAAGAAATTTCATGGAAATTTGGGACTATAATTTTTTTAGGATTAGGAGGATTAAAGAACCAAACTGAATGAAATATATTTTAAACCAATAGTGATGTAAACTTAACTAAAAATAAATGTAATCTAACATAATTCTTTATAAATTATGACATCTTGAAGATTAATTTTTTATAATTACCTTATAATGTTAATTATTCATCACTCATGTTAAATATGTTGGTTTTACTAATGGGTGGATCTAGGAAGAACCAAGTTAATAATGGATATGAGGGAAAATTCAGTGATAGTTATAATGAAAAATAAAATTAGATAATATTAGGAGTGATAAATATTATTATTATTCCAAACCAACTATCATGAATTATGATTAATAGTGTGGACATAGTTTAATTCCCAAATACACCAAACAAGAGAAAGATGACATCTCATTGAAGATCTGGTGATAAAGATAATGAAGGAAAGAAGATTAAATTTCCAACATATCCGAAATGTGGGAAGAAACGACAAGTGTAATATCTCAAAGGAACTAGGATATTATTTATAATTATTAATGGATATGGCATAGAGCAACAAGTTTCCAATTAAATATGAATCAATCAGTTAACATAATGAATGGAAAAGATGTGTTTCCTATTCATACCTAGGATATTAAGGTAAACACCTCATTTGAAATTATATCATAAGTTATGTATATATTTTAGATACCCTTAACTAATTTTACTAGTAAGTTATAATTATGAATTGTGAGGGTACAATTTATCTAGGGGGGTGTAACTCCCCAAGGCTTTAGTATATAATTTTCATTTAAATAAACACTATATCAATAGCTTATTTCACACACAACACCGAAATAAGATAATCCATAGCATATTAAATGAATATTTTAAATAAAAATCAACAATAATAAAATTTATAATAAATAAATAATAATAATCAATTAGAAATTCATACAAAATATGATTAATAACAATTAAAGTTTTAAAAATACATTTTTCAATAAAATAAGTTTTTCTTTATATATTGTATTTTCATTTAAAATCTAAATTAATATATTTTAAATTTTTATTTTTTTTAAATGAACTAAATTTATTAATTTTTCTTGTTAAAATTAATTTAGGGTGATTTTTTGTATTTTTTTGGAATAAAATTCAGTTGAATAGTTGAAAATAAATTTTTTACTAAAACCATAGAATTTATGATTATATCAAGAAGTAAGTAAAACTTAAGAACATATAAAATTTTTTTAATGATTAATAAACTATTTAGTGAGTAGAATTATTCATTTAAAAAATACTATGTTGAATTCATAAAACCCATGCTTAATGTTTTTGAAACTTAAGTAATATTTTACTCTAATTTTTTTTATTTTTTTATATGAATAATTATGTTCATCACTTATAAAAATTAAGTATAATAAAATTCATTCAATATTTTATATACATGTGATCATATTATGTAATAAGGTCAATTTCATCTTTAGGTATAAAATTATGATTAATAAGATTGAAGTTAATGACCATGATAATGGTGAAATTGTTATTTTAAAATAATTTTCTTATTAATTTTGTGTAGTTTTTATCTTATAACGTAAATTGATTTTTTTATATAATAAATTTTATACTTTTTATACATATATATAGATATATTATCATGTATTTAATTTTTAATTCATTTTATATAAGATTAATAACACTTAATGGTGAAAAACATTTTTCTATGAAATATTTTTTCTATATATTAAATGTTTTAATTTAAAATTAAATTTTATTTTACTTATAAATTAAACTATATTATAGGAAGATTAAATTTAGGTTCATAATATAAAAAATTTGAAATATTGGTTACCTTATATTTTTAATAAAATATAAATTAATTGGGTAAAAACTAGTTATCAAGGTAAAAACTAAAATGGAAAAATGTAAAAATATAGTGATAAAAATCGATTCATGTATCATTTTCTCCCACATAACCAAACCACGTAGATGATTTTTCAAAATCAGTTACCCTCTGTATTTTGGGCATATCTTGGGATACAAAACTCTAAATTGATGGATTATTATTGATTTATAAATATAAAAAAAATTATCTAAATTTAATTATAATACATAAAACTCTAAATAAATCTTTATAATGTTTAAAATTAGGTTGGAATTCGCTAAATGTTTTCAATATGAATTCTACTATTTTTTAGAGCTAATTTTATACAGTATTTTGATGATAACTATAGATATATATGTCTGATTAAGGTTATTCTTGACTCTATAAAAATCTAATGAAAATTTATAAATATAATTAAACTAGATTTAATGTTGATTCTTCCATTAAGGATGTCTATTTTATGTCTAAAAGTTTATAATTCAATCTCTGTTTAGATTTTAGAATTCTGCGACATCAAATTTTGGATGCGTGAAGAATTCACTTATGTGGTGAATACCCTATGTGAATCCCCTATGTGAATTATTCCTTAATGGTTCTTTAAAAAAAATAGGTTATTCTAAAACTGGAAATTTTCTATATTTTATGTAATGTTTCACATTTCCATTCTTATTAAGTGTAATATGAATATTTTTAATATTTTATTTTCTCTAAACTTATATGTTAATTATTTAGAACTCATGTGAACAAGTTATAATTTATTTACTAGTGTATTAAATGTATTTATATATGATTGATAATGTATTTATATTCATAGTTAAAATTATGGAACATGAAATATTCAAATTCAAATCTTCTGAAATACAATGAGTTGGCCTCAATTATTATCCAGGAACTTTCCAAGGATTTTAAGGCTTATTATTTACATCTATATTAAATGTTCTAATGAGTTTCATTGTACAAGTTGTGTTTTGTTTTACATAATATTGAGGAGAAATTTTATAAATATTTTTTCATTTATAAATGATAAACATGTAGAACATCTTCTATGAAATAAAGAAGAAGTATTTCATTGATGTTGTATGCATGATTATTGATTTGAGAAAATAAAAAATGAAACGGATTTCAAATCTAGAAGCTATTTTTAAAAATGAGACTCTATTTACATAGAGTGGAAAAAACCATTACTGAGAGATCATGAGGTTGAGGATTCTCTTGAACTATATAAGTTTTCATTCTTTTGTGATCAACTACTTACCCTAGAAAAACTAAAATCATTTGATCATTTTTTGTTGGAGATTTTCTTGCTACCTCGACATTCAGACTATGAAGTATTCATTATGGTTTTTTTATTTACCTATTCATATTCTTTTTCTATATACATAATTATAAATGGTTATACTACCCATTAAAAGTTAGGTAATTGGATTGTGTCTCCCAAAAAAGTTCATACATTGGTTTGTGCCTCCAGGGGGAAAGGTAGACATCTTGGGTTTTGCCTCAAGGTAGAAAAATAAAGGATTAGTTTGTGTTTAAGCCTCTAGGGTGAGAAATTATTTGTAATTGGGTTACAAATCTATGTGTAAAAAAATTTATTGTAATATTCCATTATATTTATTATATTGGGTGTCATATCTATTAGTTAATGAGAGGGGTGAAGAGTATAGTAGGATAGTTTATATCTAAACTACTAAAAAATCTATTGTGTTCATTTTCTTTTATTTTCCACTTAATTAACATTAATAATCTAATATAACCATTAAATAATTAAATTAATTAATTAAATTTTAAAAATTCCAATTCACCCCCATATTTTTTATTTTTTTCATCTTAACTTTGGACCAACACTACCCTTCCCCTAAACCATTCAAAAAATGAAGACATCGTCAAGTGTGTGTGTGGACTACCACCTTCAAGAACTAGGTGTTATATTTTTCCATTAACTCCTAAAATTTATGAATTTAAACTTGTATTTAATCTATAAAACTATTATTTATACCACAATTAATATTCTATGAATATAATATTTTACATTCTATAAGTGAAATTAATAATAATTGAGCATAGTAAACATAACAGCCTAAAATAAATATATCAAGGAGACTAACTTAATTTGAGTCCATTTTATGAAAATACATGAAATTATATAAATTTTATCCTAATGTAATAATAAAATAAATAAAAAAATAAACTTCTAGATAATATGATGTTATTTTATAAAACTTTTTCACATGGTCAATATACCAAGGAAGTTTCAAAGAAATCGATCGAATCGCCTCAAATAACTGCCATAAACAAAAACTATTTAATAAATAAAAAGCATATAATAGTAAAGAGACCTTATAAAATGAAATATAAATGGAAAATGGTTTTAAGAAAGTTTTTAAAAAACTTCATTTGATTATTCATTATGTTAGGCTCACGTACATAATGTATCAGGACTCTAGGTATGAGTTTTTCCATCTCATATTTTTTTTATTGAGATATGATGCATATTCCCCACTTTTTTTCTTTTTTATGGTGTATATATTGGAAATGGATTTATTTTATCATATTTTTTATGAAATAAATGGTATTTAAAAATCCAAAATCATGTTTTACCTTTCATGAGTTTTTAATTAAAATGATGACGATGGTGTAAGGGTTTCTTGGTCTCAATTTTGACTCTTTAAGACATGTTATTTTTTTTTGCACCATTTTTTCATATATATGGTGTTACTTTTATTTAGTTCCCATGAAATTATTCTAATATATTTTTTATTTAATTCATGGGATATAAAAATATAAATTGAGTTCCTTTATTCAGTATTATTTCAATTCAAGTGTCACTCAAGCCATAAGGGTTTTTGTTAACTCAATTTTCATTCATTATGTTTTGATTGTTTATTTTGAACTTTATTCTTATAATTTGGGTATGTTATTACATATAATTGTATTATGATTTATTTTATCTTTTTTCTAATGATTTAAATTTATTTCTTATAAAGTCCCTTTACAATGATTCTTCCTAAAAATACAATGTTCGTAAGGTCTTTTCATAACTCAATTTCATTTCATTGACTTATAATGATAATTATTGAACCCCATTATTATAAGTTGAATTATTTTACCCTGTGACTTTATAAAATAGAATTTAAAATTCTATTTCTATGGATTTACATTTCATCCTCATGAAATACTTTTTTAAGGATCATTTCTTATTGATATCCTTATGCCAAGAAAGTACTCTTCACTACTATCGTGTAATCATTCCTTTGATAAGGGTATTTTCCATTGTATTATGAATATTTCTAGTGTTGTATATTCACCTATTTATCCAAATTATTTAATTTAATGTGGAAATATTAATAATCCATATATCTTTTATTTTTATATGGATAATTATTAACTATTTATCCATGATTATATATGAGGTTCCTTAGGAAAAATAAATATATGTGTTGTTTAACCATCCATATTATTTATCTGGATGGATTATGATCATATAATTCTATTTATTTATTTGGGAAAGTGTTATCTTAACTATATATATCCATTACTCTATACAGTGTTAGTTTGGTAAATGCTTATATATAGTGTTATTCAATTTATTTATTTGTAAAATATTGACAATCTATATACTTTTCATTTGAAAAAATATGTTTACTAAGGAATTTAGGTTATGTATTATATGGTTTATTTATTCCTTCATATAATTAATGAATTATACTTTATTACTAATTGGTGGGGACCACAATATCCCCTTTATGCATCAATAGGTATCATAAGATAAACTAGTTTGGGTATTTAGTGTATTCTTGTAGATTTATTTAGATGTATTTACTATAGTCTTGAAAGAAAGTAGATTTCTTGGCACAAGGACTTGATGGTATATAATGTCTTGGAATAATAACTTGATAATTTAGAATTTATGCATTCCATCATCATGAAATTAGTTATTATTTTCCATGTGTTTATTCATATTGTTAACCATTGATTTTTTTCAAGCTCATGACATCAACTATATGGAACTATTTGATTTTCATATATTTCTTAATATATTATTCATGCCTTTTTTATTCTATGATAGCATTCGATATATGATTTCCCTTACTGTTAATTTGATCTCACCATTCTTATGTTTCTATTTCCCCAAGTTATGAAGAAATGTATTATATGTTATATGTCTAGAAAAATAGAATGTGTAGAAAATTTGTGGGAGATATTAAACACTTATTATGGATTTACTAGTTTCTTATATAGTGTTAAAATTTTACATTAGTTATAAAAAATATGGAATTAATTATTTAATGGGTTTTCTTAATTATCTAACATAAAAGGTCATGGGTATGTATGTAATGGAATATTTTCTTTAATTCATGTAATTATGGTATAGTTACACATAGGTTGTTATAGTTTTCATCAAATATAGTATATAAAGTATGTGTTTTCAGCACTAGATCTGGGAGTACAGGTCCAAGGATATTATAATTGGTGGTATTCTATGTAACTATGAAATCAATTTTGAAAAGTGGGAGAAACCAGCATGATTGGTATGTGGTTTTTGTAACCATGTGTTCTTCCTGGTTTACTTAAAAATGTGAAATCAAATTTCTTCCCTTATTGAATGTAAGTTCTTTTTTCTTTTTTTTCCTCAATCATGTGTCTAGCATCCATCTAGCCAATATCCTACTTCCTTCTTTCTTTATTGGTGATTATCCTTCATTATTAGTGGTTTCCCCTATAGTAAGCCTTGATTTCATGTGGTTTCATCCTCTCTTCCTCCCACCTTCCATTGTTCTTCATTTTCTATTGATTTTTAAAACCCTATAAGGATCTGTGGGATGAAATTTAGTTTAAGGATGAGGTTTTAGTAAAATTTATTGATGTTGTGGGATTTTAGGGACCATGTTTTCCATTTTTAATGGTTTTAGGTAAAGGAGATGATATTTCATCAAGTTTGAGATATGTGTCTCTACCTAATGGGTATTTTACATAGAACACTTTAGTTATTAGTTTTCCTTTGGTTTAATTCAATAATTTATGATTTATATGAGTTTTTAGAGGTTTTTACATGATTTTTAATTATGATTGTTGGATTTTAATAGATAAAATTGTATTTTCAAATGGTTTTCCTTAAAAATCTATTTTACACCCTAAATGTGTTTGATAAATTATTTCAAATGGATTCTTTAATCCAAAGTGATTTTAAGGGAATCTTTCAGAAGTTATTTTTTCTTTATATGATGATTAATTGATTATGGGCTTGATTAGGAATGTGATTTTTTTTATATTGGTTATGAATTATTTATTAGATGAAAATGGGAGTCCTTGGGTTGGTGGATAAACTAGAATAAGGTATCCCTGTAATATATTGTTTTTTGGATAGGAAATTTTTCCTAGTTAGACTGAGTGTGCTAATGGGTTGGGTTATATTGGTCGGTTAGTCTAAGAGTACTATAGGGATGGTAACAAGTTCAGGTATTCCAGATATAGTTCTTATAGGGATTCCTATTTTCTCTTATCTTATAGATCTAAGCCCATGTTTTATGTATAACACTTAATTGATATGTATTACTACTTCCCACCCATTTCAATATTTGATCTTGATGTTATTTATTCCATGTTTCCCTTTACTTTATATAATTTTCCATATTCATGTTATCTTTTTCTTTGAACTTTGAATATTTTAAAAGAAACCAAAGGATTTATGAATTTTTTAAAATAGAGAGTTGTCAAAACATTATTTTAAAATTTGACTAATGGGTTGTATGGTAAAATACATTATAAAGATTAATGGTGGTATCCTATTGGGATTTTCCTCAAACATTGGATATACCCATGGGGTATATTTTAACTTGGTTTTGTAGGATATAGGTAAAGGTTAGAGAGTTATGTGTTTTAGTGGATATTCATAGTACTCTCCATCCTCCTTCAATGTAGTGGTGGTGGTGACCATGAGTCATTAGGGGTTTTTGATTGTGAGGATCATTTTTGGATCCTAAATGATTTCAGGTTATTGTATATTAACCTCTCCAGAACTGATCCAATTTTTTATGTCATTTGTATATGTATTTTTTGTCACTTTTTTATGCTCATGGTTTAATGTTTATGAGTTATGGTTCATAATTTCTTCTTATTATACTCCCCCGAATGGCCGTAAGGCCTTCATGTTTTTTGGATTTTTGATAACCCCCCTTTCAAGGGATAAGGGAGAACCCTTACAAGACCCGTATGCCCTAGGATTACATGGCCCATAGGCTTAGAAGATTACATGACCCGAAGGTCTTAGGGAATTCAACCAGACTATCTACAAGGAACTGCCCCTCCCCAACATCTGCATCATGATAGTATCTCTCCAACTTCACATGTCTGTCTGGCTAGACTTCCCGTGCAAGCATAGGATAGTCCCGATGGCATATCCATACCCTCTCATTCGGAAAAATCCATTTGGCTCTGCTCTAGTGAGTGCACCTGCGTTGAATCCTCTTCTGGGGCTTCTCCTTTTATTTAGAAATGCATTGTTTGAGGGTGTAGATGCACAAATTATGGATGGATAATGATATATTTTCAATATGAATCTATATGGTGATTATTTGGATTCTAATTTTTAATACTCTAGTACTTTTTCCCTACCCATGGAATCCATGAATACATTTTAGGAATTGTGATGAGCTGTATTGGGTGATGTGTTCGGTATAACTAGGTCAATTTGTTACATGTAATACACTTTAACACTTGGTATTTTTGTTATATTACCATCATCTATGTATTCCTATTGTAGTCATCAATAAAGAGAATATAAAACCCTTTTCCATCCATGGATTTGGGTGATATTAGTTGGAACAGATCAATGTGTACCAACTCAAGAAATCTAATTGAATTATTGTGATTCAACTTATAGGTATTCTAAATTATCTTCCTTTTTTAAAAGTATCACATGTGTGTGTGATCATGTTAAATTTTAGGGATATCATGGGATCATTCCTTATTAACTAAGTCTTACAATGATTTTTGGTTCAAGTAGACAATACTTTTACACTAAAAATTGTACTATTATTCCTTTGATAGAAATCAGTCATCCTCTTCTCCACTAATGAGGTTAATATTTCCCTTTCTATACTTACCTTGCATCATAATATTTTCATCTTTTCCTTCAATGATGCAAGCATTTTTATTGAAATTTTCTTCATTCCCTACGTCATATAGTTGACTTACACTTAGTAAATTGTGACCAAGGCCTTATACCAATAATACATTTGTGTTCCTCAATCCATTATTTCCAATCTTGTGTTTTCTAGTGGTAATGGTCTTAAAACCATCATCATTTCCAAAAAAGATGATTTATTCTCTTTCGTATTTGATTCAAGTAATAATATTTTGGTTACCCATTATATTCGAAGTGTGTCTACTATTAAGGATCCACACTCCAGTCTGATATATAACTTTTAAATAATTATTTGTGACATTAATTTTATTATATTTTCCTTTACTGATCTATATTTTATTTTTTCTTTCATTCAGTGGTAAATAAGATTGTTCTACATCAGGCTCCATTGGTTCATACTTGTTTTACAAGGATTCAAATTGATAATGAGTTTTCAGCCTGCTTGGTGAAGATTTTATCAATTAGGATATACTTTTTGGGGGATCCTTCAACACACTTATTTTTAACCTTGATGATTAATTTATATCTTTGTTTCTATAACCTTCACACAAAAAAGTTAAATCCATTAAAAACATATTGACTGTAGATATTTTTTATTGGATTTTTTTGTTGGTCTTGAGCATTGAAATATCTTTTCTCTATAGAACAGGCATATTTTATATACCCAATATTTCCACAAAAATAACACTAGATTCATGTTGTATTATTGTGAGTCATAATGACTCCACTTTTCGTCTTTTCTATTTTCGAAAATCACCCAAATCAACCTTCTTCCAGTGTGTGGGTGATTCTGAGTTTATATCAACCACCACTAATTTCTATTTAGTATCAACCCCCTAAAGAGACTTGAATTTACCATTTAACCAATATAATTGTGGGTGACTATGTAAATTTTATGGTTTAACCCCATGATTCTATTTTTCTTCTTTGGTATCCTAGACACTCGAACTACCCAATGTCATGTTGGGAGTTAGTGTCCTCAATTGATCGTCAAACTTGAATCGTATCTATATCACTTCACCTTCAAGATCCTCAAACCTCTTGGCATGATCTTTCACTAAATTTGTCAAGCCACCAATGATTAGGTATGCTCTTTAATTTTGAGCCTATACTCAGTCACCTCTTCTAAATTTTATATTTTTTAAAATTTAAGTCATTAAATATCATCCATCAAATATTATTTTTTTCTATTATTTTTGTTTCATATATAATTTAGAATTACATACCACTTCATTGTATTTATTTGTTTTATCCATAGAAACATCAATTTCTTTAACAGTAGCTTCTAGTTAAACTTTGAGGTCTACTCTTCCCTCGACTTTGATGCTTTCGTAATCATTTTCCTTGAGTTTTGGTTTTTCTATGATAGTCATAATAACTTACTCACTAGGGTATTTGTATTACTATAATTCTTATACTTTTATTTCTTTAGAGCTAACATATTATTGTGAGAACAAGTTCTTATTTTTGAATAATTTTTGTGGTGAAATCCTCTTGCATGTCACATCCTTAAATAATTTCATTATATGATCATTTTCTTCATCATTATCTTGGAATTTATTTTTGTAATTTTTCTAAGAGATACCCAAATTTTCTACATCAAAAGAAAGAAATTATAAGTTTTCCTTTTAATACTTCATTTTCATGCTTAATGTTTAAGGAAAGGAATTACATTACACCATCCATCACCCTTTCTTTGAGATCTTCCTCAACTATGAGATTATTTTTCACCTTGAATGACACTTCCTAAGAATTATAATTTGAAAATGAATCATTTTCATTGTTACCCATATATTATGAAATAAGATTTTTGGGAATAAAATATATTTTACCTACTTTTTTTCATTATCTTCAAGCACTAAAACCTTTTCAACCGATCACATCCAAAATGTTACATGATCATACATTCAAGGAACCATCTGAGAGAACCTCAAAATAAAATCACTTGGCATACTCATTCTATGTTGATCAATAAACACACAACCATCACTCAAGACTCATACCACACTTACCTCAAGAGGATTCCAAAATAAAACCTAAAGGGAAATCCTCCTACTAAACCTCAAACTAACCAAAGAAACTCACCATGATAACTAATCATCAGAAGGTCCAAACCATTACATATTATGTAGAAAAACACATAGAATGGACTGACTAAAAGTATAACTCTATATCTAAAGTGAGATAACAAGAAAAAAAACTCAAAAGGGGAAGTGCATGGTGTGGAACTCATGTACATAGTGTGTACCCCTAGCATCCTTACCTAATTGTGGACTGCAACCCACATTCCATTCATTTTCTCTAACTACATGTCATATTATAAACACACATGGTGTGTAAACCACATAGGGTACCTAGCCATATACCTCACAATAAGTTAGGAAAATTTCCCTACACTACCTTTTTCCATGTAATTTGTATGGGTTCTGTTCATGTACCCTACACATCCATGTACCCCAACATGGGGTGTCTATATGAGTACCTAACCACACCTCAAATAACCCCTACATGGAATATCATATGGACTACACACCATGTATTTATATTAATTTACCCTCTACTTGAAAGGAAGAACATACAGTGTCAGACTCAATAACACATGTCATGTGATCAGGTTTTCCTAAATAGAAAACCCCTACAAAGCCCCTAAAATTCCTGAATCTACCAAAAACACCTCACATGGTATTTCATGGATCCTCAAACAACAAATAAAAGGATTAAAAAATAAAAATAAAATATGAATTAAAATATGAAAATTGTGGAAATCTTATAAATGACCTTCATCGAGGTGTAAAATGTAGAAGTTTCAGTTTAGTTATATTGATCGTAGCTACCACATCTCTATCTAGGCCTCAAACAAACCCCAAAGGGTGCCTCCTCCCTCTCCCTCTCCCTCTTCTCTCTTGGTCATTCAACACCCACAAGGGGAGGTCCCTATTGGGCCTAAATTAGAATCCAAATGGAAGGATAGTAAAATAAAATAAAAAATAAATAAAAATAAAAGAAAAAGGAAAATTAAAAAAGAAAAGAGAAAGGAAAATGGGCTTGAGCCTCACCCTAGTGCCTATAATGAGTTTTTAACTCTCCTAGAAAAAACCTCTATCCCAGAATCAACCATAGAGCTAGAATTCCAATCTTTAAACTCGTTTAAAGTATATCATTACTTGAACATGTAAGAATAATTAATATTTTAATTAATTAAATATAATTTATTCCACGAAAACACTAATCGCTTGGAATTCTACCAAACTCCTTCCCTGGGGAAAATACCCAATTTGGGGGTTTACAGAGTGACCAGAAAAATTTTCTAAGATAATATTATAGGATAAATCACCATTTTTCCTTCAAAACCACCTGAGAATAAAAATTCAAATTTCTACTATTTTTTGACCAAAAATGACACATTTCATTACAAATAGGCACTAATTTCCTCCTATTTGGAGCTTTACCCTGGGTTCTGACTACCTGGAATCAAAAAACATTATTCATGAAGTACCTTTGCACTAATACCTAGGCTTTGTAACAATCAATCACCCAACTGCCTATATTTTGTTCCACTTTAGCATCATTATTTTAGACATCACTTTTCTTAGGTCATCTACCTAGGTTCCTACTTCACCCAAGCCGCATATGAGGATTACCACTTCACCCAAACCACATAAAGGGTACCTAATTTGAATAAGACTCATAGATTACTCCTCACTCTAACTAGGACACTTATATTAATTACCCTTTTACTAGGTCACCTACAAAGGTACCGCTTCACCAAGGTCTCTATATATCATGGTGCCACTTCACCAAGGCCTCTATATCCGGACACCATTTCACCTAGATCACATTTCAGTGGTCCATAGGCTTAAATGAAAATAATAACCCAAAATAAATCCCAAATAGGAACACATATATTCAATAAATCCATAGGCTTAAGTGGTGTTTCCACATCAAAGAACTTTTTTAGGTAATTTGACCTTTATACCTTCTTATACCTCTTTTCACATTTTAGAAAACAAGGATAAAATATCATTAAGATTTTTAAAAAACTCATTTTCAGAATTCGAATCTCCATATTATTCTTCTTCAAGAATCTTATTTTCATTCTTAGAATCCTTGGGAGACATTTTTCTATCAAATTTGGTTTTTTAATATCATATAATTATCACTTATCATTTCATAAGTAATGATGGTACTATAAAAATCATCTAAAGATAATGTTTCTGGATCTCTATCTTCTAATGAAGAAACCTTGGCATTAAACTTGTCGGGAATAATTTTAAAGATCTTTTCAATAATAGTATAATATTATATCTTTTCACTAAGAAATATGATAGTTCTCATAATGTCATTTACTATAGTAAAGAATTCATCAACAGATTCATGATCACCCATCTTGAGTTTTACTTCAATCTCCATAATTTCAACTTTTCCTTATTCACTTTTGTATTACCTTCATAAATGTTATTCAACTTATCCCAAATTACTTTAGTAGTGGAAATTCCTTTTACTCTCAGAAACTCACTTTTATAAAGTGATTAGAGTAAATTATTCTTATCCCTTTCATCATTAACAATATTTTCCTTATCAATATTAGAGAGAATATCATTATCAATATGAGGAGGGAAACCATCTATAATAGTTCTTCAGACATCATACCCAAGAGACATAAGATATTAAAGAGTTATTACTTTGTATATATGATGATTCATATCATTTAAGATTAGAATTAATTTACTGTTCACACAATTTAGATTCTCCATAATCTTCTTTTCAAACCTTCATCAAAGAATAATCGAAGGGAACCTTCGAATCTGATACCACTTGTAAGTGCCCAGTCAGGATAATTGTATCACTAAGAGGGGGAGGGGTGAATTGGTGATAATTTTTCTTTTATATTTCCTTACAATTGAAACAACCTCTGCCTCCTATTAAAGATTATATTCCCTACTCAAAACAATTCAAACACACATCTATAGGAACACAAGAATTTAAATGGTTCACTATTCAACAAGAATAGCTACTTCCTTGGTATGGTTTAGAGAAAATCCAATACCACACAATTCACTAGAAAAAAATTCATGGATTACAATAAGTATGATATACCCTTTCACTTTTGTAGCACTTTGAAGACAATACAAAAGTGTATGTACACCCTCTTATCATAAATATGGTAATACAAAGTTTGTGTAACAACACATGTTACCAGTTCTTCTTTTTAATTTCACAAATCTATCCATTTTAAAACAATTATTCAATTTCTTACCTAGAAGATGGTAAAAACTCCCTAGAATTTGTTAATAAAAACTCAATCTGATTTTCCCAGTAAGATTCTTCCCATTCTGATTCTCTAAGACCGATTCCTTCGAGTACGATTCTCGCTAAAACATTCTTCCCATTACGATTATCTCATTCCAATTCTTCTTAGTACGAATAAAAAAATGAAAAGATATAGCACTAGATGAGTAAAATTGAAACAATTGAAAAATTCTTCTTCCTCAGTCTGGAAAAACTAGTACGGAAATCCCGATCTGATTATCCAGCCCGATATGATGATCATCCGAATATAATTAGAGAGCAAAATGTGGTAATCAGCTGAATAAGATAATCACTGAGTATGATTATCAATTGAATATAACTTTTTAATCTTGTTTCTTCTCTTATAACTTCTTCGTTGAAATTTCTTCAAAAAAAGCTCAATAATAAAACTTCTTCTTATCTCTAAAAACTTGGAGCATCTCACTCTTCGATGATGAATAGTACATCAATCATCAGTAAAGTACAATGTAATTTTAACCTTTTATAGGTGACCCATAAAAGGTTTTGGCAGGAATCCCAAAATACTTCCCACTCACTTAAATAAACCCAAATCTTGATTTCCCCTAAAATATCAGGTGTATTTATGACTTCATCAATGCTTCTTGATTCTTCTCGAATGTTTTTCAAATATCATCTCTTCTTCATATCAATATGATTTCTTCAAAACAAAGATCAATATCAATTGAATGTAAATGTATGAAGAAATGGATACCCCTCTAAATGTTTAATACAATCATTATTTTGACTTTCAAACTCCCCCTTGATAACACATTCAGCAAAAATTTTCATCTCTACTCTCTAATCACTTCTACTTCTTCATTTATTCTCTTGACCCACTTGAAACCCACTTGAAAAGAAAACAAAGTAATTCAAACCCTTTTGAATGGTCTACTAAATTTTTTATCAGTTTTTTCATGAAATTTTTCATCGGCCTCATCTCAATTTCATTTCCGTCAGTTATTGTTGAAATAAAATTCTTCTTGAGTATGATGGAATGTTGAATACAATAGACCAGTATCAATAGCTTCAGATTAAAAACCTTTATTCATCCCAAAAAGTTGTGCTTGTTTCATGACTTCCTTCATGACTTTGAATTCATTTGAGAGTATCTTCAAAATATTTATATTTACATTGGAAAGTATCATAACATCCCATTATTTTCAGCTTCTTTCTTTCCTTCTCACATGAGTATGATTTTTTAGAAAACAATTGGCCTAAATATAATCAAGCTGAATAAGATTTACCTAATTATAATATTTTTATGTATGATTGGCCTAGATAAAATCATCCTGATAACGATAATCTTGGATATGATCATTATGGGTACGATTATTCTGTGTATGATCTTTAGCTTCCTTTTTCTTCATTTCCACCTAGATACGATCATACTGGGTATGATTCCTTTTCAATCAGCAACATCTCTTTCTTCTCTTCCACCTAGATATGATAAATCTAGGTATGATTTTGAATACCTATTTTCCTTTATTTCTAGTTCTAATCAATCTAAAACACAATTGGATGCATCTCTTTCACCCCCCCCCCTATATTTCATCAAGATTTCATCATAAGTTTAACAACTTACTTATGTTTTATGAGAATTAAAAATCAATAATGCATCATCACATTTAATTATTCATAGTCATGAATACTCTAATTCTTAATCAAAACCATCACTTTGTTCATGTAAAATTCAGAGTAAATCCAATGGTCATTTACTTCCAGCAAGATGAATTCTTAATGTGACTGATCCTTTTATTCCGGACATAGTGTGAATCTGATTACAATCAATTCCCCACTACAATCTTCTCCCATTCCAGACCCATAGAGATTCCAATTATTTTAAAAATGCGAGTTTGGTTCTTTTAAAAACAATGATCAATATTATTTCTATCCATCATCTTTATCAACATACTTTCTTTCTTCAACAAACTGATTGATTGACAATAAATACAACCAAAACACAACATGGGACTAACACATGTGACCTCATATCATGAACGAGAGGAGATGACCATAAATTATACTCGAAAAAATAGATGCCATGATTTCTGGTATACTTATGAGAATACCCAAAGGACTTTAGTGTTTGAATAAGGCATCTACATGGCTTAATTCATGAAGATTTGAAGGATTCATTGATTTGTATTAAGAAGTAGTTCTTATGTGATTATAATCACTAATAAATGGAGGATCTCTTTCCTAAGATAGGTTGTTGTGTTTCATGAGAGATATCTTGTTTTCCAAAGAAACAAATCCACCGCAAACCTATGGTTTGTGAAGGGAAGCTTTCCTCACAATAGTCTTTCACAAAGGAGGAGGAAGTCTACAGCCCTTCTATAAGTTATCAACACTATAAAATGAAATTTTTAAGGAACATAGTTTTGTGAATCATTCTATGTGTGTGATTCTCTCACACATAACCCACTTGTTTGAGATAACTGAGAACCCATGCTTGCCTAGTTTGCACGAAGCACCAAAAACCAATGCTTTCTCAACTAGTGTGAATCTATTGCATGAACTATATTGAGATATTGTGTAATCAACTGTGAATAAAGAATATAGTGGTTCTCCAATGTTGTTCCCAAAGTATTATTGCACACAAGGAAGAATATTTCACTTTCACCCATTCGATTGAAATCCAAGAAGGTAGTAGATAATGAATGAATGACACATGTACATCAAACTTAATCTAAAGAAACATAAATAGTTTGTGTGTTTGTGTGTGTGTTCATAGAAGGTGCGCATGAAGAATAAAAGTGGAAAGTGTGTGTTTTATTATGAATGGGACAAATAACACATGCATGAATTCATTCATGATCATGCATATGTGAATAAATATTTAGATACATGAAATAATATGTTTGGATTCCATGAAATTCATGCATGAAGTATATATCAATTAATTTAATAATTATAGAAGAAGTAATTGAGACTGCTTATGTTTAATCTTGCATAAAACATTGGAGAAATTGTTTTCACATCTTACACACATCCAAGTGAGTCTGAGACTTTATGAAGAATGAATAATTAGCTTGAGTATAGTTTCACTCAGGAAACTAGTAATTATAGGTGATCATAATTATTGAGTAAGACTAACAGCACAACAAAGGTACTTGAATTGTATATGATCATGCTTTATTCATAAATCTCATGAAGGAATATTAACATATCATCCTATAGTGGATCATGACATAAGATAAGAATGATCTTGTATCTGGGGGGTATAACCAGTTGCTGAATAGGCTTAAGGCTGGGAGTTACAACCAGTCTGGTGTAGTTGGGAGGTATAACCAATTGTTAAAGGTTTATTAATGTTGGGGAGTATAACCATATTTTAATTAGGGGTTATAACCACTTATTTATTATAATCACCTTCTAATATAGTATATAATCTATGTTGGTGGTAACAACCAACACAAAAAAGAGTAAGTCTTCGTACCAAACCTTGTAAATACTTATGTTTTGTGCCTTTACTTTATAGAATTATTCAAGTTAAGGTTGAGATACACAAGAGGATTGGATCGAGGATTTAACTAGAAATAGAGGTTAAATTAAAAAGTGATATTTCATAAAAATAAGAGGGATCACTGATTCACCACCTCCCCCTCTTAGTGATCTTACACTGATCTGGGAACTACACAAGTATCATCTACCTTGTATCAATGATTTTTTTGATCAATTACTTGGAGCTCAATACTTTTACAAGATTGAAATTTTATCTATATATCATAAATTAAGGGTTAATAAGGAGGATATACCCAAAATAGACTTTTTTATGAGGTATGGGTATTATGGATTTATAGTGATGCCTTTTGGACTTACAAATTTCCCTAATAACTTCATGTATTTAATTAATATATTCATTAAATATTACCTTGATCAGTTTGTGGAAATATTTATAGATGATAGTATTATAATTTCACAGAGAAATGAATAGTATTATGATTATTTGAGAATTGTGTTTAAGACCCTAAGGAAGGATAATTTGTATTCTAAATTTACCAAGTGTGTATTTTTTCTTTATAAAGTTTCATTCTTGGCTCATATAATCTCGGGTGAGGCTATATTGGTGGATCCTTCAAAGACATAAGTTATTAAGAAATGGACTAAACTAACAACGGTAACCAAAATCCATATTTTTATTATGTTATTTGAATAATACCAACATTTTGTGAGATATGTCTCATGAATATCTAATCCACTTACTGTGTTGACTTGAAAGGGGGTTATGTACTTCTAGATAGATAAATGTGAAGAGAATTTCAAGGATGTAAAGAGAAGGTTGGTCAATGAAACTATGCTCACACTACCCTATTTTGGAGAATGGTTTTGATCTATAGTGATTAATTAAAGTGACCAGGATTTTCCATTATGAAGAATGATAAAGTGATAGGTTATTCCTCATTCCAATTTAAAATACATGAAAAATTACCTGACACGTGATTTTGGAGCTCACAAGGGTAATTTTTTCATTGATGATATGGAGCTATTATCTTTATGGTGAAAGGTGTGACATATATATGGATCATATCTTAAAGTATATATTCATGCAGAAATATTTTAATATAAACCATAAAAGTATTGTTATAGATTATTAAATATTATATATCCTCGATACATTACCACCCTGGGAAGGCAGACAAGGTGGTTGATGCTCTGATTCAAAAGGAAAATGTTAGTTTATTCATAATGAGGATTGAAAGATATAGAATACTTAAAAATTTATAGATTATGGAACTTGGAATATTTAATAAAGGGGAAATATTATATCATTATCATATGATTTTTTAACCATCCATCCATGGGAGTATTAATTAGGTGTGGAAGGAAGATGCGGAACTGTAGAAGAAAGTAACCAATGTCTCTAAGTTTAACCATGATTGTGATGGAATTATAAGGTTCATGAATAGAGTATGTGTATTATAAATAACATAATTAAATAAGTAATTGTTATATAAATCTCATATTTCATCATTCTCTATTCATCCTGTAAGTATGAAGATATGTAGAGATCTAAAAGAATACTTCTGGTGAAACAACATGAAAATGGATGTTGTAAAGCATGTATATCGATGTCTGGTATATAATTAAGTTAAGGCTATGAGACATAACTCTAAGGGGATATTTATACCATTTCCTATACTAGAATGGAAGGAAAACATTACCTGGGATTGTATCATCAGACTCCCCAAAACATCTAAAGGGTGTGATGTTATCTGGGTTGTAGTCTATTGTCTTAGAAAATCAGAAATTTTTATTATTATTATGGAAAATGTATCTCTTTTTCAACATAACTAGTTATAAATTAATAAAGTTTTCATATTACATTGAGTAACACTGTCAATCATATCTAATTAGGATCTAAGGTTTAACTCTATGTTTCGAATAAATCATTAGTAAGATCTGAATACAGAGTTGAGTTTTAATATTATATATTATCCTCAGAAAGATGGTTAGTCTAAGAGAACTATTAAAACTCTAGAATACATGTTAATATTTTTCTATATGGATTTAAAATATAGTTGGGATCATCACCTTCCTTTGGTGTAATTTTCTTACAATAATAACTTTCACTCGAGCATTTAGATGGATTCTTATGAATCCCTCTATGGTTAGAAGTACAGAACTCCAATGTGTTGGGATGGAAATTGAAAAAGAAATATATTGGGCCTTTATATAGATAAGTAAATTAAAGAGAATGTTAGATATATTTATAATCACATAAGGGAATCTCAAAGTCTATATAAAAGTTATACTGACAATCATCGGCAAGATCTAGAGTTCAATGTTGTTGGTAAGGTATTCTTAAAAATATCGACATGAAAGAAGATTATGAGATTTGTAAAGAAGGGATATTTGAGCCCTAGATATATTGGTCTCTTTTAAATTATTGATCGCATTAGGATGGTATATTATCACTTGGATATTCCATTGAATCTATCTCAAGTTCACAATGTGATCCATGTATCTCTCCTAAGGAAGTATATACCTGATCTTTCATATGTTTTGAACTTATAGGTAGAACCACTGGAAAAAATATCTCTCTTATGAGGAAAAAACATTTGATATTATATATCTTAGAGATAAAGTTATACAAAATAAGACCACACATCTAGTCGATGTTTTGTGGTGAAACCATAAATTAGAGGAAGTTATGTGGGAACCTGAGGATGTGATGAGACAGAAGTATCCTCATTTGTTTATATTGTGGGAGATGGAATTTCAATGGATAAATTCATATAAGGGGTTATAATGTAGAACCATAATATTTTATTACATATTTATCTTTAAACAAATTTTATTTCTTTGATAGTGTGATTTATTCACAACATCAAGTTCAGAGAAACCATGATATACTGTTGAAATATTATTATTTAATGTGATAGTTATCACCTAGTCATTGGATTTTAAGGAACAAATAGGAATAGATAAATTATGAAAAATAATTTTTTAGACATGTATAAAATGAATTCATTTCTTATTAATTTATTATAAATGAAAATAGTTGCATTTGATATTAAAAGAGATGTTTTTTTGAAAAACAATTTTTATGTGTATAATGTGTTTTTATCTTAATAAAATAAATTAATAATTATTAATGAATAATTTTAATTAAATTTAAAGATTATATTTTCAAAAAAATGATATTAATTTAATGGTTTTTACTAGTAATTAGATAAGAATAAATCTAGTTTTATGCTTAAAATGCATTTTTCTAAAAACGGTTCTCATAGAGTTTTGTGTGCTTATTTTAAAATGGATTTTTTGTAACTTATAGAAATTTAATCTTGAAAAAATTATTCCATATTTAGATTAATTAGGTTTAAATTAGTTAAATAGTTCTCTTTTAATTTTTATCATTGTGAATAGTAATGATGATAAATATTTGTTACCTCAGTAAGGGTAAAACGGGTAAAACAAGGATAAAACATAGGGATAAGGCTTTAAAATATCTCTAAAATGTTAATTTATCCTATTATTTTAGATTATTTTATACCTTATCATCCAATTTTCTAAAATATGGAAAATTGGTGCCATTTTCCCTTGATTATGTCCTTTATATTATTTTAATAAAAAGATAAATACAAAATGTCACTCTTTTGATTTAAATTTATCTTATATGTTGTTAAAGGGATAAAAAGAATTTATGAATAAATATAAAAGGTTATTTTAGACAAAAATTATTTATTTTTATGACTTTTTAAAAAATAGTGATGATATAATTATCATAACCTCTTACGCAACATTGATACAATGCTTGTGTTGGTAGTAGAAAAATCAAGGTAAAAGATTTTTTTAAAAAAATAATATGTTCTGGATGAATTGTGGTATTCCAAGAAATTAATAGGTACTTATAAAGTATAAATTATTGTAAATTTTTTTATATTATAATTCAATTATTATTTTTATGTCTTTAAAATCAAATTAAATGAATATTCCCAAAAATGACTTTAATAATATTTTATGTTAAGTGATATTTTGTTAAAAGTTTTAAAAACAAAAAAAAATCTAGTAAAAGGAAAATTTTGATAGTAAATGGTCTAAAATTTCATCCATGGGCTATTTTTTATCCAGTTTTCACATTTAAGTAAAATTATAACCCTTAAGGTCTAAAATAATTTGTTATCATGGTTAAGGTTAAAATGAGTTAGTGAGGGGGTTAAACCAAAAGATAAGTTTTAAAATAAAACTTAAAAACATCCAAATTTTATTATTTGAAGGTATTTATACCTTATAATATCCTTCAAAATTATGTTCATTGTTTTCAATTTACATCGTTATTATATATATTATATTTAAATCTTTTAAGTGGTTTCAATTGTGTCATTTACATCAATTATAAAAGGGTACCTCCTCTTATTATTTATTCACAAAGTTTGAGACTTCGAGAAAAGACAATAATAAAAATAATACCATAATATATTCCATTACCAAATCCTATAGATTATATTTATTCTAAAATATCATCCTTTCAAGGATTAATGTGTACTCTAAAGGAGGTTTCTCAATGAAGAGTTATAACTATTAACCGAGTAGTTTCAATTTTATTTATTCTTATACCATGTCAATATCTATGGAAAACATTATAAATTAATTAATTAATTATATTGAATATATTTATTTTTTATTATAATTATTTAACAACCATTATCCACCTCCTTTCTATTTTATGGGAAAAGGAAGCACCACTCGTTCGTACATGTGGACTACCACCTCCATGAAACTAAATGTTTTGATTTTCATCGTCATTTTACATTGATGGTTATAATGATGGATTTACTAAATATATGTGATATTAATTATATTAATATAGTTTTTTAATGGTGAATTATTATTTTCTTTTCTTTCATTCCATCCATCAAAAAGTGGAAACATCACTTGTGCATATGTACAGACTATCGTCTCCACAAAGTGATGTAATTCATTTTCAATCACCAGATTATATAAATAGTTATAAAATTTTATATAATAATCAAATATTAAAATAATTAAATTATTAAATTTATATACATTATGGAACCATGATCAGTTTATAAGTACCTAGACTACTGAATTAAAACATGCATGAAAGAACGAAGTACATATCACTCGAAACAATGGTTTTAATAAATAATAATTAATAAACGGGTGATGATATGTTATAAGTAAATCATATATGGTATGATATATATTATTATGGTCATATAATATATTTATAATAAATATATATTGATTATACATGAGTTTTGAACACATAAAAATAAATACGAGACTTGATGTAAGGGTTTTACGTTACAATATCATTTTTTTACTAGGATTGTTCATGCTTAAATTTATGATGATGAAATTATATTATCTTTATATAAAAACTATTATTTATATTGTTATATTATATCTATTTATGGATGTTACATATTTTCCTTTTAATTTCCCCTATTTATGTACCCAAGAGACCAAAATAATGTTTTTATAGAAGATTAACTTTCTTTTTTATTCGGTCGGGGATCTTTTTATTCAATGTCCATATTTTCTTTAAATTTCTTTCATGAATTTTTTTAATATTATCCTATATTTTTTTAAAATTAATTTTTAACCATGTTTAAATTTCTATAAAAATATTTAAAATTAATCTTCTATCATTTTCATAACATTTTACTTTTGAATTTTTTTTCAAAAATGTGAAAGGAATATTTGTTTTAACATTCACAGAATGAGAGGAATTTTCCACCTCCCTAACCACTAAATTATTTGAAGATTCATTTTTAGGATTACATGGTTATTTTCAAAGAAAATATTTTCCTCAAAATTTTGGAAATTTTTTTTTTAATAATTGATTTCCAAATTAGAAGGTTATTTTCTTCAAGAAATTATTATGTGGTCTTTAAAAGGAAATTTTCATCTATGATGACTGATGAAACCCATTTTCTTTTACATGGGTTATGTTATGTTGGAATGATAAATGTTTTTATGATATTTTTTCATATATATGAATTAATTATGATTATGTGTGGAGTGGGTCTGTTATAGCCCTCAAATGCATTGGGTAAAGCATTATAAATAATAAGATAATTGTGTTAGATGAGTTCATGTGCTTGATGCACTATAGAAAATACATAATGATGCTTGATGCACTATGATATAAGAAACAAGTGGTAATGGCTGACCTATTATGATATGGTAAATAAGTCATAATTCCTGATCCATTATGATATGGGAAACAAGTGGTGATGCAAGATCTGTTATGATATAGGAAACATGTATTGATCCTTGTTCCACTATGATATGATGTTATCAGTAGTTATCCTTGACAAGTGATATAGTTTTTATTCCTATGATAGTTCCACACTCTTATGAAATGTTTTTATTCTTATTAGTTGAATTAATGGTTCATGATTTATTTATTATGATTCCTTACTCTTTTGATTCATGTATTTTGAAAAAAAAAATCCATGAGTCATGTTTATGATATATAAAATATTGGGTATGAACTTTGAAATTTGTGATCATGATATCATACCCTTATTCTTATATTATTCCTATATATGATCATCAATCGATATCTCTCATGTTAACCCTTTTTGAGAATTTGATCTCACCCTTTCTTATGTTTCATTTCCCCAGGTTATGAATAAAGGTTTTAAGTAGGGTATGTCAAAGATGGGTATAATGTGAAAATAACATTATGGTAGTTGTTCAATATCTTTCATGGAATAATTTTTTTATGTGTCTAGTCTCTAAGGAAACTAAACTTTTATAGTTCGAGGGTGAGTAATGTTATTAGATGTATTGAATTTTCATCAAAAGGATGTAATGTCAATGTATGTTATGCTTGGGTCACCTTAGATAAAGCCTCACACAAGAGACCTTTAATAGGTTTTACTTTTAATCTTATAGGACACCATGGGTGATAAAAATCATGTATTTCATTGATAATGAGGGTATCTATCATTGGGTGCCTGATAAAACCTCCCCTGAATCAAGATTCTCATATAAATTTTTCCATATCAATAATCCTATCAATTTCATTATAATATAGAGGAATAAATATTATGGGCCTACTATTATGTGTAGATCCCCACCATATCCTCATTGATGTCCATATCCATAGCCCAAATAGGTCATCGATCAAGTGTAAGTTGTAACCCATCCTCACTGGGCCATATCCTCAATGAGTCAAGTCTTCATTCCTTTCCTAATTGTTAATAGACGGGAGGTTGACACACATATTGAACTCCTAATAAGTGTAATACCCAACCATACCCTCTTCTATTTATCTACTAATAAACAAGATGAACTAGAAATGAAATTTCATGCATAATTTCTACAAAAATTCCATAAAACGAGATACTCCTCTTGGTTCTCTCACATGCCTTGAGTTATGATTATCCTCTTGGTTAATTCTAGTATCTTGAGTTGAGATTCTCCTAAAGGTTTTATTCAAGTGCCTTGAGACGAGATTCTTGAATCTTCTCTTAGTTTATTTAAATTCCTTGAGTCAAGATTCTTCTCTTGGTGACCAGAAATAATATCACCCAATTCATATGTTAGGTTAAAACCAGAAATAAATACCTCATGTATAAATCCCACACAAACCTACTTCTAGTTACATTTGACTTGGTAGACTTTTTTGGATAAATATAAACTCCATAGACCATTCCCACCACATCAACATAAACTTGAAAGTGATATTACATAAATTCTTATATATATATATGATATATAGGTAGTTATATATTGCATGAAAATTATGATTTTCATGCATGGTATACTTTTCCATGAAACTTGTAGAAAAAAAAAGATAAATAGTTATCAATTATTATTCTCCCATATTAGCTATCATTTATGATATTTTATTAAAAAGATTTTGTATTTTTTGAAAACTAACTTTTGATAAAGAATGTTTTTGTAAAACATGAAAAGTAAAGTTGATAGAAGAAATATTTATTGAAATGTTTCTAAAAGAAAGTTTTAGTAAAAAGTTTTTGAAAGCTTGTTAAAAAAGATTTGTTATTAATTTTATGGAGAATAAGGAATATAGAAAGTAACAAAAGTTAGAAATTTAAAAAAAAATTGGAGAAGAAGAAAGTTAGAATGTATGGAAAGTTAGAAAGTCATAAAAGTAAGAAATTCAAAAAAGTTAGAAATTTAGGAAAGTTAAAAATTTAGAAATGTTAGAAAGCTATATAGTTAATGGAGAATAAAAAAATTAGAAAGTCTTAAATTTACTAGAGAAGAATAAATTTAGAAAGCTAGAAAAGTTAGAAAGTCATAAAGTTTCTTGAGATGAATAAATTTAGAAATTTTAGAAGTTAATAAAGTTGTTGAGATGAAGAATTTTAGAGAGTTTATATGTTAATAAATTTATTGAGATGAAAAATGATATAAAGTATAGAATTTAAGAAAGTTATCGAGGTGAATAAAGTAATAAATTTTGGAAGTTAAGAAAATTATTGAGGTGAAGAATGATAAAAAGTATGGAAGTTAAGAATGTTGATAAAATGAATAAAGTTATAAAGTTTGGAAGTTAATAAAGTTACTAAGATGAAGAAAGTAAGAAATTCAGGACGTTATAAATTGTATTTATCTTTGTTAATAGAATTTTTTTATAAATCTTATGATGATTTTTTGATCATTAAAAGTTTAAAACATCATGATGAAGCTCATGATACTTTATACAGTTCTTTGAAGACAAGAAAAATTGCAACTAATGTTTTTAGAAATTGGATGGAAGTTTTTAAATCTAACAGAATTTTTTGAATTGGATGAACTTTTTTCCAGTAGATGAACTGTGAAGTTGAATAAAATTAGCCGATTAACAATAGAATTGGGAAGACAAATCTCAGAAATAGTATAATGGGATAAAAAAGGATGATAAACAGTAGAATCAGAAAAACAAAGGGAATGAATAGTAGAATCAGATAGAGAAAGTGGATGAATAGTATAATCAGATGAAGAATTTTTATGAGTAGTATGATTGGATAGATAATGTGCATGAATAGTATGATTGGATGAAGAATGTGTGTAAAATTTATGATCAGGTGGAGAAAGTGTATGAATAGTTAGATCAGAAAAATAAAGTGTAAAAATAGTATGATCAGATGGAGAAAGTGGATAAAAAGTGACATTGGATAGAGAAAGTGGATGATCAGTGAAAACAACTGTATAGAGTCCCTGTTACAATTTTTATAAAGTTGAAGTTACAATTTTGAACATACAAGTTGTACAAAGATGAATTTAAAAAGTCAAAGTAATAAGTTGTACGAATTTGATGTTATAAAGATTGAAGAAGTTGCTTAAATATTTGTTTAAGTAAATTAAAAGAAATTTTGTTGCTGCTGAATTATTAAAAATATTTCAGAATATTCTATAAGGCTTGATAAGATTCCATAAATAATAAGTTTAGAGGGGTTTTTTGAAATTTTAATTTTAGTGGGAGGAAAAATGAATTTAGTTTCATAACTTTTCTATCTTGGGAGAACATATATAAAGGTTTTAAAGGAAATATCATACTTACAACTGTTCATTGAAAAAAAGTTGAATCTCTAAAGAAATTGTGTCAGGTGTGAGTTTTTGGAAAGAGGTTTCTAATCATAGAATTGGAAAGAGTTTTATTCTAGAAAATCATACAAATAAGATCGGATAGAGAGGTTTTAAGAAAAAAAATTTGAGGTGATGAGTTTTTTTAAAATGAAAAAAAAAAAGTTTTTATCTGGTGCAGTTTTGGAAGAGGTGCAACAGATGGAGGCTACCAGACATAGGTACACCAGATGGGGAAGATCAGATGGAGGTAAATCGGATAAAGATTATAGATGGGATTTTTATGGAGCAAATGAAACAAAGTTTCATTTTTTATTTTGGTTCATAATTTTTAATAAAAACCTATAAACTAATGAGAGTCATTATAATCTACCTAAAGGGGGTAGAAAAAGTCTAACAAGATTTTTCTCAAATTTTTATTCACTTATTTATAATAGTGAATTTATATGGTCTCGAGAGAGTGGAAATGTCTAGGATGTATGTTCTCGCACTATGTTCAAACCTTGTAAATTTTGTTTTCCTTTATTACGTTATTATATTTTCCTGCTTTTCAAATTATTATAAAAATTGATAAAGAAGATAACTCTGACAAGTTATGGGTGTTAAATTTCAAAAGTTGGAAATTTGTAAAAATACAATCACTCATTCAACCCCCCCCCCCCCACCCTATCAGTGGTTTAATGATCCTTTATAATGTCAATTGTTATTAGAGAGAAGGTTCCCATGTTGAATCATTATCATAGAAAATATCAATTCAGTCAATACTAAAGGTATTCCTACATTTGATAGAAAAAATTATCATGTCTAGAAAAATATGATGATTTTTTATCTACTATCATTTAATTATACGTTATTCATGTTGTAACTATTGGGTTTCCACCCACATATAAAAATTCTCTTATGAATTTTTCTAAAAATAGAAATATAGAATTTTATGAGAAGTCTATAAATGATACTCTTATGTATTTGCATAAAATGTTTTCATGAATGTGATGGGTCTCAAAATATCTAAATAAAATTGTGAAAAACTCGAAAGTATCTGAGAAGGAAATACCAAAGTGAACAAAACAAAGTTATCAATCTAGTGAAGCAAGTTAAAAGATATCATAAAGATGGGTGAATCAACTATTGATGAATACTTCACTAGAGTTAATGAATTCATGAAACAACATCAGAGGTTTTTGGGATATCTTGTAATATTATTTAATTTTTAAGAAAGTCATGAGAAACATCCCTAACAAGTTTGATACTATAATCTCAGCTTTAGAAGATAAATATGATTTATCTCTCAATAAATTGTATAAATTTCTTATTGTCTATGAGATGATAAAATCTATATCATTAAAAATAATAACAAGGATGAAATATATTTTAAATATATGATAAATTTGAGAATCTAAGATTATGAGAATGTTAATCTTAGTTATTTGGAAGATAAATAAGACAATTAAATGAATGAGAAGATCATGTCCCTTTTTTATAAGAACTGTAGGAGAGGTATAGGAAAGTATGGAGGTAAACTTCTACTCAAATTTTTTGAGTGTAGAGGACTTGAGAATTTTTCTATGAATTTACCCAAGAATAAATTTGGTGAATATAAGGATATTTCTAAAAAAATACATGGTGTAAGGAGTCTAATAAATCTTATAAGGAAGATAAGAATTAAACTGGTGGTAAGAAAAATTTTACTAGAAATAGAAGGAGTATATTGAGTAAGAAAGTTAAATCTAACTCAAATGAAAAAAATAATCAGAAGATGAAAGTCTAGAAAGGATCATAACCTTATTTGTAAATGTTGAGGAAAAGGAAGATTCATCAACCAATGAATAAGGAGGATAATAATCTTATAAAGAATATCAAATCAGATATGAATTTTCGTCATGTATATATCAAAACAAAAAACCCAATAATGAAATCAGAATAATGAAGAAAGAAGGTGAAGTGGGAATTAAAGGAAGGATAGATGTCCTTAAATAGAAAGATGAGTATATTTAGGATATTGTTAACTTCGAACTGAAAATTATTTAATAGGGAAATATTATGGAAGATCTTTGTAATAAAATTTCATATAAAGAAGGAAAATTGTGTAAAAATCAATCTAAACTTCTTAAGGTTGAAAGTTCCTTCACAAAGATGAATGAAAATTTCAACCAGGATACTAAAATAAAACCCAAATCATCTCAAGCTATAGAGAAATATCACTTTAATAATTAGATGAAATCTTCACCCACTAAATGTAAAATATCATCTAATTTTACTAATATTTTAGGTGTTTGATTTCTTTTTAAATCTTGTATTTAAAAGGGATGTGAGAAATCTATCAAGGCAACAAAATTTCAAACCAAACTATGTAAGAAAGTTTCTCCATTCTAGGTGGAAATAAAGATATTTTGAAGTTATGAACCACAACAAAATTTCTACAAAGAAAGATATTATTTTTACTGAAAACTAAGATTTAGTGGTTATTGTTGATGGTGTAAGATGTTTAGGAGTAAATCATATAATTATTAGCATAACATGTCTCTACTGAGAAGTAGGTATTGAATGAGGGGGAGAAAAAAAAGTAATTAACTTTCTGAATCCATTGAATGTTGGAAAAATATCAAAATATTAGAAAAATTACAATGAATAATCAGTTTGGTTACTTGGAGAATGTTTTTAGAATATGTAACCAACCAGACACATTACTGAATATTATTTAACAACTCTCCTAGTGAAGACTTTTTATACAAGAAAATATAGGGAGGAAGGAAAGATGAAAGTTTTTGAAATATATTTTATTGTTAAAACAACTTTTAAGGAATATAAAGGAACAAACCATGGATTCTTCATAGTTTGTTTTATTCACATATTATAGGTGAATTAATGATCCTTAAAGATATAGAAAATAATGATTGAGGTGCAATAAATTTTGGAATTGATAGTTCTTTAAAAATCAGAGGAATAGGAATTATAGATATTGAAGCTTAGAAACATAAATATAAGAAAGTTTAATATGTTTACGAACTCAAACATAACTTACTTAGTGTGAGATATCTTCTTAATGATGGAAAAGAAGTAATATTCAGGAAAAAATTCATGTATCATCAAAATTGTGGAAGATGGTAAAGTTACTACCAGGGGAGAAAGAACTAGTGAAAATATATTTTAGATATAATAACTTTGTAACTTTTTTTATTTGAGTTCTAGAGATGAGAAAAAATTATGGAATCATAGGCTTGGGAATATTGAGTAGAAAATCATGAAAATATTTCCAAATTTTATGATATTATAAACTTTCCAATGTTGAAAAGAAAATAAGATTATGTTTTATAACATGAAAAAAAGGGAATATGGTTAGTAAAATCCATAAGAAAGTTAAAATTCAATCTACCATACCTATTGAGCTTATTCACTTGGATATGTACGGGATAATGAGAAATCAATCCATAAAAGTGTATTTTTACTTTATCACTTTTATCGATGATTTCACTCAGTTGACCAACATTATGTTTATAAAAGATAAATTAGTGTCTATGAAAATGTTCATATTTTTTAGAAGAGAATTTGGGAGAGAAATATGTGTTCATATAATGATTTTAAGAACATATAATGGAAAGGAGTACACATGCAATGATTTATAGTCATATTTGAATAGGCATGTAATCGAAATCTGTATAGTGATCCATACACCCCTCAAAAAATCGAGTGGAAGAAAGAGAAAAATAAAATTTTAGTGGAATTGGGAAAAATTATACTGGTAAAATATCTTTGTTTTTCTAGAGAGATATTGTTAATACTATTATACATGTATAAAATTGATTTTTGTAAGTTTTGAATACAAAATTAATTTATATGAGATGTGTTATAAAAAAATATATTTAGTGAAATATTTAAAGTTTTTTGTAAGTCCCTATTTACTAAAGATCAAAAATCCAAATCATGAAAAATTTGATGAAAAAGTAGAGGAAGTAATTTTCATGGGATATTCACCCAACAGAAGAAGTTTTAAATATTATAACAAACAATAAAAAATGGTGGATTCTTATGGTGTGAATTTTTTTGAAAATACAACTTCTATAACAATGTTCGTTGACAATGTTGTGAAATATAGGTTAAAAACTTCTAATGAGAACAAAACAAGTGAAGATGAAACTTATCCGAAAGAAGTAACTACAGATTCAAAAGAATCATTTGGTAAGGAAAGTGAATTGGGAATTTAAACTCTCAAATTTCATACCCCATAGAAATAAGTAGAATATGAAAATATCACTGAAAACCATAAAGTACCATTTCAGACTATAAGAAATTTTATATTAGAAAACCAAACATAATTTATCTCACAAGTTGAATGGAAATTCATTTCAAAGGCATATGAACACAAATAATGGTGTAATGCTATGAATGAATAATTATATTAGATAGAAAAGAATGAATCCTGGCAACTTATTCCACATCCAGTAGGGAAGAATATTATTGTGATAAAATGGGTGTTTAGAAACAAGCTTAATAATTATGGGTAAGTTTTACAAAATAAAGCATGAGTTTTTTTAAAGGCTATTAACATGTAGAAGGTGTGAATTTTGAAGAAAATTTTCCCCTGTGACAAGATTGAAAACTATTAGAATATTCTTATCAGTGGCTATATATCATTGTTATAAAGTTTATCATATGGATGTAAAGTCAGCTTTCTTAAATGGGGATATTAATGAAGAAGTTTATATTGAGAAACCATGTGGGTTTTTACTTGATGAAGATAAAAAAAAGGTTTTATGTTGAAGAAAGCCTTATACATGTTGAAACAAGTTCCATTATCCCAATACTCTAAACATGATAGTTTCTTAAGAAAATTAAATTTTTCTAAAGGGGAAGTTGACAGCAACTTATATGTAAAGGAGTTGAACTCAAGAACCCTGATGGTTATTTTTTATGTAGATAACATAATTTTGTTAGCTAATAGAGAAAATTATTGTAAATATTTTTTAGAAGAAATGAAGAATCACTTTGAAATTTCAATGATCGGATAATTAAATTTATTTATAGGATTACAAGTGAAACAAAGAGAAAGATTCATTTTCTTATCATAAGAAAAGTACACTAGAGAGTTGTTATTAAAGTTTAGTTTTGGATATTCCAAAGGAATTTCTACTTCTATTTCAGTTGGAATGAAGATGAGTAAAAATGAGTCTAGAAAAGTTTGAATTAGAAAGTCTTTTGAAAATCGATAGGAATTTTTCTCTATATTGCATATTCATAGATAGTCATTGTTTATTTAGTTACATTATATGCCAAGTATGAAAGTAATCCTAATTAATATCATATGATAGAATAAAAAAATTCTGAGATATATTAAAGAAACATATTCATATGGGTTGTTTTAAAAGATAAGTTGTGATATGAACTTTCTTGGTTACATTGATGTTGATTAGATTGTATGTTTCAATGATTGAAAATAAAATTTAGGAGGAATATTTTTCTTGATAGAATATTATGTGAGTTAGCAAAGTAAGAAGCAGAGTTCAATGACTTTGAGCACAGTGGAAGAAGAGTATGTTGCTGCCACCCAAGCTTGAATATAGATAATATAGAGGAATATTTAATTGGAAGATTTGATGTTGAAAGTTTTTAAACCACCAAAGATATTTTTTGATAATCATAGTTTCATTGATATTTAAAAAAATATTTTACAACATTCAAGATCAAATCACATTTATATCAAGTATCATTTCATTGAGGAGAAATTTTCTAATAGAGATGTGATGCCGGAGCATATTTTTAAAAAATATAAAATTGATCATATCTTCACAAAATCTATACCAAGAGAGTGATTTGAAGAATTTTGGCTGAAACTTCATGTTCATACCCCACTAAATACTTCCTATAACTCTTATATAATTACCCAATGATGAACATTGTAGCACACGCTCTCAAAAATATTTATTTGAGATTTTACTAAGTGCAGTATAATGGATGACCTAAGTCATTCTCTCAATGAGGAATTTAATTAATCAACTATTAATAGGCTTGAATTATGTAATAAAATAGTTCAAAAAATGAAAAGAAATATGGGGGGTTTGTTTTGTTACTTTTCGAATAGTAAACTAAACAAGAAAATGAGAAGTAACAATCAAGAGACAATTTCTTTAAAAACACTTATATGAGAAGACATAGTTGATATAATATAACCTAGTCACCATTAATTTATCATTATACCATATAATTATAATTCATTCAATTATGATCCCCTAACCTTGTTAACATTTGAACCCTATGGAAATTAACACAACCACAAATATTTGTGAAAATTGGCCCTAGGTTAACTTCGGGACCTCCAATCGCAGCACCCTACTTTGATTGTGATACAAAAGAAAAATTATGGTTAGTGGAAAATTAGGGAATCATCTCCTCCCTAGAGTGTATAATTAATTGAGTTTGGGATAATACTTGAAACCTACAATTATATCCCAAGTTCATTAGATTTTTCGATTGAGGTTTCAGTCACATGATTTACACAATCTCGACCACGCGGTCAAGTGAAAGTCAATCAAGTAACATAAAAATTAAAAATAAATTAATTTCTCACAATTTATGAATTAAATTATGTTTATGGAATAAAAATAAATTAATTAAGGGAGTAGGGATTAGATCAACTATGAAATAAATCACTTTTCCATGGGTGGAGTTGTCATTGTGTAGATATTTTGCATAAGCAATGGATTGATTGGGGAACACCGAATATCATATCCACTCTTATATTCCAGCCCAAGGAGAAAAATAAGAAGATTAAAAGAGAATAATACTGAATATTTATTAAATACAATTCATGTTACAAGCATAAAAACAATGAAAAACAAAGAGGAGGTGGGGGAGGAGAGCCTTCTTGGAAGAGAACTTTTCACAAGGAATTACTTCTTCCAAGGGTTTTTAGGTGTTACCAAGAGACACCCTTTTGGTAAAACCTTTCAAAATCCTCTACCAGACGTCCCAAAGAGTGAAAAATTCCTATAAATATAGTTGGGGAGGCTAAGGTTACAAAATATTTTTAAATGTGAAAGAGAAATTCGGCTAAATTATTTAATCCCACATAAACTGCATAGTTGACCTCCAAAACGCACTAATTAGATAGCCTTATAGAATTATGATTTGTTGATAATCATTTTCCTGATCTTCTCTCAAAATTTGTGCCCAATCTAATTTTGTATGAAGATGATACGCCCAGATGGTGAAGTGATGTCCAATATGGATAGTTTAGTCCATCTTTGTCTTCATGGCCAATTTAATCCACTCAAATGCACGATCCATCTCTCATGTCCTGAATAGAATTTTTATCCCATTAAGTCAGAAACAAAGATACAAAAGTTTAAGTCAAAATAAATTACAGAACAATATTTATGCCTGAAATAGTAATTGAAGTTTAAAAGGGTAAAACTGGAATTTTCATCAAATTTGCAAATGAATGATCTAATTCCAAATATTCCATAATTGATCATATTTATCATAATGTGAGAAAAATATATCATTTATTATCAATAAAATATTCAATAAAATTATGTTTTATCAACTCCCTCACACTTACCCTTTTGCACTCCTGGGAAAAACCTCATATCATGTATTCGAGAAAATTGTCACAAGATATGCATGTTCATATTTATCAATCCACAGTGTAAATGTAGGCAAAGTAAGAATCCCATAAAAAAGTCAATATTAATAAATTTTAAATTTATTTTCTCATAAATTGTGTCAAAACAAAATTCAGTGAGATTCATAACAGAAATAACAGTGAAACAAGTTATGGGTCTACCATGCCAAAAATTCTCCAT
Source organism: Viscum album (assembly GCA_963277665.1). Taxonomy (NCBI): domain Eukaryota; kingdom Viridiplantae; phylum Streptophyta; class Magnoliopsida; order Santalales; family Viscaceae; genus Viscum; species Viscum album. The sequence goes on from OY728128.1 coordinate 2,112,817,902, forward strand.
GTGTGTGTGTACCAACCATTCCAAGATCATAAATCCACCCTTTACTCAGTATATTCAGGTCATGTAAAATAATTCTTCTTACTTGGTTTAATTCACCAAACTGGTTCTACATTCCTTTGTAATCGAATTTCAAGACCCACTCACTTAAGCATTCCTGAAAGTCAAAACTTAAGGTCCTGACCTAGATATCCTCATATGTGGTACATTTCATCACTCCCATCATTTATTATCATTATTTTATTTTTTTAGTTACACTAGGAACAAATATCACACTCAACTCTCTACCTGTGATTGATATCCTCACGACACTAATTGTGATAGTTATAACAATATCAAAGGTCAAAGAAAAGTGGTTTTTGACATGTCCAAGACACAACCCTTATTTTAGGGCATACAAAAGTCGGATAACAGATACACATGCATAGGTAAATTCAGTACAGTAATGAAACCGATCAGAAGAGAAAAAACATATGGATCAACCAATGATTTTTTTACCTAACTTGACTATACTTTCAATTGAGTAGGAAAAATTTCACAAGTCATGGTTGAGTGAAAATATTTGTGGAGAAATAAATGACACAATTTACCATGAACAAATATCACACCTAATGATTTAAAAATCTAAAAGGCTTTATAATGACACAACCATTCATATCAGCAACGACTTCAATTTTTATAAAAATCAACCCTTGATGATGAAATCTTACTCATGCTTATCATTATACCAATGAATTTTGAAAACATGTATTTTTCATATGTTCCATATGAGAATGTTACATGAGATATAAATATATATATATATATATATTTGATATTTTTGTTTTGTTTTTCTCTGTTTTTTTTTTGTTTGAAAATTTTAACCAAAAACTTAATAGAAAATACACACAAAAAACACAAATGAAAATCCTAAATATCTACCCCAAAATGTTGTCCCCTCCCCCACACCTAAAATATTTCATTTTACTCAATGTGATTCTATGAGATGATATGTGCACATGAAAAGAATAATTTTAAATAGTACAAATAATATAAAAATTAAAGGGTTAGGAACAGCCTGATATGCTCAAGTGATAATGGGGTCATGCAATGTGATGAAATCCACTACATCAGTAGAAAGTCCCTCAATGTATTTCTTTAAACATTGCCTGTTGACTGTAAATCTCCTTCTAGTGTCCTCTTGTGTGATCTCCACTACACCATAAGGAAAAACATTAGATACAATATAAGGACCCAACCATCTAGAATGAAACTTACCAGGCATCAGCTTCAGTCATGAACTATAGATCAAGACTTTCTATCCAACAAGAAAATCCTTTTGTTGGATCATTCTACCATGATCTACTTTTTATATTTCCTTGTATAGCCTTGAGTTATCATATAAAGACAATCGAATCTCCTAAAGCTATTGAATTTGTAACTTTCTTTGGATTCCATCTTGTGCCAAATCCATGTTTCATTTCTTTATAGCCCAATAAGCCTGATGCTCCACTTCCATAGGGTGATAACACACTTTCCCAAAAACAATCCTAAATAGAGACATACCAATGGGTGTATTGTATGTTTTCCTATAATCCCATAGTGCATCATCAAAGTACTTTCTCCAATCCTTCCTATTCGGCTGTACATTTTTATCCAAAAAAAAAATCAACTCATGATTTGAAACCTCAACCTATCCATTTGTTTGGGGGTGGTATGGTGTTGTTGTTTTGTGTGTAACCTCATAATTGTGAAGGAGGGAAGTCAAATTCCAATTATATAAGTGTGTCCCTTAGTCACTAATGATGGCCTTTGGTACTCCAAACCTACAAGAAATATGTTCTTTGACAAAGTCCACTACAACATGAGAATCATCAGTCTTGGTGGCCTTAGCCTCCACCCATTTGGTCACATAATCAATAGAACCCAAAATATAAAAAAACAACCAAAGGAACTAGGAAAAGGACCCATAAAATGAATTCCACACACATCAAAAATCTCACAGAATAATATGGGTTGTTGAGGAATCTAATGTCTCCAAGAAATGTTTCTCATGTGTTGGAAATGTGAGAACAAATTACAATACACATGAGAATCATGGAATAAGTTAGTCCAATATAATCCATAGTCTAAAACTTTCCTAGCTGTCTGTTGGCATCCAAAGTGTTCTCTACATGAAATTGTACGGAAAAAATGTAGAATAGACTCAAACTCATGGTCAGGAACACACCTCCTAATTAATTGATCACTACACATGCACCAAAGGTAGGGATCATCCTACACATAATACCTAGACTCACTTTTTAATTTTTGGACTTGATGTTTCATTAAATTTGAAGTGATTTCAGATGCAACTAAATCAGTATACCAAGGATGCGTACCTGATATGGAATGAAGATTATCATCAGGGAAAGTGTTCTAAAGTGGTATGTGGTCCAAGGTGTCATCCTATAGTATGTGAGTAAGCATACTCATGTGGTCCACCACCATGTTTTCTGACCCCTTCTTGTCCTTTATCTCAATATCAAATTCCTAAAGAAGGAGTATCCATCGGATAAGTATGGTCTTTGCATCTAGATTATTCAAGAGGTACCTCAGAGCTGCATGGTAAGAAAAAACAACTACTTTATATCCCAATAAATATGAATAGAATTTCTCTAAAGAAAATATGATATCAAGAAACTCTTTTTCCTTGGTTTTGTAGTTTGATTGGGCTAAATCTAATGTCCTCGATGCATAGGCAATCACATTTGAACGTCCCTCCACCCTCTGAGATAAGACATCTCCAACCACAAATTTGGAGGTATCACACATAATCTCAAAAGTAATGTCCCATTGTGGGGGATGTATGATCGGTGGAGTGGTCAGACACTTCTTCAGCTCCTCAAATGCTACCCTGCGTGAATCATCAAACACAAAATCATAATCCCTTTGAAGTAGTCACGACAAAGGAAGTGAAATCTTTCTAAAATATTTGATGAAGCGCTGATAAAATCTGGAATGCCCTAGGAAAGATATAATTTCACACACACATGAAGGATATGGTAAGGATTCAATATTGTCTATCTTAGATCTATCAACATTTATCCCATGTTTTGACACTACATGCCCTAAAACAATGCCATGCTCTACCATGAAATGACACTTTTCAAAGATTAAGACCAAATTCTTCTCAATACAACGATTCAAAACCTTTCCCAAACTAGAGATATATTCATCAAATGAAGACCCATACACTGTAAAATCATCCATAAATACCTCCATGTAGGTCTTAATAAAATCAAAAAAAAAATACTCACCATGCATCTCTAGAAGGTACCTAAGGAATTTCAAAGTCCAAATGGTATCCTTTGGTAGGAAAACATACCAAATGGACAAGTGAATGTTTTATTCTCCTGATCCTCTAAAGCAATAAAAACCTAAAAATATCAAGAAAATCCATCCAAGAAATAATAATGTGTCTTCCCAGATAGTCTCTCAAGCATTTGATCAATAAATGACATGGGGGAATGGTCCTTGCGAGTGGTTTTATATAGTTTCATATAATCAATACACACACACCAACTATTTTGCACCCCTATTGGAATTAACTCATCTTTATAATTTTTAATAACAGTAACACCACTTTTCTTAGGCACAAAATGAATAGGACTCACCCACTGGGAATCTGAAATGGGATAGATTAGACCTACCTCAAGCAATTTTTCACCCTCTTTTTTAACAACCCTTAGAAGGGTTGGATTGAGTCTCCTTTTTGGATGCCTCACTGGTTTAGCCCCATCCTCCAAAAGAATCATATGCATGCAAATGGAGGGGCTAATACCTGATATGTCACCCAAGGTCCACCCAATTTCCCTGATTTTCTCCCTCAAAAGGTTCAAAAAAAATTCTTCATGTTCAAAAGGGATATTGTTAGCAATTATAATAGATAATTTCTCACCACTTAATAAGTATGATTATTTTACATTTGGTGGTAATGGATTGAGTTCCAATGTAGGGGGTGATGTATGGATGAAAAAATTGAAGGAATCGAAATATATTCATAATGAACATCAGTATTTGAATATACATCATCAATATCATAGAATAAAGCATCAAATCCATCAGCATACTCAACATCCATGTCATAATCAGAGTTCACATGATCAAAATTAGAATATGATTCCATTTCAAAATCAAATCTAAGAGAGTTTTGTGCGTTATAAATAGGTGTGGAAGTACTCTTAGACATCAAAATAGAACCAATGATCATAATCTCCCTAATCATAGGACAATAAAAATCCATGGGGTTTTTAATAGGTGGTTCAAAATGGGAGATAACAAAAGAAGAATGCTCCTCTAAGGGGTACTTCATGGAGTCCATAACATTAAATATCACAACTTCATCTCCAAACTCCATTGAAAGTGTACCCTCATTGAAATTTATGATAGTTTTTGCAGTTTTGAGTAAGGGTTTGCCTAAGATAATGGGAGCATGTGAACTTATCTGATCCTCCTCCATGTTAATCATTTAGAAATCTGTTGGGAAGATCATGTCTCTTACCCAAACAAGTACATCCTCAAGGACTCCTGCTGGATATGATGTAGATCTATTTGCCAACTGCACCACTACTCTTGTCGACTTCAACTCACCAACCTATAAAGAAGAAAAAACAGAGTGAGGCATTACATTTATGGAAGCTCCTAAATCACATAAAGCATCAGAAAAGTACAAATCCCTTATGGTGCATGGGATGGTGAATGTCCCAGGGTTTTTTCACTTTGTTGGCATCATTATAGTTGGTGTAATGAGTGCTGACACATTCCTTCCAAGATTGATCCTCTCATTTCTCATGATCACTATTTGATTGGTACAAATTTCTTTTAAGAATTTGGAATACCTTGGTATTTTTTTAATGGATTCAAGTAAAAGGATGTTGAACTCCACTTGCTTGAATGTGTCCAAATCCTCTTTTTTCATCACCTCCTCAGCCATGATCTTGGTTTGTACAGCCCTATTTAGAAAGGGAAGGGGTTTAAGAGGAATATCATCAATATTTTTCCTACCATTATCTTTATCCTTGGATTTCTCATTAGTTGGTAAAGAATACAACTTCTCCAGATTTGAGGTGAATCCCAGTGGAATGATAGGTGCAGATGTATCAGCTATTTTCTTCTTAATTATCAATGTGATGGAACTGATATTCCCCTTGGGATTTGGAGTTGGTTGGGAAGGTAGATTTCCAGAATTCTTACTTACCAGTTCATGGAGGGCAGTGGCAATCTAGCTCATTTGAGTCTTCAACTCCCTTAGCTCTGAACCTTGACTCTTCATCTCATTCTATTGATTAAGAACAATTTTCTTCAAAGGGTCATCAGTATTAGAATCTACCTTTGGTTGAGATTTTTCATGTTGTTGACTTGTTAATTCTTGAGCTTTAAATCACCTTTGGGATTTTTGGAAACCCTATTGGTAAGGTGGAGGTTGTTGGATGTTTTGTTGAAATAGGGGCCTTTGTTATTGTCCAGAGGCATACCTCATGTATGATTGATTCTTCTACCCTTGGTTGTATGATGTTGCAAAGGAATCAAAAATTTTTTAGGGATGTGGATGTTGTTGCTACGGATATGGTCTCCCAGGAAACACTATTTCACAATCTTTTGTTTCTTATAGTTGTGGGTAATAGTCATTTGGGCGGCTTGTCTTGGTACAAATTCCACAAGGCCTTGAAGGAGTCATTTGACATGTATTTTTATCCAAATAAATTTTCCTCACCATAATGGTCAATTATTCTAACTTGGAGTCAATCAAATGACTCTCAAGAGAAGTGGTACTTACCAGATGTACTCCCCTGACGTGTGGTGTACCTCTATTGCCAAATTATTGGGAGTTTTGGGTCATCTTTTCAATCAACGCATGTGCAGCTACTGGTGTTTTGTCCACCAATTCTCCTCTATCTATGACATCCACCATAATTCTCTCCATATGTGTGATTCCTTCATAGAATTATTGTATGAGGAGTTTCTCACTGATTTGGTGATGTGGGCAGCTTGCACACAACTTCTTGAATCACTCTCAGTACTCAAACATTGACTCCCATTGAGATTTCTTGATCCATGAGATCTCCTTTCGAATGGATTTGGTCCTTGAAGCTAGAAAAAATCTCTACAACAAAAGATGTTTCAAATCATTCCAACAAGTTACATAATCAGGTTGTAAATAATACATCCAATCTTTCGCAGCTCCATCAAGTGAGAATGGGAATTCTCTTAGTTTGATTTGATCTTCAGAAACATTTATTTGTTTCATAGTTTATAAAACCACATTAAATTCTTTAAGGTGTTTAGTGGGATCCTCACCAAAGAGGCTATGAAATTTTGGAAGCAGGTGAATTAATCCAGATTTCAGTTCAAAGTCTGATTCAAGATTTGGGTATGCAATGAAATTTTTTTGATAATTATGATCATGGGAATCTAATTATCAAATGGTTTTATTAAGTTCTTTTCCATTATTTTCATCCATTGGTTCTTGTTTTAAGTTGTACTTAAAAGTGTTTCCAATTTCAATGTTCTTGGAGTGGAGGAATTCTCCAAATAGTTGAATGTTGAAACTTCCCGTAAATTGAGAATGTATTATTTGAGATTGAAGGCTACGTTCAATCTCAGAGTCAAGATCTAAAAAATCCTCAGGCTTAGTTCATGTCATAAATAAAATAAAAATGAAAATAAGGAAAGTGGACCATAGTAAAATAAAAATAAGAAGTTTGAGTTGATGGTTCGAAAATAAGAAAAAAATAAAAGAATAAGAAAAAATTTAGATTGGCTAAAGAAGGAAGAAATAAGAGTGGAATAGAATAAAATATAAAATAAAATAAATACCTCTAAATGGTTGTAATAATTACTTGCCTCCCCATAAATAGTGCCAATTTGATGAACGTTGTCCCACACACTCTCAAAAACATTTATTTGTGATTTTACTAAGTGCAGCGCAGTGGATGACCTAGGTCATTCTCTCAAGGATGAAGTGAATTAAAAAAACATTAATAGGATTGAATTAAGTAATAAAATAGTTTAAAACAAATGAAAATAAGTATGGGGGTTTGTTTTGTGACTTTTCAAAAAGTAAACTAAACAAGAAAATTAGAAATAACAATCAAGAGAAAATTTCTTTAAAAACACTTATATGAGAAGACATAGTTGATCTAATATAACCCCTTAACCATTTATTTATCATTATTCTATAAAATTATAATTCATTAAATTATGATCCCCTAACCTTGTTAACCTCCTAACCCTATAGAAATTAACACAACCGCAAATATTTGTGAAAATTGGCCCTAGGTTAACTTCGGGACCTCCAATCACAACACCCTACTTTGATTGTGATCCAAAATCCAACTTATTTTCAGTGGAAAATTAGGTAAGCATCTCCTCCCTGGAGTGGAGAATTAATTGAGTTTGGTATGAGACTTTAACCCTACAATTTTATCCCAAGTTCATTAGATTTTTCGATTGAGGTTTCACTCACACGATTTACACAAGCCCGATCATGCGGTCAAGTGCAAGTTGATCGAGTAATATAGAAACTAAAACTCAATTAATTGATCACAATTTATGAATTAAAATATGTTTTTGGATAATAAATAAATAAATTAAGGTAGTGGGGAGTAGATTAACTACAAAATAAATCACTCTTCCATGGGTGGAGTTGTCATCGTGGAGACGTTTTTCATAAGCAATGGATTGATTATGGAACACTCAATCTCATCTCCACTCTTAGATTCCAGACCAAGAAGAAAAATAAGAAGATTAAAAGAGAATTATATAGAATATTTATTAAATAAAATTCATTTTACATTCATAAAAACAAAGGGAAAAAAGAGAAGGTGGGAGAGGAGAGCCTTCATGGAAGAGAACTTTGCACAAAGTCTTACTTCTTCCAAGGGTTGTGAGGTATTCCCAAGAGACACCCCTTCGTGACCACCTTCCCAAATCCTCTACCAGACCTACCAAATAGTGAAAACTTCTTTTAAATAGAGTTGGGGAGGTCTAGGGTTACCAAACATTTTTAAATGTGAAATGGAAATTCAGCCAAATTATTTAATCTGACTCGAACTGCATATTTGACCTCCCAAACGGGCTAATTAGTTCGCCTTATAGAAGGATTATTTGTTCATAATAATGTTCCCAAGATTCCCTCAAAATTTGAGCCTAATAAAATCTTGGATGAAGAAGATACGACCCAGATGGTGAAGTAATGTCTAATATGGATCGTTCAGTCCATCTTTGTCTTCATGGCCCATTTACTCCACTCAAATGCACAATCCAGCTCTCATGTCCTGAATAGAAGTTGTATTCCATTAGTTCGGGAATTTAGCTACAAAATTTTAATTCAAAATAAATTAAATAACAATATTTATTCCTGGAATAATAAAGTAAAGTTTAAAAGGGTAAAACAGTATTTTTCATCAAATTTGCAAATGAATGATCTAATCCCAAATATTCCATAATTGATCATATTTAGCATAATGTGAGGAACTTATATCATTTATTATCAATAAAATATTCAAAAAAAAATTATCACCCCATCATGCTTTGTATTATATTGACAAATGGGGAGAGAATGTAACAACTTTCTAAGAATTTTTTTCAACTTTATCTATAATGAATCTAGAGTTTTGTTTATCATAAAATGGGGGAGTGAACAAAAAAGTGTGAGATTGAAAAATAATGAGTTGAAAGTTTCAAACAAAATTGAAGAAGATAAAAATGATTTAAAGTTTTATCTTAACATTTACATAAATTTTATTATCACCTAAGGATGGAATTCCTCCAAAAATATTACTTTATCTAGTAGTGTGTGTCAGGATACTCTTCTTGAGAAATTTTATGTTTTGGTAAAATTTGAAAATTTTGAGTTTCAAAATTTGTTAATGAATGTTTTCAATAAATCCAAATTGGGAGATTGAACATCCATTGTGATGTTTTGTTAAAAAAATTGTATTTATTGATAACTAACTTTTTTTATGGAATTTTTTGGTAAAATGGAAAAAGTGACATTATTGTAAGAAAGATTTTTATAAAGTTTCTAAAAGAAATTTTTTCTAAAAAGTTTATATAATTTTGTTAACAAATTTTTTTTATGAATTTTTTGGAGAAGAAGGAATTTATAAATTCATAAAAGTTATAAAGTTATAATGTTTAGGGAGAAGAAGAAAATTACAAAGTCAGGAAAGTTAAAATGTTAGAAAGGTTAGAAATCTATAAAATGTAGAAAGTTAAGAAAGTTTGAAAGTCATAAAAGTTAGAAAGTAAAAAAAATTAGAGAATAAAAAAGTTATAAATTCATAATTTTTGTGGATAATAACAAATTAAGAAATCAAAAAAAAGTTAGTTAAAATGTTTCTTAAGATGAATAAAGTTAAAATTATGGAAGTTAAGGAATTTTTTGTGATAAATAATGTTCAAAAGTTTAGAATTTAATAAAGCTTAAAAGATGAAGAATGTTAGAAATTTTGTAGGCTAATAAAGTTGTTGAGGTGAAAAAAGATAGAAATTCTAGAAGTTAAAAAAGTTGTTGAGGTGAAGAACATTAAAAATTCTAGAAATTAAGAAAGTTGATGAGATAAATAAAGTTAGAAATTTTAAAAGTTAATAAAGTTGTTGAGATAATGAAATTAAAAAGTTATGAAGTTAGAAAGTTAACTTAACATTTTTATGAAACTTTCTTACTAAATCAGATGGTGCTTTGTTGATTATTCAAAGTTTTCAACATCATAAAGAAACTCATGATACAAGCTATAGTTCTTTGAAGAGAAGAAAAATTACAACTGAAGTTTTGTAAATCAGATGGAATTTTTTAAATTGGATGTAATTTTGTGAATCGGATGAACTTTTATCCAGTGGATGAACATCGAAATCAAATAGAAAAATCCAATAAATATTTTAATTGAATATAAAAATCCAACGAATAGTTGAATCAGATAGACAAATTTGATGAATAGTATATTCTTATTGACAAAGAATATAAATAGTAGAATCTGACAGATAAAGTGGATGAATATTATAATCAAATGGAGAATGTGTATGAATAGTATGATCAGAGGGAGAATGTGCATAAATAGTATGATCAGATGAAGAATGTTTATTCACAATATGATCGAACGGAGAAAGTGTATGAATAGTTTGATTGGATGGAGAAAGTGTATAATAATTATGGTCAGATAGAGCAAGTGGATGAATAATGACATCAAACAGAGAAAGTGTATGAATAGTTAAGATAGTTATACAAAGCCCTTTTTACAAGATTTACAAATTTAAATTTACAGTATTGAAGTTACAAGTTGTACAAAGTTTTAGTTATAAAATTAAAGTTATAAGTTGTATAAAGTTGGTGTTATAAAGATTTAATAAGTTCCTTAAAGTTATGTATAAGTAAATTCAAAGAAAATTTGGTGATTTTTAGTTTGTTACAATATTCTATAATATTCTAGAAGGCTTGAGAAGCTTCCGAAAAAATTGATTTTAGTAGGAGTTTTTGAAATTTTAATTTCAGTGAGCAGAAAAATGAATTTAGTTTCCTAGTTTTGGAATATTGGGATAACCTATATAAAGGTTTGAAAAGTATAATCATAATTACAATTGTTTGCTGACAACAAATTTGAATCTCTATAGAAATTGTATCAGAGGTGAGTTTTTGGATAGAGGATTCTTATCAGAGAATTGGACATAGTTTTAGTCTAGAAAACCAAAAAAAATAAGATCAAACAAATCGATTCTGAACAGAAGTTTGTGAGGTGTTGAGTTTTGTTAAAATTAATATAATATGATTTTTTATTTGGAACGGTTTTAGAAGAGTTGCAATGGATGGAGGATATATAATTTTGGCATGCTGGATGAATTATTCCTGAATAGGGAAGATCGAAAAAAGGGAAATCGGATAGATATTTTGGATATATATTTTCTAGATAATCTTTTACAAAGTTTTATATTTTATTATGGATCATGTTTTGTAATAAAAACATGTAAATTGAACAGAGTCAGTATAATCTACCTATTGGGATATATAATGAGTATAACAAGAGTTAGTTCAAAATTTTACTCACTTATTTCTAATAGTGAATTTCTAAGGACCCGCAAGAGTGGTCATGAAAAGGATGTAGATTCTCAATGTAAGAACCTGGATCTTCAGTTTAGGTATGGATCTTGAATTCAGATTGTTTTTTTATAAAAGGAAGAAATTGGAATTTTTAAGTACATGTTGTGTACTTAAGAGTACATGTCGTGTATCCGGGTACTGTGTACAGCTACGTACTGGTCGTGTAACAGACGAGTACATGGCTGTGTAGTTGACCTGGTAGAATGCCTAAAGTGGGGGTCAATTGAAGCTAGTACACAGTCAGTACAATAAATGAACATGTCGTGTACTTTTCTTTTTATTTGATGAATTAGAGTGGGGTCACGTCTCATCTCTAGAACACTTTTCTTTATCACCATGTTTCGTATGGGAGAGTGAGAGAATGGATGTGAACTTCAAGCCCCTCATGATTCTCAATATGAGCTCCAATTGAGATGTTTCTAGGTGCATTGGATTCCCACCATTGATTTATATCTTTCCCTAGAGCCCTTCTTCCTGATTCCTCCTCTCTCGTGAGTTATTAAGGTTTGATATTTTTTACCCTTTTTTAGATCTACGTCATTCTAGGCCGATTCAAGGGCCTACATTCAAGAGTTTTGATCATACAACATCAAGGTAGGTGGTTTGTGACTTTTTTTTATTGTATTTGGATTATATATGCTTAAAGCGCCAAATACCAATGTTTGGGGTACTGCGTGTTTTGGAATTTAACCCTTCTTAATACATACTATGGTTTTTTTGATTGAGAAAGGGTTATTGCTTATGAATAAGGTTTTATACCTTGATTATGGATGTGTTTTCCTTGTTTGATTGATTACGGTCGTTGGGTCTAGAATGCATGGTAGGATAGTTTTTTTTTCATGCCATGTGTTGTTAGGATGGAGTTACTGATTTTATGAGATGCATGTGATTCGCATTGTGAAAGTATTACCAAGGGGAATTTGACTGTGAGAGCTTCTCGAGGTAGTTTCATTTATGTATAATTATTATTAAGTTGAGCCAGAGGTATTGACTGTGAGAGCTACCGGGTGATCATATACTAGAGGGGTTATACCATTTGAGCTACCTAGAGGGTCATTATTAAATGAATGTTGGACCCTTGGGCATTGACTGTGAGAGCTTCCAGGTGGTAATTATAATTTATTGGTGTTATGAAGACCAAGGGGTATTGACCGTGAGAGCTGCTCAGGTGGTCATTTTGAAATTTTTAGTGCTATGTGGGACCAAATGGGTTAGACCATCTGAGATTTCACATAGGGTCATTATTTATTGATTTTATGATATGTTAAACCAGAGGGGTTAGGCTGTGAGAACTTTCCCAGAGGGTTGGTTTTGTTTGATTGATTGTGACGAGTCTTCCAATCCAATGCATAAGATTGGACTCAGTCTTACTAGATTGTTTAAATGGTATTCTAAGACATATGTTTCACTATTATGAATGGGATATAGAGATTAGACTAGATCCTGAGATATCATGATTCAAAGGATGAATAATAAATGTAAATGAATGTAATTTAAAACTATAGGATTGTTTAATTTTGAGTACTCCTTAGATTATTACTACATTTATGCATATTACTTACTATATATTTTCACTAACAGTTAGGAATAGATCTTTTGGTGGTTTCCTACTAGAATTATTCTCACACCCTATTTGGGTCATACTTTTGGACCCAAATATATTATATGGTTGAAGGTATAGATAAGGGAAAGTTCCCTTCTTTATCAGGTACATGATTGTTGTTGGAGCTGGGGAGCATGGGACCAAGCTGACTCTTGTGATGCTGTTGGAGTTTACTACTTTCTATAATTTGTTTTAAGTATTTTATTTCCATCATTATTACTTGTTTGGATGTTTTCCTAGACAAATGTGTCATGCATCATTTTTCTGTATATGCTATAGTTGTTTTATTCTATCAGTTTTCCATTGTTTACTTTTGTTGTATGGTATTACTGCTTTCACTATTGTTTACTATTTTCTTTCCATTGTGTATACTCTTCCAATGAGGGCATAGTTTCCTCATTATCACATTGTGACCCTTGCTGCTATTCGGAAGCCTCTGGTGTTTGGGGAAATGTGCTTGAGGTCATATGACCATCCGAGTTTGGGGTACCTTTGGGTGGCACCCGGAATTGAGACATTACAAAGTGGTATTAGAGGTGGTTCTTTTATACTTTTCCTTACTATTTGGAGCCTATAGACTAGGATATTAAGTAATGGGTAATTGGTAATAAGTTTTTCTTGAGAGTAGCTAACTCGTGTATAGGGAAAAGTGAATTACCTTGAATATTGCAATTTTTCTGGTTTTACAATTATTACAGTTGATTTTATTTCATCATTAGGTGACTCACTTGTTTTGTGGTGTTATTATTGATATTATTGTGGTTCTATTTATGTTAAAACCCAATGAGATAATGTCATTCCATCTCATGCATCATATAGGCACTTGTTAGAGATCACATGTCATGAATTCTTGTCATGCCATTTAGGATGAATTAATGATCACATGTTGTTATGATAGAGATTATTCTAGATATACATGTTGTTGTGATAGATGTCGTGATAGAATACCTAATATTTGTATGGTTTATTAGTATATGTAAATTCTCATTTGGATGGACACCAAACTTTGGTCCCTGAGGTGTTATGGGGCCTCTTGGATCGGAATTTGGTGGATCATGTTTGAACTTTAATTGATTTTTTTCAAGTGATTATATGAATAAGGATTCCAAAATTAGATTTTCAGGAGTATGGGCTCTCATGGGTTGAAATTTTTCATGCCTTGGACAAATTTTTAAGTTTTTAAGGGTTCCAGATAAGTTTTAGAGGCTTACTCTCTAGAAACATAGACAAAATGGCATGTAGTGTTATGAACACACGCCATGTGTTCTTCTATTCTTGAAGAAACAACTTTCTTAAGTAAACACTGTGTACTGTATGTACACGTTGTATAGTCCTTAACCATATAACTAACTGTGTGAGCAGAGACATGGGGTTGATAAATGTTTGGTAGAACACGCCGTGTACTGGGAGTACATGTTGTGTTGTAAGGAACTGTATATTCGGTCGTGTGATGAATGACACAGGTGGATGAAACTTAGTTTGTACACTTTGTGTCTAGCTTGTACATGTTGTGTAGTTATCAGCCATGTATCCATCTGTGTGACCAAAGACATAGGTGGATGGAACTTAAGTGGTATACGATGTGTCTAGGGTGAACACGCCATGTATTGTTACACCAGGAGAGAAACCATGTGGTTCCAGCCATGTGGGGGGGAAAATCAGGTTGATTGAGTCTTGTTAAGGACATGCCATGTAGATTAATTATACCCCATGTAGTTTTCCATATACAAAACTCGTGTGAGTCAGGTCGTGTAGACGGACATGGCTATGAGGGAGGACTTGAGTGCACATTGTGTTTCTAGATTGCATGTTGTGTACATGTGATTTTTACATACCTTGGAAGGCGGGGTTGCATGCCTATGTAATAGAATGAGTGTACTTGCCATTTATGAATGACACATGCCATGTAGTCATCTTTTTTACCCTTTGAGGGACTGTTCCTTTTTTATCCCTCGATGTCAGTTTTGGACCCGTGAGTAGTCCTTTCTGAGTAGTTTTCTATGTATATCGTGATGGTGGAACCTTTGAAGCATTGTGAGGACTCTTAATAGGTGTTTTGGGGTTTCCTTTCTAAATTTAGAAGTTCTTCCTCCACTTACTATTTTCAGTTTTCTTTTGGGAGTGAGACAAATGTGTAAATGATCGGTTGGGTGTTCAGACCAACCTAGTTGAGACGTTTGATCTGAGATGAGCTATGAGCTATCTCTCATGAAATTTTTTTGTTAGAATTCCTATGTGAGATGTGCCTTCTAGATTATGAGGTCATGATACTTTTTGCTTCTAGGGAGTCCCTAGTATGATCCCTTATTTGTGTATCATTTCAAGGATCCTTTCCATGGGATTCCCTTGTTGTTTACCATTCGAAGATATCTTTTGGGATTAATCTGCTTATGTTATTTGGAAGGGGGTTTTAATAGAATTAAATGCTTATGTGTTCATTATTTATGTGGTTAAACAAATGTTATTGGGTACCTTTTTTGAGGACCCAGGTTGGTTTAACAAGATCCTTGTAGGTTTCCTTAGTTGTTAAAAAGGATATTTTGGCTAACTTTCCATTTGTGATGGAATGTTAGAGTTTTTCAATGTCATAAAGGAAATTTGGTGAGACATGACTTTTTTACTTTGATCTATTGAGCTAAATTAGTTTTCTAGGGGGTTTTGAGCCTAGTGAATCTGTTTTGAGTAACCTAGTAGTGGAAGTTGACACTTATGCTTCGTAAAATGCTTGCTTGTGGTAGGTAGCACTTTTAGATCTGGTTGTCTTGTTCTTTGCTGGGAGATTTTGACATAAGTGTAGTCTGGGTTTCGTTTTACCTGGTAGGAATTTTGGTTTAAAATTACATCCTTTTTCGGAGGGGTGTTCATTGTTCCTTGACTTTTTATATGGGAACAATATTGAGGATCTCTTGGTTCTCCGGGTTAGACATGCCTCGGGCATGTTCAGTGATTAGGAGGTCATGTAAACATCCCTTTTATTTATTTATGTAAGACATGGTATTCCATCACCCGAGTTAATGGTTGTGTAAATGATGTGATTTTGAACCTGTTCTTATGTGAGTCATCTGGTACTATAATGCATAGGGTGGATAGCTTATGCATAGGACCCCAGAATGTGTCACTGATCTTGTAAACTTGGGGTAGTGTATGTTGACATACGCAATTCCCATCGAGTGCTAAATTTTTAAATGAGCTTTTGAGTTTAGTTACATTTTTGAACTTTGAACTGTAGTGTATGTTCTTAGGTTATCTCCGGTGCAGAGTGACCTAAGCGTTATGGAACTTTTTTCGTCCCACTACTCAGGCAGACTTTCTGGGACACGGGTGTTTTTACACACCGGTCAGTTTATATTTTTAGATTCATTATAAGTGATGTGATGTGGTGATCATGGTTCCAGGAATGATAGAAAATTGTTTAAGTTTCTTCTGAACTAGCTCATTTGAGAGTAGTTATTCCTTCTCGACGTATAACACACACCTAGGTAGGGAGCTTCACGTCAGTTCTGTTTCAAATATGTTTGTTCAAGGTAAAAGGATCACAATAAAGGACCATTCATAAATGGTCATTTTTACTTGAATAATTTTGAGGCTTGCGAGTCTTGTTTCTTGTTGGTTCTTGCTTAGCAACACAATGTTGTTGTGATTGGTTGAATGATGATTCTTCGGCAAGTAAAGTCGAGTTTCCTTCAGGATATCGACCAGTAGTGGTTCATCTATCATTTTCTAGTAATCTTTTAAGTCTTATTAGTGTAATATCTCTTAAAAGGAGAGAATTTCCCCTATCTTGACATCATCTTGGGTGCACTAAGAGAGCATCAGTTATACACCGTGCTAAAGTTGGAAGTCATTGGACTGGTTCATGATATTTTTTCATTTTCTGCATTGGATGCATGGTTTCAGTAGAGGCCTGGTTAATCATGAGTGATACTTGAGTTTCCATGTAATAACATATTGGACATTCCCTTGATGCCTACCTCTTCCTTGATGTGACCTTCAGGCGGGTTCCGTTCTGGGTACATTCAATTTTCTTATGTGGACTTTTGGGATTCACACCAAATTCTCACTTGTACGAGTAATATGGACCACCTTGGTGGGTTTCTTAGACTCTAGATTGATTTATATGAGGGTATCTTAGACTTTTAGTTGGGCTCAAATGTAATACTTAAAGAGGAAATAATTCCAATGGGTTGGATCTGGAATTACGTTTTTGTTCATGTCGTGGCATGACCCTTTTTGTGATCAATGGATGGTGTGACATAGGAGCATCACTAAGAGACATAATTAAGCTTTGGTTAATGGGTTTGTTGTGAGAACATGGTGCCTTGGGAAAAGGAGTTCTTTTTCTTTTATAATACTTCTTCCTTCTAAGCCAGTAATTTCTAAGATAAGTCATCTAGTGATGGATTTACTCGTTATCTTTCTTGTTCTGTGAATATGGTTCGAGTGAGATAGTTTGAACACTGCGCCCACTAACGGTGGGTGTGTTGTGACAATCCAAAATGTCTTTTAAGGAGAGATTGTGTGACCAGTTTTTATAACTTCATTTTCGGTTTGATCTTTCCCTGTTGTGTGGCCACTGTTATGACCTCAGTTGTGTTCAGGTTCTCCTAGTTAAAGAAAAACACTCTTGTAGTGTCACTGGAATGCTTTGGGTGCGATTTGTAGAGTTTTCCAAATGTTGGAGGTATTGTGGTAATGATACCATGTGAGTTGATCTCGAAAGGCTCATGAAGGTTGCCTATTTCCTGTTATTTAAGGAAAACTACAGTGTTGATGAGCTTAGAAGGTTGTACATCCGAGATATTGTACATTTTCATGGGGTTATTCACTCTATCATTTCAGATAGGGATGCCCAGTTTACTTCTCGTGTCTGGCAGGGACTACAGAGGGATTTGGTTACACAGGTACTTCTGAGTACAGTTTACCATCCTGAGATAGATGGCCAGTCTGAGTTCACGATTCAGATTATGCAGGATATGCTTCAAGCATGCGTCCATGATTTAGGGGGTTTTGGGGAGAGACACATACCCCTATTGGAGTTTGCCTACAATAACATTTTTTAGGAAACGATTTATATGGAACCTTATAAGTATTTGTATGGTAGGTCATGTCGATCACCTCTATGTTGGCGGGAGGCAAAAGAGGCAGCTATGCTAGGACCTTGTCTTGTCCAGAAGACCACTGAGAAGGTGGAGTTGATTTGGAAGAGGATGGATACTACACAATCTTGTCAGAAATCATATTTTAATTGATAGAGATGACCTCTAGATTTTGAGGTCAGATATCAGTTTTTCTTACGTATCACACCGAGGATGGGACATTGGAGGATTATGAGAAAGTGGAAGCTTTCACCAAGGTACATTGGTTTGTTTGAGTTTTTGGAGAGAGTCGGGTTAGTTGCCTATCGGTTGTAGTTACCTTAGAGGTATCGGGCGATTCATGTCGTCTTTCACGTTTCTCAGCTACAGTGGTACTTTTCAGGCCTGTCTCATGTTTTCCAACCTGAGTAGGTTGAGTTGTAGATGGATGCATCCTCTGAGGAGCATCCTATTCGAATTGTGGATCATGGCATGAAGGTTCTTTGTGGTCCGTCTATTCCTCCAGTATAGGTGTTATGGCAGTATGGACGAGTACAGGATGAGACTTGGAAGAGGGTGGATAAAGTATGATCACAGTGGCCAGAGTTGTTTGATATTTCTTCTTCACCACCCTTGTTAGGGCAATTCGGGGATAAATTTCTTTAAGTGGGGAAGTTTGTATGAACATGGATCTTTAATTCAGGTATGGATCTTTAATTCGGGTTGTTTTGAGGAAAAAGGTAGAAATGATAATTTTTTAAGTACACATCGTGTACTTACGAGTACAATCTGTATACCTAGTTACCACGTACAGTCGCATACTGGCTATGTAATGGCCGAGTACATGGTCATGTAGGTGACCTGGAAGACCACCTAAAGCGAGGTCTAGTTGAGCCTAGTACATGGCGTGTACATTTAATGAACACATCATTTACTTTTCATTTTATTTGATGAATCGGAGCGGGGTTGCATCTCATCTCCAAAACACTTTTCTTCTCCCCGCGTTTCATACAGGAGAGCGACGAAACATCCATGAACTTCGAACCCCTATTGATTCTCCATCTGAGCTCTTATTGAGACATTGTTGGGTTCATTGGATTCCCACCAGTGAGTTATCTCTTTACCTAGATCCCTTCTTCCTGATTCCTCCTATCTCATGAGTTGTCTAGGTTTGGTCTTTTTTACCATTTTTGTAGATCTACGTCATTCTAGGATGATTCAAGGGATGACATTCAAGAGTTTTGATCATACAACATTAAGGTAGGTGGTTTGTGCCCTTATTTGAATTTATTTGGATTATATATGCTTAAAGTGTTGAATACCCATGTTTGGGGTATTGCGTGTTTTGAAATTTAACCCTGCATAATACCTGCTATGGTTTGGTTGATTGAGAGAGGTTTATTTCTTATGCATAAGGTTTTATACCTAGATTATGGGTTTGTTTCCCGTGTTTGATTGATTATGGTCATTTAGTCAAGAATGTATGTTAGTCTAGTTTTTTTCGATGCTTTGTGTTGTTTGGATGGAGTTACTGATTTTATGAGATGCATGTGATTCGCATTGTGAAAGTATAACCAAGGGGAACTTGACTGTGGGATCTTCCTGAAGTAGGGTTATTTAAGTAAAATTGTTGTTAAGTTGACCCAGAGGTATTGACTGTGAGATCTTTTGGGTGGTCATAGACCAGAGGGGTTAGACAGTGAGATCTACCCATAGGATCGTTATTAAATGAATGTTAGGCCCTAGGGAATTGACTGTCAGAGATACTAGGTGGTCATTATAATTTATTGTTGCTATGTAGACCAAGGGGGTATTGACCCTGAGAGTTTCCCAGGTGGTAATTTGTAAATGTTTAGTTCTATGTGGGAACAAAAGGGTCAGAACGTGTGAGCTTTCCCATAGGTTCATTATTTATTGATTTGATGATATGTTAAACCGGAGGGGTTAGGCTATGAGAACCTTCCCAGAGGGTTGCTTTTTTTTATTGATTGTGAAGAGTCTACCAAGCCAAAGCACAATCTTGGACTCGGTCTTACTAGATTGTTTAGATGGTATTTTAAGACACATGTTTCATTATTATGCAGGGGATATAGAGGTTAGTCTAGATCCTGAGATTTCATGATTCAAAGGATGAATAATAAATGTAAATGAATGTAATTGAAAACTATAGGATTGTTTAATTTTTTAAGCACTCCTTAGTTTGTTACTTCATTTATGCATGTTACCTGCTATATATATTCATTGATAGTTAGGCATAGATGTTTTGGTGGTTACCTACTAAGATTCATCTCACATTCTATTTGGGTATCACTTTTGGACCCAAACAGATTATATGGTTGCAGGTATAGATAAGGGAAAGTTCCCTTCTTCATCAGGTGTTTGATTGTTGTTGGAGCTGGAGAGCATGGGACCAAGATGAGGCTTGCGATGCTGTTGGAGTTTACTACTTTATCGACTTTCATTTTAGAATTGTATTTCTAGCATTGTGACTTTTTTAGCTACTTTACTAGACACATGTGGCATGCATCATTTATCTATATAAGTTGTTGTTGTTTTATACTATCAGTCTTCTTCTGTTTACATTTGTTGTACGGTATTACTACTTTCACTATTGTTTATTATTTGGTTTCCACTATGTATACTCTGCCAATGAGGGAATAGTTTCCCCATTATCACATGGTAGCCCTCACTTCTAGTCAGTATCCTCTAAAGTTTGGGTAAATGTGCTTGACGTCATGTGACCAAGAGGGTTCAGGGAACCATTGGGCAGCACTCGGAACTGGGACGTTACACTCACACTAAGTCTAAACCTTGTAAATCTTGTGTGACTTTTTTACTTTTTAACATTTCCATGCTTGTGATATTGTTATAAAAATTGATAAGGAATGTAACTATAACAAGTTACAGGGGTTAAATTTCATAAAGTTTTAAATTTATAAAAAGACAACCAATGATTCACCTCCCACCCCCACCCCCACCCCCCTTATCAAAAGTTCAATGATCCTTTGGACCATTAATTTATTATACTGTTTCATGAGATAAAACATTTGTAAAGATTGTTATTCATGTATATGATACATGAAATGGTCATGGTGTTTATTCATGTGTTTTTTCACACGAATAAATGATAAGATAATCAAGGAGTATCCTTGATTTCCTATTTAACTTCTTCCATGTGATGGTGGTGTATGCAATTTCCATTATGCTTGACCAAACTTCCCTGAAACTGATGTTCACTTTCATCTTCTTCCTTTTCATGCTAAGATACTAGCACATAGTGGGAGAAAAGAGAATCCTACATGTGCGACATCTAATTCAGATTGTCCAGTGGATACACTGAGGAGGTGGGATTCTTTTATTCCACTTCTTTGACATTTATCAAGAAATTTCAAAGATGTTAAAAGGTTGAGGAGATGATATGGTGTATATTTAGTGTAAGGTACACATATTTACAGAAAATATATTCATTTTAGTTTTATTAAATATTTCATTTATCTAGCTTGGGAGATCCTTGGATGTGGTTTTTAATTTCTTCCACTATTTATAATAAGTATTATTAGATTCATATAAAACCTAATAGTGGTATAAAAGGAATGGTTAAATATTTAACTGATTCTTGGTAACTCTCACACATGAACTGTGATAAAGTGTGGCTCTCTACATAGGAGATTTATTATGATCAAAAGAGTTTCATGCCCAAAGAGTTGGGTAATGGAGTCCTTTGATGGGTTTATATGGATGTCACATTGAATGTGTTCATATGAGGAAAAGATTTTATACCACCCTAAAAGTGGTATTAGAGAAAACTCGTGATTTAAATATATGAAATATTATGTTGAAATGAAAAAGAAAACAAAAAACAGAGCCACAATATCTAGTTTTATTGAAAATCTTGAAAAGGGATTACCCTTACACAGTTGGGTTGTGTAAAGGTAACCAAGGCCTTACCCTTATTCAAATGATATGTGTAAGGGTAACAAAGGCATTACCCTTACACAAGTAATAATTCCTGAGGCTTACCTTTATGTGAGGGTTCATGTAAAGGTAGTATGTATTGTAACCTTTATGTAAATGCTTTGCGTAAAGGTGTTACCTAATGGTATGATATTGATTACCCTTATGATTAAAGTTGGTTTAGGGTTTTAAAATCTTATGTAAAGTTAAATTGTATATGCATGAAGTTTATTCAATTTTTAAAAGGGTTGTGTAATGGTAATCAGCAACTTACCCTTAAAAAAGAGGCTATGTAAACATAGAGGGGATTTTTTTAAGGCTACATAAAGGTTATACCCTTACATGAGCTGGATACGTGAAAGTAGTACCCTTATGAAACGATTCATGAAGTTCATGTAAATGTACATCAATACCTACCCTTATGTGAAGCATTCACGTAAAGGTAATTCCCTCAGTACCCTTACATAATGTATTTAATTTGAGCTATGTAAAGGTAATTTGTGACTTACCTTTATGAAAAAACATTTAATTGGAACTAAGTAAGGGTATTACCATTCTATTGAGAATCTACATAAAGGTTGAGGATAGTTACCCTTACACAGGAATGGGTTCCTACATAAGGTTAAACATAAAAGATTTTAAAAATTGTTTTTAAGTTCTTAAATGGTTTTAATGGTTTATAAAACATTCATAAATCATTATAAAAGGTACTTTGGAAATATTTAATTTATAAAGTATTTATAAATTTATTAATTAATTGTAAATTTATTATAATTAATTGATTAAATGTTTATAAAACTTTTAGTTTTCCCAAATATTAAATGTTAATATTTGAAAGATATTTTATCCATATTAGATGGAATAACTTATGATCTAGAAATTAAAGTTTTTATTTAGAAATTATAATTGATAATTTATAAAGGGTTTTAAATTTTTAAATAGGGACAAAATATAAAAAATTTATATTTGAATTTTGAATTTATCATAATTAATAATTTTGAATTGTTAAAAATAGAAAGTGGCCTTAATTGGATATTATTTAAGCCACATAAAAAGTTTTTTCACGATTTATATGATCAAGGTTTAAATAATTATTAAGTTTTAACACCCCAATATTTCATTTTATGTTATTTCTTGAAAGTAATCTAATAACTTACACTACACGCAACACTGAGTTCAATCACACCATGACTTACCAAACTAGCTGTTCAAAAACGGTTATGAATAGTGTTAACTGAATTTTGAATTTTATATACTCCTTATGGTTTTAGAATCCATATTATGTTTTTATTATACATAATAAAATAAAAAATTTATTTCTTCAGATAGAAGAAGTATTTTTCAAAAAAATCAATTTTACCGCCTTTTAATGGAGAAATTTTTTAAAAACCAATATTTGAAACTTTTATATATTCAATTTAATTAAATTAAATTATTATTTAGAATAAGGACATAAAAATTTAGTTTGGATAAATTTTTAGTACATTTCTAAAAACTTTCAATTTTTGAGGAATAGTAAAAAATACTAAATTTTAATTAAAAAAAACTTTTTTAATAGAAATAATTTATAGTGTTAAATTATACATTTGAGTGGTTTTAATATGTAATTAAATAATATTTTTATAATTTAATATAATGTTGGTAATTGGATATAATTTCACATTTAAACTAGACATAAACAAGTGTCAATCTTTTGATAGTTATTATTTCTTGAAAACATGCTTTTTGTTTTGACAGCAGGAATTAATTTTCAATTAATTTTTTTCACTTCTATGTTTTGAATTTGGAAAAATAGATTCCATATTTGGAATCATGAGGTACAAATTGCATAAATAGGTAACTTTTATTTTTAGACATTATGAATAATTACATTGGTAAATATTTTATTTACCATGGTTAAAGGGTAAATCCAGTAAATAAGGGTAAAAAATAATATTATAATAATAAAAAATTACCCTAACATGTGTAATATTACTATTGGATGATACATTTCCGACCATGGGCATCCTTGGTTCGATTTTGGGACCCCATGAAGCCACTTGGGAGTGATAATGACATTTTATATTAAATAATTTAAAGTAATGACAAAAATAACAAAAGAAAAAATCTTTTAGTACAACAATTTTTATATGAGAATATATAATTGATCTATTAGACTATAAATAGTCATCATAAATATAAAAATATTTCCTAAATTAGGATATGTTATTTATAATTTTTAGACATAAAATAAATATATTTATATATGACACAATAATGATGCAGTATTTTCCTTATTAATGAAACAGTAAAATAAATGATATTATAAATATTAAAATAAATATAATTTGAAATTTTTGATGCCATCTGCGAATTTTATAGGTGAATATTACATGTTAGGATTTAATCAATGTATTTGTTTCTAAGTAATAATGGTTTGATGACTTTCAAAAAATCCAAATACCAAATCGTGTCAAAATTGACATAAAATAGTTTTAAAACAAATATTATATTACTAATTGATATAATATTCATAAAAATATATGGATCAGAAAAAAGACTTATAAAATGATAGGCTTATTTTTAATGAACAACTTGAGGTTCTCTTGGAAGTTTAGAGTAATTTTATTAGCCATATAGTGTAATAATACAAGAAGACATGGTAAAAGTTAAACTATTTAACTAAGAGTTAAATCTAAAATATATGGTTAAAATGGTAACATAAACTTGTATAAAACATATTGGTTGAGATTTTTTAGATCAATACCCACATTAAACTTTAAATAATTTATTTTCGAGCCATTAGAAACCGAAAATTATTTTATTATAAAATAATATTTCAAACTTTTCCTAAAGTGACCCTCACCTCTCTTATAAAAGGGAACTTCCCCTTCTCTTAATTTCACACCTCCAAAGACTTTTGGCTCGACCAAAACCTGGAAAAATATCCTCCCAACTTTTATCCCTTAATCATAGAGGCCTTCCTTTAGTCATGAAGTCAATCTAAGGAACCCTTTTGATCAAATCAAAAGGAAGAACCTGAAGAAGAGGTAAATATTTCATCACCTCTTTCAAGTTCTTTTCTTCTTCCACTTCCTCTTTCTATGTTATTTCCATTATAAAATAATAACTCTAGTATCTTATATATACTGTTATGTTATTATAAAAATGGTACAACCATATTCTTTATTCTATCAATCCTATAAATGACAAAGTCACCATACGTGCGTACGTATGGATTACCATCTCCACATCGTGGTGTAATTTGTTATTCAAACACCTCATTATTTGGATGGGTATAATAATGAGTTTAACTGATGTAAATAAAATTTATAACATATTAATGATTCTTTATATATGATATAACATCCAATTACATATTATTTCACCATCAATATAATGATATTGTCGCTTGTGTGTATGTACGGATTATCGTCTCCACGACGCGATGAGATTCATTTCAACATTCACCATTCAACGATGATTATAAAAATATATATTATTAATAATTATGTAATATAGGACTTAATAATTATACTTAATATATATATATATATTTACTTACATATATCTTATTCACTTACTTCCATTCAATAAGATATGAAAACGGAAATAACATTTATGCATACGTACGGCCTACCGTCTCCATAAACGGTGTTTTCCATTTCATATATCTATCTGTTATACATATTTATATTATAAATATATATGATATATAAATCATGTGTTATATTCTGTATGTATTTAAATCATGATCTAAATGATACGATCAAGAATAACAAGTTAAAACACATATGATAAAGAAAGAGATTATTACCCGAAATGTTAATTTAACATTGAAATCATTATTAAATGGGTATTATAAAGTAGTAAATGAATCATGTATGATATAATATATATTAATATGGTTCTGGTATAATTTAATAACAAACTATGGTCATTATACAAAAGGTTAAACGTACCCTCAACCAAGGAAAAGTACAAGGTAAGGGTTAATTTCATAATTTCTTTATTATCCGAGATTGTTTTTGTGTGAGTACCTACTGGGACCTATTTATCATCCAAATCCATGTTTCATAAAAATATTTTAAAAATGAATATTTTTTGGTTTTATGGAAGGGTATTTTTAACTAGATCACCATTTTAAATGGTTTAAATATTTATTCTTCTAAATCATTCTCATTAATGTCCATGTTTTCAAAATGGTTTTCAAGGATTTATTTATATGGAAATGAATGTTTTTAAAATGTTAATTCCTTTCAAAAGTTTCAAAGTGGTATGGGACACTTTGATTCAAAAATGTCTTTAAATTTCTTCCTTTCTAAATTGTGTGACTTTTAAATGTTTTCATGAAAAATGGATATTTCTCTCAAAGAGTTTTACTAATCATTTTCAACTATGTCAACATCCTTTTTGGATATTATTCTTGATTGTGGTTGATTTATTATAAATAAAATATTCAATATTGTATTGAATGAGTTATGATGTGTTTGACTTTGGATGTGTTATTTTTATAGCATTAATGGTTTATGGTAAAAGTATTGACATTTTGTATGATAGTTTTAATACGAATGTTTATGTTATGTTTCAACCTTTTCATATAAAGAATGTATTAGACTTAGTAAGTGATGGGTGGATCCCACTATAGCTCCTCGGTGCAATGGTAGGTCTCATGATACAATTAGACATGGAATTGTATGAGGCCTTTCCCAATTTGATATATGGTTTTGGCCGAGGCCTTTATCATTTTTAGACATCTTGGTTGAGGCCTTGAAAAAATGTTTCAGAATGTCTGGCATTATACATTTCCTCATTATGATAATAATATTAATGGTTCATGTGGTTATTCGACTAGTAGAATACCCATGACTATTTTTTATTATTCCATTATTTACTCATCTCATATTTCTGCCATAAAGTGTTCATGTTTATTATTTTTAAAGGCATGTGTTTTAAATTATTCACCATGCCTATTGTTTATGTTATATTTCACTAAATTATTTACCCTTATTGAGCATCTGAGCTCACCCCTTTCTTATGTTTTATTTTCTCAGGATCTCCAAGAAGTTTACTATGATTGATATGCAAGGTTAAGCTAAAATCTAAAAATGGAGTTCTCAAAGAACTATCTATGTTGTATTTTTTTTTTTTTTTTTTTGAAATTATAATGTGAAGTTCATGTATGTAATATATTTCCAAGACTGCTAAACCGATCGATCATTCAGGACATGATTTCCTTGTATCATGTCGATGTATTAAAATAATTCACCGACTTTGGGTAAC
Organism: Viscum album; assembly: GCA_963277665.1. Taxonomy (NCBI): domain Eukaryota; kingdom Viridiplantae; phylum Streptophyta; class Magnoliopsida; order Santalales; family Viscaceae; genus Viscum; species Viscum album. The sequence continues at coordinate 2,112,844,909 of OY728128.1, forward strand.
CGGATTCGGGGCATTAAATAAGTGATATTTAGATAATGTAAAAATTTTACATAATTGAAGTTGGATTATAAATGGTTTATTTTCATATAATATTATATATTTAAAATTGAAATGTCATATAATTATAAATATGAATGAGTTTATATTGTCATGAATATAAAATTTTAATATTCAAAATTATGGAATGTCTTTGGTTAGCTTGTTTTTGGCATTTTCTTTGGTTAACCCTTAGTTGGGAAGCTCTAATGGTTAGGATACCAAAGGAATAGATTTTATTTTATCCATATGATGGATTGGACAAAGGTATTTACACTCAATTATCCAAAAAAATATATGATATAATTGGTATGATGCCCTACCTAAATAATTAAGTGGGGAGATGAATGTCAAAATGGACTCATTTCTTAGTAAAATATGGGTCTTGTCCCACAAATGGTTATGATGTATTTTCAAAAGGGGTAATCATTTTAATGGGAAACCATTTAATGAAATCACTTGTTAGATAGGTAATAATACCTGATACTCATCGGATAAAATATTTTTTTGTTGATAATTATCATTATCATCATCAAACTAAATTTTGTGATAATTCCTTGAAAGGAAAATTTTAAAGTAAGTTACTCCTAAGATTGATAAATTTAGAAAAGTTCATAAGAAAGATTGGTAATTTAAGAAATGTTCTTAAAGAAAATTGTATGTATTAGAAGAGTATTAATTCAATATGATTGGATTATCCAGGATATACCTAAAGGGTTTTGGGAAACAATATAGAATGTTCATGTCAGGTATAGATTATATATAAATTAATTCTTTGATTTTGAAAGGTATGTGATATTGAATGTATATTTTAAAAACTGTTGTAAATATACAAGAGTTCAAAATCAAAGGAAGAATTGATTAAGCTTTTAGTCTGTATTCATGAGATGGAGCAAATATTTACTACATCAAGTATTTGAATGTAACAAATTTTATCAAGCTCAAATGAATCTAAGTAAAATATATGCATCTTCATCTCATTTCTCTTATGTGATGGGAGAAGTTTTTAAATTGTAAAGAATTATTTTGAACAAGTATGAGATGATTAATTTTATACACATGGTTTATGAATTAATGAATTTTTGTAACATTTTTTTAGAAGAATATTTGGATAAAAGTGTTTATCCTGGATAAAATGTGTTTCTCTCACCCATCGATGGTATTTTTAATAAATTATTATTTAAATGAAAACTATTCTAAACACATAGAATAACATATATGATATGGAAACAATAGTTTATTTTGTAAATATTTCTACTAAAATGAAATGAATGTTATTTCCTAACACAAAATGGTTTTTATATCTTAGCAAGATATTTTGAAAATAATATAGTATTTAAGATCTAGTGTGAGTATGTTTGGACTTAGAGAAGTTTAAAATTAATATATAAAGGATTAAAAAAATCTTAAATTAGTCTTTTTTCACTTAATATCCTAAAATTTTTAAGATATTAAATGGTAAATAAAAATTTAAAGTGTTATATTTAGTTACTATTTAGAAAGTGGATACCACTCTTTCCTAAAGGATTATATTAGTTTATGATGATTTATTTTTTACTCAATATCCTAAAAGGGTTTAGGATATGTGATGATAAAGAAAAATGTAAATAGTTTCATTTAAGTTATCGTGAAAATTGAAATACACTATTTCTTGAAGGGTTTTACAAGTCAAAATGAAAATTTAATTACTCTAGATATCCCAACATATTTTAGGGTATGTAAGTAAAGAGAAATGTAAAGAGTTATATTAGTTACCATAAAAAAGTGTTGTAACATTATCCTAAAATATTTTAGGAGGAATGGTAAATAATAATGTAAGTATTGACATTATTTCAAGGAAAATATTGATAGAATAGGGTTCCAAAGATGATGTAATGACCTTAGAAAGATTTATAAATTGAAAATATAAGTTAAGATCATAACATTTGATGTTGTGAAGTTAAGAAGTTTGAATATATTCAAAAATTTGAATAGTTTGGAATATGATTCCTAAATATCACCATTATTTAAACTATCTTTCTTTATAGATTTTTCTCACTAAATAGTTAGTGGGAGTGTTTTATCATATGGTCACATAGAAATGTGACAGGGATTATATACGATGTAATGTGTTAACAAAATCCAGAATTTGTAGTAAACATAAGGTGGATATAGTATTTTATCATGTTTGATATATTAAATCAATGATTATGTTGGGTTTGTTAAATGTTTTTAAAGATTTCAAGAATATTAAAATGTATCAAATTGAAATACATCCTCCACTATATCATTCTTTCACATTGGATATATAAATGTATATATAAATATACATTTTTTAAATTATAATGATAATTGACCTCTCAAAGTGTAAAATTGAGTTTATCCCTAAATAATGTTTTTATGTAGTATTATAGGATATGATGAAATGCTACGGTTGGAGTGAGTAGGATTATTGTATAGGGATAAATAATATTCTCATAAGACATAAGGCAAAGAATATGATTCTTTATGTGCACTGGAAGACCCGATACGTATACCATATAGAGTGTCATATAGATGTATTTTATATAATAGGGGTGCATGGATCATATTTGAGTCCCCAATACATTATGTTGGTGACATACCTAGCATCATAAAGGCCTTTGGGAACTATAGGAGGCATTGTTTGGAACTGTAGCAGCCGGGAATATGCCCCCGTTTAGGCCTTCGGGTCACCGATTTGGTCCCTGAGTCCAGTAAGTCCTTTGGGCCACCCAGGCCTTCGGGTCAGTAAGGCCTTTGGGCCACCTCAAGGCCTTTGGGGCACCTTAAGTGCAGTTTAAAAACCAAAAAACCTATAAGGATCAATCTCTACAAGGAGGATGAGCAAGGAGATTTCACCACAGTAGAAGCTAAATGGATTACAATAATGGGATGGTATGGCACCTGCCATCGGTACAAGTCTGTTCATGCACGGGAATGCCTATCCAAATAGACATGCGAAGGTGGAGAGCTGATTTCATGATGAAGATGCTGGGGAGGAGCAGTTCCAAGTAGTTAGTCTGGGTTGTATGTAATGTTTGAAGCCTACGGGCAATGAATTCCTATAAGGCCTATGGGCCATGTAATACTTATTCCTACGGACCTTGTAAGGGTTTCACCTCACCCCTTTAATGGTGGATTATCAAAATAAATAAAAAAATGAAGGCCTTTCGGCCATTTGAGGTATATGTATAATGTACATGTGATGTGTTTATCCATAAGGATGAATAACATATGATGTATTCATCGATAAGATTTCTCTATAGTTTGGGAATTGAGAACAAATGAGTTGGATATATGGGATTGAAATGCTCTATGTCCCATGGTCAATCAATGTCTTGAAAAAATGGAAAATATGAGAATTCATATTTTCATATGATGTAGACTAGTGGAAATAGGTATAGAGATACATGTGTTTAATGGAGATCACACCAGATCCCATTATAGATTAAGTAACATTGATTATTTTCTAGATACTATCTTTACTTACACGTATGGATTAAGAGATTCATATTTTTTCAATGATACAAAGGCCCATGGGGTTACTCTTTGTGGTTGGTTTAATGGGTATTAAGTTTGGATTAGAGAATTGCTCAAAAATTATTTTAGAGTTAATCCAGAAGTGTTTTGGATGGGTATTCACAAGGTATTGCATATGATGTGATATGAGGTAAAGTTAATGATATCTTTCCAAAAGTGTTTTATAAGATATCCAAAAGTATTTTTGGATATGGTTTCATAAGTTATTTCATATGATACAATATAAAGTGAAATGGGACAAAATCTTTTAGGCTTTAGTGTAAGTGGGAGATTGAAAATGATATACCCTAAATCCTTGTATATATATTATATATAGGTGGTTTTGTACTGAATTAAAATTATTATTTGTATAAATGGTATATTAGTCTGTAAAAATCTTAGAAAAAATGATAAATTTTTATCATTTATTATTTTCTCATTTAACTATCATTTATTATATTGTTTCATTAAATGAATTGTTTAGGAAGACTTGTATTCATGTATATGCTACATAAACCAACCATGGTATTTACTTATTCATTTCATCACATGAATAAATTATAGGATAATCAATTAGAATCCCTAATTACCTATTTAACTTATTTCATGTATTGGTAGTTTATGGGATTTCCATTATGCTAGGTAGAACCTCCTTGAACTTGGTTCTCTCTTTCTTCTTATTATTTTTCATGATATGATTCTAGAACATCATGGTAGAAATGAGAATCCCTCATGTATAATATGAAACTTAGATTATACCGTGGATACACCATAGAGGTGTGATTCTTTTCTTTCCACTCATGTGGTATTTATCAAGAACATTCAATGATTTTTAATGGTGATGGAGGTGATGCAGTGGCTCTTTAGTATAAGGTGCGCTTATTTATAGTAGAGTTCATCATCCAGTTTTATCACATGTTTCATTTCTCTTTCATGGTAGATCCTTATATTTGGTTTCTAATTTCTTTTATTGTGTATAATAAGTGTTATTAAATTCATATGAAACCTAAAAAAACTATGCTTCTCAAACCAATGGGTTTTTATTCATGTTCTAACAAGATATGTGGGATGCATCTATGAGTCTCAATCCCACCACTATTATCATCCCATCTCCCCCTCGAGTGGGGAAATCTCCCAAACATTACTATAATTCTTATGTGATGGGCATAAAAAACATCCTTCCCTGTGTGATGAGAATAAGATGACATCATGTCCGGACATGAGGAAGATATAGAACCATTTATTCTTATATGACAAGAACAAGACAACCTTCCTTATGTGATGAGCATAATATTCCCTTGTTCCCTAGCATGAGGAATACCCAAACTCTTATTATGTGATGAGAATAAGATGTATCGTATCTCCATTCCTAATCAAATGACCATAGGATTCCCTCATGAACTAACATGGGAAAGATAAAATATCCTTCCTAGTCCTCACTGCATGACCTTAAAATGTATAGTATATAGTCCACTTCATATGATTTTAAACTTCTTAGAAGCTATCATGGATGTATGAACTTAAAAGGTAGTATTATGTTCCTTGTCACATGACCTTAAAATGTGTGATTTGTCTCATTAAATAACACCAAACTATATGGATTTTGATTCCCTTTATAGGGATATGTTGGAATCCCCTTCTATGGGAATGATCCCAACTCTATGATACCTCCTACATCATTTCATAGAAGAAAAATTCATTCTTGTGTGGAAATAAACTCGAAATCTCATACCAATATGGATTTAAGCTATAGATTAACTAGATACATGGATTAAATGATAGATATTATAATTCTCATGTGCAATTTCCTCTTAAATGCATGTTGTTTTTCAATTAATTTCATAAGGGTAACTAATATTATGAAGGAACCTGGGGCTCTTTGAAAGCATGAAAAATGTAATTTTCAAAAAAAATCAGGTCAAGATTTATTTTGAAACATCAAACATGGTATAACCCAGCCCATATTTATCTTTTTATCATGTAAAAAATCGTTAAATAACAAATAAAATAATTGGAAATGTTAAATCAATATTATACCTCATTTAATTTTGACCAAAAACACATTTCACTCATTATTGGAGATCATCACTCAAAAGTACCAAACACAGTACCCTATATATTACCCACATGTATTCTAAAAGATTTATCTAACATATTTATATGATATCTGGGTGATAGTGTGGATAATCTAAGGCTCTTCAACATCTTCGCGATCGCAGGATATCAAAATATCAATCCTCAAACTTGGATCAAACAATTCATAACCTTCCCCTCAATTTCCCTCTTTAGTATTTGAGAGGGGTGTAGTGGAGGGATAATTTGAGCAATCACTTCTCTCTCTTATTTTTTTCATAAAACTATTTAAATACTTAGGTAATAAATATCATAAATTTTGTTTATGTCCTTATTGAAGTAAACCCTTCAAACAAACCCAAAAATGATACAAACGACACTTAAAATTTGTCACATATATTGGAAATATTTTATCACATTCTTGTAACATATAAACTATGTTACATGATAAAATAATATCCATTAACTTAACTTGTATCTCCCTTAAATATTAAATGAGCTATGAATATTAAATATTTAATATTCTTTCAAAAAATATTATTCATTATATTCACTGAATAACTTGTGAATATAATAAGTAAATAAATTCAATATTAATTATTATAAAATCAAATAAACTGAATTTATTTATTGTCTTTTTGATCATATAGATTCAGACATTACCTAGCCCCCATAATGGGGCTCACCATATCCTAAACTCTAATTCACTAGAATTGGATAAGATTCTAAATACGCTTTGTGTGTGAAACTATAATAACTTATTTCAATTTTAGTGATTAATAAACATATATCTGGAGTTGATTCTAGTAACCCATAAAGACCCTTAAGGAGATAAGGTTTAGTCATAGTAATGATAACCTCCTACGAACACCCACCATGTAATATAATCTCTTTGTCTCATGATTTCTCATAATTGAAGACACACACTTTGTGTCATCATCCTTTCTTGATTTATTTATTCAAAAATTTATATGATGGAATTACCTTCAATCATAATGGACATGGATTTAATAAAGGTACTACCATCTTGGTTTACTGGGCATGATATATCTCTTCCTTTTAGAAGTAAAAAAAATCTTTGTTATGCATTCAAGTATTCCATACCATCAATGACTCGCCTAATTCAAGATACCTCACCGTAACATAAATTTCATGGTTTTCATCTTGAATCAACATACATGATCAAATGGTGCACATTTATAATGATAAAAAATTGATAAAGAAATAAAAATAATCATAAATAAGAATAACCAATGACACCATAAACATGTAGCTTCCCTATTGGTAGGCCAATCCTTGTGATCTCCTATACTCGAGATCACTAAGTGTGAAATTTATAAAAATTTATTAGTGATTATGAGCCCCCAACACCTAATAGTCATACATCATCTATGTCCATCCAGTATAATATATTTAGACTATAGGACATATGTTTAAGATTAATGTCATGGTATCTCAATATTCTCATTATAGTTGAGAACTATTATAACTTATTGATATGAGAAATAATATAAATACATTACCATGTAAATAGTATATGTAGAAGTTTAAACACTATTATGGTAAGTATACATCATGCATAACTCTCTATGTACATGATTTGGTAATCAAAAAGTACTTTTGGTGTTGGGTATATAGAATTAACTTTTACCACACTCCCACTTATACTAGAGTTAACTTTAACAATCAATATGTTAGATCTCACATGATAATATTATGCTTCTACTGAGTAATTAATTTATTCATTGGGTTTACTGTGTTTTTCTATATGGATGCTATGTCAACTACAACTTCACATATTTGAGTAAAACTCCTCAAGATATGATATCCTAGAGTATAACCCCTTTTTTCTTATATCATAATATTGTCATCTTGGTTAGTACCAATGGTATGATTCCATTAATTGGAAAAAATCATTGTGTATTTAATACTTCATTAGTGGAAAAAAACATAAAATATACTCAGTATTGGTAGATATGGATACCACTAGATTTAATGAGCCTCTCTTTCTCATTAACTTAGCCAAAATATGATATTATATCAATTGATCAATAATAATACTAGTTTCTATACCATTTTAAACTAGTGTTCAATCCACTCCAAGTACCTTGTATATATCCCTTATACATTCCTAATTACCATTGTATGCCTCTGATTTCTTATCATATAGTTTTTCTATATTTATTTTATATTTTCCTACCATAATGTATGTGTTGGAAATATCATATTTAGTACATAACAAGGAATATGTGATATATAGCATATGGATTTCTACTCACCATTTTAATATCTTCTTATGTCTTATATAGGTCTTCTTTGAGAAATTTATGCCATGTTATATTATCAAAAATTCTCTCTCAAATTTTTGCAATAAATTATCAATATACATACTTTGGCTTAGTTGAATTAACCCACTAGATTTGCATCAAGTGATATTTTTTCCTATAACCTGGTTCACTAATTTAATTTTTCTTTTAGAGACTTAATTTCAATATAGTCTTAACTAATTGTAAGACTAATAGTTATTTTCCATCTTTTATCAACATATTTTTACTTATAAAACTATAGAGATCCCATTAACCTCTCATAGACACTTGATATACTTTCATTATAAACGATTGTTTTATGATCATGATTCCTTCATCAATCCATAAATAGATCTCTATAACTTTCATTCCTTATTGGAATACTTTGGTTTCACCAACCTTTCTTGGTTGTGTCTTATATACCTCTTCTAATAAAGGTGGTATTGACATATGATTCTTGATATTATGATCATAGAAAGTTTCTATGACAAGTTGAATTCTAATGGATTTAAGCATGATGAATTTTTATAACCAAAAAATACTTATTGGTATGACACATGTACCACCCATGTATAGTTTCTATTGAATACCCACTAATGGATTTATATTAATGAAAGAAATCACCAAAATACTAAATAGATTTTGGTATGTGAAATCTATTTTTCTGAATTCGTATAAACTTGTAAAATGTAGATCTGAATGGCCAGAAGGTCTTCTTCTTTTTTTTATAGATAATCTCCCTTTTAAGGGCTGAAGGGGAACCCGTACATGACCCGTAGGCCCAAGGCATAAGGCCCGACATGACCCGCAATATATGACCCGAAGGCCCAGAGGCATACCATCCCCATTACATGACCCGTAGGTCCAGCCCATTAGAACTATCCCTCCTCGGCATCTTGCATCATTGATCACCTTATCTCCCCACATTGCATTGCTGATCGCCTAGCATTGCCCCGTACAAAGCTGCACGGTGTCTGGTCCCGATGGCGGCTGTCATACACTCTCATTCTTCCAATCCGGTTAGCTCTACATCTGGTGGTCGCTACTCCTATTGCTTTGATCCTCTTCTGGGGTTTGTTCTGTGTGAACTGGGCTACTCTATAGTCTATGTGACCCGAAGGCCTTTGATGACCCGAAGGCCCTAAAGACCCGTAGGCCCAAACCGGTGGCCCGAAGGCCCAAATCGGGTGAATAGTTCCGGCTACTACAGTACTGAATAGTAACTACTACAACAACTTCTACAGTACTGCTACAGTACCCCCCCGGAAATTCGCCACCACCCGGTTTATGCAAATCAAGATAGGATGATGCAAGGGTCTCTCCCACTGACTTTGGTTTTCCAGGGTTTGGGGTTCTCCGTGGTCCTACAGCGGCCTTTCGTCTATACAGTGCCTCTTTCGTCTCTCACCGTGTGATTCTCCCTTCCTGTCCTCTGCTCTTGCATGATGCACCCACACACGGCAACGCTCCCCTTTCCCTAAACTTTTAATTCGGCCGCGTTTTAGGGTTTGGGTTTTGCTTGAATTGCGATTTTTGGTTCCTCCTCAGCAGTCAATCCTCTCATTCGACAGCCCTGGATTTTTTCTGGATCTGGACCTCGATCGGCTCGCAACCGAGTTTTAATCCTTTGACAGATTTGGATCTTCTCGTGCTCTATTCACGTTCTGCAGTTCTTGTTGGTTCATGGTGGCGGTTGCTGTCCGGCCATGTTTTTTTTTTCGCGGATTTGACTGAGCTCTTCGGATTGGCATTTCTGTGGAGTTTTTGATGTGATATTGACTCCGTTGTTTTGTTTCTGTGGTGGTGGAGAGACTTGCGAAGGGCGGTATGCGGGAAGGGTTCTGAAGGTTTGTAGCGACTTCCCATGGTTCGCAGTGACCCCGCACGTGAAGGGACTGCCATGCGAAGTCTGAGGCTATAGTCTTTGACGATTTATGGAGGAGTGGCCCACGAAGGGTGTTTTCTTGTGGAAGGGTATGACTCATACCAGGAGTTGCCCTTCTGTTTCGTCCCCTGTTGTGATTGTGGCTACCTTTCCTTGGTTGTGGTTGGGTGTGGATCGGGTGTGGATCATCGGTGGTGCTGGTTGTAATTTCAATCCTTTCACCCTTTATGATGGAAGAGGATTTGGTGAACCAGTGGGCCTAGCACTTTCAGAGAAGGAAGAAAAATCGATATTAGCATCGAAAAATGAATATGCCTTTCTGAAGTGTCGGAGATCTCTCCTTATGGTCGGGAAACTTATAATTCATCGACTGTTTAATCTTGCTGCCATGAAAAACACACTAAAGACAGTTTGGAGGTTGAAGGATTGGGTGGAAATTCACAGAATTGGTTCGGGATGACTGGTTTTTGAATTCTTCAATCGTGATGATAAGATTAAGATCCTGAAGGGCGGACCTTGGTACTTTAACAACCATTTGATACTAATGGAAGACCTCGAAAATGATAGAGAGATCTCAAATATAAATTTGGGAAAATCTCCCTTTTGAGTCCGAATACTAGGAATCCCTTTTGGGGGTCGATCGAAACGCACCGTTGAATAAATTGGGAACGACATTGGTGAGTTTAAAAATTTGGATCCCTTTTGAATTTGAAAAGCTCCCTAACTTCTGTTTTTTCTCTGGCTACATTAGACACGCGGAAAAGGGATGTAATGTTTAAACCACCAATGAATATAGAAGCATTGTCATGCAGTATGGGTCTTGGATCCAGTAAAAAAAAATGAAATTCCCTATGTATCAAAGGTGGAAAAAAATAGAGATAGGGAGTGTCTCTAAAGCTTGTGGTGGCCTAGGCACTTTTGATCAGCCTAAGGTTGTCATTCTTGGCCCACCGAGGTTCCCCATGATGATCGAGGATGCTGCGCAATTAAAAAAAATGGGTGATTTATGCATTTTTGAAGCTCCACAGACAATTGCATCTATGCCAACCCCAAGGCAAGGTGTCCAATCGAGCGAGACTCGTCTAGGTCCAGAACCGTGTCACTCAGATGATGACCTTTCTGATCCACATTCTAAGACAATGCAGACAGTTTGGGATCTCCCTGATTCAATCCTAGCATCGAGGACTTCTAGCACTGACATCCCTGTAATTTTCTAGGCCCCATCGAAGGATCCTCCTTTGGAGAACCAATCGCGTGAAGACATGCAGGGGCTGACAAATGCTGGGGTAAAAACCATCGCACCTAGACAAGGGTTGCGAGAGGAGAATAGGTTGACGACCCACCTTGTTTAGAGACTGGAACCCATAAATGGAAGCAAGAAGTTGAACGGTTGATTGAGGCTCCTCCTAAGAGGTGGAAAGTAGTGGGCGATGGGTTGTTCATCGATATTTCTGAGGTGGGGGCAGGTGAATCCCAACCTCACTGGGCCCAATGATTCTTATATGCTAGAACTACTGGGGACTTGTAAACCCCTACATGGTTCGAGCTCTGTGGTTGTGGAGCTTAAAATATGGCCATGACATAGTCTTTCCATCTGAAACTATGTTGGAAAGCAAGGATGCATGCCTTTTGGGTCCAAAGATTGAGTTTAAGAATGTGTTTCCTGTTGGGAGGCAGGGGTGTGCAGGGGGTTTTTGCCTTCTTTGGAAGGAAGGTCTAGGTGTTAGAATCTCAAACTACTCAAGTAACCACATTTCTGTTACAGTTGAATCCCCAGGTGCCCATGCTTGGTCCTTCATTGGGTTTTATGGGTGGCATGCCATTCAAGATAAGGGAAAATCACGAAACCCGTTATAGAGGCTTCGAGAGTCCTTTCATGTGCCTCTTCTGGTTGGGGGGGATTTCGGCAAGATTTTATCACCATAAGAAAAGGAAGGGGCCACTTGACAAGTGTTTCGGTGATATAGGACTTCAGGAATTCCCTGCTTCTGAACTCCCTCCATGATCTTAGCTTTTCAGGCTCACCGTTCACATGGCATAGGGGTTCCTCAATGGAGGGGCACATCGCTGAAAGGCTTGACAGATTTGTTGGGACGGATTACTAGAATTCTATCATTTGTTCATTCTTTGTTGATCACTTGGCCATGGTTTCCTCTTATCACTCTCTGATCCTTCTTTTGATAGACCCCCAAAGATTTCAGCATAGGGGCAGGCATCCATTCATGTTTGAGAGTCTATGGATCTAGGATGGAAGTTGTGAGGAGTTCGTTCGCACTTCTTGGGGGGTCAGCAATAGTGCTTCAACTCTAAGTCTCATAATACTGCTCTCCGTCTAAAGGATTGGAGTCCATCTAAGTCCCGAAATACTGCTCTCCGCCTATTTCTCATCTTTTATTTGCAGATGATTGCATTCTATTTGCTCGAGAAACCACCCTTGAGTGCCACTCAATATTGAAGATTGTCAACCTTTTTGAGAAGGCTTCCGGGCAGCGGATCAATGCCTCAAAATCTATACTCTCATTTAGCAAAGGTGTTCCAATGACAAGGTGCCAGGAGTTTCAAAGATTATGCAGGTTTCTTATGGTTGAAAAACATCAGAAATATTTGGGGCTCCTAACTTCTATCAGAAGATCAAAGAAACATTTTTTCACATCAATCATGGACAAAGTTGATAATTTAATCAGTCTATGGTTTAGTAGGAAAATCTCCAGAGCTGGGAAGGAAGTGCTGGTTAAATTTGTGGCCCAAGTTATCCCCTATTATTCTATGTCCTTGTTCAAGTTCCCGACTACCCTTGTTGATTAGATTCATTCTCAGTTGGAAAACTTCTGGTGGGGATCCGCTAATGGAAATCACAACACCCACTGGATTGTGTGGGATAAGTTGTGTGTTTCTAAGTCGTGTGGTGGCCTCAGGTTTAAAAATCGCAAATGGTTTAATGATGCTCTGTTTGCAAAATAAGGGTGGCGCATCATGTCCTATTCTAATACCCTCTTCGCTGAGGTCTTTCGTGCGAAGTACTTCCCTAACTCTAACTTCTTGCATGCATCTCTTGGACCGAGTTCTAGCCTTTTGTGGAGAAGCTTTTGTGGTGCTATCCCTTTTCTCATTCACGGCAGTGTCTGGAGGATTGTAGATGGGAGCATGGTGAATGTATGGAGTGACCAGTGGCTGGTCAAAGGGGTTAACATGAGAGTCTCTTCACCTATCGTTCTGGGGGTTCAAAGATGCAAGAATTCTTGAACTCGTTAATGATTCTTTGAAGGAGTGGGATTAGGATAGAGTTTGTTGTTGGTTCAACAAGATATATCAACGCCTTATATTTAGCATTTTGATTATGACAGGAGTGGGTGGTGACCAAATCTGTTGGGCTGGGGATGCTTCTAGGAAGTACACTATTAGGTCGGGGTACATCAATTTGGTTCACGTATTTTCTCAGGCTCATCTGAACGACCAGTGGAGGAATCTTCGGGCACTCTTTGCACCCCCAAAATTCAAGTTTTTCTGGTGGTAGGTTTTCTCGGGTGTCCTGCCAACGTGCGATCTTCTCACCATAAGGCACATGGTGGAGAATGATGTGTGCCCTCTATGTTTCCAACAGACCGAAATGCCTTCGCATGATATTCTTCTCTGTATGGGTGTGGAAGTTGTGTGGAATGAATGGTCCCCAGGGTTTAAGGATTCCTTGGCTCCATCCTTGGAGTTGGCCCATGTATTCAACAGTTGGGTTCCCTTCATGGAACCAAAGGTTGCAGGTCTATTGTGCACTCTTTCTTGGCTGGTTTGGTCTTGTAGGAAGGAATGGGTTTTCAATGAGAAGTCATCACCTAATCAGATTTGGGTGGATAGGGCTTCTGAATGGATGAACATGTGGTTTTCGAATATGGAGGAGTCATCAATGCTTAGAGCGCGAAAAGCTCCACCTTGTTGGATTCCCCCTCCTGATGGATTCATAAAAATGAATATGGATGTGGCTGTCTCGATAGGGTATTGGATTGGGGTGGGGCTCATTTCCCTACATCACAATGGATAGGTGTTTGATGCCCGGTGCATGGTTTTCTATGGATGTTGGAGCTTGGTTGTTGCAAATGCATATATTCTTCTTTAAGGGATTCTCCTTATCCAAGCTAAAGGATGGGATCAGGTGGTTTTGGAGTCTGATTACCTCAAATTCATTAATGATTTGTTTAACAAAGGGGAGGATTCATAGATTTTTGGGATTATTATGAGGAAAATTTGGTCTATCGCCGATTCCTTCTCATCATGCAACTTATCTTTCATCTCGCGTGGGGGTAATCGTGAAGCACATAGGTTGGAGAGCTTTGGGAAGTCTTGGAGTAACCATTGTTGGGTTGATAATTTTCCTACTTGGATGTGCTCATCTAGTTCTATTGATCGGTAATATATTTCCTTGCATTCAAAAAAAAGATAGGATGATGCAATTTATAAAATAAATGAGAGAATAAACATAATTTGATAAGGATTCTGGTAATAGCTCAGTGTGAGGCCCTGCATCTCCACCCCTATAATTAAGAGATATATCCTATTAAACCCTTGATTTTAATGGATATAAAGTAACCAATCTACCCTTTATTTTTCAGGAAGATAGTAAGAAACTAACTTCTCTTGATTTTTTATAGAGATAACAAGAAACCAACTTACCTTGATTTTTGATGGAGATAGCATGAAACCAAAGGTAGAAGGTGGGATAATAAGAGAATATTTTCTTTGTGAAAATATATTACAATTACAATTTTGTAACTCTATATAAATATTGAAAAAGTTGAGAGATGGAGAGAGATGGAGTCAAAGGTGAGAGCCTTTAAGATTTGGAAATGGAGATTGGCTCTTTAAGAGATGATCTTGAGATTGGAGGGAATTGTCTAGAGATCTGTCAATGACACATTGAGAGAATTGATATAAATATTCCAATCCATTAAACACCTATATTTATAGCCTCCAATGGAGCTAGGAATGTTCTATAATTTGAAAGGATCATTGAGAATTATTAAATACCATTTAAGAGGAGCGAGACCCACCAAAATAAAGATTGAATACTTTATAGATCTACCCTACTGACCAACTGCCTGATGCCACTAGCTCGCCAGTAGGCATGCTAGAGCTACCAGGTTTCTTCCTTCCTCCACCATTTAATTGGTGCTCCTCTACCTACCAACTGGTGGTCACCTAGAGATTGCATTGGTTCTATTTAATTGTATCGGCTAGATGGTGCACTACACCGGGTAGTTGTTGCTATCTACAATAAGGAGTACACCACCTTGTACCTTCTGGATTCATTCTAATTCTTTGATTGAAAATTTCCACTTCAATCCATGGTTTCAAAGTATGATAAAATTCAATTAAAGACTTTAACCATGTTATTCAAAGCCTCTTAAATACTTCAATTGATTTATCAAATAATATTCAAAGTTTATTAAATAGAAACTAAAAAAACTTAAATAAAACCATTAGAAACATAGATGAGTGTTTGTGTTCATTAAAACACCATGAGATATAGAGAGGTATAAAACTAATGACTTAATATTTTCTTTGGGGATTTAATTTTTTTCAATGAATGCAATTCATTTATATTTACATGTTCTTGTTATATGTGATCACACTCGCATCTTTACAATGTTATAAATATAAAACATTCCCCACACATGTTTATTTTTTATCTATGCATTCTTATTTATTATCTTATGTGATCGTGCATAAAAAACACATACACAAAAATAAAAACCATGCATAAATAAGTAAAAAATGATCAGTTCATGAGCTAATTCTAATGATTGATCCATTAAATGAATAATGGAATAACCTAGACCCTAGGGGTAACACCTTGAATTACACCATGCTCGACACAAGTTTCATCACTCACTCCGTCTAATGCAACAAAGTGTCATATGGTTTCTCACCAAGTCTTGGCATGAATATTGTCAACTTCCATCTTTATCATTTTACAATAATACTTGCATACGGGTAAGGGGGTCTTAGGTGTGCTGAATGTAGATAAATAGTATGTATTATGGATGTACATACCCTTATAAAAATTATGACGTATGAGGTGATGCAAATATTACCATTTATTAAATAATTGTTATAAATAAACACATTAAAATAATTGAATAATTGAATAAATAAAACTACACAAGTATTAGTTGGTATATAGATCATGATCGGTTGGTATGCATTAAACTCACATAAATAAATTAAATTTGTGATGAATTCATCTTGAGGATATTTTTTATGAATTAAAATAACTTAAATTAATTTTAATTCACATAATGCTTGTTGCATGGTCCCAAAAATTAATTTTAAAAAATCTAAAATATTTTTTAATAATTTTGGGAATTTTTTGGGAATTTTTAGGGTCACTAGAGACTTCACAAACACCCCACAAGGGTTTCAAGTCATGGGACGACTTGGATGGGGTGGGTCGACCCATGACAGCAAGGTGCCCCATGTGGCATGCAGGGCTAGGATGTAATGTCCCGACCCCAGAAGCCTAGAGTCAGTGCATTATTTTAATACATTGACATGATTACAAGGAAACAAGTCCTGAAGGACCAATCGGTTTTAGCAGTCTTGAAAAATAGATTACATACATGAACTTTACATTACAATTTATAACATAAAAAATAGTATAAATAATCTTTTGAGAATGCCATTATTCCATTAGATTAAACCTGCATATAAATCATAATATACTTCTTGGAATCCTAGGAAAATAAAACATAAGAAAGGGGTGAGCTCAGATTCTTAATAAGGATAAACAATATAGCGGAAGCTATCATAAATAATCATAAACTTTTATGGAAAGGTATAAAATTGAAACATAAGCCCTTTAAACAGAAACTTCAGCATAATATGGAAAAGACAAATTAAATAATTTCATTTAATTATTCACATGGATATTCTACTAGTTGAATAATCACATGTAACATCAATAAGTATTCTCATAATGATGGAATGCATAATTCTGGACATCTTAACCACAAAGTCAAGGTCTCGTTCCAAGACCCTAAATATAAATTTGGTCAAGGCCTTGTGCTAAGACACTATTTTGTTTCATGATACCTACCGATGCATCAAGGAGATATTGCGGGCTCCACATGTCACTTACTATGTCTAGTGCATTTCTCATATGAAAAGAGTGAAACATAGCATAAACATTCATATTAAAACTAGCATACAAAATGTTAATACTTTAACCATAAACCATAAATGGTATTAAAAAATAGCACATCTATAGTTAAACATATCATAACTCATTCAATAAATTATGGAATATTGTATTATAATAAATCAATCTCAATCAATAATAATATCTAGTAAAGGATGTTGACATAGTTAAAAATGATTAGTAAAACTCTTTGATAGAAATGTCCTTTTTTCATGAAATCATTTAAAAGTATCAAAAATTTATAAATGAATTCATTTAAAAGTGATTTTCGAATCAAAGTGTCTCATACCACTTTGAAACTTTTGAAAGTAATTAACATTTTAAAACAATGTTGTCCATATAAATAAATCCTTAAAATCATTTTGAAAACATGGACATTAATTAAAAATATTTAGAAAAATAAATCATTAAAACATTTAAAATGATGATATAGTTAAATATACCCTTCCATAAAACCTTAAAAGATTCATTTTTAAAACATTTTTATGAAATATGGACATGGATGATAAATATGTCTCAGTAAATACTTACACATAAACAATCTCGGATAATAATGATATTGAAGAATTAACCCTTACCTTGTACATTCCTTTGGTAGAGGGTATGTTTAACCTCTTGTTTAATAGACCATATTTTGTTATTAAATTATACGGGAACCATTATCATATTTATGATATCATAATTTATTTATTTATGGCTTTATACTACCCATTAATAATAATTTTTATGTTAAAATAACATTTCGGGTACTAATAGCTTTCTGTATCATATGTGTTTTAACTTGTTATTCATGATCGCATCACTTATATCATTATATAATTACTTCTAGAATATAAAAAATTATGTATATATCATATATATTCATAATATAAATATGTAAAATAGATAGATATATGAAATGGAAAACGCCATTTATGGAGACGGTAGGACGTACGTACGCATAAATGTTGTTTCTGTTTTCATATCGTACTGAACGGAAGTAAGTTAATGAGATATATTTAAATACACACATATATATATATATCTAGTAGAATTATTATGTCATGTATTACATACTTATTAATAATATATAATTTTATAATCATCGTTGAATGGTGAACGTGGAAATGAATCTCATCGCGTCGTGGAGACGGTACGCTGTACGTACACACGAGTGAAAATATCATTCTATTGATGGTGAAATCATATTTAATTGGATGTTATATTATATATACATAATAATTAACATGTTATATTTATTATTTACATCAATTATGATCATTATTATACTCATCCAAAAAATGAAGTGTTGAATAACAAACTACACCACGATGTGAAGACGGTAAATCATACGTACGCACGTATGCTGAATTTTTCATTCATAGGATGGATAGAATAATGAATATGGTTATACCATGAAAGGATATTTCATGGTATCTTTCAAATTATGTTCAATTTTGGGTAACTTAGGTGCATTAGAGTGGCTGACCAAGGTCGCCTCTAAAAGGAGGAAGTAAATTAAAAAAACTTCTTAAAGGTATTATAAAAAAAATAAAAGAAAATAGAAACACTACATGAAAGGATGAAGGGTTTTTTGTCATTTATAAAACTAGAATAAGTTTTCTGGAAGAAGATTTCATTTTTTTTTGTTTTTAATTTTGAAGTGAAATTCGATGCAATGAGAAGATGTTTTTTTAGAAAATATTTTAAAATGCGTAATCAATCTAACTCTACCTATTAATTTATGTATTAATTATTATAATTTAAATTAATATCCATTTAATTAATACCCCTTAAATTTTTATCCCCCTAACCCTATGATAATTAATCTTACCACAAAGATGAAGTGAATTAAACCCTAGGTTATCTTCAAAACATGTAATCGCGACACCCTGATTTGATTAATGTTCTAAATTTATCTTATGGTCAGTGTTAAATTAAGGCACATGTCCATTCTCAAAAATGAGTATGAATTGATCTTAGGGATTATATTTTAACTCTACAAATTTATCCTGTGTGGTCTTGTTTTACCGAATAAGTTTGCACTCTCATAATTTACACAATACTCGACCTCACGTGTTTTTGTGTTAATTGTTCAATTGCTTGCTTAATTTTTTATAATTTAAAAACTAAATTCATGGGTCATATTAAATGAATTAATATATCTCAATTATTCAAAATAATTAAATGAAGATGTTAGAAGATAGATCAATCACTAAGAGAACTACTCTTCCATGGGTGGTGTGGTCATCATGGAGAAGTTTTGCATGAGAAAAGGATTGAAAGGGTAGAAACCAATCTCATATCCACTATTGATTACAAACCAAAGAGGATGAGTAAAGAAGAAGATAATTGAACAAAACAGAAGAAAATATAATAAATAAAATAATATCAAAGAAATTTATTACACAAATTAAAACATTACAACATGAAGAAGAGAAGAAGTCTTCGATGAGGGGATCCTTGCTTCGATGAGGGGATCCTTGCTTCAAGAGATACCCCCTTACCCTTACTAAGCATTTGAGTTCACCCTTTATATGTTTTCTTTTCCCCAGGATTTAGAGAAAGGTTTTAGGTAAGAAAACAAATAGAGAAGACCTTTATTGGAGATGTTGAAGATCTTTCACCATGACTAGAAGATGTTGTTCCGAGTTTCCAAAGACACTAAACTATTACGGTCCTTGGGTGTTTGTTTTTGTTATATATTAAGTATTCCGCAAAATTAATGTAATGTCTATGTACGTAAGGTTTGGGTTTCTACAGATTGGTTTCTAGGTACTAACGCGGCGAATCAATTGTCTTGAATTTTTCATCTTGATCACTCCAAGATCCTTCAATATTAAAGGATTTGTTCTCATTCTTAAGTGGAATAGAGGAGAAGTTTGCAAGAGAGGGGGGGGGGGGGTTCCATTGTGTGCAACATTTCTCTATTATCAATTTTGACCACCCTACACAATAGACATAACCATCTACTTATAGAGTTAGGTTTTATATAAAAATATAATTTAATTTCATGATGGTACTTAAATAATATAATAATATTTATTAAACCCTGTACCAAAATAATAATAATATTATTATTATTTTATAGCACACACACTGACTTGCGTAATAATAAATATTATTTAATTGGTTTATAAATTAATATTTGTCACTGGATGTGGTCTTGTGTTGTTTTAACTCCTAGGAATTTATTAAACACCTAAATAAACTCTTTATTCATAAATAAATATTTTATCCACAAACCAGCGAACAAATATTTATTAAATATTAAATAAAATAAATAAATAAATTTTATTCACAATCTAATGAATAAATATTTATTTAATTTATTTTATAAATAAAACTTAAATAAAATTATTCTTTTTTCTTGAGAATAATATTTATTCCATTAATTAAATTCAAATAGATTTTGATCAAGATTAATGGAAACACTTAGTGTGTGGCCCTATAAGATTCTTTCTCATTGGAATTAGGTGGGATCGCCTAAAGTCCAAGATTACTATCTTGCAAATTGTCAAGGCACCCAAGAGAAATAACTTAATTTCATGATGATGATAACCAAATATGAATGCTTATTGTGTAATATAATCCCTTTATCTTAATATTTCATCAAGTAGGTTTCACATATGCTTCATCAACCTATGTGCTCAATAGGTTTTCCTTTGACTATATGAAATAAATATGTCATTACACCTTGGCCATGGAATTTAATGTGACAGTTTTATTCCAATAAAATATATGTGATATAAACTTCCATAAGGAAGGTACAAATCCTTCCTCAACTTACTCATTAATAATATGCCACTTGTGACACACCCAATGTATCTATCATCACTATGAACCGTTATCGTCATGGTTTATGAAATACATCTATGTTCCCGAGTCATCTTCATGGTTTACAAAATACATTTAAGTTATTGAGTCGTAACACACATTAATAATAATATTGAAGTCTAAGGATCATCACGCATGCTCATAGATAGGAATACTTGATAACACCAAAACATTAAAAATTCCTACTAGTGGGTATGGTCTCATAATCTCCCATCTTGGAGATTACCAAGTGAAAACTTCATTAAAAGAAGCTTAATCCCTTTATAAGTACTCACACATAATGGTTTAAAAAATATAATCTCTACCATAGTACATTATCCAAATGTAGAACTATATTTAAGAATATCATTATGGAATTTCAAGGTTCTCATCATAGTGGGGAGCTGCTATGACCTTATCAATGCGACATATACTCTATGGAATTATTACATTAATTTCATATAGAATAATGAAAATATGTAATAAGATATTTTATTAATATTAAAATCATCAAATATTTAGTAATCAAAGTACAAATGTTTGGTCCTTGGATATCAACTCTAACAAACTCCCACTTGGACTAGAGCTAATTGCCTATGAATTTCAGTCTGCTAGACCACACATGAAAATAATGTTTCTACTAAGTTAAAGCTATATTCAAGTGGTCTCCCATGTTTTATTTCATGGAAATACTACTCACTGTAACCTCGCCTCTTTGAGAAAAGTTCCTCGTGGTATGATACTTCTGAAGTATATGCTTCATCCACTGATGGGGCCTTGATTACTTGGTAAGGTCCACTACTGTAGTATTATCACAATAGATTGTGATATGATATTTACTTCTAGGAACCACATAAAAATCTTAGATGATGTTTTGTATCCATAATTCTTCTTTAGTTGCCTCATAATCCTCAATATATTCAAATTATTCTGTAAAAAATATGACTACAACCTTATTTGAGTTATTCCAGCTCACAAAACCTCCATTAAAAGTAAATATGTATCCCATTTGTGATGTCTATCATATTGATTTAATTAGAAACTAGAATTTTCATATCCTATGATGTCTAGTTCCTCATCTCCTCCATAGACCAGGAACATATCCTTAGTATACATCAGGTACTTAAGGATAGTCTTAACTGTCATCGAATGGTGATCACCTGGGTCTTCTTGATATCTTCCTACCACACTTAATTTATAAGTGACATATATCCTAGTACATATCATAACATACATGACTGACCCAATTGTTGATGTGTATAGGTTCCTTTTTATTCTTTTTCTTTTCCCATGTTTTTGCGGACACATTTTCCTAGAAAGACGAATTCCATGTGACACTAGAAAAAAATCCTTTTTTGGATTGTTTCATATTTAACCTCTTCATTTTCTTGTCAATATATGTACTTTGACTTAGGCCAATCAGCCTCTTGGATTTATCATGATGGAACTTAATCCCTAGAATATATTTTGCCTCACCTAAGTCCCTCATGAAGAAACATTTATTCAACCATACCTTAACATATTGTACGACTGATATCTTTTTTATAATAATTAATATATCATTAACATATACTATTAAGAAAATAAAATCACTCGCACTAAAACTTTTATAGACACAGGGCTCACATTTGTTATTTAAGAAACCAAATTTCATTATAGCTTCATCAAATCGAATGCTCCATGACCTAGATTCTTTCTTTATTCTATAAATATATTTTTGTAATTTTAATATCTTGTTGGAATCCTTTGGATTCACAAACCCTTTGGGTTGTGTCATATAGAAATATTCCTGAAGGTTCCTGTTAAGGACGACTATTTTGACATCCATGTTAAAAATCTCACAGTCATGGAAGAAGGAAATGGAAAGTATAATTCTAATGGATTTCAACATTGAAATTGGTGAACAAGTTTTGTTGTAGTCACTGCATAAACATTGTTTAAACCCATTTGAAACTAGTCATAACATATAGGTACGGACTTGTCCTTCCATTACCAATTTCTTCTTGAATACCCATTTACATCCAATTATATTTACATCCACTAGAGGATCTACCAAAATATAGACTTGGTTTTGGTACATAGACTCTGTTTCTGAATTCATGTGTTCTTTCCACTAGGAAACATTTGTGCCACTTATTGATTCCTTCTAGGTTATAAGATCATTATTATCAACTAATAATGATTCACTATCCTCAATGAATAAGAAAATATATTTTTCTGGTTCTATAACCTTTCTTTTACTCCTACACAGTATTTGTGTCTCTAGAACATATTCTTTTATGAGTCTTTGTGAAATTTTTTCATGTGTAAAATCTTATGTATCTTGAGCATGGAATTCATCAAAGTCTATCTCACCCCCACTATCTCTTTTAGAGATGTGATCCTTCTCAAGGAATGTGTGACGTATGTACACCACAACATTTTTATCTGAAGGATCATATTGATAATATCCCCTTATTTCCTTGGGATATCCTATAAAGATACACTTAGTGCCTCCGGATGAAAATTTGTTTCCAGAAATAGACTTAACAAATGCTTCACATCCCCACACTTATGTATGCGACAACATGAGTTTATTTCCATGCCAAAGTTCATATGAAATACCATTTTCCACTTTTGTTGGCACTCAGGTTAGAATGTGTGTTTTTGTTTATAACGTGTATCCCCAAAATGATAATTGGAGACCCACATGACTCATCATTGATCTCACCATGCCTAACAGGGTGTAGTACATCCTTTAACATATACCATTTCAATGTGGTGTATAAAGTGGAGTGAGTTTGTATAGAATCTCATACTCCCTTAAATAATCAATGAAGTCATGAATAAGATATCCTCCACTGCAGTTTGAGTGTATTTTCTTAATCTTTTTACCAATATGGTTATCAACTTTATTCTTGTATTCCTTGAATTTATCAAATAAATCTGAAATATACCCGATTATGTAGACATATCCATATATACTAAAATCATCATTAAATATTATGAAGTATGAGTACCCACCCCTTCCTTTAATATTAAATGGTCCACAAACATCGATATAAACTAGTTCAAGAAGATATTTGGTCTTTTTACATTTTACACTAAATAAGGCTTTAGTCAGTTTTCCTTATAAACATGTGTGGAACACACTTAGTGGTTTTAGTTGAAAAGAATCTAAATATCCATCTTTTTGTAATTTAGTCAAACTTTTTTTATTTACATGACCTAGTCAGTGATGCCAAAGTTGGGAGTCATATGATTCATGTAAAGTAGTTTTTTATCAGTTACCATTACTTGGTTTATGTAATCCAACACATAAAGTCTATTATTTAAATGTTAATTACCATAAAAAATTATATATTAATAAAAGAAACACCATTTACTTATAAAGATGAAAATAAATCCATCTGTGTCAAGTATGGATAAAAAAATAATGTTTTTGGAAATGTATGGAATATAATAACAACCTTTTAAAATAAAGATCATTCTAGTTGGAAATGTCAGGCGACAGTAACTGATTGCTATAACATCAACTTTATCTTTATTGGATGCTTGTAGATCTACCTCCCCTTACTCAATATTTCTAAATCTACTTGGTTCTTATATTTGAATACATAGTTGATCATCACAGTATGTATTTAATTGCCAATTTATAGAAACAGATAAATTGCACTTGATAACAAATTCACCAAAAGCTTCCCCTTGCTACTTTGGTTGCATACTATTTTTCTTCCATCATCCCTTCTTTCCACATGCTAAATAGACAGTGTCCTTCTCCCTTTCTTGTCCCATGATTTTTCTCTTTTTGGAAGGGTGTGAAGAATATTGGATCTTAAAGATCTCTGTTTGCCCTTTTTTTGTCCACCATAAGGACTGAATGATTTTTGCACTTCATCTCCTTATCTACTTGGAAAAGAAGAGAGATTAGGTCTATAAGAGACTTCTCAATGTTGTTTATATTTAAATTAACAACAAAACTGGATAATTTATGGGAGAGTGATGCAATAATGAGATCAATGTGTAGTTATTTAGGGAGTTTATACCCTAGAACTTATAGGATCTATATGAAACCAATGAGATTGACTATGTGAGCCCTAGCTGGTGCACCTTTTTCAATATTACTATGAAATAGTGCTTTGTAAATCTCAAATTGTTCTTGTCTTACTCTCTCCTGATATAAATCATGAAGATTATCGAGCATACTATAAGCATCCATGTTTTTGTGAGGCTTCATGAGTTCACTAAACATGGATGATACCATCTAACATTGAATATCTACTGCATAATTCATATATTTTTCATAAAAAAGGAAATCTTCATCACTCACCTCCTTGGTAGGCGGATTAGGCATTTAGGATTATATCATGTAAGATTTTCATTCATGGTGTAGAACAACCTGAAGTCATATGAACCTTTCCTGGAAGTTACTATTAGTGAGGAGATGGTCTTTCTATAATATTGATCACATGGATAATGTGGATAATGAGCTTGTTGTTTATTCTACAATTTAAAAGAGTATATTATTAGTACTTTTCTTGATAATAATTTATTTTATAATTAATAATAATTTATTTTTATTTATTCTCCCACTATTTTGTCAAATATCAATATCCCTCACCATTGAACTTTGAATGTATACTTTATTTGACATTATAGTGTTGGAGATCCATATTTCCTTTCTTATAATCCAAACGAAGGACATTAAAACTGTTAGAAAGTATTTAGGTAGATGGTCTTGATAACTACTCACTTGCATCTCCTTGAACTTTTGAGTGACCTCCCTGAACCAGAAACCCTAACTCATATTTTCTCAACACTTTCCTCTAAATTTTTGTTGTACAGACGAAGGTCATTAAACCCAATACATATTTGGTTAAGTCGGACCACTATCTTAGTTATGATTTCCCAATAATTAAATGTGCCCCCAACAAAGTCTAATCTGACACTTAAACAATGGGTTCATCTTAATTCAAATGATGGAAGGCTTAATGACTTAATATTAAGTCGAGGGATTTAATTTTATTATTCATAAATTTTATCTTGTTTTATTATTTACATGTCTTGTTAATATTAAGTGGATTTTATTTAATTAATTAACCATGTTTAAAACAATTTATTTATATTATATATTTTTGTATCAATTCATTTATTAATGTGATGGTGGTCTTGCATCCATATAATAAATAATGCATAAAATAGAAATTAATTAATTAATTAATTGACCCAATCATGATCTTATCTAACAGTTGATTTATTGAGTGGAAAATAAATCAACCTTTTACCTAGGGGAATAAAATAATTGTTCTAGTCTTGGAATGAGTTTTAGTATTCCACTTATCCACCTATACAACACCCAGGTTGGTAATGTCTTGGTTCTATCTTAAATCACCTTTGAACACTTTGAGATGATCTAATAATTATAAGTATTTATAACCCACAGGTGGGTGAGTGGAACTAAAGGATTGGTTAAATAAGAATTTCATAAATAATCTTGGACATGTAAGTCCTACATAATAATGGAGGGAGGGATAACATGCAGACAATCAAATTTAATTTAATAATTAAAATTACAAAACCATGTAATAAATTAAGTTTAATAATGCTAACTCATACAGCGGTCTTAGTCAATCTCATGATCTGTCATAATCATGAAATGATTGCATATTTAAAATAATTAGCTAGTATTAATTTAAGTTCGTTCTTTAATAAGATAAAGTGTAAGAAAATTAATCTAATTAATTATATTATTAATCAGTTAATTCACTTTATCTTATTTCATCTAATCGTCCAAAATTTTCTCATCCACTGTGATTTTAAATAAAATTAATAATTTTATTTTATTTAAAACTCAATAAAACAGTACACAACTTTGTACTTGGAAGCAACCCAATGATTACCTATCTAAACTACTCAGTATGGTTTAATTGTAAACAATGCACTCATACAACATATTATGTACACGAAATTTGTCATAATTTCACAGCATGTACTGTTAACTTAATGACCCATGGAACACATGAAAATTATGTATCCTATAAAATTTAATGCATTTAGCCTTTAATATATAATAACCATGAATGATTCATAGTCTCAAATATTATGTAGAATTAATTAACCATTTAGTATGATATAAAACCTAACGACCTGTGTGTACTATCAACTTAATGACCCATGAAACTCAAGTTGATAAGGTTTACAGAGTAATTAATTAATTTTAATATTTTCTCATAAAAAGGTAAAGTATATGGAATGTACAATCCATCTACATGATGTGTACCTATCTTCACTGAATATCCACAGTACACACCTAGGGACTCATCGTGTACTTCTCTCGAACATCTATGAAGTACACAACATGTATAAAGGATGCATGGAGAGTAATTCTTGTTACATGGTTTCCAGTCTATATGAATCATGTATTAAATACATGTGTTGCATTAATTACATGTCACAGTTTGAATTCGTATTTTCCATCTTGAAAACATGTGGACTACATAACCTATAGTCAAACTACATGTTGTGTACTCCAAAAAATCTGTGTGCCACCCTGGTTGGTCTCCATGTGGTGTATTTATTGCATACGTTGTGCACTCATTACACAATGACTTAGAATCCACATGAGAATCCTTGTGTAATGAACAGGGATACACAGTGTGTAACAAAGGAGTAAGCACCGTGTGTTCTTGTGTTATTGATCGCACCATGATTCACTGTTTCATTTTCACCCTCACACCACTGTGCTAAACTAGTTTTTTATTGAAAATTATAAAAATAATAACAAATTTAACTTCATGTTTGATTCAATTATTTTATTTTTATTAATGTTAAAAAGGTAAATGATAATTGTTTTGATAATTTCATTGAAGTTGGAGGTGATTTGGAAGGCCCATGAAGATGTCCTTGAAAAATAGGCCAAACTGCACAGGATCCATGCACACCAGTGGACTCAACTACATATTTATACTAAAACATGAATCCCATTGGGCTGAAATTTTTTCCAGTGGTCCTAAATTCAATGTTCTGAATTTCATATGAAGAAACCCAAATCTAATTCTCTCATTCGGTGTCCCATCCAGACTGATCTATCCAGAACACTGAATCTGCACGAAGTCAAAAGTGGTGTGTGGTGTTCTATCAATATCTAGAGATTTGATTGTCCAAATGACACAAAAATTTTGGTTGAGATATTCAGGAGGTGAGGATACAAAATTTTTGTTTTGTAAAAAGTGATATAATATTGCCTGGCCATTGAAAACCATTAACCAAGTGGTTTTTTAAAATCAGGATGCTCAAAACCACCTTCCAATTTTCTTATAAAATGGCACCTTGGGATCCTCATTTGTAAGTTCAACCAAGAGACAAATTTCTATAATTTTGGAGACCCAAATTATTCCTCTCCTCGTATAATATGTTCTTGAGGCCCCTATCCTCATAGGGGGGGGGGGTCAAGGATGAATGTGAAGTTCCACCCGAGCCTTCTCCTCCTCTCGATGACGAGCTAAATGGTGGAGGATCATTTCGAGGGAGCTACACATACTTGGGAGGGAGTTCTGACACTTGATACTCTACTGGTTTTGTGTAATTTGTGTTTTTATTATTTCACTTATGTTTTATCTAAACTTGTTTCTCCTCTGAATTCATTCCTTGGGTATAATTAAGTGAACCACTTTTCATTTTAACGCTGATTGGGTTGAAATTTCAAGTGGGAAACTTGGGTTGTTCCGATTGAGAAACACAAGGATCCTATTTCTCTCACACATAAAAAAGATATTAATATTATTTTTTATCCTTTAATCTATTCTTGAAGTCCAAACATTGACCACATGATTTTTTTGTCAAGGGTTGGTACTTGGTGGAACGTTTTAAGAGGCAAGAGGGGAATCAAGATCTTAACAACCCTCAACTAAAGAATTAAAAAAACATGTGAAGTTTTCAGAAAAATGAAAAGTCCAAGATTTTTAGTGAAACAGAAGTAATATAATTCTCTCATAATTCTTAAATCACCACCTTATCCTATCAATAATTAAACTCTTTAAGTTAAGTTATTTTCTTAAAACTGTTTTCCAAATCACCCCCCTCTTTTAGTAATATTTATTAAAAATACACACTATAAGCTACCAACACTCCTTGAGATTTGACCTAAGGTCTTCCCTAGACTACAAATTCTTCCTTAAATCACTATCAATTTTACTTTTCATGACAACTCATTAAAATTTTGGCACCATTGTCCTGGAGCGCTTTGGTTTTTAATGCGTGTTTTTTATAATATTTTTGTAAGTTTTGTGAATATTTATTTGTTTTATATTATACCTTTTCCTATATTTTTGTGTTCTGATTTATTTCTTATGTAGGTTTTGTGCATTAAGTGTTATAATCTAGGAGATTTAACACCTTTCAAACCCGAAACAGAGAGGATCTTACGTCAACGACCCCGATATGCACAAGAGAACCCTTTGAAGGAGGACACAAAAGACAACAACACTCTTCTTGATCCTTCATCTGGAACCAACATCAAAACTGAAATAAACTTGTATAACATGGATGAAAACAATATAACACTAAAATAAATAACCTCACTTGATGTCAATATCCAACCCACATACATTCAATTACAAGGTGAGGCACCCAATTTTGAACTAAAATCTGGTTTAATTCATCTATTACCAAGATTTCATGGACTTCCTAGAGAGGATTTACACAAGAATTTAAAAGAATTTCAGACTATGTGTTCTATATTAAAACCTTCAAATATTGATTAAGAACAAGTAAATCTTAGATAATTTCCCTTTTCTTTAGAAGATACAGAAAAATATTGGTTATATTATGTTAATTTCTCTAATAAGAGGTTGGGCGGACATGAAACGTTTTTTTCTTGAAAAATATTTCCCTACCTCTTGAACTAAAATAATAAGGAAAGAAATATGTGGTATAATAAAATATCAAGGGGAAAACTTCATGAATATTGAGAAAGATTTAAAATATTATGTTCAAGTTATCCACACCACCAAATAAGTGATCAACTTTTAATACAATATTTTTATGAAGGTTTAATACCAATTGATCATAACATGATTGACGCTACTGCAGGTGGTGCACTAGTTTATAAAACCCCAATCACTAAAAGGACCCTAATTTAGAACATGGTGAAAAACACTCCAAAATTTGGTACAAGGTCCAGTGTACCCATTAGAGGTGTCCATGAGGTGCAAAGTACCGAATTCGAGAAAAAGGTGGACACAAAGTTTGAAGAGGTAAGTACCCTTCTTTGACAACTCGATCTTTCCCAAGGAAAATCCTAATCTCCTCCTCCCATCCATTGTGGTATATTCTCTTCTGATACCCACTACTCTGATAAATGTCCTCAATTGAGAGAAACTTCTGAGAGCTGTGTGGCAATCTTTCCAGGTCGACCCAATAACCAACCCTTTAGGCAAGAAACTTACTATCCATCCAACCCTAGGTGGAAAGAAAACCAAGTCTATAGGAAAAGGGGTATTCAAACCATCCTCAAAAATAATGGAACCAACAGGGTCAGAGTATTCATCCACCAACACCACCCAAAAATACTCAACCACCCTAAAGGCCTTTCCAAAAAACCCCTCCAAAACCCGAGCCTATCCTAGAAGATATGATGAAACAAATGGCTTCAAACAATATCCAATTCCAACAAACCACTCAGGCAGCCATACAAGACCTCAAAACCCAATTAGGCCAACTTGTTAACTCGTTGGGGGAAATTCAAAGTCATAGTTCGGGTAAACTACCATCTCAACCATTATTCAACCCTAGAGATAAAGGAAATGTTAGTTTCATTAGTCTTAGGAGTGGAAAACAACTATAAAGTAAAATGAACCCTCTATTATAGTCATCCCCTCCTAATTAAACCTCAATCCCAACCATTAAAAATGTTCCAAATGTTGAAAAACCATGTCTCGAGAGAATCCCTTCCAAAGGAAAGAGTGTGTATATCGATGAGCCTCCTAGACAACTCATTCCTCTTCCATTTCCCCAAAGGGCCACCCAACCTAGAAAAAAAAAAGAAAACTTAACTTGATAGAGAAATTTTGGAGACTTTTAAAAAAGTGAAGTTAAACATCCCCCTTGATTGATGCTATGAAATAAATTCCATGATATACAAAGTTTTTAAAAGAGATGTGTACACATCAAAGGAGACTTCGTGGTGATGAGAAGGTATTATTGGATAGAAATGTATCAGCATTGATAGAACCATCACTTCCTACCAAATGTAATGATCCTAGAACCTTATTGATTCCATGAACCATAGGGGAGTATTCATTTTACAATCCTATTATTGATTTAGGTGCTTCTATAAATGTGATTCCTCGATCCATTTACTCTTCTTTGCAGGTTGGTGAACTAAACCCCACTAGAATAGTCATTCAGCTAGCAAATCGGATTACAGCACACCCTTCTGGTGTGTTATAGGATGTTCTTGTGAGGGTGAAAAATTTATTTTTTTCTTTTAATTTTTATGTGCTAAAAATAGAAGATGATAGGATGAATGGACATTCCCAAATTATATTGGAGAAACCCTTCTTGAAAACCACAAAAACCATAATTAATGTCTGAAATGGTACATTATCTATAGAGTTTGGTGGTGACATTGTCCACTTCAACATCCTTGGTGACATGAAGTGAACCTCATAAGAACATTCCTCTCTCTGTGTTAATTATATAGATGTACTCCCTTCCCTTGAAAAAACTTAATTTCATTCCCCTGATCCCCTTTATGAGTTTTCTTCATTGATAAGATTTCTAGAAATGAATTATGAATTGATTATTGTAGTGGTCTGTAAAAGTGTCATTCATATATATTAATTGATAATTTCTTGAACACTAAGGATCCAATGACCATCAATGAAACTGATAATCCTATAAAAGCTCATTCCTCATCTAAGGATGATACCTTTGAACAGTTATATGAGATCAGTGACCTCTCACTTTCACACACACTCCCATCAATCCAAAATCCACCTGAATTGGAACTGAAACAACTTCCTCAAGATTTAAAATATTCATATCTTGAAAATAGAAACAAGTTTCCCATCATCATTTTCAGTTCACTCCCTCCTGAGCATGAATTGTGACTTCTTGAACTTTTGAGGGAATATAAACAAGATTTGGGATGGACACTTGCTGACATTCCTGGTATTATCCCATTAATTTGAACACATCATATTTTATTAAATGATGAGGCTAAACTTGTGAGGTAGGCACAATGTCAACTGAACCCAAACCTCCTATAAGTTTTGAAAAAGGAGGTAACAAAATTATTGGCTACTGGAATCATTTACCCCATCTCCTATAGCCAATGGGTCAGTCTTATTCAAGTAGTTCCTAAAAAAAATTTCTTTATAGTAATCAAAAATAAAAATAATGAATTGGTTCAAACTCATATGCGGAATAGTTAGGGTGTCTGCATAGACTATCTCCGAGTAAACCAACACACTAGGAAGAACCATTTCCCTTTTCCATTCATTGACCAAATTCTAGAGAGGTTAGTGGTTAAGTCCCACTACTGTTTCTTTAATGGGTATTCTAGATACTTTCAGATCCATATTGTCCCCGAGGACTAGGAAAAGACAACATTCACTTTCCCCTTTGGCACATTTTCATATAGGAGGATGCCATTTGGTTTGTACAATGCTCTGGGTACTTTTTAGCGATGCATGGTTAGTATTTTTTCAGATTACCTGGAGAATTGCATGGAAGTTTTCATGGATAATTTCATTGTGTATGGATCCTCTTTTTATGAATGTTTTAGTAGTCTTGCTTCAGTACTACGTCATTGTATTGAAAATAATCTTGTATTAAATTACGATAAATGTCATTTCATGGTGCGACAAGTTATAGTTTTGGGACATGTAATTTCTGGGGATGGTATCCAAGTAGATAAATCAAAAATAGATGTCATTTCTTCTATACCATTCCCCAAAAATGTATGGTATGAGTGGTTTTTTCTAGGTTATACTGAATTTTACCATCGTTTCATTCATGAATTTAGTGAGATTTCACTCCCCCTCTCCCAGTTACTCTAAAAAGAAAAGGATTTTTTTTTGATAATGAATGTGAGGAATCTTTTAATAAGTTAAAATAGAGTCTCATGTCACCTCAGGTAATCCAACCACCTCGGTGGGATTTACCATTTGAGTTTATGTATAACGCCTCTAACTATGAAGTTGGGGCAGTTTTATCACAAAGGGTCGATCGAGATCCATGTGTAATTGCTTATGCCTCATGTACTTTGGACCCCGCCCAAGAAAATTACACCATAACTAAAAAATAATTCTTTTCCATTTTGTTTTCCTTATAAAAATTTAGTTCATACCTTTTTGGGGTCCAAAGTCATTGTATTCTCAGACCATGTAGCCCTCCGGTATCTCCTAAAGATACCAGAAGCCAGACCATGTCTCATTCATTGGATGCTCCTCCTTCAGGAATTCAATTTAGAAATTAGAGATAAAAAAGGAGCATAGAATGTGGTAATTGACCATATTATTAAGATCCACCCACCCTCATACATTGAATCATCCCCCTGTATTCCCATAAATGACATGTTTCCTGATGAGCAACTATATCGAGTGAAAGATGTTATTCCTTGGTATGCTGAAATTGTAAATTTTTTGGTAGCATTTTGCATTCATACTGATTTCAATAAACACCAGGCCGACCATCTAAAACATGAGTCATGTTGGTACATTTGGGATGAACCCTACCTTTGGTGCACATGTAGTGATCAATTCCTCAGAAGTTGTGTCCCTGATAGCGAGTTTTAGTCCCTCCTTAGGTTCTTACACACTCTTTCTTGTGAGGTCCACTTTGATCCCCAATGGACTGCTCGTAAGGTCCTCGATTCTAGTCTCTTTTGGCCCACATTGTTTCTGGATGCCCATGGCTTCTATAAATCTTTTCCTCTCTGTCAAAGAATGTGGAATGTATCTAAAAGAAATGAAATGCCACAACAGACCTTTCTCTTCTATTACCTTTTTGATGTTTGGGGCATTGAATTTATGGGACCATTCCCCAATTAATTTGGGAACCTTTACATTCTTTTGGTTGTGTATTATGTTTCAAAATGGGTAGAGGCATAAGCTACAAGGACTGATGATTCCAAGGATGTTGTGGAATTTTTGAGAACCCAAATCTTCTGTAGGTTTGGATTACCTAGGTTCATTATTAGTGACCAGGGTTCTCATTTCTACAACCAAAAAATGAAATCACTTGTGCATCGGTATGGAGTTGGTCATAGAGTGTCTATTGCATATAACCCACAAAACAATGGTCAAGCTGAGGTGTCAAATAGAGAGGTAAAATAAATTCTTGAAAAAATGGTTCGAACCAATAAAAAATATTGGAGTCTTAGACTCTATGATTCTTTATGGGATTACTGTATTGCTTTTAAAACCCCCATTGGCATGTCACCATATCATCTAGTGTTTGGAAAGAGTTTCCACCACCCTGTTGAGATTGAGCACCAGGCCTATTGGGCCATCAAACAATGAAATTCTAATCATTCTGGTGTAGGTGATCAAAGGAAGTTGTAGATTTCAGAGATGGAGGAAATGAGAAGAGATGAATATGAGAACTACAGGATTTATAAGGAGTGAACCAAGGCTTCCCACGACTGTCACATCCTTCATCGTTAGTTCCACGTTGGACAGAAGGTCCTCCTATACAATGTAAGGCTGAAGTTGCATCCAGGTAAGCATTGTTCCTACTGGTCTGGACCATACATTGTTACTAACGTCTCTCTATTTGGTGTTGTCCATGTTCAAAATGAAGAAACCAAGCAAACCTTCACTGTCAATGGGAAACGACTGAAGCACTTCCATGAATCCATTCCGAAGTCCCCGATAGAGGAACTCCATGTTCAAGAAGAAATCTATGAATGAAACTCACTAGGTTTTATCCTTCCTTCCCACATTTTCTTTTATTACAGTGAGGAAACTGCACACTTTATGTGTGGGGGATATTTATATTCCTAGGTTAGTTAGGAATTTTCATCACCTTTCTTCTTTTTCTCTTTTTAGCTTGCTGAATTGTATTGTTACTTTCTACCCTTTCCCTCCCCCTCACCTTTGTGCCGGAATATTAATTTTTTTTATACCCACTTTATCAAGGAAAATGATGACCGTTTAATCATGTATGTTATTGAAACTTTAGGTGGGATGTCCGTATTTCATGTTGTTTTAACATTCAAAAAAAATCCGGTGAAATGCTCTTTTTAGCAAGAATTCAATACTGTGGCGTGAATTTCTTTTGAAATCTAGTTCTTTGTCGATTATATAAATGGTTGTATAATTTCAAAACCTTTGAAAAGAATAGTACCCGTTTTGTGAATAGATTAAGGGAAAATTGTTTCACTTAATATCTCCACACATCTTTGCACCCAACTATGTAGTGTAAAAATTTATTACTTAATGGAAGGTAAATATAAGTTAGGTTAATTTTTCTCTACTTTCCAAAATCATTTTTCCATATGTTTGTTCCTTATCTGATCTATTTATTTATTGTACTAGATTGACATATGCATGTTTACCTATTATCGTACTATTGTAAGCCCTTAAAAAACAAAAAAAAGTTTTATATTGGGCAGGTAAAAAACCACCCTTCCTCAACTTTTGATCTTATTATTACTATTACAATTAGTGTCATGAGGAGATCAAACAAGGTATGGGATATGGGTGTGAGATTTGTTCCAAGTGAAAATTTTGAAAAACAAATGAGGGGAGTGATGAAATGTACAACATATTGGGACATCTAGGTCGGGAGATTATGGTTTGACTTCTGGGAATACTTAAGTGAGTGATTCTTGAAATTTGATTGCAAAGGATGTGGGGCAGGTTTGTTGAGGAGGATCTTGTAAGTAGATAATTATTAAAATAACTTATATTTATTCGATAGAAAGTGTAAAGAATAGCATGAAATGGTTATCACACACACATGTGGATAATTAGTGACATGATTAACTTTTAAATTATTTTATTTTATTGTTATCATGCATCTCTTGGAATTTTATTTTTGATAGAATTTTTGAGACACATTTTTCCATGATCACTGAGAATAACTCATTAGTGTGATTTTTCTTTGATCACATTTCTATCAAGAATTAAATATTCATTTAATGATAAATATTTATGAAGTTGGAAATATCTACATAAATATTTTATGAAAATATGACTTTTCCTAGGAGTGGAAATTTTTAGGTGTGGGGGTGTGATCGTACTATAATTAACTATTTCATTTTTACCCTTACACCACTGTGCTAAACTAGTTTTGTATTGAAAATTCTACAAATAATTACAAATTTAACTTCATGTTTGATTAAATTATTTTTTTTATTACTTTTAAAAAGGTAAATTATACTTTTTTTGATAATTTCATTGAAGGTGGAGGTGATTTGGAGGGCCCATGATAATGTCCTTGAAAAATAGGCCAAACTGCGCAGGATCCATGCACAACAATGGACTCAACTGCATACTTCTATTAAGTTGTGAATAAAAATGGGATGAAATTTTGTGGTGTGGCCCTAAATTCAATGGGATACATTTCATATGAATAAACAAAAAGATAATTTGGTCATCTGGTTGTCCATCTGGACTGATCTGTCTAGCACACCGAATCTGCATGAAGTCAAAAGTGGTGTGCGGTGTTCTGTCAATATCTCATGATGCGATTGTCCAAATGGCACCAAAATTTCTGTGGAGATATTCATGATGTGTAGCTACAGCTTTTTAGTTTTTTAAAAAGTGATATAATACTTTATAGACATATAAAACCATGAACCAAGTGGTTTATCGAAATCAGGATGCTCAAAACCACCTTCCAATTTTCCTATAAAATGGCACCTTGGGATCCTCATTTGTAAGTTCTACCATGAGACAAAGCTATGGAATTTTGGAGACCCAAATGAGTTATATCCTCATCCAAGAAGTTTTGGGGGCCCCTATCCTCATAGGGGGGTCAAGGATGAAGGTGAAGTTCCACCCGAGCCTTTTCCTCCTCTCAATGGTGAGCTAAACGGTGGACGATCATTTCGATGGAGCTACACGTACTTGGGAGGGAGTTACGACACTTGATAATATACTGGTTTTTTGTAATTTGTGTGTGTATTATTTCACTCATGTTTTATCTAAACATGTTTCTCCTCTGAATTCATTGCTTGGGTTTAATTAAGTGAACCACTTTTCATTTCAACACCGATTGGGTTGAAATTTCAAGTGGAAAACCAGGGTCATTTCAATTAGAAAACACAAGGATCCTCTTTCTATCACACATAAAAAAGATATTAGTATGATATGGTAGCCTTTAATTTATTCTTGAAGTAAAAACCTTGACAACATGATTATTGTGTCAGGGGTTGGTACTTTGTGCAATGTTTTAAGAGGAAAGAGGGGAATCAAGATCTTGACAACCCTCAACCAAATAATTAAACAAAACCATGTGAAATCTTTAGAACAATGAACTATCCAAGATGTGTAGTGAACTTGAAGTGATATCCTTCTCTTGTAAATTTTAAATCACCACCTTATTCTATCAACTATCAAACTCTTTAAGTTAAGTTATTTTCTTAAAATTGTTTTCAAAATCACCCCCCTCTTTTAGTAATCTTTATTAAAAATACACACTATAAGCTACCACCGATCCTTAAGAGATGACCTAGGGTATTCCCTAGACTAAAAAATCTTCTTTAAATTACTATAAATTAGACATGTCATGACAACGTGGTTAGTTATCCAGCTAGGATCCATGGCACTTCCAAATGATATCTTCATATTTAAACTTCATTAATTATTAACCAATCTTGGTAATATTTTCAAGAAACAAAGAATTGGAAGAAGTGATGCTGACAGTAGATCAAGAAATAATTAAAACTTGAAATGAATCTTAAGTTTTAAATGCATAATAATCAACAATCAAATAAATAATTATGAATATGAATGTGACCTCTCTAATACCACTTTTTGGTTTCAGGAATAGAAGAAGCGTATTTGGTTGGTGTTAAATTAACATTTCTTTTAATTTATAGTTTCTTGAAACCCCAATAGAGGATCTTGCACAATAAATTTATAATTAATTTATTTAGATCAAAAGAATAAATTATGTCAGTAAGGATCTTTCTTCGAAGATGATGTTGATTGTATAGAAACCCTTCTCGAATTACCTTTGTTATGTTAGAAGGATTAAAGTGCAGAATCCATATAATAGTGATACATATGTGTTCCTTTGGTCTATGAAAAATGCCGATTGATTTTTGAGTACTAGTGGGAAAATAAATCATCTTGAGTTGTTCATCTTGATCGCTATAAGATCATTCATGCTTGAAGGAGTTCTTCTCACTCTTGAGAGGAAGAGATGAGAAGTTAGAGAGAGAGAGAGAGGTCTGTTGTGCCCAAGGATTCTCTGTTCTCAATTTTGGACTACCCTAAATAATAGATATAACCATCTATTTATAGATATAAGGTTCATCTTGAAATATTATTTAATTTCATGATGTCCCTTAAATAATATAATAATATTCATTAAAACCAATACCAAAATAATAATAATATTATTATTTTATAGCACAAGATCTAACTTGCACAATACAAAATATTTAGCTTGTAAATTAATATTTTTCACCAAACATGGTTTTGGTCATTTATAACTCAATATCATTTATGGAATACTCAAATAAAAACTGTATTCATAAATAAATATTTTATCCACAAACCAATGAACAAATATTTATTAAATATTAAATAAAATAAATATATATATATTTTATTCACAGTTTGGTGAATAAATATTTATTTAATTTATACGATCAATAAAACTTAAATAAAATTATTCCTCATCCATGAGAATAATATTATTCCATTAATTAAATTCAAATATAATTTAATCGAGATAAATTTAAACACTTAGTGTGTGGCCCTATCTAATTCTCTCTCATTAGCATTAAGCGGGATCACCTAAATTCCAAGATTACTATCTAATAATGGGTCAAGGCACTCAAGAGAAAAAACTTAATGTTTCAATGATGACAACCCCATACAAATGCTCACTGTGTAATATAATTCCTTTATCTCAATATCTCATCAAGCAGGTTGCATATCTATGTCATCAACCTATGGGTTTGATATGTCATTCTTTAACTATCTAAAATAAGCACATCATTATATCATGACCATAGAATTTAATGTGACAGTTATATTCCAATTGAAATTATGAGATATAAACTTTTATAAATATAGAAGGGAAAATCCTTAATTGACTTATTCATTAATAACATGTCACACGTGACACATACAATGTATCTAACTTTTCCATGAACTGTCATCATCATGGTTTATGAAATACATGTAAGTGTGTGAGTTTAAAGATTCATTAATAATAATCTGAATGTATAAGGACCATTACACACAGTAACAGATAAGAATATTCAATGATAACAAAACATGTAGAATTCCTACTAGTGGGTATGTTCTCATAATCTCCCATCTTGGTGATTACCAAGTGTGAAATTCATAAGAAGAAGCATTATCTACTTACGAATACTCACACCTAACAGTCTACATACTATGTTCCCTATCATAGTACGTTATCCAATCATATAATTATATTTAATAATATAATCATAACATATCAAGGTTCTCATCATAGCGGGGAACTACTACAACCTTATCAATGCAACCGATACTATAGGATATTATTACGTTAATGTCATGTAGAATAGTGAAATAAATATAATAAGATATTTTATTAATATTAAAATCATAAAATATTAATTTAATCAAAGTAAAAATAGTTGATCCTATATAAGATCTCGTGTTTGGGTGGATCAAAAATTTCTGAAAGAATTTTAATTTTCATTACCAGACGGTTCAAATCATAAATCAAGACTCGGAATGGATTTCCAAGAGTTGGAATGTCTCAAAATAGTTTTTTAAGATGAGGAAGTATTCTTGGGAGGTATTTGGGGTTTTCAGTTGGGATTTGGTGGTTTAAATTATTTTTTGGGAGTTTTAGAGATTTCGGCCTAGGTTGCACAGTTTGGTGTGCTTGGTTTTGGACGAACAGTGTGACACCTTGATGATCAGGAGGTTTTTAGTTCATTTTGAATTAATAATGGTTTTGTTTAATGGTTTAATCATGGTTTGGGGTAAACTATATTAGTAAAATAGAGAAACCATGTGAGGTTTAAGAGGGTTTGAGGCATTGTGCATGGGTTGAAAATGGTTTCTGACAAACCGTGAATCTTGCTATTGGTGGGAGGCAGTGTTGACAATATGGTTGGCACACGGTTTGTAAAAATGTTTAGACTAACCATGTGGGGTTATGGATGTTGGGTTGTAGGGGTGCACATGGTTGGTGCATGTTTTGGTCAATAGTGTTCCAAATTGTGGGATTGGGTTGGCCTTGGACAGAGTCAACTGCATGATTGGTGGATGATTTGGCAAATCATGTGGCCAAACAGTGTTGCTGCCCAGATTTCTTTTAAAAGGGGGATTTTACCAAAATGACCCCTAGGGTTTTTTTATCCTCACCACCCCTTTCTCTCTCATTCTATTTGCATGAACTAGGGTCTCTCTGACCCCTTCCTCCTCCCCATTCCTTCGATTTTAGAGGTGTTTTCATGGAGATTTATTGGTGTTTGAGGTGAGTTCTCCTCCTCTGATGCTTTACCTTCTTCCTACTCTCATTTCTCTCTAATATTTGGGATCTATGGTCTATTTATTGTTGATGATTCTACCAGATCATAGTGGAATCATCCATTTCTCTTGGGTATTTTGTTCAACTTGCGTAGAGGAGATCCTGAGATGGATTTTTCACGTCATTACGTGGTTTTTTGTTAAGTTATATGATCACAGTGAATCTTATTAGGTTTTTCCTAATGTTTTAATTTAATTAGTTGTCAAAATGGTATCACCTATTAGTTATTTTTCCTAAAATGTGGTCGAGGTTATGTCACGTGTTTTTGGTGAGTGATTGGTTTCTGTTTCAGTGCAACATGATGACCTGATGAGTTTTTCAGCATTATTCCAAGATGGGTTTTGGTTAATTAATTAATTATAATTGTTATAATTAATTAGTTATTATTTTTTGGTGTAATACTATATCTTGGGTGATTTTGAGAAGCTAGGTTGGGTTTTGAGGGGTTTGGATGATGCTTGCATGGGCCTTGGCAAGGCCGCCGTACCTTGGAAATGTTTAGAAAGCTCCTTTGATGAGGTAAGTGGTCTAAGAGATTTACCCATAGTTTTAATAATTGTTTTATATGTGAATTATGGTATATAACTTAGATCCCATGTTTTATACGCTTTCTCCCTTGTTTTAAGTAATTGGTTTTGGCTTTAGATGGATACCTTGGACCATCCACGATTCTTGTTGGATTTGTGGTGATGTGAGACTGGACTTATGGAAACCCATGGGGTGTTCCAAACATTGGAAGTGGAATTTTTTATGTGTTAAGTTTTTATGAAAATGCTTATCAGGATTTTGAAATGGTTTTAAATGTGTTCATTGGGTTTTGACTCGGTTTTGGTTGTCAAAGTGGGGAGGCTATGTGTGAAATGATTCTTATTTTGAAATGAGGTGTTGACCTGAAGGTGATTTTAAATGAGTTTTAAATGGATTTCAGATGTTTATTTTAAATGGGTGTTCAATGACTCCTTAAATGGTTTAGATGTAACTTGAAGGTCTTGGACCTTGTTTGGATTTTCAAATAGGAAGTCCCATGTTTAAGGGGTTGTTTGGAAATGCTAATGTGAATGATTGATTTTTCTGTTTCATGAATTTTTAAAGGGGTTTTGTATTATTTGAGCCATGTGTTGATTTAAAGGTCCTTTGGGTCCATGATAAATGTTGTGATCTAGAAAGTTAATGTAAGTGGTTAAA
Source organism: Viscum album (assembly GCA_963277665.1). Taxonomy (NCBI): domain Eukaryota; kingdom Viridiplantae; phylum Streptophyta; class Magnoliopsida; order Santalales; family Viscaceae; genus Viscum; species Viscum album. Next base: position 2,112,886,592 of record OY728128.1, read on the forward strand.
AGGGTGTGTTTTATTGTTAAATGGTCTGAAGAACATTTGACGAATATGTATTTGGGTAAAGGGTGAACTGGTTTAAATGTGAATTTGGTTTTATATTGAAAGTAATGGACCATAAAAATGTTAAAAAATGGTATTAATGTATAATGGAATGATTTGGGGATAGTCATACATGATGTGCCAAATCTCGGTTGGATTCATGGACGAATGCACCATGTTTTCTGACCTATGACTAATGGTTTTGGGAAGTTGGATTGATGATCCACTTGCCGGTTTTGGGAAGGCCAAACAGATAATCTTGGAGCCTGGTGCACCATAGTTTTTCAGGGAAAGGGCTGGCACTCCTTAAACTAAGGAGATGGACATGGTGTTCCTTATCAAGGTTGGGATGGTCGTACATGGCGTTCCAAATCCCAGTTGGATTCATGGACTGATGCTCCATATTTTTTGACTTGTGACAAAGTGGTTGGGATGTTTGGACATGGAATTTTGGATCCCAATTAGATTCTTAGACTAAGGCTCCTTGATTTCCACCAGTGACCCCTATGATATATGGATCAAACGACCGGCTATGGTCATGGATATTTGATGGAAATGGATAAATTTTGGAATAAAGAATAAAAGTGATTAATTGAAAATTGTTTAATAAGGAAACCTATTTTATTTACCTACTTGAATAAAATTATTAATTTTCATACATGAACTGTTTCATTTACTTTTATCTTCATTAGACATCTTTGGTGATGGTCTACTGAGTTTTACTCACACCCTTCTCAGGTTGTCATTGCACTTGGGTACTCGAGCAGTTCTCACATGTTTATTACAGGCATAGATTTGGGCTAAGGCCTGTGTTTAGTATCGTTGGTCAAGAAGGATTGCTTGATTGGTATCATATGGTTGGATGGGCTTGGCTCGGTGACGTCGTGGATCCATTTTGTAGTTTCTTTTATTTTGGTATGTTATGTAACCATCTCGGTGGGTGGTTGTATGTTTGTATGACATAGTCATTCAGGCATTTTTTGCATTCAATTTTTTATAGAATGTTTCAATTTATTTATTCTTTCTACATTCTCTGATGTGTATGATATTTGGTTATTTACTTATGTATATTCACTTTGATATAGGGGTATAGTCTCCTCACAGTTTCACTTTATACCCCCACTTCCAGATAATAGCCTATGGAGTACGAGGTGGCATGCTTGAGGTCGTGTGGCGAACCATCTTAGGGTACTAGTTTAGTGGAACCAGGGTCGGGACTTTACAAAGTGGTATCAGAGTAGTGTCCATCCTATTATTTCACTATTTAGAGTTTGGTAGACTAGAGATATAATGTTTCAGAGCTTATAATAGATACTCGGCTAGTGCATCATGAACAAGTTCTAGTAGGAATTACATGTTATCAGGGGCTGGGATTGATGTTTTGGATTTGTGATGTTATGGTTGTATAGTATTTTCACATCGAGTGATGCACATTTTGTTTGGATTTGATAGTTTATGATGGATTCCAGGTTCTAGTCCCATCGATAAGAGGCATGTGACTTGGTTTTGACTCTTGGCCTGTAGAGGCAGGAGGTGTCTCATCCATCATGCTAGGAATGTAGGATCCACATGTTATAGGCCTCCCACTGTGTGATTTTATGGATTTCCTTTTGATGGTAGGTTATGCTGATTTATGGAGAGGCACTCGATGAGGACACTAGTGCGGTCCTCATGTACGGTTGGTGCAGAAACCCTGGTGGGTTAGTGTGGTATAAGTATTGGATTATTGGACTCCTTGTGGGTGGTTTTTTAAGGTTGTTAGTATGTATGGGTCCTCCAGGGAGAGGTATGATGTGAAAATTCTTGGAGAGGATGAACGACCTATTTGTGGGAAGTTGGTTGGTATATGACACCTTTATGGTGAGATCCCCTATAGGAGAGTGTTTTGTTTTGCTGATGTCATGTGATTATGATTCATGTTCATATCGATTCTCTATGAGTTGTGGCTTTCTGTGAGTTAGAATAGACCTTGGGTGGTTGTACCTAGTAACCTTTTCGTGTGACTGCATTCATGAGAGTTGTGTTGTGTATCTTTCGAGGGTGGCCCATGAGAGGTGTCAACTGAGTTACGAGTAATTTTGGGTGTGTGGGGGACTAAGTGATGATTTGGACTCATGAAAATAGTGCATGAAGGGTGTATCCTAGTATGAGGTTTTTCCATATAGGATGTATTTGGTTTTGATAAAGAGTACTTGGGTGCTAGTGATTTATCCTTATGGTTGGTTTCTCGAGGGGAGGGATTGTTTGGGTGCCTAGACCACAGGTAGTGTATGTGAAGATGAGTGTGTCTGGTGGTTATGATATAGATCAGGAGTACAAGGGGTGCTCGAGGAAATGTGGTTTTATGTGGATGGGTTCGCTTCGAGTGGCGACGGCACGTGCGAGTCTGTTTTGGTAAGAGGCACATGGGGTGTCATGAATCCTTGATATGGGAAATACTTTGAGTGCTGGTACAGATCTGTAATGTGTGGTTTCTGAGGGTAGAACTGGTTTGGTGCTTGTTTCAGTTCGATCTAGATGTGTCTTTAGGAATGTGGTAAGAGCATACATTATCTTAGTTAAACCTTGAACGACACTTAGGTTTTGAGTGGTTGAGTAAGTGGTTTTGGATCATGAGTTTCTTTTGGTTTTATAAAGCACCAAGGGTGCTCTTCCTTGGATAAGAGAGAAATTCATGGTAGGCATGGCCAGTGCATAGGGCTAGTGAGTCGAGTTTTGAAATACTTATCTTGTTGGATTCTGAATTAGGTTCTATAGTGGGGTCACACAAGAGTGTGTGTGGTAGTTAAGCATTAATGTGATCTTGTGGGAACAAGCGTGTGGTGACATGTTGTGTCATTTGGTTTGTGGATCAAACGTTATAAGATTGAATGCCCAAGGTGCTTGAGTAGAGTGGGAAACCATGAGTAGGCTGAGGAATGTTGAGGATGTGATGGGATACTTCTGGGCAGGGAGGTTTGAGACCTTTGGTTGGGTTTTTTATACCCCTAAAGTTAGAGGTGACTTTAGAAATGGATGATTGGTGGTGGTATTCATCGATGACTTCTTAGTTTACTCTTAGTTAGTGACGATCATGACCAATATATTGACATCGTCTTAGGTACATTGAGAGGGTAATGGCTATATTCCTAGCTACCATAATGTCTTTTGGTTGGATATGGGGCCTCTTGGAGGTTACACTCATGGAGCGGTGAATGTTTATTGATATGGTGGGAGGTGCACCATCGACTATTTACGAGTGAGGTCCTTGGGATGGATCAGATGTCGATGAACTCCTTGGGTGTTGTTCTCAGATGTTGGGTATGGAAAATAGTTGATTTTTTGTTTGGTCACTTAGGTGAGGGTGACATGGCTATGTCTGATTTGTGGGTTAGCAATGGTTGGAGTGTGGGATGAATCAGTTGAGGTTTTTTGGGTAAGTCGGTGATGAAGACACTCCAATGGTGGGGAGTAGTGTATTGATTGTAGAGATACGAACCTCATGCTGATGGGTCGAAGATGTGTGGAATTGATCATGGATCGGTCATGGTGGAATTATGATGTCAATGAAGGACTATTTTCATGCATACAAAAATTCCATAGGGATTGCTAATGGGAGATTAGTTATGGTGGATGATCAAGCCAAGTTTGGCCTCGGTCTTGGAGTGGTTTTGAAAAAAATATATGATATGCTTGTGTTAGAAGTGCATTGATGTGTGTGGTGGGACATTACTGTACTTTGGTAACGAGTCAGTCTAGGATGGTCCGAAAATATTCAGTGCACAATGTGGGTGTGGAAGGTTGAAAGCAACATTAGGTGTGTAGTTTCGGGAACGATGGGTGTGTTTCTGGTTTGAGTGGGGCTTTTGAGGAAAATTTGGTATGTTCTTAGTCCATGCACGAATGATGATTGTGCATCTACTTCAGTTGGTTTTCAATAAGGAGGATAAGTGATGATGATGATTGGAATTCTCATGGGTGTTGGAGTGCAGTAGGTTGGAAACTATATCAGGTATGTTATGGGAGTGAAAATTCAGGTTTGGTTGGGATTTCCTGATGGAAAGGGTATTACGTATCGAAACTTGATAGTTATAAGTTGTAGCTTATGGTGGGGATCACCATAGCTCAGTGAATACTCAGGTAATGTCCTAATCAATGTTGCAGTTGGATGGGATTGGGTAAGTGCCATTGGGATGTTTCAGATTGGTAATTGGTGTTAGATTAGAGTTTTTTCCAGTTGAGTACATTGAGTTGGAAATTGTTCCTTGGTAGTGTTTCAGGATATGAGAAACCGAATGAGGTGGTTGGGTAAAATGTGGTGACCAGTATAGGTTGGGTGTTTTAGGTGGATAACCACTAATACTTCTCAAGGATGATAAGTATTATGATGGGGAGGTTGTAAGATCTCATGTCTGGGTGGATCAAAAATTTCTAAAGGAATTTTAATTTTCATTACCAGACAGGTCAAATCTTAAATCAAGACTCAGAATGGATTTTCAAGAGTTGTAATTACTAAAAAAGGTGTTTTAATATGAGGAAGGATGATTAGGAGGTAACTTGGGTATTCTATTGAGCTATAGAGGCTTTAGATTAACTTTTAGGAGTTTTAGAGATTTTTTCCCAGGTTGCACAGTTTGGTGTGCATGGTTTAGGAGAAACTATGCGACACCTTGATGCTTATGAGGTTTTTAGTTCATTTTGAACTGATCATGCATGAGTTTCACAGTTCAAGAATGGTTTGGGGTAAACCATGTAAGGTTAAAGAGGACCTGAGGCATGGAACACATGCTACACTTGGTTTTAGACAAACTATGTGCCTTGATACAAGTGGGAGGTAGTGCTGACATCACAGTTGATGAATGGTTTTTCAAATCATGCGACCTAACTATACAGGGTTATAGATATATCACAATAGGGGTGTGCACAGTTGGAACATGGTTTGGCCAACCATACGACTGCCCAGATTTATTTAAAATGGGGATTTTACTAAAAGCCCCCCTCGGGTTCTTTAGCCTCTCCACCCATTTTCTCCCCCGTTCTAAGCACACAAAACAAGGGCTCTCCAATCCCTTCCTCCTCCACCTTCCTTTTATTTTGGTGGTGTTTTCATCATGTTTTCTTGAAATTTGAGGTGAGTTATCCTCCTCTAGTGGGTTTCCTTCCTCCTCCTCTTAGTTTTCTCTAATTTTGGGGATCTCCAGTTTAGGTATTGTCAATGATTCCACTATAGCATTATGGGATCGCCTGTTTCTCTTAGGGATTTTGGTCGAATTGCATAAAGGAGATCCTGAGATGGATTATACACGTAGTTGTGCAAAATTTCATTAAGGTATGTGACCATGGTGAATTTTATTAATGTTTTAATTTAATTATTTGTCTAATTGGTATCACCGCTTAGGGATTTGGCTCGGAATGTGGTCGGTGTTATGTTGTTGGTCTTCAGTAAGTGGTTGGATTTGGTTTCATTGTGGCATGATGACCCGATGATTTTTTTGGCATTATGCCAAATTATTTTTTGGTTAATTAATTAATTATAATTTTTATAATTAATTAATTGTTATTTTTTTTGTAAGATTATAGCATGGGTGATCGTGAAGGGCTCAGTTGGGTGTCGAGGGATTTGGACGATGCTTGGACGGGCCGTGGAAAAGTCGCCATGCCTTGGAAATGTTTGGAAAGCTTCATTGATGAAGTAGATAGTCTAAGATATTTACCTATAGTCTTAATAATTGTTATATATGTGAATTGAGGTATATACCTTAGATCCCATGTGTGATATGCTTGTTCCCTTGATTTAAGGAATTTGTTTTGGCTTTAGATGGATACCTTGGACCTTCCATAATTCCTGTTGGATCTGTGGTGATGTGAGACCAGACCTATTACCACCCATGGGGTGTTCCAAACTTTTAAAGTGTAATGTATTATGTATTATGTTTTAATGAAAATTCCTATGAGGCTTTTTAAATGGGTTTAAATGTGTCCATTGGGTTTTGACCTGATTTTGGATGTCAATTGGGGGAGGCTATGTGTGAAGTGAGTCTTGTTTTGAAACGAGGTGTTGATTAGACACTGAATGAGGCTAATTTTCATTGTTAATATATATAATATTCATATGCTTTATTATTCATAAACACCATTTTTAGTGCATTTTACACTTTGAACATCATTTCACATTATGATTGTAATTCCTTCTTAAAATGCACAATTATGCGGTACATTTTTTAAAATCATTTAAAGTACCCAATGATCTTGATTATATTTTCATATTTAATTTTCATGTTTATAATTATATTGGGAACAATTAATACTTGTGAAGTGTTGAAATATTCACATTGGAAGACCACCAAAATGGGATTTCATGCAAACAATTCTGGAGAAGGTAGATTGGACACCAACCCACTGATGAGAATGTGAGGCCCAACATACCGGCCCAATGAAGACCAAATTTCTTGGGATTATAGAATAAATTTATATAAACAAATAATTCTTCAGAATCTAGTGCTAATTCGGCCTTCATTGTGGTTATTTAGGCGGCCCAAGTTGAAGATAAAATTCTGGTCCAGATTCTGAGGCCCAGAAAACATCCTACCAATTTAACCATATCTCGGAATACACAACTCCAAATGGACCCAAACTTTACATACGGTTAGGATCCATCAGGGGATCCATTTTATTATTATATGTCCCACTATAATTCGTCCATCTAGAAGGTATTCAAAGCACATATGTTCAGTGGTTTCAAGCTGGCTGCCACCTCGGGTCAAGAGTGGAAAAGTCCAAGTTCCACAAGCTTTCCACCACCCTAGGCCTACCATAATCAAGTGGGATGCTTTGTAATATTGGAGTATCGAACCAAGGTTCCCAAAATTCCTATTTAAGGTAGTTTTTACGGAGGAGTTTTTCATCTTTGGTGCTTGGTTTCATTGTAGTGTTATGCTGCAGCTTTGTGTTTGTAATCGCATTTCTTTATCATGTAAGTTGTTTAATTCACCTTAGTTTTTTAATAAAATTTCTTCCTTTACTCTTATTATGTTCTTCTACATATCACAGTGGTACCTTTGGTTCAAGTTTTTAATTTATTCACACCATACTTTGTGATATTTATAACACAATGGTGGAGTGATCGATTTTTGTTGTTGTTTTTACTTCTTCAATTCCACCCTCGTAAGTCTACTTCCTGCTTCCGTTGAAGACATGTCATCAATGGAGGGCTAAATATTTTATGGGTTGAACTAAGGGAGTAGAAAAGTTCTGGATTATATGTTATTTCTCATTCCATTAATGGATAATCAATTCTTTTAAATGATATTTTTATTTGATGATTTTAAAATCTCTTCATCCTTATTGAATTTAAGGTCACACATTTCAAGTGCTAATACAATCCTTTACCTTGGAGTGCTCAAAACTTTGATACTTAAAGTGTATAGGTGATTAGTATTAGGGTGTGTAGGCATTAAACTAGTAAGTGGTGATTTTGTTTGATCTTCTTAAATGAACCCATCTCAAATATAAGAAATTGAAATCATTAAAAAAGGAATTCATCCAATCCACCCCGAGCGATAACCTAGGATCAAATCATTACCTTAATTTGAATTAACTTAAATCTGTTATTGATCCTTTAAAACCATCTTAAATCAACCCAAGTTGGCCACTTCATATCCAAAAACAATCCATAGAATATACGTGTTTGTAGGTACTTCTTAGGTCTCTGAGGATTCGACACCCCAAACTAGACTACAAGGACCGTCCTACCTTCTTCTTTTGGGTAAATTTGAGCATGGATCAAATTTTGGAACTTTTGTCAGAGACCCAATTTAGTCATCTCAACACCCATTCTATTCTCCCCCATTTCTTATATTCTCACCCAAGATCTTTTATCTTTTCCCTTTCTCATTTTTTTTCTTTTGGCGCATGTCCGCCTACACTCATCATCAATCAAACCGTCTAGTTAGGGTGGATAGCCCTGGGGTTGGGGAGTCAAGTACACCAAGGTAACTCTTTACATTAGATCCTAATATTCCTAATACTCTAGAGTAAAAAAATTGAGCCTATTTCAATGGAAGATCTTCAAAGAAACCAAATCATAAACCCGGGAAGGAACGAAAATGGAAACCCAAATGAGGTAGCCCCAAAATTGGAGAATGCAATCGATCAGACCATGAATGACTACCTCACACATGCCTGGACCAATGCCCCTCATGCATTAGACACAATTACCTATGATATTTCCACTACATATTTAAAACCCATGTCCTAAACCATCTTCCCACATTCCATGAAATGGAGTCTGAGATACCCTACCTTCACATTAAGGAGTTCAATGACATTGTGGAAACCATGTGTCCCCCACATCAACTAGAATTAGCTAAGATGAGGCTATTTCCTTTTTATTTATAAAATCGAGCTAAAAATTGGCTAAACAATTCGAGACCATCATCCATAAACTCTTGAGACCAATTATAAAGATAATTCTACAAAAAATACTTTCCCCACCAGAAAAAAATTGCACTTAAAAAGAGTATCAAAAACTTTTTTGAAAAAGAGGGAGAGTCATTCTAAAAAACATGGGAGAGGTTCAAAGACACTATAAACATGGTTCCACACCATGGTTTTTCTATTCCTGAACAAGTGATAATTTTTTATGAAGGGTTGGGTCCTAGTAATAAACAATTTATTGACATGATATGTAATGGAACCTTTAAAAAAATCCCCAAATGATGCTTATGAGTATCTGGAAAGCCTTGCTGAACAAAACCAAACATGGGTAACTTCTCTTTATTCTGAAAAGCCACAAATAACTATTGGAATTCATACCCTTAGAGAAGAGGAAATCCTTAGGTCTAAACTCGCAGCACTCTCTAGGAAGGTTAAAGAGATAGACCTTAGGAAAGTCCATGAAATCCAAATTGCAGAACCTGTTTGCACAATTTGTAACAAACATGACCATAATACAGACAACTTCCCAACCATTCCATCCATCAATGATGCTATTTTATGAGGACCCCAGTGGAATTAAATGCCTTGAACTTTCAAAATCCTCAATACCAAAAAAACTTTAACCCAAGGTATAATGACCACCTAGGCTTCCGCTGGAAAGATAACCAGCAACCTAGCCAACCACAAGGACAAAATCCTTACCCCCATCAGAACTACCAAACCCATAACCAGTTCCAAACCCAACCTATCCAATACCAATATCCACCGGTCCATTTTCAACAAACCATACCACCTATGAAATATCTCCCTAGGATAAACCAATCTTCTCAAGCACCAACCCAAACTGTTCCACAAATCCTACTAAAACAATTGTGTAAACAAATGGAAAGGATGAAATCAGAAGTATCTTCTCTAAAACAAGAAATTCAAACCATAAATACTGGAAAGGAACCCATGTCTAATTAGGCAGTACCATCCTAAACTTCAAGGGGAGAGTCAATTTGAACTCAAACAACTCATGAACAACTAAAGGATGTGACTGTTTTAAAAAGTGGGAAATCAATTGAGAAACCTGAACAAATAATTCAGAACCCATCTGAAGATTCAAACTTGGATGAAAATTTAAATGAACCAAATGATCAAACTGAAAAACATGATAACATTATCAAATAAACAACTCTTTAACAAACAACCCCACAACCTGCACCATTTCCTCAATGCATGAGGGGGAAAACCAAGCCTGAATTGAGTGAAACATTGAGGAAAATTTTCTCACAAGTCAAGTTGAACATTCATCTTCTTGATGCAATCCAAACCATACCTGCCTAATCAAATTACCTTAAGTACTTGTGCACTTTTAAAAGAAAATTTTCACATAAAAACCAAGTCCTTTTGGCTGAAAATGTGATTAACACCATTCAAGGGACCATTCCTCCTAAGTTGAAAGACTCGGGTTGCCCTTACATCAATGTTGAACTAGGAGAGAACAAAGTTATAAAGGACTTATGTAACCTAGGTGCTAGTGTCAATCACATCCCATATGTTGTGTACTGCCAGTTAGGCCTAGAAGATCTCTAACCCACATCTGTCACACTTTAACTTGCTGATCGTAGCATTAGGGTTCCAAAGTGGATTTTAAAGGACGTTCTGGTAAAGGTTGAAAGCTTCATCTACCCTACTGACTCTATTGTCCTTGGAAACCACCCAAACTTAGGAAATAAGGAACAAACCCCAATTATCCTTGGTCATCCCTTCCTTGCAACAATCAACTCTGTTATCCGAGTCCGAAATGGGAACATGACCATAACCTTTGGGAACATGATTCTAGACTTGAACATCTATAATTCAAGCTCACAAATAAAGGATGGAGAGGACATTAATGAATTAAACATGATAGTAAGCATTGATAATGAATCCATAGAACATCTAGGAATATTTTATGGATGTTTAAGTTAGGATGAGATTGATTTCCTTTGTTTACATGAAGGAAGTTTATGTCCATGGATTGAATCATTTTCAAATTTCTCTTATGATGAAGTCTTAGGTCCAAAAATCAGTGAAACCTTTCAGGAAACCACTTTCATGGAGACCACTCCAACATCATTCCCTAAATCTAATCAAGCCAATCTAGTAGCTAAAACTTCTACATGTGGGGAATCAATCCTATCTAAAACTATAGGAAATAAAATTGATCTTGATACAATGTCCCAATATTCTGTTGAAATTTTTAACCAACCTAATATTGAATTGAAGGAAATTACCACTTCACTCAAGTATGCCTTCCTAGGGGACAATCAAACACATACTATTGTCATTTCTTATTCTCTTGGATCCAATCATGAGAGGATGCTTCTAGATGTCCTTAAGAAACATAAGAAATTCATTGGTTGGACCCTGTCTGATATTCCTGGGATTATCCCACTTATCAAGACTCATGGGATTATTCTAGAATCTAATTCAAAGCCATGTCATCAACCTCAACGACGACTCAATCCTAATATCATGGAAGTAGTGAGAAAAGAACTTCTGAAATTGTTAAAATCTGGTATCATATATCCCATAGCTAAGAGTGAGTGGTTCAGCCCAATCCAAGTGGTTCCCAAGAAGGCAAGAATCACAGTGATAACCAATAATGATGGAGAGATTCTTCCAACTAGGGTGAGTAGTGGATGGAGGGTCTGCATTGACTATAAGAATCAAAACTCATTCACCAAGAAGGACCATTTCCACTTACCATTCATTGACCAAGTCCTTGAGAGAGTAGTAGGGAATTTCTTCTACTATTTCTTAGATGGGTACTTGGGGTATAATCAAATTGATTTCTCCTTAGAGGATTAAGGGAAGACTACATTCACATGTCCATTCGACACCTTTTCTTTCAAATGCATGCCCTTCGGGTTATGCAATGCCCATGGAACCTTCTAGCGGTGCATGATGGGAATATTCTCAGACATGGTAGGGGATTTTCTTGAGGTCTTCATGGATTACTTCTCTGTGTTTGGGGATACATTTGAGGGATGTCTGCAGAATGTAGAGAGAGTCTTATCAAGATGTGAAGAAAATAATATGGTCCTAAACTGTGAAAAATGCCATTTCATGGTTAAATAGGGACTATTTCTAGGACATCTAGTCTTAGGTAGGGGGATTGAAGTTGATAAAGCCAAGGTTGAAATTATTCTTCACCTTCCATCACCCAGAACTATCAAGGAAGTGATTTCTTTCTTAAGACATGCTGGTTTCTATAGAAGATTCATCAAGGATTTTAGTTCAATCTCTTGTCCCCTTTGTGCTCTCCTAGTAAAGGATGCTCCATTTGTTTGGACAGAAAGCTATGAGGGTTCATTATCAACCCTCAAATAATCTCTCACCTATCCTCCCATTATTAAATCTCCAAATTAGAACCTTCCTTTCTAACTTATGTGCAATTCTAGTGACTTTGCTGTAGGAGCTGTGTCAGGACAACATTGTGATAAAACTCATTATGTCATTGCTTATGCAAGAAAATCCTTAAATGATGCCCAAATAAACTACACCAACACTGAAAAGGAGATACTATATATTCTGTTAGTCTTAGAGAATTTTAGGCCCTACCTCTTAGGACCCCCCATCACTGTGTTCACTGACCATTCTGTACTAAAATACCTCTTCCAAAAACAAGATGCTAAGGCTAGACTGATTAGGTGGGTCCTTCTCTTAAAATAATTTGACCTCACAATCAAGGATAAAAAGGGTGTTGAAAATGTTGTAGCTGATCACCTCTCTAGGATGAAATTCAAAGACAACTCAAATCACATTTCTGTGTCTGATTCATTTCATGATGAACACCTATACTCTGTGAGTGACTTCCCTTGGTATGCTGACATAGCCAACTTCTTAGTTACAGGAGTAATTACAAAATTATTAGGGACTCAAGATCGACGTAAATTCTTTTCTGATGTTAGAAACTATGTGTTTGATGATCCATACCTCTATAAGTTCTTCCCTGACCAATTCATTAGGATGTGTGTCCAATAATCTGAACAACAGTCCATCCTCAAATTCTGTCATAGTGAGGCATGTGGAGGTCACTTTTCCTCTAAGAAAACAACTGCTAATATTCTTCAGTGTGGTCTCTTCTGGACCAACCTATCAAGGTACTTCTACACATTTTGTCAAAGCTGTACTAGGTGTCAACAAGTAGGGACCATCACAAAAAGGAATCAAATGCCACTCACTCCCATATTAGTGGTTGAAATCTTTTACTGTTGGGGAATTGATTTCATGGGTCCCTTCCCAAACTCTAGGGGATACCTTTACATCCTCTTAGCTATTTATTGTGTCTCAAAATGGGTTAAATCCATTCCCACCAAGTCTAATGACCATCATTTTGTGATCTGATTTCTAAAAGAGCACATATTTTCTCGATTTGGAATTCCTAGGGCTATAATCAGTGACTGGGGAACCCATTTCTGCAACCATCCATTCTCTTAACTCATGTCTAAGTATGGTATTTCTCACAAGGTTTCCATTGCGTACCATCCTCAAACAAATGGTCAAGCTGAGTTAGAAGATAGGGAGATTAAGAATATGTTGGTCGGAGTGGACACTCAAGAGGGGGGGTGAATTGAGTTCCAATTAAAAATTTCTGTTGAAAACTTTAAGATTAAATCCCCCAAATTGAAAAACAGCCCAGTCAATTAAGGCAGTAGAGATATAGGTGACTTATTGTTCAACAGGTTTCTCTAAGGTTGATTAATCCTCAGTAAGGTTAGTTTGATGACTATCTTTACTTTTGAAACAAGTTTACTAAACAAATCTCTTATACACACTAACCAAAATTGACTATCAGAGTATATGCAAAAACAGATTTCTTGTTTAAGAAAAAGAGCACAGCGGATAAAACAAAAGGCAAAGTAAAGAAAAGAGTAACAAGCAATTTCAAACAAGAGGTTCAGTCTTAAGCTAAGACTTAGTCCTCTTCCACTTGGTGATCACCTGCCACCAAGCAATTTTATAAAAAAGATTGATACACAGCCTGTATCGGGCTTTACAACAGTTTTCACAAACTGTCCAGGTTTGACAACCTCTGCCACAGTTATACATGGGAAAACAAATGACCAAGCCACACCAGGCTTCTTCCACATTTATACGTGGGTAACAAGTTTAAAAAGGTTTGGGATAAGGATTTTCAGTATCCCTCAGTTTAAGCACAGGAGACAGTGTGTGTAATACTAACACACTGCTCACAAATGTAAAACACTTAAACACAGTAGAGCAAGAGATAGAGAGAAGAAGGTTTAGAGTGCTCTATAGTGTTGGCAGATCAGTTCTGGACTCGTAGGAATGAGTGACTTGAAGCTTTGGTCCTTTTTCTGTAAGTTGACACTAAAACAGAGTGTCGTGATTTCCAGACTTCCAGATGTTCTTCAGAATGAATGCTCGAGAGTTCTTCTTTTTGTGTATATGTGTCTGTGTGTCCTTCCTCTATTCTTGTTTGTGTATGTCACTGTTCTTTTCGTTCCATTCATTGCCATTTTCTTGAATGCTTCTCTCTTCTTTTTATACTCCTCCATATATGCCCTTTTTGTTCACCCGAGGCCGACAAGATAAATAGTCTTGAGTTACACGTGCGATCTTCCTCGTACATTGTATTATTTCTTGATATGTCTGCAAATATCAATAAATAATGTTAGGTGTATTAATTTGTCTAGACATTACCGTTAGATTAGTATTAATAAAATTGGTAAAGAAAAAAGTATAAATATAATAATAATAGACTGGTCGAGAATGTATGTCACTGTGGACTTCAACTGTGGTCTTCCAACTATGGACTTCCTTCTGAATGCTGACTTCAACAACAGGCTTGCTGTCTGTAGGCTTGCAATGGTAGCTTTTAATCCATGTAACTGTAGCCTCTCTAACTGTAGACTTGTAATATCAAATTTGTAGAACTGTAACCTTTGTCAACTGTAGACCTCGATCATCAGTAGACTTAGTCGACAGAAGCTGTCTAACTGTAACCTTGACTGTAGACTTATGACTGTAGGCTTGTTCGACTGCGAACTTGTTCCAACTGTAGACTTGTTCGACTGTGAACTTGAGCAGAGAAAACTTTGAACAGAAGTCGTGTAACTGTGACCTTCGTCTGTGAGCTTTGACAATAGATAGCGGTAGACTCGTGACTGTAAGCTTGTATTAGTCTTCGACTATAACCTTGTAACTGTGAACTTATTGCAACAGTAACTTAAGGTGACAGTTAGCTGTAACTGTGACTTTGAAAAGAAAGCTCTGATTGTTAGCTAACAATACTAAACTTATGTAAATACTACTGTAAGCTGTTACAGTAAAGTTATGAGAGTAAGAATATGAACTGTTTAGAATAAAATACATTTAAGCATAGAATAATAAGATTAATGCAAGGTTTTAATACATCATAATCAATGTTTAAGCATGATTTGGGATTATCAAAACAGGTGATTCCAACAATCTCCCCCTTTTTGATAATCACAAATTATGTCAGTTATGGAATGAAATATAGATGTATCAGAGAGAAGTGTGCAAAACACAGTATTAGCAATATGAGCACAAAAAATTAGGTATAATCCTCAAGGATTTCTCCCTCTTTGTATAGGTTCATTTCTCCCCCGAGTTTTCCCTATTTCTCCCTATTTCTCCCGATTTCTCCCTATTTCTCCCCCTTTGTGATTAACAAAAAGAAAGTCAGAGAGAGAGAAAATAAACAGTGTATTAATAATGAGGACAGTACATGACCCAAAACGTGAATACATGATCCCTATAAAAAAAAACAGAAACAGACTCAATCCTCTTCATCTGTAGGTAAGGGAGCTTTTCCTTTGGAGGAAGAAGATGGAGCAGTAGGTGAAAGATCAACAGGCTTAGGAATTGTAGCAGGAATGTCTGGAGGGGCAGCAACAGATACTCCTGAAGGCCTGTAGTGAGTAGCTTGCCGAGGTATCAGTGGTCTAAGGCTTCTGAGGGAATCAGCAGGAGACATTACTGAAGAACCACTGGAGTTGGAGATAGGTAGGGCAGGAGGAACTATAACAGGTGTGCAGTCCACATGAAGAAAAGGTAGGAGCAGATTCCTGAAATCCATGATGATGTGGCCTCCTCTGTCCATGGCAGATAAGAAGTCATTTTTGTTTTCCAAGAATTTATCCAAAGCCGGGGTCAACTCTCGTAGCTTGCTAACTTGTTCTTTGAAAGCTTGAGTTACAGGAGGCAGCTTCATAGTTTCTAGCATGAGCTTGAAATGATGGTTCAACTGATGCTTGGTGAAAATCCGATCAAAGTAATAATCCACTTTACTTTTGATGGCCTCCTGAGAAGCAGTAGCAGCCTGCAGGTGCTCACGAACAAAGCCACTGACTTCTCTTGTAGTAGCAAGGATCTGTAGGTCTGATGTGTCATTTGCACGGGCCTGAGTAAGCTCTTCTCTGAGCAGGGTTCTAAACTTCTCAAGGTCTACAGGAGAGCTAGATTAAGGAAGGGACTTGGCTGAGAATGCCACTGTCTCCTTGAAAGACTGAGTCGGATTTCCAATCACTTTCTGAATGACAACATCCTGATTGCTAAAGTGTTATTTTACTGATTTCTTGAAAGCCTCAAATACTTCTACAAACTGCTTGACCACTTCTTTGATGTATCGAATCTCACTGGCCACTTGTGTCTGAGAACTGCTCAGGGCAGTTAAAGAAGCAACTGACTGTCTGAGGGCCACTACTGCTCCAGTCCAACTTTCAATTTGAGTGTGGCACACTTTCATTTCATCCATCACTTCTTTGATTGGACTTCCCACAACACATCCTAGAGATAATTCTAAGGATTGTTCTACATTTTTCAGCTCATCAAAAAGACTGGTTTTCAATTCAGCAACAGACTGTCTGATGGTCTCCTTCATTTCATTCTTTAAGGATTCAAGGTCTTCCTTGGTGGCCAATCTTTCAGTTTCTAACACTGGAGAGCTGTTAGTTAGGATAACTGGATTTCTTGGTGGTTGGTTTTCCTCATCTGAATCCTCATAATTGAGTCCTAACACCATGTATCCTGGATCTGAGGTCCATCCTTCTATATCATACAGTACATAGACTGAACCAAAACGCTCCCCCTCACTTGGAGCTCCTTCCTGAACATTTTCTACCATCTGCTCGACTCTGGGTAACTCTAAGTTCTCTTCTGTAGCTCTATCAGGTTCCATACTTGCTTCCTCTGTAGGTTCAGCAGTGAGGTTAGCCTCCCTCTCTGTTGAGTCATCAACCATTTTCATGACAACAGTAGTAGAGACCACTCCTGCTTCCTGGTCAGACACTGACTTGTCTGTATACCCTATCAGAGGGCTCATACTAAGTTCTTTTGTTTCTTCACCACTGATCTCCTCTTCATCTTCTGCAACAGTTTCTTTTGAAGCTCCAGCCTCTTCTGCTTCGACTGTATCATCCTCGTCAGAGGTGTCCTTGACAAAATATTGAGATTCTTATTCTTCTTCTTCTGTAGACTCAGTCTCACTGTCTCTTAGAACAGGTTCTCTACTAGGTAGTTCTTTTGGAGGGCTTGCTGCTCCAAACGTCACTGTCCTGACAGGACTGTGAGCAGTCTCAGGATCACTCCCTTCATCAATTGGGGTGTTCTCTCTTGCAGATTCACCAACTACTGCAGTCTGTTCATCATCTGAGTATACAGGTTCAGGCTCATCAGGCTTTAAGCCTGGATCTCTCCTATCTCTCGGTCTAGAGGGATGAGTAGAAGGACTAAATTTCTCATAGATTCTCTCCTCATCATTCACCCATGATTTCTTCCAGGGATTCCAACTGATCTTCATGAATTTTCAGATTACTTTCGAGATACATACACTGTTCTTTGCCACTATCAACTCTTCCTGACTTCCTG
This sequence comes from Viscum album, assembly GCA_963277665.1. NCBI lineage: Eukaryota > Viridiplantae > Streptophyta > Magnoliopsida > Santalales > Viscaceae > Viscum > Viscum album. The sequence goes on from OY728128.1 coordinate 2,112,903,929, forward strand.
CTGCACCTTTCACTTTCAACATTACCGAAATGAGTTTAGCATGAAACAAGGCACTTGATTTTGAGCTTGCCTTTATCATGTCCTCCATCTGAGCCATCAGCAACCTACAAAGGTTGACCTTCCTTCCATGTTTTAATAAGTACATCAATTAAATATCCTGGTGCTTCAGAGTTGCAAAATCTCCTCTTCTAGGACTCAGTACATGCTGAATAAACTTAAACAGAAGCCTGTCCTCTCCACACATTTCAGCAGCAATAATCTTTCTTACTGTGCCATTGCCTGTCAGTTCTTCCAGAGCCGTCTCATGATCAAAGATTCTACTATTTGGAGGAGTCGTTCCAGAATAGTAGTTGTAAATACCCTCATGAGGAACTCTTAAACATGCAGCCCATTCAACGGATGAAAAACTGACTTCATTGCCGTTTACTCTGGATACCAGTCTATGCAGATCATCCTCTTCCTCGAACTGTAGATATTCATAGAATTCCTTCACCAGCTTCGGGTAGTACGGTCCATTATTGTTTGCGAAGCATTCGGTCCATCCTTTCTCATTAAGCACTGCCAGTACTAATGATCTGCTCGATAAAATCCACTCTTCACTTAGCTCCTTCTCAGCAACTATTTCTCTCTTAGTCAGATGTGGATTAACAGGTCTTATCGAGGCGTTCCCGGTGCCACTGGATTCAACTAGAGTCCTCTTCGGCATTGGTGCATCTTCATTGACAGTCGGGGGTCGCTTTGTTCTGGCCATTGGAACTGAATGAGGTTTCGAGGTTCGGTTGAAGGTTTAGGGTTTAGGACTTGAGAGAGCAAGAGTCGAGATGAGTGGATTGAGATATGTTCGATGTTCTAAATTTTATCATTTAGGGATTTTAGAAATAAAAGTATAAAGAAAGGAGACGGTTTGAATTCCTGCAAAAATAAAATAAGGTTAAACAGCGAAACAGCCTACAGAGAGATGTAACAGTGAGGTACACCGGTGAGGTCTAACTGTGAGGTTTCAACTGTGAGGTTTCAACAGTGAGGTTTCAACTATGAGGTTTCAACTGTGAGGTTTCAACTGTGAGGTTTCAACTGTGAGGTTTCAACTGTGAGGTTTCAACTGTGAGGTTTCAACTGTGAGGTTTCAACTGTGAGGTTTCAACTGTGAGGTTTCAACTGTGAGGTTTCAACTGTGAGGTTTCAACTGTGAGGTTTCAATTGTGAGGTTTCAAATGTGCTATAATTAATCATACCTAACTCATGTTTGATGTAGCTTAATCTCTCAGAATTCAAAGGCTTTGTAAAAATATCAGCTAACTGATGTTCAGTGCCAATGAACTCAAGAGTGATATCACCTTTTTGATAATGATCCCTCAGAAAGTGATGTCTCACATCAATATGTTTTGTCCTAGCATGAGATACTGGATTTTTAGAAATGTTAATAGCACTTGTATTGTCACACCTTATAGAGACATGTTTGAATTGATATCCATAGTCTAGTAAAGTGTGTTTCATCCACAAGATTTGTGCACAACAGCTACCAGCAGCTATATACTCAGCTTCGGCAGTAGACAATGCAACAGAATTCTGCTTCTTACTACACCAAGATACTAGTGACTTGCCTAAAATGTGACATGTTCCAGAGGTTCTCTTTCTATCTAACTTGCAGCCAACAAAATCAGCATCAGAATAACTTAATAAATCAAATGATTGTCCTTTTGGATAAAATAATCCCAAATTGGGAGTATGTTTTAGATATTTGAAAATCCTTTTAACAGCAGTCAAATGAGACTCTTTTGGATTGGCTTGAAACCGAGCACACATGCATACACTGAACATGATTTCAGGTCTACTGGCAGTAAGGTACAGTAGACTACCTATCATACCTCTGTAATTGGTTTGATCCACTGGTTCACCAGTTTCATCACTGTCCAACTTGCAAGTGGTGCTCATAGGTGTGTCACTGCCTTTGGTGCCATCCAAAGAAAAACGTTTTAGAAGATCTTTAATATATTTACTTTGGTTCAAAATAATACCATTTTTATTTTGAAAGATCTGAAATCCAAGGAAAAATTTGAGTTCTCCCATTAAACTCATTTCAAACTCATTTTGCATTATTTTTGAAAAATCAACACATAAAGAATTTTTAGAAGATCCAAAAATAATATCATCCACATAAATTTGTACTATTAAGACATCTTTAGAAATCCATTTAATAAAAAGAGTAGGATCATCTATCCCTTTAGTAAATCCTTTCGAAATAAGAAAAGAGCTGAGCCTATCATACCAAGCTCTTTGAGCTTGCTTTAAACCATATAAAGCTTTAGATAGTTTAAAAACATGATTAGAAAAATGGGGATTTGTAAAACCAGGAGGTTGTTCCACAAATACATCCTCAATTATATATCCATTTAGAAAAGCACTTTTAACATCCATTTGATATAGTTTGAAATTCAGATGAGCAGCATAAGCAAGTAATATCCTAATGGCCTCTAGTCTAGCCACGGGTGCAAAGGTTTCCTCATAGTCTATTCCTTCTTCCTAACTATACCCTTGTGCAACTAGCCTAGCTTTGTTTCTGATTGTATTACCAAACTCATCAACTTTGTTTCTAAACACCCATTTAGTGCCTATAGTAAGAGTGTCTTTAGGTCTTTCCACTAATTCCCAAACTTTGTTTCTTTCAAACTGATTTAGTTCTTCTTGCATAGCCATTACCCAGAATTCATCACTGATAGCATCATTGAAATTTTTGGGTTCAAGCTGTGAAAGAAAAGCTTGATGTTCAACCTGATTTCTTAGAGAAGCTCTAGTTTGTGTTCCTCTGTCAAGATTACCAACAACAGCATCTAAAGGATGATTCTTTAGAATCCTAGTTGATTTGGTAAAGGTTGAACTAGAGATTTCAGGTTCATTTATAGGTTCGGGTTCCACAGAGGAAGATTCTGGAAAAAGTCCAGAACTGGATGTTTTTATTACAGGTTCTTTAGATTTGTCATTTAGGTCCAGAACAGATAAGTCTTCTTCAACATCTTCAAGAGAAGTTTTAGACTCATGTGGATCAGTCTCATCAAACTTGATGTGAACAGATTCTTCCACACATTTGGTTTTCTTATTGAACACTCTATAGGCTTTACTAGACATAGAGTAACCCAGGAAAATTCCTTCATCACTTTTTGGAGCAAATTTATCAAGATTATCTTTAGTATTCAGAATAAAGACTTTGCAACCAAAAAATCTAAAGTAATTAACCTTAGGCTTCCTATTATTCCACAACTCATAAGGGATTTTCTTAAGAACCGGTCTAATCAAGACTCTATTAATAACATAGCAGGCTGTATTTACAGCTTCAGCCCAAAAGTAAACAGGCAGGTCATATTCATTAAGCATAGTCCTTGCAATTTCTTGCAGGGTTCGGTTTCTTCTTTCCACTACACCATTCTGTTGAGGTGTCCTAGGAGCAGAAAAATTGTGAGCATAGCCATTGTGTGAGCAGTAAGATTCAAATTCTTGATTCTCAAACTCACGGCCATGATCACTCCTCAAGGTCTTAATCTTAAGTCCACTAAGATTTTCTACAGACTTAGAGTATTTAACAAAGGAAGAGTAGGCTTCACTTTTGTGAGCTATAAAGTATACCCAAGTATATCTAGAAAAGTCATCTACAAGAACATAAACATAGTGCTTCCCATTTAGACTTGAAATTCTTGATGGTCCAAACAAATCCATGTGAACCAGTTCAAGTGGTTGAGAAGTTGAAACTTCTTTCTTTGGTTTAAAAGAAACTTTGTGTTGTTTTCCCTTTTGACAGGGATTACACACTTTGTCATTTGGGAATTCAAGCTTAGGTAGGTCTCTAACTAGGTGTTTCTTAGAGAGTTTTCTAAGTGAGTGAATGTTGCAGTGTCTTAATCTCCTATGCCACAGCCAAGACTCTTTATGAAAAGCATTTAAGCAAGTAACATTATGTTTAGCTAAAGTGTTTAAGTCAACAGCATAAACATTTTCATTTCTTAAGGCAGAAAATATTAAAGCATTTTTGGAATTATAAACATCACAAGAATTGTTTTCAAACTTGACATTAAAACCATCATCACACAATTGAGAAATGCTAAGTAGGTTGTACTTAAGTCCATCTACAAATAAAACTTTGGAAATTAATACTGAGTCAGTGTTACCAATCTGGCCTAAGCCGATGATTTTTCCTTTTGAGTTATCACCAAATGTGACATATCCTCCATCAACCTTTATTAAGCTTTTGAAGCATGAATAGTCCCCAGACATGTGTCTTGAACATCCACTGTCTAAGTACCATACCTTCTTGTAATTTCTCTTCAAACAGATTTCCTCAGATGTGTTTGTCATGAAACATATATTAGCACGATTTCTTTCAGAATCACTGGATTCTGATTCACTTGTGCTGTCTTCTGAAGCACTCCAGGTGGCCTTCATAGCTTTCTTATAATTCTTGTCCTTGTACTCATATTTCTTCTTGAATTTTAACTTAGGACAGTCAGCTTTGATGTGTCCTTTCCTTTTACATTCATAGCAAACTATGTCTTCTTCTTTATCAGTTTTCTTCCAATCTTTCTTCCACTTACCTTGTCTATCATACTTACCCTTGTAGTTTGGTTTTCTGAAGAACTTCTTCTTCCTATAGAACTTCTTGAATCTCCTTGCTATCTGTGCCATCTCGGCATCACTGTCAGAATCTAAGTCTTCACTAGATGAGATTTCAGTTGGTATATGCACTTTCTCCTTGTCTTTGCTCTTTGATGCAGTAGACTTAAAAGCTACAGATTTTTGTTTTGGTTCCTCATCTTCCTCTTTATTTACCTTGAGCTCTTCTTCGTACATCATCAGCTTACCAATTAAGTCCTTGACAGGCAAAGTTCCAATATCACAGGATTCTCTAATTGAAACTGATGTGCCTCTCCATCTGTCAGGCAGACATCTCAATAATCTCATGATTTGCTCCTTTGCTGGAACAATCTTTCCGAGTGAGCTCATTGTGTTGACTATCTCATTAAACCTGAGATACATATCAGAAATAGGTTCATCAGCTTTCATCTTAAAGTTATCATATTTGATAGTATAAGTATTTAACCGCATTTCCTTGACATTAGTTGTTCCTTCATGAGAAACATCTAAGGTGTCCCAGATTTCAAAAGCAGTTTTACATGCAGAAATTCTATTGAATTCCTCATCTCCTAGAGAACAGTAGAGAGCATTCACAGCCTTACAATTATTATTGTAAGATACCTTAGTAGGTTCATCCCAAGTTATTCTTTCAGTTTCTGGAATCTTGTATTGAGACTCTATAGCAGTCCAAATATCAAAACCCATACTTTCCAAATGAATTTTCATTTTGAGCTTCCATTGGGCATAATTCACACCATTAAAGAAGGGTGGCCTGTTAGTAGCAGCACCTTCTAGTCTATTATCCATAAGGAAATTTTAGAAAGTGTTTTAAGGAGATAAAATTTAGAACTAACAGAAATTTAAGATCTTTTAGATAAAACTACAATCACAGTTTAAAAACAGAGAGTTAAAATAAAACTTTGAGCAAGTATAACAGAGATAAACACAACCTCTGATACCAAATGTTGGTCGGAGTGGACACTCAAGAGGGGGGGTGAATTGAGTTCCAATTAAAAATTTCTGTTGAAAACTTTAAGATTAAATCCCCCAAATTGAAAAATAGCCCAGTCAATTAAGGCAGTAGAGATATAGGTGACTTATTGTTCAACAGGTTTCTCTAAGGTTGATTAATCCTCAGTAAGGTTAGTTTGATGACTATCTTTACTTTTGAAACAAGTTTACTAAACAAATCTCTTATACACACTAACCAAAATTGACTATCAGAGTATATGCAAAAACAGATTTCTTATTTAAGAAAAAGAGCACAGTGGATAAAACAAAAGGCAAAGTAAAGAAAAGAGTAACAAGCAATTTCAAACAAGAGGTTCAGTCTTAAGCTAAGACTTAGTCCTCTTCCACTTGGTGATCACCTTCCACCAAGCAATTTTATAAAAAAGATTGATACACAGCCTGTATCGGGCTTTACAACAGTTTTCACAAACTGTCCAGGTTTGACAACCTCTGCCACAGTTATACGTGGGAAAACAAATGACCAAGCCACACCAGGCTTCTTCCACAGTTATACGTGGGTAACAAGTTTAAAAAGGTTTGGGATAGGGATTTTCAGTATCCCTCAGTTTAAGCACAGGAGACAGTGTGTGTAATACTAACACACTGCTCACAAATGTAAAACACTTAAACACAGTAGAGCAAGAGATAGAGAGAAGAAGGTTTAGAGTGCTCTATAGTGTTGGCAGATCAGTTCTGGACTCGTAGGAATGAGTGACTTGAAGCTTTGGTCCTTTTTCTGTAAGTTGACACTAAAACAGAGTGTCATGATTTCCAGACTTCCAGATGTTCTTCAGAATGAATGCTCGAGAGTTCTTCTTTTTGTGTATATGTGTCTGTGTGTCCTTCCTCTATTCTTGTTCGTGTATGTCACTGTTCTTTTCATTCCATTCATTGCCATTTTCTTGAATGCTTCTCTCTTCTTTTTATACTCCTCCATATATGCCCTTTTTGTTCACCCGAGGCCGACAAGATAAATAGTCTTGAGTTACACGTGCGATCTTCCTCGTACATTGTATTATTTCTTGATATGTCTGCAAATATCAATAAATAATGTTAGGTGTATTAATTTGTCTAGACATGACCGTTAGATTAGTATTAATCAAATTGGTAAAGAAAAAAGTAGAAATATAATAATAATAGACTGGTCGAGAATGTATGTCACTGTGGACTTCAACTGTGGTCTTCCAACTGTGGACTTCCTTCTGAATGTTGACTTCAACAACAGGCTTGCTGTCTGTAGGCTTGCAATGGTAGATTTTACTCCATGTAACTGTAGCCTCTCTAACTGTAGACTTGTAATATCAAATTTGTAGAACTGTAACCTTTGTCAACTGTAGACCTCGATCATCAGTAGACTTAGTCGACAGAAGCTGTCTAACTATAACCTTGACTGTAGACTTATGACTGTAGGCTTGTTCAACTGCGAACTTGTTCCAACTGTAGACTTGTTCGACTGTGAACTTGAGCAGAGAAAACTTTGAACAGAAGTCTTGTAACTGTGACCTTCGTCTGTGAGCTTTGACAATAGATAGCGGTAGACTCGTGACTGTAAGCTTGTATTAGTCTTCGACTGTAACCTTGTAACTGTGAACTTATTGCAACAGTAACTTAAGGTGACAGTTAGCTGTAACTGTGACTTTGAAAAGAAAGCTCTGACTGTTAGCTAACAATACTAAACTTATGTAAATACTACTGTAAGCTGTTACAGTAAAGTTATGAGAGTAAGAATATGAACTGTTTAGAATAAAATACGTTTAAGCATAGAATAATAAGATTAATGCAAGGTTTTAATACATCATAATCAATGTTTAAGCATGATTTGGGATTATCAAAACAGGTGATTCCAACAGAATATTCTTGAAAAAACTGTCAATCCTTCTAGGAACGATTGGTCTGAGAAACTCTTGGATGCTCTTTGGGAATATCGTACAGTATACAAAACCATCCTAGGAATGTCACCATATAGGTTGGTTTATGGAAAATCATGCCATTTACCTGTTGAAATTGAGCATAAGGCTTTTTGGGCAATTAAGAAAATAAATTATGACCTCCCATTGTCCGGAACAAAAAAGAAATTAGATCTCAATGAACTTGAGGAACTAAGGATAGAGGCTTACGAAAATTCAAGGATCAATAAAGCTAGAGTTCAAGCCTACTAATCTAGGAATATCAAAGTCAAACATTTTGAACTAGGAAAATTTGTGATCTTGTATAGTTCAAAACTTAAATTACACCCAGGAAAGTTAAGGTCTAGATGGTCAGGTCCTTTCATAGTGCATCATGTGTACCCCCATGAGGAAGAAGAGATTAAATATCCCACTAGTGGTCACATTTTCAGTTTCAATGGTCATAGGTTAAATCCATTCATTGAATCATTCAATAAAAAAGAAATAGAGGTTGAGTTAACTGAGCCAACCTATGAACCAGAAAAAAATTGATAGATTTAGGATCCATGTCGGGCTAACAAAATTAAACAAAAGCACTGCACGGGAGGCAACCTGTAGTTTTCATGTCATCTTTATTTTTCAAATAGGGTTAATTAATCATTTTGATATTTAAAAATAATAAAAATATAAACTTTTGACATGTTCTTCTATTATGAGTATGGATGAGTATGAAAGGGGAGCACCACATTCATATGTGTCACGTGGTGTGATCCTTGAGTAATACCTTACCCATTAATTTAAAAAGAAGATAATGTATCATCAGTTCATTTTATTTTTATGTGTTTGTAAGTTAAAATAAAAACAAAAAAAAATATAAATAAATAAAAAGGACACGTCATAGGTCATGGGTCAAACCCCATCACAACCGTTGAAGCCATGGGGAATTGAACCCAGGACTAAAGGGAGATAGGGGTGCATGCTTACCATTGAACTACAACTTTTTTTTTCTTCCATATTCTATAATTTTTATTTATATACTTATAGTTTACTTTCATTATTATATATATATATATATATACTTTTTTTTGTTTATTTGTTTTTTTTCATTAGGGAATTCTCAGAGTGACATTGAGATCAAGGGATTAAAAGAGAGCAACAAGAATTTCAACTTCAACCACCAGGTGACTTCATTCCATGATCCTCATTTTCAATTTTCTTTTTGAACTCTCTTTCTCTACCACTACCCCCTTCTAAATTTTCTTTTCTTTTAACACTGGGGACAATGTTATTTTAAGTTGGGGGGAGATAAAATAAAAAATGCTTTTGTGTCAAAAAAATGAATGATTTGAAAAAAAATGTGCGTAAATGGAAGGAAAAATCCCTTTAACTTTGAACATGGTAATACAAATTACACACTTTGAAACTGAATATCAAATAATTTAGCATGCCCCAATTCTGATTTTAATCCTTGTATAATTTCATGAGCATTGATCTTGGAAAGTGTGGCTGTACAATGTGATATTTTATCGTTTATATTTTCATCCAAATAAAAAAAGAGATCACAATGCATGTCCTTTGGATAGTGGGGTATTAGTTTGAGTTCATGGGGTCCCCAAAATAAATAGAATAAGTTTGATAATCATTTTAGTTTTAATATGAGTATTCAATAAAAAATTAAAAAAACAACAATAAATTTGCATGTTGAGCAATGAAATGACCTAATGTGTGGCTTTCGGCAGTTGGGGATCGTGACTCCATAATTTTCTGTCCCAGAGTTAGTAATTTTATCACTATTTTTGGTAATTTTATTTTGTTTTTGATTGAGTTAACTCGATATGATTCCCAATTATGTGGGATTCACTTGGTGCCCTAAGGTCTTTGAACTTGGGAGTCATTGACAAAGTCTCTCTACGAGGTTGACTCTTTTGAAGCAATTTCAATTACCATGGAAAAATTGAAAAACAAAAAACAAAAAAAAATACAATAATTTTTTTTGAATACTCATCTTAATATTGGAATGTAATTCCACCTAGCGCTTCCATCATTTCCCTCTTGAATAAAGATGAACCCCCGTGTCTAATGTGATGCACAACACATCATCACTCTTAATTGACATTGGATGAAATATGGTGATGAATTTGGAAAAAGTAATGGGCTTGGGATTGGGATCTTCTTATGAAACTATCATGTATTAAAATATTTTGATGGGTTTCATGATTGTTTGGTATAAGGGTTTTGGGTGATCATTGTGTATTAAAATGTTTTTGGAAAAGGGAATTCGAATTTCATATTATTGAATATATTTTGCTCAGAACTAGAAAAACTCGAGTTGGGGGGTTTGATTAGCCACTAAATAAGGCTAATATTCATTTTTAATATATATAATATTCATATGTTTTATTATTCATAAACACCATTTTTAGTGCATTTTACACTTTGAACATCATTTCATATTATGATTCTAATTCCTTCTTAAAATGCACTATTATGTGGTACATTTTTTAACATCATTTAAAGTACCCAATGATCTTTATTTTATTTTCATATTTACTTTTCAGGTTTATAATTATATTGGGAAAAATTCATACATGTGAAGTTTTGGAAGATTCACATTGGAAGACCACTAAAATGGGATTTCATGCAAAGAATTCTGGAGAAGGCAGATTGGACAGCAGCCCACTGATGAGAATGTGAGGCCCAACATACAGGCCCAATAAAGACCAAATTTCTTGGGATTCTAGAATCCATATAGAGTAACAAATCATTATTCAAGATCTAGTGCTAATTCGGCCTCCATTGTGGTTATTCAGGCGGCCCAAGTTGAAGATAAACTTCTGGGCCAGATTTTGTGGCCCAAAAAACATCCTACCAATATAATCATATCTCAGAATCCATAACTCCAAATGGGCCCAGATTTTTCAGGCGGTTAGCAGACATCCGAGGACCCAATTTCTTTTTCTATTTCCCACTATAATTCGTCTATCTAGAAGGTATTCCAAGCACATCTATTCGGTGATTGCAAGCTGGATGCCTCCTCGGGTCAAGAGTGGAAAAGTCCAAGTTCCACAAGTTTTCCACCACCCTAGGCCTACCATAATCAAGTGGGATACTTTGTACTGTTGGATTCTCTACCCAAGGCTCCCAAAATTCTTATTTAAGGTAGTGATGATGGATTAGTTTTTCATCTTTGGTGCTTGGTTTCATTGTAGTGTTATGATGCCGCTTTGTGTTTGTAATGGAATTTCTTTCTCATGTAAGTTGTTTAATTCACCTTAGTTTCTTAATAAAAGTTCTTCCTTTACTCTTATTCTTTTCTTCTACATATCATTTTGATACCATTGGTTCAAGGTGTGGATTTATTCACACCATAATTTGTGATATTTATCACACAACGGTGGAGTGATCAATTTTTGTTATTGTTTTTACTTCTTCAATTCCACCCTCGTAAGTCTACCTCCCACTTCCGTTGAAGACATGTCATCAATGGAGGGATAACTATTTTATGGGTTGATCCAAGGGAGTATCAAGGGACTGGATTGGATGTTATTTCTCACTCTATTAATGGCTAATCACTTCTTTTAAATGATATTTTTATTTGATGATTTTAAAACCTCTTCATCCTTATTGAATTTAAGGTCACACATTTCAAGTGCTAATATGAACCTTTACCTTGGAGTGCTCAAAACTTTTATCCTTCAAGTGTATAGGTGATTATTATTAGGGTGTGTAGTCATTAAACAAGTAAGTGATGATTTTGTTTGATCTTCTTAAATGAACCCATCTCAAATATAATAAATTGAAATCATTAAAAAAGGAATTCATCCAATCCACCCCGAGCGATAACCTAGGATCAACTCATTACCTTAATTTGAATTAACTTAAATCTATTAGTTATACTTTAAAACCATCTTAAATCAACCCAAGTTTTCCACTTCATAGTAAAAAAAAATCCATTGAATGTACGTGTCTGTAGGTACTTCTTAGGTCTCTGAGGATTCGACAACCCAAGCTACACTACGGCAAAAAAGGCATTTCGCGGTGGTTTTTTTTCGTTTCGCGGCGGTTTAAACCGCCGCTAAATCGATTGGCGGCGATTTTCAAAAACTGCCGCTAAATAGTGTGTCGGGAAACTATTCGCGGCGGTTTTCAAAACCGTCGCAGAATGTTTCGCGGCGGTTTTTTAGCGGCAGTTTTTTTATTTTTTTATTTTTTTTTTATTTTTTTTGTTTTTTTTTTATTTTTTTACTTTTGTTATTTTTTTTTATTATTTTTGTTATTTTTTTGTTATTTTTGTTATTTTTTTATTTTATTATTTTTAATTTTATATATTTATTTATATATTTATATATATATATATATATATATATTTATATATATATATATATATTTATTTATATATTTATTTTTCGTATTTATTTATTTTATTTATTTTATTTCGTATTTATTTTATTTATTTTATTTCGTATTTATTATTTATTTTTTTATTTTGTATTTATTTTTTATTTATTTTATTTCGTATTTATTTTATTTATTTATTTTATTTCGTATTTATTTATTTTATTTCGTATTTATTTATTTTATTTATTTTATTTCGTATTTATTATTTATTTTTTTATTTCGTATTTATTTTTTTATTTCGTATTTATTTTTTATTTATTTTATTTCGTATTATTTTTATTTACTTTATTTATCCATGCATGCACATCCCATGCACATGCACATGCATGCCCATGCATGCCCATGCAATATAAAGAAATTCTGCGTTTGGTGAGATTTGAACCCCTAACCTCTTGCATATTTTCCAAAGACTTTACCACTCCAGCAAGCTCGTCATGTGGTTAATAAACAGAATTTAATATAATTATATATATTAATTGAAAAAACAAATAATACATAAATAATAGATATAAACTCGATAATAATAAATAATAAATAATAAATAATAAATAATAAATAATAAATAATAAATAATAAATAAGGAATAATAAATAATCAATAATAAATAATAAAAAATAAAAAATAAAAAATAAAAAATAAATTATAAATTATAAATTATAAATTATAAATAATAAATAATAAATAATAAATAAATATAAATAATAAATAATAAATAAATATAAATAATAAATAATAAATAATAAATAATAAATAAATATAAATAAATATTAAATATAAATAATAAATAATAAATAATAAATAATAAATAAATATAAATAATAAATAATAAATAATAAATAATAAATAATAAATAAAGATAAATAATAAATAATAAATAATAAATAAATATAAATAATAAATAAATATAAATAATAAATAATAAATAATAAATAAATATATATAATAAATAATAAATAAAAAAAATATATAAATAAGAAATAATAAATAATAAATAAAGATAAATAATAAATAATAAATAATAAATAAAGATAAATAATAAATAATCAATAATCAATAATCAATAATAAATAAAGATAAATAATAAATGAATATAAATAATAAATAATAAATAAATATAAATATAAATAATAAATAATAAATAATAAATAAATATAAATAATAAATAAATATAAATAATAAGTAATAAATAATAAATAAATAATAAATAATAAATAATAAATAAATATAAATAATAAATAATAAATAAAGATAAATAATAAATAATAAATAATAAATAATAAATAAAGATAAATAATAAATAATAAATAATAAATAATAAATAATAAATAATAAATAATAAATAATAAATAATCAATAATCAATAATCAATAATCAATAATCAATAATCAATAATGAATAATAAATAATAAATAATAAATATTAAATATTAAATAATAAATAATAAATATTAAATATTAAATAATAAATAATAAATAATAAATAATAAATAATATATAATAAAAAATAAAAAATAAAAAATAAATAATAAATAATAAATAATAAATAAATATAAATAATAAATAATAAATATAAATAATAAATAATAAATAATAAATAAATATAAATAATAAATAATAAATAATAAATAATAAATAAATAAATAATAAATAATAAATAATAAATAATAAATAATAAATAATAAATAATAAATAATCAATAATCAATAATCAATAATCAATAATAAATAATAAATAATAAATATTAAATATTAAATATTAAATAATAAATAATAAATAAATATAAATATAAATAATAAATAATAAATAATAAATAATAAATAATAAATAATAAATAATAAATAATAAATAATAAATAATAAATAAATATAAATATAAATAATCAATAATAAATAATAAATAATAAATAAAGTTAAATAATAAATAATAAATAATAAATAATAAATAATAAATAATAAATAATAAATAATAAATAATAAATAATAAATAAAGATAAATAATCAATAATAAATAATAAATAATAAATAAAGATAAATAATAAATAATAAATAAATAATAAATAAATAATAAATAATAAATAATAAATAATAAATAAATATAAATAATAAATAATAAATAATAAATAATAAATAAAGATAAATAATAAATAATAAATAATAAATAATCAATAATCAATAATCAATAATCAATAATGAATAATAAATAATAAATAATAAATAATAAATAATAAATAATAAATAATAAATAATAAATAATATATAATATATAATATATAATATATAATATATAATAAATAATAAATAAATATAAATAATAAATAATAAATAAATAATAAATAATAAATAAATATAAATAATAAATAATAAATAATAATTAAATATAAATAATAAATATTAAATATTAAATATTAAATAAATAAATAACAGATAATAAATAATAAATAATAAATAATAAATAAATATAACTAATCAATAATAAATAATAAATAATAAATAAAGATAAATAATAAATAATAAATAATAAATAATAAATAATAAATAATAAATAATAAATAATAAATAATAAATAATAAATAATCAATAATGAATAATAAATAAAAAATAAAAAATAAAAAATAATAAATAAAAAATAATAAATAATAAATAATAAATAAATATAAATATAAATAATAAATAATAAATAATAAATAAATATAAATAACAAATACTAAAGAAATATAAATAATAAATAATAAATAAATATAAATAATAAATAAATATAAATGATAAATAAATATAAATAATAAATAATAAATAATAAATAATACATAATAAATAAATATAAATAATAAATAATAAATAATAAATAATAAATAATAACTAATAACTAATAAATAAATATAAATAATAAATAATTAATAATTAATAATTAATAAACATAAATAATTAATAAATATAAAGAATAAAGAATAAATAATAAATAATAAATAATAAATAATAAATAACCAGTTACAAATAATAGATAATAAATAAATTAAAGTATATTATAAATAATAAATAATAAATAATAAAGGAAACACATGAAAAAGTATGAAAAGACGTGATAAGGGATGAAAAATCATGAAAACGCATGAAAAAGGATGGAGAAGCATATGAAGAATGAGGCATTAGAAAGAATGAGAACGCATGAAAACTCGTGACAACTCTGGAAAACTCCTTAATAATTCAATATAATCATCATAATAACCCACAAAAAACCATTGATAAAGATAAAAAGTCATGGAAACCCAAATAAACAGTAATTAATGAAGCTACCATTAAAACCCGTCAAAACGGTCATAAAGAGACAAAAACATTGGACTCACATTAACGGAGATAACTTATGATCTGAGAGTCCGTTTTAGATCCGCGACCTGTCAAATCAAAGATCCTGAAATGATCTTCAACCTGAAAGGTGAAAGAGTCTGAATGGACAGGCGGATCGGAAGTTACAACCATTTAAAAAAAGCTGACGGGGAACGAGTGCTAGAAACGAGGCATTGAAAAACATAACAAACCCGATACCCACTAAAAAGGCCATAACATATGATCTAGGAGTGCATGTGGGTGCCGCGACCAGTCAAACTGAAGCTCATGGAATGAGCTATGATCTGGCAGGTGGAGGAGGCCGAACTGACACGTGGATCGAAAGTTAGGTCCGTTTGAAGAAAATTTCGACGGGACACCGGTGACGGAAACGGGGTTTTGGAGGCCTCCAGTACCAGTCTCCCCTACTGCATAATTCAGAACCCTAAATTCCTTGTGCAATTACCTGCAATTTCAATACTCTATACATAATTCAAAATAACACCAATGAAGACAAATATAATCTAAATAGTATTCCATCAGAATAACGCAATTGCAGTACACTATACAGAATTCAGAATAACACCAATACACCCAAAAAAATACTTTATAATAACACCAATACACCCAACAAAATAGACCAATGGAAACCAAAACACCCCAAAAACAGACATCTCCATAAACAAAACACTTTCAAATTTGATCCAAGGGGTTGGAGAAGTCTGGGGGGGGTGGGGGTTATCCAGGGGGGTTGTCCAGGGGGTGGGGGAAGTCTAGGGGTGGGGACTATCCAAGGGGTGGGGGTGTCCGAGGGGTGGGGGCTGCCCAAGGGGGTGGGGGTGTCAGGGGTGGGGTGTCCAGGGGTGGGGTTGTGTCCAGGGGGGCTGTCCAAGGGGGAAGGGTTTGTCCAGGGGGGAGGGGGCTATCCAAGGGGTGGGGGTCTGTCTGGGGGGGTGTCTAGGGGGTCCAGGGGGTGGGGGATGTCTAGAGGGGTGGGGTTGTCCAAGGGGGTGGGGGTGTTTGGGGGTGGGGTTATCCAAGGGGGTGGGGTGTCTAGGGGGTGTGGTGGTTGTCCATGGTGGTGGTGGGTGTTCAGGGGGGTGGGGGTTGTCCAAGGGGGTGGGGTGTCCAGGGGGTGTGGGGGCTGTCCAAGGGGGTGGGGGTGTCCAGGGTTGGTGTGGTGGTTGTCCATGGGGGTGGGGATGTCCAAATGGGGTGGGGGTGTCCAAGGGGGTGGGGTGTCGAGGGGGGTGGGGGACCTATCCAAGGGGGTGGGGGTGTCCAGGGGTGGGGTGTCTAGGGGTGGGGGGTTGTCCAGGGGGTGGGGGTGTCCAAAGGGGGTGGGGGTGTCTAGGGGGTGGGGGCCTATCCAAGGGGGTGGGGGTGTTTAGAGGGGTGGGGGTGTCTAGGGGTGGGGGGTTGTCCATGGGGGGGGGGGTGTCCAAGGGGGTGGGGGTGTCCATGGGGGTTGGGGATGTCCAGGGGGTTGGGGGCTATCCAAGGGGGGTAGGGGTGGGTGGTGTCTAAGGGGGTGGGGTGTCCAAGGGGGTAGGGGTTTCCAGGAGGTGTGGGGGATATATAAGGGGGTGGGGTGTCTAGGGGGTGGAGGTTGTCCTTGACGAGTGTCCAGGGGGTGGGGGTGTCTAGGGAGTGGAGGCTATCCAAGTGGCGGGGCTGTCCAAGGGGGTGAGGTGTGTCAAGGGGGTGGGGGTGTCCAGGGGTGGGGTGTCTAGGGGGTGGGGGATATCTAAGGGGTGGGCGGTGTCCAAGGGTTTGGGGGTTTCTAGGGGGTGTCCAAGGGGATGGGAGTGTCCTGGGGGTGGGGGTGTTTAGGGGTTTGGTGGGTGTCTAGGGGATGGGGGCTGTCCAAGGAGGTAGTGGGTGTCTGGGGGGTTGGGGTGGGGATGTCTAGGGGTGTGGTGGGTGTCCATGGGATGGGGGTTATCCAGGGGGTTGGGGACTATCCAAGGGGGTAGTGGATGTCCAGGGGGTTGGGGGTGGTGTCCAAGGGGGTAGGGATGTCCAAGTGGGTGTGGGGGCAGTCTAAGGGGGTGGGGGGGTTCTGGGGGTGGGGGATATCTAGGGGGTGGGTGGGTGTCCAGGGGTTGGGGGGTTGTCCAGGGGGTTGAGGGTTGTCCAAGAGGATAGGGTGTGTCCAGGGGAGGGGTTAATTAGACACACATATATTCAGTTACATCAAATCATCAAGTCAAGTTTTATTATTTATATATAAAGAAATAAAGATAATGTGACCTACCTAATCACACATATATCCAAGCACAACAAACCATCTAACATCAAATGTCAGTCATATCAGTCAAAAATGTAACGGATTAATCTACCCTTATCACCATTACTATCATCAATGTCATAATCAGCCTCATCATCATCCTCACCTCCATCCCCATCATCATCCCCGCCCTCCTCAACGCCCTCCTCCTCGCCCTCGTACTCTGCCTCAGCCTCCTCCTCACCCTCCTCCTCGACCTCCTCCTCCACCTCGAACTCCTCACCTACCTCCTCCACCCCGGCCTCCTCCATTCCATCATCTCATCCACCACTAGAACTACCACCTGGTGCACCATATATATAATTCATCTACGACATATATTCATCGCAATTTGTGATAGCCTCTGGTGGAAGTGTTAGACGTAAAACATCCATTAGTTTCATAAATGCAGTGTTTTCCCTAACAGACTGTTCTGCCATCTCTGTGGCCCTTTTTTCATCATGTTCTACCTGTTGCTTAACCTCCTGGAACTCAGTGTCACTACAACTCATACCTAAGGTGGGACAATACCACATCGAGATTATACTATTCCCAGGTCAGTAGCATACTCTGGCAGGGTGCTCATCTTCCAACACCCAATGAAAGTGATCATTTAGCCTAAAATTATAATGTTCCTGGGAATTAAGGGCCTCTAAATCATCCTATTACAAATATAAATAGAGTATTAAGTTGAAAAATAGATATTAAAATTTGAAATCAACAAAGAAAAACTTACAATCTGCTACTGATTCAGTTCATTAACCATACTTCCATCTTTCTTCTTTCTACTCAAGCAAAATTGTTTTTCTCGAGGCACACGTCCTTCAATATTCAATGTTTGCCTCTATAATTACATTGAATGTAGGAAACTGTAATTAAAAATAGGTTACCAATAATTAATTTCATAACTAAAATTATATGAAAACTTTAGCAATCGAATAAATTATGGAGAAAACAATATAAAGTGAAAGTCATAAAGAAAAATTATAAATTGTCATACCCGTTTCCTCTCATGATCTGACATCATAGTACATCCCAATGTGTGGAGGTACTTCTTAACATCAATGTTTTTTTATTTCTTATGGATGATTCCTAAATAAAATTCAACAATACAAAAGATAGTATTAATGAAAAACATGAACATTTTCATTTAAATACCTCAAATTTGATTAATACCTTAAACTAGATAGTCATACAATGAGTAATCATCAGCTGATATTGTTCAATCATAAAATAATCAATGATAGGTACCGCCTCTAACTCTATGCCAACTCTAGCATGCCATCCAATATATAACTTATTCTTATAGGCTCTCCAAAGCTCACCTAAATCCTTTAGATGTGTTGGTCATGCACCCTCACCATCGGGGAAATTAAACCGAAGCTAACACCAAAATATTAATTTATATAAATACAAAAAATAATATATTTCATTAAATACAATAGATTTTTTTACCCATATCTCTTCCCAAGCATTATCCTTGACTTAATTCAAAAACTATCTTAATGAGAGCGGGCTGATAGGAATGATGTCAGAGTATTTGGCAAGCATCACTAAAAAACTTTGACATTGTTGTCCTATTTTTTCAGTCATTTGAATGTCTTCATTGTAGCTGACCATTGACTGCGTGTAGCAGTTCCACACTACATGAATGCGTGTACACCCCCTCCACCACCTCCTATCAGTAGATGTATCTATTATAAAAGAAAAACAAATATTTTATCAATACATATTATAATGAAAATAAATAATGGTATAAAAATTTGTTAGGGTTTTATTATTATACCTGTGGAAGACTGATCAATGGGCATCGATAGATCCACAGAAACTAAAGGGACACCCTATACAGGTGGAGTGGGTCCCAATGTATGCTTTGTAAGGATAGACTTTGGCAAAGTAGGAGTCGAAGAAGATGGAATATAGAAGCTCAAAGAGAAGGAAGTATAAGTAAAAGAAGATGACACGAATGGTTAACCGAATACTATATGGGGAGTGGGAATCATCATCGGATATGGTAAAGACAGGTGAGGAGACTCAGATGTAAAGGGTGGTGAAAACATGGGACGCCTAAATATCCCGTGTGTCCCTAATAACACATTGAGATCACAATGTGGGATAGATGTAATGTTAGTTGGAGGGGTAGGGTCTAATCGGGTACACCGACCAGATCAGCTAGCTCTTATACCACCCCACCTCATACGAACACCTAGAGTATTGGGAGCACTACTAGACTGCTCATCAAATAATTATCATCTAATAGGTGGATCCTGTAAAAAAATTTAAACCAAAATTAATCACATGACATTATATATTATTTAAATATATATATTTGAAATAAAATACTCAATACAGGCACTAGTGGTGGAATTATCATCTCATCCATGCGATGATTGTTTTCCATCATCTTTTTTTATCGCCTCTCTTCAATTGGTTGCAATTACTACATTTGAAAACAAATATGGAAGTAATTAAAAAATGATAACTATTGTGTAACCCAAAAAACAAAAATATATGAGAGGGAATAGGGGGATTCATGGATAATTTAACTATCCATTATTTTATGTGAGCTTGAATGGATATATAATGAATTCAATAAATCATACAATATGTAATAAATAAATTTAATCTTGAGTAGGATGATTATTTACTAAGTGTCATCAGTCTATTAAAATCATGGAACATTGATTCTGAGGCTTTATTTCACTCAACAACCAAGAGATAGAGCATACTGAATTATGCCTCTAGAAAATTCAGCAAGGTATATATTATGAATGATTAAACCCTTAAGATAGTTGTAAATGATGATATAAACATATGGACAAGGATAATATATCTACCATATTCATAAGGGGTAAATCACTTATCAAAATTAAGAAAAAATTTAATTTCTTTAGCTTAGGTATATGATGTAGGTTTCTATACATGTTTTGCAGAAGAAGAAAAACCATCATGTTCATTATCTGGTGAAATGTTAAAGGAGGTCTTAGAGTTATACTAATTTTATACCTGGTCAATAAATCATTGAAATGTTCACCAATTTAGAAATGTTGGTTTCATCGGTTTGAATACAGTTCAATTCCAAATCAGAAAAATGCAATTCAAATAAAATTTTAACCAATAAACATTAAAAATACACATAATAGTCAAGTCAGATATAACATATTTATAATCAATATTAAATAAATTTTAATAAAACCAACCTTAACAACCCAATTTGATCTAAACCCAAATAATTGAGAACATGGATGGATGATTCTATATATTTCCCACCACAACTTTAGGTTCATAGTCAGCTCTGAAAATTGAGCTATTGGAGTCATCAAAAGTAATAAATGGATCGTTTATAATGGAAGTAGGGATATTGTCAATTCCATCATCACCATCATCAAAAATTTGTCTTGGAATTACTTCAATAATGATGCCAAATTCAAGTCGAAGATGTTCTTTGACATAAAAACTTGTTTTTCCATTGATGTTAATACATATAGTTCATCAGTAGAAAGAGTGTGAGTCATATCAATTACCCGAAATCCACAATCATCAATAAATGTGCCTTGCCTTTTCATTGAATCAAACCACTAGAATTTCATCATCTTGACTCATCCATGAGAGTAATAATCCAATATTATTATTTTTTCAATGACTCCATAATAACCTACATTTTCAAATCATGGTCTACTATCTGATTCACTAGCATAACAGTCTGTTGTGGAAGTAACCATAACATTATCATGTTGTTTTCTCATGTTCTTTTCTTGTTCGGTGATAATAAATTTATACCCATTGATAACAATTGATTTACAGTCATGAACCACGGTATTAGGACCAAAATCCAAAGCTCTTATTTCCTTAGAGAAAGAGTCAACAGGAAAACTCAATACCTAAAATATAAATTAATATTAAACTTAATTAAATATTGATTTATTTATTTTAAATAGTAATATTTTTACCTTCAGTTTTAACCAAGCCTAAAACTCTTTGCTATGAAAAGTCTCCCTCCTTCTCAAAGACAAAGAATGATGCTTTATATTTATCATTGCTTTATGTTACTAATAGATAAAGAAAGAAATATTTTAACAGATATATATGTAATATATACATATTCAATTTACTTACTTGATGTAGTCATCGAACAAATCACAGTTGAACAAAACTGTGTGATGTTCCATCTTCATCTCTTTAAGGCTTAATGTTGTCAAT
This sequence comes from Viscum album, assembly GCA_963277665.1. Classification (NCBI taxonomy): domain Eukaryota; kingdom Viridiplantae; phylum Streptophyta; class Magnoliopsida; order Santalales; family Viscaceae; genus Viscum; species Viscum album. The sequence goes on from OY728128.1 coordinate 2,112,925,635, forward strand.
GTATATGATCTAGGAATTACTCCTATTTAAGGAAGTGATGGAAAATTGGGTTCAATTTTCTTATACTGTTCTTATTAATTTCTCATTGGTCTGTTCATTCTTGTAGTAAGATCAGACAAATACATAGATCATAAATCCATACATTCTTGAGCTAAGTAACCATTCACGATAGAACCTTTGGGTTGATTCTTGTTTCAGACATAAGACTTTAATGTGTACATATTTCTTTCAATTGGATGCATAAAAAAATAGGTCCTCTAAGAAGTATTTTTGTTGGAATATGGACAGTCAGATGCATTATGTATGTGAAAAATTATGGAGGAAATATTTTCTCTAACTCGCACAAAATTAATGGGGTATCTGCCAACATTTTTTATAAGAAATACTTGGACAACTTCTCAACACAAATATCTCTAAAAAAATGGTACAATCGAATAACAACCACCCTTACACTATTGTAAAAAAATATGGTGTATTCTTATTGGAATCAACTCATGCAGAAGGACGTGATAATCATGATTCTTCAAAGATTTTAGCTTCAACTCTCTTCTGTTGACCTGTTTAGATATGTTTCTTAAATAGACATCAGGAACTTTAATAATCTCTAGTACTTCCAGAAATTGATTTTTTATGTAGGTTTCATCACATAAGAAGCACATGTAACTTACCATTTATTTTCACTGATATGCACTGGATTCAATTTTGGTATGATGCCCCAATCCACCAAGTCACGTTGAGACCATAAATCATCTTTTTTATTTACCTTAACATTTAGAAGAATCAAAAGAAACAATTCACAAATATTTTTTCTATTTTCATTATGTCTAAGAAATGACGTAACAAATTGGTTGATCAATAAGGCAAATCAAAAAAGATACTCATCTTCTTCCAATTGTAACAGGTTCTAGTGGAAACATTCTTTCTCTTTACAGATTTCATTTGAACCTTCACAGATGAAAAACTGAAATCTTTCAATTCATTAAGTAATCAGTTCGATACATATACTGAGGTGGATCATTGGTCTCCATGGTATTGTAAAATCTTTGACGATTATTTCTATATGGATTGTCCATTGGCAATAATCGTCGATGTCCCATAAAACTAAAACTACAATGATGTTTTAGTCTTATGGATCATGTATTCTTCATACAAATAAGACATGATAGTTTTCCTTTCGTGATCTAACCATACATCATTGCATAAGTAGGAAAATCATTGATCATCCACATAAGCACATCACACATCTGAAATATGTCTTTTAAACATGCATTGTATGTGAGCACACCCACATCCCAAAGAAGTTTCAACTCTTTTATTAAAGGTTTCATGTAGACGTCTATATCATTGCTATGATCAAAAGGGCCAGATATGAGTATACTCATGAAAGTGAAAGGTTTTTTCATACACAACCATGGGGGAAGGTTATAAATGTGTATAAAAACCGGCCAGGTGTTGTGAGAAGTAATCATATGCCCAAACGGATTAAAATTGTCACATGAAAGACCCAGCCTCACATTACGCACATCAGCTGCAAAATAAGGATATCAAGCATAAAATCTTTTCTATAAAAATCCATCTGTAGGGTAAACCAACTCATTATTAGTCTTATTTCTCTCAGTATCATGTCATCGCATTTTTATTGATATTTCATCAGACATAAAAATATTCTGGAGTCTGGAGATCAATGGAAAGTCCCACATTACTTTATGTGTCACACGAGATGATATTCTATCAGCTTTTGCCTTCCAGATGGATGTGCCACATTTTATACAATCATTTTGTTCAACAGTTTCCTCCTAGAATAAACTGCAATCTTTCGGGAAAACAATAATTTTGTTTCTTGAAAATTCAAGTTCCTCAACTAACTTCCATGCCATGTAGTGATTTTAGAAAATATCTGTATCATCTGGAAGTAAGTCCTTAAAAAAGGAAAGAATGTAATTGATGATAATATTAGAAATATCATAAATAGTTTTCCCATGAAATAGTCAGATTAAAAATTATAGCTTTTTCATTTTACCGCATTGTCGATATACTAGAGTCATGGAAACATCATTCAATTTTTTCACCCTGACAACATCATCATTTTCATTAGACACATCATGTGTGCTCATATTGAAGTCTTATTGGGTCAGAATCCATTCTTTTTCATGAGGAAGAATAATTGGAAACTGAACATATAACAAATTCTCTAATCAAGTCATCTAATTTGGATCATTATCCATTTGAGATTTCATTTTCTCCTCATTGTGATACCACACATAGTAGTTTGCTTGAAACCCAAATTTGGTTATGTGGTAGCTGACTTCTTCATAGTTCAACCAAGGTCTTCCAACACAATTGTAACATGGGCAGTGTATGTGACCACTATCTGAATCATTGTGAAATGAAAAATCTAAAAATCTCTCCAAATTGTTTTGAAAATTGCTTGAGATCTGATCGGTTTCATACATCGAACTTCTATCTATTCTGTAAAAAAATTGTTATAAGTCAATTCATCAAAATAAATTAAATAATATTGAAGTTTAATCAAAAATATATTTAAGTAAATTATAATTGTTCACTTTATATGAAACCATAACTAACACACTAATCTATATTATAATCATAATATAAAAGACAATAAAATACTATATTTATAACAAAATACTATAAATTATTATAAATCCATGATATTGACTTCAATTATAAATATAATACCATGATAGTTGTTCATATTGAGAGAACATATATAATCTATGGAAGAATTTTGAGAGTCTTATACATCTTGTGTCAAATAAGAGAGATTTCAAATCCATGAGCCTTTGAAGGGAAAGAATCCCATTATTCTCAAGTATTCAATGAACTAAGTAATAACTTGATCACATGAGATCTGGAGAGTGTTTTGATACCAAAAAGAATGTTCATGGAAGGTTTTTAATATCTTTGAAGAACCATACAAGAGTGTACAAGATCATGTACACTTGTGGAGGAGAATTATTCAAGAGATGAGTAAATTTTAGATCAAAGAAATTTTATATTTTAGTAGATTAATTGAGTGATATTCATAATATCTATTCTTAATAAATGGAAAATATAATCTAAAAATGATGAAAAAAAGTTCCTTAGGGATTGAAACACCATGTTCATACATGTGGATCAAGATCCAAGAAAGATTAAATGGAAGTAAGAGGATTTTGATGTCATAAGATGAAGGTTCCATGGGGAAAATAAGCATGATTCCATGTACATAGAGATTTTGAAAGATGAGATTGAAATTTATTTTCCAAATGGGATAATTTGTCCCCATTTTAGATATCCATAAAGGAAGGGGTTTATAATTCATGTAGTGAACTATTATTGGGTTGATACCTTATTATTAAAATAATGTGAAGATATACTAATTTAGTTATGTGTGCCTAAATTTGAGGTGAAATTTTTTTTGGAATTTTTTTCATTTATCACATACAAGAGGACACCATGGACCTAATAGAACATTGTTCAAGATATTAGAAAGTGAATTCTTTTCATCAAAGATACAGACTATTTAAAGAGAGTTTTTTAAATAAGTTATTGATGCTAAAAAATGGAAATATTTTGAAAGGTTAGTAGATTTCATAACACCCAATACCCAAAGTCAAAGTATTCATTGTGTGGGGGTGTCAAGGGGTGGGGGTCCAAGGGGGTGGGTGTGTCCATGGGGCGGGGGATGTCTAAGGGGGTGGGGTGTCCAGGGGGTGGGGTGGGGTTGTCTGGGGGGGTGGGGGTGTCTAGGGGGTGGGGGTGTCCAGGGGGTGGGGGTGTCCAGGAGATGGGGTAGTGTCCAGCGGGGCTGTCTAAGGAGGTGGGGTGTCCAGGGGGTGGGGTGGGGGTGTCCAGGGGGTGGGGTGGTGTTCGAGGGGGGGGGGGGAGGGGCTGTCCAGGGGGTGTGGGATGTCTAGAGTGTGGGTTTCCAGGGGTTGGGGTGGTGTCCAGAAGGTGGGGTGGTATCTGGGGGGTGTCTAAGTGGGTGGGGGTGCCGGGGGGTGTCCAAGGGGGTGGGGGTGTCTGGGGGGGGGGGCTGTCCAGGGGGTGGGGTGGTGTCCATGGGGCTCTCCATGGGGGTGGGGGTATCCAGGGGGTGGGGGGACTATCCAGGTGGTTGGGGCTGTCCAAGGGGGTGGAGGGTGTCCAGGGGTGGGGGTGTCCAGGGGGTGGGGGTGTCCAGGGGGTGGGGTGGTGTCTGGGGTTGGGGGGATATCGAGGGAGGTGGGGTGTCAAGTAGGTGGGGTGGTGTCTAGGAGGTGGGGTGGTGTCCGGGGGGGGGGGGGTGTCCAAGGGGTGGGGGTGTCTGGGGGGTGTACGGGGGTGGGGGTGTTCGGTGGGGGGGGGTGTCCCGGGGGGTGGGGGTGTCCAGGGGGTGGGGGTGGTGTCCAATGAAGGGTCAGGATATCCATGGGGGGTGAGGGGTGTCTAGGGGGGTGAGGGGTGTCAAGGGGGTGGGGGGGGGGGTTCCAGGAGGTGGGGGTGTCCAAGGGGGTGGGGGTTGTCCAAGGGGGTGGGGGTGTCCAGGGGTGGGGGTATCCAGGGCGGTGGGGGAGAGGGGATATCCATGGGGGATGAAGGGTGTCCAGGTGGGGGTTTCCAGGGGGTGGGGGATGTGGGGCTGTCCGTGGGGGGTGAGGGGTGTCCAGGGGGTGGGGGAGTCTAGGGGGTGGGGGTGTCCAGGGGGTGGGGGTGTCTAGGTGGTGGTTGTGTCCAGGGGGTGGGGGCTGTCCAGGGGGTGGGGGCTATCCAGGGGGTGGGGGTGTCTAGGGGGTGGGGTGTCTAGGGGGTGGGGGATGGGTGAGGGGTGTCTAGGGGTGAGGGGTGTCCAGGGGGTTGTCCAAGGGGGTGGGGGTGTCCAGGGGGGTTTTCCAAGGGGTGGGGGTGTGTAGGTGGGTGGGGGGGCTCTCCAATGGGGGGTGTCCAGTGGGATATCTAGGGGTGGGGGTGTAGGGGGGTCGGGGGTTGTCCAATGGGGGGGTGTCCAGTGTGGTGGGTGTGAGGGGGGGTGTCCTGAGGTGCGGGTGTCTAGGGGAGGTGTGGGTGGGGGTGTTCAGGGGAGGCAATACCCATACAATACCTTGAAAAATACCTATACCCAATCCAACCAACATCACAATTCCAATCCATCACCCAACCAACACCTAGTTCATCCTCAATATCACTACCCTTCCCATTATTTCTTGAAAAAAAAACAATAAATACAAAATCCAAATCCAATTTTAAATTAAACTAAAGTCCATAGAAACTACCATATCACCCCACTAAAAAAACGAAAAACCACCAACACCACTACCCCAATGGTCCCCAATCCCTTCACATGGATCATAATTATATCCATTACCCACCTCGAGACAATATGACTAAACAAACCCTTTGATATATTTGAGTGGGGATACACCAACACCTCCATTAGTTCATATAATTCACTAAATCTACACATAAGGAGTGGCTATGAAGACTTAGAATAAATGTGATTCACACAATCATGACACTTGAAGTGTAGCACAAAAACAGAAAACAAACCAAAGTGCACTTATTGGGTATACCATGCCACAAACTGGATGGACCTCCGGTTTAGGCCAAATCAAAACAAAAAACAAAAAAAATATATGGAGGACATTGAAACTAAGGTAGCACTTACTGATTTGAAGTGTAGAACTAAAAAATTACTTGATTGAAGATGGATCTATCGGGTGGAAGGAGTTTCGCAGCATAGGGTAAAGAGAGTGCTTCGAGAGAGCTTCTGTTTAGGGATCCAATCATGCAGACAGGGGAACTCGAACTCCAGTGTGCTTGGGGGAAACCTTTCCCAACGGTTTTTTAAAACCATTGGGAAATATATTCTTTAACAATTGTTATTTAAAACCATTTGTATACATTAGAAAAATTAAAACTTTCCCAACGATTTACTCAAACCATTGGGAAAGGTGGATTCTAAAAAAATTATACCAATAGGTTGTGCAAACCTTTGGGAAAGGTTGATCTAAAAATAGTTCACCAACAATTTGAACAAACCATTGGAATAAAACTATTGGGAAAGCCTCCATTTCCACCAGTGTTTGATTGTTAAATGGTTTGAAGAACATTCGATGAATATGTATTTGGGTAAAGGGTGAAATGGTTTAAATGTGAATTTGGTTTTATAATGAAAGTAATGGACCATGGAAATGTTAAAAAAATGGTATTAATGGATATTGTAATTGTTTGAGGATGGTCAGACATGACGTGATGAATCCAGGTTGGATTCATGGACTAATACTCCATGTTTTCCAACATGTGACTAATGGTCTTGGGATGTTGGACTAATGCTCCACTCCCTGGTTTTGGGTGGGCCAAACTGATGCTCCAGGCACCTCAGTGCACTATAGTTTTTTTGTTAATGGACTGAAGCTCTTGAACCCAAGGGTATGGACATGGCATTCCATGTCAAGGTTGGGATGGTTAAACATGGCATTTTGAATCCCAGTTTGATTCATGGACTGATACTTTGTGTTTGCCGACTTGTGACTTAGTGGTTGGGGTGGCTGAACATGGAATTCCAGATCCCGATTAGATTCTTGGACTGGGGCTCCTTGATTACCAACAAGTGACCCCTATGATATATGGCTCAGATGACTGGCTTTATCCAAGGAGATTTAATGGAAATGGATAACTTTTGGAACAAATAATAAAAGTGATTAATTGAACATTGTTAAATAATGAAACCTGTTTTATTTACCTATTTGTCTAAAGTTATTCACTACTAGAAAAACAGACTACAGCCTCAGACCTATATCCATAGTTTTAAAACCATGGTTATAGGTGGCTATGACCACAATTATGTGGGCTATAGCCACAGTTTTAAAACCGTGGCTATAGGTTTTTTTTTCTGGGATATAGCCATGGTTTTTAAAACAGTGTATGTAGCTCATACCTATAGCCACAGTTATGTGGCCTATAGCCATGGTTTTGAAAACTGTGGCTATAGGTCTCCCACCCTTGCGCGGGAGAAAAAATGTCCCACCAAAAAAATGGCAGGAATAACTATTTCCATAGTTTTCAGGATATTTACACGATTTTTAATAATATATATAGCATATTATATATATATACACAAAATCCTCTGTGGTGTAGTGGTTAGGGCGCTAGAAAGTAAAGGGAAGATGTTGGGATCAAATCCGGGTATATACATATTATATTTAGGCTACTTCCATAGTTTTCAAGGGATATAGCCATGGTGGCAGTTTTTAAAGCCTATGGACATGGTTTTCAAAACCGTGGCAATAGGCTAGGACCTACTGCCACGACGATAGCGGCCACAGTTGTCCAAAACTGTGGCCCTAGCCTATGGCCACGGTTTTGGGGCCTATTTCCATGGTTCATACCCATAGCAATAGGTCTTTTTCAGTTGTGATTCCTTTTATTGCATGCACTGTTGCACTGACTAATATTTGATTTAGACACTATTGGTGATTATCTACTGAATTTTACTCACACCTTGCTTAGGTTGCCATTGTATTTGAGTACCTGAGAAGCTCTCACATATTTATTATAGGCACGGGTTTGGGCGGATGCCTGTGTCGAGTATCGTTGGTCGGGTAGGATTGCTCGAGTGGTATCAGATGGTTGGATGTGTCTGGCTCGGTGACACTGTAGATCCATTTTGTAGTTTCTTTTATTTTGGTATGTTATCTAATCGGCCCAATGAGTGGTTGGTTGTATGTTTGACATGGATGTATGAGTCTTTATTGCATTTCATTTTGTTATGACTTGTTTTAGTTTATTTATTTTTTCTGATTTCTCTAATGTGTATGATGTTTGGTTATTTACTTTTGGTTGTGCACTTTGATATGAGGGTATAGTCTCCTCATAGTTCCACTTTAGACCTTTCCTGCTAATCGATAGCCCCTAACGTATGAGGATTCGTGATTCAGGTCTTGTGACGAACCGACTTTGGGCACACGGACTAGGACGTTACATCCTCAGACACGAATTCTAACAATTGGGATGTTACAACAACTAGTTGAATGATAAAGTAGACATTGAGTACCTTTCATACATTTTCATATTTTTTTTATAATCATATGATGTGTAAGTATTTCACTTGTTTTACACATGAATTTTGTTTCAAATTATGATTGCTTATCGATTGAATTTGGACCATCATTGAACAATTCATTATGTTTTCTAATGAGGCACTGAAATTTGATAATCATTTGAAATATTTTAAAACAATGTTATTTTACTCTATTTTGTGACATCTGTTGTGAAACCAATCTCTTTGATTGAAAAAATTTGGCTTTATTATTCATGTTTTTTGGAGGAAAAGTGCATACTTGAAAGTGTTGTTTGATAATTGGGCGTAAGAATTGCTTTTTGGAATTAAATTTCAATAATTAGGTTTCAAATGGTATTTTGGGAATTGGAAATATACCTTGAAATTATTCTTTGAATATTAAATATTAAAATGACTATGATTGATTTTAATCAAGTTTTATTGAAAATATATTTTTCTTTTTGAAAATATTATAATTTTAATTAAGTGTGGTTAATTGTTTTTTAAAATGAGTTGGGGTCTTGAAATTTGGGGTTTTCTTTTGGATTTTATTTAATCGCATAGCCTGGCTGTAGTCTGATCTACTTCTTTTTCATTTGTCGGGTGGCAATTCGAAATCCATTCATGAAATACTGTTCATCCGATCAGATAAATACACGAGGGAACAAATTATTAGCTGACTTGTCGGATGAATCTGGGGCCATTTGCAACAAATCCTACCTTCACTGATGTTTCACTTCTTTGATTACTGGTTGGAGCTCTGGTATGTTGATGCTTGAGGACCCACAAGATGCTACTAGTAGAGATCTACTGCTATTTCTTCTTTGGGGATTCAGTGCTGTAGCCGATCTGGTGCTGAAAAACCTCACCCAAGTCACCGTACTGAGTTCAATTTACTCAAGACTGCTGACTCAAAACTCATACATGTTGGATGTGCAATAAAATGGTTAACACCATGCCATGGTGGTGCTTGTTGATGTCATGGTTGATATCTGACATCGCTATTTTCATATATAATGCATGTGTTCCACTACCGAACGATTTCATCGACTATGAACCCAAGAGTTGGATCATTTATGGAAAGAAAACTCTCATTGAAAGGAGTTCAATGAATGAACTCTAACACGGTGTAATGTTTGGGTTTGATTGCATGGCACCCAAGACGTTACGTATGGCCATCACTCTTCATTAATGGAGAGTGTCGAGGAAGGCTATATAATGGGATGTGATTCCATTTATTCAAGAGTTGAGTAAATTTTAGATCAAAGAAATTTTATATTTTAGTAGATTAATTGAGTGATATTCATAATATCTATTCTGAATAAATAGAAAATATAATAAAAAAATGATTGAAAAAAGTTCCTTAGGGATTGAAACACCATTTTCATACATTTGGATCAAGATCCAAGAAATATTAAATGGAATTAAGAGGAGTTTCATGTCATAAGATGAAGGTTCCATGGGGAAAATAAGAATGATTTCATGTACATAGAGATTTTGAATGATGAGATTGAAATTTATTTTCCAAATGGGATAATTTATCCCCATTTTAGATATCCATAAAGGAAGGGGTTTCTAATTGATGTAGGGAACTATTATTGGGTTGATACCTTATTATTAAAATAATGTGAAGATATACTAATTCAGTTACGTGTGCCTAAATTTGAGGTGAAATGTGTTTTGGAATTTTTTTTCATTTATCACATACAAGAGTACACCATGGCCCTGATAGAACATTGTTCAAGATATTACAAAGTGAATTATTTTCATAAAAGATGCATAATGTGTAAAGAGAGTTTTTTAAATAAGTTATTGATGCTAAAAAATGGAAGTATTTTTAAAAGTTAGGAGATTTCATAACACCCAATACCCAAAGTCAAAGTATTCATTATGTGGGGGTGTCCATGGGGTGGGGGTCCAAGGGGGTGGGGGTGTCTAGGGGTGGGGGTGTCCATGGGGTGGGGGTTGTCCAAGGGGGATGGAGGATGTCCAAGGGGGTGGGGTGTCCAGGTGGTGTGGTGGGGGTGTCCAGGGGGTGGGGGTGTCTTGGGGGTGGGGGTGTCCAGGGCGTGGGGGTGTCAAGGAGATGGGGTGGTGTCTAGCGGGGCTGTCCAAGGGGGTGGGGTGTCCAGGGGGTGGGGTGGGGGTGTCCAGGGGGTGGGGTGGTGTTCGGGGGGGGGGGGGGCTATCCAGGGGGGTGGGTTATGTCCAGGGGGTGGGGTGTCCAGGGGGTGGGGTGGTGTCAAGGAGGTTGGGTGGTGTCTGGTGGGTGTCTAAGGGGGTGGGGGTGTTGGGGGGTGTCCAAGAGGGTGGGGGAGTCCAGGGGGTGGGGTGGTATCCAGGGGGGCTCTCCATGGGGGTGGGGTATCCAGGGGGTGGGGGGACTGTCTAGGGGGTGGGGGATATCCAAGGGGGTGGAGGGTGTCCAGGGGTAGAGGTGTCCAGGGTGGGGTCTTCCAAGGGTGGGGGTGTCTAGGGGGTGGTGTGGTGTCTGGGGGTGGGAGGCTGTCGAGGGGGGTGGGGTGTCAAGGAGGTGGGGTGGTGTCAAGGAGGTTGGGTGGTGTCTAGGGGGGTGTCCAAGGGGTGGGGGTGTCCGGGGGGTGTCTGGGGGGTGTCTAGGGGGTGGGGGGATTTCCATGGGTGGGGATGTCCCAGGGGGTGGGGTTGTCCAGGGGGTGGGGGTGGTGTCCAATGGGGGGTGGGGCTATCCATGGGGGGTGAGGGGTGTCCAGGGGGGTGAGGGGTGTCTAGGGGGTGGGGGGGTTTCCAGGTGGCGGGGGTGTCCAGGGGTGGGGGCTATCCAAGGGGGTGGGGGTGTCCAGGGGGTGGGGGTGTCCAGGGCGGTGGGGGAGAGGGACTATCCATGGGGGATGAGGGGTGTCTAAGGGTTGAGGGGGTGTCCAGGTGGGGGGTGTCCAGGGGGTGGGGGTATCTAGGGGGTGGGGGAGGGGGGGCTCTCCGTGGGGGGTGAGGGGTGTCCATGGGGTGGGGGTGTCCATGGGGTGGGGGTGTCCAGGGGGTGGGGGTGTCCATGGGGTGGGGGTGTCGAGGTGGTGGGGGTGTCCAGGGGGTGGGGGCTGTCCAGGGGGTGGGGGTGTTCAGGGGGTGGGGTGTCGAGGGGGTCGGGGAGGGGTGAGGGTGTCTAGGGGTGAGGGGTGTCCAGGGGGGCTGTCTAAGGGGGTAGGGGTGTCTAGGGGGGGTGTCCAAGGGGGTGGGGGGTGTGCAGGTGGGTGGGGGGTTGTCCAATGGGGGTGTCCAGTGGGATTTCTAGGGGATGGGGGTGCAGGGGGGTGGGGGTGTCGAATGGGGGGTGTCCAGTGTGGTGGGTGTGAGAGGGGGGGTGTCCCGGGGTGGGGGTGTCCAGGGGAGGTGGGGGTGGGGGTGTTCAGGGGAGTAAATACCCATATAATACCTTTAAAATTACCTATACCCAATCCAACCAACATCACAATTCCAATCCATCACCCAACCAACTCCCAATTCATCCTCAATATCACTACCCTTACCATTATTTCTTAAACAAAAACAATAAATACAAAATCCAAATCCAATTTTCAATTAAACTAAAGTCCATAGAAACTACCATATAACCCCCACTAAAAAATAGAAAACCACCTACACCCCTACCCCAATGGTCCCCAATCCCTTGACATGGATCATCCTTATATCCATTACCCACCTCGAGACAATATGACTAAACAAACCCTTTGATATCATTGAGTGGGGATACACCAACACCTCCATTAGTTCATATGGTTCACTAAATATACAAAAAAAGGAGTGGCTATAAAGACTTAAAATAAATGTGATTCACACAATCATGACACTTGAAGTGTTGAACAAAAACAGAAAACAAACCAAAGTGCACTTATTGGGTATACCATGCCACAAACCGGACGGACCTCCGGTTTAGGCCAAATCAAAACAAAAAACAAAAAAAAATAGATGGAGAACATTAAAACTAAGGTATCACTTTCTGATTTGAAGTGTAGAACTAAAAAATTACTTAATTGAAGATGGATCTATCGGGTGGAAGGAGTTTCGCAGCCTAGGGTAAAGAGAGAGCTTCACGAGATCATCTGTTTAGAGCTCCAATCGCATGGACAGGGGAACTCAAGCTGCTGTGTGTTTGGGGTAAAACTTTCCCAATGGTTTTTTAATACTGTTGGGAAATATATTATTTAACAATGGTTATTTAAAACCGTTGGTATACATTAGAAAAATTAAAACTTTCCCAACAATTTACTCAAACCGTTGGGAAAGGTGGATTCTAAAACAATTATACCAATAGGTTGTACAAAACTTTGGGAAAGGTTGATCTAAAAAAAGTTCACCAATGATTTGAACAAACCATTGGAATAAAACTGTTGGGAAAGCCTCCATTTCCACCAGTGTTTAATTGTTAAATGGTTTGAAGTGCATTCAATGAATATGTATTTGGGTAAAGGGTGAAATGGTTTAAATGTGAATTTGGTTTTATAATGAAATTAATGGACCATGGAAATTTTAATAAAATGGTATTAATGGATAATGGAATGGTTTGAGGATGGTCAGACATGACGTGATGAATCCTAGTTGGATTAATGGACTGATACTCCATGTTTTCCAACATGTGGCTAATGGTTTTGGGATGTTGGACTGATGCTCCACTCCCTGGTTTTGGGCGGGCCAAACTGATGTTCTAGATGCCTCAGTGCACTATAGTTTTTTTGTGAAAGGACTGACGCTCTTGAAACCAAGGGTATGGACATGGCATTCCATGTCAAGGTTGGGATGGTTAAACATGGCTTTTGAATCCCAGTTTGATTCATGGATTGATACTTTGTGTTTTCCGACTTGTGACTTAGTGGTTGGGGTGGATGAACATGGCATTCCAGATCCTGATTAGATTCTTGGATTGGGGCTCCTTGATTACCAACAAGTGACCCCTATGATATATGGATCAGATGACTGGCTTTAGCCAAGGAGATTTAATGGAAATGGATAAATTTTGGAACAAAGAATAAAAGTGATTAATTGAACATTGTTAAATAATGAAACATCTTTTATTTACCTATTTGTCTAAAGTTATTCACTACTAGAAAAACAGCCTACGACCACGGACCTATAGCCACGGTTTTAAAACGGTGGTTATAGGTGGCTACAGCCATAGTTATGTGGGCTATAGCCATGGTTTTAAAACAAAGGATATAGGTTTTGTTTCATGGGCTATAGCAATGGTTTTTAAAACTGTGGCTATATCTCATACCTATAGCCACGATTATGTGTCCTATAGCCTTGGTTTGGAAAACCGTGGATATAGGTCTCCCGCCCTTGCGTGGGAGAAAAAATGTCCCACCAAAAATATGGTGGGAATAACTATTGCCATGGTTTTCAGGATATTTCCATGGTTTTTAATAATATATATAGCATATTATATATATATATACACACAAAATCCTTTGTGGTGTAGTGGTTAGAGCGCTAGAACGTAAAGGGAAGATATTGGGATCAAATCCGGGTATACAAATATTATTTTTAGGCTACTACCATGGTTTTCAAGGGCTATAGCCACATTGGTAGTTTTTTAAGCCTATGGCCATGGTTTTAAAAACTGTGGAAATAGGCTAGGACCTACTGCCATGACGATAGCCTCCACAGTTGTCCAAAACCGTGGCCATAGCCTATGGCCACGGTTTTGGGGCCTATTTCCATGGTTCAAACCCATAGCAATAGGTCTTTTTTCAGTTGTGATTCCTTTTATTGCATGCACTGTTGCACTGACTGATATTTTATTTAGACACTATTGGTGATGATCTACTAAATTTTACTCACACCCTGCTTAGGTCTCCATTGTATTTGAGTACCCGAGCAGCTCTCACATATTTATTGTAGGCACGGGTTTGGGCTGATGCCTGTGTCGAGTATCGTTGGTCGGGTAGGATTGCTCGAGTGGTATCAGATGTTTGGATGTGTCTAGCTCGGTGATGTTGTGGAGACATTTTGTAGTTTATTATATTTTGTTATGTTATCTAATCGGAACGATGAGTGTTTGGTAGTATGTGTGACTTGTATGTTCGAGTCTTTATTTCATTTCATTTTGTTATGACTTGTTTCAATTTATTTATTGTTTCTGATTTCTATGATGTGTATGATGTTTGGTTATTTACTTTTGGTTGTGCACTCTAATATGAGGGTATAGTCTCCTCATAGTTCCACTTTAGACCTTTCCTGCTAATCGATAGCCCCTAATGTATGAGGAGTCGTGATTGAGGTCTTGTGACAAACCGACTTTGGGAACACGGACTAGGACGTTACATCCCCAGACATGAATTCTAACAATTGGGATGTTACAATAGCTAGTTGAATAAGAAAGTAGAATTTTGAGTAATTTACATACATTTTCATGTTTTTTTATGTCATCATATGATGTGTTAGTATTTCACTTGTTTTACACATGAATTTTGCTTTAAATTATGATTGCTTATCGATTGAATTTGGACCATCATTGAACAATTCATTATGTTTTCTATTGAGGCCCTGAAATTTGATAATCATTTGAAATATTTTAAAAGTATGTTATTTTACTCTATTTTGTGACATCTGTTATGAAACAAATCTCTTTGATTGAAAAAATTTGGCTTTATTGTTCATGTTTTTGGAGGAAAAGTGCATACTTGAAAGTGTTGTTTGATAATTGGGTGTAAGAATTGCTTTTTGGAAATAAATTTCGATAATTAGGTTTCATATAGTATTTTGGGAATTGGAAATCTACCTTGAAATTATTCTTTAAATATTAAATATTAAAATGACTATGATTGATTTTAATCAGGTTTTATTGAAAATATATGTTTCTTTTTGAAAATATTATAATTGTAATTAAGTGTGGTTAATTGTTTTTTAAAATGAGTTGGGGTCTTGAAATTTGGGGTTTTCTTTTGGATTTTATTTAATCGCGTGGCCTGGCTGTAGTCCGATCTACTTATTTTTCATTTGTCGGGTGGCAATAAGATATCCATTCATGCAATACTGATCATCCAATCAGATGAATACATGAGGGAACGAATTATTAGCTGACTTGTCGGATGAAGCTGGTTCCATTTGCAACGAACCCTACCTTCGTTGATGTTTCACTTATTCGATTTCTGGTTGGATTTTCGATATATTGATGCTTGAGGACCCCCGAGATACTGCTAGTAGAGATCTACTACTGGTTCTTCTTTGGGGATTTAGTGTTGCAGCAAACTGGGTGCTGAAAAACCTCACCCAAGTCACCACACTGGGTTCAATTTACTCAATCCTACTGACTCACAACTCATTCATGTTGGATGTGCACTAAAATGGTTATCACCATGCCATGGTGGTGCTTGTTGATGTCGTGGGTGATAGATGACATCACTGTTTGCATATTTGATGCATGTTTTCCACTATCGCATGATTTAATCAACTATGAACCCAAGAGTTGGCTCATTTATGGAAAGAAAATGGTCATTGAAAGGAGTTTAATGAATAAACTCTAACACGATGTAACGCTTGGGTTCCATTGCATGGCACCCGAGACGTTACGTATGGCCAACACTCTTCATTAATGAAGAGCGTCGAGGAAGGCTATATAATGGGACGTGATTCCATTTATTCAAGTGTTGAGTAAATTTTAGATCAAAGATATTTTATATTTTAGTAGATTAATTGAGTGATATTCATAATATATATTATAAATAAATGGAAAATAGAATATAAAAATGATGGAAAAAATTTCCTTAGGGATTGAAACACCATGTTTATACATGTGGATGAAGATCCAAGAAAGATTAAATGGAGGTAAGAGGAGTTTGATGTCATAAGATGAAGGTTCCATGGGGAAAATAAGCATGATTCCATACATAGAGATTTTGAATGATGAGATTGATTTTTTTTCCAAATGGGATAATTTATCCCCACTTTAGATATCCATAAAGGAAGGGGTTTCTAATTGATGTAGTGAACTATTCTTGGGTTGATAATTTATTATTTAAATAATGTGAAGATATACTAATTCAGTTATGTGTGCCTAAATTTGAGGTGAAATGTGCTTTGGATTTTATTTTTCATTTATCACATACAAGAGGACACCATGGACCTGATAGGACATTGTTCAAGATATTACAAAGTGAATTCTTTTCATCAAAGATGTAGAATCTGTAAAGAGAGTATTTTAAATAAGTTATTGATGCTAAAAAATTTAAATATTTTGAAACGTTAAGAGATTCATAACACACAATACCCAAAGTCAAAGTATTCATTTTGTTGGGGTGTACAGGGGGTGGGGGTCCAAGAGGGTGGGGGTGTCTAGGGGGTGGGGGGTGTCCATGGGGTGGGGGTTGTCCAAGGGGGGTGGGGGATGTCCAAGGGGGTGGGTTGTCCAGGGGGTGGGGTGGGGGTGTCTAGGGGGTGGGGGTCCAAGGGGGGTGGGGGTGTCCAGGGGGTGGGGGTTTCCAGGGGTTGGGGTGTCCAGGAGGTGGGGTGGTGTCCAGCGGGGTTGTCCAAGGGGGTGGGGTGTCTAGGGGGTGGGGTGGGGGTGTCTAGGGGGGTGGGGTGGTGTTCAGGGGGGGGGGGGGGTGTTCAGGGGGTGGGGGATGTCCAGGGGGTGGGGTGTCCAGGGGGTGGGGTGGTGTCCAGGAGGTGCGGTGGTGTCCGGGGGGGTGTCTAAGGGGGTGGGGGTGTCGGGAGGGGGGTGTCCAAGGGGGTGGGGCTGTCCAGGGGTGGGGTGGTGTCTAGGGGGTCTCTCATGGGGGTGGGGGGATTGTCCAAGGGGTGGGGGCTTGTCCAAGGGGGTGGAGGGTGTCCAGGGGTGGGGGTGTCCAGGGGTGGGGGTTTCAAGGTGGTGGGGGTGTCCAGGGGGTGGGGTGGTGTCTGGGGGTGGGGGATATCGAGGGGGGTGGGGTGTCAAGGAGGTGGGGTTGTGTCCAGGAGGTTGGGTGGTGTCCGGGGGGGGTGTCCAAGGGGTGACGGTGTCTGGTGGGGGGGGGACTGTCCGGGGGTGGGGGTGTCTAGGGGGTGGGGGTGTCCAGGGGGTGGGGGTGGTTTCCAATGGGGGGTGGGGGTATCCATGGGGGGTGAGGGGTGTCTAGGGGGGTGAGGGGTGTCTAGGGGGGGTGGGGGGGGGGGGTTCCAAGTGGAGGGGGTGTCCAGGGGGGTGGGGCTGTCCAAGGTGGTGGGGGTGTCCAGGGGGTGGGGGTGTTTAGGGCTGTGGGGGAGAGGGGCTATCCATGGGGGATGAGGGGTGTCCAAGGGGTGAGGGGTGTCCAGGTGGGGGGGTGTCTAGGGGGTGGGGTATCTAGGGGGGGGGCTGTCTATTGGGGGTGAGGGGTGTCCAGGGGGTGCGGGTGTCTAGGTGGTGGGGGTGTCTAGGGGGTGGGGGCTGTCCAGGGGGTGAGGGCTGTTCAAGGGGTGGGGGTGTCTAGGGGGTGGGGTGTCTAGGGGGTGGGGGAGGGGTGAGGGGTGTCTAGGGGTGAGGGGTGTCCAGGGGGGCTGTCCAAGGGGGGTGGGGTGTCCAGGGGGTTGTCCAAGGTGGTGGGGGTGTGGAGGTGGGGGGGGGGGGCTGTCCAATGGGGGGTGTCCAGTGGGGTGTCTAGGGGGTGGGTGGTGTTGGGGGTGGGGGGCTGTCCAATGGGGGGGGTGTCCAGTGTGGTGGGTGTGAGGGGGGAGGGGGGTGTCCCGGGGTGGGGCTGTCCAGGGGAGGTGGGGGTGGGGCTGTTCAGGGGAGGCAATGCCCATATAATACCTTAAAAAATACCTATACCCAATCCAACCAACATCACAATTCCAATCCATCTCCCAACCAACACCCAATTCATCCTCAATATCACTACCCTTCCCATTATTTCTTGAACAAAGACAATAAATAAAAAATCCAAATCTAATTTTCAATTAAACTAAAGTCCATAGAAACTACCATATCACCCTGCTAAAAAAATGGAAAACCACCTACACCACTACCCCAATGGTCCCCAATCCATTCACATGGATAATCCTTATATCCATTACCCACCTCGAGACCATATGACTAAACAAACCCTTTGATATCTTTGAGTGGGGATACACCAACACCTCCATTAGTTCATATGGTTCACTAAACCTACACAGAAGAAGTGTCTATGAAGACTTCAAATAAATGTGATTCACACAATCATGACACTTGAAGTGTAGAACAAAAACAAAAAACAAACCAAAGTGCACTTATTGGGTATACCATGCCACAAACTGGACGGACCTCCGGTTTAGGCCAAATCAAAACAAAAAAAATAGATGGAGAACATTAAAACTATGGTAGAACTTACTGATTTGAAGTGTAGAACTAAAAAATTACTTGATTGAAGATGGATCTATCGGGTGGAAGTATTTTTGCAGCCTAGGGCAAAGAGAGAGCTTCAATAGAGCTTCGGTTTAGGGCTCCAATCGCGCGGATGGGGGAACTCAAACTGTTGTGTGTTTGGGGGACACCTTTCCCAACAGTTTTTAAAACCGTTGGGAAATATATTCTTTAACAACAGTTATTTAAAACCGTTGGTATACATTAGAAAAATTAAAACTTTCCCAATGATTTAATCAAACCATTGGGAAAGGTGGACTCTAAAACAATTATACCAATAGGTTGTTCAAAACTTTGGGAAAGGTTGATCTAAAAATAGTTCACCAATGATTTGAACAAACCGTTGGAATAAAACTGTTGGGAAAGCATCCATTTACACCAGTATTTGATTGTTAAATGGTTTGAAGAACATTCGATGAATATGTATTTGGGTAAAGGGTGAAATAGTTTAAATGTGAATTTGGTTTTATAATGAAAGTAATGGACCATGTAAATGTTAAAAAAATGGTATTAAAGGATAATGGAATGGTTTAAGGATGGTTAGACATGACGTTCTGAATCCCGGTTGGATTCATGAACTGATACTCCATGTTTTCCAACCTGTGACTAATGGTTTTGGGCTGTTGGACTGATGCTCCACTCCCTGGTTTTGGGCGGGCCAAACTGATGCTCCAGGTGGCTCAGTGCACGATAGTTTTTTTTGTGAAAGGACTGATGCTCTTGAACCCAAGGGTATGGACATGGCATTCCATGTCAAGGTTGGGATGGTTAAACATGGAATTTTGAATCCCAGTTTGATTCATTGATTGATAATTTGTGTTTGCCGACTTGTGACTTAGTGGTTGGGGTGGCGGAACATGGCATTCCGGATCCCGATTAGATTCTTGGATTGGGGCTCCTTGATTACCAACAAGTGACCCCTATGATATATGGCTCAGATGACCGTCTTTAGCCATAAAGATTTAATGGAAAGGGATAACTTTTGGAACAAAGAATAAAAGTGATTAATTGAACATTGTTAAATAATGAAACCTGTTTTATTTACCTATTTTTATAAAGTTATTCACTACTAGAAAAAGAGCCTCCGACCACGGACCTATATCCATGGTTTTAAAACCATGGATATAGGTGGATACGGCTATGGTTATGTGGGATATAGACACAGTTCTAAAACTGTGGCTATAGGTTTTTTTTTTCATGGGCTATAGCCATGGTTATGTGGCCTATATCCACAGTTTCGAAAACCGTGGCTATAGGTCTCCCACCCTTGCGTGGGAGAAAAAATGTCCCACCCAAAAAAAGGAGGGAATAACTATTGCCACTATTTTCAGGATATTTCAATGGTTTTTAATAATATATATAGCATATTATATATATATATATATATACACAAAATCCTTTGTGATGTAGTGGTTAGGGCGCTGGAACGTAAAGGGAAGATGCTGGGATCAAATCCGAGTATACCCATATTATTTTTAGACTACTGCCACGGTTTTCAATGGCTATAGCCACGATGGTAGTTTTTAAAGCCTATAGACAGGGTTTTCAAAATCATGGAAATAGGCTAGGACCTACTGCCATGACGATAGAAGCCACAGTTGTCCAAAACCATGGCCGTAGCCTATGGCCACGGTTTTGGGGCCTATTGCCACGGTTCAAAACCATAGCAATAGGTCTTTTTTCAGTTGTGATTCCTTTTATTGCATGCACTATTGCACTCACTGATATTTTCTTTAGACACTGTTGGTGATGATCTACTGAATTTTACTCACACCCTGCTTAGGTCGCCATTGTATTTGAGTACCTGAGCAGCACTCACATATTTATTGTAGGCACGGGTTTGGGCTGATGCATGTGTCGAGTATCGTTGGTCAGGTAGGATTGCTTGAGTGGTATCAGATGGTTGGATGTGTCTAGCTTGGTGATTATTTGGAGACATTTTTTAGTTTCTTTTATTTTGGTTTGTTATCTAATCGGCCCGATGAGTGGTTGGTTGTATGTGTGACATGGATGTTCGAGACTTTATTGCATTTCATTTTGTTATGACTTGTTTCAGGTTATTTATTGTTTTTGATTTCTCTGATGTGTATGATGTTTGGTTATTTACTTTTGGTTGTGAACTCTGATATGAGGGTATAGTCTCCTCATAGTTCCACTTTATACATTTGCTGCTAATCGATAGCTCCAAACGTATGAGGAGTCGTGATTGAGGTCATTTGACGAACCGACTTTGGGCACACGGACTAGGATGTTACATCCTCAGACACGAATTCCAACAATTGGGATGTTACAATAGCTAGTTGAATGAGAAAGTGGACGTTGAGTACTTTTCATACGTTTTCTTGTTTTTTTATATCATCATATGATGTGGTAGTATTTCTCTTGTTTTACACATGAATTTTGTTTTAAATTATGATTTCTTATCGATTGAATTTCATCCATCATTGAACAATTCATTATGTTTTCTAATGAGGCAATGAAATTTGATAATCATTTGAAATATTTTAAAACTATGTTATTTTACTCTGTTTTGTGACATCTTTTGTGAAACCAATCTCTTTGATTGAAAAACATTGGATTTATTGTTCATGGTTTTTGGAGGAAAAGTGCATATTTGAAAGTGTTGTTTGATAATTGGGTGTAAGAATTTCTTTTGGAATTAAATTTCGATAATTAGGTTTCAAATGGTATTTTGGGAATTGGAAATCTACCTTGAAATTATTCTTCGAATATTAAATGTTAAAATGACTATGATTTATTTTAATCAAGTTTTATTGAAAATATATTTTCCTTTTTGAAAATATTATAATTTTAATTAAGTGTGGTAAATTGTTTTTTAAAATGAGTTGGGGTCTTGAAATTTGGGGTTTTCTTTTAGATTTTATTTAATCGCGTGGCCAGGCTATAGTCTGATCTACTTATTTTTCATTTTTCAGGTGGCCATTCGATCTCCATTCATGCAATACTGATCATTTGATCAGATGAATACACGAGGGAACGAATTATTAGCTAACTTTTCGGATGAAGCCGGTGCCATTTGCAACGAACCCTACCTTCGCTGATGTTTCACTTCTTCGATTGCTGGTTGGATCTCCAGTATATTGATGCTTGATAAACCTCACCCAAGTCACCGCACTGAGTTCAATTTACTCAAGACTGCTGACTCACAACTCATACATGTTCGATGTAAACTAAAATGGTTAGCACTATGCCATGGTGGTGCTTGTTGATGCCATGGTTGATAGTCGACATCACTATTTTCATATATGATGCATGTGTTCCACTACCACATGATTTCATCGACTACGAACCCAAGAGTTGGCTCATTTATGGAAAGAAAACGCTCATCAAAAGGAGTTCAATGAATGAACTCTAACACGGTGTAACGATTGGGTTCCATTGCATGGCACCCGAGACGTTACGTATGGCCAACACTCTTCGTTAATAAAGAGAGTCGAGGAAGGCTATATAATGGGACGCGATTCCACCTATTGAGTAGTTTTTGTGTATGGTTGATTGCTTGCGAACCATAGTCATGGCTCCCCAACCCCACCCCAAATCCCATTCATTGTTCAATGAAAGTGGTTGCACACCATTGGGTGTTCGGGAGTCCTCACGAAACATTCATAGATCCATTGGGTGATGTTCCCCCTTTGGAGGTGGGATGCATTTGTCTACTCCTTGTGATCATCATCAGACGTGATCCATCCAAGAAGAAGATGGAGGCTACAACACTGACGTTTTAGGTAAGCTTATGGTGTTTTATGGTTTATTTTTTAATATATTTTCACATTTGATTCCTTGGCGATAGATTATGTTTGTGCTTGGGTTTGCTTTTTCTACCAAGGATCATATGATGATCCATTAAATCCCATTAGTGGTATTGAAGCATGTTTCTTCAAGGATTAAATGTGTTTAATCCATGCTTTCGAAAAACATTACTGTCACTGCGACATAGGAGTCACCATTGTATAGTTGTAGTTTCTTCAAAACGCCTAGATCACCAACACCACTGTCACAACCCCCTTCCTCCAAAGATACCACAATGATGGGAGAAGGATAATGACCCTTGAGTCCCACCTCTAATAGGCCCCATGTTGGAAACTAGCACTGATGGTATAAAAATCTCATGTATGGGAGGCATTATCCTCTATAATATAAATAGGACCGAGAGATAAGACGAATCATACACAATAAACTTCATGACATAATATTAAATAATCTCAAACCCTCCCACAATGCATGTATAAATGAAACAAATACAATAAAAGTCTCCAAAGTAAATACCCAAAAGTAAAGCTAAAGCAACGACCCAACAACTTTCCAAAGGTCCAAGCTAGAAATGTCCAACACAGTCCATGTAATCCTCTTGGAAACCTAAAAAAAGTTTTATATACAAAGGGTGAGCATACTAGTATACTCAGTAGGAAAAATCAAGGTCTCTCGTGCACATGTGAAAGAAGCATACTAATGCACCTGTGAGAAAACAACAAAACCAAACAGCACCTATACAAGTTTACTAACCAAACTCAACCTCACTAAGGCATGCTCACCAAATAATGAAAGTCAAGTAATATAGTATAACATGATCACATTGATAAGGGTACCCGACACCACTTTCCCACTAGTATGCCGCTCTCACACCAAACGCCGTACGTCATGGTGCTCCCGTCTCTTCTGTATACCACAACGTCCCACAAGTATGGTCACAACACACCTCACCCGAAGAAACTTGGTCCCACCACCCCACAAGCATGACCATGTAACACCTCTCTCGATGACACCTAGGATACCGGCCCACAAGCATGGTCATGTCTCACCCGCAAACACTTGGGTCGTCACATCTCGCCCGCAAACACCTGAGTTATCACAACCACCATCTAATGCACTAATAGACCTTCGTCCATCACAGCCTCTGTAATACCTACCTCGCCTGGAAGAGAGAGTAGGAAAGAGTGGGTACCCAACCATCCGTACTCACCAGATGTTGGGAAAAACACCCCACCCGTGATTATGTGGGTGTCGACACATAGTGCTCAACATATGTGAGGTGCATATATAAATCACAATATACAAGTATGTGTGTGTGCATATATATATATAACATCAAATACTCAAGTCCAACCTATGGTTTCAAAGACAAATGAACCAACTCACAACACCGTCACTTTTGTTGCCACCTCTTAATGCATAACACCACACATCAAGCCACAAGTCCCATTTCACATTTCCAACCAATTTCATTTAATCACCCCATTCATTTCATCATTTAGCATCAACCACATTTAACCACTAGTGATGCAAAATGGGCATGTGGCCTGCGGGCTTCATGGGTATGGGGGGGATGCGGGGCAGAGCAAGCCTAAAAATTTTGATCGTTTAGAGCGTGGACCAATGCGATTTGAGCCCACGTGGGTGTGGGCCAAGACGGATCGAGCCTGCATGGGTGCATGCTTACCCGTGGGCCTAATTTTTTAATTTTTTTTACAATACATGTTTCTTTAATATTTTAGTTTTTAAATAAATAAAACTAATATTAAACCATGAAATATGATTTCTCACCGTAATTATCATACTAATTCACCATTTATTCGCATGTGAATTTTAAATAGGTTTATATTTATTATTTTAATATAATATTATAATATTTATATTGTAATTATTCACCATATTCACATGATACGCCATCCCACCACTCAGAAAATGGAACTCATCTCCCCTTCACATGGTTTCAATTCTAAAAGAGTTATTATAATCAAAATATTTTTTGGGTCGATTTAATTTTGTTATTATTTAATTTTTTTTTTTTATTAATGTTGGACACCATTTTAGTAAAATGGGAATTTCCGAGTCCCACATCGGAATATCCTGCCTTGTAATTTATTTTATTCATATATAAAAAATATCTCCACCTCACATAGAGGTAAAGAGAATTCACCATCTACATGGTATCAGAGGTTACTCTCTAACCCGAACCCTCCCTCCCTTTTCTCTCACCCATATAGGGTTACGAGAAATCCCCTGCGGATTCCTAGTTCTATCTGGCCCCGTCTCTACCCTCACTCCAAGTTCTGTCTGGCGGTTCTCCCCCTACCACCGTCTCCTTCCCCGACGTCCCCTCCCTGCTGCGTGCGATAGCTCCTAGCCCTCCCACCTCGATCGCGCTTCCCATCACCCCTCCAAATTCCGACGGGATCCAGTCGCGACTCCTGGACTGCATCTTCCCGCGGCATCTCGGCTCGCCTCCCACTGTCTGCCGCGACCAGCGGCTCCTGACTACGCGGATCCCCTCCTGGCTTCTGCCCATCGCTTCTCTCGCTAGCCTCCCCGTCAGCCCTGCACCAACTGATTCGGGCTACCGCTCCCAGCGCCATGGGTCCTCCTGACCCAAGCCCGACGCTCCAGGCGAACTCCTTCACCTCCCGACCCAAGCCCAGAACCCCTGTTCCTCCCGGTGGAACCCCCAACTTCAAGAGGACACCCCCCGCCTATTCCTCTGTGCGCTCCCGCCGACACTCTCCCATTTACACACCTCCGGCCCAGCCCTCGTTAACTCCTGGACCAACATCCTTCTGCGACTCCCGACTTGCCTCCAGCAGCTCGCGCCCTACCCGCCACCCTTCCTGGCTCCTGCACCTGTCAACTCCAGTATCTCAAGGCAACTGCCCCTCTCCCAGCGACGTTCTTTCCCCACGCCACCCAACCCAGACCCCGCCTGCTGTTCTCAGCACCCTCCATCATGCTATCCCGGCGGCATCCATCCACATTGGCCTCCTCACACTCCCCCTACGGCCTTCCCTGGTGATCCAACTCCTACGGTCTTCCCCAGTGATCCACACCGGCACCTACCGGTTCCTACATCAGCTCCCAGTGACCTTACTTCTAGATGAGGCTCCCAAATCCCGCGGCCCCACAGCTAGATGTGCCTCCTGTCGCCCTCCCGCAATCTTCACCGCCTCCCGTGGGTGTCCACCCACGCAATCGTAGCACCGTGCACACACCTCCTATCGATGGCCTCCTATACACCAGTATGGCGCTACCCAACCTGCCTCCATGTGCTCTCAGTAGTGATCCCGACTCGTGACACCTTCTGGCGATGCATCCCAGCCCTTCCCTACTGTGCACTCCCGACCCACATCCCGCGGTTTCCCGAAACATGCCTTCCTCGTGATTTACCAACCCGCCTCCTATGGAATTTTCTGGAACCACCAACTGTTCATTGTGGTAGACTTTCCAACCAACATAACCATGCTTCATCCATGCATCTGTATGCCCACCTGATATGCCATCCCCTTCTCTTTCATCGGCTCTACTGCACAACAATTCCAATTCATCCAGCACTGATTACATAATGACACTTGACCACGCTATCATGACACGTAAAATTGATTATGATTTTATGATTGATTTATAGTCTAGGGAAGACCCTATGTTGTCTCTCAAGGAGCATTGATAGGTTTTGAGTCTGTATTTTTAATAATTACTAAAAGAGGGGGCGGTTTTGAAAACTGTTTTAAAAATAAAATGGCTTAATTAAAGAGTTTAATAGTTGAAAAATAAACATTGTGTATTTATAATTATGAGAGAAGAAGATCATTTCAAGTTCATTACACATCTTGGATAGTTCATTGTTCTGAATATTTAACATGGTTTTGTTTAATTCTTTGGTTGAAGGTCGTCAAGATCTTGACTCCCCTCTTTCCTATTCAAATGATGCTTAAATAACCACCCCTTGACACTATAATCCTATTGCCAAGATTTGGTTCTCAAACATATAATAAAAGGTCTACCAAAGCATACTTAAATCTTATGTATGTGTGAGATAAATAGGATTATTGTGTTTTCCAATCGGAACAACCCATGATTCCCACTTGAAATCTCAACCCAATTGGTGTTGAAATAAAAAGAGTCCCACTCAATTATATAAAATGAAATGTAATCTGGGGAGAAGCATGTCAAGATAAAAAATAATTGAAATATTCAGCACAAAAATTATACAAAACCAATAGAAGAACATGTGCTGGAACTCCCTCCCATGTTTGTGTAGCTCCCTCGAAATGATCGTCAACCGTTTAGCTTGCCATCGAGAGGAGGAGGAGGCTCGGGTGGAACTCCCTCTTCATCCATGATCCTCATATGAGGATAAGGGCCTCCATAACTCCTTTGATGATGAGAGGACTTCATTGGGTATCCAAAATACCAGAGATTTTCCTCCTCAATGAACTTGCAAATGGGGAGACCAAGGTGCCATTTTATATGAAAATGGGAAGGTGGTTTTGCGCATAAAGATTTCTTAAAACCGCTTGTCACATAAGTTTTGACCTCCAGATAGCCTTATCGCAATTTGGAGAAAATAAAAAAGTTGTATCCCCACCTAATGGCTGTCTCCACCTAATTTTTGGAACAATTTGGACACGCATATCCCAAGATATGGATAGATCATAGCACACCACTTTTGACTTCGTGCAAATGCGGCGTGCTGGACAGATCAGGTAGGTTGGGCAACCAGATGGCTGAATGAGTCTTGAGTTTCTTTATATGAAATGTATCCCAATGAATTTTGGACCAGAATACAAAATTTCAGACTATTTGGATTCACGGTTTAGGATCATTGCGTCGATGAGTCCAATAGTGTGCATGGATCTTGCGCAGTTTGGCCCATTTTTCTTGGACATCATCATGGGCCCTCCAAATCACCTCCTCCTAGAATGTAATCCTCAAAAAAGGTAACATTTAAGTTTTTAACAGTGATAAACACAAAATAAATTATTAAAACATGGAATTAAACTTTTCATTATTTTTATAATTTTCAATATAAAAAAGTTTAGCATAATGGTGTAAAAGTGAAAATTACACAGTGAATCATGGTACGATCACACCCCCATACCTAAACATTTTCACTCTTAGGAAAAGTCACATATCTAAATAAAATTATGCATATATATATTCCAAACATCATGAAGATTTAACATTTGAGGAAATGTTAATTCATTAATGTAATGTGATCAATGCACGAACCACACCAAGGAGTTCTTCCTAGTGAAAATGTAAAAAGATGCCTCATAAATCATATCATGATGAAATTAAAAGAAATTCCTGACACCAACATGAGAAAGGAATTCAAAATTCAACCATTCCACTAACTCTCCATGTGTGTGTGTGAAAACCACTCCATGCTATTCTTTCTACTTTCTATCCAATAAATATAGGTTATTTTAACATTATTTAGGTTTAAATGATTTTTTTTCACAGAACATTTCCTACATCCTTTGAAATCATATTTCAAGACCCACTAACTTATGCATTCCCAGAAGTCAAACCATAAGCTCTTGACTTAGATATCCCCATACATTGCACATTTCATCACTCCCCTCGTTTATTTTTTATTTTTTTAGAAGTTACATTGGGAAAAAAATCTCACACTCATCTCTCAATCCTTGTTTGATCTCCTCACGACACTAATGGAAATAGTTATAACAAGATAAAAGGTTGAGGAGGAGTGGTTTTTGACTTGCCCAAGACACAACCCAATTTTTTTGAGAGCGTAAAATAGTCGTACATTATGTGCACACACATAGGTCAATCTGGTATCGTAATGAAACAGATCGAATAAGGAACAAACGTATAGAAATATCATTTAAAGTAAAAAAATATTAACTTAACATATATTTAACTTATATTAAGTAATAAATATTCACACTTTATGGTTTGGTGCAAAAATGTGTGGAGATATTAGTGACACAATTTTACCAAAAATTACTCACATAAGGGGAATCAATCATCTCAAATGTTTCACAGTGATACAACCATTTATATTATTGAAAGAAAATCAATTCACTAAAAATCACTCCTTGATGTTAAATTCATACAGATATTCTTTTTCACTTTCATTGTGGTATTTTTACTCCCCCCCCTTTATGTTCACTAAATCATGGAACTTTGAAATTTTTGATGGGGAAAAATTAACATACCATAAAGAAGACAGAAAAGAGAAGAAAGGAGAAAGATAATAGACATTCTAATGAACCTAGAAAGATGGGGAAAAGTGAAAATACCATAAAAAGGTGAAAAAGAGAAGAAAGAAAAAAACGATGAAAATTACTAACTAACCCAGGAATGCACCCATCCTCCCACACCTAGAATGTGTAGTGTCATCACTGTAATAATTGAGAATGTGAGAAGGAAGGATAAAATCTTGTGTGTTTCACTGGTATATTGCTTCTTGAATATGGAGTTCCTCCATCTAGAACTCTGGAAGGGCTTCATGGAAGTGCTTCAACCGCTTCCCATTGACAGTGAAGGCTTTCTTGGTTTCTTCAATTTGAACCTGAACAACACCAAATGAAGATACATTAATAACAGTGTATGGGCCAAACCAGCGGGAACAAAGCTTACCTGGATGAAACTTTAGCCTTGAATTATAATGGAGGACCTTCTGACCAATGTGAAACTGATGATGAAGGATGAGACAGTCGTGGGAAGCCTTGGTACCCTCTTTATAAATCCCAGAGTTCTCATATGCATCTCTTCTCATTTCTTTTAGCTTTTGAATCTATAACTTCCTTTGAGCACCTGCACTAGAATATTTAGAATTGCTTTGTTTGATGTCCCAATAATCCCGATGCTCAATCTTAATAGGAAGGTGACAACTCTTTCCGAACACAAGACGATAGGGTGACATTCCAATGGGAGTTTTGAAAGTAGTACGTTAGGCCCATAATGAATCATCAAGTCGAAGACTCCAATCTTTTCTATTGGGTTGAACCGTTTTTTCAAGAATCTATTTGACCTCTCTATTTGACACCATGGCTTGACCATTGGTCTATGGGTGATATGCAGTAGACACTCAATGAAAAACCCCATATGAATGCAAAAATGATTGCATTATTCAGTTGCAGAAATGAGAACCCTAGTCTCTAATGATGAACCTAGGTAATTCAAATCTACAAAATATATGAGTTCTCAAAAATTCCACAACTGTTTTGGAATCACCTGTCCTTGTGGCTCGAGCCTCTACCCATTTTGACACATAATTGACCACCAGAGGAATGTACATGTTGCCAAATGAATTGGGAAATGGACCCATAATGTCAATTCCCCAAACATCAAAAATGTCATGAAAGAGCAACAGTTGTTGTGACATTTTATTTCTTTTAGAGACATTCTCCATTCTTTGACAACAAGGAAAAGATTTTAAAAAATCATGGGCATCCTGAAAAAGTGTTTTCCAAAAGAGAGCAGAATCAAGAACCTTGTGAGTAGTCCGTTGGGGACCAAAGTGGCCCCCACAAGCAAGAGTTTGATAGAATCTAAGGATAGACTAAAACTCGCTATCAGGAACACAATTTATAAGGACATGATCACTACATGTGCGCTAGAGGTAGGGGTCATCCCAAATGTACCAATGAGACTCATGTTTTAGATGGATGGCTTGGTTTTTGTTGAAATCAGTAGGAATGAAAGATTCTACCAAATAATTTACAATTTCAGCATACCAAGGAATAACATCTTGCACTCGGTAAAATTGCTCATTAGGAAACATTTCATTAATGGGAATACATGGGGATGAGTCAATTTCCAAGGATGGGAGGATCCTAATGATATGGTCAGCCACCACATTCTCTGCTCCTTTTTTATCTCTAATTTCTAGATTAAATTCCTAAAGGAGGAGCATCAAGAAAATGAGATGTGGTTTGGATTTCAGTTTCTTAAATAGATACCAGAGGGCTACATGGTTTGAGAACACAATGAATTTGGACCCTAAAAGATACGACCTGAATTTATCCAAGGAAAACACAATAGAAATAAATTATTTTTCAATTGTGAGGCATAGGGTATGACATGTGGATCTCGGTCGATCCTTTGTGACAAGACTACCCTAAGTGCATAGTTAGAGGCATCACACATGAGCAGAAACGGTAAATCCCACCGAGGTGGTTGGATTACCGGGGGTGACGTGAGACTCCATTTTAACTTATTAAAATATTCTTCACACTCATTATCAAAAAAAATTCCTTTTCTTTTTGGACTAATTGGGAGATAGGAGTGAAATATTTTTAAAGTCACGAATGAAACGATGATAAAACCCAGTGTGACCTAGGAAAGACTGCACATACCACATATTTTTGGGGAATGGTAGGGAAGAAATTTCATCCACTTTTGATTTATCTACTTGGATACCATCCCTAGAAATGACATGCCCCAAAAGTATACCTTTACTCACCATGAAATTGCATTTCTCATAATTTAATACAAGATTCTTTTCAATACAGCGACGTAGGAGAAAACTAATACTACATAAACATTCATCAAAAGAGGATCCATAAACTGTGAAATCATCCATGAAAACTTCCATGCAACTCCCCAGGTAATCTGAAAAAATACTAACCACGCATCACTGGAAAGTACCTAGACCATTGCACATACCAAATGGCATCCTCCTATATGAAAATTTTCCAAAGGGACGAGTGAAGGTAGTCTTTTCCTGGTCCTTAGGAGAAATATGTATATGAAATTATCTAGAATACCCATCAAGGAAATATTAGTGGGACTTACTCTCTAGCCTCTCTAGCATTTGGTCAATGAATGGCAAAGGGAAATGGTCCTTCATAGTGTGTTGGTTTAGTCGGCGATAGTCTATACAGACAAGCCAACTATTCTGCACACAAGTTCGAACCAATTCATTGTTTTCATTTTTGATTATTGTAAGGTCTGTCTTTTTAGGAACTACTTGAATGGAACTGACCCATTGGATGTCAGAGATGAGGTAAATGATTCTAGCAGCCAATAATTTTGTTACCACATTTTTCACAACTTCTAGGAGGGTTGGGTTCAGTCGACGTTGTGGATGCCTCACTGGTTTAGCCTCATCCTTTAATAAAATATGATGTGTAAAAATTGATAGGATAATATCAGGAATGTCAGTAAGTGTCCATCCTAAAGATTTTTTATACTCCCTCAAAAGTTCAAGCAGTCATAATTCATACCCATGAGGGAGTGGACTGGCAATGATGACGGGAAACTTGTTTCCATTCTCAAGATACGAATATTTTAAATCTTGAGGCAATTGTTTCAGTTCCAATTCAGGTGGATTTTGGATTGATGGGAGTGTGTATGAAAGTGAGAGGTCATTGATCTTATCTAACTGCTCAATGGTATCATCCTCAATAGAAGAATGATCTTTTACAAGCATAGTACTATCATAGATGGTCAGTGGATCCTCAGTGTTCAAGAAATCATCAATTAATAAACATGCATGACATTTTTCTAATCCACTACAACAATCAATACATGACTCATTTCATAGAATTTAAATCAATGGAGTAAACTAAGAAAGGGGATCAGGGGAAAGAAAAGTTCTTTTTTAGGGGTAGGGAGTACATCAATTGAATTAATAGAGAGAGAGGAATGTTCTTCTGAGGGGTGCTTTGTGGAATTAAGGATGTTGAAATGGATTGTGTCACCACAAAATTCCATAGAAAATGTACCATTGTGGACATTAATTAGGGTTTTGGTGGTTTTCAAGTAGGGTCTCCCCAATATAATCGGGGCATGTCCATTCATCCTATCATCCTCTATTTTAAGCACATAAAATTTAGTAGGAAAAATTAAATTTTGGACCCTCACAATAACATCCACTAACACACCAGAGGGGTGTGTGGTACTCCGGTTAGCCAGTTGAATAATAATTCTAGTGGGATTCAATTACCCTACCTACAATGTAGAGTAAATAGAGTGGGGAATCACATTTATAGAATCACCTAAATCAAGCATATCATTAGAAAAATAATACTCCCCTATGGTGCACGGAATTGAGAATGTTCTAGGATCAATGCACTTAGTGGGAAGTGATGGCTCTATCAATGCTGAAACATTCCTCCCCAAGCTCACTTTCTCATCACCTCGAATTTGCCTTCGGTGTGTACACATATCCTTTAGAAACTTGGCATACCATGGAATTTGCTTCATAACATCAATCAATGGGATGTTAACCTGCACTTTCTTTAAAATTTCCAATATTTCCTTATCAAGTTCGGTTTCCTTTTGTTATCTTGGTTGGGTGGACCTTTGAGGAAATGGAAGAGGAATGGTTGGGAAGTATGACTCATCAATATACACACTCTTTCCTTTGGAAGGGATCCTCTTAGGGCAAGGTTCTTCAACATTATGAACATTTTTAATGGTTGGGATGGAGGTTTCCTCAGGAGGGGATGACTCTAATGGAGGATTCATTTTACTTTCTAGTTGTTTTCCACTCCTAAGGGTGATGGAACTAACATTTCCTTTATCCCTATGGTTAAATACTGGTTGAGAGGGAAGTTTACTAGACCCATGACTTTGAATATCACCCACAGAGTTAGCTAGTTGGCCTAATTGGGTTTGAGTTCCTGTATGAATGCTTGAGTGGTTTGTTGGAATTGGATATTGTTGGCAGCCATTTGGTTCATCATATCTTCTAGGCTAGGCTCGATTTTTAGAGGGGTTTGTTGGAAAGGAATTTGGGGTGGTTGAGGATTTCTGGGTGGTGGTGGTGGATGACTACTCTGCCACGGTTGGTTCCATTATTGTTGAGGTTGGTTTGAATACCCCCCTTTCCTATACGCTTGGTTCTCCTTCCACCCAGGGTTGGATGGATAGAAAGGTTCTTGCCTAAAGGGTTGGTTATAGGGTCAGCCTGGAAATATTGCCTCCCAACTCTCATATTTTTCCCTTAATTGAGGACATTGGTTAAAGTAGTGGGTGTCATAAGAACATATAACACAATGGATGGGAGGAGAAGATTTGGATTTTCCTTGGGAAAGAGAAAGTTGTCGAAGAAGGGTACTTAACTCTTCTAACTTTCTGTCCACCTTCTTCTCGAATTCAGTACTTTTCACCTTGTGGACACCTCAAATCGGTACATTGGACCTTCAACCAATTTGTTGTGTGTTTTGTTCCATGTTTTCAATTAGGGTTCTTGTAGCAATTGGAGTCTTATCAACTAGCACTACTATAAATGAAAGGTATACCAATGGTTGAAAACCATTGGTATAGGTTGGAGAACCGTTGGTATAAATTATACCAATGGTTTTAGAAACCATAGCCCAGTAAGTTGTGACAATAGACATATACCAACGGTTTGAGATAAACTATTGTTATATGTGAAGAAATCTACTCTATACAAACGGTTTTATGTAAACTGTTGGTATAGAGTTCTTATACAACACATATGCCAACGGTTTCAAAAACGTTGGAATATATTTTTCCCAACGGTTCTGCAGGAATTGTTGGTAAATAGTCTTCCATTCAACCCTATACCAATGGTTTAAACCGTTGGTAAAGGATTTTTACCAATGGTTCATTCAAAAAAATATATACAGAACCTATACCAATGGTTTAAAACCGTTTGTATAGGCTTTGTTGTATAATTCACACAACACCCTGCTCTGTGTACTACTGTGTGAATTGTACAACAGTAAATGCAGAACACAATACAAAACATAATAAGGATACATATTTAAAAACTGATAATTAGAAGGATACATAATTTAATAATCAATTATGAATACAATACATTAAAAACTGAATACGTAATTATATGTGATACATAATTAATAATACATAAAAAATTTCATTATTTATAACACATACATGATTGAATTCAGAAATTAGAAGCTAATAACCCAAAATAATAAAATTAATAAATGAATTCAACCAAACACAAATATAATCTCCAATGGTTTGGGGTGGGTGTATTTGAACTCAGGGATGATGATAATGGGTGTGTATCAATGATATTGTGTGACTTAGGGAATATAGTTGTCCTTGGAATATTAAATGTCATGTGTTTTAGAATAGGGGTAGGAGTTCCTCACATGAGAAGTGGATTGTGTGAGGCTGGAACATGGATCATTGTGCTAAAGTATCAACACAATCTGAATACGTTTGGTCGGTTTTCCATATGCCAGTTGTTTTTACTTGAAATGATGTCCATTTTAAACAAAATAGGGATGGTTAGATTAATACCAGTCACATTGTGCCTCATATTGAGGGGGGTTTGACTCTGACACGTCACATATGACCCATGGATCATTGTCCTAAAGTATCAATACAATCCGAATGTGTTTGGCTGGTTTTCCGTATGACAGTTGTTGTTTTCACTTGAAATGGTGTCCATTTCAAATAAAAGAGAGATAATTTAAGTGGTACCGGCCACAGTAGGCCTCCAATTGAGGCTCAGTTGACTCATACACATCATAAATGACCCATGGATTGTTGTGCTAAAGTATCAACACAATTCGAATATGTTTGGTCGGTTTTCCGTATGTCAGTTGTTTTTACTTAAAACAGTGTCCACTTTAAACAAAATAGAGACAATCAGAGTTCTACCGGCCACATCGTGCTTCAGATTAAGTTGAGGTTGACTCGTACACATCATAATTGAGCAATGGATTGTTTTACTAAGGTATCAACACAATATGAATGCGTTTGGTCAGTTTTCTGTATGTCAGTTGTTGTTTTCATTTAAAATGTTGATCATTTCAAATAAAGGCGAGAAATTTTAAGTGGTACCAGCCACACCATGCCTCAGATTGAGTCATATTTGACTCATACACATCAAAAATGGATCATGGATCGTTGTTCTAAAGTATCAGCAGAATCCGAATATGTTTGGTCTGTTTTCTGTTTGCCAGTTGTTTTTACATAAAATGATGTCCATTTTAAACAAAAGAGAGACATTTAGAGTGGTACTGGACACACCGTGCATCGAATTGATGTGAAGTTGACTCGTACACATCAAAAATTTCCCATGGATCGTTTTCCTAAAGTATCAACACAATCTGAATGCGTTTGGTTGGTTTTCCGTATGTCAGTTGTTGTTTTTACTTAAAATGTTACCCATTTCAAATAAAAGTGAGACACTTTGAGTGGTACCAGCCACACCGCACCTCGTATTTATGCAGGGTTGAGTCTTACATGTCACATATGACCAATGGATAATTTTAGTAAAGTATCAACACAATCCAAAAATGTTTGGTTTCTGTATGCCAGTTGTTTTTACTTAAAACAGTGTCCATTTTAAACAAAAGAGAGACACTTTGAGTGATATCGGCCACACCGTGCCTCATATTGAGGTGGGATTGACTCATACACATCACATATGACTCGTGGATCGTTTTACTAAAGTATAAACACAATCCGAATGCATTTGTTCTATTTTCTTTATTCCATTTGTTGTTTTCACTTAAAATGATGTCCATTATAAACAAAAGAGAGACATTTAGAGTGGTACCGGCCACACCATGCCTTGGATTGATGTGGGGTTGACTCTTACACATTCCAAATGTCCCATGGATCGTTTTACTAAAGTATCAACATAATTAGAATGCGTTTGGTTGCTTTTCTGTATTCCATTTGTTGTTTTCACTTAAAATGTTGTCCATTTCAAATAAAAGTGAGACACTTTGAGTGGTACCAGCCACAACATGCCTAGAATTGATGCAAGGTTGACTCCTACACATCACAAATGTCCCATGGATAGTTTTCCTAAAGTATCAACACAATCCGAATATGTTTGGTCAGTTTTCCATATGCCAGTTGTTTTTACTTAAAACATTGTCTATTTTAAACAAAAGAGAGACACTTAGAGTCGTACCAGCCACACTGTGTCTCAGATTGATGCGGGGTTGACTCTTACTCATCACAAATGTACCATGTATCTTTTTCCTAAAGTATCAACACAATCCGAATGCGTTTGGTTGGTTTTCCGTATGTAAGTTTTTGTTTTCACTTAAAATGTTGATCATTTCAAATAAAGGTGAGACACTTTGAGTGGTATCAGCCACACTGTGCCTAGGATTGTTGTGGGGTTGAATCCTACACATCAAAAATGTCCCATGGATCATTTTTCTAAAGTATCAATATAATCCGAATATGTTTGGTCCATTTTCCGTATGTCAGTCGTTGTTTTCACTTAAAATGTTGTCCATTACAAATAAAAGTGAGACACTTTGAGTGGTACCAGCCACACCATACCTCAGATTGAGGCAGAGTTGAGTCATACACATCACATATGACCCATGGATAATTTTCCTAAAGTATCATCACAATCCAAATATGTTTGGTTAGTCTTCCGTATGCTAGTTGTTTTTACTTAAAAGGGTGTCCATTTTAAACAAAAGAGAGACACATTGAGTGATACCGGCCACACCGTGACTCAGATTGAGGAGGGGTTGACATGTACATGTCACGTATGACCCATACATCATTCTCCTAAATTATCAACACAATATGAATGTGTTTGGTCAGTTTTTTGTATGCCAATTGTTGTTTTCACTTAAAATAAAGTCCATTTTAAACAAAAAGGAGACATTTAGAGTGATACCGGCCACACCATGCCTTGGATTAATGCAGGGTTGACTCATACACGTCAAAAATGTCCCATGGATCGTTTTTCTAAAATATCAACACAATCTGAATGCGTTTGGTTGGTTTTCCATATGTCAGTTGTTGTTTTCACTTAAAATGATGTCCATTTTAAACAAAATAGAGACATTTAGAGTGGTACCGGCCACACCGCGCCTTAGATTAATGCGGGGTTGACTTATGAACGTCAAAAATATCCCATGGATTTTTTTCCGAATGTATCAACACAATCTGAATTTGTTTTGTTGGTTTTTTGTATGTTAGTTGTTTTTACTTAAAACATTGTCCATTTTAAACAAAAGAGAGACACATAGAGCGGTTCCGGCCACACTATTCCTCATATTGATGCGGGGTTGACTTGTACACGTCAAAAATGTCCCATGGATCGTTTCCCTAAAGTATCAACACAATAAAAATGCGTTTGGTTGGTTTTCCCCATGCGAGTTGTTGTTTTCACTTAAAATGTTGATCATTTCAAATAAAGGTGAGACACTTTGAGTGGTACCGGCAACACCGTGTCTCCAATTGAGACGGGGTTGACTCCTACACATCACAAATGTCCCATGGATCATTGTTCTAAAGTATCAATAGAATAAGAATTTGTTTAGTCCATTTTTCATATGTCAGTTGTTGTTTTCCCTTAAAAGTTTGTCCATTTCAAATAAAAGTGAGACAGTTTGAGTGGTACCGGCCACACCATGCCTCAGATTGAGGCAGGGTTGAGTCGAAAATGTCACATATGACCCATGGATCATTTTCTTAAAGTATCAACACAATCCAAATACGTTTGGTTAGTTTTCCGTATGCCAGTTGTTTTTACATAAAAGGGTGTCCATTTCAAACCAAAGAGAGACACTTTGAGTGATACTGACCACACCGTGCCTCGGATTGAGGCGGGGTTGACTCGTACACATTAGAAATGACCCATGGATCATTATGATAAAGTATCAACACAATAAGAATAGGTTTGGTTGGTTTTCTATATGCTAGTTATGCAAACCGTACAACAACAGTGATGATATCTTATACTAAAACTATAGACATTGTGCATGATGTGCATCCCCTAGTGAATGGTTAAGAAAAATCATGCACATTGATTCTAATATATATCCCTACACTGACCAGGATTCTGAGCTCTGAACAATCCCCAGAATCCCCATAAACCATTATAACATCATTAGGCTTCCATATTCGGTCAAAAATAAATAGTTATACTGAATTCAAAAACATCTATTCTAGAGTGATAAATTAGGTTCTTATAGTCTTCCCATTTAAAGGAACTAATCCTGAAGTTCACCTTTAATGGGTGGTAAAAATTTATTTGAGAAAAATTCTGTCTGGGGGGTTGTTTGGGGTCTAGGGGGGTTGTTGGGGTGGGGGGGGCTGTCCGGGGGGCTGTCTGGGGGGCCACCCGGGGTCCAGGGAGGAGGGTGGGGGGGCTGTCTGGGGTCCAGGGAGGAGGGTGGGGGGGGATGTTTGGGGGGTAGTCTTGGGGGTTGTATAGGGTCTAGGGCGGAGGGTGGGGGGCTGTCCGGGGGGCTGTCTGGGGGCTGTTCAGGGGGCTTTCTGGGGGCTATCAAGGGGGCTGTCCGGGGGGCTGTCTGGGGTCCAGGGAGGAGGGTGAGAGGCTGTTTGGGGGGGTTTTCTGGGGTCCAAAGAGGTGGGTGGTGGGGCTCTTCGGGGGGTTGTCTGTGGGGCTATTTGGGGAGTTGTCCGGGGTCCAGGGAGGAGGTTTGGGGGGTTATCCGGTGTCTAGGGAGGAGGGTGGGGGTGCTGTCCTGGGAGCTCTCCGGGGGGCTGTCCGGGGGGGGGGGGGGGCTGTCCGGGGTCTAGGGAGGAGGTTGGGGGCTGTGATGGGTGTGTTCAAGGTGTGGTAGTCTTTGAATTAGAATGACACATCCATATTAAACCAAAAATAAAATGTCATAAATATCAGTCAAAAATGTAATGGATCAATCTACCCCTGATCACCATCACCATCACCACTGTCATCATCAGCATCATCCTCACCTCCATCTCTATCCTCATCTTCATCCTTATCATCGTCCCTGTGCTCATCCTCAGCCCCATCCTCACCCTCATTCTCATCCTCATCCTCACCCTTTCCCTCACCATCATCCTCACCCTCGATCTCGGAATCATCATCATCCCCAACATCTTTCTCTTCATCATCCTTGTCATCACCAGGAATGTCATCATCTCGACCACCACTAGAACTGCAACTTGGTACATTGGATAATGCAACCATTGACGACATATATGTCTGACAAGCCATGCAGGCCTTTGGTGGAAGTGATGAAGATAAAGCATTGATCAGTTTCATAAATTATTTCTCCCTAGTTTTAACCTATTCCTCCAACTCTGTAACCCTTTTATCAGACTATCTTTCATGATCCTTAACCTGTTCCAACTCGGTGGTACTAGAATGGTTACTTGGAGAGGACCAATACCTTGTCCGGACTATATTCTTACCTGGTCGGCAGCGTACTCGATCAGAGTGCTCATCTCCCAAAACCTGATATAAATGATCGTGTGGCCCAAAAATTTTAGGCTTTTGGGAATCAAGGGCCTCTAAAGCAGCCTATTAAAAAATATTAATAGATTATTTAATTTCAAAATATATATTAAACTTTGAAATAAACAAATTAAAACTTATAATCTTTTCTTGTGTCGGTTCATTAATCACAGTTCCA
This sequence comes from Viscum album, assembly GCA_963277665.1. Lineage (NCBI taxonomy): Eukaryota > Viridiplantae > Streptophyta > Magnoliopsida > Santalales > Viscaceae > Viscum > Viscum album. The sequence goes on from OY728128.1 coordinate 2,112,965,104, forward strand.
TCTTTTTTCCTTCTACTCGAGCAAAACAATTTTGCTCGAGGGAGACGTCCTTCAATATTCAATATGTGCTTCTATAATGAAATTGAAACAATATAAAGTTCAAGTATAATCATATATTCAATATTCAATAAATCACATAATTTAAATAGGAAACAATAAAAAGGGAAAGTCCTAATGAAAAATTATAAACAACTATATTATACCAGCTGCCTCTCATGATCTGACATAATAGTGTGCCCCAAAGTGTGGACATATTACTTTGAATCATTTTTTTTCAAAAGATTACTAAATAATTTTTAATAATAAATAAGATAATATTAATGCAAAATAAGAAAACTATCATTTAAATACCTCAAATGGTATTAATACCTTAAATTTGGCAGTCGCCCAATGGATAATCATTTGACGATATTGTTCTATCGGGCAGTCATCCACGATAGGTATTGTCTCCAACTCCGTGCCCACTCTATCACACTAGCCAATATACAACTCATGCTTATAAGCTCTCCAAAGCTCTCATAGCTCTTTTAAACGTGTTGCTCGTGCACCTTCGCCATCAGAGAAGTTAAACCGAAGCTGACACCTAATAGATTAATTCATATAAATACAAAAAAATACTACATTAAATCTAATATATTTTTTACCCATACTTGTGCCCATGCATTATCCTTGACTTCGTGTGACAGATGTCTCTAAGTGAGAGGGCTGGCCAGAATGATGTCAGATTATTTGGCTAGCATCGCCAAAAAACCCTGACATTGCTACCCAGGTTTATCAATCATCTGTCCATCATCATTGTATTCAACTATAAACTGTGTCTGGCAGTTCCATACCGCACGCAAGTGAGTACACCCCCTCCCTCGCATCCTATTAGAAGTTGAATCTATTATTAAAGAAAAAAATATCAGTACAAGTTATAATAAAAATAAATTTTGGTATAAAAATTTGTTATAGTTATATAAATATACCTGTGGTAGTCGAATTAATGGTTGTCATTGTATGTACAGAAGCTAAAGGAATATCCTGTACAGGTGGAGTGTCCCTCAGTGTATGCTCCTCATCCATATACTATGTTAGATCAGGAGTCGAAGAAGGTGGAATATAATAGATCGGGGATAATGAACCAGAAGAAAAAGATGATGGAACAGACGTCTGGCCAAATGGTAGTGTAAACATCAGAGGCCTAAATATCCCATGTGTCCCTAAAGACACACAAGGATCAAAATGGGGCATAGAAGATACGTCTGTGGTAGGGGAAAAGTCCAATCAGGCACAACCAGTGGATCACCTAACTCTTGCACCATGAGCCCTCGTACCACCGACCTCAGTATTGGGATCACCAGATGATCGCCTAACTCTGACACCACCCCTCCAACCACCAGCCTCTGTACTGGGAGCAATATCATGCTCCTCATTGGATATCTCTTGTCTAGGGGTTGTATCCTAAAAAAATGTAACACAAAAGTAAAAACATGATATTATAATTTATTGAAATATATTAAAATTTGGTACAACTGCGAAAGCGGCACACAACGCAAGGAAAAAAATTACATGAAATTGCAAGCCCAGGGACTTGACCCCACAACCTGCCCCTTACCCCCCAAACCCTTACCACCCCACCACCAACGGTGGGGCTTATTGAAATATATATATTTGAAATAAAATACCTACAACAGGGATGATTGGAGGATTTCCCATCTGTGTCATGCGACGATTATTTTCTGTCATCATTTTCCACCGCATCTCTTCAATGGGTGTCATTTCCAGCAATGAAATCAAATGTAAAAGTAATTATAAACAGATAACTAACGTGTAACCTAAAAAAAATATAGAAAAACCATTCTGATAAATAAACATAAATAAACATAAGACTTATGGTGGTTTGAAGGTAAGTACTAGGATACATACTCTGATTGATGTAGGTGAAACATGTAGGTGAGAACACAACTGTATGATTCTATATATTTCCCACCACAACTTCAGGTTCACAATCAACTTTGACAATTAAGCTATTGGAGTCATCATAAGTAATAAATAGATTGCTTCCAATTTCAGTAGGGATAGTGTCAACTTCATCATCACCATCATCAAAAACATGTCTAGGATTTACTTCAATAGTTACACCAAATTTAGGATGATGATGATATTTGACATAAAAAACTTGTTTCACCATTGATGCCAATACATATGGTTCATCGGTGGCAATAGTGCGAGTCATGTCAATAACTTAAAATCCACAATCATAAATAAAGGTGCCTTGCCTCATCATTGAATCAAACCGTTGAAATTTCATCATCGTGACTTGATCATGCGAGTAATAATCCAAAATTATTATTTTCTCCATGACTCCATAATAAGAAACATTTTCAGAATGAGGTCTATTATCCGATGAACTGGCATAACAGTCTGTTCTGGAAGTTGCATAACACCATCATGTTGTGTTCTCATGTTCCTTGCTCGTTCAGTGATAATAAATTTATATCCATTGATCACAAGTGATTTACAAGCACGAACCATGGTATTATGACCAAAATCCAAAGCTCTAGTTTCCTCAAAAACAGAGTCTTTAGGAAAACTCGATACATAAAATATAAACAAATATCAAACTTAATTAAATATTATTTTTATTTAGTTATTACAGAAATATTTTTACCTTCAATTTCAACCAAGTAGAAAACCATTTACTATGAAAATTCTCTTTCCTTCTCAATAATAAAGAATGATGCTTTCTATATATCAATTATTTATGTTCCCTATAGATAAAAATAAAAATAGTTTAACAAATATTTAAAATTACAAGATATAAGATAAGAGATACATGTACAATTTACTTACATGATATACTCATCGAACAAATCCCAATTAAACAACACTGTGTGATGTGCCATCTCATGCTCTTGAAGGCTTAATGTCGTCAATTTATATGATATCAGAATTCCTTATGTCTGAGGAAGTGATGGAAAACTGGGTTCAATTTTCTCATACTTTTCTTCTTTATTTATCATTGGTCTGTTTATTCTCGTAGTAAGATCAGACAAATACATTGAGTAGAAATCCATACATTCTTGAGCCAAGTAACCGTTCACAATAGAACATTCAGGATAATTACTATTATGAACATATGATTTCAATGTGTACATGTTTCTTTCAGTTGGATACATCCAACGGAAAGCAACGGGTCCTCCAAGAAGTATTTCGGTCGGAAGATGGACAGTCAGATGCAACATGAAAATAAAAAATGATGGAGGGAATATTTTTTCTAACTCACACAAAATTAATAGTGTCTCTACCAATAGTTTTTGCAAGAAGGATTTGGACAAATTCATAGCACAAAGATCTCTAAACAAATAACACAACTGAATAACTAAGACTCTTACATTATTGGACAAGAGATGACATATTGGTATTGGAATCAACTCATGAAAAAGGATGTGATAATCATGAGTCTTCAATGATTTAAGCTTCAACTCTTTTCTTTTGACCCGTTTTGATATATTTCTTGAATAGCCATCAGGAACATTAATACTCTAGAACTTCCAGAAATTGATTTTTTTTTCAGCAAGTGTCATCACATAAGAAGCACATGAAACTTGCCATTTAATTTCACTGATACAGACAGGATACAATTATGGTCTTATCCCTCAATCTACCAAGTCATGCCGAGATCATAAATCATATTTTGTCTTCCCCTTGACATTTAGAAGAATCGAAAGCAACATTTCACATATATTCTTTTCAATGTGCATTACGTCTAAGAAACGACATAACAAGTTGGTTAAACAATACAAAAACTCAAAGAATATACTCTTCTTCTTCCAATAGTAACAGGTATCATTCGAAACATTTTTTCTCTTTCTATATTTCATTACACCCTTCTCAAATGAATAACTGAAATCTTTCAATTAATTAAGCACATCAGTTCCAGACATACGCTAAGGTGGATCGTCAGTCTCCATGGTATTTTCAAATCTTCGACGATTGTTTCTATATGGATGGTTCATTGGAAAGAATCGTTGATGTCCCATTAAACTAAAACTATGAAGATATTTTAGTCTTCTTGATTTATAATTCTTTATACAAACAGGACATGACAATTTTCCTTTTGTGCTCCATCCAGACATCATTTCATAAGTAGGAAAATCATTGATCATCCACATAAGTGCAACACGCATTTGAAATATGTCTTTAGAACATGCATCATATGTGGGAACACCCACATACCAAAGAAGTTTCTACTCTTTTATTAAAGGTTGCATGCGTACATCTATATCATTGTCGGGATCAGAAGGGTCAGATATTAGTATACTCAAGAAAGTGTAAGGATTTTTCATACACAACCATGGGGGAAGGTTATAAATGTGTATGAAAACCGGCCAGGTGCTGTGCGAAGTAATCATCTTACCAAATGGATTAAAACCATCACATGAAAGACCCAGTCTTGGGTTACGCACATCAGCTGCAAATTCAGGATATCGAGCATCAAATCTCTGCAATGAAAATCCATCTTCATGGTGAACCAACTCTTCATTATTATTTTTTCTCTCAGTGTCATGCCATCGCATTTTTACTAATATTTTATTAGACATGAAAAGGTTATGTAATCTGGGGATCAATGGAAAGTGCCACATTACTTTTTGTGGCACACGAGATGGTGTTCCATCATCTTTTGGCTTCCATCGAGAGGTTCCACATTTGATACAATCATTTCTTTCAGCAGTTTCCTCCCAAAATAATCTACAATCATTCGGGCAAGCATGTATTTTTTTTTTGAGAATCCAAGTTCATCAACTAAATTCCATGACATATAGTGGTTTGAGGGAATATATGCATCATTTATAAGTAAGTCCTTCAAGAAGGTAAGAATGTAATCGATTGAAGTATTTGAAATCCCATACATAGTTTTCCAATGAAACAATCTGATTAAAAATTCCAACTTTTTCATTTTACCACATTTCCGATATACTGGAGTCATCGTAGAATCATTTGATTTTTTCACCCTATAAACATCATCATTTTCATTGGATGAATCATGTGTGCTTGTATAGAAATCTTGTTGGCTAGACACCCTTTCCTTCTAAATATGATGAATAAATGTAAACCGATCATATATCAAACTGTCCAATTCAGTACTATCATTTGGATCATAAACATTTTGAGATTACATTTTCTCTCCATTGTGATACAACACATAATAGTTTTTTTGGAAACCATATTTGGTTATATGATAACTAACTAATTCACGACTCAACTAAGGTCTTCCAACAGAATTAGAACTTGTTTAGTGTATTGGACCACTATCTGAAGCCTTGTCAAATGAAAAATCTAAAAAGCTATTCAAATTATTTTAAAAATTGGTTAAAATCTGATCAGTTTTGTACATCAAACTTATATCCATTCTATAAAAAAATTGTAATAAGTCATTTCAAAGCAATTAAATAATATTGAAGTTAAATCAAAAAAATATTTAGGTAAATGACAATTGTTTACTTTATATAAAATCATAACTGACACATTACTCTATATGAGAATCATATTAAGAAACACAAAAAAAAAATACAGTGTATATAATAAAATAAGATACAGAATTTCTAATTCCTATATTCAAGGATTATCCAGTAAGATATTGGAAGTGGGTCAAGGAAGACATAATCCTTAAGGGTCTTTTTGGGAGTACATGAGTTTTATACTTTAACTTCTTCAGGGAGATCAGGATGAGGAGTATGATGAAGATCACATCAAAAGTAGTTATGGCCTCATCAAGTTTCACCTTAACCATTGATTAAAAGATCCTAGGTTTGGGGCCACAGATCATAGGTTGGTAGGGTGTATTCATTGAATCATGTCCCAATTGATTTTGCAGAAGGACCTTCAACAATTATAGGTATGGATTTTATTAGAAACATCTATAAAAAGGATATCTAGGAATTGTGACATCCCAAACCAGGATTCCACTCATTAGTGACCCGAACCCAGATGGCCACATGGCCTCAAGCACATCTACCAAAATTCTAAATGTTATTGACTAATAGTGAGAGCCTTTGGTGTGTCTGGGGGGAGACTATTCCCTCATTACCTAAGTTGAAAAATTTTAATATTATCATTTAGAAAGTGGAAGAAAGATAACAGTGGGAAAATATTATAAATGGATGAAAATAACCAAATCAGTAATACCAACTAAAAACAGAATCATAAACCGACTGATGGTAATGCATGTCATGTATCAAGAATAAAAACTTAGTTACAACTAGTAGGAAGTAGTACTATACAAGAGGCTCAATAAATTCTAAAATTATACCTAGATTCTTGATCTACAACCCAATAATCTTCTATATTCTCCATCCCATGTCATGTCATGTGAGTAGTCATTCATCTGTAAAATGGTGATTCCCCTTATCTAAACATATAATCATGTAGTTTATCTGGGTACCCAATGGAATCTCGAACAATGTGTGAGATACAATTCATGTAGGTGACCACCGAGAGTTCTATAACTATCCAGTCTATTTATATAACATTTTAATATAACGATATGATAAATTAAAGTGACAACTAAAAAATCTAAAAGGGTTTTCTATGGTTCCGGAGAAAAAATCTAAAAGGGTTTTCTAGGTTAAATCAAAATATAAAAAAACAGATACACATCCAAATAAAAACTTAAAACTGAAATATTATATTGATAACAATAAAAATAAGGTACCATATAAGAAAATACCTAATTTGGGATGGTTCGGATGAAGATTCAGCTGCTTGGATGGGGAAACCGAGATTCCAACCGTTCGGATGGAGGAACTGAGATGAACCTGAGAGTGGTGTTGTCCGAATGGGGGAGAGGTGCTCTGATCATGGGGGATGTTGTCAAATTAGGGTTATGTCTAAATGGGGGAGAGGAGAAGGGCCGCGCGGTGTTATTGGGAAAAAACATTAACAACAGTATTTAAAAACCATTGGTAAAGGTGGAAATTTAGACCCCCTTTAGCAACGGTTCTAGTGAACCATTGGTAAAACTGTTTTTTACCAATAGTTTAAGAAAAACGTTGGTATATAAGTGTTGGGAAAACCCCCTATTCCAGTATTGTAGTGCACCACCTACAATAAAATCGATCATATTTCGATCAATAGGGACTAATCCTTCATAAAAATGTTGAATTAAAAGTTGATCACTTATTTTGTGGTGTGAGAAAATTGAACATAACCTTTTAAAGCATTCCCAATATTCATGTAATGTTTCCCATTGATATTTTCTTATCCCATAGATTTCTTTCTTTATTGTTGCAATTCAAGAGGCTGGGAAATATTTTTCAAGAAAAAGGCATTTCATGTCCGCCCAGCCTCTTATTGGGGAATTAACATAATATAACCAATCGTTTGCTATATCTTTTAAAGAAAAGGAGAATTCTATAAGATTTACTTGTTCTTTATCCACATTTGTAGGTTTTAATTTAGAACATATAGTATGAAATTATTTTAAATTATGGTGTGGATCCTCTCTTGGAAGTCCATGGAATCTTGGAAATAGATGAATTAAGCCAGATTTTTAGTTCAAAATTGGGTGCCTTTCCTTGTAATTTAATATAGGTGGGTTGGATGTCAACATCAGGCGAGGTCAGTTCTTTTAGTGTTAAACTATTTTCAGCAACATTATGCAAGTTTATTTCAGTTTTATATTGGTTCTAGAAGATGAAGAATAAGGATCAAGAAGAGTGCTGATGTTTTGGGTGTCCTCCTTCGATGGGTTCTCTTGTGCGTCTCGGGGTCGCTGACGTAAGATCATCTCTGGTTCGAGTTCGAAAGGAGGCAAATCTCTCAGATTAGAATGCATCTTGTACCAAACCTACACAAAAAAAATAGATCAGAATACAAAAATATAGGTAGAGGTATAATATAAAATAGATAAATATTCACAAAATTTACAAAACTCTTGTAAAAAAACGCACTAAAAAAACAAAGTGCTCCCAGAATATAGTGCCAAAATTTGACCGCTCTATCATGAAACATCAAATTGATTGTGATTTTAAGATTGATTTATAGTCTAGGGAAGACGCTTGGTCATCTCTCAAGGAGGGTTGATAGGTTTTGAGTATGTATTTTTAATAAGAATTATTAAAAGAGGGGGTGGTTTGGAAAACTGTTTTAAAAATAAAATGGATTAATTAAAGAGTTTAATAGTTGAAAAATAAAGGTGGTGTATTTATCATTATGATAGAAGAGGATAATTTCAAGTTCACTACACATCTTGGATAGTTCATTGTTCTGAAAATTTAACATGGTTTTGTTTAATTCTTTGGTTGAAGGTTGTAAAGATCTTGACTCCCCTCTTGCCTCTTCAAATGATGCTTAAAGAACCACCCCTTGACACAACAATCGTGTTTCCAAGATTTGGTTCTCAAACACAGAATAAAAGGTCTACCAAAGTATACATAAATCTTATTTATGTGTGAGATAAATAGGATTATTGTGTTCTCCAATCGGAACAACCCAAGATTCCCACTAGAAATCTCAACCCAATCAGTGTTGAAGTAAAAAGCATCTCACTCAATTATATCAAATGAAATGTAATCAGGGTAGAACCATTTTAAGATAAAAAATAAATGAAATATTTAGAACAAAAATTATACAAAACCAGTAGAAGAACATGTGTTGGATCTCCCTCCCAAGTTTTTGTAGCTCCCTCAAAATGACCGCCCACCGTTTAGCTCGCCATCGAGAGGAGGTAGAGGATCGGGTGGAATTCCCTCTTCATCCTTGATCACCCTCTGAGGATAGGGGCCTCCAGAACTCCTTGGATGATGAGAGGAATTCTTTGGGTCTCAAAAATACCAGATATTTTCCTCCTCGACAAACATAAAAATGAGGAGCCCAAGGTGCCATTTTATAGGAAAATGGAAAGGTGGTTTTGAGCACACAGATTTCTTAAAACCACTTATCACTTGAGTGTCGACCTACAGACAGCCTTATCTTGATTTGGAGAAAATAAAAAAGTTGTATCCCCACCTCTTAGATATCTACACCGAAATTTTGGCACAATTTTGACACCTATAGCCCGATATATGGACATATCACAGTATACCTCTTTTGACTTCGTGTAGATGCGGTGTGCTAGACAGATTAGGTCGGTTGGGCAACCAGATAGCCGAATGTGTTTTGGATTTCTTCATATGAAATGTATCCCAATGAATTTTGGACCAGCCCACAAACTTGAAGCCCATTTTCATGCACTGTTAAGGAGAAGTGAGTGAATGATTCCATTGTTGTGCATGGATCTTGCGTAGTTTGGCCCATTTTCCATGGACATCATCATGGGCCCTCCAAATCACCTCCTCCTGTAATGGAATAATAAAAAAAAGTAACATTTCCCTTTTTAACAGTGATAAACACAAAATAAATGATTCAAACATGGAATAAAACTAGTCATTATTTTTATAATTTTCAATATAAAACTAGTTTAGCACAGTGGTGTAAAGGTAAAAATTACACAGTGAATTGTGGAACAATTAACACTCTCGGTAGAAGAAATTTCTTGGATATAATCTTATTGGGTGATTATGACACCATCCTCTTCTCCTTCTCTCATTTATCATACTAAAGTCTCTACCACATATTCATCTTACCAACCGAAAAATGGATGCTAGACTCTAGTGCATTGAAACATCTCACAGGGGACTCTGGTATGTTCACTACTAATCATTCGTACATCGGTGCCTCTACAATTACTATTTCAAATGGATCAACAATCCCCATCATCAAATTTGTAACATGCCAATTGACCCCATCTATTCTCCTAGATTCAGTTTCTCATATTCCTTAATGTCCTGTTAATATTCTTTTAATCTACAAACTCACAAAATATTTAAATTGTGTTGCTACTTTTATTTCTTCTGATGTTGTTTTTTATGATCAGACGACGAATCAGGATCTAGGTTGAGGTTATCTTCAGAATGGGGTGTATATGTTCAATACCCCACCATATCTCACTTTCTCATCTACCTCGTCCTGTGATCTTGACCTACATTCCCATCTTGGTCATCCATCAGCTTCCATCCTCCATAAAATGTGCCCCCAATTCAGTTCCCACCTATCATTCCATTGTGAATCCTATAAGTTTTCTAAACATCATCAGGTGACATATGATCCTTGACTAGAACCACGTGTAGTGAATCCATTCGATCTTGTTCATTCCGATTTATGGGGTCCTTACAGGGTTCCTAGCAGTTTGGGTACAACTATTATATCACCTTTATTGGTGACTACTCTCGCATGATATGTATTTACATGCTTCGTGATCGATCTGAAATTTTTCCTACCTTTCAAACCTTTTACAATGAAATTAATACTCAATTCTCCACCTTCATGAAATGTCTCTGCTCTAAAAATGGATGAGAATATTTATCATCTTCCTTTCAGCAGTTTCTTAAGTATCATGATATCATTCATCAGAAATCCTGCCCTGATACACTTCAATATAATGGAGTGGTCGAGCAAAAACATCACCATATTCTGGAGACTTCTCATGACCTTCTATTCCACATGAAGGCACCTCTCAGTTTTTGGAGTGATGCCATACTGACTACTATCTACCTCATAAACTGTCTCTCTTCTTCTATACTTCAGGGGGATACTTATTTTCTGGACATGTTCTCTTCTCTCTCTCCTCACTCACTTCCACTTAGTGTGTTTGGATGTCTCTGTTATGTCCGTGACACTCGTCCTGATCTCTCCAAGCTCTCTCATAAATCCCTCCATTGCATATTCCTCAGTTATTCCCACACTCAGCATGAATATTGATGCTTCTCTCCAGACCTACGATGGTATATCATCTCTGCTTATGTCTCGTTCGTTGAGAGCTCTCTATTTTCACTTCCCTCTCCCCATTCCGATACTGACATTAATGATTGTCTTATTCACATCATTCACCCTACTCTGGTGTCTCTCCCTGCTAGTAATCTCTTTGGGACGGTCTACTCCCATCGCCCATCGACTATACCCCCCATCCAGGCCGAGGACACCATCGTTCCCACTTCGTATGTTGCTCATTCCACTACACCAGATGACTTACCTATTGTACTCCGAAAAGGTACTCAATCTTTCCAGACTACTCATCTCTTCATCTTCATATAGAGGTTTTTCATCACTTGAGATGATATTTATTCCCCGCATGATTGGCAATACCAAATCCCACTCGGGGTGGCTACTGGCAATGCGAGATGAACTGCAGGCTCTGGGTGGAAACCATACATGGGATCTGGTCCCCCTTCCTGTAGGAAAACAGGCAGTTAGCTGCAAATGGATTTATACGATCTGTCTCAATGCCGATGGCACTCTCCATCACCTCAAATCCAGCCATGTGGTGAGGTCTTTGCCCAGACATATGACATAAACTACTTTGAGACCTTTTATCTGGTTGCCAAGATGGCCTCTTTCCACCTATCCATATCTTTGGACACTCTTCTTCACTGGATGTTAATAATTCCTTTCTCCATGGATTTATTGATGAAGAAGTCTACCTTCAGCAGTTCTCTGGATTTTGTGCCTCTGGGGCCGACTCCCATGTCTGCCGCCTCCATCGATCCCTATATGGTCTCAAGAAGTCTCCTCGTGCTTGGTTTGGCTACTTTAGCATTGTTGTCACCACCTTTGGCATCTTTTGTAGTATGAAGGATCACATTGTCTTCTTCCATACGACATCAAACGATTTCATCTTGCTGGTGGTATATGTTGATGATATCCTCATAACAGGGAGAGACTCCACTAGAATCACCAAACTTAATGCACACCTTTACCACACCACACCAAAGATATTGGTCCTCTCACCTACTTCCTTGGCATCGAGGTCTCCCACTCTGTAGACACTATCTTTCTCTGCCAATGAAAATATTCCCTCGATATCTTGTAGGATGCAGGGTTGAGTCAGGTGACTATAGTAGACACTTATCTTGAGCCTGGGGAACACTCTCTCCATGCTGACTCGACACCCTTTCATCACCTAGAGAGCTACCATCGTCTGCTGGGAAAACTCAATTTCCTCACCATGACACAACCAGACATTGGCTGAGTTGTTCAAAAAGTGAGCCAGTTCATGGAGCATCCGAATAGATCTCAATGGGATAGTGTCCTCCGCATTTCCAAATACATAAAGAAAGACCCTACACATGGAATTAGGTACTCAAATCACACTCATTTGGATGTTGAGGTCTTCTGTGATGCGAAATATGCAGGTTCCCTTGCTACCTGCAAGTCTACTTTTGGATTTGTCGTGTTTTTGGTTGGTAACCTCATCTCATGGCACAACAAGAAGCAGACTGTCATGTACAGATCTTGTGTAGAGTCAAAATACCGTGCGATGTCCACAGTCACCACTGAGATCTTCTGGCTTTGTCATCTTCTCCATGAGTTTGGTTTCCCACAACAGACATCTGATCATATTTGGTGTGACAACTAAGTAGCCACGAAGATTGAATCGAATCCCATCTTCCATGAATGGATGAAGAATATCAAGGTGGACTGCCACTTTCTTTTACAACATCTTGAGCAGAACCATATCAGTTTTTTCCATATTCCGATGGTGGATCATCTTGTCGACATCTTCACAAAAGGCCTCCCAGGAGCTCACTTGGACTCTATCACTACCAAGATGGATATTCACATCCTCCACGGACTAGCTTGAGGGGTATTATGTATGACCTTGTTCGATGTCAACTTTTCTTTTTGTGGGACTCTCAGTCCAAGATGGGCACGTTCAGTTTGAGGGGGAGTGTTGGACCCCATTTTAGTATAATGGGTATTTCTGAGTCCCACATCGAAATATACCACCTTGTAATTTATTTTACTCATCTACAAAATAATATCTCCACCTCACATTGAGGAAAGAATAATTCACCATCTACAATTAAGAAAATAGGAAAGGATCTCATGGGAACCTTAATAGCCTCCTTTGAAACTGATTGTTGTTTAGAAATTTGTCGTTCATTCTAGTCGTTCGCATCACCAAATAACTAACATTATCATTCATTTCCCCTCACTGATCACTCACCTACATTGCATCGCAACAGTTCGCCGCCACATCGTCATCGCCACATGCCACCATTAACCCATAGAAAAATGTTTCATCACGTCCCTTAAAACTCTAGGTATTGTCGATCTATACTTCTCTTTACAACAACCATTAAGAATGAGAAAAAAATATAATATTTAAATGATTATAAATAGTATATATTTTTTAAAATACGGGAAACCCACGGGCTTATACGGGGTGGGGTGGGTTTGAAGTTTTTTGTTTGCATTATATGCGGGCTTTTGCAGACAAACCCGCATGGGCTTGGCCCGCCCCGCCCTGGCCCGCCCCGCCCTGGCCCAGCCCGCCCTGACCCACCCGTTTAGCATTGCTATTAACCACACAACTCACCACTTAATTATCCATTAACCATTTCCATTCCATTAATCATTTCCATTCCATTAACCAAACCAACCCAAGCCATTCCAAACATTGTTAAAAAATTATTTATTTATTCCATCACTACTCAGGAATCTAGTGCAAAGCAACCACCACCTCGCTGCCCCAAAAACATGACAAAAAACACCTCACCACCCCAAAATAAGGACACACAAAACCATCTTTCCCACATTCCCCAACCACACGTTTTCATCCCAAAAGAATGACCACAGTTCACAACACATCAAGAACATTTTATATATTTACAAAGGGTCTTTTATAACATTCCACTTTATTTTAGGGATGCTATCACACATGTCATCATCTTTAGGCAAACGTTTTATTAGACAGATATAAGTGGTTAGACAATTTCCATTTTAGGTGATATCACAATAATCACAACCAAAACAACAATCTCAACACATATATCGAGCACAAATAAAGCCCCCAACGACCACAATTTTCAGCGAGACATCAAGATCATACAATTCACAATATCAGAATAACAATAACGGTGTAAAAACATGCGAATCAAACCTCTTTACCCCTTTAAATTAAATTTAACCAATTATCTATATTTTATTAATCCGGAAAAATCCTAATACATAGATAAAAAAAAGTAAACCCCTCATGTCTGATACACAATAAAGAGAAATGAGATATTCCCTACCTCAAAGAAACTTTGTTGACTCGCTGTACACCTAAGGTGAAGAACACCCACAAACCATAACCACACCATGAGAAAACATAGATCAACCTACACCATAACCAAAGACCATAAAAACACAATCAAACACACCCCAAACCATAACAACATCACCACAACTAATCCCTGGAAAAGAATGAAAGAAAACCTACCAAGAAGAAGGAAGGGCATACCACGGATTACAAACGAACAACTGCTGGGATCAACAGATCAAAGAGGGAGGAAGACTGTCTGAGGAACTCCTAGGATTCACCCAAAATGAGAGGAAGAAGAAGCCATGACTGAATGAATGAAAATTTGGTTGGAAAGAAATTTTAAAATCGCACTGCATTGGGGATTTACACGATGTGTAATCCCCAGGGGTCAGTTTTGCCGAAAAACACGTCGCCTTTTCATAATTACCCCTGAAAATCAACACATCGTGAACCAGCCCTAGAAAAGATGTGAAACCAACTTTCCCATCATGTAATACACTTACATGACACATATTTTCTGTATCAGTTATTCCCCACCTCTAACTTCCAAAAAAAAATCTTGAAACCTCCCCCGAACACCTCCAACAACCAAAACTGGCAAAGTAACAGGCTGGGAGGGCGCATATCGTTAAATCACATACCTCTCAATCAATTCTTGAGATAGAGAATCCAAAACCAAGCCCATAAGAAAACGGGTCAGAACAACCACCTCGTGAGATACCTCTCAAGGATCTCATCATACCTCAAACGCTACCACCAACCAAACACACCAACTCAAACACTCACAAAACACACTGCACAACCACATCACCATAACCACAAGCCCAAACAAAAAACCTCTAAAACCAATGAACTACACTATCCCGAACACATGAATTGGGAAATTCCATCTTCCATGTCAAGATGCTATCTGCTCTGGGAGACATCGACTCACCCGCATAGGTTTAATCGGATCCCAGTTAATGTGTCTCGATTAGGAATCAGATCCTACCCTTTTCATATGTCAGGAATTTATCACACATCGCACCACACACATCACAAATCAAGGGAAAAAATTCATCTCATAAAACAAAAGGATCCAAACATCACATTGAAGGAAAAATAGAGAAAAACAAAACTCAAAACAACTCTGGGTACTAGGCACGCATCTGCGTCTATCACTCCCAAGTACTCTCTTCCAGGCCACCATGCCTCCACAAAACATGAACCAAAGAAATTTTCTATCCACACAGTGCCTTCTCCTGACAATCCTATATTTCTACTGACCATTCCACAAACGTCGTGTCATCCTCGATATCCAACCCTTCCCAGTCAATGCCATGAGAGTCATCGAGAAAATACCAATGATGCTTAGGGGCATGAAATATGTCGTGGATCCTCTCCAACCACAGTGGCAATGCCGACCAATACGCCACCTTGCTAACTCTCTCCAACACCTCAAAGGGATCAAAGAACCTGAGGGATAACGTACTCCCTCTACCAAACCTCTATTTCCCACATCTAGGTGAAACCTTCAAGAACACGCAGTCCCCAATCTCGAATGCCAAGAGCCTCCTATGATCAACATAAGACTTCTGTCGGTCCTGTGCTACATTCATCCTATCACCAACAATCTGAAAATTTCTTGTCATGCTCTACACTACATTGGGACCAAGAACAACTATCTCCCCAACCTCAGTCCAGCACAACAGAGAACAACATGGTCTTCCATACAAAGCTTCAAAGTAGGTCATGCTAATGAAAGAGTGATAACTATTATTATAAGAAAACTCTACCAAAGATAGGTATTGTACCCAAAATACACCAAAGTCCAAAACACATTCCCACCACATATCCTCCAATGTTTGGATAGTCCGTTCCATCTGCCCATCTGTCTGTAGGTGGAAAGCAGTGTTGAGACACAACTGAGTGCCAAAAGCATGTTGCAATCTCTTTCAGACTCATGAGGTAAAACATGCATCCTGGTCTGAGACAATAGACCTCAGAAATCCAGAAAACTGCACCACCTCATCCACATAACTCTTAGCCTAAGTATCCACTATGCCCGACTCCTTGATCGCTAAGAAGTGGGCCGATTTCATCAACTGGTCCACAATCACCCAAATAGCATCACAACCTCCCTGAGCTCTACATAACCCTATGAAAAAATCCATCCGGATGTCATCCTATTTCCACTCAGTAACATCCAATGGCTACAACAAATCACCAGGAACATGATGATCCATCCTTACTTGCTGGAAATCGAAGCATTTTGTCACAAACTATGGCACAACCCATTTCTTCTTGGGCCATCGAAACTGCATTTTTAAGCCATGATACATATTGGAAACTCCTGGCTGTACCGCAAAAGGTGAGTTATGAAACTCACGAAGGACTCCATTGTGCATCACTACCGGAACAAAAAACCTCTCATGAAACAACATTCGGTTCCAACCATCCTCCAACCATCCCTTTGGAGCATCACCATGGCCAAAATGATTGTGCATCACATATGCCTCTAAGTCTCCCCACTGATACTCCTCCACCCACTGCATTAAAGAATTATGGACCGTCATCTGAAACAAACAGCCTCTACCACCATCCAATCTTGTATCCAATTTCCTCCATTTATCTCCAAGCATCCCAAGACTCCCGAACAACACCCTTCCTTGAATTCTTGCTCAAAGCTTCAGCCGCAACATTCCCTTTTTCTAAGGTGTAGGAGATCTCAAAATCATAATCCTAAAGAAACTCCATCCACCTCTGCTGCCGCAAGATCTAATCACACTTTGAAAATATATGCCTTAAACTCTTGTGATCTGTTAAGACCACAAAATGCTCCCCAATGAGGTAATTCCACCACAACTTTAAAGCAAACACAACTGCTACTATCTCTACATAATGGGTGGAGTAGTTACGTTCATGGGGGTGTAACTTCCCAGACCCATAAGAGATCACCGCCTGTTTCTACGTCAACACACATCCAAAGCTTAGACGGGAAGCATCACAAAACACCTCAAATATCACTCCTTCCCCAGGAAACCATAGCACTGGAGTGAAAACCAACTTCCTCTTCAGGTAACTGAATGATGCCTGGCACTTGTCACTCCACAAAAATTCTTGGTATTTCTTGGTCAAAGCTATCAATGGGGCTTCAACTAGAGAGAAATCAGGTAAAAAAATCTGATAATAGCCTGCAAGACCAAGAAAATTACGAACCTCTACCACACTCTTGGGTGATACCCAAGAAACAACTGCTTCAACCCTTGACAGATCCACTGCCACACCCTTTTGAGACACCATATGCCTGAGGAAGTTCACCTATCATGTCTAGAACTTACACTTGGACAACTTTCCACATAGCCTGTGGCGTTGAAGAACCCACAAGATAGTTTTTAGATGCTCGACAAGCCCCTCCTCTGGCTTCGAGTAGATCAAGATATCATGGAAGAATATGATGGAGAACTATTCTAGAAACCCACAGAAAATGGAGTTCACAATCCCCATGAAAACGGTTGATTCATTCATAGCACCAAACGATATGACCACAAACTTGATGTGCCCATACATGCATCTAAAGACATTCTTCGAGATATCACCCTCCTTCAGCCTCAACTGGTGATACCCAGACCGCATATCGATTTTAGAAAACCAACTCACCCCTCTATGCTAGTAGAAAAGATCATCTATCCTCGAAAGAGGGTAATGTTTTTGAACATCACCTGATTCAACCTTCGGTAACCTATACACAGACTACCATCAGCCTTATTGGTGGACAACATTGAAGCACCCCACGACGACACATTGGGCCGGCTAAAACGCTTCTGTGTCAAATTATCTATCTAAATGCTCAACTACCACAAATTAGAAGGTGTCATCCGATAATGAACCATAGAAATTGGATAAGTACCGGGATTCATGCTTATCCCGAACTCAACATCATGTCAAAGGGGTAGCATCACAACCTCCTTTGGAAAAACATTTAGGAACTCCCCAACGACCCTAGGAACCTCTAACTTCTCAGCATCTACTGATTCAACTGAAAAATCATCCAATAAGGAAATAAGGGGCTCCACATGCTAACTACTCACCTGACCACTCCACTCACCAACAAAAACAACATGATGACCATTCACATACAAAAACATGACTCTCCGAAAATAGTTGATAAAAACATGTGAAGAATACAACCAGTTGATGCCAAGGATACCATCGTATGGATGCATCTGTACCAAGAAAATATTCTCATGGGACTGATGCGGCCCCATCATCAGTCTAAACCCCCAACACACATCAAATAAGCTGGTCTGGCCTCCAACAAGCGTAGTCAAAACTAGGGGCATGGGAATACTCTCTACATCTAGTCCCAAATAATGGGCAGTGTGGATGCAACAAAGGTGCGAGAAGATCATGAATCAAAAAATGCACAAACAAGGGTACTAAAGAAACTGATCGAACCTATGATAGTCTTTGAATCTTCTGGAACTACTACCTCCACTGCGTAAAACTGACCATGACCAACTCCTCTACCTCTTTGTGGATGACCACCTACACAACCATACTTGGGATGCGGTCCTTGAAAGTGAAGCACATCTCAGGGTCATCCTCTACCCGCTCCTTCCCCTTAGTAGAGCAAAAACCAGTTTCCACCACTGCTGAAACAATCTTACTGGAAACTGCTGCTGAGGCTGGTGCTAAACCTATCCACCTCAACCAAACTGAGATCGGAGAACCATTGGAAACTGGTTCTGGTAATGGCCATGAACCCCACAACCAAAACACACTGGCACAAAACTCTCATAAAAGCACGAAAACCACTAGCCCAGAAGGTCGGAAAGGAAGCTTCTGAGGTCGAATCCCTGCCGATCCAAACCTCGAAGGTCCTGGTGCCAAAAACCTTCCACTAACAACTCTACTTCTCGAGGAACCTTGTTGGTTCCTCTCCTGAGACAAACCTCCTCACGTGTGCATCAGCTCAATCACTTTCGTCTTCTTTTGAACCTATAGATATGCTGACAATGTAAAAGGAGTAATTGTATACTGGACAGAAGTATGAAGTGCCTCCTCAAGACATCTCTCACTAGACTCCTCATTTAGTAAAAGATCTGGGGTAAAGCGTAGAAGGTCCTTAAACCTGGTTCCCAGCTCCCACACTGACATGAACCCCTGCTAAAGAGAAATAAGCTCCCGTCTCTTTGCTAGCTTCATGGTCGACTAAAGGAATTATGTCCAGAACTCTTTCTAGAAGTCAACCCACAAAACATTTTCCTCCTTCCGCTCTCCCAGATACAATGTCCACCATTGATGCACAACTCCCCGCATCTGACTGACTGCCAAATGGACTCACTACTCCGCTGGGGCTCAGATCAAACTAAAAGCGATCTTGAGCTCTTCCAACAAACTCTTTGTCTCCACATATAAAATACCACCCTCCTACTTTCCCAAAACCTGTCACTAGAAAGCATGCAATGTCCTCTTCCATTGATCATCATTCTCAAACGGATCAATCCTATAATGATCAAACAGATCATATTGTTGATCCTCAACTATCTGAGCCACACATTAACGATGAACATGATCCATAGCTAAATGGAAAACAAAGAACTTCCTAAGCCCAGTAGTGTGAAATTTTATTAAGATTCATTTTAACTCATTTAATTAATTTTGTTATTCATTTCAACCTTCCAAAAACAACCCAATTCAAAAAAGAACACAAGTCATCATGATACATGTACCTTTTCTGGGTCTCTACCCTGGAAGCAGGTCCATCTCACTTGGTCGTTCAATAAGCTCAGAGTCCAAGAAATGGATCACGGGGAACCTAAAATCCCGTGTCCTAGCCAGTCTCCCAGGCCTATGTCACGCATCGAGGTTAGCTGACACTATTTCCATACCACCCCATTCAATCCTCACTATGTCCAACTCCTAACTCCATCCTATCTCTCAACCTCTCTTTTGATACCCCTCTCTCACGACTCCCTCCCTCCAAAGATACCACAATGAGGAAAGAGAGATAATGACCTCAGAGTCCCACCTCCAATAGGCTCCTAGTTAGCGACTAGCACCGAGGGTATAAAAATATCATGTATGGGAGAAATTACCCTCTATAATATAAATAGGATCAGGAGATAAGATGATTCATCCACAATAAAATCCATGACATAATATAAAAGAAGTCCAAACCATCTCACGATGCATGTATATATGAAACAAATACAACAAAAGTTTTCAAATTAAATACACAAAAGTAAAGATAAAGCAG
The DNA here is from genome assembly GCA_963277665.1 of Viscum album. Taxonomy (NCBI): domain Eukaryota; kingdom Viridiplantae; phylum Streptophyta; class Magnoliopsida; order Santalales; family Viscaceae; genus Viscum; species Viscum album. The sequence goes on from OY728128.1 coordinate 2,112,985,452, forward strand.
TGAAACAACAATTATCCAAAGGTCCGAGCTAGAAATGTCAAGCATGGTCCATGTAATCCTCCTGGAAACCTGAAAACAATTTTATATACGTAGGGTGAGAATACGAGTATACTCAGTAGGAAAACCAAAATCTCTCACACACATGTGAATGAAGCATATTAATGCACTTGTGAGAAAAAAATGAAACCAAACCACACTAATACAGGTATACTAAACAAACCCAAACTCACCAAGACATGCTCACCAAATAACACAAGTCAAGTAATATAGTATAACATGATCACATCGATAAAGGTATCCCACACCACTTTTCCACTGGTTTATTGCTCTCACACCCAATGTCATATGCCCCGGTGCTCCCATCTCTTTCGTATACCACATCGCCCCATAAGCACAGTCACAACACACCTCGCCTGAAGACACTTAGGCTCGCCGCCCCACAAACAAGCATGACCACATCACACCTCGCCGGAAGATACTTGGGTTACCTCCCCACAAGAATGGTCACATCTCGCCCACAAACACCTGGGCTATCACAACCACCATCTAATGCACTAAAAAACCTATGAACATCACAACTTGTGCAATACCTACCTCTCCTAAAAGAGAGCAGGAAATAGTGGGTACCCATCCATCCATACTCTCACCGGATGTTAGGAAAAACACCCCCTGCATGACTATATGGGTGTCAACACGTGGTGCTCAATGTGGGTGGGGTGTGTATATAAATCAAAAGAATATACAAGTGTGTGTGTGTCTATATATAATTTCAAACACTCAAGCCCAACCTATGAGTTCACAAACAAACCAACCAACTCACAACACCATCACTTTTGCTGCTAGCTCTAAATGCATAACACCACACATCAAGCCCCAAACCCCATTTCACATTTCTAACCAATTTCATTTAATCACCCCAATAATTTCATCATTTAGAATCAAACACATTTTTAACCACAAAACTTTTGGAAATTATGTAAAAATCAGAGATGAAATAGAAGGTAAATTTTTTTTTGAAAAATGCATAGTGTTTTGTTGATTCTAAAATACGAAGATATCAAATGGGATACATCAAACTGGAATGCTCAGTCTCTCATGTGTTGTATTTGAAATGTCTTCCTAGTTATGTCGTGAATAACTACCATTTGATTATCCATTAACCATTTCCATTCCATTGACTAAACCAACCCAATCCATTCAAAACATTATTAAACAACTATTTATTTATTCCATCACTAGGGCATCTAGAACAAAGCAACCGCTACCTTTCCACCCCAAAAGCATGGTCAAACAAACTACCTCACTGACCCAAAAGCATGACACATTAAACCATCTTACCCACATGCCCCAACCACACATCACTGTCACACAAACACGTCCACACATCACAACACATCTAGATCATTTTAGAGATTTACAAAGAGGTTTTTATCACATCATCTATTATTTTTGGGATGTTATCACACAAGTCATCATCCTGAGGCAATCATTTTATTAACTAATTATAAGTGGTTAGCCGATTTACATTTAAGGGTGATATCAAAACCAAAGTATCAATCGCAACACATATATCCAGCGCAATCAAAGTCCCCAACGACCATAATTTTCAGCGGGGTAACAAGCCTGTACAATTCACAATATCACAATAACAATAAAGCTATAAAAACATGTGAATAAAACCTCTTTACCCCTTTCAATTCAATTTAATCAATTATTTATCTTTGATTAATCCAACACAACCATAATCCATAGATAAAAAAATAGTAATCCCCTCCCACATGATACACAATAAAGAGAAATGAGGGATTCTCAACGTCAAAGAAGCTTTGTCGACTTGTTGCACATCGTAGGATGAAGAACACCCGCAAACCACAATCGCACCATGAGAAAACACGGATCAACCTACACCGTAACCAAAAACCATAAAAAAACCCAACACACACCCAAAACCATAACGACATTGCTGTAACGAATCCCCGGGAGAAGAGCGGAAGAAAACCTTCCAAGAAGAAGGGAGATCTTACCACAGATTACAAAAGAACAAACATCGGGACCAACAGATCAAAGTGGGAGGAATAGGGCTTGAAGAACTCCTCAGGGCGCTTCAGGTTTGCCCAAAATAAGAGGAATAAATATACACAACTAAATGAATGAAAATTCTGCTGGAAATAACATTGAAAACTGCACTGCATTGGGGATTTACATGGCGTGTAATCCCCTTTCACGTCGTGTAATCCCTAGGGTTTGGTTTTTCTGAAAAACGAATCTCCTTTTAATTATTTATCCCTAAAAATATACATATCATGAACCAGCTCTAGACAAGTTGTGAAACCAACTTTCACGTTGTGTAATACATTTACATGACGTTTAATACATTTACACGATGTGAAATACATTTACATGACGTGTAAAACATTTACACGATGTGTATTTCCTAAAGAAGTTATACTTCACCTTTAGCTTCCATCAAAAACTTCTAGAACCTCCCTTGAACACTTTAAATAACCAAAACTGGAAAAGTAATGGACCGGGGGGAATAGACCATTACAACCACACCATAGTTCAAGACATCGTGCACCTTGGAGTTAACATTGCATAAAGGTAAGACCACTTACCTTTACGCATGACGCTATTTCATGATGGAAACACCTAGTGAAGGGTTTTAAAGGAGTATAATAACACTTATTAGAAGCATAAAAAATGATTTATACCTTTTTCCAAGGATCTTCAAGCAAGATAATTATGAACCTATGTAAATATACAGAAATGAAGAACTACTATAAATGTGCGTACCATAGATTGAAGCAGTATCTGCTACATCTTTATCACCATATACGTTTGATGAGGATCATTAAAGTAGCAAACATAAGTATCCCACATCCTTTGGTATCCATGGGTTGTTCTGAATCGATCAACGGTCGAGCGAGATTCCATCTTCCTCCATGGTGTGCTAGCACCTCACAGTGTAAAGGATGAAGAAGAAAGAGAGCTTTGGGTACAAGGAGCTTCATCTAGGCATAAGAATAACCAAACCACCTTGCTAGCATATGGAAATAGCCTTTATAAATCCCTTGAAGAAGCTCCTCGATAGTGCATGCATTACTCATGCATTTCAACACATGAGTTAATGCTTCGTCCTGTATATGTATCATAAACATAAATGAAACTTCCAAACATTTCATCATATGTAACACTTTATTAAATGATAGTTGTGTGGTTGATTGAAATGTCAAACAATAATTGTTTTTACGGGCAGTATAAACGATATAATCATAATGCATGCATATCTAAATTTTCATGCAAAAACATATACCACACACACACACATATATCATATATATACATGTACATATTCAGGTCTTTAGGGAATATCACCTTCAATCTTCCATTTTCACTAAATCCTAAAAAGCATTGTGCTATTTTACCTTATATTGTATCATATACAATAGCTTTGAAACCATATCTAAAGCTCCTTTTGGATATCTTTCAAAACCCTTTTAGAAATCTATAATCAATTTCACTTTATATCATATCATATCATATGAAATACTTTGTGAATACCCATCCAAAACACTTTTTGAATTAACTCTAAAACAATTTTAAAGCAGCTCTCTGGGTCAAAACTTAATCTCCTTTTAGTCAACCACAAAGTGTGACCTTATAGGTCTTTAAAGTGTTGACAACAAATATGAATATCAAAATCCATATAAGAAAGGAGCCGCCTCTAGAAAAGTATCAATGCTACTCAAGATATAAATGGATAGGTGATCTCCATAAAACACATTTATCTCTATATCGGTGTCCACCGCTGTATCATATGCAAACGTACATTTTCAAATTTTCCCTTTGTCCAAAACATCGAGTGACTTGGGACATGAAGCATGTCAATCCCATATAACCAACTTATATGTTCTCGATTCTCAGAGTGTAGACTGATCTGATCGATGAATACATCATATGTTGTTCATCCTTATAGATAAACACATCACATGTCCCTTATCGGGATAGATATAAAATATCTAGGTGTGGCTTCACACTCTCACAATCTATCTAAATTGAATTCCTTGATGTTATACTCATCATATAAGAGGATAAATCTCATCATGGTTAAGCTCTAGCAGACGACATGATTAACAACCTACCCAACCACCCCCTGATTTTCTAAGTTCATATGTTGACTTGTGTAAGTAGGGTATCAAAGTATGAAGGTTCTCATGATAGGTATCCTACTAACCTTAGGTTGTGGAGGCTTAAATATGATCCATGCACCCCTAGTATGCCAAAAACATCTGTATAGAACTTCTTGTGGTATACTTACTAGGTCATCCAGCACACCCAAAAAATCATATTCTTTATGTTGTGCCTCATGATCATATTTTGTATCTCCATATAAGAATCCTACTCACGCTAACCTTAACATTTTGTGATAACCTATAACACTCAATGATGAAAATATGTTAGGGATAAACCCAAAGTCGTACTATGAGAGGGAAATTATCACTACATTTCATGAAATGTATATCTATATATAAATTTATGTAGTCAACATGAAATAATGATAAAATGAAAGTTGCTTTTACTATGATACTTTTTAATTTTCTTAAATTCCTTAAGAATATTTAACAAAATCAACATAAGCAATGTTTTATCTGATCATATATAATAAAATTCTAGATTAACCTTATGTTTTCTATTCTTTCTAGGTTTTGTTAACACATTACGTCATATATAATCCACCTCACATCTCTATGTGACCATGCCACATCTCTACATGACCATTTGATAAAACCCTTCAATCAAATTATTTAGTGAGAAACATCTAGGAAGTAAGTTAGTTTGAATAACGGTGAGACTTAGAAATTATATTTCCTAACTGTTCATCTTTTTGAACATATTGAAACTTCTTAACTTTAAAACATCAATTGCTACGATCTCAATTTAGAATTCTTTCCAAGTTCATCATCATCCTTGAAACCCTATTCCATCAAAGTTTTTCCTTTAAATAATGTAATTACTTACATTATTTTATACCGGTCTTTCTAAACTTTTTTAGGTTACAGTGACAATCACTTTAATACAATAACTAAATGTAATTATTTACATTTATCTTTATCATCATACCCCCAACTCATTTAGGATATTGATTGTAATTAACTTTTCATTTTGACTGGTATAATAATGTCTTTCATTTTTCAGGATAACTAAATGTAACTCTTTACATTTTTCTTTATCGTCACATATCCTAAACTCTTTTAGGATATTGAGTAAAACACTATCTTAAATCGGTATAACATTGATATCCACTTTCTAAAATGGTAACTAAATGTAACACTTTACATTTATCTTTGACATCACATGTCCTAAACTCTTTTAGGATATTAAGTGAAAACACTTAAGTTAAGATGGGTGTTATACTTTATCTATTATTTTTGAACCCCTCTTATGTCTAAACATACTCCCATTAGCCTCTTAGATGCTATATTCTTTTCAGAATATTTTTCTAAGATACACAAACCCTTTTTGTGTTAGAAAATAACATTTATTTCCTTTTAGTATGAATATTTTACAAATAAACTATTATTTCCATATTATATATAGTTTTCTATGTGTTTGGAACATATTCATTTGAAAAGAATACTATTAAAATACAACATCGATGGGTGGGAGGAACACATTTCCCCATATTTCAAATAATATTTGGATAAACACTTTTATCCATATATTTTTAAAACATGATATAGAAATTGATGATTCATAAGATATATGTGTAGAGTTAATCATCTTATACTTGCTCATAACAACTCTTTGTTATCGAAGAACTTTTCTAATTACATAAGGGAAATGAGTTGACAATACACATCTTTTACTTTGATTATTTTGAGCTTGATAAAATATTTTACATTCATATGTAGAAACTCTTTGCTTCATTAATGTAAACTAAAAACTTAATCAATTATTCCTTTGATTTTGAATTACTATATATCTACAACACTTTGTAAAATATATGTTCGGTATCACATACCTTTCCAAATTGAAGAATTAATTTCTATAATATCAATACCTAACATGGTCATTCCATGGAGTTTCTCAAACTCCTTCAAGTATTTCTTTGATAATCAAATCATATGAATTATTACTCTTTTCCTGAGAGCCCTACGTTTCAATGACCTTGATTCGCTTCTTAAAGAAACATTGTTGAACTTTTCAACCAACCTTTTTTATTCTAGTTTGAACTTTTACCCACATGTACTATCCATGCAGTATCAGAATCTAGGCATCATATGTTTAGTTCATCCATTCTAACACATTGAAAATTCATTAACTTTATTGGAACATTTCCATAAATGATAATATTATGACTTCCCTAACTAGTATAATCCATATTATACTCCCATTAAATAATGTTATAGCAATGAACAAATCATAAACCATTTGAAAAAACACCCATCTCATTTGATATAAAAAACTATTGTCTATGTGTTCTTCTCAAGACCTAAATGAGATAAAAAACACATCTTATGATGAATTCATCCAAGTTTGAAGCATCCAAGTTATCAATGTAGGAGAACTCATTTTCTTCAATTCTTTTCTCTTTATGACTTTCTTTATATTTACAACACTTGTAAATCATATAGTCAATATTATATATCTGTCAAAACAATATAATTGATTTTTATAACCATTAATTCTTTTAGAAAATCTTTAAGTCTCTCCAATTCATATAACATATTCAATTATATTGAGTTTTATTTGACACAACCAATCAAATTGAGACTAAAATCCCTTAAATCATCAATGTACCCAATCATATTGAGTACATGAGTGGAATATTCCTTTGTTAATTTTGTATGTAATGCCTTTGAAACCTTAAATGAATCACTCTATGCTTCCATAAACATATAGATTCACTTGTTGAACAATATCAACACTTGGTTATTGAGGAATTTTTCTCACACATAGAATTTTCCTTAAAAACTTTTCTTAAATTACCAATCTTGTTTAAGAACTTTTCGTAAGTTACCAGTCTTATGAGTAATTTACATTAATATTCTCCTTACAAGAAATAATTACAAATTTTAGCTTGATGATAATGATGATATTTATCTAAAATAATAGCTTTTATTAGATGAGTATCATGTATTAATAACCATTTAATAAAGACTTTTATTAAATGGGATCCCACTGAAAATGATGACCCCTTTTAAAAATTCATCATAACCATTAGTGAACCAAGATCCATATTTCACTAAGCAATGAGTCTATTTGGGAGTTCATCTCATAAATTAATTATTTAGGTTGGGAATCATTCTAATCATATCATATATAACTCTTGGATAGTTGAGCGGAAAACCCTTTGTCCAATCCATCGTATGGATAAACTGAACATCATTCCCTTGGTATCATTCCCAAGTGTTTATCACTTAAGTGTAACTCAAAACAAATGCCAAAAACTAATTAACAAAGGACAACCAAGGGGAACCGTGTAGAGGTAGAAGCTACCCAAGGATGATCTAGTGTCACACATTACTTGTCTTACACAAGATAATACAGGGGCACCTTTCTTGGGTAGAAACAACCCAGTTGAATGATCGAGCTCTTGACAAGTGTCGCTTTGGATGAAATATCACACTTAGTATTTGAAAGAGATTTTAATCTCACCATCTTATCTCATGTTATTATTTTTTATCTATGCATGTTTTTAGGAATTTATTTTGGCATCCTATTTCCTCCACCTAAACAATATATTCAAACCATATTGATATATAACTCTTTATAAAAACCTCAATTTTGTGTTACTTACAAAAAACTAGAAGTCAAACATATTCATACATATACAGATGCATCATATGAATATGGTTCATGAACACTTCATGTAAAGGTACAGAGTTATCCATGTGAGTAAGCCTAGAGTGACAGATAGCCAACCTCATTCACTAGCCTAAACAAAGTGTAAACCCCCAGGTGGGTAAGTAGGTGGTCCGACCTCAAGTTCATCTATCTGTGATACTTTACTCAAGAGAGAATCCAACTCATCATAAATAAACATCTAATATATACAAACTATATTAAACAACTAAATTCAAGTCGATAACTTCAATTACAAACCGAGGTCATGGTAGATGAGAAACTAAATTCATTTTAGAGACATTAATAGCATGCAATGTAAGGCTCTATCCTAGAGGTGATTTATCATTTTAAAGTAAAGAATACATAATATTCACATTTCTTAAACTATTTACTAAATATGAATAAAATAGGGAATAACTTATAAATAAATGAACAATTGAAATATTTAAACATGTGAAACATTTATGAACAATTCATAAATAAAACTAATTATAAACATTTTATAATTTTAGCTCTAACATTATGGTCCTTCCATAATTTTGAATATACATATTTTATATTCATTTCATTATGAACTATTTCTTATTTAACAATATATGACATTTCCATTTTAAATATATGATATTCTATGAATTATAAAAAATTTATAATTCAATTTGTATTATGTAAACATTTTACATAATCTAAATATCGTATACTTAATTATTATTCAAACCTTGATCAGATTAATCATCAAAATACCTTTTGATGTGGCTTAAATAATATATAAATAAGGTTTCTTTAATTTGTAAAATTTCAAATTAATTAATTATGAATAATTTATAATTTAAATATAACCATTTTATATTATGACCTTATTTCATAATTTATAACCCATTGTAAATTATCAATTATGATTTATAAATAAACACTTATTTTTATATCATTAATCATGCCATATAATTTGTTTAAAAGGTATTTAAATATTAATGATTAATATTTGAGAATAAAATGCCTATAAATATTTAATTAATTATAAAAAAATTATAATTAATTAATTTATTAACCTTTAATAAATTAAAATATCCAAAAATACCTTTTATAATTTTTTATAAACATTTTATAAATCATTAAAACCATTTAATATGTTAAAAACCATTTTTCACAAAATTTCAGTTTACCAATATTTAGAAACCTATTCCTGCCTAAAGGTAAGCTCACCGACCCTTACGTAGACACTTTTTGTAAGGGTAAACTGATTCTGAAACCTTTACATAAATTTCAGTTCTTAAATTTATGTAGCTTCAAAATGAAGTGACGTGTACTCTCATTCTGGAGCACTTCCGTATAGGTAACCTATTGCTTACTTTACTTAAGCCTTCAAAATCCCAACATTACATTTACGAGAAACTCCTCATGTAAGGGTAATCCCTTGATTACCTATACTTATCCATATCTTGCGTAAGGGTAATTGACTGATTACCTTTATGCAACCTTAAGAAAATCCTGATTTCCCTACGTGGTTGTAGGAAAAGGCAGATTACCCTTATGTACCAGTGTATTGTGTAAGGGTAAATAGTATCATACCATTACGTAACCCTTTACATGTAAGGGTATGATCAAGTGTTCCTTATGTAGATCGATCTACTTAAAGGTAAGGCGCAATGACCCTTACACAGACCGGTTCGTGTAAGGGTAAAGCCTTGGTTATCGTTACGCATCTATGTTGCGTAAGGGTAAGTCGTCATTACCTTTATGTAGTCCCGCTACATAAAGGTAAACCTTTTTTTGTTTTATGAAAAACCTGTAAAACCCTACATTTCAACACAAGATTCATAAAACTTAAGCATGATTTTCTTTGATACCAATGAACGGTAGGGTTTTAAAGGAGGCTAATAACACTTATCAGAATCAGAGGAAATGATTTAAACCTTTGTCTGAGTATCTCCATGCATGGTAATTATGAAATTGCTTAAAAATAAAGAAATGAAGAACTGCTATAAATGTGTGTATTGTACACCAAAAAAGAATCCGCTACATTTTCATCACCATATGCATTTGATGAAGATCATTGAAGTGGAAAACACAAACATTCCACCTCCTTCAGTATTCACGGGGTGATTCAAATTTCATGACGTTCGAGTAAGATCCTATCTTTTTCCATGGTATGATAACACCTCACAGTGCAAAAGATGAATAAGAAAGAGAGTTTCGGGTACGGGGAGTTCCAACCAAGCATAAGAATAACCACACCACCATGCCACCTTGTCGTTTCAACACATGATTCTGTCGGTATATGTATCATAAACATAAATGAAACTCCTAAATGTTTCATTATATGAAACGCTTCATTAAATGATAGTTGTGTGGTTGATTGAACTGCCAAACAATATTTTTTTTTCAGGCAGTATAAATGACATAACCATAATGCATGAAAATCAAAATTTCCATGAAAAATCATATACCTCATAAATTTCCTCTGCCACCCGCACTTCATCATCTGCAATGATAATCTGAGTAAGTTTGGGGTGATCCAAACGAGGCAGGTGCCGAAGAATGCATCCAACTTACCAGTTTGTTGGGTTCCTTCCTAGTTGGCGCACTGGTTAATGCCTCCTCAAATGGTGCTCACGCGGTTTCCCTATTAATGGGGTGTTTTTAATGCAGGCCAAGACCACGTGAATTAATTCACGCAGTGACACTCTTTTGACGCGGCGGCATTATTTGATGCTGATTCTTTTTCCTATATAAAGAGGCAGAGGCAAGGCATTTCAACATCACCAGCAGCAACATCACCGAGAGAAAATCCCATTTAGTGATTGCCTTTCTTCGATGATCATCTTTACTGCTCTCTATCTTTTGATCCACACTTTTATTCTAGAGTATTACTTTTGATATTCCTTCCATTTTGGGGGAGTCTCTACCATGTACCTCTTGATTTTAGTAGATCCCTCTTTCTAGACTAGGTCTCATGGTTTTTCCCTTTTGGGTTTTCCACGTAAAAATTTCTAGTGTCAAATTTATTTTTTCTTCACTTAATTTTGTCACTGGGCATCCACTTTTATTTGGGTGGGGGGAGGAAGATTTTATTTCCACTGCGCGTTCACCTTTTCTATTTTTTGCACGCTCGTCGCTTTCCCGCCTTTCCCAACATCTGGTATTAGAGGGTTTGGTTTTAATTTCATATTTATTATGGAGACCAATTACAGTAGGATGATTTTTTGGAATGGTACCAACTACCATATGTGGCGACATAAAATGAAGGATCTGCTTTTTTGTCAAGCAAATGCATCTTCGAGTGTTTAGTACCCAGAAGCCAAAGAGGATGTCAGATGAAGAATGGGCGTTCGTGCATGAAATGGTTTGTGGATTTATTCGCCAATCGGTTGAAGACAATGTGATGAACCACATTGTCAACATCTCTCATGCTAGAACTTTGTGGGAGATGCTTGAGACGACCTACACTACCAAGATGGGGAAAAAAATATTTATTCTCAAAAAATTATGAACTTGAGGTACAAAGAAGGTATTTCTATTTCTGATTATTTAAGTGAATATCAAGGATGTTTTGATCAGTGGTCTGGCATGGCTATCAATTTTGAATATGAGGTTTTAGCTCTTTTGCTGCTTAACACTTTACCTGATTCATGGGAGAATTTATGTGTTACTCTAACCGGTTCTTCTCTTAATGGTGTTGTGACATTTAGTTTTGTCAAGTCTGCTATTTTAAATGAAGATGTCAGGAGACTAACTTAGGAGAAATCTTCTTCAGAGCTTTTAGTCACAAAGAACAGGGGGAGAATCCAGGATCGGGGGTAGAGTAGTCGAGGTAAGAGCAAAGGCAGAAGCAAATCCAAACCAAAGCAGAGAGATTCCCAATGTCATCATTCTGGTAAGAAGGGACATGTTATGAAATTTTGTTATCAGTTGAAAAGAGAGAAAAAATTGAAGGAAAATCCACAGAAGAAAATGGTGATGAAGATGATCATGTCACCGCTGCTACAGGGGGTGATCTTGTTATTGTTTATGATTCCATTAACATTGCTTTTGATGATTCTTGCTGGGTTGTTGACAGTGGTGCATGTTTTCATGCTACATCGAAGAAGGAGTTCTTTACATCTTACAACCCAGGTAATTTTTGGATTTTGAGGATGGGAAATGATGGTCATGCTGACGTTGTAGGCATCAGGACTGTTTGTTTAAAGACCTGTATAGGAAATAAGCTGATTTTTAAGTATGTTCGACATGCACCTGAGGTTTTCTTGAATCACATTTCTACCAGCATTCTTGATGATGAAGGGTTTATTAGCACTTTTGGTGATTGCCAATGGAAGCTTTCCAAGGGCTGTTTGATTGTGGATCGAGGGAAGAAGCAATCAGGTTTGTACTGGACAAGAGATTCTATTTCTTGTGATACTGCTTGCGTTGTTGAGTGAAATGTTTCGTCCAAGTTGTGGCATAAGAGGCACAATCACATCAGTGAGAAAGGTCTTGGTTGTTTGTCTAAGAGAAATCTTCTTCCAGATTTGAAGAGTGTCAAATTGGACACATGTGATCATTGCATGGCTGGGAAATAGAGTAGAGTGAGTTTCAGCAGTCATCCACCACACATGAAGTCACAAGTACTTGAATTGGTACATTTTGACGTTTGTGGTCCTTTGAAATCTAAGACCTTTAGTGGCATTCTTTATTTTGTTAAATTTGTTGATGACTAATCACAAAAGCTTTGGGTTTATGTTTTTAATGCCAAAAGTCAGGTGCTCAGTGTTTTTAAGTAATTTCATGTTTCTGCTGAGAGGGAATCAAGCAAGAAATTGAAATGTATTCGCACTAACAATGGAGGAGAGTATCGTGGTCCTTTTGATCAGTATTTCGGGCAGGAAGGTATTCGACATCAGAAGACACCGCCCAAGACACCTCAGCTGAATGGTGTAGGTGAAAAGACGAACAGGACTTTGCTGGAAAGGGTTCGTTGTTTTCTTTCAGAAGCAAAGTTCCCTGGACATTTTTGGGGCGAGGCTTTACTTACTGTTTCTTATGTTATCATTTTTTTCACTTGCTATTGCTTTGCAGATAGACACTCTTGACAAGTTTTGGTATGGCAAAGAGATCAGGTATGACCACTTGCGTGTTTTTGGTTGCAAGGCTTTCACTACGGGAAAAAGTGGTATTAGCGACGGGTTATTTGCGATGGGAATATGTCTCATTGCAAATAACCCCCGCAGTCGGGGTATTTGCGACGGGCCCCATCGCAAATAACCCCTTTTTTTGCCGCCCATAATAAATGCGGCCAGGGTTATTTGCGACGGTTCCATCGCAAATAATACCAATTGCGACGGGAATACCGTCGCAATAAACCCCGTCGCAAATAATCTAACCTATAAATACAGCCAGCCTTGACAAGTTTTCTGAATCTGAACTACTTTTTTACTAGTTTATATGTGTTGAGTGAATTTTGTTTTGCAAGTCGATTTCAATGAGGTTGCGGGGATCATCCTACAAGTACAAAAAATTAAAAGCTCGAAAACCAGTTTAAGGTTTTTTTTCTGAATTTTAATTTAATATTTATTTAATGTTTTTGTTTTATATTTTTACATTAGTTTTTATTATTTCTTATTAGATAAAATTATGTTGTATTAAGGTATTAAATTTGATTTGTTAGATTTAATTATTAGTAATTAACAATATTTAATAATTAAGTGACTGTAATTAGTAATTAATAACTTTAATTTTAATTAATGATAGTAATTAGTAATTAATGAATGTAATTAGTAGTTAATGAATGTAATTAGTAGTTAATGAATGTAATTAGTAGTTAATGAATGTAATTTGTAGTTAATGAATATAATTTGTAATAATTGGAATAATTCAAAAAAATAGTAATAATTAGAAAAAATTAACAATAATTGGTAATAAGTAACATTAATTAGTAATAATTAGTAATAATTAATAATAATTAACAATAATTACCAATAATTACCAATAATTAGTAATAATTAACAATAATTACCAATAATTAGTAATAATTAGTAATAATTAGTAATAATTATCAATAATTACCAATATTTACCAATATTTACCAATAATTGCCAATAATTGTCAATATTTTCCAATAATTACTAATATTTACCAATATTTACCAATAATTGCCAATAATTGTCAATATTTGCCAATAATTAGGAATAATTACCAATAATTAGGAATAATTACCTATAATTAGGAATAATTACCAATTATTAGGAATAATTACTAATAATTAGGAATAATTACCAATAATTAGGAATAATTACCAATAATTAGGAATAATTACCAATAATTAATAATAATTACCAATAATTACCAATAATTACCAATAATTAGGAATAATTACCAATAATTATCAATAATTACCAATAATTACAAATAATTACCAATAATTAGGAATAATTGTCAATAATTAGAAATAATTACCAATAATTAGGAATAATTAGTAATAATTAATAATAATTACCAATAATTACCAATAATTTGGAATAATTACCAATAATTAGGAATAATTAGTAATAATTACCAATAATTACCAATAATTACCAATAATTAGTAATAATTACCAATAATTACCAATAATTAGGAATAATTATCAATAATTAGGAATAATTACCAATAATTACCAATAATTATTAATAATTACCAATAATTACCTATAATTAGTAATAATTAACAATAATTACCAATAATTAGTAATAATTACCAATAATTACCAATAATTACCAATATTTACCAATAATTACCAATAATTGTCAATATTTACCAATAATTAGGAATAATTACCAATAATTAGGAATAATTAGTAATAATTAGGAATAATTACCAAAAATTAGGAATAATTACCAATAATTAGGAATAATTACAATAATTAGGAATAATTATCAATAATTAGGAATAATTACCAATAATTAAGAATAATTAGGTATAATTAAAAATAATTACCAATAATTACCAATAATTAGGAATAATTACCAATAATTAAGAATAATTAGTAATAATTAACAATAATTACCAATAATTACCAATAATTAGCTCAATTATCTTTTCATCTCTGTATTGGTTTTAAGAAAACTTCTGTCTCCACATGTAATATTTGTATTCATTTTCAAAATTATCAACCTACTCACCAATAGAGAGGTGAAAGTGAATGCAAATATTACATGTGGAGACAGAATGTTAAACACACAGATGAAAGGAGAATTGTAACATAATATAGAAAATTATATTATTTTAATATTAATAACAAAAAATACTAATAATGTAATAATTTTATTATTATATAATTAATATTTATGAAAAAATAATATTAGTATTATTAAAATAATAAAAAATTTATAAAATATTAAAATTATCAATATTTGTAACAGGTTTTGCTTTATTCTTAACATGTTCAATTCTTAAAGGGTCAATTTTTAGGTTTATCCCAGTAAAAAGTTTGCGTCAGTCATGTCTGGTGTAAACTCTAATTATCCTTGCTTGAGTGTTTTTTATAACAAATTATTAAAAACCAGTAATGCTTTTATATTTTATAGAAAAATATGGAACAACGAGGTCGTCAACATTCATTATTAGATGACCGCATATGGATAAATCAACGTAGAAATCCAAATGGTTCTGGTTTAAATCCAGTATATATAGAGGATGTGGAGACTTTTTTAGCATTTGCGGCATCAAATCCAGAATTTGTTTTAGAAGGCACAATAAAATGTCCTTGTAAAAAATGTGCACTTAGAACATTTGACACGTTTGACAAAGTTGGGGGACATCTCTTGCATTTTGGTTTTCAACCGGATTATGTTTTTTGGTACCAACATGGTGAGCATAGTTCTACATAAGGTGATACTAACTTGATTTCGGATCCATCCTGGTTTCAAAATTTAGTACATGATGTTGCAGGTCCATCTATTCAACATACAGAAACTCAAGATGATATTGATTCAACTCCTGAGTTGGCACACTCTGAATTTTATGAGTTGTTGAGGTCTTCTGAGGATGCGTTATATCCTGGTTGCAAGATAAGCAAATTAGAAGCGGTTGCAAAATTTATGGCTATCAAATCAGATAATGGAATGTCAAACACGTGTTTTGATCAAATATTTTTTTTGGTTAAAACACTGTTACCCTAAGGAAATGTTTTGTCTGCAAATTACTATGACAGTAAGAGGATGGTTCGGAATTTAGGACTTAGTTGTCAGAAGATTCATGCATGTTCAAATGATTGCATTTTATATTCTGGGGAAAATGAGTCGTTGGATAGTTGTCCCACTTGTGGGAAATCGAGGTATAAAGAAGCTCAACATGGGAAGTTTAGCTTGATTCCTGTAAAACAGTTGAGATATTTTCCTCTTACATCCAGACTTCCATATTTATTCATGTCTAAGAATACAGCGACAATGATGTCATGACACAAAATGAATATTTCAACCGGTAAAAGCTTGAATCATCCGGCCGATGGTGATTCATGGAAACATTTTGATAGAGTGCATCCATCCTTTGCTTTAGAATCCCGAAATGTGCGACTGGGTCTTTCCACTGATGGTTTCTGTCCATTCGGATCTTATGGTAGTCAGTATTCATGTTGGCCTATCTTTTTAACTTCGTACAATTTACCTCCATGGATGTTGATGAAGGAACCCTATATCTTTTTGACCTTACTAATCCCAAGACATCCGAAGAAGAATATTGATGTTTATTTGAAACCATTGATTGATGAATTAAATATACTATGGAGTACTGGTGTCAGTACTTATGATGTTGCTACGAAACGGAATTTCATACTAAGAGCAGCATTGATGTGGACAATCAGTGACTTCCCGGCTTATGGCATGTTATCTGGCTGGAGTACACATGGGCCGAAATCATGTCCTTACTGTATGGGAGAGAACAAGGCATTTATGCTCGTCCATTGAATTATTTTTTGTTATAATATTTGAATGAATTATAATTGTATTATTACTATTATAATATTAATTAAAAAAAATTTATTAATAATTTATTTATTTTATTTTTTTATACATATTTGCAACGGGATAATCATCTCGTCGCAATAAGTAATTGCGACGGGACGGTATCCCGTCGCAATTAAATTTTTTAATTTTTTTTTAAATTTCCTATTGCGACAGGAAAATATTCCCATCGCAATAGGAAATTTCGACGGGCCTGTCGCAATTACTTATTTCCATTTTTTTTTTGAAAAAAAAATTTAACTCTTTCGCGACGGTATTCATGGCCCGTCACAAATAACATTTACGACGGGCCCGTCACAAAAGTGTTATTTAAAGTTTTTAATATATATATCGATTAGTATTTGAGACGGGACATATTACCATCACAAATAATATTTTTAGCGACGGACCCGTCACAAATAGTGTTAGTTGCGACGCCATTTACCGCAACAGGTCATTTACGATGGACCCCCATCACAAATGAGCTTATTTCCAGTAGTGTTTTGTTAATGTTCCTAGATATGAGAGATCCATGATGGATGGTAAGACACGCTAGTGTATTTTTATTGGCTATGGACACGATGAGTTTGGGTACAGGTTCTATGATCCTGTTTTAAAGAAACTTGTCAGAAGCCGTGATGCAGTGTTTAAGGAGGATCAGACTATTGCAGACATTGATAAGGGAGAAAAAGATGATTCTCCAACTTCTGATGGTTTTGTCAGTCTTGAGCCATGTTCTAATTCACATTTACCTCATATTGTTGATTCTGATGATCATGTTGATGTACAGAATGATGCTCAAGGTGAACAGGTTAGAGTTGATGTTTCTGATGCACCTTTTGTTTCTAATGATCCAGTTCCATGGGTTATTAATGAACCCGTAGTTCCACTCCGGAGGTCATCTCGGCATCGCACCGCTTCAACTCGATATTCACCTGATGAGTATGTGCTCCTTGCTGAAGGGGGAGAACCATAATCATTTGATGAGTCAATGGAGAGTGAATAGAAAGATAGATGGGTTGTGGCAATGGATGACGAGATGACATCATTGCACGACAACCACACTTTTGAGATGGTGAAGTTGCCGACAAGGAAGAGATCTTTGAAAAATCGGTGGATTTATCAGATTAAAAATGAAGAATCATGTTCTCTTCCACGATACAAGGCAAGGTTAGTTGTCAAAGGCTTCCGTTAGAAGAAATGTATTGATATTGATGAGATTTTCTCACCTGTTGTCAAAATGTCTTCCATTTGGGTTGTTCTTGGTTTGGCTTCTAGTTTGGATCTGCAGATTGAGTAGATGGATGTGAAGACAGCTTTCCTCCATGAATATTTAGAAGAGGAGATTTATATGGAGCAACCAGAGGGTTTTTTTGAAACAGGTAAAGAAAATCATGTCTGCAGGTTGAAGAAGAGTATGTATGGTTTGAAGCAAGCTCTGAGGCATTGGTATAAGAAGTTTGAATCTTTCATTTCTCATCAGGGTTTCGGGAAGACATCTTTTGATCATTGTGTTTTTTTTTCAGAGATTTACTGATGATGACTTTATTATATTGTTGCTTTATGTTGATGATATAATCATTGTTGTTCATGATACTTCTAGAATTGACAGATTGAAGAAGGATCTTTGTTTGTCTTTTGCGATGAAAGACTTGGGGCAAACACGATAGATTCTTGGCATGACAATCTCCCGTGATATGATGGCCAAAAAATTATGGTTATCTTAGGAGAGATACATTGAGAAGGTTCTTCAGCGATTTTATAAGGATAGAGCTAAACTGGTTATTACTCCTCTTGCTTTACATTTTAAGCTCAGTACCAGTCTGTCACCTTCTACTGATGAAGAGAGAGAGGAGATGCAGCACATACCTTATTCATTTGTCGTTGACTGTTTGATGTATGCAATGGTATGTACTAGACCTTATATAGCTCATGCAGTTGGTGTGGTCAGTTGTTTTCTATCAAATCCAGGTAGAGAGCATTGGAGAGGAGTGAAGTATATTTTCTGTTATCTTCGTGGTACTTCTGATCTCAGATTGTGTTTTGGAAAAGGGGATTCTAGGCTTTGTGGCTTTGCAGATTTAGATATGGCAGGAAATATCGATTCGAGGAAGTCTACTACAGGCTATTTGATCACTTTTGCAGGGGGAGCTGTATTGTGGCGGTCTAGATTGCAGAGATGTGTTGCTTTATCTACCACAGAGTCAGAGTTTATTGCAGCTATTGAGCCGTGCAAAGAATTGTTGTGAATGAAAACGTTTATTCAAGAGCTCAATTTAAATCAGGACATGTATGTTTTATTTTGTGATAGTCAGAGTGCTATTTGTTTGGGAAAGAATTCCACTTTTAATGGCAGGTCAAAACATATCGATGTTCGATATCATTGGATCCGCAACGTCTTTGATTCAAGACAGTTAGAGCATGAGAAGATTCACACTGATGACAACGGGTCAGACATGTTGACCAAGAGTTTACCCAGAGGAAAATCTGAGACTTGCCGACAGATTGCAATGTTGGCGGTGATCCCCAGTTGAGTCAGAGGGGGGGTTTGTTGGGCGCATTCCTGGTTGGCGCACCGGGTAATGCCTCCGCAAATGGTGTCCACGCGGTTTCTCTTTTAATGGGGTGTTTTTATTGCGGGCCAAGAGCGCGTGAATTAATTCACGCGGTGACACTCTTTTGACACGATGACATTATTTGACGCTGATTCTTTTTCCTATATAAGGAGGCAGAGGCAATGCATTTCAACATCACCGGCAACAACAACACCGAGAGCAAACCCCATTTGGT
This sequence comes from Viscum album, assembly GCA_963277665.1. Taxonomy (NCBI): domain Eukaryota; kingdom Viridiplantae; phylum Streptophyta; class Magnoliopsida; order Santalales; family Viscaceae; genus Viscum; species Viscum album. Next base: position 2,113,005,041 of record OY728128.1, read on the forward strand.
GATCGTTTTTCTTCGACGGTCATCTTTACTACTCTCCATCTTTTGATCCACACTTTTATTCTTGAGTATTACTTTTGAGATCCCTTCCATTTTTGGGGAGTCTCTACTGTGTACCTCTTGATTATAGTGGATCCCTCTTTCTGGACTAGGTCCCGTGGTTTTTCCCTTTCGGTTTTTCCACATAAAAATTCCCAGTGTCAACATTATTTTTTCTGCACTTAATTTTTTCGCTGGGCATCCGCTTTTATTTGGGGGGTGGGAAGTTTTTATTTCTGCTGCGCGTTCGTGTTTTCTATTGTTTGCACGTTCGTCGCTTTCCTGTCTTTCCCAACATAATAGGATCTCTAGCAAACCATCCTATAGTGCCAAACTTTGTGCCATGTGAATTGTTGGATTGGTGTAGCCCGATCCGGTTGGGTCGAATGCTTGTGGCCCACAACTGTTGCGAGTCGAGCTCCGTAGTGAGATCGTTGGGGGTTGTAGGGGGCAACGCGCCCCTGCTCCGGGGGTCCGGGGGCGGAAGGGCCCCGACCCAATTTTTTCGGCATTGTAGCATCACTGACACTGTAGCAGAGCCGACCGACCGACACCGGTAGGCAATGTAACACTTTTGACAAAGCTGGTTGCCTTTCACTGTAGCGACATAGACTTTCTGTGAAAACAGTGGATCGTCTTCTCTATTTTATAGCCCATTTTTCAGGCAAGGGTTACTACTGCAAAACTCTATAATTTGTACTCCCGATTTTAGTAAGAATTTTGTCTCTTTGTGGACGTAGGGATTATTCCCGAACCATGTAAATCGTTGTGTTCCTTGTGTTTTGTTTTCTTCTGCATTTTATCTCGTTTCTGGTTTTTGTTGTTGTGACTCCCGATGATTCCGCAACAGGAATAACTCTAGCCGTAGGCACAATACCATGTGAAGGCCCAAATCCAAAAATTCCACAGTAGGATGTTGGGACTCTCATGCTTCCTCCAGTATCTAAACCCAAAGAAGAATCGACAAGCCCTGCCCCGGCTGCTCCAACAGGTCCACTTGAAGATTCACCAGGCACTCGATCTAGTGCATATAGATTCCTAGGGGTCCCATAATATGTGTTTTCCCCGTTTGTGCTGATTTCCGTCCTCCCACAAAATTGCCCGATCGCAATCTGGCCCTGATGAGAATTCTCAGGTCTCCACTGTGCCCCAGCATTTACCGAAGGTGACAAATCCCTTCCAGTCATACCATCAGCAGCTCCAGCATTAGGTGCACTAGCCCGACCATCTCCTTCACCCGAAATGGAATCCTACAGCCATTCCGTCATGAACGCCTGATAGGATGGCGGCCCTAAACTCCCTTGCTGCTTATAGTTTTCAGTTTGAATGTTCCTGGCTCGTGGCTTGTGTTATTCCACCACTGAAAACTTAGTATATTGGCCAGCTTGTGCGTTGATGGTAGTATCAGTTGCCCAGGCTGCGCACCACTTCCTTGCCTCCCACAGGCTGATTTCCTCTCACGTGATCCCACCCCTCAGATCCCATTCGTCACACACAGATAAATCATCTCCTCGTGCGCCCTGCATCAGATCAGACGCAATTGAGGACGTGTAGGCCATTCCGGCTGCACTGATGTCCTGAATGGCAATACCTTGCTGGTTGCCATTTGCGGCTAAAATTGCATCACTTCCTCACATCACCGTCTCGCCAACCTCTCCTATTAATGCTTCGGTCACTCAGTCGTGAACAAACTTCACACCTCCTTTTATTGGTGCACTTTCTTCAGGTCGTGCAGATTACTATCATCAAAGACGGCAAACTCCTCCCATCGAGCGACCAATCTTGCGCCGCATCCTTATGTAGCCGTAGCGCTAAACGGATTGGACTTCGCTCCAGGAGCTTGGTTGTCTCCCTATCGCCGCCTCCAACCGAACACGTGTCGGCCTCCTCCCTACTCCGCCTCCAACCGAACACGTCTCGGCCTCCTCCCTACTCAATGTCGACCGATTGTTGACCTGAAACTACTGTATTTCTAGGCTAGGCAATATATCGTTCATGAATTTTCGGAATGCTGCTTGGAATTCAGCACGCTCTTGCAGCTCTTGTTCCCAGCGCCTCTGCCACAACGTGAAGGTCTTCACCGCTGAGGCCATCTTCCCTACCGTCACCTTCAATTCTGCCTGCGCCGTGTCAACGCGGTCAAGGTTCCGCTCCACCCCCTTGAGACGGACTTCGTAACTCGTCTCCATTGCCAAAACGCCAGCACTCCTGAAGAGTATCCTTTAGTATTCTCTCTCCCTTTGAATGAAAACCAACAATGCTCTCCCAGAATGATTTGGCAGGTCGGACCTAATGATTGAACCTTTGAACCAAAATGATACAACCTTCCAACCAATTGTCCACTTCGAGGGGGAACACCGGTCAATGAAGAATGCTTGATGAAGATTACAAAGCAGTGAACCTAGGGGGGAACACCGACCAATGGATCCGCAATTGTATCACGAAGACATCCAAATGCTGAAAGGGTGCCAACACCTTCATCTTAGACTATGAATAGTAGTTTGGAAAGAGAGAATTGAGAGACAGTGACAATCCAATGTTTTCAACAAGAGGGATCACATCCCTTTATGTACCCAACCATGACATGTTTCATTAAATGAAACGCGTTGGCCATATTTATGTATCCACATACATTTTTTCCTATTGACATTAATTCATTGAATCTCATTTAATGAATATTTGTGCCATATAATCCATTCATAGTAGATTGATAATAAAATCATTTGGAAGAAATAAATATATATATCATATACATATATTTATTATTGCATGTATTTAATACATGAATAATAATACTTGCATCAAATGAAAATTATTAAATATACACATATATCATATATAGTGCATATTCAACAACCTCTCACTTGCACTGAAATCCCATAAGGTCTTTATGCAGAATTTCACAACTCTTTTTGTAAATCCATCCAAACTATTTTGGATACGGGTTTTCATTAAAATCTCTTTATTTTGAACAAACACTTTATTTAAAATTTTATCCTTATCTAAGGGTCTAACCGTGTGACCGACCCTGCGGGCCTTAACATCCTTGACAACTATGAAATCCTTATTTTATAAATGTAAGCAAAGAGCGGTCTCTAGCAAAATATCAGTGTTATTAAGCTACTAAGAGCTCTTGTATGATCTCTATCAAATATACTCATATCTCTATATGAACATGTCCACCCCAAGATGTCATATACATTATATGTGTTAAACCCTCTTTTTTATTCTTTTTATTATTATGGGTATTTCTGAGTCCCACATTGAAATACTCCTTTGTGTATTCCTCTTTCTCAATCTATAAAAAAAGACCTCTGCCTCACCTTGAAGGTAAGAGGGTTTTCTCAATCTACATGGTATCAGAGGGAACCCTATTCCCAAGCCCTCCCACTAATTTTTTTCCTCTCGACTCTGCCCTAAGTGGCATCCTTCCCTCCTAGGTATGCCCTACGCAGCACCCCCCTCCCTCTTTCGTCTGCCCTCCACACCACCCCCAGCGGCGCTCTTGCCCGACACCCTGCGCCTCCCTGCGCCGTCCGGCCCCGGTCTCCAGTGCCCCCCCAGCATCAATACTTCTTCGCGCGCGGTGCCTCCAGCGCCCCCCTGGCGACCCTTCTCCTCTGCGTGCGATGCCTCCTGCGGCCCCCCTGGCGGCCCTCCTCCTGTGCCCCCCCCCCCGTCGGCCCTCCTCCTCTGCGTGCGACGCCTCTCGCGGCCCCCCGACGACCCTCCATCGCGACAGCCCCACCCTCCTAGCTCGCTCGGCCGACATCGTCCCATTGCTCCCTGACGACTTCGCCCGACAGTCCTCTACGCCAGCTCCCTTCCTGGCGGATCCCTCCCGACACCCTCTCATGATTCCGACGTCCACGTCGGCCTCCCCCCCCCCCCCCCTTTCCGCCGCTGCCCCCCCCCCTTTCCGCCGACGGCCCCTCCCGGCGCATACATCCCAAAAAAAAATTCTTCCAACCGTGGCTCCCTCCAGGCGAACCAGTCCAGGCAAACTGGTCCAAAAGAACAAGTCCAGGTGGCTCCCTCCAGGCGAACCGTCTCCCTATAGGCAAACCGGCATCCTCTTGGCTCTTCGTGCGCACGGCTTGCACCGACTCCCGTCACCCCTCCCGTTGTCCGCTGTATCTCGCAGCTCCACACACTGCCCGCCATTCACGGCTTCCTGGCACACCTGACCACCCACTGATTCCGATGCTACCCACAACTGCATCTTAGACCGCTACCTGACGCTTCCATGGAAGACTCCTCCCCTCTACCTCAGATGATCACCGCTTCCACCCGCCTCGTCGATGACCGGTTGGACTCCACAACTTTCTCCATCTGGCGGAAGACTGTGGTGATGTCCCTGGCCAGGATGGACTTTGATCATCACCTTGAGGATCCTCCCCTGGCTTCCACAGACCCCAAATACCATTCATGGAAGCTTTCTTATAGCAAGATCTTCGCTCTACTGGTCAATTCAATGGATCGATCGGTCAATGATGTCACCCGCATGGTGAATACAGTTAAGGAACTCTGGGACTCGTTGAACATCATGTATTCCGAGACCAACAACCTAGCTCGGGTTTTCGATGTCCTTCAGCGCCTGTCCCATATTCAACAGCCGGACCAGTCCTTCACCGCATATTTCATGGAATGGGAAGGGCTTTGTGATGAATTGCAGAAGTTGTGGCCCATTCCCCAGACACCGATAGAGGCTCAAATCTAGCAGGATGAACTCTGCATCTTCACTCTTCTCAGTGGCCTCGGTCCAGAGTTTTCCACCACGACAACCGAGATGATCGTCAGCCCTTCGTTTCTAGAGATCCCACAGGTTTATCATCGGTTGAGCAAGGCCCAACAGGATCTTCCCCCTCCTGCCTCGATCATCGACCACTCCGCTCTTGTCAGTCATGGTGGTGGATGCTCCTCGGGACCTCATGGATGTGGTCTTGTGGAAGGTCGTCCGCATACCCTCTGTCATCATTGTGGCAAGCTTGGCCACCAGATCGACCGATGTTGGGTTCTACATAGACGTCCATCTCAGCGCCTGAGGCAGGGACAGACAGCGGTCCAGGAGGCTTCCTCAGCAATCGCCACTCTTCCGCCACCTCTGGACTTGTCTATGGCTGACATCCGACTGACTCATGATCATCGGGACCCCGCAGGACCCGGTCCATCCTCAGATTCTCTGGCCCATTCTGTTCGCTCTGCAGCATTTGTCGGTCGTCGCTCCCCTACATGGATGCTCGACTCAGGTGCCTCTAACCACCTCACTGATGATGCTGGTATGTTGACCTCCTACTATCCTTATACCAATTCATCATCCATCACCGTCATTTATGGCTCCACTATCCCCATTGAGGGCTTCGACACATGCTCCCGGACTCCATCAATTCACCTACCATCTGTGGCACATGTGCCCCGCAATCCATTTAACCTTCTTTCCATCAGTAAGCTGACAAAAGATTATAACTGTGCTTCCATATTTACCTCCTCTGGTGTTGTATTTCAGGAGCGGACTATGAATCAGGAACTTGGTAGAGGCTAGCTTTGGGACGGGGTCTACATGTTCGATGGACAGGCGCCCATTGCTTGCACGTCTTCCTCTGCTTGATCATTGGATCATAATTCCTGGTTGGGACACATGCCTGCCTCCACCATTCATCAGCTTTTTCCAAACTTTAGTCGGCGTAATTCTTTTTTGGGCGCCTTCCTGGTTGGTGCACCGTGTAATGCCTCCTCAATTGGAGTACCACGTTATTTCTCTTTAAATGGGGTGTTTTAATGTGGGCCAAGACCGCGTGAATTAATTCACGCAGTGACACTTTTGACGTGGAAACATTATTTGACGTGTATTCTTCTTCCTATATAAGAAGGTAGGGTAAATTCATTTCATCATCACTGGAAACAACAACACCAAGGGAAAATCTCATCTGGTGATTTCCTTTCTTCGACGATCATCTTTCTTGCTCTCCACCTTTTGATCCACACTTTTATTCTTTAGTATTACTTTTGAGATCCCTTCCATTTTGGAGAGTCTCTACTGTATACCTCTTGATTTTAGTGGATCCCAATTTCTGGACTAGGTCCCATGGTTTTTCCTTTTTGGGTTTTCCATGTAAAAATTTTTGGTGTCAACTTTTTTTTTCTGCACTTAATTTTGTCGTTGCGCATCCGCATTTATTTGGGGGGAAAGATTTTATTTCCACTGCACATTCACTTTTTCTATTTTTTGTGCGTTCATCATTTTCATGTCTTTACCAAAATCTGGTATCATAGGGTTTGGTTATTTTTATTTCATATTTATTATGGGGGCCAATTACAGTCAGATGATTTTGCTGAATGGTACTAACTACCATACGTGGAAACTTTAAATGAAAGATCTGCTTTCTGTCAAGAAAATGCATCTTCCAGTGTTTAGTACCCAGAAGCCAGATAGGATGTCAGACGAAGAATGGGATTTCGAGCATGAGATGGTTTGTGGCATCATTCTTCAATGGGTCGAATACAACGTGATGAACCACATTGTCAACATCTCTCATGCCAGAACTTTGTGGGAAATCTTGAGACGACCTACGCTTCCAAGACGAGAAACAAAAAAATATTTCTTCTCAAAAAAATGATGAAATTGAGGTACAAATAAGGTACATCTATTTCTGATTATTTAAGTGAATATCAAGGATGTTTTGATCAGTTGTCTGGCATGGGTATCAATTTTGAAGATGAATTTTTAGCTCTTTTTCTACTTAACATGTTACTCGATTTATGGGAGAATTTACGTGTTACTCTAACTGGTTCTGCTCTTAATGGTGTTGTGACATTTTGTTTTGTCAAGTATGATATTTTAAATTAAGAGGTTAGGAGACGCACTCAAGAGAAATCTTCTTTAGAGATTTTAGTCACAAAGAATAGGGGGAGAAGCCAGGACCTGGGGAAGAGCAGTCGAGGTAAGAGTAGAGGTAGAAGAAAATCTAGACCGAAGCAGAGATATTTTGAATGTCATCATTGTTGTAAGAAGGGTCATGTTAAGAGGTTTTGTTATCAGCTGAAAAGAGAGAATATAATGATGGAAAATTCACAGAAGAAAAATGGTGATGGAGATGATCATGTTGCCACTGCTACAAGGGAGATCTTGTTATTGTTTATGACTCCATTAACATTTCTGCTGATGATTCTTACTGGGTTGTTGAAAGTGGTGCCTGTTTTCACATGACATCGAAGAAGGAGTTATTTACATCTTATAACCCAGGTAATTTTGGGATTTTGAAGATGTTTAATGATGGTCATGCTGACCTTATAGGCATCAGGAATGTTTTTTTAGAGACCAGTAGAGGAAGTAAGCTGGTTTTGAAGAATGTTCGACATACACCTGAGGTTTGTTTGAATCTTATTTCTACCAGCGTTGTTGATGATGAAGGGTTTATCAGCACTTTTGGTGATTTCCAATGGAAGCTTTCCAAGGGCTCTTTGATTGTGGCTTGAGGGAAGAAGCAATCAGGTTTGTACTGGACTAAAGCTTCTATTTCTTGTGATACTGATTGCATTGTTGAGTGTAGTGTTTTGTTCAAGTTGTGGCCTAGGAGGATCAGTCACATCAGTGAGAAAGACCTTGGTTGTTTGGCCAAGAGAAATATTCTTCCATATTTTAAGAGTATCAAATTGGACACATGTGATCATTTCATGGCTGGGAAACAGATCAGAGTGAGTTTCAGCAGTCATCCTCCACACAAGGAGTCACATGTACTTGAATTGGTACATTCTAACATTTGTGGTCCTTTGAAATCTATGACCTTTAGTGGTAGTATTTATTTTGTTACATTTATTGATGACTACTCATGAAATCTATGGGTTTATGTTTTGAATGCCAAAATTTAGGTGCGTAGTGTTTTTAAGCAATTTCGTGTTTCTGATAAGAGAGAATCAGGCAAGAAATTGATATGTATTCACATTGAAAATGGGGTAGAGTTTTGTGGTCCATTTGATTAGTATTGCAGGCAGGAAGGTATTCGGCATCAGAAGATGCCACCTAAGACACCTCAATTGAATGGTGTAGCTGAGCGGATGAACAAGACTTTGTTGGAAAGAGTTCGTTGTTGGTTTTGGAAGTAAAGTTGCCTGGACATTTTTGGAGTGAGGATTTACTTACTGCTGCTTATATTATCAATTTTTCACCTATGGTGGCTTTGCAGATAGACACTCCCGACAAATTTTGGTATGGCAAAGAGATTAGTTATGATCACTTGCATGTTTTTGGTTGCAAGACTTTTGTTCATGTGCCTAGAGATAGGAGATCCAAGTTGGATGGTAAGACATGCCAGTGTATTTTTATTGGCTATGGACACGATGAGATTGGGTATAGGTTCTATGATCTTGTTTTGAAGAAACTTATCAGAAGCCGTGATGTAGTGTTTAAGGAGGATCATACTATTGCAGATATTGATAAGGGAAAAAATGATGCTTCTCCAACTTCTGATGGTTTTATCAGTCTTGAGCCAGATTCTGATTCACATTTACCTCATATTGTTGATTCTGATGATCATTTTGATGTACATAATTATTCTCAAGGTGAACAGGTTGGAGTTTATGTTTCTGATGCACCTTTTGTTTCTGATGATCTGGTTCTAGGGGTTATTAATGAACCCACAGTTCCACTCCGGAGGTCATCTCGACACTGTACCGTTTCTACTCGATATTCACTAGATGAGTATGTGATCCTTGCTGAAGGGGGAGAACCAGAATCGTTTGATGAGCCAATGGAGAGTGAACATGACAGATGGGTTGCGATAATGGATGAAGAGATGACATCATTGCATGACAAACACACTTTTGAGTTAGTGAAGTTACCGATAGGGAAGAGAGCATTGCAAAATCAGTGGATTTATCAAATTAAAAATGAAGAATCCAGTTTTGTTTCATGATACAAGGCAATGTTAGTTTTCAAAGGCTTTCGTCAGAAGAAAGGTATTGATTTGGATGAGATTTTCTCACATGTTGTCAAAATCTCTTCCATTCAGGTTGTTCTTGGTTTGGCTGCTGGTTTGGATCTACAGATTGAGAATATGGATGTGAAGACATCTTTCCTCCATGTAGATTTAGAGTAGGAGATTTATATAGAGAAACTAGAGGGTTTTGTTGAAATAGGTAATGAAAATCATGTCTGCAGGTTGAAGATTGTATGGTTTGAAGCAAGCTCTGAGGTAGTGGTATAAGAAGTTTGAATCCGTCATTCCTAATCAGAGTTTCAGAAAGTCATATTCTGATCATTGTGTTTTTTTTTCAGAGATTTACTGATGATGATTTTATTATACTGTTGCTTTATGTTGATGATTTGCTCATTGTTGGACATGATACTTCTAGAATTGACAGATTGAAGAAGGATCTTTTTCAGTCTTTTGCAATGAAAGACATGGGGCCAGCACAAAAGATTCTTGGCATGATTATCTCCCGTGACAGGAATGCCATGAAATTGTGGTTATCTCATGAGAGATACATTGATAAGGTTCTTCATATATTTTATATGGATAGAGTTAAAGTGGTTAGTACTCATCTTTCTTTACATTTTATGCTCATCACCAGTCAGTCACCTTCTACTGATGAAGAGAGAGAGGAGATGCAACATATACCTTATTCATCTTCCATTGGCTGTTTGATGTATGCAATGGTATGTACTAGACCTGATATCGCTCATGCAGTTGGTGTGGTCAGACGTTTTCTATCAAATCCATGTAGAGATCATTGGAGAGTAGTGAAGTACATTTTTCATTATCTTCGTGGTACTTCTGATATGAGATTGTGTTTTGGAAAAGGGGAACCTATGCTTTGTGGCTTTATATATTCAGATATGGAAAGAGATATCGATTCGAGGATGTCAACTTCTGCATTTTTGGTCACTTTTGTAGGGGGATCTGTATCTTGGCTGTCTAGTTTGCAGAGATGTGTTTCTTTATCTACCATAGAGTCAGTGTTTATTACAGCTACTGAGGCGTGCATAGTATTTTTGTGGATGAAAACTTTTATTTGAGAGCTCAGTTTAAATAAGGATAGGTATGTTTTATTTTGTGATAGTCAGAGTGATATTTGTTTGGGAAAAAATTCCACTTTTCATGGCTGGTCGAAACATATCGATGTTCGATATCATTGGATTTTCAACGTCCTTGATTCGAGACAGTTAGAGCTTGAGAAGATCCACACTGATGACAATGGTTTAGACATGTTGACTAAGAGTTTACCTAGAGAAAAATTTGAGACTTGCTGACTGATTGCTGGGTTAGCAGTGATCCCCACTTGAGTCGAAGGGGGAGTTTTTTGGGCTCCATCCTGGTTGGCGCACCGCGTAACGCCTCCTCAATTGGAGTACCACACGATTTCTCTTTTAATGGGGTGTTTTAATGTGGTCCAAGACCACGTGAATTAATTCACGTGGTGACACTCTTTTAACCCGACAACATTATTTGACGTGGATTATTCTTCCTATATATGGAGGTTGGGGCAAGGCATTTTAACATCACCGACAGCAATAACACTGAGAGAAAATCTCATTTGGTGATCGCCTTTCTTCGACGATCATTTTTCTTGCTCTCCACCTTTTGATCCACACTTTTATTATTGAGTATTACTTTTGAGATTCCTTCCATTTTGGGGAGTCTCTACTATGTACCTCTTGATTTTAGTGGATCCCTTTTTCTGGACTAGATCTTGTGGTTTTTCCCTTTTGAGGTTTCCATGTAAAAATTTTCAACGTCGACTTTTTTTTCTGTACTTAATTTGGTCGCTGTGCATCCTCTTTTATTTGAGGGTAAAAATTTTATTCCCACTGTGTGTTTGCTTTTTATATTGTTTGCACGTTCGTTGCTTTCCCATCTTTCCCAACATTCTTTTCATTGTGAGTCATGTACATTTTCGAAACATCATCACACTACATACATTCCTCATGTGGATACAAGGGACTCAAACCCTTTTGATCTGGTTCATTCAGACGTATGGGGTCCTTATACCATTTCAAGTTATTTTGGGTATAAATATTATATATCATTCATTGATTATTTTTCACGAATGACTTGGCTTTACCTCCTTCGAGAATGCTCCGAAGTGTTTTCCATATTCCAAACCTTTTACAATGAAATTCAAAACCAATTTTCCATCTCTGTAAAATGTATCTGCTCAGATAATGGGCGTCAGTATCTCTCCACTCCCTTTTGGCAGTTTCTCCATAAAAAATGCATCCTTCATCAGACCTCCTATCCTAATACACCCCAGCAGAATGACATGGCCGAGTGGAAACATAGACACATTTTGGAGACTCCTCGGGCCCTCCTCTTCCACCGACAGGTGCCTCTGCATTTTTGGGGAGATGCAATTCTCTCTGCCACCTGCCTTATAAACCGTCTTCCTTACTCTATCCTTTATAGGGAGACTTATTTTCGGGATTTGTTCTCCTCTCTCCAACTTCACTCCCATCCCCTTAGAGTGTTTGGATGCCTCTGTTACGTTCGCGACACACGTCTTGGCCTCTCCAAACTCTCTCCCAAATACCTCTGGTGCATTTTTATTGTCTACTACCGCACTCAGCGTGGATATCGCTGCTTCTCACCCGACCTACGACGGTATGTCATCTCGGCTGATGTCGCATTTGTTGAGAGCTATCCATTATCCCTTCCCTCTTCTCATCCTGACCCCACCATCGATGATTGTCTTCCTCTCATCATCCACCCCCCATCGGTGTCAACCCCTTTTGACACCCATTTTGGTCAGGTCTACACCCGTCGTCCATCAACTGTATCCCCTGTCCCGGCCAATGACACGGTCATCCCCGCTTCGTCTGATTCTCTTGCCCCACCACCTGAGGACTTGGCCATTGCCTTACCGAAAGGTACTCGCTCCGGACAGAGTACTCATCTATTTTTATCTTCATACAGGGGTCTGTACTCTTTGGAGACAATTTCTATTCCTCACATAGTTGGTGATGCCAAATCTCACCCCGGGTGGCTAGCAGCAATACGGGATGAATTTCAGGATCTTGAAGAAAACCATACTTGGGATCTTGTCACCCTTCCAGCAAGAAAATATGTGGTCAACAATAAATGGATTTACACAGTTAGGATGAATCCTGATGGTACTCTCCATCATCTCAAAGCCCATCTGGTGGCCAAGGGATTCACACAAACTTACGGTATTGACTACTTTGATACCTTCTCACCAGTTTCTAAAATGTCCTCCATTCGATTATTCATCTCTCTGGCCACCCATCATCATCAGCCTCTTCATCAACTGGATGTCATGAATGCCTTTCTACATGGATTCCTTGAGGAAGAGGTTTATCTTCAGTATCCCCCTGGATTTTGTGCCTCCGACGCCGAGTCTCAAGTCTTCCGACTCTACCGCTCTCTTTACGACCTCAAGCAATCTCCCCGTGCTTGGTTCAGCTGCTTTAGGACAGTCATCACCGACTTTGGGCTCTCTCACAGCATGATGGACCACACTGTGTTCTACAAGATGACCTCCGCTGGATGCATCCTACTGGTAGTTTATGTGGATGATATCATCATCATTGGCAGCGACTCTGAAGGTATCACCCATCTCAAGAGGCATCTTCACCAACAATTCCACACCAAGGATCTCATTCCTCTCACATACTTCCTAGGCATTGAGTTCTGCTATTCTTCGGACACCATCTCCCTCTTCCAAAAGAAGTATGCATTGGATATTCTGCAGGATGTTGGGCTGACAATGGCCACTGCTGTCGACACTCCTCTAGAGCCTGGGGAACTGTCTCTTTATGCCTCCTCAACACTGTATCCACATCTAGATCGGTACTGTCAACTAGTGGGTAAAATAAATTATCTTACCATGACTCGTCCCAACATTAAATGTGCTTTTGGTTAAGTGAGTCAATTTATGGAGCATTCGACCACCTCACATTGGGATGCTGTCATCTGCATCGCCAAATACATGAAGCGAGATCCTGCCTATGGTCTTCGCTACTCCCATCATCAGCATCTGCATATTGAATCCTTTTTTGAATCTTATTATGCCGGTTGTCTTGCTACTTAGACATCTACTTCTAGGTTTTCCATATTCTTGGAAGGAAACCTCATCTCTTGGCACAATAAGAAACAAACTATCGTCTCCATATCCAGTGTAGAGTCTGAGTACCGTGTCATAGACACCATCACTACAGAGATATTTTGGCTTCGCCAACTTCTCCAGGAGCTTGGCTTTCCTCAGTAGACATCTGATCACATCTGGTGTGACAATCAGGTAGCCACCAAGATTGCTTCGAATCCCTTCTTCCATGAACACATGAAGTATATTGAGGTGGACCACCACTTTCATCGACACCAACTATAGAAAAATCATGTCAGCTTTAGCCACATTCTGATGGTGGAACAACTTGCTGACATCTTCACCAAAGTCCTCCCAGGGGCTTGCCTAGCCTCGTTCAGTTCCAAGCTAGGAATCCACTGTATCTGCAACCCAGCTTGAGGAGGAGTGTGTCTAGTCTTGTATGATGTCATTTTTTGTTGGACTCATTATCCAAGCTAGGCATGTCCAGCTTAAGGGGGTGTGTTAAGCCCTCTTTTTTATTCTTTTTATTATTATGAGTATTTCTGAGTCCCACATCGAAATACTCCTTTGTATATTCCTCTTTCCCAATCTATAAAAGAAGGCCTCTGCCTCACCTTGAAGGTAAGGGGGTTTTCCCAATCTACAATATGTATCTTATATAATCCCTTTTTCCATAAATTCGTGCAACCACTAGAAATGGAATATGTCAATCTAGTTTATGCATCATCATTCTCTTGATTCTCTGAAAAAGACTGACTAAGTGAATGAATATATCACATGACATTCATCAATTTGATAAGCACATCTCATGTCACTTATCCAAGTAGATGAACACATCATATGTGAAACAACTAATAATGACTATTCATTTCCTCAGTCCAATTCAATAGGACCAGATGACTTTTCTTTTCATACAAGTGGATAAATCTCATATGTTGACTTTCGTAAGTAAGACATCAAATTATGGCGTTCCATGAGATATACTTTAGAGGATTAGTCTAAGCACTAAGTCTATAATTTATTACCTCAAGAATCTATCCTTCAATATCTCGTATAAAACCCTTTGCAACAGATATAAGAATCTATTCAAGTTAACCTTTACACATATCATCACAACCCAATATACTCCATGATGATCATCGGTTAGGGGAAACTCAAAGTTTTTACTTTGATGGGATATTTATCATTCGTCCGTTCATCTAAAATAGATTGTGATGCAAATGAATGAATTATAAATAGAGATTGACTTTGTTATAATATGATACATTTACAACTCTTGGAGTCTGTATCCCACATTGTACATGTGGTCGGATGTGGTCTTTATTATTTGTTATAAAAGAACCTCAATGCCTCATTTAGAGAGAAACTTGGGGGTTTGGGTCTACCTAATTTTATCATCCAATATGGTATCAAAGGGAAATTAAACCTGAACCCTCCCTCCAATTTTATTTTCCCCAGTCTAGGGTTTCTAATCATTTCTCCCCATGGGGGGAGGCGACCTCCATGGCCAACGAGCCATAGGTATCTCCCATCGCCCCCCCTGTCGGCCCCTCTAGCAGCCGGCCTCTGCCCTTGTGCGATGGACCTCCCCGCTCCTTCGCTGCTCCTTAAGGAATCCTCCAGCGGTTCTTCCCTCCTAACATGACTTCCACGGTTGCGACTCCTCACGCGCGACGACCGACGCCTTCTTTCCCGTCGCGCCTCCATCTTTCTGGCATCATCTGACCTCCCGATCAACATGACCTCCCAAGCACCGCTTCTACCGGACCTCTGCCTTTGACGTGGTACCATACGGGACCGCTTATGGATTCTCATCGCGCCTCCCTCCGTCACCATCACCCGACGCACCTCCTGCATGCAGATCCTCCTCGCATAACAGTTCTCCACGACGACGCTCATCCTTCCCACAAAACCTCTTCCCATCGAGGCACCTCTCCCGCACGCGGATCTCCAGTGGCGCCTACCTACCGCATTTCTCCTGCACGTGGCCTTCCAGAGGCACCCACCCTATCCGAGGATCTCCCTCCCATACACCTCCAACAGCCCTACCTCCTTTCACGTGTGTTCCTCCCCATCTTATGCTCCCTCCATGTCAGCCCACCCCCTCCTCCTACGCTGCTCTCCCGACAGCCGCCTCTCTTTCCTGGCGGAACTATTTCTACTAGACGCATTCCAGTCTAGAGCATGGTCTGCCCTATCCCATGGCACACCCTCGCGCTTCCTCCACCGTGGAACATCACCTCAACTGCCTCGGATCTGGGCCCTTTGGTGCCGCCAGATCCCGCAACGATTCTGTAGAATCACCGCCTCCCATTGTCGGCCCTGCAAGTGCGGCTTTCCTGGTGTTTCATCGATCGGCCCCACTAGTGCATATTTCTTGGCGCTCCGTCAACCAGCCTGGTCTTTGTGGTTCCTCTGTTACACCCACAACATCTTCAATCCATCCATCATCTTGAGGGGGAGCTATGATCTTGAGGGGGAGCTATGATCATCGACTGTTTCTTTTTATTTCATATTGTTTTGTAAACAAGCTGGGTATGTCCAGATTAAGGGGAGTGTTTGCAGTCTGTTGATTGCTTTATTTTTTCTTTATGTGTTCAAGCTAGGTACACCTAGCTTGAGGGGGGGTGTTTGCAGTCTGTTGATTTTTTTTGTTTTTCCTTTATGCGTTCAAGCTAGATACACCTAGCTTGGGGGAGAGTGTTAGAGTCTGCATCCCACATCGGACTAGTGGTCCAATGTAGTCTTTATTATTTGTTATAAAAGAACCTTAAGGCCTCCTTTAGAGAGCGCCTTGGGGGTTCAGGTCTACCTCATTTTATCATCCAACAACAACCATTATCTCTTAAGAGATTCTATATGATCTTCATGCGGTTGGTGCGATAATGGATTTATTTTCTGAACATCACATTCAAATTTAATTTCCATCACATCTCTATGTGACCATCTCATAAAGCACTCCCGTTAACATCTTAGTGTGTAACATTTACAATGAAAAAAAGTTTGAATAATGGCGAGACTTAGGATTCATATTCTTTAAGTTCAACTCTTTGAACTTATATTCAAACTCCTTAACTTCATAACATCAAATGTTATAATGTTTCCCTGGTGTCTACTTAAAAATCTTTCTAAGTACATTATCATCATCCTTGGAACCCTTTCCTTCAAAATTTTTCCTTGAAATCTTTTGTAAATAATGTAACTATTTACATTATCACTTTACAAAAACATTCAAAACTTTTTTAGGATAAAGTTATATCAACATTGTTATGGTGACTAATGTAATTGTTTATATTTTTCTTTATTACCATACCCTAAACTTTTTTAGGATAAATTGGTAACACTTTTTTACGGTAACTAATGTAACTCTTTACACTTTTCTTAATCGTTATACCCTATACTCTTTTATGATATAAAGTGTAATATTTTTGAGCATCAACTGGTATAATCCTTTATGAAATAGTGATGTTCACGTGTTATGGTAACTAAATGTAACTCTTTACATTTTTCTTTACGGTTATATCCTAAACACATTTAGGATATCAAGTGAATTTCACATTCTCACTGTAACTAACGTAAATATTTTCATTTTTCATTACACTCATATCCTAAAACATCTTTTAAGATATCAAGTATAATTCACTTTCTTGCGATAACCAAATATAACTCTATATTTATTTATCATCATACATCCTAACTCTATATTTACATTTTTCTTTACTGTCACATACCTTAACTTAGGATATTAAGCCAAAAATCACTCAACATCAGATTGATGCAATCTTTTATTTGTTAACTTTTAACTTCTCACGGTCTATACATACTCTAACTAGCTTCTTAGACATCATATTCTCTTCGGAATATCTTTCTAAAATTCAACACAAACTACTTTTTGTTTTAGGAAATAGAATTTATTTCCTTTTAGTAATGAATATTAAAGAAATAAACTATTTATTTCATATCATATACATTATTCTATGTGTTTTGAACATTCTTACATGAAAAGAAGACTATTAAAATATACCATCATTGGGTGGTATGAAAACCTTCTCCCATATTTAACAAAAATTTGGATAAACATGTTTATCCTGGATGAACTATTTATCCAAATCTTGTTTTCAAAAGATGTTATAGAATCTAATGAATCATAAAACATGTGTATAAATTTAATCATCTCATAACAACCCTTTGTTATCGAACATTCTCTCTATCATATAAGAGAATTGAGTTGAATATATATCTTTTACTTAGATTTATCCAAGCCTGCACTTTTCTTTACATTAAAATTCTTGATGTAGTAACTATTTACTTGATCTCATGAATATAAAATATAATCTTGATCAATTATTCCTTTTATTTTGAACTCATTTATATTTATAAAACTTTATAAAATATGCATTTAGAATCACATACCTTTCAAAAATCGAATTAATTTTTTCAATATCCTTGCTTGATATGGACATTCCATAGAGTTTCACAAACTCTTTTAGGTATATCTTGGATAAAAAAATCATATTGAATTATTTCTATTTTTTCTTAACAACCCTAGGTTTCAATGACCTTGATTTTCTTTTTTAAGAAACATTGTTGAACTTTTCAACCAACATTTCTTCTTGTGGTTTGAACTTTTATCAACATGTACTATCTATATAGTGCCAGAATTTAGTCATCATATGCCCAACTGATCCATTCTCAACCCTTTGAGAATATTGGTTAAATTTTTTTCATTTATTTCAATCATATTGTCGGAACATTTCTATAAATTCCTATAGTATAGATTACTTAACCCGAACAAGCCATTTTATTATCTTTAAAGCATGTTATATAATTAAACTAATCATAAACCATGTGTAAAAACACTCATCTCAGTTAATTTAAACAACCATTGTTTACAAGATTTTCTCAAGAACTAAATGGGATAAAATACACATCTTATGATGAGTTTATATGAGTTTGAATTATATATGTTATCAATGTAGAAACTCCTTTTCTCCATCACTTTAAAAAAAACTTAATGCTTTAATGATTTCTCAAATTATGACCTTGTGTATATTTGAAACACTTTTTAAAACACCAAGGTGATATATATAACCAATAATGTTTTAAGGGAACTTTTAGTCTTATCAAGTCATAAATATAATCAGTCATTAGGAATATTACTTGACGTACCCAATCATATTGAGTATATGAGACTAAAATTGTTGTTGTTCCTTTATAGGGGAGTTAGGCCACCAATAGTCCATACTTACCGAAGGAAGGGGAATCAGACTACTACAACTAGTGTAACTGCCTCCTAACTATTATAGATGGTGTAATTGTTACAGGTGGTGTAACTACGTCCTAATTGTTTTAACATCTTTGTGGGATGAAAACTTGTAATTAGTTCTTAGATAGTTTGTTAGTTTGTTAGATGGAGGGAATATAAGGGAGTTTGTTAGTTTGTTAGATGGAGGGAATATAAGGGAGTTTGTTAGTTTGTTAGATGGAGGGAATATAAGGGAGGCATAAAGCAGTCTTGGGGGATATCTGTGTATTTTTCAGGAATTATAGATGTTAGAGAGAGAGAGAGGATCTAGGAGGGAGCAACACCCTTAAAGAGAGAAATTTCCAGTATTGTTTGAAATCCCATCGAAATACCAAAGTTTCCTATCATACCCAATCATATTGAGTACATGTGTAGAGACTAAGATTCTTTTGGTCATTTTGCATCTAATGCCTTTGAAACCTTAAATGAATCAATCTATGCTTTCACACGCACCTAGATTCAATTATAAAACAACATCAACACTTCGTTATTGAGGAAGGAACTGTTCTAACACATAGAATATTTCTCTCGCTCAAGAGCTTTTCTTAAGTTACCAATTTAAGGGGTAACTTACATTAAACTTCCCCTTTTCAAGAATTAATTACAATGTTTTTACTTGATGATGATGATATATATACAACTGAAGCTTTTATCCGATGATTATCAAATCTTATAATTTTTCATTAATGAATTTTAATGATAGTGCTCCCACTAAAATTGATGAACTTTTAAATTATATCCATTTAGTGGAGCCAAAATCCACATTTCATTAAGAAAATGAATCCATTATGACGTGAAATTCACTGCTTATTTAGGCTGGGCATCATCCCAATAACAATAGTTGTGATTCTTGGATAATTAAGTGGATGACCCTTTATCCAAATCTATCATATGGATTCATTCAATTCTACTCCTCTAGTATCCCAACCCTTGGGTATTCCAGCTAAGTGTAACCCAAAACAAACCTCAAAAACAAGATAACACAAAACAATCCAAGGGTACCCCATTGTGGTGTGGAACTACCTATTGAATAATCTTGAGTTACTCGTTACTTGATTTCCTTACACAAGATAATCGAGAGACACTCTTCTATGATGTGAAACTACCCGCGGTTGAATGATCAAGGTCTTGAAAAATTTTTCTTTGGAAGGAATTTCACACATAGTATTTGAGGGGTTTTCCATTTTAAAGTATCACCAATTTAATATACATCATATCATATTAAATTCATAACTATTATATCATATGTAATTATTATGATCAAATGTTTTATTCCCTTTCTGTGTATGAATGGTTCTAATAATTTAGTTTTGGAATCCTATTTCCAACCACCAAATTAATGTGTTCACACCACATTAATGTGTAACTCTTTACACAACCCACAATTTTGTGTTAATCACTCAGAAACATAAGTCAAGTATATTCATATATATCCAAATTCATCATATGAATAAGGTACCTAAATGCTTCATGTAAAGTTATATGAGATTGACAAACTCAAATGAGTAAGCCTGAAACAACAAATAGCCAACCCCATTCACTTTACTAGCGAATGCAAGTCTTCAGAAAAGTAGGTGGTCTGACCCCAATTCTCTTTAATCTGGGAGACTTTACTCAAGAGAGAATTAAATTCATGAATATAAACAAAACAATTCCCAATAACTATTCTCAAGCTCACAACTGTAATTACAAACTGAAGTCAAGGTAGTTAAAAACTAAATTATATGATATCAAATCTAGAGTGATATGCAAGGATCTATTCTTGAAGCAATTTATCATATAAACTTTGGTATATAGTCATTAATAATATAACCAATTTATAAATATGAATAAAATAGGGAATGACCTTTAAATAAATGATCAAATCAAATATCTAAACATGAGATATACATTTATGAACAATTTCATAAATAAAAGCTAATGATAAACCTTTTTATAATTTCTGCTTTAATATTATTAACATTCCATAATTTTTTATTATGAATCTTCATATTATTTTCAAAATGAAATCTTTAAAATTTATTATTATATGACATTTCCTTTTTAAATATATAATATTATATGAATTATAAACAATTTATAATTCAATTTTTATTATGTAAACTTATTACAAAATCTAAATATAATATACTTAATTATTATTTAAACCATGATCATAACAATTATTAATTTTTTTTGATATGGATGAAAATAATGTTCAAAATAAGGTTCTTTTAATTTGAACAATTTCAAATTAATTAATTATGAACTAAACATGAATATAAAGGAAATTTAACAAATACATAAACAATTTATTTAATTTCCAAAACATGAGACATTTATGAACTATTCATAAATAAATGCTAATTATAAACATTTTATAAATTAGGAAGATTATAAACATTTTATATTCACATCAATATGAACCCCTTCACATTTTATATTAAATGACATTTATATTATATTTCATGAATTATAAACATTTTATAATTCAATATCTATTATATAAACGTTTTTATATAATCTAAATATCATATATGTTTAATTTATAAACACTTTATAAATCACCTTTTATGATTTTTAAGTAAACCATTTATTTCCATATCATAAAGCATGTCCTTTAATTTGTCAAAGGAATTTAAAAGTATTTATCAATTAACCATAAACATTTTATAGTTAATTAATTTATAAAACACATACAAATTTTTATAAGTATTTCAAAATTCCCTTCTCATTATATGTATACAATTTTTAAATAATGTAATATGAATCATAATTGAATTCTCTTGATTAAAATAAGTTCTTTATTTATTTTCATAAACAAGGGTAATAAATATGAACTTTTCATATTTGATAAAGGTTAATAAAACAAATTTTATTAATCTCTATTAATGTTATTCCCATTTTGTATGCCATTTTATAGATATGAATAGCATAAATAATTAAATAAACTTTTTATTTAATTACTAAATATGAATTTTCATATTTATTTACAGGCTTGAAAATCTCATTTTACAATTAAAAAGTATTTTTTTATAAACTGATAAATACGTCGATTCTTTATATGAACACATCAAACGTGACATCCATATGAACCTATTAAAGGACTTCATTGCCTCAACTCTTTAGGCATGTAAATAATTGAATCACAAATGGAGCTCCTGGGCGGAGACCTACACTTCGTCACCATTCATGTGTGAGAGCTTCCAGGAATTGGCTAACCCTTTAGCCTCTCCTTTCATAATACTGATGAGTTTTGATCAATCACCATATGATCATATGCAGTGAAAGTTAGATATATCTTTAAGAATCAATGTGTAAATAAATATATAGTACAAAATACCTAGAAAACGCCAACAACAACAATCTTCTTCTTCCACGACAAAGGAGAATGTTTGATGAAGATTACGAAGCAATGAACAAAAGAACCCTACCCTGGAGGGGGGGAATACCAATCAATGGATTCATGATCATATCACGAGAGTACTCAAATGCTGAAGGGGTGGTTGTGCCATCATCTCAGATGATGAAAAACTGTTTGGGAAGAAGAGAGAATTGAGAATCTTACTCACAATCAGATGTTTTAAATAGGAGGGATCACATCCCTTTATATAGTCATCCATGACGCGTTTCGACAATTTTTATATATCCATATATATTAACTTATATTGACATTGATTCATTGAATTCAATTCAATGAATATTCAAGTCTTTTAATTCATTCATAATGGATTTATTATATAATCGTTCAAGAGAAATAAATATATTTATCATATACATATATTTATTATTGCATGTATTTAATACATGCATAATAATTCCTACATCAAATGAAAAATATTAAATATACACTTATATATATATATATTTAGTGCATATTCAACAGTAGGTCAGTGCAATGGTTAATTAGAAGGAGGTAACCAAGGAAGGGGAGGGGTCCACACTCTGTGACCAAGAGGCAGAGGTACCTACTCATCATCTCAGATAAGTTTTCTCAAATGTTCATTTCTCCTTTTCTTCTCTATTTCCTTTTAATGGATTAATATTGTTCTGAATCTTCTCTGAACTCGATATCGAGCAAAACTATTGTGAAACACAATTGATTAGTCTGAATTCATTCACTTCATTCCTTCTTTTGTTGTTGTTCTTGAACTGTTTTCACATCCTCTTGGAATCTTTGACTGAGACATTTTTCATGGACCCATGGATCTATTTTCTGTCAAGATTTTACTTTCTCATTAGCTATAATTGATAGATTTAGTTAATGATTATCTGATGGAAGTTTCATTTATTCCCTTCTCATGATTATTTTTGGTTCTTCATCACTGTTTTTCTTAGATGATATGGATATGTTTAAATCTTGACATAGAGTATTGTATCCAATTTAAAAGGAATGACAATGTCAATTTGTGTATTTTTCAAAGAATTATTCTTCTTTTTGTTTCGTTTGACAGGATAGACTAAATGATATTTTTGGAGAACAATAAAATTTTCAACACAATAGTGTTTCCTCTTGATCACATTGATAATTTTGTAATCATGATGAAAATAAATTTTCAATGGATAAAGAAAATCATTTTCAGGACTAGTCAATTGTAGTTTTACCCATGCTCAAACTTGAATACTAGGGATTCTTTCCCCATACTTCTCCAACTTCTTCTCCTCCATCAGTTCTTGTAATTCCTATTTTCTGCAGCAACTGTAATCAATATAAACTCTTATGTCCTTCTCTTGCACTCTGCTTCCTATCAATTATTCCACCCTCTTGTAAATCCACCTTGTTCTCAAGGTGGAATACTTGTAATTCTTGTTGTTTTTTCTCATTCTTCCATGCTAATAATGGATTGTTTGACGTACCTTGTTGTGTTAAATTGAGTTACTATTTTGAGCCTAAACTGAATCAAGCTTGTGTTTTATGATATCTTCCCTTTTATATGCTGAATATTGAAGCTTTGTTGGTAAAATGCTACTATCTAGGTTTCATTGTGGCCCTTTTCAATGACTTTATACTACTAAAATGTTAAATTGTTTTGAACCTTAATTGTGAGATGCATACACACTCTCGAGTGCCCAATGTTTTAAATTAGGGGGGGGTCAGCTCATAATAATTCTTTGTTTTCACTGAAATGTCATGTGTTAGCATTCAATTTTAGCAGCCCATCAAAACCCCATCATTTTCCCCAAAAATGTGTCTTCAAACTTACTTTTTACATGTTGAGCAATCATTATGCTGGGGTAAAAACCGCACCACCAAATCACTGGATGCACTCCTCCGGACGCTATGCACGACGCTCCACTGATCAAATGTTTAACCCATGATCCTGATGTACCGAAAGGTAGGAATCTCACCCACCCTGCTCACTACACCAAGTCGCACATAACACACACACATTTCATACAACTCAACACAAACATACAGAAAAGAGAAATACAATGGAAAGAAAGGAAAAATTGGTTTTCAAGTGGTTCAGACAATTAAGCCCCACATTTACAGGAGAACACTCCTTCCATTTTCATTACTCTCGAATGATACAAAGGTTTACAATCTCAACCGGTAGATACAGTCGATATCAGACTACTTTGATTCCGCGGCACAAGCACACATGTACAAGTGGTCCCACCCAACCTTTATTGTGGGTCCCAACCAGTCGTCTGGTTGCACGTCCACTAGAGATTCATGTAAAATCATCCATATGAACCTGGTGACCTCCAATCTCCTATAAAATTTGACACCTGACCATTGAAAGTCAGTGAACATTCCAAGTTACATAAAACCTAGAACTTCCGTTCACTACTGTGTAAAGAAATGACCACTTCCCAGTACACAACCATGAGACACGAGTCTTGTTTGTCCAAGCTTGCCATTGTTGAATATCTTCGCTTCCGTTGCACCGAACATCAGGCCGAACAATCGTCCAGATTTTCTCCATTTGGTAGACTTCATCCGATAAGCTGAAATATGATTCATAATCCTGACAATCTCTCACTTGAAGACTGTTTCAAGGAAAACCATGACAATTCTTAACCACTTTGTAAAATCCATTGACCCCCTACAATAGTGTCCAACCTTATTCCGTTCATCCAAACACCTGTTTTCTGGATATTTTCTTTAGCTCAAGATCTTTTTCCTCCAGTAACTTTCAGATGAAATGATATTTCAGGTCGATGTGCTTCATCCGTGCATGAAATATCTGATTCTGAGCCAAGTTTATTGCACTCTGCCCATTGCAGTAGAGTAATCCTCCCTTCCAACTATTTCCATGCTCCTTCAATAGACGCCTCAACCATATCAGTTATTTTCCTTCTTTTGTTGCTATCACATATTGTGTTTTCGTTGTGGGAAAAGCTACCACCGGTTGTTACCTTGACATCCAGCTCACTGCCATTCTTCCGAATGTGAATACAAAACTAGTTGTACTCTTCCGAGTATCTGAATCTCCCCCAAAGTTTGCATCAACATACTCCTACAACTGATCGTCCATCCCAAAACACAAGGCTATATTTTTTGTTCCTTTGAGATACAAGATGATCGATTTTATGGCTTCCTTATATTGGACACGAAAAGGTTGAAACTCCCACTGCATGTGTAATGTCTAGGTGAGTACACACCATGACGTACATCAAATTTCCAACAGCTGATGCGAATGAGACCATCACTATATACTTTGCCTCATCTTACGTTTTAAGTGTATTCTCTTTGTAAATATTGAAATGTTCGGCCTGCTGGGTTGAAACTGGATTATATTTGGACATGTCATACCTCTGGATAATCTTTTGGACATAATCCTTTTGAGACGGTACCAAACATCTGGTTTTTATGTCATGCTCAATCCTCATCCCCAAGATTTTCTTGGCTTTCCCTAGATCTTTAAACCCAAATGTATTAGATAGATCTTTCTTCATCTCTTAAATCCTTCTAATGTCGATACTTGTTGGAAGCATGTTATCCACGTGCAAGAGTAATAATATTTAACACTCATCTTCAAATGCTTTCCAATAGAAATAGTGGTTTGCATTGCCCCACATGAAACCCTTCCCTACCATAAATGCATCAAACATCTGGTTCCATAGACTTGCACGCCAAGTCCTTGCTTTGCTGATCCATGAAACCCGCGGGTTGCTTCATGTAAATTTCCTCCAAATCATCATGGAGAAATTCTGTTTTTTACATCCATTGGCTTTAAAGTACAAATTGCCAAACAAAACTATTGAACATATATGCATGCATTCTGTTGCAATGAAATTAATTCGTCTGTTCTGTTTACATTCTGCATGTTTTTTGTTTTTTCATGGCATTGTTTCATGGGGTTCTGTTGGCCCGTTTTTCGGTCCGGACTCGTTTCCCGGTTCACTGTGTTTGGACCCAGTTTATTAGTTTTCCTTACTAATAGCGTGGACCTGCTGTGGCCATTGATTACCATCCATCCGACGGCTTAGATTTGCGCCCTTTGTGTTTCTTCTGGCTGGCCTTGATCCGCTGTGCGACGTGCCTCTCCACTCAGTCGGTGCCACGTGCACCATGCACTGGCTCGTCTCGGTTATGCGAACCGTCCCGGTGATCTCTGCCGTCCACGCGGCATCCATCCCGCTGATCCGCTGTGCCGCCTGCTGTCTTCTGTTGTGCATTGATTGCTTCTCTTTCTCTGTGTGCGAAGACAGGAGCGCCTTTTCTCAGTTGCTGAGGATTCCATCTGGTTCAGAGAGAGCTCTCGTCGAGCTTGGATTTGCTTCGATTTCGCGAAGACGAAGGACGAACTGACCAGGAGCCGCCCGGCACCCGCACTCCCCACTGTCGCAGCACGAGCCACCTCCTGTAACCGGATATCTCTTCCGGTGGAGATTAAATGGTGATCGTCCTGGTACCTGGGTTCTTTGACGGCTACGCTTCAAGGGGTAACAGTTTTACATTCTTTTCACCGTATCCAAGATCTGGTTTGTAGATCTTGGCTCTGTCGCGGTTTATTCTTTCTTTAATATGTATGCTACTGTATCCTTCTTGCGTGTGTGCGTGAGTCCGTCCAGGAGTGGACGGGGATGACTCCACGTGACAGGCTTGATCACTGCCACCTAGTTCAGCAAGCCCGGCCTCCTCAGATAGTTTCTATGGTCCTTTAATTTTGCATTCGAGTCTGTATTGTGTGCATGTACCCTTTTCTTGCTTTCTTAATAAAATAGTTTCCCTGGGTGGTGTTCTCGCCGTTCACGTAGGTCCCCTTGGGACCAAAGCACGTTATATCTGTTGTTCGTTATTATCTTGCACAGCTTCGTTCATCTTGAATCTCGACTGAGATCCTTCCTCCAGATTTATCGAGGATCATCGATTCTGTTTATAATAAACTTTTTTCTTGTTCTCCGTTTAATAAACCAGTGAATCTTGGCTTCATTAGGGTTAGTATGTTTAGCCCTCAACAAGTGGTATCAAAGCCTTCTGTTTTATTATTATGGGTTCGACGATGTTTGATATTGATAAGTTCGATGGAGAAAACAATTTTAATCTCTGGAGAATTAAGATGACAGCCTTGTTAGATCACAACGACCTTGTCGATGACCTTTCTGGCACTAGGAATAAAATCACCACTACTGCCCCTGATGGTCAGGCTTCCACTTCATTTGTAGATGTCCCCGAGGAAACCCTGAGAAAAGCCCGTAGTTTAATCCTCTTGTCTTTAGGAGACAAGGTCTTAAGAGAAGTCGCATATGAGTCCTCTGCTGCTGGTATTTGGTCTAAATTGGAATCCCTTTATATGAAAAAATCCCTTGTTGGTAGACTATATAAGAAAATGAGATTGTATACTTTTAAAATGCGCCCTGGAACTGCAGTCAGGACACATATTGATGAATTCAATAAAATATTATTAGACTTGGCCAACATTGATATTAAGTTGGATGATGAGGACCAAGCCATCATATTGTTAACATCATTAGATGATTCATTTAACTCTGTTAAAGACTCTATGATGTATGGTAAAGACACATTGACTTTAGAGGAAGTTAAATCTGCCTTGCTCTCTAAAGATTTGCAAAGAAAGGGTATTGTAAAAACTGAGGCTGATGGTTTAAATGTTAGGGATAGAAGTGAGTCAAGAGGCCGAAGTGAGTCAAGGGGTAAAAGCAAAGATATGGTTCGGTTTAAGAAACATAGGAGCAAGTCTAAAGGTAAGGTAATCAAGTGTTTCCAATGTAAACAGCCCGGGCACATTAAAAGGAACTACCCCAACAGGAAGGGTGACTATAAAGAAAGTAATAATGACCATTCCTTGTTAGTTGAAAAGACTTTGACACTGCTAATGTATTAAATGTCTCTGATACTGCCATTACAAATGAGTGGATTCTGGATTCAGGATGCTCATTCCACATGTGTCCTAGGAAGGAGTTCTTTACTGAGTTAAGGGAAGTCAAGTCCGGTGAGGTTTTTCTAGGGAATAACGAGAGCTGCCACATTATGGGAATAGGCTCAATATCTCTTGAGCTTCATGATGGGTCTGTCAGGTCTCTAGAGGAAGTTAGGTGGGTACCCGAACTGAAAAGAAACCTAATATCCCTAGGAATTCTTGACCAGAGAGGGAACAACTTCAAGTCTGGATCCAGAAGCCTTAGAATAGCCCGAGGATCCCTCACAGTAATGAAAGGAACCCTTCGCAATGGCCTGTATGTGTTAGATAGTAAGGTGCATAGAGATCAGTTGAATGCCTCTTCTAGCTCAGGAATGGATTCCACTGCTTTGTGGCATAGGAGACTAGGGCATGTTAGTGCTAAGGGTCTTAGTGAACTCCAAAAACAGGGTCTGTTAAGCAATATTACTCCGAACAATCTTCCCTTTTGTGAAGACTGTGTGTATGGGAAGTCTAGGAGGGTAAGTTTCAGTAGGTCTTTGTATAAGGCTAAAGAGCCTCTCGAATGCGTGCATTCTGATTTATGGGGTCCTTCTAGAGTTACCTCCCATGGTGGAGGCTTATACTTTGTTACCTTCATTGATGATTTCTCCAGGAAAGTTTGGATTTATATACTTAAACACAAGTCTGATACCTTTCAGATTTTTAAGAAATGGAAAGCTTCTGTAGAGAGTGAAAGTAACAAGAAACTTAAAGCCCTTAGGACCGATAATGGTTTAGAATATTTATCCAATGAGTTCATTGAATATTGTGAATCAGAAGGAATTAAAAGATACCGAACTGTAGTGGAAACTCCACAACAGAATGGGTTAGCAGAGAGAATGAATAGGACTGTCCTTGAGAGGGTGAGGTGTATGTTATCCCACTCAAAACTCCCCAGGTCCTTTTGGGCTGAGGCTGCTTCCACAGCAGTGTATCTCATAAATCGTTGCCCATCTTCTGCCAACTCCTTTAAGACACCAGAAGAACTCTGGAAGGGCATTCCCCCGAATCTTAGTCACATTAGGATTTTTGGATCCATTGATTATGCACATTCACGGAATGATAAGCTTGCTCCTAGGGCTGTTAAGTGTATATTCGTGGGATATCCAGAAGGTGTTAAAGGGTATCGTTTATGGGTAGATAAACCTGGTTACTAGAAGTGCATCATCAGCCGCGATGTTGTTTTCCATGAATCTGGCATGTCCAAAGATAAGGAACTAGAACATGCTGGACCCTCTGAACAAGATACTAAACCCTCACGGGACATAACTCCTCTAGGTGTTGAAGTCCCTTTAAGATCCAGTGACCAGCCACAGTCTAGTACTGACACTGCTCCCATGGTCACCCAATCCCAACCTGAATCAGATTCTAGTTCGGAATCAGAACCTGAGGGCCCAGAATCGGATGACCTGAGCAGCTATCAGCTTACTCGAGACAGAGAGAGAAGGGTTATTAGACCCCCAGCCCAATTCAACCAGGAAGACATTGCTGCCTATGCTTTTAATGTAGCTCAAGATCTGTCCAATGATGAGCCTCAAACATATAAGCAATCCATTAAGTCCAAAGAAGCCAAAATTTGGGTGAGAGCGATGCAAGAGGAGATGAATTCCCTTCTTAAGAACAACACTTGGGTTGTTGTTCCCCGACCCAATAACCAGAAAGTTATAGGTTGTAGATGGATCTATAAGAAGAAGGAGAACAATGTAGGAGAAACTAAAATCAAGTTTAAAGCCCGTATGGTTGCAAAAGGTTTTCTACAGCGTGAAGGCATTGATTATAGTGAAATATTCTCCCCTGTTGTTAAGCATTCATCCATTCGAACCCTGCTTGCATTTGCTGCCAAATTTGATATGCATATTGAACAACTCGATGTTAAAACTGCTTTTTTACACGGTAACCTAGATGAGACTATTTATATGACACCTCCTGAAGGATTTTCAAATCTGTTCAAACCTAATCATGTTTGTCTTTTACAGAAGTCCTTGTATGGACTTAAGCAATCTTTGAGACAATGGTATAAAAGGTTTGATTCCTTTATGATTGAAAATCAGTTTTCTAGAAGCAGATTTGATGCATGTGTATACTTCAAGACTATTAAACATGAGCATGTTTATCTTTTATTATACGTTGATGACATGTTGTTGATCTGCAAAAACATGAGGATTATAAATGTTGTTAAGCACCAGTTGAGTTGTGCCTTTGAAATGAAAGACTTAGGCCATGCAAATCAAATCCTTGGTATGGATATAATTCGGGATAGGAAGGCTAGAACTTTGTACTTATCCCAGTATGCTTATATTAGGAAGGTGTTAAAAATATATCTGTTTGAGCATGTTAAACCCGTTAACATTACCTTAGGTAAACACCTTATGTTGTCCTTAAATCAATCACCTAAGAATGAAAATGATACTGCCTTTATGAATAAGATTCCATATGCAAATATTGTGGGGAGTCTTATGTATGCTATGGTCTGTTCTAGACCAGATTTAGCCTTTGCTGTTTGTACTTTGAGTAAGTTTATGGGGAAACCTGGTAAGGCACATTGGCATGCTTTAAAATGGTTGTTAAGGTATGTTTCCATGTCTGATAAATTGTGCATTCGATATGGCTTGAATACTAATTTTAATGATGACATTGTTGGTTTTGTTGATTCTGACTATGCTGCTAATATTGACACCCGAAAGTCTATCACTGGCTTTGTTTTTCTTGCATATGGAGGACCGGTATCATGGAAATGCAACATGCAGTCAGTGGTTGCACTTTCTACCACTGAGGCAGAGTACATTGCCTTAACGGAAGCTATTAAGGAAGCCATTTGTCTTAGAGGTTTGCTTTCTGAGTTGTCATTATCTACTGAGCGTATAGTAGTTCACTGTGATAGCCAATCTTCTTTGCATCTGTCTAAAAATTATGTATGCCATGGTAGATCGAAGCACATATAAATTAGGTTACATTTTGTTAGGGATATTATAGAATCAGGGAAAGTGAGTGTCACAAACATACCCACTGGTGATAACCCGGCCGATAGTTTGACTAAGGCTGTTCCGTTATCTAAATTCATGCATTGTCTTAGGCTTATGAATTTGGTCCCTATTCTATAATGTAGGTTGCGAGAACATCATCCTTGAATCCTTGAATTGTATTTGATTACAATATTGAGATTTGTTGAACATATATGCGTGCATTCTGTTGCAATGAAATTAATTCGTCTGTTCTGTTTACATTCTGCATGTTTGTTGTTTTTGCATGGCATTGTTTCATGGGGTTCTGTTGGCCCGTTTTTCGATCCGGACTTGTTTCCCGGTTCACTGTGTTTGGACCCGGTTTATTAGTTTTCCTTACTGATAGCGTGGACCTGCTGTGGCCATTGATTACCGTCCATCCGACGGCTTGGATTTGCGCCCGTTGTGTTTCTTCTGGCTGGCCTTGATCCGCTGTGCGACGTGCCTCTCCACTCAGTCGGTGCCACGTGCACCATGCACTGGCTCGTCTTGGTTATGCGAACCGTCCCAGTGATCTCTGCCGTCCACGCGGCATCCATCCCGCTGATCCACTGCGCCGCCTTCTGTCTTCTATTGCGCATTGATTGCTTCTCTTTCTCTGTGTGCGAAGACAGGAGCACCTTTTCTCAGTTGCTGAGGATTCCGTCTGGTTCAGAGAGAGCTCTCATCGAGCTTGGATTTGCTTCGATTCCGCGAAGATGAAGGACGAACTGACCAGGAGCCGCTCGGCACCCGCACTCCCCACTGCCGCAGCACGAGCCGCCTCCTGTAACCGGATATCTCTTTCGGTGGAGATTCAGTGGTGATCGTCCTGGTACCTGGGTTCTTTGACGGCTACGCTTCAAGGGGGTAACAATTTTACATTCTTTTCACCGTATCCAAGATCTGGTTTGTAGATCTTGGCTCTGTCGCAGTTTATTCTTTCTTTAATATGTATGCTACTGTATCCTTCTTGAGTGTGTGCGTGAGTCCGTCCAGGAGTGGACGGGGCTGACTCTACGTTACAGTCTTGATCACTGCCACCTAGTTCAGCAAGCCCGGCCTCCTCGGATAGTTTCTATGGTCCTTTAATTTTTCATTCGAGTCTGTATTGTGTGCCTGTACCCTTTTATTGATTTCTTAATAAAATAGTGTCCCTGGGTGGTGTTCTCGCCATGCACGTAGGTCCCCTTGGGACCGAAGCACGTTATATCTGTTGTTCATTATTATCTTTCACAGCTTCGTTCATCTTGAATCTCGACTGAGATCCTTCCTCCAGATTTATCGAGGATCATCGATTCTGTTTATAATAAACTTTTTTCTTGTTCTCCGTTTAATAAACCAGTGAATCTTGGCTTCATTAGGGTTAGTACGTTTAGCCCTCAACAAGAACCATTCTCAGCATTGTCTGAATGGTAGTATGTTTAACTACTGGTGAAGATATTTCAGAGAAATCAATTCCTTCTCTGTTGAAACATCTTCACCACCAGGCTCTCTTTGTATCGCTTTCTTCCGTTAGGTTCTTAATTTAATCGGAAGACCCGCTTGTTCTCTAGTGACTTCATTCCATGTCGTAATTCTGTTAGATCCCAAGTTTTATTCGCATGCAGCAAATCCAGCTCATCCTTCACAGTTAAATCCCACTTGTCGGAATCACTAATTCCAACCTCTTCTTCTGGGCTCTCCGGTTCCCCTCCATCTGTTAAAGGTAAGAAGTAGTGTAAGCTTTCCCCATACCTTTTAATAGACCATCTTACTCTGGAAGGCCTCTGCTAATTATCTTGCAATTATTCCATGTTCAATACTACTTCTTCTGATGCGACTTTTGTTTCCCTAACTTATGTTTCTCCCACTCGAGCCTTGGAAGCCCTAGAGATCTTTGGTACATCTTCTGCCGGCCTATTCGAACTTTTAGTGGTGCCATCTGAACTCTTCGAAACTTGTGTTTGTTTGGAGTCCCCATTCAAATCAACTTGAATCTTTTCAGTTGAATATTTTCCTTCAACTTCCTTCCCTTTTAATTTCCAATCTTTATACAAGACCCTCTCATTAAAGAGAACATTCTGTCTTCTGATGACATTTTTCTTGTCATTATTCCAAAGTCAAAAACCAAA
This sequence comes from Viscum album, assembly GCA_963277665.1. Lineage (NCBI taxonomy): Eukaryota > Viridiplantae > Streptophyta > Magnoliopsida > Santalales > Viscaceae > Viscum > Viscum album. Next base: position 2,113,037,889 of record OY728128.1, read on the forward strand.
ATTTTCATCTCCATATCCAATAAAGAAACATTCCATGGATTTTTCCTCAACTTTATCTTGATCCTTAGCATCCAAATGGACATATTCAAGATTGATGAAAACTATGAGGTGGTTATGTTCCGCTGACTTACAAGATCATTATGCTTGCCGAATTTCCTGCCCCATTATTGATTACATACTTCTATTAACTAAGTACGCAACATTGTTAATCGCTTCTGCCCAAATATTCTTGGACATTCCATAATGCAATCTCATGCTCCGCACATTTTTAGTTAATCTCTAGTTAATTCCTTCATCCACACCATTCTTTTATGGCATTCTGGATACAGTCTTCTCAAGTCTTATCCCTCTGTGCTTGGAGAAGTTCTGTAAGCTCCTCCTCCTATACTCACCACCATTGTCGGACCTTAATCACTTTAGATTGTGTTGAGTGGATGATCGAATAAATGGTGGGCACAGAATCATCCATAGAACAACATAATGAGCAGTTTGGTGCCGAAGACCCAAGAACGAATGAAAAAAGAAAAGAACAGAAACTGAAATGCAGCAAAAAAAAGAGGAACACGAGATTTACGTGCTTCGGTCCCTTTTGGGACCTACTGCACTACAAGAACACCCCACACACGCACGCGTTTATTAATTCTCAAATCAAAAAATACAACGAAAATAGTTTACCAGCAAGATCAAGCAACAGGATGCAAGATCGACAAGATGCAACGAAACTGTAAAGAAGAGAAACGAGAAAGCTCACAACGTCGGGCGCAAAAATTGTCCGGCCGTCCTGCTCTCTTCAGAGGTCTGGATCTGGTTCGAGTACGACTCAGAGGCTGGCCGTCGGAGGACTGATGCCGATCAGAGGCCATGATGGAGCTCCACCAGAAGCGGCATACCAGCAGTGTACCGCGGAGTCCGTTGCCGTCGAGATAACCCTTCACAGGTTCGAGCGCCAGGATCTGACAAGAGAGGGGGTGTGTTCTCCGCCGGAGGAAGAAGCTAACACAAAAAACGATTTGAGCCGCTACCTCTTTACCAATTCGCAGCAGGAGTGATGAATTCTCCTGTGAGCGACGGTTCGCAGAAAAACAGTCGGGGCAACCTGAGAGCGCCACGATGCAAAAGACTGAAACCGAAAACCTGCTCATCGAATCATTCAGTTCGATCAGTGAACACATGTGGACGGCCCGGATGAAATGGGCGGCAGCGCTGATCAATGGCCACAAAGCAAAGGCATCAATACACAGATCGCCAGTGTGGCAAAATAAACGCAGCAACGCAGAACAGAAAACGGTGAGATATATAATGAAAATGAATTTAAATAAAAAAAACAAGAAAAAAACAGAATTAAATTCATTAATTCACAAAACTCCACCATTTTTAATTAAATTCAGGGATGTTCTTGCACCTAGGATTATGGAACAGGAACCAATTTCAAACTATCTAGGCAATATTTGAACTTGGATAAAATGACAGCTTTAGTCAAACTATCAGCTGGATTTTTATCAGTGTGTATCTTATTGACACACACGATTCCTTGTTCTATCACATCTCTAATAAAGTGTAATCTAATGTCCATGTGCTTTGATTTTCCATGGAAAACTAAATTTTTAGAAAAATGTAATGCAGATTGACTATCAGAGAAAACATTAATAGCTGAATCACAAATCTTGAGTTTAGAAGACAAGCCTTTAAGCCATAAGGCTTCTTTTACCGCCTCGGTGAGTGCAATGTACTCAGACTCAGTGGTGGAGAGGGAAACAACGGACTGCATGTTGAACTTCCATGAAATAGCCCCACCACAGGCAATGAACACGTATCCAGAAAATGATTTTCTGGTGTCAATGTTACCTGCATAATCAGCATCTACAAAGCCTACCAAAATGTTAGAAGCATCAACATTTTTACCAAAACATAAAGACAAATTAGATGAACATGATAAATATCTGATAAGCCATTTGAGGGCATGCCAATGGGGCTTCCTAGGAGTGGCCATAAATCTACTCAAGGTGCAGATAGCAAAATCAATGTCAGGCCTGGTGCAAATCATAGAGTACATTATACTACCAACAATGCTAGCATATGAAATTTTAGACATAAAATGCACGTCATCATCAACAGTGGGTTCTTGTGTTAAAGACAACTTAAAATGTTGAGCAAGAGTTACATTCACAGGTTTGAGAGATTCAAACATGTACCTCTTTAAGATCTTTAAAATATAAGCATGCTGAGATAAGTATAGCAATTTGTTAGGCCTATCTCTAATGATTTCAACACCTAAAATCTGGTTATCTGCACCTAAGTCTTTCATTTCAAAGTTGCCTTTTAATTAGGATTTAATTGAACTGATAAAACTCATATTCTTACATATGATAAGCATGTCATCTACGTAAAGCAGAAGGTAAATCATACAACCTTGAATTGACTTGAAGTAGACACAAGCATCATACTGGTTCCTGGTGAATTGGTTATTTAACATAAAGGAATCAAATTTCTTATACCATTGCCTTGATGCCTGTTTTAAACCATACAAGGACTTATTTAGAAGGCAAACTTGGTTGGATTTGAATTCCTTTGAATAACCGTCAGGAGGCTTCATATAGAGTTTTTCATTCAAATCCCCATGCAAGAAGGCAGTTTTAACATCAAGTTGCTCGATGTGTAAATCGAGATAGGCAACGAAGGCTAACAGGAGCCAAATGGAAGAGTGTTTGACAACAGGGGGAAAAATTTCAGCATTGTCGATTCCCTCTCTCTGAAGAAATCCTTTGGCGACTAGACTAGCTTTGAACCTAACTTTATTTTCATCTGTGTTGTCTTCCTTTCTCTTGTAAATCCACTTGGACCCAATCACTTTTGCATTCACAGGCTTGTGAACAACGGTCCATGTGTGATTTTTCTTTAGAGATTGCATCTCTTCATTCATGGCTATGATCCAATGCTTTGAATCTTTATCCTTTAGAGCTTGCATATACGATTGAGGATCATTGTCGATGAGATCTTGGGCCACATGAAAAGCATATGATGCCATATCATACTGGCCGAACCGAGCAGGAGGTCTAGAGACCCTCCTTTGTCTATCTCGGGTTAATTGATAATCTTGATGATCGGTGGAAGGTCCAGAGTCTGAGTCTGAACCAGAACTCGTCTCAGAGTCAGCCACATCAGTGGGCTGAGGAGGAGGAATAGACTGAACATCAGTCTCAACATGAGTAAATGGCTCATGTTCATCAGACTTATGAAAGTCAGGATCAGAAGTCCCAGGTTTGTCAATCCTGGTCTTAGGAGCAGAGGACTCATGAAAGACAACGTCTCTACTAATAATGCACCATTGGTATCCCGGTTTATCCACCCAGAGTTTATATCCTTTAACTCCACCGGGGTAACCAACAAAGATGCACTTGAGGGCTCTAGGTTCAATTTTGTCAGTCTTGATGTGGGCATAGGTTGTACACCCGAAGACCCTTAAGTAAGAATATGATGGGGGATTACCGGTCCATAGTTCTTCTGGATTAATGAATTGATTCGCAGAAGAGGGACACCTGTTAATTAGGTACACAGCAGTGCTTGTGGCCTCTGCCAAAAAGGATTTAGGGAGGCCCGAGTGAGCAAGCATGCTACGGACTCTTTCAAGGATAGTCTGATTCATCCTCTCTGCTAGGCCATTCTGTTGGGGAGTTTCCCTAACAGTTCTGTGCCTCTTAATTCCTTCAGACTCATAGTATTGAATGAACTCAGTGGACAGGTACTCGAGCCCATTGTCCGTCCTCATGGTCTTGACTTTCTTCCCAGTCTGATTCTTGACTGAGGCTTTCTAGGTTTTGAATGTTTGGAAAACATATGATTTATTTTTGATGATGTATACCCAAACCTTCCTGGAGTAATCATCGATAAAGGTGACGAAATAGAAACCTCCACCATGAGAGGAGGTCCTGGCCGGCCCCCACAAATCCGAATGGATGTAATCAAGTGGGGCGGCTGCCTTGAAGGATGATCTATTGAAGGTCACTCTTTTAGCTTTTCCCATCACACAATCTTCACAAAATGGGAGATTCGTAGGTGTGACGTCATTCAACAATCCTTGCTTGCTGATTTCTTCAAGCCCTTTGGAGCTTACATGCCCCAGCCTTCTATGACAGAGCATTGTGTTGTCTTTGTTCGTGGTATAGACACTACCCAACTGTCTTGAATGGGTCGTGCCATTCAAGACATACAAACCATTCACAAGGGATCCTTTTATGATGGTTCTTGATCCTTTTGAGACTTTAATAGTACCAGATTCAGATCTAAAAGTATATACCTTTTGATCTAGGACTCCTAGGGAGATCAAGTTTTGTTGCAAGTTGGGGACCCATCTTACATCAAGTAAGGTGATGATGGAATGGTCATCCAATTCTATCAGGACAGATCCTCTACCCTCAACCTTGCATTTCTTTTTATTCCCTAATAGGACATCCCCTTCCACATTCTCAACCAACTCTAGGAAAGACTCTCTATGGGGACACATATGGAAGGAGCATCCAGAGTTGAGGACCCATTCATGGTCAAGAGTATGGTAGGACACATTTAGAACTTCAACTGTGTCATAACCAGAGTCAACAATAAGAGACTGGTCAGTGGGATGCACGCGCTCTTTCTCTCTCTTAAGCTTCCTACACTCAGGCTTAATATGCCCAGGCTTCCCACAATGGAAGCAAGTAACTTTTCTATCTTTATTATCATTATTGTTTGACTTTCGTTCATGCCTTGGTTATTTACTATTGCTACTTTTATCTCTGCTAACATGTTTCTTTTTGTTTTTAACCTGAGGCCTTCCCCTAGTGAACAAACTCTCAGCCTCACCTTTCACCTTAGGTTTTGAGTGAAGGTCCTTGGATAGGAGGGCAGACTTGACTTCTTCCAGAGTCAAGGAGTCACGACCATACATCATGGTATCGACCGGAGTGCTGTAACTATGGTCTAGAGATATCAGGAGAATAATATCCTGATCCTCATCATCTACCATGACATGTATATTGGCTAAGTCTAGCATGATCTTATTGAACTCGTCAAGATGGGCTTTCAAGGAAGAGTCTGGTCTCATACTAAAGGTAAATATGTGGTGCTTCTTATAGAGCCTACCGACTAGGGAGGCAGTCATGTAGAGCTTCTCTAACTTGAGCCAGATGCCGGCAGCAGTGGACTCAAAGGCCACTTCCCTAAGGAATTTATCGCCTAAGGACAATAAGAGGGAACTATGGGCTTTAACTAGAGTGTCATTGGGGACCGGTTGGTGTTCAGTTATGGTTTGTCCAGCTTCATTAACAGTTGTTATGGGTTTAGTAGGCCCAGATAGGGCATCAATAAGACCTTGTTGGACTAATAATTCCCTCATTTTAATACGCCATAAATTTAAGTCATTGTCTCCATTGAATTTTTCGATTTCATACCGCATTGTAGACATATTTATATACAGTGAGTTGATGCCAAGTAATTGGGGACAACGAGAGCGTACGCCCCCAAAAAACTGGCCAATACTCACTAGGAATAAATTTGTACAATTTGTAATGAAAAACAAAAAAAATATTTGGTGAAGACAATAATTTCAGTCTTAATAAGAAACTAAAGACAACAATAAAATGGCAGAATAAAGTGGATACAAAGTGCGGAAAAAAATAAACCCAATCTGTTAACACAACTAGTGGCAGGCTGGACTATAAACCAGAAAACAACAAACAACAATTGCAAGAATGTTGAAACAGAACCTAAACAGACAGATTCTTCAAGTTTGAAGTAGTAGAGGGGGGTTTCCAAGAGTTGGCATCCAATTAGAATGAGAAATATTAAAACACAAACTTTAAAACAGAATGTAAACAGTAGCAGTTATGGTGCGGGCAAGATTGAACATGCAAACTATAGCAGACAAGAAAACGACCTACTTAATCATATAGAAACAAAGGTATGTGACTGCAATTGCAAGCTAATTTTGCAAATATAACCAGCAAGTAAAGAATACAGCAGGTAAATGAAAACAAATAGCAATGTAAACTACACGACAACCAAATAGTGGCTCTGATACCACTTTTCGAGTGGATGATCGAATAAATGGTGGGCGCAGAATCATCCAGAGAACAACATAATGAGCAGTTTGGTGCCGAAGACCCAAGAACGAATGAAAAAAGAAAAGAACAGAAACTGAAATGCAGCAAAAAAAAAAGAGGAACATGAGATTTGCGTGCTTCGGTCTCCTTTGGGACCTACTGCACGGCAAGAACACCCCACACACGCACGCGTTTATTAATTCTCAAATCAAAAAATACAACGAAAACAGTTTACAAGCAAGATCAAGCAACAAGATGCAAGATCGACAAGATGCAACGAAACTGTAAAGAAGGGAAACGAGAAAACTCACAACGTCGGGCGCAAAAATTGCACGGCCGTCCTGTTCTCTTCAGAGGTCTGGATCTGGTTCGAGTACGACTCGGAGGCTGGCCGTCGGAGGACTGATGCCGATCAGAGGCCGTGACGGAGCTCCACCAGAAGCAGCATACCAGCAGTGTACCGCAGAGTCTGTTGCCATCGAGATAACCCTTCACAGGTTCGAGCGCCAGGATCCGACAAGAGAGGGGGTGTGTTCTCCGCAGGAGGAAGAAGCTAACGCAAAAAACGATTTGATCCGCTACCTCTTCAGCAATTCGCAGAAGGAGTGATGAATTCTCCTACGAGTGACGGTTCGCAGAAAAACAGTCGGGGTAACCTGAGAGCGCCACGATGCAAAAGACTGAAACCGAAAACCTGCTCATCGAATCATTCAGTTCGATTAGTGAACACATGTGGACGGCCCAGATGAAATGGGCGGCAACACTGATCAATGGCCACAAAGAAAAGGTAGAAATACACAGATCGCCAGCGTGGCAAAATAAACGCAGTAACACGGAACAGAAAACGGTGAGATATATAATGAAAATGAATTTAAATAAAAAAAATAAGAAAAAAACAGAATTAAATTCATTAATTCACAGATTGCTTCTAGTTTCATTATCCACCATTTCCTTCCACTAAAAAACACTTCAAATACATTTGATTTTTGTTTCAGGATGATAGGATCGTAGAGGATAAGCCTATTGGGTGTTGGTCAGGAGGTTGACCCTGACCCCCTATGTTTTGCACTTATTGGAGTAGGGGTAGTTTTGGGGAGGGGTACCTTTCTATTAGGGGTAGTGTTGTAAATATGATTTTAAATAGTTTGTTCATGGGGTATAGATATCGGGGGGATGGGTCCTGCAGGGGCTATTTGGTTATTTTTAGTAGTTGTAAGGTGAAGTGACTTGGCATGTGGATCTACTCCAGATATTGATTTAGTAAGAAAACCTAGGATTCTTTGAAAAATTCTCTCATCTTGTTTTATACACATTATTTGGTGCTTTAGTTGGGAGATGAATCACTTCTAGATAGAAAGATTTTTGAGAGAGGATTGATGTTGATGTGGTAGCCTTATGACCATGCGAACGAAGAGTAGAATCATGAATCTGGAGATGTATGTTTTGGAGTTGAATATGGGAGTTGAGCACCGCACAAAACTGGAGACGAATGTTTTGGATATGAAGATGGAATTTCAGCGGCAAATGCAGGAGATGCCATCCATAATGAGTTAACTTAATCAATTTGTGAGGAGTTAGTTAGAGAGTTCGGGATGAGTTATATACAATGGAAACCCCGTCATTGTTGAGAGAGGCGGTAGCAGTCTGACAGCGATAGCTGAAGAAGATGATCAAAGGATGCTATTGGAAGACAGTTGGGAAACAAGAAGATAGTCCGCGAAGGATGCGTGAACGGCGTTCACGCATCTTTTCCCGTGCAAGGATGCGTGAACGGCGTTCACGCGTCCTTTAGCTGGTAAGTAAAGGACGGGTGAACGCCGTTCACGCATTACTGCCTGGGTCTGAGATGTGTGAACGGCGTTCATGCATCCTTCGCCACGGAAGGATGCGTGAACGATATTCACGCATCCCGGACCCAATTTTAAAAATATCAGAACCCTAACCCCTTTTCCCAATTTTTTTTTTCATAAAACCCATATTAAAAAATTACAGGGCCTCTGAGTGGCTGGTTTTATCCCCTTCGGTGCATCTAGGGTTTTCTTCTCGGGAGTTGTCTCCTCCCCTCCTCCGGCGTGGATTGAAGGCTCGGTGCTGGCATCTTCTAGATCTGAGGCATGCTCGACACAGACTTTATCGGGATCTCATCTTGGAATCAGTGGTTCTCGGAGACGGCTTTAGCGTGGTCCCAGTGTGGCTCGGGCTGTCACCGGCTCTTCTTCTTAGTGAGAGCGCGTTTCGGCGATGACTGCCCATCCTTCATCGTTGCTCCGGGCTTGGCTTCTTTGTCCCCGCATCATCCTCAATCCGGTGTTGGCTGTCCAGTCCTCAGTTTGTCACCAGATCTGGCAAGATCTAGGTTTGGCGAAGGTCTGGTGTGATCTCAGCTTGGCGTCGGAGTTTTCCGGCTCGACTATGGATCTGGTGTGCTTCTGAGTCCAGGTGTCGACCACGGTAAGGGGTTTGTCATCAGTGTGGTCTGGCGACGGATCTGGTGTGTCTCAGTTCATCTACGGCTTCAGACAGGTGTTTTGGCTTTTCCTTTAGCACTACTCAAGGGGGGAGTATTTTCTCCCTCATCGACTATGGGGTTTTTCAATTTGAGGTTGTTTTGGTTCATTTTCAGGTTTCGAATGTTAGCCGTGTGGATGGTGTTCTTGCGGTGTCTTCGTTGCCAACCCCTCGTTGGTGCTTTCACTTCCTGTGGTTCGACCGTCTTGGAATCCGGTGAGGTCTCTTCTAAAGTTTTGAGATGACCGGATTCATGCCTAGGGAGGCACTGCCGGCTCTGATTGGCTCAGACCCCCTCAACGGAGACACTCCATTAATGTGCATCATTTGGGTATTCCGGTCCTGGGTGATGAAGACTCAGCTTCATATTCCTGGTTTGTCTTCCTCTTCAGGTTGTTGTGTGTGGTGTTAGAGGTGCCTCGTGGATTGGCGGGCTTTTGTGGCTTTGATTCCAGCATTGTGTTTCTCATATTTGCTTTTGATGATATTTTGTCTGCAATGGTTCTGTGCGTGGTATGTTGGAATGGAGATGCACCCGGGCCCGGTCTCATGTAGCAGGTCTCAGAGGAGGTTTCAGAGCCTGTCTTTCATCTTTGCAGTGCTTTATGGATTTGGAAGTTGAGAGGGTATGACGTCAGCCATCGGATCAGGTCTATGATTTGACACAGGACGCATGCTTGTTGTACATCCATGCAACGGTGGAGGGCTTTTCACGATCAAATGCTGGGGAGGGGTAACTCCATGTTGTCAGGTAGGGTTGTATCTCTAGACCTTCGAGTCGTGATTTTTCCTATGTCCATGAAGTCTGTTCGAGTATCCCCCTTCATCCTTTAAAAGGGGGTTTCGTTTTAAATAAAAAAATTGGAAGGCCTTCGGGCCGTTGGATGTACCTTGCGGAACTTCCCAGACACATAATTGACCATGCATCCCTTATCTACTGTGGAGCGAAATGATGCTCAAGAATCAATGATCCACGATTCAACTACCCCCTCAGTAGTAGACTTTTTCCACCTTAAAATGTTGCAAAATTCATAGAACTTGTACTTTCAGGCACTACTCATTCAGAATTTAACCCTTTCCCTGCAGTCTTTCTTGAGATGCTCGCTCTTACTGTAGTGGAAACATATTGGTCCAAGACTAGCCGATTTACACCTTGGCTTCTTCTTTGTGAATTGTCGTCCGATTTTCTCCATCTTATCTTCTAATGAGGTGGTCGTCCTCTTTCGTCTGCATTAAGAGCATTATTGGATAGTGATTGAATTTCTCTTCGCCTAGTTATATTCAAGATTAGCACTCGAACATGCTCAAACACCAAGTTATATTTGCCGAAAGAATTGCTCACGATAGTTACCATTGCTTCTTAAATATTTGGTAGTGATGATCACAACAATAGTACCCATACATCTTCCACGAACTTCACATTAACAGATTTGAAATGAATTCGAATCATGTTAAAATCATTTATATGATCAACCACAAACAACCTCATTCTGAACAGTATCCACATCATGAATGCGTTGTTCATAGGTGAAGGCTTCTCATACATGTCTGCTCGAGTCTTCATCAAATCTATTGATGTATTCACCTCCAAGATGTTAAAGACCACATTCCAGGACAATGACATCCAAATGAGTTCGAACACCTTTTCTATCTAGCCTCTTCCATTTCACTTTGTCCATCTTCTTCGACTTGATTCCAGTCAATGGAAGTTCCAGGTCTCTTTGAATGAGATGATCCAATATTTTCATTATTTAAAAGCTAAAGTCTTTCTCGTTGAACTTATCATCTCGAACATTACCATCTTTGGACGCCATCCTTATGAAACCAATAAACTCCCGCTGAATCAAAAAATGTCAAATGAAAAGAGAATGTTACTTAATCTATTTCCAAGTGTGAACTTCCTAGCTCTAAACCAATCTCTGATACTATTTCATCGGGTAAAACCGCACCACCAAATCATTGGACGCACTACTTTGGATGCTATGCACATCGGTCAGAACAAGCTTCAGATGCTCCACCGATCAGACATTACCTCGTGATCCTAATGTACCAGAACATAAGAAGTTTATCAAATGGTACAAAGTTTTACCGTCTCAATCGATAGATACAAGTAATATTAGACTACTTTGATTCCACATCACAAGCACACATGTATAAGTGGTCCCACTCAACCATTAAAGTGGGTCCCAACAAGTTTTTTGGTTGTACCGCCATCCGAGATTCACAAACAATCATCCATATGAACCTGATGACCTCCAATATCTTGAAGCATTTGACACTTGACCGCTAAAAGCCGGTGAACATTCCAATTTACCTAAAACCTAGAACTTCTATTCACTAATATTCGGAGAACTAACCCCTGCCCAATACACAACCATCAGACTTGTCTGACCAACCCTCCCACTACTGAAGATCTTTTCTTGGTTTCAAATCTGAAAGTACATTCAGGCATTTTAAATCAATCTATTTTGAATGATAAGAAATATGTTTTCAAAATATGTTTTGAGAATCCTCAGAGATGAACTCCTATATTTATGGTTGAGCATGTGTGTTTATCCATTTTTTAATGATTATGAATAAGGTTTCTCAAATTATAAAGAACCATTTATTGCTTTGAAACACTTTCTTCCATCATTTTTAATTTTTACTTATGGGTTAATTATTTTTATTAATTTTTATCGGTTAATTAATTTAAGGAGCTTTGTCCTCAATCAGATCATAAGAGTAGTCTTAGGAATTTCTTAAAAAAAGGAAAATTGAATTCTTTTAATCTTGTCTAAGAAATAAGCTTTGATTATCCTCTTTATGATGGAAATTTTTTTGAAACCAAAACTTGTTTAATTGAAGTAGATGATAACTTGCATCATGTTAAATGAAATTCGTGGAGGAAAGAATCTTTTAGACAACTATCCTTGGCATGCATGCCATATCTTTGTTAATTTTCATTCATACTTTGCTGAATTTATATTTTTGAATACTTGAGGATGAGAAAAAAGCTAAGTGTGGGAGAATTTGATGTGATAGTATTTCACATGTTTTACACATACATTTGGTATTAAATTATAGTTTCTTTTTTATTGAAAATTAGACTCATTGAACAATTATTTATGTTCTGTAATGATGCACTGAAATTTGATAATCATTTGAAATATTTTTAAAATATTTTATTTTATTGTGTTTTATGGCATGATGTTAAATAAATTTCTTTGAATGGAAAAACTTTGGTTTTATTGCCCATTATTTATGGAGCAAAAGTGCATATTTGGAAGCATCATTTGATAATTGGGGGTTAGAATTTCTTTTTGGAATTAAATTTTGGTAGTTGGGTTTCAAATTATATTTGGGAAATTGGAAATATACCTTGAAAGTTTTCTTTGAATATTAAATGTTAAATTGATTATAATTTTTTTTAATTAATCTTAATTGAAAATATATATATTTTTTTGAAATAAGTTTTAAATGTTTCACGATAATTGTGCTTAGTTATAATTGTTTCATGAGTTTCAAATTAAGTTGGGCTTTTGAAATTTGGCTTCTGCTTTTGGATTTTATTTTAATTACGAGGCCTGTATTTAGCCTAACCTACTCCTTGTACATTTTTTGGGTGGCTGTTCGATCTCCATTTATGCTATACCAGCCATTCGATCAGATCAGATTGAACCATGAGGGAACGAATTACTGGTTGGCTTGTCCGATAAGCCAGTGCCATTTACATCTTCATGAGGGTTATTTCACATGAGCCCTAGCCTTCGTGTTGTACTTTTTCTAGGGGAATTACAAATCTATAGGAACTGGTCTGTTGTAGCAAGTTACCAGTTTTATTGATGTTGTACTTCTTCAATGATTTTCTGGATGCAGCTCTGGTATATAGATACTTGAGGACCCTTGAGTTGTTGACAGTAAAGATTTGTTGCTGGTTCTTCATTTTTTATTTATATTTTTAATTAATCTTAATTGAAAATATATTTTTATATTTGAAATGAGTTAAAGGTTTCATGATAATTGTTCTTAATTAATTGTTTCATGAGTTTCAAATTAAGTTTGGATTTTGAAATTTGGGTTTTTCTTTTGGATTTTATTTACTTATGAGGCCTGTCTAGTATGATATGCTCTTTGTGCATTTGTAGGGTGACTATTTGATCTCCATATATGCAATAATGGTTATCCGATCAGATTAGATTGAACCATGAGGGAACAAATTACTGGTTGGCTTGTATGATAATTCGATGCCATTTACATCTTCCTGAGGGTTATTTTCACTTGAACCCTATCTTTTGTGTCATACTTTTTCTTGGGGAAATGCAAATTTGCAGTAATTGGTTTATTATATCAAGTTATCAGTTTTAATGATGTTTCACTTCTTCGATGGTTTGCTGGCTGGAGCTCCGGTATATACTTGAGGACTTGTGAGTTATTGATAGTAAATATTTTCTGCTAGTTATTTTTTGATTAATTTTTTCTAATTAATATTAATTGAAAATATATTTTTATTTGTGAAACGATTTTTAAATGTTTCATGATAATTGTTATTAATTTTAATTGTTTCATGAGTTCCAAATTAAGTTAGGCTTTTAAAATTTGGGTTCTTCTTTTGGATTTTATTAAATTATGAGGCCTGTCTTTAATCTGAGCTGCTCCTTGTACATTTGTAGTTTATAGGTTGGTAGTTCAATCACCATTTATGCACTATCGACCATCCGATCAGATCAGATTGAACCATGAGGGAACAAATTACTGGTTGGATTGTCTGGTAAGCTAGTGCCATTTACATCTTCCCGAGGGTTATTTCACACGAACCCTAGCTTTGGTGCCCTACTTTTTATAGATGAATTACAAATCTGTAGGAACTGGTTCATTGTAGCACGTTATCAGTTTCACTGATGTTGCACTTCTTTGAAGGTTTTCTGGTTGGTGCTTTGGTATATAGCTACTTGAGGACCCATGAGTTGTTGATAGTAAAGATATGCTGCTAGTTCTTCTTTTTTGAGGATTCGGTGTTGTAGCAGAACTAATGATAAGAGGAGCCACCACCCCTACTATGGAATCATCTAGTTCTTCTGAAGATAGATTGATGCTACTGATCCTCATAGATTGATGGAGGTTGATGGGTGGCTATGGTGCTTGTGTAACTTGATTTTTTGGTGATCTGCATCGTCAAAATTTTCAATATGGAGTGTCACTGGTGTGGCGATGTTGTTGTTAAGATGATGGTTCACTGTATTTTGAGACTATTTTGTGCTTCTGATCCTTGTTTGAGATTTGGTTTCCAATTTGTTCATTGTTTTGTATTTTCTACTCATGGATTTCAAGTTGGAGTTTTTTGAGCAATCCAAATGAGTGCCTTGTAGGTGTTCGATGTTTTTTCTGAGTGGCGTAAGTTCAATGGAGCATGTTTCTCTTAGTGTGGAGGGACACGTTTTTAGTTCATGAGTAGTCTATAAGCTTGAGTACTAAAGAGTGGCCAATAATTAAGTGATACATGTATGAAGTTGTTGAAGGGTGGTTGGAGTAGGGCAGTGTATAGGTTCCTCAAAAGGGGAGGAACCAAGGAAGAGGTTCACACACTTTGACCGAGAGGCAGATGTACTAGAGAGAAAAACCAGTCTCGGAGAGGACTGAACCAAACATGGAATGGTAGGGAAATTAGTTGACTTGGTTTAATTAATGACTTGGTTTTGTTTATTTACCAAAACATCAGTATGCTTCTTCCACATTTTTCACAATAGGTTTTGGGGAGGATCCCACTAAATATAAGTGCATAACCACCCCTGTTTATTTACGATAAGTATCTACCCATGCTCTACCCATCCCAAACTCAATCATCTAGGATCACAATCCACTATCTCATTGGGGACTGCACCCAAAATGAACACACTTAGGCATTTAGCCAATCCTACCTTCAAAATTCATCTCAATACCAGAAGCACATGAAGTGCTTCACATCCCAATAACCAAAGGCATTTCCAACATGCCTTCTCTCAACCCTCTTAGGGATTATACACCCATGATACGTAAAACATCTCCATGACCATCCTTATGACACATATCTCATAGCACTTCATGTGCATCAATCTCAAACACAAAGCATCTCCCCATGGTTCCCATCTCTAAGAGCACTCACAAGTCTGAGCTAAGCCCTCTCTCGAGTAACCCTCATACATCAAAACTCATTTAAAAAACATTAGTAAAACATCCTTCTACTCAATCCTATCACTCACTCACCAATATCCTGATTTTCACCTCAACACCACTAGGCTCTCCAGCTTAGCCCATAAAACATATCTCACATAGGCTACAACTCACGAGGCAACATCTCTGCTCGTGTCTCAAATATCACAAGGAAACTCACATTCCAACGCACCCACTCAAGGGTTCTCACATATACATAGCAGTCATCACATGCTGAGTCAACCTCCAAATCTTAGGAATCCATCCTCACTAGGCATACACATGCCAAACTACCCCCTTGAGGATCCGATCACATCCAGGTGCATATAATGACATTGTCCTATGACAATTCGTATAGAATAAAACCCGTCACATGGTTTAGTTAAGTAGATTGACACCAATAAGCTATATGAGAAAACACTATATAGGTTTTTGTTGACACTTTAAGTAATCAAACAAGAATTACTACCATCCACAAGGGGTCCATTACTGAGGCATCTAATATCTGAACTGACAAACCCGGGGTCATTATACATCCTTTTCACAGAGGGACTAGATAACCATCCTCGAAGAACATCTCAGGATGGGATCCAAATAACCTATCCTCAAAGAGAAAATATTGTAGTTTAGTTGAGTAGAATGTCACCAACAAGTTATATAGGAAAACTCTATATAATTTGTTAACATTTTAAATATCTGAATCCTATATTGTCAATGAAATCAATCACACACAAACATATGAATGATATGTGAATCTTGCCAAGAATGATGCATGTACATAGACCTCTTATCAATATGGGCCAAGATCCAAAATGTAAATTACTATTTCAAATACACACATCATACTTAAATAAATATCTCAATCATAACAACGAAAACTAAGATCAACAATCTCATATCCATGGAAACCTAGACTTCCTACCGAAAAAGGTGTTCACGATGCACCAGTTTGAGGTCCATTACAAGCTCTGAAATGTCCCAATTCCCTGTCAACCATACCCCAAATAGTGAGAAAGAAAAATATGCTCTGATACCACTTTGTGACACCCATTGGTTCGAGACCACTCGACAATGTTTGGTCTGAGGTGTCATGTGACTTCAGTTGCACCTTCCTGTATGCTAGAGACTATCGACTAATAGTGAGAGTCTAAGTTGTAACTATGGGGAGACTATACCCTACTATCAGGGTGAAACAAACTGCGAAAGTATCCAAACAATATCCATAATTAATAATAAGAGTACAAAAAATAAATAAACATATCTATGTTATATCAAATGAAATTCCATCATATATTCATACATCTTAACTGACTTCCCACCAACCTGGTCACATATAAAAATAAAAAATATATAATAAGCTATACTTCCATCCCTGAGTCTCACCTCCCAAATCTGTCCAAGGTATCTAGTTTGACCATGCAACACTGGGCCTCTTCCCTACTCGCACCTACAAATAGGAGGTCTACTTGGGTACTAAAGTGTCATGACCACCCAAGTAGGGTGATTAAAACTTACTAGGGAACCACCAATGATTCCCTTATCATAACCAATAAATATAGTGTATGCATATGTGATATGCTCAGAATAATAAATGAAACATTGAAACATAATAAAATTACCACCGTTGATCCTCTGGTTCTAAGGTGACACCTGAGGCTGACCATACTTTATTCAGTGTCAGATGTCTCTGAGCATGTCACATCGCCATCATGAGTACATTTCCTACCTAAAAATCTATTTATAATGTCACCTAGGAGGACCAACTACCCCAAAAACAACATATAACACACCATCAGGGACCTCAAGGAACATCCACTCCCCGATTGAAATCACTTGGAATATCATCAAGTACCTAATGGCATATCCACTCCCTACCTAGAAACATGTATCACATCATGAGGAAACCAAGGGAATATCTGTTCCCCGCCATGAATCTCATATCATATCATGAGGAAACTTGGGGGCGTGTTTAATTCTCATTTGAAAACATATATCACATCATCAGGTACCTGGGGGCATATCCACTCCTCGCCTGGAAACAAATATTATATCATGGCAGGAGGGGGGGATGACATCTGCCTCGTAATATCTCAAATATCGTTGAGGGGAATAACACCCAACTCATAATACCACTATATATCATGTACACTAGGGTGTAATCTTTCCTGAGACCGTTACATATCATACAAAAAATGGCATATTAGTCCACCCAATAGGCTCACCAGCTTGTCACTAGGGTGTTAGTCTCTCAGACCTGGCCCCACACCCTAAGGCACGCCTCAACATCCATCTAGCCTCTCAAGCCAATTTTCTATGGACCATCTTGGTCACACAAACACATCATGCCGAACTCACTGACCTTCTCATCTCACCCACATGGGCATCCACCAAGGTCTATTGGACCCATCTTGGTCCCCACGCACCGACACTAAGGCATATCCAACACCCATGATGTTCTATCAATCTATAGGCCCTTTCTTGACTCTAGCATCAAGAGGCCGATCCAAATTCTCATTCATGTTAGGCTATCATCATATTAGCTTCCCTACACTAACAATATCAAGGGTCAATATGAAATTAGGGAACCCTTTGAGTTCCCCCTTGTCACATAATTGTTTGGACACCCCACTAGAAACCCCAGGGATAAAGCCTGCCACTTAGAGGGCTTAATGTACCTCGACATGACTGTGATCACATCATAGCCTAATCAGATTTGTAGTTAATTCCATATCATCATCACACTATATGGATGATGAAACAGTTCATACCTTCCAAGCTAGTGCCTTCCCAGTCCATTACTTTGCTGGTTTTGGGTGTTAGAGGTGCTTGGAGGAGGCCTAGAACAGGCTTGGAGGAGTTTGGATGCTAAAATCTAGAAGCAGAGGAAATACACGCCATGTAAGATTTACACAACATGAAAGCGGGGTTCACGACTTGTGAAGGAAAATTCACAGGGTGTTGCATGACATGTAATAAATCAGGTGTAAAAATATTTTGAGACAATGCATTTTTGGTGGAACTTAATGCTAGATATTTACACAACATATAGGGATTACACACCATGTAAATGCCCTGTGTAGGGAACCTTTAAAGGCTGCAAGGTTCTTGGGTTTCCCTAAAACCCTAAGATTTCTCTCTCATTCCATGCGGCCAACGATGCTCTCTTGAGGCATCTTGGGATTCCTTCTATGGGGATTGATTTGTGTCTTCCCATATTCAATCCATGGCTTCCCATCTTCGATCAATGGTGAGTTCTCCTCTTGTTCTCATCTATTTCCTTCCATTCTTTGAAGTTTACTACAGTGGTGAGATTTGGTTTGAGTTATGTGTTTGGGATTTATTTTGATGATCTCTGAGTGCAGTGTAGGTTGACCTACAATTTCCTTGTGCAGCGGTGATTCTTAGGTGGTTTCTTCTCCGCCCTATGGTGCACAGTGAGATCAGAAAGCTTTCTTAAGGGAGGGGATCTTCGTTCTCAACCTTTTATATGCTATGTGTGAGATCTACAAGCCTTTTCTTACCTTTGGGTGGATAATAAGGGTCGACATAATCATATAATTAATTAGCATGCCTAAAATTGATGGGCATGGAGAGTTATTTCATGATTTACTGATTTGGTATATATTCTTGAAATTGTTATGCATGCCTGTTGCCAATTATGGAAATAGCAGTTGTTGGGGGCCTTGCTTGCACTGTAGTTGTTATGCTGTGATGACCCTTGATGTATTATTGTGTGATCACACCTAAATAAAAGGCTAAGGAACTTATAATCGACTAATAATTGGTTGACCTTGGATATCTGGTTTGTGTGATAATACTCATGCTAATTTAAATAAGTAATGTGATAAATCCCCTGAATAAATGGAAGCCGAATGTGTGCTGTGATGTGTGCTTATGATTATTGTGTTTCTTTGCATGGTTTGTTCCATTATGTGATGATAAATGTGTCTGGATAGGCTATGCAGTGTGTATAGTAGTGACACAGTGGTTGGTTAGCATGGATCAGATGTGGGCAGTTGTGTGTTGTGGCAGTTGTGTGATGTGGCGCAGAGGATGTGGTGCAAATGTTGTCACACATAGGCTGTGGCGTAGAGGTTGTGGCGCAGTGGTTTTGGCGTAGTGGTTGTGGTACATGGCGATTGTGGTTGTGATATGTATGAGATGTGTGGTGGTTGTGTTGTGAGATGACTTGGGCGATGTGACGTGACGAAGTTGGTGGATGTGTTGTGTTGTGGTGATAGTTGCGTGGTGTGGTTGTGTTAGTTTCCTGGGTAGAAGTGGAATAAATTACGATTCTGAATGAAATAAATAAATTAATGAGTTGGTAATTGAATATAATGGGATGGAAATGTATATGTGTGGTAAATGTCTTGATGAAAAAATACGGTGAACCTGGTAAGCTGAAAGTGGAAAATGTTGTGTGGCAGTTGTGTTGTGTGTTGCATATAGTGCTGAAAACAATTGTGACAGTTGATGTGTTGTACATGGTGGTGATGTGGTGAGTGCTAGTGTTGTTTACGTGAACCCTTAAGTTGGTTATTGTGTGCTATCTATATATCATGTATGTTTATGTTATTTTATACGCGCCCTACCCAAGTTGGATAATCCTACCAATGCATAGAGGTTCTATGTTCTGGGTGTTTTCCCCAACATCCAGGATGGTAGTAATATAGATGGATGGCTACCTCCTCTACTCCACTCTTCCTTCAGCAGTGATTTAGTGGTTCCAAGTGTCTTCAGGATGATATGTGACGTGTGTTCCTAGGTGTCATCGAGATGAGATGTGATGTGATGTGTGGATTAGGTTTGTGCGGGCAGGATGTGATGTGATGTGTGACCCAGGTGTGTGCGGGTGAGATGTGATGTGATATGTGTGAAAGGGATGAGAGCACATGACGTTCAACATTGGGGCATGAGAGTGTAAAATTAGTGGGGAAAAGGCAGCAAGGTTCCTTGTTTTGTTATGATCTCGATTCTATATTATTTTATTGGATGCGTGATTTAGTGGGTGGGCCATGGTGAGTCTAAGTTCGGTTAGTTGAGATTTATAGGAGCTTGTTGGTTCTACTGTTTGTTCACTGATGATTTAACACACTCTTTTCACATGTTCACTTGTGACCTTGGTTATGTCCCAACTGAGTATACCTATTATACTCACCCTACATATATAAACTATTTTCAGGTTTTCAGAAGGATTTTGGGGATTGATCCGGACATTACTAGCTGTGTTAGAGTTGTTGTTGAGTTGTTGTTGTATACATGTCTTTTTGGTATTTACTTTGAAGACTTTTATATGTACTAGTTTTATTTACCCATGAATTGTGGGATGGTTTTTGGTTTACCTTTATATAGTCTACTGGGGTTGTTTCATGATTTTTTATCTTATCTCCTCACCCTGTTTCATTTATAGAGGGTAATTCCTCCCATACCGTGAGATTTTTATACCCTCAGTGCTAGTCATTAACCCAGGGCCTACTAGAGACGGGACTCAAGAGTTATTATCTCTCTCCCATCATTGCAACATCTTTGGTGGGGGGGGGGGCATTATTGAGTGGTATCAAAGGTGTTGGTTGAGAGATATGATGAACTTTGGAGTTATTCACAATGAGGATTGCATGAGTTGGTATGAAAGTAGTGTCAGTTGAGCTTAACGTGTGACACATGTCAGAGAGACCGACTAAGAAACAAGATTTTAGGTCCCCCTATAATCCAGTGCACGAACTCTGAGCTTATTGAATGACCATGTGAGGTGGAACTTTTTGTGGGTAGAGACCTAGGAGAGGTTCATTCATCATGATAACTTGTGTTTATGCTTGAATTTAGTGTTTTGGGATAAATAAAATGAATAAATTAAATAATATTTGATAAAATTCCATGCTATAGAGCTTAAGATGTTCTCCTTGTTTTTATGAATGGATCATATTCCTCGTTCATGAATTGATCTGGTAGTTGAGGTTCAGCATGCTGATTCAGTTGACCGTCAGAGGGTTGACCCGACAGAGGAGGATGAGGCATGGCAGCAGGCTTTGCATTTCTTTTAGCATCAAAATTTGTCTATGGATGAGGGGAGTGTCTCTTATTTGGAGATGAAGCGCTGGATATAGGAGCTTGAGATCACTTTCAGTCTAATCTGAGTAGAAGTTGTGTTTTGGGTGTCACTAGCAGTTAGTCAGATGCGGGGAGCTACACGTCAGTGGTGAACACTGTTTCTTGGTGACTGTAAGAAGATAAATGTGTTGTGGCCCGACTTTCAGTGGGAAATTCAGGAAGAGATTTTATCATCGATGATGAGGGAATCCAAGAGGGAGGAGATTCTCTCCCTTAAGTAGGGGAGTCTTAGTGTCTGATAGATTAGAATTAGGTTCAAGTACCTCCTACACTTTGCTTCAAATGTTTTTTTTAGATTAGGACTCTAGAGCACAAAGCACAGTGTCTGGAGAAGGCTTTGATTCTAGTGATCAGGTATGTGGTCACATAGTTTATGTTCTTGATGTATCTATTGGTGAAAAAAGGCTGAGGTTATCAAGAAAATTCTTTCCTTGGGAGTTGAGCCCTGGTAGAGTGTCCAATAGGGTGTTTCGAGGAGTAAGGATTCTGGTAGTGGGCCACAGGTGTTCAGGCAGTCAAGGTTTCGTTTAGTGGGGAATCGACCACAACAATTTCTTTCCCAACTGGCAGCGACAGGTGGTTTCCGAGTGCCTTTTAGGGGTTTTATGTTTACGTTTCATATCTACAAGAGATATGGTAACATCAAGCTCATTATCCAACCGTTCAGGGAGGTCAGTTTTAAGTGGGCGGTGAGACCCCTTTTCAACAGTAGCAATTGCCTCCCAGACAGTTCCAGTGGCATGGATCGCAGGTTGTTGTTCATGAACTGAGAGCTGGAGGAGTTGGAAGAGGGAGACCTCATGATGGTCCCTATCCACAGGGACCTAGGCCAGAGTGTGTTCATGGAGGCTGACAGTAGAGAGGCAGATGAGCTGAGTGTGGTCAGATGCACGTGTTAGATGCAGCATTGCCAGCAAATTCAGGAGTTGTTCAAGGTATGATCAGTTTATCATCTACCATTGTGTGTGATTTTTTTTTGATTCATGAGCCTCACAATCCTTTTTTTCTACTACTTCGGTCCATATTTTGGGACTGTATGTGGAGAGGCTTCCATTTCCCTTGGTGTTATCGATGCTGGTTGGAGGCCAGACTTTCTTATTTGATGTATGCCGAGAATGTAGACTGGTGATGAGGCATCACCACTTAGTGGGAGACTTCTTATTGTAGATACATCCACGTGATGTTATCCTTGGTATGAATTGGATGTATTTTGTGCATGTAGTCATCGAATTCTTTCAGAGAAGAGTCTTATTTTCTAATTTGGAGGTCTAGTGAGTGGCATTCATTGGCGAGCGAGGTTATCCATTGGGTGGTAGATAAGTGAAGCCTCTTTTGTCGTTGTTGGTGGGGGTATCAATAGAAGCTCAGGTTGGGGATATTTCTAGGGTTTTAGAGGAGTTCTTGGATGTTTTTATAGAGGAGGTATGACACTACCTCCTCGACACAATGATAAGTTCGGGATAGAGTTGTAGTTGGGTACCATTCCAATTTCGATGGCTCCCTATCAGATGATTCTCATGGAGTTGCTAGAGTTGAGGTTGCAAGTGGATGATTTTATATAGAGAGGTTTTATCCAACCCAATGTGTCACTGTGGGGTGTTACAATGTTGTTAGCCAAGGAGGAAAGTGGTATGAGGTTGTGCATAGACTACCAGAGGTTGAATCAGGGAGCATTCAAGAACTGTTACCCTCTTATGAGGATCAATGATCTATTCGACTAGTTGAAAATAGCTAGTTGGTTCTCGAAGATCGATATGTGGTCTGAATATCACCAGTTGAGAGTAAAAGATGAGGATATTCAGAAGGCTTCCTTTAGATGTAGGTATGGGAACTTCGAGTTTTTGGTTAGTTCGTTCGGTGTTGTGAACAAACTGAATGTGTTCATGGGACTTATGAACTTCATGTTTCATGAGTTCCTCGACCAGTTCATTATTGTATTCATTGATGATATCTTGGTCTACTCAAAGTCAGAGGAGGAGCATGATGAGCATATCAGAGTTTCATTACAAGTCCTTCAACACCACCAGATTTATGAGAAGTTTTCCAAGTGTGAGTTCTGGATATTAGAGGTGTGTTTCCTAGGACATGTGGTGTCTCAACAGGGTGTGGAAGTGGACCTATAGAAGGTCTAAGTAGTGGTTTCTTGGGAATAAACCAATAATGTGGTATAGGTTCGCAATTTCCTTGGTCTCATGGGCTATTATTTGAGGTTTGTATCCACTTTCTCTTGAGTTGCAGCCCTGCTGACATCATTAACCAGGAAGATTGGATAGATCAATGTCAGGCAACATTCAGTTACTTGAAAGAGAATTTGGTTAGTGCTCTAATACTTCAATTACTCGAGGAGGGTGTGTTTGAGTTTTCCTATGATGCATCCCATCTAAGCTTGGTATGCATGTTAATGCATCAGAGGTCGATAATCTCTTATGGGTCTAGGAAGCTACGTCCCCATGAGCGTAACTATGCCACCCATGATCTGGAGTTAGTGATAGTTGTGTTCTCACTAAAGTTTTGGTGACATTACCTTATCTTTGAGAGTTTTGTGGTTTTTATAGGCCATAAGAGCCTGTGATATCATTTCTACCAACATGATCTGAATCTATACCAGTGAAGGTGGATGAATTTTCTTTAGAATTACGATTTTGAAATCTCTTACACCCCAAAGAAGGGTAATGTAGTTGCCGATGCATTGAGTCAGAAGTCTCTAAAGGATGTGGCTCAAGAGTATGTGGATGTTTGGAAAGGAATGGAAGATCTCGTAGTGATGGATCTTGATGTAGGAAAGAGCAGTGGTCAAGGTTGTATTTATCAGATGACCGTGGAGTCATCCTTGATGCAGCAAGTTGGGGAGTCTTAGTGGGGAAACTCAGAGGTAGAGTTGATGTGTGATTGTGTTAGCCATGGTGACGCTCCTGAGGGAGGGTCGTAGGATGGTCAAAACTGGGTGTTGTTCCCGGAGAAGATGTTTGTCTCACAGGCGATGCATGAGGGATTTATTTGTGAGTTTCATAGCTCACCCTTTGTGGTACATACTAGTGTGTAAAATATGCATCATGGCTTGAGGAGACAAATTTATTGGCCGAGGATGAAAAGGTCAGCGGCAAAGTTTGTGGCAAGGTGTCTGGTTTTTCAGCAGGTGAAAGCGGAGCATCATGTTTCGAAAGGTTTGTTGCAATCCTTGGATGTTCCTAAGTGGAAATGGGAGGACATCTCGATGGATTTAATCATAGGGTTTCCCTAAAATCAGGGAGGTTGTGATGCAGTTTGGTTGATAGTGGACTGGATAATGAAATTGGCTCACTTTCTGGTGATCTGTGAGTCTAGCGTCGTTAATGTTTTGGAGACGTGGTTTGTGGATGATATGGTTAGGATTCACGGGGTACTGAGGACCATCATATTTGATTGGGATCCTCCTTTTACTACATGAGTTTGGAGTAGATTGTAGTATGATTTTGGCTCCCAGTTGCGCCTTAGCACTGTTTTCCATCCTCAGACAGATGGGTAGATAGAGCAGACCATTCAAACATTGGAGGATATGTTGAGGGCATGCGTCTTGGACTCCAGTAGATCTTGGGTATGACACCTACCTTTGGTTGAGTTTTCATACAATAATATCTATCACTCTCCCATTGGTATGACTCCATTTTATGCATTATACGGGTGGTCATGTCATTGTTTGTTGTTCTAGATGAAGGTTGGAGAGTCATCAGTTCTTGGTCTTGATGTGCTACAGGGAACGACTGAGAATATCCAGTTGGTTCAAGAGCAGATGAGAGTAGCACAAAATCTTCATAAGGCCTATTTTGATCAAAGGTGGAGGCCCCAAGAGTTCAAGGATGGAAACCTTTTATTCTTGAGAGTCTCCCATCAATGCAGGCAGTGGAGGTTTGGCAGAGGGAGTAAGCTTTCTACTAGGTTTGTTGGGCCCTTTGAGGTGTTGGGGTGTGTTGATGAGGTGAAATATCGGTTGGCATTTACATCATGGTTTTTCATGTGTATCAACTTTGTTGATGTCTTCATGATGACTCCCACATTATTGACTGAAGAGAGTTGGATATCAAGGACAACATAAAGTTTAGGGAGTGGCCAGTGGAGATCTAGGATCGTTAAGAGAAGGTGTTGTGTGGTTATACAATTCCCTTGGTCCGTGTCTTATGGAGGTATGGTGGACTGAAGGAGAGTACTTAGGAGCGAGAGAAGCAGATTCATGCCTAGTACTCAGATCTATTTTGAGTATTACCTTGCTCTACTTTTTTATGATGTTGTGATGTTTGGAACTTGTTATACAGTGTGCTGTGCTGTTTCCCTTGATGTGTGATGCTTGATAAAGTTTCGACATATGGATAGGGGAGGATCTAATTCCTAATTGAGATGAATTAACTATGATTCGATTAAACTCATTTGGGTGAGTCAGTGCCACCCAAAGCAGATAATATCTTGACAGGGAGGATGCAATTCCTTAATTTATACATTTTAGGTAGTGCGATTCATTGGTTGTAATAGTTGTATAGGTGGTTGTGTGGTTGTGTGGAAATGTGGTGGTTGTGGTTGGTACCAGATGATGTAGTGTTGTTCCTGGTGAGAGGTTTTAGTGTGGTTGTGCAGTGTTTTGTGGCTATCCAGTTTGGCTAGTGGTAGCATTTGCGATGTGATTAGATTCTTTAGAGTCATCGCACAAGGTGGTTATTCAGACCCCTTTTCTTCTAGGATTGGTTTTGGATTCTCGAGGGCGAGAATCATTTGAGAGGTATCTAATGTAATGGTCTTTGCCTTCTCGACCTGTTACCTTTTCATTTTTGGGCGTTGGAGGTGCTTGGAGGAGTCCTAGAGCGGGCCTGGGGGAGTTTGGCTGTTAAAAGATGGACGTAGAGTAAATACACACCATATAAGGTTTATACGACATGAAAGTGGGGTTCACGACTTTTGAAGGATGGTTCACGAGGTGTTGCAAGATGTGAAATTAATTGGGTGTAAAAATACTTCGAGGTGATTAATTTCTTGGTGGAACATAAATCCCAACATTTATACAATGTTCAGGGATCACACATCATGTAAATGTCCCATGCAACGCATCTTTAATGGTAGTGGAGTGCTCAAGTTTTCTTCAAATCCTATGCTTTCTCTCTCATCCCAGGTGGCCGAATGTGCTCTCTTGAGGTGTCTTAGGATTACTTTGATAATGATTGATATGTGGATTCTCGTCTTCGATTCTTGTCTTCATGTCTTTGATCTGTGGCGAGTTCTATCGTTCTCATCTATTTTCTTCTGTTCTTCTTAGAAGTTCACTGCAGTGGTGCAGTTTGATTTGAGTTATGTGTTTGGGCTGCATTTTGACGATCTTCAGGTGCTGTGTAGGTTTACCCACAAGTTCCTTGTGTGGAGGTGGTTCTTAGGAAGTTTCTTATCTTCCTTGTGGTGTACAAAGATATTGGAAAGCTTCATTGAGGTAGGGGATCCTTGTTCTCACCCTTTTACGTGCTATGTGTAAGATTTGTATGATTTTTCTTACCTTTGGGTGGATAGTAAGGGTCGACATAATCATATAACTAATTGGAATGCCTAAAATTTATGTGTATGGGGAGTTATCACATGTTTTACTACTTTGATATATGTTTTTGAAATTGTTATTCATATCTGTCAACAATTCTGAAAATAGTGGCTCTTAGAAGCCTTATTTGTGTTGTAGATGTTATACTGTGATGAACCCTGCTATGTTATTGTGCGATCACACATATATAAAAGGATGAGGAATGTATAATTGGCTAATAATTGGTTTCCCCAAGATACTTAGTTTGTGTGATAATACCCATGCTAATTTAAAGAAGTAATTTGATAAAACCCTTGAATAAATGGAAGTTGGATGTGTGTTGTGATGTGTTCTTGTGTTTATTTTGTTGCCCGACATGGTTTGGGTTATTGTGCGATGATAGATGTGACCGACTGGGCTGTGCGGTGTCCGAGGTAGTGACACGGTGGTTGGATAGCATGGATGTGATGTGAGCAGTTGTGTTTTGTGGTCATTTGTGCGATGTTGCACAGTGGTTGTGATGCGGAGGTTGTGGCGCAGAGGTTGTGGCACAGAGGTTGTGGCGCAGAGGTTATGACACATTGGTTGTGGTGTAGAGGTTTTGGTACGTGGAGGTTGTGATTGTGTGATGGATGATATGTCTGGTTGATGTGTTGTGAGATGACTTGTGCGATGTGATGCGACGACATTGGTGGATGTGTTGTGTTGTGGTGATAGTTGTGTGGTGTGGTTGTGTTAGTTTCTTGGGTAGCAGTGAAATAAATTACGATGCTGAATGAAATGAATAAATGAATGAGTTGATAATTGAATATAATGGGATGAAAACAGATATGTGTGGTAAATGGATTAATGAATAAATGTTGTTAAACTGGTAATCTGAAAGTGGAAAATGTTGTGTGGAGGTTGTGTAGTGTGTCTCATATAGTGGTGGAAATAGTTATGATAGTTGATGTTTGGTGTGTGGTGGTGATGTGGTGTGTTCTAGTGTTTTTTGTGAACCCTTAAGTTGGTTATTGTGTGCTATCTCTATATCATGTATGTTTATGTTATTTTATATTCGCCCCACTTGAGTTAGATAACCTCACCAACAATCAGTGGTTCTTAGTTCTACGTGTTTTCCACAACATCCAAGATGGTAGTAATACAGATGGCTGGCTACCCTTTTTCCCCTAACTCTTCCTTCAGTAGTGATATAGTTTTCCTAGGTGTCTTTTGGATGAGATTTGATGTGGGGTCCTAGGTGTCTTTGTGATGAGATGTGACGTGTGGTCCCAGGTGTCTTTGGGATGATATGTGATGTGATGTGTGACCCATGTGTGTGTGGGTGGGATGTGATGTGATATGTGGCCTAGGTGTGTGTGGGAGAGATGTGATGTGATATGTGTGGAAGAGATGAGATCACAGGATGTTCGACGTTGGGGTATGAGAGCAGAAAATCAGTGGGGAAGAGGCAGAAAAGTGCCTTACTTTGTTATGATATCGATGCTATATTATTTTATTGGATGTGTGATTTGGTGAGTAAACCATGGTGTGGATGAGTTTGGTTAGTTGACCTGTATAGGTGCTTGTTGGTTCCACTATTTGTTCACTGGTACTTTAGAATGCTATTTTCACATGTGCACTTGAGACCTTGGTTATGTCCCTACTGAGTATACTTGTTTTGATCACCCTATATATATAAATTTTTTTTAGGTTTCCAGGAGGATTTTGGGGATCGATCTGGACATTACTAGTTGGTTTGAAGTTGTTGTTGAGTTACTATCGCAGACTTGTCTTTTTGGTATTTACTTTGAATACTTTTATATGTATCAGTTTTATTTACTCATGCATTATAAGTTGATTTTTTCTTTACCTTTATATAGTCTGCTGGATATTTTTGGTGATCATTTATCTTATCTCCCAATCTTGTTTCATTTATAGAGGGTAATGCCTCCCAATACTATGAAATTTTTATACCCTTGGTGCTAGTTTCCAACATCGAGCCTATTGGAGGCGCGACTTGGGGGTTTTTATCTTTCTCCCATCATTACACTATCTTTGGTGGGAGGGAGTCGTGACATATGACCTCACTCCCATCTCCCCTCCAAACCAACTAGGTTGGTTCACTCACACCCAACCTTCTTATAGTCCTACTTAGGGCATGCCCACCTGGGTAATCATGTACAAATGGTTAAGTAACACTCACCCCACTCTCTTATAAACTATACCAAAGGTTATAAAAAATCTTAAGGTTTTTATATGGCTTATCCTTAGACCAACCATTCCAGGTCCATCAGTCACCCTTACTCAAGGGAAACCAAGGGCACCTACTGATGTCCACTATGTTTCCTTCATTTAATTTATACCCATCTAGGGTCTATATCTCTCATGACCAACATTTATAGTCAGTACCTCAACCCTCAATAACCTAGGTATCACACTAGTGCCAAGGGTCTATCATGGATGAAGGCACTTTTGTTTTACTCATGAGAGTTCAAGGGAAGCAATTCATTTAAATTTAAGTTGGATCACACATACATGGTGGGATCACATATCACTTGATACATAATAAAAGAATAAACTATTGGGAGATGTTCAAGGACCACCTACATTATACATGGAGTTACTCCCCTTTAAGTAAGATCGACCACCATCGAATCTCTTCCAAGCCCCGCATTATCACCCAAGATTCGTGCTATCTCACATAACCAAAATTGTAACTAACTGCACTTGGAAGGTCCATGGTGTACTCCCGAAACCATACTAGGAAAAATCCATGCAACTAAATGAAGAGTAATTATGTGAATTCATCTTCTCGGGATGTCTTCTATCCACTCCATTTAAAAATCCACATCAAGTGGGACGATTTCAACATGCTTCAATAGATTCTTCTCCCTGAAACCCTCAAATCCACTTGACACAACACTCCAAAACCACCTAGATCAAACAAGGACAAAGGGGGATGAAGGGGAGAGATAAATAGGTATCTCCCTCTTCCCTCACTTATCTGTAATTGAAGGATCCTAAGGGGGTTCCAAAATAGGACCCCCATAAATTACCATAAGGCCCTTTAAAAAAACCACCCAACACATAAGTCATGGGATGAACCTTTTGGGTAGCAGGATGAATAACATAGGTAGAGGGCTAAAAATGTAGCCAATCATTGCCACAACAAGATTCTTATGGGTTATGGTTCAAAACGCCTTTATAGGAGTGACCCAAGACCCCACCACATGACTCTCCATGCTCCATGTTTCTACACCCATGACCACTACTCTTTCAGCACCTGTTGCATCACGACCTGCACCTGTTGAGGCATGATAAGTCATCTACAATAAAAATCAAAAAGGGGGATCACCTATCTCCACTCCGACATTCACCAGAGCACCTAAAACACTTATTGAGTCTCAAACCATATCAAAAAAAATCTCCTCAAGATGTTGCAACCTTCAAAATTTTTATCTAAATCTTGGTTCTCAAGTCATCCCCTACCCTGGGATCAAAATTCAAATTCCCCATGAATATTATAACCCACAAAGATTCGGATATTTACAACTAAAATACCCATTTTAAATAAACTATGTTTTGGTGAATGAACCATGATGTTTTCACTCCCCGTGGAGCACTTACAACTCCACCCTTTAATCTCCAGGAACCACAAACTAAATCCATGGTCATTTTCTCCAAAAACCATGATGTGGTGTCCTTGTGGTAACCTAGAATTCATATAAATATTCTTCAAGAAATATGGGCAATGAAATAGTTATTTTCCCTTGATCTCTATGCAATCCATTTACTTGTGACACAACCACTATTTTTTGATGAAAACCATGATGTGGTTTGTGCCTCCTTTGAAATTATTCATTTCTTTACTGTCTAATAATATCCCCATGTTATTCCATAAATCCTTGTGCATGTTGAAAATAACTATAACTTGAAGACATATGAAAACTTGATGAATCTTTATCTTAATAAACTAATCATAGCATTCCCCAAATTTGAGAGAAATCTGAACAACACACTATTTTTTTTAATAGAGTTTTTCATGGTATTAACTCTTTCTATAATGATTAATACTATATTTTCCAAGTCTCAATTAAGGGATTTAATCTCCCCATTTCTCAATTCACATAATATTGTTAAGTTTTGATATAACCTACATCGTAAAAAGTTAATATCATTTTCATGTTACTTAATGATACATCGAGTGTTAATGTATTTTCATGTTTGTACCCAATATTACATTGAGTGTCAACATAATATGAAGTTTTATACTTCTTCGTGAAACTATGTTGTGAGATAATGTAATGTCAAGTGGCCTTAAAAAATAAAAATTAATTATATTTAATATTTAATTAATTTAGCTTATAATTTATTAATCTTTATCATGAATTTTTTCAAATTATTATATTTTGTAATATATGGGATTAATGGTTTTATTTTTGAGTGAAAAAAATTGAAAAGGGTTAAAGTCCATCCCCTTACCCTTGATTTTATTTATTGATTTAAAGAAAAAAGTTGTAAGATTCATGATAACACCCACTAATCACCTTGGACTAGCCACTTGCAAGAGTTAGCAAAACCTATAAAAATATCATTGTTTGTTTCATTGATATTATTTGTTTATCATTCATAATGATTTAATGGGTTAAGGGGGGTTATAAAAAAACAATAAAAATGAAGGCCTTTGGGCCATTCGGGATAACTAACAAAGAGAGGAAGTTGTTTTGAAATAGAAAAAGTTTATGATAATTAGTTTACCCCTAGCGCTCCTCATGTCTCATATGGAAACATAAATCATATAAATAATGTTCCCACATTATGGAGAAAATAGTCCTTATGTTTCTTTCATGTTCTTCCTATAATCAGAAGTACTCCAAAATATCATTGATGAATACCACCATAAATGAATCCTAATATGGGTTGAATATATAGTTTATCATGTCCATAAACATTTTTTATGCTTTAGTTACTCTGAACAACACCACTAAAAACATATAAAACCCACATCATCCTCCAAATGTCATGTGTGGAACATACTATACCTACATTCTAAAATGATGATAATTGGATCTTCAGTAAATATTTGGAAACCATTTGAAACCTCTTAAATGATCAAATAATTCATCTATACTTGGTAGTGGATACATGTTTTTGATCATCACCTGGAATAGCTTTTGTTAATCCATAGATAACTATAAACTCCCATATGGATTCTTGGAGAATGGTATCAGAGATCCTCATGTTGATATTATCTATTTGATTAATATCTTCCCCCTAAGGTCTTTAAACTAGACCTTAAACTCTGTTAACTCTACAAGATTCATATAATAAAGGAATTGATATCAGATCATCACCCAATATCATGCCAATAGTAAAATCCTCCTCCCTTTCTAGTGGTAAACCAGGAAAATATTCTAGAAATATATCCAGAAACTGGTCAATAATAGGAGGGATAAGCTTCTCAATTTCATATATTGAGTCCAAAATAATACAAGCCACATGAATAGTGATTTCTTCCAACAGTCCAAGGTTATGAACCATTTTACCTTCTTATAAATATCATTCTATGATAAATGTATAAGTATAATAGTTTAGACAATTAAATAAGAATCACCTTTGATATTGGTCAATATTATCCCAAACACGATTTATAAAGTCCATATCGGCGATGGAATCAAAATTGGTCATGTTTAGGATCATGAAATCCCACTGATTTTCTATATACAAAACCTATAATAGCACAAACCAGATCTCTTAATCTTCCCAAAAATCTTTCCCAAGGGAATATCTATTGATAACACTATATAATGATACACTATTTCAAGACCCATGTCACCTAGTAAGTGAGTGAAAATAAAAGAGTATGATGCACCTATATCAAATAAAACACTTTCAACTATATATGTTACTAAAATCATACCTCACATAGTAAATAAACCCTTACCAATGTCTATTGGTGCATTCTCTATAATATATAGCTATCCTGAACCTACCATGGGGTCTAGTATACCTTGAGAAGTTAACCACTTATACATTGATCTCTAAAAATCCTAACAGTTCTCATTCCTATATCTTTCTACATTGAATCGGTTATTACCATGTGGAAATCCTCTTGAGTGTGCTTGTGAACCTTGAGTCTATGCTAACACATGTCCATTATCCTCTCAAGGTCTATCATAATAAAAATATTCGACATAGCCCATCTTCCCACGTAGATAAAACTCCCTTGAATCTCTTGGATAGTTTGTTCTCATATGAATAGACATACAATACTCTAAGTACATTGGAGGAGATATTTCATGTGGATGTGGAAATAATAATCCACCACTCCAACCACCTCATCACTTTCTATGACATCTCAACATGGATCACTCTAATGTAACCAGATTAGAGTGTCATGAGACCTCAAGCATGCATCCCTACGCACTAGGGGATTTTGATTAACAGG
The DNA here is from genome assembly GCA_963277665.1 of Viscum album. NCBI lineage: Eukaryota > Viridiplantae > Streptophyta > Magnoliopsida > Santalales > Viscaceae > Viscum > Viscum album. Next base: position 2,113,070,704 of record OY728128.1, read on the forward strand.
GAGGGTCTAAGGTGATACCATGGGGAGATTATACCCATATATCAGATTAAATAAAAATAGTATAAATAACATAAAGTTAGTTATCACAATATCCAACTCTAATAAAGAGAACATAATAGCCAAACTAACCAAAATAAATAACATATATATTCTATAAAAAATTAACTATCCAAAATGCCACATGAGTCTGGTAGAAATCAACAAGATATCCCATAAGTAGATCATATAAAACCCAAAATAAAATATCCAAAAAGGAAAAATAACCACAACCTGGTCCTGAGTCCAAGTCTGGTCCCAACTCCTAACTACATCCAATCCATCCAGTTGAACTAACCAATACTGGGATTATTCCCTACCTGTTCCAGTAATAATGTGGCATGTACTAATATTCCATATCCACTCAAGAATGGTGTGATTATAACTCAGTAGTCCACCACCAATGGTGCCCCTAACATAACTTGTATATAATGTTCATGGACAATGTGATACACTCATAATAATCAAATAAACATTTGAAAACATAATAAACAAATCATCATTGATCTTCGGGATCTAAGGTGGCACTCAAGGTTGACTATACCATATTCATCTAGTGTTGGGTGTATTTAAAAAAGTCACATAACTATAGCATCACATAAAATAATCATTTGGGGTTAGCACCCACCCCATACAACCATCATATATTAGAATCTTCAGGGGGGATTTTTTTCCCACCTCGTATAAACATCATATATCATCTCATCGGGAAGATTGGTTCCCACCCCATATAATCATCATACATCAAAATCATCAGGTGTATTAGTTTCCACCCCATATAACCATCATACATTATATCATTGAGGGGATCAGTTCCCACCTCTTATAACCATCATATATCATTATTTTTTACAGGATTAGCGCCCACCCCATATACCATTATATATCTTCAGTGGGAATAATTCCCACCCCATATACCATATATCATATATCATCATATCATCATATCATCACACATCATTATAAACATCGAGGGTTAAGAGATTACTCCAAAAACAAATCATCTCATATATGACATCATAATATATCCTTTCCTAGGTTGGTCTCTCAAGCACACAACCCATTTTCATCACTTCTTTCATACGAGGCTACAACCGAGTTAACTCCCATGTTATCATTATTTCCATAATCAACAAAAGGCCGGGGCACCCATTGTGGTCCCCAATGTCACATCAAGACCCAGACACCCCTCATGGGTTCCTATATCTCAATCCCAAACTATTGGGTCAAAGCCCATCGCTCACAGGGGAATCACTCGACTCAACATATCCATGGTCCCACCATAACATAATTGGTCGGAAAAAAGTTTCATATAAACATAACATGGAGGAATGACATAACATCCATCTCATTTACAAGACAATATATATTGTCCCCTCACCAATCCTACACAAAAAGCCTTCCCAAGGTATCCTCATTTGGATACACACACATACAAGTGGAGGAGCACTCACCCCACACATTAATTATCTATCAAAGAGGCTCTAAACATTCCAAGGTTCCATATGGACTACCCTTAGGCCAACCATTTAAAATCCATAACTCTACCCTCTATAAAGGGGGCTAAAGTAACCTATTACAAGGCTCACTATATTCCATTCATTTAATTTACTCCTCTTTAGGGTCTATGTATTTTATCACACATATTTATATATAATTCCATAACTATCAGTGACTGAGACTTCAATATAAGTGTTCAAGGGCCCACCATGGCCCAAGACACTTTTTTTCTACAAAGTATTTAAAAGAAACAATCTTTTTAGTTTCAGGTTGATTACACACAAGTGGTGAGAATTCATATCACATGATATAACACATAAAGCATAACCTTAGAGAGACATTCAGAGACCACCTACCTCATTCAAATTTATTCACTTAATGCAATATCAACCTACATTGCCTAAGCCCATCCATGCCCAAATGACCATCGTTCATCAACACGGGGCTTCAATATATCAAAACCATCCAAATAAATTAATGATTAATCATACATTAAACCAATATTAACTCCATAATTAATATCTAAGGCATAATCAAGGAACAAATCACTGAGAGATATCCTAAGCTCCAATCCTTGAGAAAAGGTCTATACACCACCCCCAACATGCACTGGGACCTTTATAATAAAAAATCCCTAATATCTCACTTCAACCGACTATCAATTTGACCCAAACAGTTGTAAAATTCATATATAAATCAAATAGTGACATAACTACACAAGACCTAGTGCGTTCATTGAAAGAGCGCTGTCGTGGGCACCCTCAAATGATTAGTGTGATTTTGGGGTACTTAGGTGCAGCAGAGTGGATGACCAAAGTCGTCTCTCAAAGGAGGAAGTGAATTTAACAACTTATTAAAGGTATTCTAAAAATAAAATATAATAGAATTAAAACACTAGTTTAAAGGATGGGGTTTGTTTATAGTTTATAAATCTAGAATAAGTTTTCTGGAAGAATATTGTATTTTTTTTGTTTTTAGTTTTAAAATGAAGTTTGAGTAAAAAGACACAACAAGAAGATGTTTTTTTAGAAAATATTTTAAAAGGCATAATCGATCTAACTCTACCTCTTCATTTACTTATTAATAATTATCATTTAAATAAATATCCACTTAATTATTATCCCCTAATTTGTTAACCCATGAACCCTAAGAGAGTTAACTTAACCACAAAGATGAAATTACTTAAACCCTAGGCTAGCTTCAGAACACGCAATCGCAGCACCCTGCATTGATTGTTGTTCTAAGGTTATCTTATGGTCAGTGGTTAATTATGGAAAATATTCATTCTTGAAATTATGATGAATTGTTTTTAGGGATTATATTTTAACTCTACAAATTTATCCCGTGTGGTCTTGTATTACCGATTAAGATCGCGCTCTCACAAATTACACAAAATCTCGACCTTGTGTGTTTTTGTGTTAATTGTTCAATTTCTTGCTTAGTTTCTTACAATTTAAAAACAAAATTAATGGAACATATTAAATTAATTAAAGTATCTCAATTATTCAAAATAATTAAATGAAGAGGGTAGAAGATAGATTGATTACTAAAAGACTACTCTTCCATGGGTGGCGTAATCATCGTAGAAGCGTTTTGCATGTGAAAAGGATTATAATGGGTATAACCCAATAACACTTCTACTCAAGAATTACAGCCCAAATGGGAAGATTCAGAGAAGAATAAATTTAAACAAAACATAATAAAAGAGAAGAAATAAAAGAAGAACAAATAAGTTTATTACACAAACAAAAGCATTACAATGCGAAGGAGAAGGAAAATGCTTCGTCGAAGGGATCCTTGCTTCAAGAGCTACCCTTATTGAAATGGTTGGATAATTGGAGTTGATCCACTTCTCCTCTACCCTAAAATTTCCAATGCACGTCTCCACCCCACAAAATGAGAAACACGCCAATTTATACAGTGGTTGGGAGGATAGGTTCAAAGTGGTTTCAAGTGTGAATGGGGAATCTCGGACAAATATTTTATTCCAACTTTCACCGCCCATTTGGCCACCAAAACGCGTGACTTGTCCATCCTTACAGAAGGATCATATGTTAGTATATGAGTACTATATCTCCTCTCAAAATTTGGTCTTAATATAATCCTATATGAAATAGTTATGTCCAAAATACAGAAGCTTCTCCATTCTGGCGTGTCCAGACCACCTTTGACTTTATGGCCCAATTAATCCATCCAAATGCATTCTTTTGATCTAGTGTCCTGAATAAAAGTTGTATCCCATTAAGTAAGGAACACATTAAAAAAATATTAATTTCAAATAATTCAAATAATAATATTTACGATTGAAATACTACAGTGATTTTAAAAGGGTAAAAATGGCCTTTTCATCAAATATTCAATTGAATGATCTAATCCCAAATACTTTATAATTAAACATATTTAACACAATGTGAGGAAATTATATCATTTATTATCAATAAAATATTCAATAGAATAGTGTTTTATCAACTCCCACACACTTACCCTTTTGCACTCATGAGCAAAACGTCATATCAAGTAAACATTAATATCAAATCAAAACAAATTTTAAAACACATATATCATTGAGATCCATAAATTCCACAAAAAGTATAAAAAGATATCATGCCTCATAAAAAAATCATTATTTGAAGTTCTCCATTTATATCATTCAATATATTTCCACTTCATTTATTATCCCATGCACAAAACACTTACCTCGCTTGAATTTTCTCTCATCACTCAAATATCAATTTTTTTTCAATGTCTTTCTCATACAAACTCATAAAAGTGTCACCATAGGCTTGATAAATTCATAAATCACCACCCGATGTGAGTCAAAGACATATGTTTATCATGAGGACTTTTCAGGGTTGTTCTGTGGATTTTGATTGGTAGGATTAAGGTGTGAAAAATTCTAAGGCTGAATGAGGAGGGCTTGACTCTTTTTGAAGCAAAATTGAATTAATCTAATTTTCACTTAAATATGGTCTTCTCCTCAATCCTCATAGTATTAATTCAGATCCATCATCATGAAAAGTCATGGAAAGTTTACACCATTCATCATTTCAGCATAAAAAAATTCAATCTTCTCAAACATTATTTTCTTGAAAGATCCAGATAGGCACAACTTTTCCCCTCTATTAGAAGCTCTAGAAAGGCACAACTTCTTTTATCATGAAAGCTCCAGAAAGGCACAAATTTCAGTATAATGTTTTTCTTCAGTAGCAAACACATCTCTTCAAAATTTAATTTTTTACCCAAATTATTAAAAAATGTGGTAGCACAACATAAGACAGCTTCCCCCACACTTAAGCTCAACTAGATTATGCAATTTCACATCAAGAGTTGGTTGGATAGGGAAAATTGGCTTGTAATGTGGCTAACCTAATAGGCTGTGGATGGATTCTAAGGGCTAAAAGGATTAAATGTTCTATGTAGGCCATTATAAAAACGATTCTTTGAAATAGGGGCTTTAATACCAAACAAATGCCTCAATCATTTAAACACAAGTACCTCAAACTCTCAAGTTTTGACAGGAATAAATAAAATTCTGGTTAAATCAAGCATGTTTTGGCTCTTTCAATAAGTGAGGTGAATGTAAAGAATATGAAAATAATGTTTTAGAAGCCTCACAAGAATGTGGTTTCAAATATAAAGACAGTGATATGTGGCATGAGATTCAAAATTCAATGTATTTTTCATGAAATTACTAAATATTTGACCTTGAAACAAAGTCATTTTTAGAATTCATTTAAGATCAGTTTCATGGGATAAATTGTTTCACTCGTTGATATGAATTTCAAAATTGTGATGAAAATCATTTCAACTCAAAAATTTCAAAAACACAAAGAAAATTGAAAAATAAAAACACAAAATTTGAAAAAAAAACAATTTTTGTTTGTTTGTTTTTTTTAAATCAGGAAAACAATTGAAATTACTAAACTAAAAGGTTCCCTCACCCACACTTAAAATATTTCATTGTCCTCAATGTGAACTCATGAGATGATATATGCACATGAAATGTATAATTTTAAATAGGACAAAGAATAAAAATGTTAAAGGTTTAGGAATAACCTGATGTGCTCAAGTGATGATGGGGTCATGCAGTGTGATAAAATCCACTGCATCAGTAAGAAGTCTCTCAATGTATCTCTTCAAACGTTGCCCATTGACTATAAAGCTCTTTAGTTTTTCCTCTTGTGTGATATCCGCTGCACCATAAGGAAAAACATTAGTCACAACATAACGACCTAACCATCTGGAACGCAACTTACCAGGCATCAGCTTCAATCATGAACTATAGAGAAGGACTTTCTCTCCAACATGAAACTACCTTTGTTGGATCATTTTGTCATGATCTTATTTTGATCTTTCCTTGTAGAGCCTTGAGTTCTCATATGAAGATAATAAAATATCCTCAAGCTCTTGAATTTGCAGCTTCCTTTGGATTCCAGCTTGGGCCAAATCCATGTTGCATTTCTTTATAGTCCAATAAGCCCGATGCTAAACTTCCATGGGGAGATGACATGCTTTCCCAAAAACAATCTGAAATGGGGGCATACCAATGGGTGTCTTGCATGCTGTCCTATAATCCCACAATGCATCATCCAAGCACTTGCTCCAATCCTTCCTATTTGGCTGCACGGTTTTCTCTAAAATCTGTTTCAACTCACGATTTGAAACCTCAGCCTGAGCATTTTTTTGGGGGTGGTATGGTGTTGATGTTTTGTGTGTCACCCCATACTTCCAAAGGAGGGAAGCCAAATTCAGATTGCAGAAGTGTGTCCCTTGGTCACTGATGATGTCCTTTGGTACTCCAAACCTGCAGAAAATTTGAGCCTTGACAAAATCCACTACAACATGAGAATCGCCAGTCCTGGTGGCCTTGGCCTCCACCCATTTACTCACATAATCAACAGAAACCAAAATATACAAAAATAAAAATGAACTAGGAAAAGGACCCATAAAATCAATTCCCCATACATCAAAAATATCACAGAATAGTATGGGTTGTTGGGGCATCTCATGTCTCCTAGAAATGTTCCCAGTGTATTGGCAACGAGAACATGACTTACAAAACACATGGGCATCAAGGAATAAGCTAGGACAATATAATACAGAGTCTAAGACTTTTCTAGAAGTAATTTGGGGTCTAAAGTGTCCACCACAAGCAAGTGTATGACAGAAATGAAAAACAGACTCAAACTCATGATCGGGAACACACATCCTAATGGCTTGGTCACTACACATGCGCTAGAGGTAAGGATCATCCCACACATAAAACCTAGACTCAATTTTTAATTTTTGGACTTGATGATTCTTCAAATTTTCTGGTATTTTAGAGGAAACAATGTAATTAACTAAATCAGCATACCAAGGAGGCGTACCTGAGATGGTATAGAGATGCTCATCGGGGAAAGTGTCCCGAAGTGGTACCTGGTCCAAGGTTTCACCCTCTGGTGTGTGAGTAAGCCCAATCATGTGGTATGCCACCAAATTCTCTGACCCCTTCTTGTCCTTTATCTCGATGTCAAACTCTTGAATAAGTAGCATCCAACGGATAAGTCGTGGCTTTGCATCTGGGTTCTTTAGAAGGTACCTCAAAGCTGCATGGTCAGAAAAAACAACTACTTTAGATCCCAATAAATATGAACAAAATTTATCTAAATCAAATATAATAGAAAGAAACTCCTTTTTTGTTGTGGTGTAGTTTTATTGGGTAGAATCCAACGTCCTCGATGCATAGGCGGTCACATGTGAACGTCCCTCCACCCTCTGAGATAAGACAGCTCCAACCGCAATGTTGGAGGCATCACACATAAGCTCAAAAGGATTCTACCACCATGGGGGTTGTATGATTGGTGGAGTGGTCAGACACTTCTTTAGCTCATCAAGGGAAGTCCTGCAAGAATCATCAAACACAAAATCAGAATCATTTTGAAGTAATCGTGACATAGGAAGAGCAATCTTACTACAATATTTTATGAAGTGCTGATAAAATCCTGCATGACCTAGGAAAGATCTAACATCACACACACATGAAGGATAGGGTAAGGATGAAATATTGTCTAACTTAGATATATCAACCTCTATTCCATGTTTTGGCACTACATGCCCTAAGACAATGCCATGCTCTACCATGAAATGACACTTTTCAAAGTTCAAGACTAGATTCTTCTCAATACAACAATTCAACACCTTTCCTAAACTACTTAGGCATTCATCAAATGAAGACCCAGACATTGTAAAATCATCCATAAATACCTCCATGTAGGTCTCAATAAAATCAGAAAAAATACTCACCATACATCTCTGGAAGGTACCTTGGTCGTTGCAACATCCAAATGTCATCCTTCAGTAGGAAAACATACCGAAAGGACAAGTGAATGTTGTCTTATCTTGATCCTCCAGAGCAATAGGAACCTGAAAATATCCAAAGAAACCATCCAAGTAGCAATAATGTTTCCTACCTGCAAGTCTCTCAAGCATCTGGTCAATGAATGGAAGTGGGAAATGGTCCTTATGAGTGGATTGATTTAGTTTCCTGTAATCAATTCACACTCTCCAACTGTTTTGTACTCTCATAGGAACTAACTCATCATTTTCATTTTTTATAACAGTGAAACCAGTTTTCTTTGGTATAACCTGGACAGGGCTAACCCATTGTGAGTCAGAAATAGGGTAAATTATACCTACCTCGAGCAATTTTTCAACCTCTTTTTTAACAACCTCCAGAAGGGTTGGATTGAGTCTCCTTTGTGGTTGCCCCATCGGTTTAGCCCCATCCTCCAAAAGAATCCTATGAATGCAAATAGAGGTGCTAATACCTGATATGTCAGCCAAGGTCCACCCGATTGCCCTAATGTTCTCCCTCAAAAGATTCAAAAGTTTTTCTTCATGTTCAAAAGGGAGATTGTTAGCAATGATAACAGGTAATTTCTCACCACTCAACAAGTATGATTATTTGAGATTTGGTGGAAATGGATTGAGTTCCAGTGTAGGGGGGTGGTGTATGGATGGAGACATAGAACGAACTGAAATATGTGCACAAAGAGCATCAGTATCAGAATATACATCATCAAAATTAGAGAATAAAGCATCAAATCCATCAGCATACTCTACAGACATGTCATAATCAGAGTTCACATGATCAAAATCAGAATATGACTCCATTTCAAAATCAAATCTTAGAGAGTCTTGTTCCTTAGAAACAGGTGTGGAAGTACTCTTAGACATCAAACTAGAACTAATACTCATAATCTCCCTAAGAATAGGACAATCCAATTCTATGGTGTTTTTACTTGGTGGTTCAAAATGGGAGATATAACAAATGTAGAATGATCCTCTGAGGGGTACTTCATGGAATCCATAACATTAAATATCACAACTTCATCCCCAAATTCCATGGAAAGTGTACCCTCATTGACATTTATGATAGTTTTTTGCAGTTTTGAAGAAGGGACCACCTAAGATAATGGGGTCATGAGAACTTACCTGATCATCCTCCATTTTGAGCACATAGAAGTCTGCTGGAAAGATCATGTCTCTTACCCGGACAAGTACATCTTCAAGGACTCCTGCTGGATATACCGTAGCTCAATTCTCCAATTGCACCACTACTCTCATCGTCTTAAACTCACCAACCTATAAAGAAGAGAATACAGAGTGATGCATCACATTTATGGAAGATCCCAAATCACAAAGTGCATCAGAAAAGTGCAACTCCCCTATGTTGCATGGGATGGTGAATGTCCCTGGATCCTTGCACTTTGTCGGTATTGGTAGAGTTGGTGTAATTAGTGCTGACACATTCCTTCTAATATTGATCCTATCATTTCCCTTGAGCCCTCTTCGATTGGTGCAGAGTTCTTTTAAGAATTTGGCATACCTTGGGATTTGTTTGATGGATTCAAGTAGAGAGATGTTGATCTCAACACGCTTGAATGTGTCCAAAACCTATTTTTGCATCTCCTCTTCAGCCATCTTCTTGGTTTGAACAACCCTATTTGGAAAAGTAAGGGGTTTAGGAGGAACATCATCAATCTTTTTCTTACCTTTATCTTTATCCTTAGATTTCTCATTAGTTGGTATGGAATGCGGCTTCTCTGGAGTTGAGGTGAATCATGGTGGAATGGTAGGTGAATATGTATCATTAATTTGCTTCCCACTTCTCAATGTGATGGCACTAACATTCCCCTTTGGATTTGGTGTGGGTTGGGAAGGAAGATTTCCAGAATTCTTACTTACTAGTTCATGGAGGGCAGTGGCAATCTGGCTCATTTGAGTCTTCAACTCCCTCAACTCCGAACCTTGACTCTTCAGATCATTCTGTTGATTAAGAACAATTTTTTTCAAAAGATCATCAGTGTTAGAGTCTACCTTGATTTGTAGATTCCCTTGTTACTGAATTGTTGATGTTTGAGCTTCGAATCTCCTTTGAGGTTGTTGGAAACCCTGTTGGTAAGGTGGAGGCTGCTGGAAGTTTGGTTGAAAAGGGGGCCTTTGTTGTTGCCCAGATCCATACCTCATGTCCGATTGATCCTTCCACCCTTGGTTGTATGTTGGATCAAACTTCTTTTGGGGATATGATTGTTGTTGTTGCTGCTGATATGGTCTTCCAGGGAACACTGCTTCACAATCTTCTATTTCTTGGATTTATGGGCAACAGTCATTTGGGTGGCTTGTCTCAGTGAAAATACCACAAGACCTTGAAGGAGGGGGTTGGGATGTATTTTGAGCCAAATCAATCTTCCTCACCATAGTGGTCAATTCTTCCAACTTGGTATGAATCAAATGACTTTCAAGAGAAGAAGGAATTACCTGATGTACTCCCCTAAGATGTGGTGTACCTCAATCACCAAATTGTTGGGATTTTTGGGCCATTTTGTCGATAAATGCACATGAAACTACTGGTGTCTTGTCCAAAAATGCTCCTACAGCCACAACATCCACCATACTTCTCTACATAGGTGTGAGTCCTTCATATAAGTACTGGATGAGTAGTTTCTCACTGATTTGGTGATGTGGGCAGCTTGCACACAACTTCTTGAATCACTCCCAGTACTCATACATTGACTCCCCTTGTTCTTGCTTGATCCCATATATCTCTTTACGAATGGATGTGTTCCTTGATGCTGGAAAAAATCTCTACAAGAAAAGACGTTTTAAATCGTTCCAATAAGTTACATCTTCAGGTTGTAAATCATACATCCAATATTTCGCAGCTCCATCAAGTGCGAATGGGAATGTTCTTAATTTGATTTGGTCTTCGGATACATTTATTGGTTTCAAGGTTGAGCAAACCACATTAAATTCTTTCAAATGTTTATTGGGATCCTCACCAGAGAAGCCATGAAACTTTGGAAGTAAGTGAATTAACCCATATTTTAGTTCAAAGTCCGATTCAATATTTGGGTATGCAATACAATTTGGTTGATAGTTAATATCAGGTGTAGCCAATTATTGAATGGTTATATTAAGTACATTTAGATTATTTTCAGCCATTGGTTCTTGTTTTATGGTTGAATTTGAATTTCTTCCAATTTCAATGTTTTGATATTGGAGTAATTCTCCAACTGGTTGAATGTTGAAACTTTCCGTAGACTGGGAATGTCTAATTCGAGCCCTAAGGCTATGTTCAATATCAGGGTCAAGATCTAAGAGGTATTCAGGATTAGATCATGTCATAAATAAAATAAAAATGAAAAGAAAGAAATTGGACCATAGTAAAATAAAAATAATAAGTTTGAGTTAATGGTCCAAAAATAAGTAGAAGAAAATAAAAGAATAAGAAGAAAAAAAACCAGATTGGGTAAAGAAGGAAGAAAGAAGAGAGGAAGCGAATACAATATAAAATAAAATAAATACCTCTAATTGGTTGAAATAATTACTCGCCTCCCTAGAAATGGCGCCAATTTGAAATATCACTTTCATGGGTGCTCTCAAATGATAAGTGTGATTTTGGGGTACTTAGGTGCACCAGAGTGGCTGACCAAGGTCATCTCTCAAAGGAGAAAGTGAATTTAACAACTTATTAAAGGTATTATAAAAATAAAATAGAATAGAATTAAACTACTATTTTAAAGGATGGGGTTTTTTATAGTTTATAAATCGAGAAGAAGTTTGCTGGAAGAAGATTGTATTTTTTTTTTGTTTTTAGTTTTAAAATGAAGTTTGATTAAAAAGACACAACAAGAAGATGTTTTGTTTAGAAAATATTTTAAAAGGAATAATAGATCTAACTCTACCTCTTCATTTACATATTAATAATTGTCATTTAAATCAATATCCACTTAATTATTATCCCCTAATTTATTAACCCTTGAACCCTAAGAGAGTTAACTTAACCACAAAGATGAAATTACTTAAACCCTAGGCTGGCTTCAGAACACGCAATCGCAGCACCCTGCATTGATTGTTGTTCTATGGTTAGATTATGGTCAGTGGTTAATTAGAGAACATATACATTCTATAAATGAGGATGAATTGTTTTTAGGTATTATATTTGAACTCTACAAATTTATCCCGTGTGGTCTTGTATTACCGATTAAGATCGCACTCTCACAATTTACACAAAATCTCAACCTCACGTGTTTTTGTGTTAATTGTTCAATTGCTTGATTAGTTTCTTAAAATTTAAAAACAAAATTCATGGATCATATTAAATGAATTACAGTAGCTCCATGATTCAAAATAATTAAATGAATAGGGTAAAAGATAGATCGATTACTAAAAGACTACTCTTCCATGGGTGGCGTAATCATCGTAGAATCGTTTTGCCGGTGCAAAGGTTTATAATGGGTATAACCCAATAAATCTTCTACTCAAGAATTACAGACCAAATAGGAAGATTAATAGAAGAATAAATTTAAACAAAATAGAAGAAAAGAGAAGAAATAAAATAAGAACAAAGAATTTTATTACACAAACAAAAGCATTACAACACAAAGGAGAAGGAGAAGGCTTCGTCGAAGGGATCCTTGCTTCAAGAGATACCCTTATCTAATTGGTTGGATAATTAGAGTTTATCCACTTCTCCTCTTCCCTAAACTTTCAAATTCCCGTACCCACCCCACCAAATGAGAAAAACACCAATTTATAGAGTGGTGGGGAGGCTATGTTCAAAGTGGTTTCAAGTTTGAATGGGGAATCTAGGCCAAATATTTTATTCCAACTTTCACCACCCATTTGACCACAAAAAGCGTGAATTGTCCGGCCATCCAGCAGGATCATATGTGAATATATGGGTCCTCTATATCCTCTAACAATTTGGGCTTAATCCAAGCCCATATAAAGGATTTATGGTCGAAATACAGAAGATTCTCCATTCTGGCGTGTCCAGCCCACCTTTGACTTTATGGCCCAATTACTCCATACAAATGAATTATTTTGATCTAGTATCCTGAATAAAAGTTGTAGCCCATAAAGTAATTAACACAGTTACAAAATATTAAGTTCAAATAATTCAAATAAAAATATTTATGATTGAAATACTACAGTGATTTTAAAAGGGTAAAACTGGAATTTTCATCAAATATTCAAATGAATGATTTAATCCCAAATACTTTCTAATTAAACATATTTAACACAATGTGAGAAAATTATATCATTTATTATCAATAAAATATTCAATAGAATAGTGTTTTATCATTCATCCTTCTGGAATCTCCTATATCCAATCTACACTAAACCCCCATCATATCAAGATGATTTCTCCATGCCTTAGTGGAATCATTACCAAATACTTAAACCACACTAACTGAAATTTTGGGAAAATAAAGGATAAGGATTAGGGGGTTGAAAGTGGAGAGAAGAAGCCTTAATAAATGGATAATCCTCACCTAAGATAATAAGAATCATGAGTTTTGAGGAGGGAAACACAGGGTAAGAGGATATTCGACTATACCTTGCTTGAACACCAAAAAAAAGAATATTTAAGGGGTTATTCACTTTAAAAGGAAAAAAGACAATCATTACCTTAGTTTTTAAAATTGATAGGGAAAGACTCATCACAAAATTACCTCTTTGTGAGGGTGTGACAGAACTCTCCTAGCCAGAACTATGGTCCAAAGGCTCAAGCTCCCATGGAGTGACCTCCTTCATCAGAATGTGGAACACTCCTCCTAGACAAAACCAAAATCCATGGTACAAATCTTCAGGTCATTGCATTATCCCCCATAGTGTTGGACACAATTCTCATCTTGATTAAAAATTCTTTTTCCAAGCCTTCATAATGCGACTTATTCCCTCTAAGGCATGGCACCTACCTTTAAGGCCAAACAAAAACTCTCACAACCAGGCCTTCACGGTGTGGCATTCACCCTCACAACATAGCACTTTGTCCCTCATGAAACCCACAATACATGACTCAAGGTGTCACAAAATGACCAATCCACCACTCTTAGTTTTTTTGAAGTTTGGAAATTAGTTAACCATTATGAACAACCCTTACACATCATAGGGTGACCCCAGTACTTTAAAATTTTCCATGGTCTAGGAAAACCTTATATATCACATGGGATTCCAAAACTTAATAAAATTCACATCATAGGGTAATACCTACATATAAGAAACCTTACGTGTTATAGTTTGTCCCGACACCTTACCATTTTCCATCCTATATGCTTCATCCAGATCAACCCCTATGTACTTCCTTTACCATAGACAACCCCTTATGTATACAGGGAGAATCATACTTATCCATTTCCAACTCACAATGTTACCCTTACACATATAAGGTGACCCTTATGCATTGACACATAGTTAATTTTCTAAAGATATGCAACTCAAAAATTCCATTCATAGCTTATGATATAATAGTCATACCCTAGGACTTAAAACCTTTGATTTTTCAAAATTTCCTAAAATACCCCTCCAGCATTCATCTAACCACTTGAGACACTTCTTGGGCCTCCAAAAACATCAAAAAACTCATCTTAGATATGTTAAAACCATCATAATTCTGAACCAAGTCCCAATTATCAAAACATCACCCTCTCTGGGATAAAAAAATTCAAATTTTCCCATTATTTTTACTAACCTGTGCAATGTAGGTTATTACGAATTTTTGACCATAATGCTTATCATCCTTGATAAGTCTCCATGTGAATCCTTTATAAACCATCATGGGAACCAAAATCAAATGCACAACCCAAATCCTATGTCTCCCACTAGTTATGGTTGTGCCGACATCATACCCAATCCAGCTCCATAACTCAAAACCCCACCAGTGCATGCATCGTGACGTTGATTATTTCCAGCAATTCCAAAAAAAATCCCAACTCTCGATGGAATTCATGAATTATCAATTTACTAATGTTACACGCCATTGGTTGACATTGTTAGTTTATAATAGACCATCACACACCTAGACTCACACCTGAGCATCACTCAAATATTCTCATTAAAACCCATTGTCCCTCTTTTGAGACTATCCATAATATGTGGACCCACATCATTGTACATGTTCGCATGTTGTATATAAGCACTAATATTCCACAAACCCAATCGCTCCACCGACTTGTTTCCAAAAACATATCCCAGGTCATACCACCTGACCATCATCCCATATCCAGTGGTTGTCAGTTATTGAGTGTACTAACCTCTATTTATTCTCATCAATCAATACACATATCTAAGTTTTTTCCATTTACCATACACAACTCATCTGTATATATACATACAACATAAAAACCCATAAACATCTCTAATTGGATCTAGTAATATGTCACCCCTAAAGTTTATCAAAAACTACTCAGAATGAGCATCACATATTAAGATCATATATGGTGCATTCCACACCATAGGACTTTCCTTATCACTAATCCATGAGAGTGATGTTTCCCTATATTCGTCACTAACTAAACAATAATACTCTTGAGCCCCACCCATATTTATTGAATAGATCCAAATCCCATGCCCTATTCTAGAGTCCAATGAAACAATGATGATCTGCATAATAGATATCCAATACCACAAATAATCCATCACTGTTCACCCAACCCCATAGATGGAATTCAAGATCCATGACCTTTATCACCATCACATGACTCTCATGTTCAATCCCACTATGAGCCTTACCTAGTACCACTAGTAACTCATAATCACATCGATTACCTATTCACCATAGTTAAGGTACTTTTTTTATTTTTTGGCTATCACATTAATCCACTTGACCCTTTGATGCTTCATAAGACCCAGTGGTCATGTCACCACATTTCCCTTTCCAAAAAAACCATAGCTCACACCTCACATGAGTTGATCATATTGACATATCCATAATCACATGACCCCTTTGTCGATCCACAGTTTCACTATAAATACCTCACTTCACTCATCGGTCATATCCTTATGCACTAGTTCCCACTAGTAAAACAACACCCGACCATTTACTCAAGCAACACCCATTGCTAAAACAAGCCACAACCAAACTGGCATATACCCTGGTGATACCTCTCCATACTATTCAACTCATGCGATCTCAATTCATATTCCATCAGAACTAGGCTCATGCGTCCAATACACTAGTTAATCACATATCACATTAATGTTCATCAAACCAATCCAAGGCCCATTGTCCTATTTAACCAGCTAACCATGCCTCCCATGCATGTCAAACCCATCACAACCCAATCATCACCCTTCCTTTCACATTCAAAATACCTAAGGACTCTCCATGGCTATACCAAATATCTGATAACACCTCCCATGCATAAAATTTCACAAAAATAATCAACCCATGCTTCCCATATCTGAAGGAACTCACAAGCCTAGGTTAACCCTTCTCTCCCAGGTTACCCTCATACATCACAACCCATCTCAAACAATGAAAGGAAAGTAACCTTCTATTCAATTATAACATGACTCATGAATATCATGACTCACATTTCAACCTCACTAAGTTCTCCCACATAGCCCATAACCATAACCCCCATAATTCATATCTCACTGAACAACATCCATGATCCCATATCAGATATCACAAGGTTCTCAAAGGATAATAACCCCAACACCCAAAAATTAATAACATTTAACACCGTATTAAGAAAAAATAAACTCAATTGCATAGTGAAATCCAAGAGCAACAATCCCAAATCCCTGGAAACTTGGACTTCAGCACATGTAGCTGCTAGCTAGACATATAACACGACATCCATCCCAAGTTCCAACCTATATTACTCTACAATAATTGAATTGGATCACCACACAACCTTAGGCATGAATCTCTATATGCCAGAGCCACCATATAGCAATAAGGGTCTAAGGTGATACTATGGGGAGACTATAACATCATATTAGATAAAATCAAATTAGGGAAAATAAAATACAATTTGTTATCACAATATCCAACTCTAATAAAGAGAACATAATAGTCGAATCAACTAACATAAATAACATACTCATTCTATAACCAAAATGAAATATCTAAAATGTCACATAAGTATAGAATAAATAAATAAGATATTCCATGGGAAGGTTATACGAAACACAAATAAAAATATAAAAAATAGATAAATAAGCACAAACTCATCCAATTCCTTATCTGGTCCCAACTCCTGACTTCATCTAAGTTATCCCATTGAACCAACCAAAACTGGGCCTCTACCATACATGTACCTACAATCATGAGGTATTATTAGGTACCAAAGTTCCATGGATTCCCAAGAAGGGTGTGATTATAACTCAATAAACCACCACTAATAATGTCCCTAACTTAACCAGTATATTCAAGGAATTTACAATGTAATATGCTCAGAATAATCAAATTTACAACTAAAAATGTTTAAATATATCATTTCAGATCCTCATGCTCTAAGGTGACACCTAAGGTTGAACATACATTATTTATTTAATGCTAGATATATCTAATCAAGTCACATAACCACACCATCACATATCATAATCATTAATAGGATTAACACCCACCTCATATAACTATCAAATATCAAAATCTTTAGGGGGATTAGCGCCCACCTCGTATAACCTTAATATATCATACAACTTAGGGAATTGACTATAAAAACCTTGGAAATGATAAAATAAATAATTTTAATATTTATTATTATTTATAAATTATGTATTTATATTAAATATAAATATTTTAAGTAATTATTAAAATAAAAAAATAAATTGTTTTATTAAACTCATATCTTATAAGATTGTATTTAAAATATTAATTTTAAAATTATAGAATTTTAATTTGATAAAATTAATTTCCTTTTTAAATTCATCATGAAAAAATTATCTTATGATGAATTTTTTAGAATTTTCTAAAAATATTGATTTTTCAAAGAATAGTGAGAAATACAGATTTTTATTAAAAACTGTATTTTATTTTAAAGTATTTACAAAGTAAAATTATGATTTAGAATAGTTTTAAATTTCTATTAGTTCATTTTTATTTAAAATAATATAATTATGGTTTTTGAAATGGATTTCATTATTGAATTTAGTATAAAAACATATTATATTTAAATGAGATTTTTTTGAAAAACTATTTTTCATTGTGTTTTGACGGTTTAATTTTACATTAAATTTTGTAACTTTTGTATTTTTAATTTTGAGAAATGGATTCTATATTTGTAAACATTAGTTCCAAATTTAGTAAATAGGTCCCTTTTATTTTTTATCAATATGAATAGTAACCTTAGTAATTTTTATTACCACGGTAAAGCATAAATCGAGTAATTTAGCTTAAAAATAAAATGATAAGAACTATTAAATAACCTGAAAACTCACCTAAATATTATTGGATGAGTATATCTCTATCATAATCATAAAATGGTTGAATTTATGACCTTTTTGGGCCATTTGGATGAGATTATGACCTTCATAGTATTTTTTTAAAGAAATGTCAAACATGTCACACCCTTTTTTTTAATAAGTGTAATATCTTTAATATGGTGTTTTATAGAGTATTTGATTGAATATAAATATTATTTTAGAATCAAAAATATTTATATTCATCATGGTATTTTGTTTTTAATTTTAGTGAAAAAATTGTTACCTTAAATTCTTTCAAAATGCTGATGTAGTAATTATTTAATTAATGGAAAAATAAAATAAATAAAATAAATAATATTAAATAAATTTAATTTGAGATAAATAATGTAATCAAAAAAAATTCTAGATAACCATGACATGTTAGAGATATAGTAAAATATTTGGTTCAAATTTTAGATGTTTTCTTGATATTATTAATATCAATGTAATGAATAGTTCAAAAAATTGACATTATAGATATTTTGTAGTATATAATATTTTATTAAATAATATAAAATTCCTAAAATTATTAAATTCATCCAATTGATTAGGATAAAGTTAAAAAGATTAACCATGATCCCTTTATAGGTCATTTTTTATTTTAATATAACTATATTAACCCTCAAATAGTAAATATCTATGTTATCATGGTAAGAGTTAAAGAGGTTAAATTGGGGTTAAAACCAAAATTCAAGGGAAAATATATTGTCAAAACTTGGAAAAAAATTATTGGATGAGAGGATTTCAACCCATCAAAACCTTATATTTGAAATAAATCACTTTTGACCCATTTAGAATTGAAATTTAATTTATATTAATTTATTATTTTAAGAAATTCCAAGAGTGCCTCTCCCCTCTCTTATAAATGGAAACTTCTTCTTATTTTTTACTTTTAACATCAAAACCTTTTTGGATCATCAAATACCTACCCAAATCCATTCCTAGAATCCCTCACCACATTATATAGGTCTTGGTTTATGCAGAATACCAATTGATATGCTATAGGGCATCATTATTTCCCAACAGTTGTAATCAAAATAGAAAATTTATAAAACTCAAACTATGGTACTCACTTAATTAAAATGTAGTATTAGGAAGTTTGAATCTGAACCCACAGATACAACAAATTAGTTTGATTATGTTTTAAAAAGATTTAATTTTATTAGATTGAATGTGGTGAGAAAATATTGGTTTGATCGATTTTAAGAAAAAAAACAAAGTAGTTTAGTTGTTTTGGAAATAGTTTTGAGATAACGAAAGAAGAAAGAAAAGTGCATCATATTCATTAGTTTTGAATCATATTTGAAATGTGTGCTAGGGTTTTTTAAATCTTAGGGTTCATGTGCAATTGGATTTTAGAAAATAAGTTGATTAAACCATGATTATTGTCAAAGTCGAGACGAGGGAGATCTAATGGTCACAACATCCCCTCATTGAAATGAGAATCCTCTATTTCCCTTGATCTGGTAGTTTAGGGTTTCATCAAATCAAGTTTTTCTGGATACCATGTTTAAATCTGATTCTTGTAAATTTGAAAATGAAAAGGCCTCCTTTAGGGTTTTGAGTTTCTTAATTTTAAAGTTCCTTTCAGATTCAATTATCAATGGTCATGAAAAAAGGAAAATAAATGGATTGGAAGTTGAAGAATAAATTGAATCAAACCAAATATATGAATAAAATAAAAATAAATCAATCCAATGTAACCTTTCAACTTCTATTAAATAACCCTTTCACATGGTGGGTTTACCCCCTCATCCTAGTGATGTGAGTATAAGAGGTAAGAAAGAAAGAAAAAAATGCATAATGAAAACAGAGATGAAACTGGGGAGGACCTTGCACAACACTACTTCTCACTCTAAGATTTGTTCTCCAAGATCTCCATCACAGCAGAAGGTCGAATCTCAATTTATAGAACTCCAGGGGTTCTTGGGATGCATTCAATGGCGTTATAATGGTGTTAAAAAATCTCCATGGTGGATTTTGGGTTTGAATATTTAATATTCTCATTAAAAATACCATCAAAGGCTCATAACTTGGTATGTCGGGATATTACACGATGTGTAAATAATTACACAACATGTAAATTCATCTTCCACTTTTATTCACTTCACATCATGTATCTCTTTCACCACTTGCACCGGTACATGATGTGTAATGATTACATGATGTGTAATGTTTGTTTCTAAATTAGAATCCTTGATTTTACCTGGTTATTCAGTTATGTTCCTTGAAAGTTCTCCATGATCATCCTAAAAAATCTGGTGTCATGCTTCTTTTCTTTTCTCACAACGTGAAGTGTCTTTTTTCTCCTTTTTTAATTATTTGTTGTATCCTAACATAAAACAAAAAATGAGTTAAACTATCATAAATTGGAAAGAATAATAATTTAAATAAATTAATAATTATATTTAAAATACCATAAAATACACGCATGAAATACAGATATCAACAATCTTATAGGTCTTAAGGTGTTAAGAAAAAAAGGTTTTCCAAAGAAGAGGTATAAGTTTTATCTGCATGTTTTAGATTTGTTTTTTCTTCCAAATACCTAAAAACTTTTTAAAACATGATAAAATAATAACTCTAGTATCTTAAATATACTCAGATGTTATTATGTTGGTGGAATGACCTATATCCATCTCCACTTCTATTAAATGGGAAAATAATTTGTCATTCGTGTGTACGGAAGACTATCACCTCGTGAACCGATGTAATTCATTTTCCATCACCACATTCAAATACTGATTATAATTATGAAATTAATGTTAATATATTATATTCATGACATATTTATAATTTTTAAAATATGATATATCATTTACCTTCTTACATTTTCATTCACTAAAAAAAGAAAACGTCATTCGTGCATACGTGCGGATTACCACCTCCACGAAGCGATGTGATTCATTTTTCATCATCATATCACATGGATGATATATATATATAAGTATATTTAAGGAATTAATTTGATATTATTATCATTATGGAAAGATAAAATAATAATTAATTTATTTCCATAATGATCGTTGAAAAATGGAATCGTTACTCATGTATACGTATAACCTACTATCTTCAGGATTGAAACGTAGTTCATTTTTCATAACCATATTTATTAGTTGGATTTAAAAGTATAATTGATGAATAAAATTGATTATTATCTCATGATTATTATTCTAGGTATGGTGGAGTAATGAACACTTTGACCGTAGTCCACATACTTAAGTTATTTTGGACTTATGAACTGAATATCATTAAAATATATTAAGTGAACATAATTAATTAAGTAATTGTATATAAAATGGTATTAAATAAAATAAATGAATAATGAACTTGAAAATGTTTCTCAATAAAGTAAATAATTAGAATAAGTTTATTATTTATGAAGATAAAGAATGTGATTGACGTGTCACACTCAAGGTAAGAGACTTTTAAAAATCCTATTTTAAAGTTCATTTTTAAACTATTTTTACCAAAATCAAAAGTAATGTGTTTTTAACATTTATGCATGAACCGAATTTCCTTCTATGATTATGTATCAATGATTTAAAGTTTACTTTATAAGTTTCCATGATTATTTTCAACGAAAATTATTTTTAATGATATTTATAGGTTTTAGATTTTAAAAAGACATTTTTAAAATAAAATGGTATTTTGATATCCAAATTTGTTTTTATTTGAGTTTAAAAGAGCTTTTAAAAGGGTTTTATGATGAAAATATTCAAGAATAAATTTTTTTATTCATGATATTGTACTTGAGAATTCTATAAAAAATGGTTGAGCGCAATATAGATTATATGAAGGGTTGAGCCCCATTATATCTCACAGGTGAGCCTGATATATATTATATGAGGGGTTGAGCCCCATTATATCTCATGAAAATGGGTGAGACCGATATAGATTATATGAAGGGTGACCCCCTTTACAGCTCTCTAATTCGTTGGGTAATGATTATGTTCTCCGAATAATTATATTGGAAGCTGGTCATATGGTTATTTCAAATGTAATGGTATTGAATGGGTTTTATGAATACGATTATCTAAGTTTATAAAAAGTTTTTTATTTTCATTCTATGTGATTTAAATGTTATCTTTGAGAAAAAAGTGTGCATTTTTTTTTCAGGTGGAAATTTTTCATTTCATATGCTCAAATAATTTTGATGATAAAGGTAAACATTACATGGGTTTTTATGTTTTTTACTAGACTAACAAATTTATTCTTTTTTATGTACCATACTGAGATTTTTGTGCTCATACCATGTTTTAAAAATGTTTTTCATAGGGTTTAAGGACTCGTAAAATAAAAGAAAATTTCAAGATTAAATTCGTGAATATTTTTTAGGAAAATAAATAATGTTTTTTTTAATGTTTAATATTGTGAAAAAATGGATATTGATTAGGAGTGTCTACTTTGTAATGTAAGCGTTATGGCCCATTTATATAAAATATAAACCAAAAAGATCTTTGGAATTGTAAGAAAGTGAATTTCTGTTCAAAGACACTGGAATATGTAATTCTTAAGAATGAGTCCTTAAAGTTAGTATCAGAGGAGGGTTAGATAACTATAAAGATTATGATGTTTTCAGACGAGGTTATCTTAAGTGATATGGATATCATCATGAGTTTATGATTTTTAGGTTAATCACAAGATCAATGTCTTAGAAACCACTTTTGAGGATTGAAGTTATGAAACTATCAGGTGATTAATGATATTTTGGAGACATTTATTTTTGAGTTAATTATGGTTTATTACATTTGGGGATGCAAAATGAAAGGTATGAGATGAACTTTGAGGTTAATTTTTTTTAATGTTGAATATATTATGGTTATTTTAAGGATTTATCTTGTAAGACTATGTGATCAAATCATTATGATTTTTGGATTTCAATTATAGTCTAGAATATTTTTGAGGAATATTAAGTATAGTTATTTATTGAATGATCTTTGTTGAACTTTGGGTATTACTATTGAATTTTGGATACTAACATATTTTTCATCATATAAAGGTTTATTCTTTTTGGAGAATCTTTTTATCTTGTATGAACCATTTTGGTTTTGGTTATTATCTAAAGATAGGAGGAATAGATAGTTATTATTCTATAGATTTTGTGATCCATAGAAGTTGATTATAATTCTTTAGGAATGCAAAATTCATATTAATACTCATCATTTGGATAAACGGATGAGATTGTGGTGGATATTGATTAATGGATGAAATTATAATTATCAAGTAAGTATATTTCATTATGTTCTTATTTTATGTAGTAAAATAATTCCCCAAATCTATGAAAAGGATTTTTTAAAAAATGACATCTATTTACTTTTCTTACTAATAATTCAATGTCATTTTTAACCTATCAGAAATTCATGTTTTTAATGGATTATTTTATCATGAATAAGTTCTCTATCACTCTTTATCAGTCCTTAGAAGTTATATTTCTATTTCATATCCATGTTTTACTTCTCACTTATGTTCTAATACGTAGAAATATACTATGTGTTATTCAAAATGACCTTTATAATTACCTTTATCTTTTTCAAAGTGGAAATTTTATTGACCCTTTTTGTGATGCGGTATTTCAACAAACATATTTTGAGAAGTCAATCCTTGGTTGCTAGGGACGAGTTCAAAATTGCAAGGATGAAATTTCCAAAGAGGGGAGAGAGAATGTAACAATCCAAGTAATGATAAAATAAATCATTGACGTCATCCTTGTCTTAAGGATGATCATAAATACATTTATAGAACCTAAGATATAACACAATGGCTAACCTCGAGGTCACTCTCAAGGAAGCAATGTCGAGTTCCCTAGTGGTATTTCCAATATTCTTTTTCTGTTTTAATATATAATGAAAAAATCAAATCAAAATAGAATGAAAAAGTGTTGAACAAAAGTGAAGTTGAAGAAACAGTGAATGAAAAAAAAATAGAGTAAGAACCAGAAAAGGCCTAAAGACAGAGAAAATGGTTAGCAAGAAAAAGTTCAGAACTAGGTCAATCCACCCTCAAATCTCTATCATAGACCTTCTTTAAGAAAAAATAAATAATTCTCAACTCACTTAGTGCATGGTTGATGGGTCAATGCACACAAATCTATCAACCAAAACATTGATCACTCATGCACATAATCACTTCCAACACTCGAACACTCTCCCAAAGTGAATAAATCTCCAAATAAAATCACTCCAGCCAATAATTTCTTTTTTAATGAAGTGATCATTGAATTATCAAAAGCCACACCTTACATAACCGCTAGATCGAGAAAATTAAGTGAATTAGGGGAAAAGGATTAAGGGGATAATAGAAACAAACTAATCTAGTGAAATAATGCACTCTCACACGTCAAAATTCACCTTCATGATATCCTCACAGTTATGAAGTGGTGACAGTCTTCATGAAGTGAAAATCTCCAAGAAGCATTGAGTTTTAATTCATGAACCTAGACTCACAAATTAGTTCTTGATCACTGGAGATTCAAGATCACAAAACAAAGTGTGGAGAAACAAAAAGTTGATCAAACAAACACCACAATTATATTCAAAAAACATATATGGAAATCAAACATTAAAATAACATAAGAAGAAATGAAAATAGTGAAAAAAATGGAAGAGAATGAGCGGGGTGCTCGTCTCCAGGTTCGAGATAGTTCCCATGTCTGGGGTGGGGTGAACAAGAGTGGATGAGTAATCCTCTTATTCAGAAAATAAAAAATAGTGAAAAATAGAGATATCCTAACAGGTGGTAGCATCATCCACATGGCGTGACTTCATGCACATATCACGAGCCTTCAGTGAATTCCCAATGAAAGTGCTCGGCCTCTTGCAATGACCCCACTCTTCCTTGAAATTTTCCATGATCTCTTCGCCTTCAAACACGGCCCATGATCAGTTTCCCCTGTGAAAAAAAATCATTAGACAGATCCAAAAGTATTACAATTATTAGTAATACATATATATATATATATTAATATCACTACTTAAATAACTATAAAAATATTCATAAAAAAATATTAATAAAAATAAAAATAAAAATATATATTTATACATACCAATTAATAGTATTACTAATATTATTAGATAACTATATATATATATATAGTTAATATATTTATTTATTTATATTTACTATTTATTAATTTAATTATATTAAAATATATGTATTTATATTATTATTAACCTATTTATATTAATATTATAATTATTATTATTCTATTAATTCTATTAATTATATTTTTTTACATTTTTATTTTTTTATTAAATGTTTTATTTTTTCTTTCTTCTCTATGCATTGGGGATTCTGGATCTGGGAGGGGGTGTGGCTAGCCATTGGGCTTCAGGAGGAAGTAATAATCAACCTTAGCCTTCAGCACATGCCAACAAAACTTCTTCAACTGGTGTCTAGTGAGGTTCATGTGGCAGCGAACGATGGCAGGTTGTGGTTCAACAGGGGATCCAGTGTTCTCTTATGACAGTACTGACTTCAACAGTGGATAACGGCGCTCTGGTTTGGAGCTAAGGAGGAGCTCGAATTTTCACATCTGGTTCAGCCTCCTTTAAGTGGTGGTGTTTGGTTTGGATGTTCGGTGGTGGTTCCTGTTGGGGCGTAGAGCCCGGCGCCGCAGTAGAAGTAATCTTTGCAGAAAACACATAAGAGAAGAGAAGATTTTGTTGGAGTTGGTGGCCTAGAACGAACTAGTTTGTACTTTATTCATTAATAAATGTCTTATCACATCTTGATTGTTCTTATGTGTGAAAATTCATGTGATAATGTCCTAAGGACAGCTGTTGCATTAATGGGTCATAGCAGATCCCTGCTATGATGAGAACCCGGAAGTGCCATAAAACTGTTCTTGAATATATGTTCTATGGACGGATGATATTATTTGAGGGACACAAATAATACAGGTCATTAGTGGTGAGGACTCATAAAACATTGAGGCACCTTCTCATGGTGTGCGCCCTTGGTAATATCCAGGAGGATATTATGAGAACGAAACCCACTAGTAAGAAATCCACATTTCATAGTGTCATTGGATGTTCCTATCTGCGGATGTGTGTATTGGTCCTTAGACTTTAAGATTATTATTAATGGGTATTACAACTCGTGCACTTATATGTATTGATGAAAACTGTGACGAAACACTGTTCGCAGTGAGGTAGGATACATTGGGTGCGTCACGAGTAATACTGCATTAATAGATAATGCGAGAAAGAATTTTTCCCTTTTGTTCCATAATGGAAGTAGATATCTCAGGCCCTTTTATGGAATTGATATAGCCTAAATAAATCCATGGCCATGGTAAGGTATGGGCGAGTTCAATTCTGGGAAGTCAAAGAAAGAACAATCGAGCACATGGGTTGATGGCACTAGCATGCAACCGGCTTGATTAGAGATATCAACACAAAGGGATTATATTACATGGTAAGGATTCGTAGGAGGTGACACATCATTGCAGCATTAACTTCTTTCTCTATGGGTTCCTTGGCGTGTTGCTAGACACAGACCTTAGACTTTAGGCAGGCTATGACTAATTCCACTGAGAAAGAGTCCTAGAGGGTCACACACTAAGTGTGTCCATGTATCTCAGTTAAATATGAATTTAACAAGTTAAATAAATATTATTCCCAGATGT
This sequence comes from Viscum album, assembly GCA_963277665.1. NCBI lineage: Eukaryota > Viridiplantae > Streptophyta > Magnoliopsida > Santalales > Viscaceae > Viscum > Viscum album. Next base: position 2,113,097,612 of record OY728128.1, read on the forward strand.
GGTTTAATAATTATTTAAGGATTCTTGATCGCATTTATTTCGACACTAGTTATTCGAGAGAATATATTGTGGTAGAAATAATATATATTTATTTATTAGTGAGTAATGCAGTTACATTTATTTGAGAAATAAATATCCATTACTCAAGGTCTAACAAATATGGTGGAGGAAATAAATAAAATGAAAAATAAAAGGTACACGCCGTGTATATTTATATACACACTGTGTTGTTTTTTTTTGGGATTCGTGAGAAAATATTGTTTATTTAATTAAATTAAATTAAAAGTAATACGTTAGGCTCATGTCAAGTAATAATGATGGTCAACTGTCATTATTAAGACATGGGGTACTACTAAGAATTAAATGAAATGATTAAATGCCTTCAGGAAATTAATTCATTTTATTATTCTAAGTATTATAATCCTAATTACATTATTCTCATGGAGAGAGAGTCATTGTTGTGCACAACGGATTTTGGGAAAAATCCTCTCAAGACAAGAGAGAATTATTTTTTCCACCAATAAAGCTTTTAAGTTATGAAAGAGAGATCCTCCACCGGATCAATGCGGTTGAAGGTAGACATCGCAAGTGAAGGCTCTTCCACGCTAGCACCTGGAGATCCCTTCGGTGATGTCCACAGAAACATGGAGCACGTGTGGATCACCGCTAGAGGAATCTTGTACTTGGATTCTATAATGCAACGATGGATCACATGATCATAACCGGAGACTCCAACGAAGAAAGAATTACATCGAGGTAATTCTTATGAATTAATTAAATTAATTATAACCAACATATGATGATCCTATCTCAAGGGTTATGGGACCCTTCTTTTATTTTTATTTCTTCATTCTATTCCAAATATTCGGCGTTTTTAATCATGACAGATCTCGGATTGAACGATGTTTAACGTTAAAATTAAAGTTGGGAAAACCCACCAACGCATTTCCACTGTGCCTGGAACCTACAAGTGGTATCAGAGCGGCCATATCGTTGATTATAATTATTTAGTTTTTTGTGGGTGATTTATGCATTTAATAATTTAGTTATTTCAATTCATGTTTAATCGTTCTGGAAATCTAAATATCGAGATCCGTTCCTCCTCCCTCGTTTCTCGTTAACCTCACAGAAATGAATTTTTATTTTAATTTTGATTAAAATAAAATAGAGGAACTCATCCAGAGGAGCCAAACGTTTCTGGCTGTACAACACCAGAATACACAGCGTGTATTCGGAAGTACATGCCATGTAGTCTAGGTTCAATGCATTGATCGATCTGCAAAATCAGGCCGTGTATTGAAGTCATTTATGACACCATGTGTTGACCAGAAACAGGTGGCACACGGTTTCCAGATTACACGCCATGTGGTCCAATGAACACGGCGTGTAGTCCCTTCGGGTTAGGGATGGGCTGTGTACTCCATATATGGCCTGACCGGCTGGAAACCGTGTAACGCGGAAACTACACGACGTGTGTCCCACTATACACACCATGTACTCCGAAAATTTCCTAAGTACATTAACACGCCCTGTCCTTTGGCGTGTACTTCGGATGGACGGTGAAGAAAAGTACACGCCATGTAGTCGGAACTACACGCCGTGTACTCACCCAAATTATGCAGATTTATTAAAATTTATTATTATATTATACAAACCCTTGAGACGTGTACTATGGTGCAGGCGTAAAGCTAAGGCACAACACGTGATAGGTGTTTTATATATATGTGTTTAATTTAACATATGCATAATGAACGGGAATTCACCGGGTTGCCTCCAAGGTACAAGTTACGTACAAGGATAATTTTAAATGAATTTATTTGTTTAAAATTATGATGGATGAGAATATCAAGGAAATTCAGAAAGGGGTTTAAGATTAAAGGATTGATTAATTAAAGATAATTAATTGATTCGAGCGTGATTTATCTTAAACAAGAACGATTAAAGAATTGAATGCTAGTTTAATTTATTCATAAATATCGTTGCATGTATGGATGATCATGAGCTAGACCGAGACCTTTGTATGTGAATGGTTTATTTTAATTTATTTATTTAAATTAAATTTGTTGGCCTGCGAGCCATCTCCTCATTAATCTGTAGGTCCTGCACGCCCAAGGATTCTTTTATGTAAAATCCCCTTTTACCCCTCACATGCGTGTGAGATAAATGAATATGTAATGGATGGAGCTCCCAAGCTAGTGGAGGTGGCTCAAGTAGGGAGCCAAGGTGAAACCAATCCAAGGAGATACAAAGGTGGACAGGTGGAAAGCTGTAAACACGAACCCGAAAGGTTCAAGGTGCTTCTCCCCTAGGTCTTGGGTTAGTTTATCAACCTCTAGATAAACTAACCAATAGAAAAGCTCATGATCATACCATTTATTTTATTTCTGTTAGTTGCATGGTTTATTTATTGTGGGTGTGTTGTCACGATCACACATTTAATAAATTAAACGAGCGTGCAAGATGGAACTAAAATAAAACTGACTTATATGTAAATATTATCTTAGACATGGTTAATCACTTAAGTATATCCCAATTAATATTAACAAGAATGTAATCAAAGATAATAAAATGGAAATTTACGTATAAGGTTAAAATCCCTCAAAAGAAATATTAAGTCGATATAGCCTTCCATAATCTTGGTTAGAATCGAACCATAGTTCAAAGTGCTTGACCAACCCTAGTTGGGGTGCTTTCAATTATCGGTGAATTCTAATTCAAGGTTTTGGGTTGACTTGACTTGGTTCGCATCAAGGGTTGACTACTACAACAGGACTTGGTGTGACCAAGAGGCAAAGGTTGAGGAAATCCAAAATAAAAGGATTTCAGGATTGGGGAGTCCACTCAGTGGATCAAGGACCTGCGAGTTAATGCAGTTGACATTTGGAATGCCTACCTAAAACCATTCAAGTTGCTTGACCAACCCTATTTGGAGTAATGCGAAGGGAAATATGGATCCTTTCCACTAGAATATTCAGGAAACAGAATATTCTAAAATCAATGGTGAGGGATATTGGATTTCGATAAAATAGTGGGAGACTAATAAGTATTAATTAATTTATTTGTCTCAATTTTTTTAATAAAGTACTAAACCTTTGCTCATCTTAAATTATAGAAACGACAAGAAAATGACTTCAAACATATCATTGTGCACCATAATCGAAAAAGATAACCTTCTCACCGACACCATTTTCCAAGAGTGGCAGATGCGTTTACGTGTCGTCCTTCACCACGAAAGGAAATTGTATGTGCTGGAAGATCATATTCCAGTTGTGCCTGGGAAAAAGGATAGCGATGAGGAATTATCTCTATACATGAAACACATGGATGATGCCTCAGATGTCCAGTGTTTCATGCTATCGTCCATGTCTAATGAGCTCTTGAAGCAACATGAAAACATGGATGCGTATAGCATGATGTCTCACCTTAAGGATCTCTACCAAGAGAAAGCGAGACAGGAGAGGTATGGGATCTCCAATGCTTTGTTTACCATGAATCTTGGAGAGTATACGCCAGCTGGGCCTCATGTAGTCAAGCTTATTGGATACCTTGAACGCCTGTACATCTTAGGGATTAAATTCCCGGATGATTTGCGTACAGATCTCATCCTATCATCACTGCTAAAGACCTTCTCTAGCTTCATTGTCAACTATAACATGAACAACAATGAGAAGAGTCTGTCAGAGCTTCTGACCTTGATTCGCCAGGTTGACAAGGACATGGGGCGTGACAAACCTGCGATCCTTATGGCGAACAAGAAAAGGAAGGATAAGTCAAAGGGGCCAAAGACTTATAAAAGGTTTGAAGCCCCGAGCACCTTCCCTCCAAGAAGGGGAAGATCCAGAGGCAGGGAAAGGAACATGAGGCAGTGTGTTTTGCATGTGGCATGCAGGGCCACTGGAAGAATAACTGCACCCAGAAGTGTGGGGATGCTAAAGGTGCATTCGTTATCGAGTGAAATCTTTCTATTTCTACACATTGGGTATTAGATACAGCTTGTGGGGCTCACATCTATATTCAAATACAAGAACCGAGTAGATTTAGAAAGATCGCCAGAGGAGAGGTGGATCTTCAAGCTGCCAATGGCGCAAGGATGACTGCATTGGCTATTGGCGACTATCACCTCTCATTGCCAACTGGCATGATTTTGGTTTTACAAAACTGTTATTTTGTGCCTAGTGTTACCAAGAACATAATTTATGTATCTTGTTTGGATATGGATGGATTTATTTTCATGTTTGGAAATAAGGGTTGTCTCTTTTATAAGAACAATGTATGTTATGGTATGGCACATTTGAATAATGGTTTTTATGTATTAAATTACAAAAAACAAGTGTTGGTAATCGATAACGAAACAAACTCACATGACTCATACATCACCCAGTTATGGCATCACCGCCTTGGTCATGTGAACGAGAAGCGCTTGACAAAGCTCTGCCAAGATGGCTATTTAGACTCTACTAAGCTAAAACCACTTGATATATGTCATGCTTGTTTACAAGGAAAAATGACCAAGCCGCCTTTTGGTGAAGAACGTGAAAGGGCCACAGAGCTTCTAGGATTGGTACACACGGATGTGTGTGGACCATTTCCAGTAGAAGCTAGAGGTGAAAATTCTTACTTCATTACTTTTACTGATGATTTGAGTATATATGGCTATGTTTACTTAATGAGGTATAAGTCAAAGTCCTTATATAAATTTAAGGAATTCAAGAATGAAGTAGAGAATTAGCTTGGTAAGAAGATAAAGAAACTTCGATCGGATCGAGGTAGAGAATATCTGAACTAAGAGTTCATCGATCTTCTACGAGAGTCTGGGATTCTATCTCAGCTCACTCCTCCTTATACACCACAGTGGAATGGTGTTAGTGAAAGGAGGAATCGCACCTTGTTGGACATGGTGAGGTCGATGACGAGTCATGCGGATCTTCCATTATCCTTTTGGGGATATGCATTACAAACTGCAGCATACACATTAAACTGAGTACCAACTAAGGCGGAAAATGGAATTCCATATGAGTTATGGAATGGAAGGAAACCAAATTTGTCGGACACACGTGTATGGGGATGCGAGGAATTTGTTAAGGCCTTCTCTAGCAACAAACTAGCACCCCGGGGAAAAAGTTTATCTTTATAGGATATCCCAAGGAAATGAAAGGATATTACCTATATAACCCTCAAGACAAGAATGTGACTGTCGCCAGACAAGACGTCTTTCTTGAGAGGGAGCACATCCTCAAGAAGCATAGTGGGAGCAAGATTGACTTCGATGAAGTTGATGCTCATGATACACAGGATTTGGTAAAGGAAAAAGTTCCATAGGTCCCCGTGGAAGTGGTTTTAGAAACACAAAAACTGTGTAGGAGCACAAGAGAGGTAAGGGAACTAGAAAGATTTGGTTTCCTAGTCACTGAGGATGGTGAATCATTATTGTTCGATAATGATGAACCTCTTTACTAAAAAGAATAAGTAGAAAGCTCAGAAGCTGCAAGATGGCTAGAAGCTATGAATTCTGAGATGGATTCCATGTATCAGAACCAAGTTTGGGTTCTGGTCAATGAGCCAGTTGATGCAAAGCCTGTTGGATGCAAATGGGTATTCTAGATAAAGATGAACATGGAAGGTCAAGTTAGCACCTATAAAGAAAGGCTAGTGGCTAAAGGATTCAGACAATGTCAAGGAATTGACTATGATGAAACCTTCTCGCCAGTTTCCATGTTTAAATCCATAAGAATCATACTTGTCATAGCAGCTTACCATGACTACAAGATTTGGCAAATGGATGTCATAACAGAATTCCTTAACGGGAACCTTCAGGAAGATGTCTATATGGCACAACCAGAAGGGTTTGTGACACCAGGTGAAGCCAAACGGGTTTGCAAGTTGCATAAATCCATTTATGGATTGAAGCAAGCATCCAGGTCATGGAACATTCAATTTGATGAAGCCATAAAAGAATTGGGTTTCATTAAGAATGAATGTGAGCCATGTGTTTATAAGTGGTTTAATGGGAATGCGGTCTTCATCCTAGTGGTATATGTTGATGACATATTTCTTATTGGAAACAACATACCAGCCTTACAGTCAGTTAAGGACTGGTTGAACAAGTTCTTCTCCATGAAAGACTTAGGTGAAACAGCCTACATTATAGGGATCAAGATCATTCGTGATAGATCCAAGAGGCTTCTTGGACTAAGTCAGGGTACATACATTGACCAAATACAAAAGAGATTTAGTATGGAACAATCGAAGAGGGGATTGGATCCAGTGTCACATGGCTTACATCTTTCTAAGAAAATTTGTCCTCAGACACAACAAGAGAAAGATAGAATGAGTAAGATCCCTTATGCTTCAGATATAAGATCCATCATGTATTCCATGTTATGTACCAGGCTTGATGTTTCTTATGCACTGAGCATGGTAGGTAGATTTCAAGCAGATCCAGGAGAACAGCATTGGACTACTGTTAAGACTATCCTTAATTATCTGAGAAGAACTAAGGATATGTTCCTGGTGTATGGAGGAGACGAGGATCTTGTCATCAGAGGGTATGCTGATGCTGGTTTTCAAACAGATCAGAATGATCTGAAGTCACAATCTGGATATGTTTTCTATCTCAATGGAGGAGCTGTGAGCTGCAAGAGTTCAAAGCATCCAGTTGTCGCCGATTCTATAGCGGAGTCCGGGTATATAGAAGCTTCTGATGTAGCCAAGGAAGCCGTCTGGATTTGGAACTTTGTCCAGGATCTTGATGTGGTGCCTAGCAGTAAAGATCCCATTAAATTGTATTGTGATAACACTGCAACAATGAATCTTGCAAAATAACCAAGGTCACATCAACGGACAAAGTAAATACTCCGGAAGTATCACCTCTTGAGGGATTTCTATCAAAGGGGTGAAGTTTCAGTGAGAAGAGTTTCCATGGAAGAGAACGTGGCGGTACCCATGACTAAAGGCCTATCTCAGCAGAAGCATGAATATCATGCGAGAGCTAGTGGGTTAAAGGTTGTTAGTAGTTGGATCTAGTCCAAGTGGGAGTCTGTTGGAGTTGGTGGCCTAGAACCAACTAGTTTGTACTTTATTCATTAATAAAAGCTTTATCACACCTTGATTGTTCTTCTGCATGACAATGCATGTGATAATGTCCTAAGGACAACTGCTGCATTAATGGGTCATAGCGGATCCCTACTATGATGAGAACCTGGAAGTTCCATAACACTATTCTTGAATATATGTTCTATGGCCGGATGATATTATTTGAGGGACACAAATAATACAGGTCATTTGGGGTGAGGACTCATAAAACATTGAGGCACCTTCTCATAGTGAGTGCCCTTGGTAATATCCATGAGGATATTATGAGAATGAGACCCGCTAGTAGGAAATCCACATTTCATAGTGTCATTGAATGTTCCTATCTGCGGACATGTGTATTGGTCCTTAGAAATTAAGATTATTATTAATGGGTATTACAACTCGTGCACTTAGATGTATTGATGAAAACTGTGACGACACACTGTTCGCAGCGAGGTAGGATACATTGGGTGCGTCACGAGTAATACTGCATTAATAGATAATGCGAAAAAGGATTTGTCCCTTCTTTTCCATAACGGAAGTATATATCTCAGGCCCTTTGATGGAATTGATATAGCCTAAATAAATCTATGGCCATGGTAAGGTATGAGCGAGTTCAATTCTGGGAAGTCAAAGAAAGAATAATCGAGCACATGGGTTTATGGAACTAGCATGCAACCTGCTTGATTGGCGATATCGAGAAAAAGGGATTATATTACACGGTAAGTGTTCGTAGGAGGTGACACGTCATTGTGGCATTTACTTCTTTCTCTATGGGTGCCTTGGCATGTTTCTAGATGCTAACCTTGGACTTTAGGTAGGCTCCGCCTAATGCCACTGAGAAAGAGGCCTACAGGGTCACACACTAAGTGTGTCCATGTATCTCAGTTAAATATTAATTTAACAAGTTAAATAAATATTATTCCCGGCTGTGGTTTAATAATTATTTAAGGATTCCTGGTCGCATTTATTTCGACACTAGTTATTCGAGAGAATATATTGTGGGTGAAATAATATATATATTTATTAGCGAGTAATGCAGTTACATTTATTTAAGAAATAAATATCCATTACTCAAGGTCTAATGAATATGGTGGAGGAAATAAATAAAATGAAAAATAAAAGGTACATTCTGTGTATATTTATATACATTCAGTGTAGTTTGTTTTTCGAGATTCGTGAGAAAATATTTTTTATTTAATTAAATGATATTAAATGTAATACGTTAGGCGCATGTCAAGTAATAATGATGGTCAACTGTTATTATTAAGACATGGGGTATTACTAAGAATTAAATGAAATGATTAAATGCTTTCGGGCAATTAATTCATTTTATTATTCTAAGTATTATAATCCTAATTACATCATTCTCATTGAGAGAGAGCCATTTTTGTGCACAATGGATTTTGGGAAAAATCCTCTCAAGCCAAGAGATAATTATTTTTTTTCCACCAAGAATGCTTTCAAGTTTCGAAAGTGAGATCCTCCACTGGATCAAGGCGGTTGAAGGCGGACATCGCAATCGAAGGCTCTTTCGTGCTAGCACCCGGAGATCCCTTCGACGACGTCCAGAGATACGTGGAGCAAGTGTGGATCACCGCTAGAGGAATCCTATACTTGGATTCTACAATGCAATGACGAATTACAAGATCGTGACCGGAGACTCCAACGAATAAAGAATTGCATCGAGGTAATTCTTATGAATTAATTAAATTAATTATAACCAACATATTATGATCCTATCTCAAGGGTTTCAGGACTCTTATTTTCTTTTTTGTTCTTCGTTCTATTCCGAAGATTCAGCATTTTAAATCGTGACGGATCTCAGATTGAATGGTGTTTAACGTTAAAATTAAAGTTGGGAAAACCCACCAACGCGCTTTTGCTGCGCTCAGAACCTACAGATTTCACCTGAAGGCCTTTTATCACCCGAAGGAATTTTATCACCTGAAAGAATTTTTAACATCACACCTGAAGGCCTTTTACAATGCAACACTAACACCCATGACCATACAATTTTTGTTGTACCGCCGATCATCGCAGTTGGGATACACCGCTTGATCTCCGCAATCAAGAGGACTTTCAATACATGGAATCTTCATAAATCTCCTTGCACGTCGTTGTTGACAATTCTATCTCCATCATCGCACACCATCATCTTCACGCACATGCTTTCATTCACTATCCTTGACATTCCATCATCATCGACGTCATCACTGTAAGAACCCAAGTTTTTTTAGAAACGGGTCAAATTCCGACCCTATTTAAACTTTTTGTCTGGTTTTTGAGAAGTCTGGAAAATCTGGGCAGTTTCTTGAAATTTCCAAACTACACGCCATGTACTTTAAGTACACGCCATGTATAAGTTACCCGAGTGACCGGCCGTGTCCTTGCTGAGTACATGCCAAGTGAAGACTGTGTAGATTTTTCTTACTACATGTCGTGTATTTATAAGACACGTCGTGTATCCCTTACCCGTGTGAGGCTAAGTACATGTCGTGTGGTTCCCAAGTGTAAATTTCCAATGACACGGCATGTAGTCTTCCTTGACATGCCGTGTATCTTTGACCCATGTAGCAGTTGAGACCCTAGCCGTGTGTTGACCGTGTACATGGTCCAACCCGTGTGTTGGACTCCGCTTAAGTCAGAGTATGGAAACACATATACACAACGTGTACATTGGAAATACATGCTGTGTACTTTTATTTTTATTTGTGCGATCGAGGTGTCGTCGCGCCTTATTTCGGAAAAACCCTTCTTCTTCCTCATTGGACTAACCCTTCATCCGAAAACCTCCAAAAAACTAAAACCCTCCAAGAATCCCCATATGACCTCCGTTCTTCGATCCGTCGGTGGCAGTGGGACTACAATAGAAAGGCTAACCCTGCGCAACCTTCTTTGTCCTTGATCCCTCACCTATTCCTCCGCAGATTCCATCCAAACAGAATTGCTGGATTTGACAGAAATGAAGATCTACCGTGATTCAATCTGATTCAGAGGCTGAAATTAGAGGAGTGTCATCGTACAAGTACGAGGTGGGTGGTACATACCTTCTTTTGTGTTTTCGTAGACAATTTGGGGTTGCGAACTTTGGGCGCAACATGGGTATTGAGAGGAACCCTTGTTTATTTACTTTTAATAGTTTACCTACATTGTGGAATGCCTTTGGGTATTCCTTGACCCTTATTGTCCTTGAGCGAGGTCGGGTTAGAGGTCATAGCTCGTTTGGGGCAATTCGGCTGGGGGTACCGAAATGCGTATGAATTGGACCATTATTTAAACTTCCATGTTCAAACTACTTATTGAATAATTTGAGTTAAACTGATGAGTTTAATCGTTAAATTAAGAATGAGTTAGGTTCTGGTATGAGACAACATAAGTTAGAGCAATTTATTTGTTTAGTAATTTCCTATTCCAAGTGATGCTTTGAGTATGGTTATGCAATGTGTGATTTTACCAATGATGAGCTTCTTGTTGTGTTGGGAAAGGCCCAGATGTATTGTTGAGTGATGGGGATCACAGGTTGGGGATTTTTCTTGGTTTTCTTTGGGTGGTTGCTACCACGGGATTGGGCATCATGGACGTCGGTTGAGGCAGTTGGACTGTCAGGTTGGGCTTGGCCCGGGTTACTTGGATGGTGAGGCCATCAAACTTGAGCGATAGGTTCGCAGGGACATGAGGTGTCATAAGTGTTGTGACTTGGGACATACTGAGGTGATTACCACTCACCGGGTACTTTTGAGTAGTGTGCACACAGACAGACTCTGATATGAGGTGGTACGACCACTCACGGGGTAGAGACCCCCGGTAGTTGTGGTTAGGTCTTTTGGTTTGGGGGTGCTTTCCATAGGAATCCACGTTGAAGGTGAGGATCCTTCGGGAGACAGCTTTGAGGCAGTCAGGTTGGGGGCAGAGGCTCACCGTTATTTGAGGGCATACATCATTTTCCCTCCGGTTATGATTTGAGGACAGGTATCGTTGTTCCTCCGAATGTTGTGACATGGGATGTTGAGCTTTCAAGCTGGGTTACGACGGTTGGGTGTGCCTTCAGGATGTCGGTACTTGAGACACATGGGGTCAGGTGGAATGAGGTGCAGGGCTACAGACCAGAGATTCTGGAATTGGACAAAGCAGGTGACACTTCCTCGTGGCTATTGAGCACCAGTGAAGTCTTTGTTTACTTTTGGGCATTGCACTATTTACTGTTTTCTTATTTAATCATGTCTTACTAAACACTTATATTAGGTACGCAACTCTGGGTGGTATCCTACTGAGACTTGTCTCACACCCTACACGGGCTCTTAGGGATGCGTGTAGACTTTATGAAATTGCGTGCAGGTAGAGGTTCAGCCTCAAGAACTGGACTTTAGTGTTATCAACATGGAGACTGGCATGGACCTTGAGGTCGTGTCGTACTGGAGTTACTTGTTTACTATTCTTTTTCTTGCACCAATATGTTTACTTCATATTGTAGCTACTGCTGGTTAGCCATTGGCGTCGTTGTATGTATATTGATTCATATAACTTGCTTGGATGCATGCTTGGTTTTTTTAGCAGTTATTACAGTTGATTGCTGGCATGGTGTACTGTTTACTTTCTGCTGCTGTTGTTTCTATATTTTTTCCGCTGTTTATTGATATTGGATGTGCTTCCGCTTTGCAGGTCTGGTTCGAGTCTGCTGAGTCATTTATTTTCGCTGCATATTTTAGTTTAACACTTGGACCAATACCTTTAATTCCTTAGAGAGGGTATAGCCTCCCCACTATACCTATTCAGACCCTCGCTGCTAGTCGGTAACCTTTGGCGTTCATGGGAGGTGTGCCTAAGGTAGTAACACCCGACCCGTTCGGCACTGTTCGGGTGGCTGGCTGGGTCTGGGTCATTACAAAGTGGTATCAGAGGGGTTCTTGACAAGGATTTAGTAGCATTGCATTGCTGGATACTAATGAGTTTGAGACTTCTCCTTTTATTTCTACTGGTTTTACTATTTGGGATATGGTAGAATGGAGATAGGTTGTTGTTGGAACTTGATTTTTGAACTTGTGCTTGGGTGCCTGGAGCCCCAAGTACGAGGGATGGATTGAGTTGCCAGGGGCAGCAATTGTTGTTTTCTTTTTTCTCGATTATAGTTGATACGATTTCCACCTCGGTGGCTCACTTGTTGTGTGGTGTTATTGATTATGATATGTAAACCTTGGACGGTATGGTAAGGGTTTCTTGCTTGGCATTTGATAGGCACATTTTAGGGTATTTCAATTTCATAACTGCACGTATGCTTTGTGAAGTGACAATACCATGTGAATAAAAACAATTGCCATGCTATGTATGCTCTGAAATGTGAATAGGAAAAACTCATGATAGAATTGCTTGTTTATTGCAATGTGTGTGTTATGATTTGTATTCTGTAGAACTGCATGTGCAGGACATAAGGGTCTGACTCTTATGAGATCAGGCAGGTACTATGGTTGAGGCAGTGTAACTGTTAGGATTGAGCGACTTGGTCGTCGGGTTTGAGGCAACGTTGGTTGTCAGTACGGGCATGGCCTAAGGTACTATTGATACTTGGCTCTGTTGAGGATGGTTAAGGAGGCCGTGAGGTCAGGATGCTGAGGGCATGAGTTGTGGTGAGGGGGAGTAAGGGTAGTTGTTATGCACTGCCTTTTACTGCTTTCCTTATCTGCGTAGAATATATTGTTATATATATATGTGGGTTGTCTGACCAATTATGGTATTTAGTGGGTTACTCATTCACGAAACGATGGAGAATCAGGCAGGAGAGGATACGGTACCGCAAGATCAAGTTTAGAATCCGGTGCAGGCAGAGCATGAACCACAGGTACAGGCTCAGGGACAGGATCAGGTTCAGGATCCAGTGCAGGTAGGGCAACAGCCGGGTTTGGCAGGGTTTGGACCATGGCTTGATGAGCAGCTCCAAGATAGCCTGGTATGCATCTTAAAAGGGATTGACAGAGGCGCACAGGGTACAGAACCTTCTATGGAATATCTGACGTGGGAGTTCCAGTCATAGCACCCGCCGCTTTTTTAGGGTGATAGTGGTCCACAGGTGGTAGAGAATTTGATAGAGAGCATGCAGATGATCTTCAAGTAGCTAGAGACGCCTCCAGGGTGGAGGGTCAAGTTGGCGACGTACATGCTGAGAGGTCCGGTGAAGCGTTGGTGGGATGTACAGGTACAGGCTCGTAGGCACGAGAGACTCGCTTGGAAGGACTTTGAGGACAGGTTCTTCGAGCACTTCTATCCAGATACACTAAGGGCGGAGAGAGCTCAGGAGTTCTTGAGTCTTCAGTAGGTAGATATGTTCGTTATGGACCACGTAGCTACCTTCACATAGTTGTCCCATTTTGCACCTGGTATGGTGAGGGATGATGTAGCTAGGGTGAGGCGCTTTGAGGATGGCTTACGAAACGCCATTTGGGTTTAGGTAAACATCTTCAGGCTGGGTTCCTTCTTTGAGGCGGTGAACCAGGTGCTCGTAGCCGAGGGAAACAAGAGAGATAAATCTCGTTTGGGCAGGGTGACAACTTCAGGTGATGGTCCAGACAGTAGGAAGAGAGGGAGAGATGAGTTCCATCAGGGCGGGCAGGCCAAGGACTCAACTAGGCCACCTTGTGGAAGTTCAGCGGTGGTTTGATTTCAGTGCGGACATCCGGGACATGTATGGGCTCAGTGCGATAGGCCCCCGAAGGAGTGCCGAGCGTGTGGGAAGGTCAGACATCTGGAGAGGTTTTTGAGGAAGCCTTCTCAGACAGCCGGCAGGTAGGGACCAGGATAGACTGCGGTGTCAAGAGCCGGTTTAGGTTCGATACCGGGAGAGGGTAGTCGAGGTTCAGCTGCACGCGGAGGACATGACAGGGATAGCGGGACCCAGCTGAGGGGTCAGTGGCTGGTTACTGGAGCAGCATCATAGGGATGTTAGGCATCAGGCAGTCGGGCTTCAGGCCATGTGCACGCTGTGGAGCTGCCAGGGATTGAGTAGGCTGGAGAGCCGACGACGGTGGCAGGTACACCGCGGGTGTGGCCGTGAGTTTATTTTCTTTCTTTTGGCATGGCCTCTTGAGGCGTGTCTGGTTGAGTGCACGAGTTGCACAAGTTACTTGTGGACCGACTAGAGACTAGTTAGTGGGATTAGCATCATATCAGATGTGTTATATATTTTATTATATATTTTAGATGCGTGGCATCAGGATCATCAAGGATGCAGGTTACTTGAGGTGTCGTAGGAATCGGGGCATCATGGATGCGGGTTACTTGAGGTGCATGGAACTGGGTTTGATTTGAGCATCTATTAGATGCAGGACCTCAGGTAGGTGGACACCGATGCGGTGAGGGTTACGTTGGGTGTCAGAAGTGACACGTGAGCACCAAGAAGGTACAGGAGTGACGATGCGTCACAGGAGGACCATGGGTCTGGGAAATAGGTTGTTGGGCCTTTCTTGTTTATTTGATTTTCTTTGAGATTTGTTCGGGTTGAGACTGAGTAGGAAATTCCTAAGGTGGGGATCCCTTTTAAAAATTTAGCCAGAACCTTGAGACCGGGGTAGTCCAGGTTGTTTTACCGGGATGGGCGTGTTCAGTGCCATATCCTGTTTTCATTTGGTAGCTCGAGGATGAGCTACGTTAAGGTGGGGAGTTTGTAAGAACCCGAGTTTTTTTAGAAATGGGATAAATTCCGACCCTGTTTAAACTTTTTGACTGGTTTTTGAGAAGTCTAGAAAATCTGGGCAGTTTCTGAAAATTTCCAGACTACACACCATGTACTTTAAGTACATGCCGTTTATAAGTTACCTGAGTGACCGGCCATGTGCTCGCTGAGTACATGTCGAGTGAAGGCCGTGTAGAATTTTCTTACTACATGATGTGTATTTATAAGACACGTCGTGTATCCCTTACCCGTGTGAGGCTAAGTACATGTCGTGTGGTGCCCATGTGTAAATTTCCAACTAC
Organism: Viscum album; assembly: GCA_963277665.1. Taxonomy (NCBI): domain Eukaryota; kingdom Viridiplantae; phylum Streptophyta; class Magnoliopsida; order Santalales; family Viscaceae; genus Viscum; species Viscum album. Next base: position 2,113,112,648 of record OY728128.1, read on the forward strand.
ACGGCGTGTAGTCTTCCTTGACACACCGTGTATCTTTGACCCGTGGAGCGGCTGAGACCCTAGCCGTGTGTTGACCGTGTACACGGTCCAACCCATGTGCTGGACTCCGCTTAAGTCGAAGTATGGAAACACATATACACGGCATGTACATTGGAAATACACGCCGTGTACTTTTATTTTTATTTGAACGATCGAGGTATCGTCGCGCCTATTTCGGAAAAAACCTTCTTCTTCCTCGTTGGAAGAAACCTTTATCCGAAAACCTTCGAAAAACTCAAACCCTCCCAGAATCTCCGTACGACCTCCGTTATTTGATCTGTCGGTGGCAGCGGGACCGCAATGGAAAGGCTAACCCCACACACCCTTCTTTTTCCTTGACCCCTCACCTATTCCTCCGCAGATTCCATCTGAACAAAATTTCCGGATTTTATGGAAACGCAGATGTACCATGATTCAATCCGATTAAGAGGCTGAAATTAGAGGAGTGTCATCGTACGAGTACGGGGTGAGTGGTGCATACCTTCTTTTGTGTTTTCGTAGACAATTTGGGGTTGCGACCTTCAAGGTGCAACGTGGGTATTGAGCGGAACCATTTTTTATTTACTTTTAATAGTTTACCTTCATTGTGGGATGCCTCTGGGTATTCCCAGACCCTTATTGTGCTTGAATGAGGCCGGGTTAGAGGTCATAGCTTGTTTGGGGCAATTCGGCTGTGGGTGCCGAAATGCATATGATTTGGACCATTATTTAAACTGCCATGTTCAAACTGCTTATTGAATAATTTGACTTAAACTACTAAGTTTAATCGTTAAATTAAGAATGAGTTAGGTGCTGGTATGAGACAACACAAGTTAGAGCAATTTATTTGTTTAGAAATTTCCAGTTCCAAGTGATGCTTTGAGTATGGTTATGTAATGTGTGATTTTGCCTATGTTGAACTGCTTGTTGTGTTAGGAAAGGCCCTGATGTATTGTTGAGTGATGGGGATCACAGGTTGGGGATTTTTCTCGTTTTTCTTTGGGTGGTTGCTACCACGGGATTGGGCGTCATGGACATTGGTTGAGGTAGTTGGACTGTCAGGTTGGGATTGGCCCTGGGTTTCTTGGATGGCGAGGCCATCAGACTTGAGTGACAGGTTCACAGGGACACGAGGTGCCATAAGTGTTGTGGCTTGGGACATACTGAGGTGATTACCACTCACCAGATACTTTTGAGTAGTGTGCACACAGACAGACTCCAAGATGAGGTGGTATGGAAACTCGCTGGGTAGAGGCCCCTGGTAGTTGCGGTTAGGTCATTTGGTTTGGGGGTGCTTGCCATAGGAAGCCACGTGGAAGGTGAGGAGCCTTTGGGAGACAACTTTGAGGTGGTCAGGTTGGGGGTGGAGGCTCGCCGTGATTTGAGGGAAGACATCGTTGTCCCTCCGGTTATGATTTGAGGACAGGTATCGATGTTCCTCAGGATGTTGTGCCATGGGCAGGTTGAGCTTTCTAGCTGGGTTACGATGGTTGGGCGTGCCTTCAGGACATCAGTAATTGAGACACATGGGGTAAAGTGGCATGAGGTGCAGGGCTAGAGACCAGAGATTCCGGCATTGGCCGAAGCAGGTGACACTTCCTGGTGGCTGCGAAGCACCAGTGAAGTCTTTGTTTACTTTTGGGCATTGCACTGTTTATTGTTTTCATATTTAAGCATGTCTGCCTAAACACTTAAATTAGGTACGCACCTATGGGTGGTATCCTACTGAGACTTTTCTCACACCCTACACGGGACCTTCGGGACACGTGTAGACTTTATGAAATTGTGTGCAGGTAGAGGGTCAGCCTGAGGAGCTGGACTTTAGTGCTGTCGACATGGAGACTGGCATGGACCTTGAGGTCGTATCGTACTGGAGTTACTTGTTTAGTATTTTTTTTCTTGCACCAACATGTTTACTTCATATTGTAGCTACTGCTGGTTAGCCATTAGCGCCGTTGTATGTATATTGATTCGTATAACTTGCTTGGATGCATGCTTGGTTGTTTTAGAAGTTATTGCAGTTGATTACTGGCATGGTGTACTGTTTACTTTCCGCTGCTGTTGTTTCTATATTGCTTCCATTGTTTATTGATATTGGATGTGCTTCCACTCTGAGGGTCTGGTTTGAGTCTGTTGAGTCATTTATTTCCGCTGCATATTTTAGTTTAACACTTGGACCGATACCTTTCATTCCTCCGAGATGGTATAGCCTCCCCACTATACCTATTCAGACCCTCGCTGCTAGTCGGCAGCTTTTGGCGTTTAGGGGAGATGCGCCCAAGGTAGTAACACCCGACCTTTTCGGCACTGTTTAGGTGGCTGGCCGGGTCCGGGTCATTACAATCACCTCTGCTTCATTCGTCTTTATCATCTTCGCTTTGCACTGGTTACAAAAAATGCTACAACCCCTTCCTCATTTCTCTCTTAGCGGCTACATCTCTGCCAGCACACATTCCAAAACATGCTGCAACATCCTCTTATATAGACATCATGTCCATATCTCCATTAATGCAGTCAACATTCATTTTTCCATCAATATTCCATCAATTAATATTGGGAATAACTTTAATTAATGTTGGTAGAAAATCCTCCATTAATGTTTAGAAAATCCCTCCATTAATAATTTTCTCTCTCTTCATTATTTAAATTTTAAATAAAAAAATCCCAAAAATATCCACCTTGATTTAAAATTCAAATAATTCACATTCATTTCCACCATATGGGTCAATTTGATCGCCAACTCCACCAATCTATGAATGTCACCCAATGAACGGAACACGCCGCAAGACACCTACGACAAAGAAGACTTTCGATATTCCAACAACACCACTGATACCGCCGTCATTTTCTGATGACATCAAAGTCCTTGATAAGATGCTCCACCATATGCTTTCCACTGTGTTCTAAAACTAATCACTTCAACCTCTCTCTGATACAACTGTTGGGGCGCAGAGCCCGACGCCACAACGGAAGTAGTCGTTGTAGAAAACACATAAGAGAAGTGAATATTTCACCCGAAGGCCTTTTATCAACCGAATGCATTTTAGCACCAAAAGTAAATTTTAACATCACACCCAAAGGCCTTTTACAAGGAAACACTGACACCTATGAACATACCATTTTTTTTGTACCGCTGATCATCACAACCGGGACACGCCGCTTGATCTCCGCAACCAAGAGGACTTTCAATACATGGAATCTTCATGAATCTATTTGCACGCCATTGTCAACAATTCTCTCTCCATCATCGCACACCATCATCTTCATGCACACACATTCATTCGCTGTCGTTGACACGCCATCATCGTCAGTGTCATCACCTCTGCTTCATTCGTCTTCATCATCTTTGATTCGCACCGGTTACCGCAAACGCGACAACCCCTCCCTCGTTTCTCTCTTGGCAGCTACATCTTTGCTAGCAGTTTATGATTTCCATATCTGTATCCAGAAGGTGAGGTTTCAAATCTGATGTTTGGATTTTTGTGTTTCTTATTTTGAGATCTAGTTAGGATTATTCTTGATTTGGATTTGGTTTCGTGTTGAATTATGTTGTCGTTTATATTTTCTTATGATACCGTTGATTTGGTATGATGGCGGTGGGCAAATTTTCTAATATAAAGTAAAATAAAAAACAAATTCCCATTATAAGGTAGGGATGAAACATTTTCCCAAACTACCATTGTGTGCGGGAGGCAGTCTCGTAGAAGGAAGAGCACCTCTTTAGAAGGCACCTTCGGTGCAAAACATTTAAAGAAGGTGCTATAAAGAAAGACGCCTTCTTTAAAGTAATAAATAAGAAGGCGCCTACTGATAAGGTGCCTTCTTTAGAAAATATTTTAAGAAGGCGCCTACTCAAAAGGCACCTTCTTAAAAAATACCTTTAACAAGGCGCCTTTTCAAAAGGCATCCACTCTGGTATTTTTTTCAAAAAATATGTTTTTATATGTATTTATTTGTTTTGTTTATATATAATCTGATGGATTATCTAAATAATAATAAAAATTTGACCATTAATAATTTCTCATAGTAAATATAAATAATGTAATAAATAATATATATAATTTGAAAGGCATCAACCCTTATATAATTTGATATTTCTTATTTTGTTTATATATAATATGATGGATTATGTAACTAATAATAAAAAATATGACTATTAATAATTTATAATAGCAAATATAAATAATAAAATAAATAATATATAATTTTTTATATCTAAAAAAATAGTAATAATTAATAATCTAATTAATTAAATTATTTTATTATTAGTTTAGTTAATCATAATATTATTATTAAATATAAAAACACATAAAAATTGAAAATAATAAAAATATTATTATTAAATATATAAAAAGAAATTTATTATTTATTAAAATAATTAATATTAAAAAGTAATATTATTAATATGAATATGATTATGAATATGAATATGAATATTATATAAAAATATTGTTAATATTAAAATTAAAATTATTTATTTTTAGTATTATCAACATTATTAATAATATTTTTATATAAAAAATATTATTATTAATATTATAATATTATAAACATTTTATTAATATTATTAATAATATTAATAATATTAATAATATTATTATATAAAATTATTATTATTATTATTATACTATTAATATTTTTATTATTATTTATTAATATTATTATTTTATTAATATTAAATTATTATTATTAATATTATATATTATATATAATATTTATTAATAAAAATATTATTATTATATTATTATCACCATTAATATTATATATTATTTTAATATTTATTGACATTATCATATAAATGTATTATTATTAATATTATTAATATTATTAATATTATTATTTTATTAATATTATATTATTAATATTAATATTATATAATTACTAATATTATTATATTATTATATTATTAATATTATTATATTATAAATATTATATTAGTATTATTATTAATATTCTTATATAAAAATATTATTATTATTATTTATTAATATTATTATATTATTATTATTATTATTATTATTGTTTATTAATATTATTATATTGTTAATATTAATTATATTTTTATATAACATAAATATTAATTATTATTACTATTGTTAATATTATTAATAATATTATTATATTATTAATATTAATAATATTTTTATATAATAATAATATTAATAGTATTATTATTAAGATTTAATATGAATTATTTTTATAAATAATAAATTTATTTTTCTTATATTTAATAATAATATTTTTATTATTTTATGTTTTATGTTTTTATATTTAATAATAATAATATTATTAACTAAACTAATAATAAAATAATTAATATTGATTAGATTATTAATTATTACCATTTTTTAGATATCAATATATATATATATATTATTTATTTCATTATTTATATTTGGTATTAGAAATTTTTAATAGTCATATTTTTTATTTTTTTTAAAGGTTGGGGCCGAAGCCTCATTTTTATTAATAAAGCAAAGCAAAGACCTCTTTTTAACTGGGTAGAGGGAGACCCATTACATAGCCCGAAGGCCCAGTGGGCTAGAAGCCCATTACATAGCCCGTATGCCCAAAATTTTTGGCCAAATTCCTATTCTGTGAATAGTAACCCGGCTGCTACAGTACCCGCTACAGTACCGCCACCGCTACAGTGCCCTGCCGCCGCTACAGTACCCGCCGATCAACAGTACCGCCGCTGCTACAGTACCCGCTACAGTACTGCTACAGTAACCTGCGCCCAATGGGTTTTGATATTAGAAATTATTAATGGTCAAATTTTTATTATTACTTATATCATCCATCACATTATATATAAACAAAAAAAATAAATACATATAAATAAACATTTTTTTGAAAAAAATACGATGGTGGACGCCTTTTGAAAAGGCGCCTTGTTAAATGTATTTTTTAAGAAGGTGCCTTTTGAGTAGGCGCCTTCTTGAAATATTTTCTAAAGAAGGCGTCTTATAGGTAGGCGCCTTCTTATTTGTTCCTTTAAAGAAAGTGCCTTTCTGTATAGCGCCTTCTTTAAAAGTTTTGCACAGAAGACGCCTTCTAAAGAGGCGCTCTTCCTTCTATGGGGCTTCCCCCCCACAATGGTAGTTTGGGAAAATGTTTCATCCCAACCTTATAAAGGGTATTTGTTTTTTATTTTACTTTATATCGGAAAATTTGCCGATGGCGGTGGCTGGAGGAGCGGCTGACGATGAGTGTGGGAGTGGAAGGTCACTGGCAGTGACTTCGGGACCTAGTAGCAGTAGCACCCAGTGGTAGCAACATTCACGTGAGAGTCAAATGAACAAAATAAATGAATGAATTAATTTATGAAAAAATAAAAACAACAACAAAGTAAAATAAAAAAGTAAAGTAAATTATTTTCAAAATAAAAGAAAGAAAGAATTTATGAATTAATTCAAATAATGAATTAAATTAATAATCATAAAAACAGGAGAAATCAAATAAAAAAATCAGTGAAATTAAATAAATTAGTTAAATAAAAAAATAAATTAAACAACTTAATATTTATTAACTTGAAAAATAATTACATAAAGAATTAATTAAATAAAATATAAATGAAATCATTATTTTGAAAAACACAAATCAATGTAAAAATGGAAGAATTAATGTAATTAAAAAAAATTATAGTTTAAACAAAACTAAAGAATAAAAAATTAAGGTGAAAACAAAATTACTTAATTTTTTTTAAATATTTAAAAAAAACTAAAACAATCAATAAAATACTTATTTTCACCAAAAAAATCAATGTTTTAACAATTTTATACAAAAAAGACAACATTTGATAATTATTAATTAAAATAAATTATTTTGATATTAACAATACAATAAAATACAAAAAATGATGTGGAAAAGTGTATAAAAAAGAACCACATCAAACTACCCCACACTTAAACATTTTTTTATTCTCAAACAATTTCAAGCATTTTTCTATCTTTAAAGAAGATAAAACACAACTTTTTTTACAATTAGATCAAATTGAACCATGTCATGATTTTTAATTATTGAGGAACATAATCTGGTGAGGCTTTTCAATGAATGCTCAAAAGTGGTTTTTCTTAAATTCCATTACACACTGGAAATCAAGAGTACACTGACTCATCCACTTTCAAATATGTCATGCATCCTATATGAAATCACCTACTTCCATACTTCAATTCCAGTTCAAGTTCTAATTCTAAGAGTCATGAAAGGTTATATAAAAGTGTAAATAAAATCTTAACAAAAGGCACCTTCAATTTTCACTTTCTCTTAGGTTCCAAAAAACTCAAAGTTCAATTTTTTATCACTTTATTGATATAAATTAAATGATTTTCATACAAGACAATTGTCCCCTTCTTCATCCGGGTTCAAAATTCCCCTCACCTTAATAAACTCATTTTTGGCCACTAGGAACATTATTGTTATTTATTTATTTATTTATTAATTTTACTCAGTCATGTATCTTGCACAAAGAACTATGCAGATGTATTTATTCGATATGAACAGAAGGCTTACACACACACACACACCTAGTTCCTAGAGTCTCAAATGTTCACTATGAGATCCCATTTTCACATTTTACTATAGTTTTAAAGTATTTCTATGATTACCATTTGATTTGTCTCCATAAGATGATTACTTTTCAAAAGGTGAGTCCCTTAGGTTCTAGTTTAAATTTTCTGTTTCCTAAAGTTATGATCCAAATTTCACAAATATATATCCTATATCACTCTCTTTCTTAGATCCTAAACAGAATATCAATAAAAACAGCAAGAAACACCATTCAACAATCATACATCCCCAATAATTTCAGATTCAGTGTAACCCTTAGTACCCAACATGTAATTACCCTCTAGGAAGGACATAATTTATGTGCAGATTAAAGCCTAAAACCCTAAGGTGATGAAAAAAATTGGAAAAATTTGATCAATTTTCTTGAAAAAAATTCAAGGGGAAATTTGATGTGCCTAAAATTTTGATGTATATAGAATTTAAGCACATCATATCACAAAAAGACCCCTCTAACTCTCCAACACTTAAAACTCAACATTATCCCCAATGTTGATTCCTATGGTGGGATGTAGTTTAGTTCCAAACAGATGGGATATTTAGTAGTAAAAGGGTTATAAAGGGGTTAAAAGAATGTTCAAAATAGATCTTTCCACACAAAAATAAGTAAAACAAAAAAAAAACAAAATATTCCCACTAGCCACCACCAGAATATCAAGAAAAAATTGTGTTTTTTTGAAAAATTTATCCTTTTAAGTTTTACAAGAAAACAAAATATTTTTCAATGTATTCCAAATAGAATCATGGTAACTAGAATTTTTACTGTAGATGTCAAAAATTAATGTAACGGGTGCAATATGGTTTCACAATGCAGTTGAACTAAATATTCAACTAACTAGAATTCAATAATCTTACACCCAAGTAAGAAAAAAGATGCACATTTTTTACTAGAGAAGGGTGGTATCCCCTACATTTAATTCACAAAAGCATGTAATATGAATGCATAGATTGAAAAATTACAAGATTAAAAACACTACTTCCCTGGGTCTAGAAGCTTCTCATTTTTAAATTCATCCAAATGAAGCCTCATTCATATAATTGAAAAGCTACCTATGGTTTCTCTATTCAAGTCCTTATGTGTGTAAATATATTAACATTAGACTTCAATATTTAAAGCTTAAAGTAAAATGTAACCAAAGTGTGAGTTAGGGAGTGTTATCCAATAAATTCTAGGTGCTTACCCCTTTGGTCTTGACTAACTGCCACATGGAGTTACCACCCGATTCTTATCCTACTAAGAAAAATCACACAAATTAAAAATAAACATAAATATACAAAACATGAAACTAAAAAAGATAATATTGGGATAAACCCTCAAGGGGTGCTGTAGTTTGACAGTCCATAATCAATCAATGAGTGATTCATCCCCAATCTGATGGCGGATGAAGCTTCTTTTATAAGAACCACCAGATGTGATTCTTCCAAAATTTAGTGACTTGAAAAATGTGGAGTACCACATGTACAAACTCCTTCAAGTCTCCCTCCTTATTATTGTAACTTTTTTTGATTAATGGATTAGGAAACATAATTTAGGGATACTACCCTTATTCTGCATCTTGAGGTTGATGGTGCATAGGTTGTGGGAATATATCTCTTGAATGAGACTTATCCTCTGGTACAAGCCAATCAATTATTTTCTCTTGGAAAACAAGAAATGTGTCATCATCCACTACTAATCTTGTACACATCTTCAACAACTCATCTTTAATAATAGCTCCCAAAATGTAATCTTCATCTAGAAATGGGAGTTACAATAATTCCTTAGTAGGTGAAACTTTAACATACTCTTGATTTTCTAGGAAATCAAAAAAGGGAACCGCATCATCAATACTTGCAATGGGAGAAATAGAATTTAAATAATCTTTAATATAATCCAATTAATATAAAAATATAGATTCTTCTATGAAATTATCTACTACCTATAACAATGCAGTTTGTTCATCTTCATGATTGAACAATGATCCTAGGAGTATGGTCGGGTCAAGAGTGAGGTTGTAAACCTCCTCTAGCCTCTCTTCAAAAGACACCACCTCATTTTCTGAATATTCCATAGAAAAGGAAAGGATTTCTTGTGTTGGCTCCACCTGTTGAATCATTGAAACATAATTATACTAGTCAATGAAATCAAAATATTTAATATAAAAATCAAGGAAATAATGATCATCATAGAAGTGTCCAACATCATGAATTTCTTCATGTTCCATCTCCTTCCATCCCTTAAAACAATCTCCAGAATGTGATTATGGAATTTATTGCCTTGACTCTAGGGGAAAATCCATAGCAATGTTAGGTAGCTCAAACTTTTTATTTCTTATATTTCTTTTCTTATTCCTTCTCAGTTTCTTTCCAAAAAGTTTTACTTCAGTGGTTAGTCTTTTGTTCTTGGTTTAATTGGATCTTATCTATAGATTACTACATCATTCACATGATTTCATGACCATAGGTTGTTTCATCATTAGTATGCTCTCGATGTTGTCATTCATGCAACCAATATTTAAATGCAGCAACATCCTCATTAAGTTTTTGAATCAGATCAAACAGTGACAATGAATCAGATTCATTATAGTTCATCACTGTTGTGTGTTTTTTTACATTTTTTTGTATTCTTTTGTTTTGAAATAAAAGAAAAATTGGAAAAACCACTCAGGAAAATGCCGCTTCCCTAAAAATGACACCAAAATTTGACATCATCTTTATCATGAGGATGTTTAAATATACTTTTATAGAACCTAAGATATAACATAATGACTAACCCTAGGGTTTCTCTTAAGGAAGCAATGTCAAGTTCCTTAGTGTTATTTCCAAAAATATTTTTGTGTTTAAATATATGTTGAAAACATCCAATCAGAATAGCATGAAACAACATTGAAAAATACAGTGAGGGTGAAGAAATAGTAAATAAATGGAAAATTGAGGATGAACGAGAAAAGTAAGAAATAAAGAGAAAACAGTCAGTAAGAACTAGTCCAGACCCAGGTTGATCCACCTTTAACTCCTTATCATAGACATTCTTTAAGAATAAAATCAACAATTATCAACTCACTCAGTGCATGGTTGATGGATTGATTCACACACCACTCTCACCCAAAACATTGAGCACTCATGTGCAAAATCACTTCCAACACCCGAGCACTCTCCCAAAGTAAAGAAATCTCCAAATCAAATCATTCCAGCCAAGAATTTATTCCCGACTAAAGTGACCATTGAAGGATCAAAAGTTAAAAAACCACACCTAACCACTCGATCTGTTAAATTAAGTGAATAAGGGGAAATGGATCAAAGGGATAAGAGAAACAAACCAATCCAGTGCAAGAATTCACTCTCACACATCCCAATTCACTTTCAAGATCTCCTCGGAGTGATGAAGAGGTGATGATCGTCATGCAGTATGGATCTCCAGGAAGCGTTGTGATTCACTTCCTGAATCTAGACTCGGAAAATTAGTTCTTCATTACTAGATATTTGAGATCACAAAACAAAGTGAGGATAAAAAAAGTTGATAAAAAAACACCACAATTATATTCACAAAACAAAAATAGAAAAGAAATATTAATAGAGTAGAAGCAGAAATGAAAATAGTGGAAAAATGGATGAGAAGGAGTGGGGTGCCCGTCTCTAGGTCCAAGACAGTTTCCGTGTCTGGTGTGGGGTGAACAAGAGAGGAGGAGTGATCCTCTTATTCAAAAAAATGAAAAATAGTGAAAAATAGTGACATCCTAACTGGAAACAACATCATCCATGCGGTGTACCTTCATGTGGGCATCATGAGCCTTCAGTGAATTCCCAGTGAAAGTAGTTGGCCTCTTACAATGACCCTGCTCTTCCTTGCAATTTCCCATATATATATTAATATCATTACTTAAAGAACTATAAAAATATTTATAAACAAAAATACTAACTAAAATTTATAAAATATACCAATTAATAGTATTACTAATAATATTAGATAACTATATATATATATATATATAATTATTATATTTATTTATTTATATTTACTATTGCTTAATTTAATTATATTAAAATATATGTATTTATATTTTTATTAACCTATTAATTTTAATATTTTAATTATTCTTATTCTATTAATTATATTAACTTTATTTTTTTTATTTTATTATTATTTATAATTTTTTATTTCTTCTTTGAGCGCCGTGGCTTCTACATCTGGGAGGGGGTGCAGTTCGGCTTCGGGCTTCGGGCTTCGGGAGGAAGTATATGTAGACCTTAGTCTTCAGTGCATGAGGGTGTCACTTCTTCAACTGGTGTTCGGTGAGGCTCATGTGGTGATGATCGATATAAGGTTGTGGTTCAACATGTGATTTGGTGTTCTCTAGCAACCATCCCAGCTTTGACCGTAGCTAGCGGCGCTCGGGCTTGGAGCGAAGGAGGAGCTCGTCTTTTCAGATATGGTTCAACCTCCTTCCAGCGGCGATGTCCTGTTTGGATGTGCAATGGTCATTCCAGCATTCATCCGAGATTGGTGGTTCCTGATTTCTAAACCTATGTCTGAATGGCAAGGTTTTAAATCTGATGTTTGGATTTTTGTGTTTCTGATTTTTAGATATGGTGAGGGTTGGGTTTGATTTGTATTTGTTTCTGTGTTGAGTTGTGCTACCGTTAATATTAACTTATGCTGCCATTGATTTTGTATGATGTTGGTGGCTGGAGGAGAGGTTGGTGGTGAGTGTGGGAGTAGAAGGTCATCGGCGGAGGGTGGATCCAACTGGTGGTGACTCTTGCTAGCGGTGAGTCTTGCCAGCGGTGACTCCTGCTAGCGGTGGATTGGGGAGAGGGGCTGTCGGTGACTTGAGGCAGGTGAAGGATCGGGGTGTGGTGGTAATTGCCAGTGGAAGGTGAGGGTCTGATGCTGGCAGTGACTCCTGCTAAGTCCCCAGGGCTAGCGGTGAGTGAAACAGGGGAGGCAGTGGCGAGTCCCTTCAATGGAGACTCACCTTGCGGTGACTCCGAGACGTGGCGGCAGCAGCACCCAACGACAACAACATTCACCTGAAATACAATTGAAAATGAAATAAAATAAAATAAAAATGAATGAATTTATGAAATAATAAAAATAATAACAAAGTAAAATAAAAAAGAAAAGTAAATTATTCCCAAAATAAAAAAAAGAAAGAAATAATTTATGAATTAATTCAAATAATGAATTAAATTAGTAATCACAAAAACTTAAGAAATCAAATAAGAAACAAAATCAATGAAATTAAAAAAAATAGTTAAATAAAAAGATAAATTAAACAACTTATGATTTATTAACATGAAAAATAACTACATAAATAATTAATTAAATAAAAGAATAAATGAAATAGTTATTTTGAAAAATAGAAAACAATATAAAAATGAAAGAGTTAATGGAATTAAAAAAATATAATTTAAACAAAACCTAAGAATAAAAAATGATGGTGAAAACAAAATTACTAAATTAATTTTAAATTATTAAAACAAACTAAAACAATTAGTAAAATAATAATTTTCCCAAAAAAATCATTTTTTAACAATTTAATAAAAAAAGACAACATTCGATAATTATTAAATAAAATACATTATTTTGATATTAATAACATAATAAATTGCAAAAAATGATAAGTGCATTAAAAAAAGACACATCAATCATTTTAATATATATTAGAATTCCTAAAATATGTAGTTATATTCATTGTAAATATATTAAGTAATTCTTAAAATTAAAAAGGAAATGGTTTTATTAAACTCATTTATTATAAGATTTTATTTAAAAATTTAATTTTTAAATTATATTATTATAATTTGGAAAAATGAATTTCATATTTAAATTCATCCTACCAAAACTATCTTATGTTTAATTTTTGAGAATTTTCTAAAAATATTGTTTTTTCAAGGAATTGTGAAAATACTGATATTTATTAAAAACTATATTTTATTTCAAAGTATTTACAAGGTCAAATTATGTTTTTGGTTTAGTTTTAAATTTCCATAAGTTGATTTTGATTTATAATAATCTAATTATGGGTTTCAAATGGATTTTATAATTGAATTTAGTATAAAAACATTTTATATTTAAAAATGACATTTTTCCTAAAAACTATATTTCATTGCATTTTTCCGATTTAGTTCTAAAATAAATTCTGAAACTTCTCTGTTTTTAATTTGGAAGCATGGATTCTATATTTGGAATAAATAGTTTTAAATTTAGAAAATATGTCTTTCTTATTTTTGGTCAATATGAATAATAAATATAGTATTTTTTATTACCAAAGTAAAGGGTAAATCAGGTAATTTAGGCTAAAAATAAAATGATAAGAACTATCAAATGACCAAAACACTTACCTAAATCTTATTGGATGATTATATATTGACCATAATCATCCAATGGTAGAATTTATGACCTTTTTTGGCCACTAGGATGAGATCATGACCTTTATAGTATTTTATTTAAAGAAATGTCAAACATGCCACACTCTTGTTTTTAATAAGTGTAATATTTTTAAAATGGTCTTATTCAAAGTTTGTGTTCTACTAAAAATATTATTTATAAATAAAAAATATTTATTTTCATCATGGTAATTCATTTTTAATTTTTTAGTGAAGAAATAATTGCCTTAGATTCTTTCACAACACTTATGCAGTAATTACTTAATTAATGGAAAAATAAAATAAATGTTATTTAAAATTTTAAAGTAAATATAATTTGAGATAAATAATGTGATCAAAGAATTTTATAGATGACCATGAAATTTTAAGGATATAATGAAATATTTGGTTCGAATTTTAGATGTTGTCTTGATATTATTAATGTCAAAGTAATGAATAATTCTAAAAAATTGACATTATAGATATTTTATTGTAAATGATATAAAATTCATAAAAACCTAATATTTGTCCAATTAATTAGTATAAAGCTAAAAATATCAACCATGGTCCATTTATGTGTTTCTTTTCATTTTATTGTAACTATATTAACCCTCAAATAGTAAATATCCATGTTGTCACGGTAAGAGTTAAAGGGGTTATATAGGGGTTAAAACCAAAGGTAAGGGTAGAAATATAGTCAAAACTTGTTCAAAAATTATTGGATGAGATTATTTTATCCCACACTCATCTTATATTATAAATAACTCATTTTAAATCCATTTTAAATTGGAAATTAATTTATGTTATTTAATATTTTAAAAAATTATAAGAGTGACCCTCCCCTCTCTTATGAAAGGGCACCTCTTCTTATTTTTTATTCACACATAAAAACCTTTTTGGTTCAACTAATAACTACCCAAATAACTTTATATAATCTATCCCCAAATTATAGAGGTATTTTTTTTAGACATAATATCAATCTTATAGGTTTTAAGGTGTTAAGAAAATGAGGTTTTCCAAAGAAGAGGTATAAGTTTTATCTGCATGTTTTAGATTCGTTTCGTCTTCCAAGTCCCTCAAACCTTATTTAAACATTTTAAAATAATAAATATAGTATCATACATATAATGATATGTTATTATGTAGGTGTATTGACCTATATCAATCTCCATTTCCATCAAATGGGAAAAGAATTCATCATTTGTGTGTATGACATACCACCAGCTTACGAACCGATGTAATTCATTTTCCATCACTGTCTATCAAGATTTATTATAATGATGGATTTTAAGTTCATATATGATATTCATGAAATATTTTTATTATTTAAATATAATATATCATTTGCCTTTTTTTTCTTTCCATTCCCTGAAAAATGATAATGTTGTTTATGCATACATGTGGACTACCACCTCTATGAAGTGATACAATTTGTTTTTCATCACTATATCACATGAATGATATATACAAGTATATATAAATAATTAATATGATATATGGAACGTGCGCCACAATGAATGAAAATTTGTACTATTTATTATCCTTACAACTACTGTAGAAGTGGCGAGCAGGGTTGAACCACAAAGAGAATGTGAGTAGATACTAGAAATATACTCTTATGGGAATGTTCAGGTAGATTGGATTTAATTGTGATTAAGAACTAAGTTCTAAAAACTAAATGACTATTTTAAAAATGAATATTTAAATTGAATACATCTATCTAAGTGCATTAAACTATAAATGAAATTGGTGGAGAAAGAAGTGTTAGAGTCGTGACGTTCGTTCAAGTGCATGCAATGTCAATTATTTAATTCCCACATCTGAATATTTATTTATTCAATTATCACTGATTCCAATTTTAATCAAAATATTATCTGGTCTCATCCTCTGATGTTAGACAATATTCTAATTTTCACACAAATTATCCGTCATTTCGTTCTCTATCCTGACGAATAATTTGCGCGTCATTATAGCACTGAATCACTTGGTGAAATACAACGACCCATTTCTCACAAATTCGAAGTATCTATCTGCGTCAGGTTCACTCACATGAGATTACTTATTAGGTATCACACTTTCATGTTTGAAGGAGATCGCACAAATAATATTAATTTTTCAATTAATATATTTATTTATTCAGAATTCTCTCACACGTGTGATCGAATTCCGGATAAATAAATTCTCCGATGAACTACCGTTCATGATAACTTATTAGTTATCACACGAACGGGCACCAAAGCATGTGTCCAGAGACCAAATGACAATTAACATAAATACAGATATAATTAATTAAATAAATAACCAATTAAAATTAATTTAAAAGACAATCAAACATGAGAATAAATTAAGGACATGCATTCATCGTCATGTGATGTCAACGTGAGGATCCCCGCAAGTCACCGCAGACGATCGCAAAATAATGACCATCAATCCATCGATCGCTGCATCATTGAACCACACAATCGCGCTGCCACAAAAATGATTATATTTGAGATCGCTCTCAGTGTGTGATTTCAATGTCTGAAATCCCAAGTGAACCTCTTCATAAGTCGATGACGCACCATAATCGCTGCTACGTTCTTGTAATAGAGGAGACTTGTTGCCCGCAGTTGTTCTGGTTAGCGGAGGTGGTCGATTCGACCGTTTTTTGAACCTGATGATTGTTTGCTGTTGGTTCTGACCGAGGAGGGATGCTCTCTATGGATGCACACTCAAGTGGATGAGAGGAGGTGGGGTATATGGGGATGGGAAGAAAGGAATATGGATTAGTGGGATAAGGGGGGTGGGGTAGTGGTTGGGAAGGGGAGCGGCTGGGAAGGGAAGCAGGGTAGGGAGGCGAGCGGGTGAGGGCCTAGGGAGGCACTGCGGGTCCATCCGGCCAGAGAGGCAGGGTGTGGACCTGGGAATAAGGGGGATATGGGGGTGGTGTGGGGATAATTAGAGAGAGGTAGGGGGATTCGGCGGGTCAGAGGGGAGTGGGTCGGTGAAGGGGAAATTAGGGGGTTAGGATTTGAGAGAGAATGGGTAAAGGGGGTGGGGTGACGTGGGTAGGGGGAAGGAATGGGTCAAGGGTAGGTGGGGTAGGCATGGGTAATTAGGAGGGAATAAAAAAATAAAAATAAAAATGTTAAATTAAAAAAACTAATTATTTAATTAATTTAAATAATAAAAAAATAATGATAATAATAATAATAAAAAATGATAAGAATTAAATTTTAATTCACATTTAAATATAATAATACTATTAAATATAATAATAAACTAAAAAACTAATTTATTAATACAAAAAAATAATAAAAATAAAATAAAATAAAAATAGATAGTTAAAATATATACATACTAATAAGAATTAATAAAATAAAATAAATTAACATTAGAAAAACTAATAATAATAATTATATAATGTTAAATATAATATATAAAATTAATATAACTAATAAAAATAGTAAATTACTAATATTAGTATATAAATTAACTAAAAATTATCAAAACATCTAAACTACTACAAAACTACAAAAATAAACTAAAAATATAAAAATGGTCAAACTAATTAATTAAAACCGAGTTTGAAAATTATAAAAATACATGTGAAATCGATGTACATAAATATATATGATATTATTATCATTATTTTAATATAAAATAATACTTACTTTCTTTCCATAATGATCTTTGAAAAATGGAATCGTTACTCATGTGTACGTACGACCTATTATCTCCATGATTGTAACATAGTTCATTTTTGATAATCCTATTTATTAATTGGATTTAAAAGTATAATTGATGTATAATATTTATAATTATTTCATGATTATTATTCTTTAAATATTGATGTAATGACCACTTTGACCATAGTCCACATACCTAAGTTATTTTGGACTTATGAATCGAATATATATCTGAAGTGAACTTAATTAATTAAGTAATTGTATATAACATGGTATTAAATAAAATAAAGGAATAATGAACTTGAAAATGTTTATCAATAAATTAAATAATTAAAATAATTTTATTTCTCAGGAATTTAAATAACATACATGATGTGTCAGATTCAAGGTAAGAGACTTTATTTTAAAAACTCTCTTTTAAAGTTCCTCTTTCAATTGTTTTTACCAAAATCAAAAGGAATGGTTTTTAAAATATACAATATGAAAGTAATTTCCTGCCATCTTGAATCCTTAATGAATTGAATTTTCTTTTATAAGTTTCTATGCTTATTTTAAAAGAAAATGGTTTCTTTATGATGTTCACAGGTTTTATATTTTAAAGTCATTTTTAAAAGAAAATGGTATTTTGATATCCAAATGTGTTTTTATTTGGGTTTAAAGGTTTTTTTAAAAGATTTTAATGATGAAAAGGCGAAAGTATAAATTTATTTATTCCTGATATGGTACTTGAGAATTCTATGAAATGCGGGTGGGTCCAATATAGCTTGTACGACGGGTTGAGCCCCATTATAGTTCATAGGTGATCCCGATATAGCTTATACGATGGGTTGATCCCCATTATAGATCATGAAAATAGGTCAGACCAATATAGATTATACAATGGTTTATCCCCATTATAGCTCTAAAATGCACTGGGTAATGATTATGTTCTCTAAATAATTATATTGGAAGTCACCCATATGATTATTCTAATTGTAAGGATTTTGAAATGGTTTTATGAAAATAATGCTCTATGTTCCCCAAAAGGGTTTTTATTTACTTTCTATGAGTTTTAAAGGTTATATTTGAGAAAGGAGTGTGTGTATTTTTCATGTGGAGATGTATTATTTCATACACTCAAATAACTTTGATGATAAAGGTAAATGTTATATGAGTTTTCATATTTTTCACTGGACTAACAGATTTCTTCTTTTTTATGTCTCATACTGTTCTTTTTGTGCTAATCCCACATTTTAAAGTGTTTTTTCATAGGGTTTAAGGATGGTTAAGAGAAAATAATAAGTCAGGAATAAACTAGTGATGATTTTACATGAAAATAAATCATGTTTTGTTTTTAAAGTTTAATATTGTGCAAAAATGTATATTGAGTAGAAGTGTCTACATTGTAATATATGAGTTGTTATGTTTGATTTATGACCTATTTATATAAAATTCTAAACCGAAAAGATCTTCAGGACTATAACAAAGTGAATTCTAATTCAAATACATTAGAATATATAATTATTAGGTCTAGGTCCTTATATTAAAGACCACCTCGTATAACTATCATATAACATATCATCAAGGGGATTAGTGACAACCTTCTATAACCATCATATATCATATCATATGGGGGATTAAAACCCACCATGAATAACTATCATATATGGGGGATTAGTGACCACACCATATACCATCATATATCCTCAGGGGGATAACTCCTATCCTATATACCATTATATATCATATACCATAATATCATCATGTATCATCATCAACATCATGGGATAAGCACCCACCCAAAACCATCTCATCTCATATATCATATCATCACATATGCTTTCCTAGGTTGGTTTCTCAAACTCACAACCCATTTCCATCACTTCTTTCATACTTAGATATAATTGTTTTAGGCCCAAAATTATCATCTATTACATAATCAAAACAAGAGTGGAGCACCCACTATAGCACCCTTGGTCACATAATGATCCAAGCAACCCTCGTGGGTTCCTTTATCCCATTACAAAACTTTAGGTTCAAATAAATTCACTCAAAGGCAAATTACCCCCTCAACATAGCCATGTTCACACCATAGCCTAATCAATCACACCTAAAATACCATATAAACCAAGAACAAAGGAATTGAATAACATCCATCTCACTTCTAGGAAAAGAAAGGCTAATCCTCTAAATAAACCCACACCTAAATCCTTCCCATTTCATCCCACATGGATACATACAATTACAAGTTGAGGAGGAACACTCACCCCAAACATGAATCATCTAGCTGAGAGTCTAATAATTTCAAGGTTCTATATAACCTACCCCCAATTAAGCATTTCAAACCCATCACTCTCCCCTACATGGATAGAAATAAAGACACCTATTCTATGGCTCACTATGTTCCATTCATTTCATTTATACCACTATATTGTACACATATCTAAACATACATATTTATCATTAATTCTATGTCCATCGATTACTGTGGCTTCATGCATAGTGTTCAAGGGCCCACCAAGGCTCAAGACACTTCTATTCTTATAAATGGGTTTTAAAAGAAATAATTCATTTTCAGTTTGAGTTAAATTAGACATAAGCGGTGAGACCATATATCACATATTAAATAAAACAGAGTATACTATTATAGAGATTTTTAGGGACCAATTACCTCATTCAAAGTTATTCCCTTAAAGAAATCTTGACCACCATCTAATCTTTTCCATACCCGAACAACCATCATCCATCAGAATGAGGTCCCAACTCCATCACAATCATCAAAATTAATTATAAATAAAAATAACAAATTTTACCTTAAACCAAGAATAATTAAATATTTAATATCTAGGGTATAATCAATGGAAAACTTACCTAGTGATATCCTAAGGCTCAATATTTGTTTAAATGGGTGTGCACCACCCCTAGAATCCACTCAGATCTTTATCATACAAAATCTATAATTTCTCATTTCAACCCATCTATTAATTTCACCCAAATTATTGGAAAATAAATAGATAAAACATGTAGAGACATATATCAATGAAACTCCATGAGACCTAGAGTGTTTATCCATCCATAATCTCCCCTATATAAACCACACTAATCCCTATAATATCAAGATGATTCCAACATTATTCGATGAAATCATTATTAAATATATAAAAACCACCAACTAAAATTAGGGGAAATCAAGGTGAAGGACTGTAGGGTTTAATGTTGAGAGACTACACATTAATCCATTGAGAAAACTCACCTCTGATAACAAGAATCATGAGGTTTGTGGATGGAAACAACAGGGAAGAGTAGATCAACCTCTCCACTGCATGCAAACCTATCAAATAAGGAATTTTAAAAGGGGTATTCATTTTAAAAGGTAAAAAGATAATCCTTACCTTGGTTTTTAAAATAGATAGGGAAAGAACTATCATAGTATGGATTCTTGGTCATGGAATGACATGAATATTCCATCCAGAATCATGTTCCTTATGGCTGAGGATCTCATGACGTTCATAAGACCCTTTATCTAATATCCCCCTTCAAGAGGGATACTTTTTATATAAAAGGAATATATTTATAACAAAATTATAGGTTAAATTAAATAGAAGGAGAAAATAAAAAAAATATAAATAAGAAGAAGAAGAAGAAGAAGTAGAAGAAATTCACTCGGAAGACTACTCTCCCACCCAAACTTTCCGGCCGCATCTCTAACAAATTAATTCATTCCCTTATTCTTTCTCTAGTACTCTCTATTTATGAACCACCCTTCTCCCATGTGGTTAAATCTATCCTAAAATCTTCTCCCTAATTGTGACATTTATACCCCTTCTAGAAATATCTACTAGGCTATCCCTTGCTTCAAATCTGTCTAACATTGGGAAGGTATGGTATTTATCATTCTTACCTCCTTTAATATTAGTATTTTCCTCAAGACCAAGGGAAGAAAAATGGATCCAGTGATGAGTTCCTTTTCCCATGTAACTTTCATAGTATACAAGAACAAAAAGGGGTCTACCATGGTAGGAAGATATGCCAAGCAAAGGAGTCTTTTCAGGAACAATTCTATGATAGCGGACTCTTGAAAATATGTAGCACCCGATCCCAAATAGAAACTACCCACACCAAATTTCCTTAGCTTGTGGCATACCCAAGTCTTAATTAGTCCATTATTTGGAATTAATGTTTACTGTTCTATTCCATCCCACTTGTTTTTATCCCTTTATAATGTTTAAGGGTATCCCCCTACCAAAAGTTTTGATGAACCTTATTAGCTGCCTGATACATCAAATATAAATTAGTAGTTCATGACCAATGCTTTTTTCCACTGTATTTTGTGATTTGGGAAGAAGTAAACAACACTAATAAGTTAGATCAGTGCTATTGAGGTCCTGTACAAGGCACCCTACCCACACATGCTTGCCAAGAAATATCCTAGATGATTCTTACCACTTCATAGACCAAATATATTTATGTTCCTCTCTATATTTATTCCATCTTATGTACTTGTTCCACCTATTACTGTACTTCCCCATACTCACTGGTGAAAAAATTTACAATGATACAAGAAACATCACCTTTAACATTTATTTTGGTATGGGCATGTACTTCACTTGACTTGGAAACCTATGGAAGAGTCCTTTTTCCACATATGGGAGAAACCAGTGGTTATTTCATACCGCCACTCCCAAATCTTGCTTTATAGCCCAGGATGTTTCTCTTAACCACACCAATTTCAGAAGGAATGGGACAGAAGGTAGCACTATTATAAACAATAAAGTGAATAAAACACTATGTGGAAGTGTATTGATAGTGTAAAGGGAAACCAAACTCCATGTAGAAGAAAATGATGTAGAAAGGAATTTTTAAGTTTCCATCCCACTAAATAAATCCATGAATGCTGCTTTAAATTCCTAAGTAAGGATAGAATTAGATTCCTCTAAATTTTTCTAGATGGAAAAATATATTTCCAAGAATGTGATCCACCCCTTAGGATCCTTCCCATTAAATACCAGCAATTACACTCCTTGAGTAATCATATTATGATCCTACATGATGCTTGTAGTATTCATTTACCAGTTCACATTCTTCACCTATGTCTCCTAGTTACCGACTTCTCATGATTGCAATCCTGATTCCTCTGAAACCATAATTAATTGATCATCATCCAGGGAAGGTATCTTCTCATTTTCTTCAATTTAATATAAAAACGAATTTTATTCCTTTATGAAAGCTATTAACTATGTGTTTTACTATAGGGTATAGAGAGTAGGTGACTCATATTTCAAAACTGCAGCATGATCCCACAACACTATTTCACCAACCTCCCCAATCAATGATTCAGTCATCATTGTCATGGAGAAAGTACACACCTAATCATTTTGTTGTTGTAGTGTCTCAAAGTCATCATCTTTGATTGAACATGATCTACTCTCCGTCATATATTATATCGTCTTCTCACCATCCACTTACCTCCCCATAACTTTCATGCTATTAGCCTCATCTAAGTACACGTCAATTATCCATGCCACCTGTATAAGTTTCTCCCCCTTAGGTTAAGCATTTTTTTTCCAAATGACTCACCAAAGTGTTATAGGTTCCTAAAATTAATCCTTATCTTTCTCAAGATGGATCAATTCAAGCATATCATCGATAATTTTGAGTTACTGGTCCACCTTGTCAAGATGTATCTCCCACATCAATGCTCCCTTACTTCATGAAGATCTAGAAATGATTACTGCTTTGTTCCTCTATTGAGTTCACAAGATATTTTTAGGCAACACTCTGATACTTTTAGCATAATCTAGTAGCTCCCCCCTCCCGCAATCACAATCTAATAGTGATCCCCCCCTACATGGAAGGATCTGGAAGACCAGACCAAATGATACGACATATGCTCCAATAGCCCCCTCCAAGAGGGATACTTTGTATATAAAAGGAATATATTTTTAGCATAATTATAGGGGAAAGGAAACATATGGATAAAATAGTATAAAATATGAATAATAAGAATAAGAATAAGAAGTAGAAATGCACTTGGAAGACTGTTATACCACCCATGATTTCCATCCATCTCTCTAATAGATTTATTCCTTACCTTATTCTCTCTCTATCCCTATATATTTAGGAACCTACATTCTCCACATGTGGGAACATTTTGCCTAATTACCCCCCAATTGTGACATTTATACTACATATAGGAACAACTATTAGGACATCCCTTGATTCTTGGTAGTCCAACATTGATTAGGTATGGTATTTATCAAATGTAGCCTCCCTCTCCATAGTGTGTGTAATGACCCAAAATTTTATCAATGGAAATTACCATCTTATAATTAAATAATATATCATAAACCAAATAAAATCACTTTTATAACACAATACAATCATTATAAGTGAATAATGAATGAAATAAGAGGTATTTATAGAAATTAAGGAACCTATCCTAATGGAATAGTAACATGATCTTTGGAATAGTATTATGACCATTAAGAATAGTAAATAGGACACTAGAATGTTAAACTCACCTTTTCAAGTATGAATAAAATTTAGGCATCTTATAAATGATAATATGATATAATTATACCATATTATAAGTAAATAAATGTTTTAAAAATTATTAATTAAGTTTTTGAATTTTTGTAAGTCATAAATATTTAATTAAAATTTAATAATTAATGTAATGATTTAAAAGAAATTTTATTTTCATAAAATAGATTCATAAATTAATATTTTTTTTCCTATTAATATAATATAATTTTATGAGACCTTACTTAATTTTTCAAAGTGTTATAAAATTAGTTATAATTAAAAAAACAGTATTTTCAAGTAAATGATGATTTTAATTAAAAATTAAATTTAATATATTTAGAAAATTATTTTCATAAAATAGAGTTAATTTTTCAATTCTACACATTGAGAAATGGTTAGGGTGAATTTTTGGTATTTTTCTAAAATACTTGAATTTTTTGTGAATAATAAAATACGATAATTTATTATAAAAACTAAATACCTGAATTATTGAGCCATATATGATGTATGGATGATGAAATCCAAACATATAGAACTATCCTTTATTATATTAATATATTTATTTATAATTCTTAAGTAATTCATAGTCTTGATCCAAAATAATAAACTAATGAATAAAATAATGAGAAAACACCCCTCACCACCACTTTTCCTCTCACCATTAAAGATTTGAACCTTGTACAATTTATGACCAATAATATTACA
The DNA here is from genome assembly GCA_963277665.1 of Viscum album. Classification (NCBI taxonomy): domain Eukaryota; kingdom Viridiplantae; phylum Streptophyta; class Magnoliopsida; order Santalales; family Viscaceae; genus Viscum; species Viscum album. Next base: position 2,113,137,457 of record OY728128.1, read on the forward strand.
AATACCCTCCCATCAATACAGGAGATATTGGTCTCATCAATATACTGAACCCTTTTCCCTAAGGAGATTCTCAAGGAGGAGAAATTCAAGAGGGGAAACCATCTTTCTTTTCCTTTTTATTTCTTTTCAATTTCATTTATTTTCTTATCCTCTCCTCACATCCACCTATCCAAGAGTCAAGATAACTACAATATATTTTATATAATGTAATTTTATTATCTTAATGTAATAATTCATCTTCTAATATCTTCCCCTTTTCTTTTATTCTAAAAATAAAAATTTCGTATGTGGTGTCTCGATTTACCACTACCGTGGAGGATGCATTTTCATTTTTTCCTAATTCCTTCAAGTATAGTTATAAGAAAATAATTAGGGTTAAATAAGATTTTATTATAAATATTATAAGTTATATATTTTTCTGGAACAAATATATAATCATGATGTTAAATAAAATGATACAAGCTCATAATGGGTGTAAAATCCGCCAAATAAATTAAATCATTTTCATTAACTATTTATCCAATGATTCATCCACATACCATATAAACAAATGAAATGTAATACCAAATACACATCGGTATAATAATTAATAACATATAATTTCAATTCTATAGAATAATTCCCATTTTACATGAATTTCCATACTCATATACAAGCAAACTGATCATGAAAACCAAGAAACCGAACACTCCCGAACGATGGAATTGAACACTATAACTCATCAAAAAGTCTATAAATAAACATAATAAACCTATAATGAGTAAAATTCTTGTATAAAAGTTTATTTATTTTAAAATTAATTAATTTAATTTGATTATCCAATATATTAAAGTGAAGAAAGCATTTGTACATAAGGTAAGGGGATTCTCGAACCTAACTCTCTTCCTTTAAGTTTTCCCTTTTCCCATCCAATTTCAGTATGGATGTTCCATTAGTGTTTATTAAATATAATTTCTTTATCCATCCATTTTCTTTTCTGGATATAAATGTTTCTAATTTTTTTTTTCAAATTCAATGATTTTTCCAAATGAACATTTCTTTCCAAAAATACATCTTTTACATCTCGTGAGATTGTTTCTTCTTAACGAAAGTTTGATAATTCTTATTAAAATAATGTTATTTCATCTTTAACTTGGGAAACAAAAAGTTTATTCATGATTTATTGTTCTATAAAATGAAAATAATTTCTTTCTATGGGTTATTTTATATCTAACATTGATATACATTATATGTAGTATGCATGATAATGTAAATGTTATGATGTGATGGGTGTGCCCAAAAATTATATAGAACTATAATTCATTGTTTAATGTGATGTATCTCATGATATAATGTTAAATATTGATTAAAATGATGATATCTTTGTTCACAACTATGTGTGGTAGTTAACCACTAAGACATGATGTTTCATTTTTATGTATTTCCACACCCCATGACTCTATCTAATGATTTCTTTTATGATTACGATCATGATCCTTTTATAATGTTATTATGATTATGATTATGATCACCCATGTCTCATGTCTCTTATTCATCTTCTTTTTGGGATTTTTCTCATGACTTATTTTGATGTATATCCTTAGGTGAACACTTGTACTAAGAACATGAGGTCCAATAAGAAGCTAGAGAATAAGGAATTAAATTAATTTTTATGTTTTATTATGTAAAAGTTATGTATGGCCCTAATTTTCCCAAGAAACTAAAACTTTGGATTTGGGTTTTGTATCACTATTATGTTTTTTATTTTTAAAATGATGTAATATTCATGTAAGAAAAATCAGGGTCACTATAGTTGGTAATAGAGCACGATTTAGTTAATTTGGGAATTAGGATTAGATAACCTTAGTGAAAACCCTTACTATGAGACTTTGAAAGCATAAAATAATTTTGGTTTTAGAAAATTTATAAACACAGGGATCCCACAAGATATGCCTTTAAAGTTAATTTCCTAAAGGAACAATTTATTTTTTCATGACTTATTTACTTATTTTTTGTTCAAACATTTCCTATTTTAGAAAATGGTGGGAACTAGAGGAAGAATTTAAGGATAAGTTCCCTCACTTTTTTAAAAATAGTATGTAAAAAGAAATTTTGAGGGAGAAATTTCATAATGGGAGAATAATGTAATGAACAAATTTTTTTTCAATGGAAATTACCTTCTTATAATTATGTTATATAGTATAAACCACATAAAATCAATTTGAGAACACAATAAAAACTTTATAAGTGAAGAATAAATGAAATAAAAGGAATTTCTATAAATTAAAGAACATATTCAGATAGAATAGTAACATGACCTTTGGAATAGTACTGTGACAATTAGGAATAATAAATTAGACGATAGAATAGTAACCACACCTATGAAAGTATGGATAAAATTTATGCATATTATAAATGATAAAATGATATAATTATATCATAGTATAAGTCAATAATTTTTTTAATAATTTATTAATTAAGTGTGGTGTTTTTGTAAGTCATTAATATTTAATTAAAATATTATAATTAATAGAATGATTTAAAAGAAAATGTATTTTCAAAAAATAGATTGATAAATTATCATTTTTTGTCCTATTACTATAAGATTATTTTATGAGACCTTACATAATTTTTTAAAGTCTTATAAAATCATTTATAATTTTAAAATCGATATTTTCCAAGTAAATAATGATTTTAATTAAAAATTAAATTTATCATATTTATAAAATTATTTTCATAAAAAAGGAGTTCATTTTTTAATCCTAAACATTGAGAAATGGTTAGCGTGAATTTTTATAATTTTTCTAAAATACTTGATTTTTTTGTGAATAATAAAATATGATAATTTATGATAAAAATCAAATACATAAATTATTGAGTCATAAATGATGTTTGGATAATTTAATCCCAAAATATAGAAATCTTGTTTATTATTTTCATATATTTAGTGATAATTATCAAACTATTCATATTCTTGATCCAAAATAATAAACTAATGAATAAAATAATGAGAAAACACCCATCTCATCAACTATAAATACCACCTCTCACCACCTCTTCTCATCACACCATTCAATATTTGAGACAGGTACAAGTTCTACTCAATACTATTCCCAATTCCTTTCCCCACATCTAGGATCTCTTGATCTCATCAAAAGACCAAACCTTTTTCCCTAAGGAGGTTCTCAAGGAGGAGAAATTCAAGAGGTAAAACCCTATTTCTTTTCCTTTTAATTCCTTTTCAATTTCATTTATTTTATTATACTCTACTCACCTAAACCTATACAAGAGGAATAATAAATCTATTATCTTTTATATGTTGTAATTTTATTATGTTAATGGAATAATTGATCTTATAATATCTTCCCTTTTCCTTTTATTCTAAAAATGAAAGTATCATCTGTCATGTGTCGATTTACCACCACCATGGAGAATGAATTTTCATTTTTCATTACTGCATTCAAGGATGGTTATAAAAGAGTAATTGTGGTTAAATAATATCTTATTATACATATTATAAGTTGTATAGTGTTTTGGAACCAATATATAATCATGATGATAAATAAAATGATACAACCTCATTATGGTTGTAAAATCCACCAAATAAATTAAATAATTTTAATTAACTATTTATCTAATGATTCATACTCATACCATATAACTAAATGAAATGTAATAAAAAAATAAACTTATGTATGTTCATTAATAACATATAATTTCAATTCTAGATAATCATTCCCATTTTACATGAATTTCTGTACTCATATACATGTGAACCGATCATGGAAACCAAAAAACCAAACACTCCCGAACGATGAAAATGAACTCTATAACTCATAGAAAATCCCATAAATGAAATTAATAAATCTATAATTAATAAAATTCATGTATAAAATGTTATTTATTTTTAAATTAATTAATTTAATTTTATTATTCAGGATATTAAAGTGAAGAAAGCATTCAGACATAAGGTATGGGGATTCTCGAACCCAACTCCCTTCTTTTGGGTTTTCCTTATTTCACTCCAATTTCAATATGTATGTTACATTAATTTTTATTAAATATCATTTAATTATACTCACCTTTTATTTTATGTATATACATGTTTCTAATCTATTTCTTTGACAAACGTAAATATTTTTTCAAATGAACGCTTCTTTCCAAAAATACATCTTTTACTTATTATGAGATTTTTTATTCTTCACTCAAGATTGATTATTCCTTTGAAAAGTATGTTATTCTATATTTAACTTGGGAAAACCAGAGTTTATTCATGATTTTATGTTTTGTGAAATGAAACTAATTTCTTTCCATGAGTTATTTTATATCCAAGATTGATATACATTCTACGTGGCATGTATGATAATGTAAATGTTATAATGTGACAGGTGTTCTCATAATTATATAGCACTCCAATGCATTGGGTAATGTTATGTATCTTATAAGATAATTTGAAATATTCATGAACATGATGCTATATTTTTTCACAACTATGTGTGGTGGTTAACCACTAAGACATGATGTTTCATTTTTATACATTACTACATTCCCTAACTTTATCTAATGATTTCTCTCATGATTATGATCATGATACCTTGATTATGTTATGATGATTCTGATTATGCCAACCCTTGTTTCATATCTCTTATTCATCCAATTATTGGTATTTTATCTCACCCCATCTTTTGATGTATATCCTCAGGTGAATACTTTTACTAAGAAGAACATGAGGACGAAAAAAAAGTAGAGAAGAATGAATTAAATAAATGTTTATGCTTTGTTATGTAAAATTTATGTATGGTCCTAGTTTTCCTAATAAACTAAACCTTTGGATACTAGTTTTGTATTACTATTATGTTTTTATCTTTAAAATGATGTAATAATCATATAAGGAAAATTCAGGTCACTATAGTTGGTATTAGAGCACAATTTAGTTAATTTGGGAATTAGGATTAGAGAAACTTAGTGGAAACCCTTAGCATGGGACTATGTAAGCACCCAAGAAGCTTTGTTTTAGAAAATTTCTAAACATATGGATCCCAAAATATATTCCTTTAAAGTTAATTGCACAAAGGAATAATTTATTTATTCACGAATTGTTTACTTATGTTTTGTTTAAACCTTTTCTATTTTATAAAATGGTGGTAACTAGAGGAAGCATTGAATGAGAAGTACCCTAACTTTTTTTCACTATTGTATGTAAAATGAAAATTTGAGGGTGAAATTTCATAAGGGGGAAGAATATATTAAACCAACATTTTATCAATGTAAATTGCCTTCTTATAATTATTTCAAATATTATAAAACATATAAAATAACTTTTAGAACACAATACAAACTTTATAAGTGAAGAATTAATGAAATAATAGGTATTTCAAGAAATTAAGGAACCTATCCTGATGGAATAGTAACATAACCTTTGGAGTAGTAGTGTGACCATTTGGAATAGTAAATTTTCCAAGATAATATTAACCATACCAATGAAAGTATGGATAAAATTTTGTTGTCTTATAAATTTTAATATGATGTAATTATATCATAGTATATGAAAGTAAATGTTTAAAAATTATTAATTAAGTGTTTGTTTTTTTTATAATTTATAAATATTTAATTAAAATTTAATAATTTATATAATGATTTAAAATAAATTTTATTTTCATAAAATATATTAATAAATTAACATTTTTCCCATGACTAAAATAAAATTTTATGAGACCTTACTTATTTTTTCAAAGTGTTATAAAATCTGTTATAATTTAAAAATCAGTATTTTCCATGAAAATGATTATTTTAATTAAAAATTATATTTTATTATATTTAGAAAATTATTATTTTAAAATTGAGTTCATTTTTTTATTCTACATGTCAAGAAATGGTTAGGGTGAAGTTTTGGGATTTTTCTAAAATACTTGAATTTTTGGTGAATAATAAAATATGATAATTTATGATAAAAACTAAATACATAATTTATTGAGCCATAGATGATTTATGTATGATATAAGACAAAAATATAAAACTATAATTTATTATTTTAATATATTTAGTGATAATTCTCAAGCTATTCAAAGTCTTGATCCAAAATAATAAACTAATGAATAAAATAATGAGAAAACACCCCTCTTTTCCACTATAAATACCACCCTCACCACCAATTCTCCTCACACCATTAAAGATTTGATAATTTTACATGTTATACCCAATAATATTACCAAGACCCCCCCACATCTATGATATCTTGGTCTCATCAAAATACCAAACACTTTTCCCTAAGGAGGTTTTCAAGGAGGAGAAGTTAAAGAGGTAAAACCCTCTTTCTTTTCCTTTTAATTTCTTTTCAGTTTCATTTATTTTATTATAATATCCTCAAATAAACCTAGAAAAGAGTCATGATAACTCTATTATATTTTATATACTGTAATTTTATTATTTTAATGGGATAATTCATCTTCTAATCTCTTCTATTTTCCTTTTATTCTAAAAATGGAAATATCGTCTGTGGGGTGTCGATTTACCACCACCACGGAGGATGCATTTTAAATTTTTACTTAAACCTTAAAGGCTGGTTACAAAACCATAATTAAGGTTAGATAATATTTTATTGCACATATTATAAGTTATATAGTGTTCTGGACACAATATATAACCTTGATGTTAAATAAAATGATACAATCTCAAAATGGTCGTAAAATCCACCAAATAAATTAAATAATTTTCTTTAACTATTTATCTAATGATTCATCTTCATACCATATAAAAAAATGAAATTTAATAACAAATACACTTCTGTATATTAAATAATAAAATATAATTTCAATTCTAGATAATCATTCCCATTTTAGATCAACTTCCATACTCATATACAAGAGAACCAATCATGAAAAACAAGAAACCGAACACTAAAGAATGATGAATTGAACTCTATAACTCATAGAAAAGACCATAAATGAACTTAACAAAACTATAATTAATAAAATTAATGTATAAAATATTATTTATTTTTAAATTAATTAATTTAATTTAATTGTCTGGGTTATAAAAGTGAAGAAATCATTCAGACATAATATAAGGGGATTCTCGAACCCAACTCGCTTAGTTTGGGGTTCCATTATTTCACTAAAATTTCAGTATAGATGTTACATTAATGTTTCTTAAGTATCATTTATTTATCCTTCTATTTTATTTTCTGTATATTGATGTTTCCAATCTGTTTTTTGACAAATTCAATGATTTTTTTCAAATGAACTCTTCTTTCCAAAAATACATCTTTTACTTCTTGTGATATTGTTTCTTCTTCCCTGAAGTTTGATGATTATTATTCCAAGTATATTACTCCCTCTTTAACTTGGTAACCTCAAAGTTTATTCATGATTGTATGTTCTATGAATTGAATCCCATTTATTACCATGTGTTATTTTATGTCCAATATTGATATATGTTCTATGTGGCATGCATGATAATGTAAATGTTATGATGTGACAGGTGTGACCAAAATTATATAGTGATCCAATGCATTATGAAATGTGATTTATCTCATGATATGATTTTAAATATGTATGAACATAATGCTAAAATTTTTCACGACTATATGTGGTGGTTAACCACTAGGACATGATGTTTCATTTTTATGCATTGACACATTCCTTGAATTTATCTAATTATTTATATCATGATTATGATCATGATATTTTACTTATGTATTCTTACCCATGCTTTATTTATCTTATTAATCCTCTTATTGGTCTTTTATCTCACCCCTTATTTTGAATCATATCCTTAGGTGAATACTTATACTGAGAAGAACATGAGGGCCCATAAGAATCTTGATAAGAAGGAATTAAATAAATTTTTATGTTTTATTATGTAAAATTTATGCATGGTCCTAATTTTACCAAGGAACTAAACCTTTGGATCATAGTTTTATAGAAATACTATGTTTTTTATCTTTAAAATGATGTAATGGTCATGTAAAAAAAAGCAGGGTCACTATAGTGTGGCACACTCTTCTTAGTCAGAAAAAAAACCACAGACCAAGCCTTCAAAACATAGCCTTATCCCTCTATTATGTGGTACAATCCTCCCATCCAGATCTAAAATTCATTGTCCAAGCATTTACAACATTCCTTCTTCCATCCACGGTGTTGAATCTTTCTTTCATGCCAAACAAAAACCCTCAAAAACAGGCCTTTATAGCATGTTCTTCACCCTCATGACACAACACTCTCTACCCCAAGAAACTCTCAAGGCACAACCTGATGTGTCATGGCGTGATCAATCCACCACTCTCAATTTTTGGAAAATTTAAGAAATTAGTTAACCCCTTATGAAAATTCCTTATACATCCCAAGGTGATTCCAGTACTTTACCATTTTCCAAGGTCTAGAAAACCCTTATATATCAAAAAGGCCTTCAAAAATTTAAAATATTCATATCCTAGGGTAAACCCTTTGTATGATAACCCTTAAGCATTACAAGGTTTTCTAATAGTTAACCATTTTACAACCCATACACATTATTCAGATAAACCACTATATACTACCTTTTTCATAGATCAAACCTTACATATATAGGGAGAATAAAAAATTATATATTTTCACCTCATAGAGAAACACTTACTCATACATAGAGACCCTTATGCACCAACACTTAGCTATTTTTCCAGAAATCTATAACTACCACATTCCACTCGTAGCCTATGATATATCAGTTATACCCTAAGAATGAAAACATGTAGTTTTCTATAATTCCCAAAAATAACTATCTAGATTTAATCTAACTACTGGTGACACTTCACGAGCCTCCAAACACATCCAAAAACACCTTCTATAGATGTTACAACTCATGAAATTCAGATTATAATCTTAAATATCAAAACTTCATCCTCTATAAGACAAAAAAATAAAATTTACCTGATTTTTACCAAACTGTGAAATGCATGCCATTAAACCTACTCTTCCAAATTTTTAATTCAAAACTAGCAGATCCTTAAGTTAATAAGATATATATAACCCACTAACCTACACTTTTATCCCTATCTATAATCATTTCTTTATTTATTACTTTTTAGAGGTAGGAATATAGAATAATATCACGCCTCATCCCAATCTCAAATTGATGAGCCTTCATGATGTTTTCTCCACTCAAGGTTGGTAAGTACCTATGAATATATATAAATCTCATTTCACTCTCCATTATTGATATATACATTTATTATAGCTCCCTAAACCCTTGGGATCTATTATCATCAATGTCATTAGGAAAAAAATATTCATAGATTAATGCCTATAATCCATCCAATTTCAGTCCCCCATCCTTCTTAGTCTATATAAAAACATCCCACCTATGTTGATTTGGTCCCTCTAGTATAAACATATCTAATATTTATTTCATACAACTCTAGTTTATAATCAACTCAAAGATCCTATGGATCATATTCATTATTTCCACCATGCACTAAAAAATATTATTTCCCTTGAAGGAAGGTGGAAAAAAAATCTAAATATCTTTGGTAATATAAACTATCATTGAAAAATCCCCAAGAAACCTCATCTCCACTGTGAACAAATCTCTTATATGAGCTTCTCTTCTACTAAAGTAACTTAAACTACCTATAGTAGAACATTCCACCTTAACTTACTGGTTCCCCTATTTCTAACAATGAGGTGGAATATTTATACATTGCTAGAAATTGATTCAAAACCTATTCAAAATAACATCATATTTTTTAAAATTTAATACATTCAGAAATATCATTTTCGTACTATCACATCCGATCAATATCCCATATTCTCTAAATATTAAATTCTAGCATTCCATGTCTATTGATCCCTAATTGTACATTAAATGGAACACTTACTATGAAAAACTATATCATTAAAAAAATAATTCCCTAATCATAAACAAGAATCAAATACTTTCATATGACTCTCTTAGTATTTCTAGGATATAGAAAATGCTCATACACTAAAGAAAAATCCAAAATGTTTTGAGGTTTTTAAAATAATCTTAGCTTAAGTTGATTAATTCACTTCCAATAATTTATTTAGGGAAGCACAAAATAATTTTTAGTGAATTTTTAATTTAATCGAACCATTATGTTTACCATTACAGAATCCAAAATCACACACAATTAGACACATGTCATATGATCCTATATACTAATTATGATGCATAAAATCATGAAATATTACTATATTGACTGAGAGTTAGTTCATAAATATATATTTTTAAATCATTATCAGAAAAACATATATATCAATACTCATAAATCCTAAAATAATATCCTATACAACCCTTGTAACTATGATTTCCACTATAGATATTCTATCAAAAAATAACTAAAACCTAAATCTATAGTTTTGAATAATATTATATCCAGTATTCCTATATCCTCAACAGAAAATCATAAAAAAATAAATAAGGGGTTTGATACCATTTTTGTAACATAATAATCAAACATTGACAATATAGTCTAAGGTGGTATGTCACATGACCATATGATGAAGATAAACCACTAGAGAACTTCTATTAGTGTATAAAAGATACTAATAATAGAACTATAGTAGAAAATATTAGGTGAGAAGAATAGATCACATTAGGAAGTTGACACTCCCACAATCCTTCCCAAGACCAATTCTGTAACTGCTATTTCCTCACTACCCCTTCTCTCTTCCCCTACCACCCTTTTGAAAAATTACCCATATAAATCCTCTAAAAAAATCCTAGTTGGATCAACCCTAGTTTTTTAGTCTATTGGAGATGGTGTGGGAACCATATTTTCCCTCATAGAATATAATTTCTAGGTGAAGGGTTTCCTTTCTCTATCATTATCCCCTTCTGGAGGATCATTCTTGTCATCATGATCAGGTATAGGGAATTGATTTTAGAGGACAAAGTCATCCTCCTAAGTGGTTCCTATAATAGTGTGGCCCTTCCACTGAACTAGAAACTAGAGAATGAAAAATCCATTATGCTAGATGGAGCAGTGAGAAAAGAAAATTTTAGTTTCCACTGCCACTATAGAGTCATCAATAAGATCACTGGGAAGGCTTGAAGAATAATGCTATGTGCTGTGATCTTGTTTGAGATGGGACACATGGAAATATTTATGGAGGTGAGAGGTAGTGGGGAGATCCAGCCTATAGGCTACCGGGAAAATCTTCTGTAGCACTGTACATGGGATAAAGAACTAGGTAGTGAGTTTCTAATTGATATGGGAAGCCACCGAGTGTTAATAGTGAGGCCAGAGTTTCAAGAAGACTTGGTCTTCTACATGTAAAGTTATGTCCCTACACTGGTGATCGACTTACTATTTTATAGAATGTTGGAAGCATGATAGATGGTTTTTTAGATGCTAGAGGGATTATTTATTGTCTAGTAAATCCTATTTCACTACTTCGACCTAAATCTCACTAAGGAGGAATAAAAAAATTGTATGCGGATCACGTCTATAGAAAAATTAAAATGGGGTGAATTTATTTGATTCATGCAATGTTTTATAAGAAAATTAATCCAATGGGATAAAAAAATATCACTACTTTGTCCATTACCTTGAAAAACACCAGAGGTAGGTCTCCAAACACTAATTAATCACTTCAGTTTGTCCATACATTTTTGGATGGTAGGAAGAGCTCAAGTTGAGTTTTGTACCCTAAAATTGGGAGAGATCGCTCCAAAAGTGACTCATAAAGAGAGTGTCTCAATAAATGATGATGGATTTTGGAATTCCATGGAGGTGAAAAATCTCAAGGATGGATACCTCAAGAACTCCTTTGGTTGTGAATGGGTGCTTTAGGGAGATAAAGTGGGTATACATTGAAATTATATCAACAACCATGAGGATGAAATCAAAGCCTTTTGATTATGGGAGGATGGTGATAAAATCTATGGATAGATCCTCCCATATAGTGATGGTAATTGGTAAGGGCTGTAGAAACCTAGCAGGTGACAAGGATGAATATTTAAAATGTTGATAGATTTGGCAATTCTAGATGTAGGTTATGATTTTTGGCATATTCCTACCCAATAAATATTAGATTTAAATTTTCTATAGGTACATTAGAAGTCAGAATTACCAAATTAAAGTGAACCACAAAAATACACAATAAATTTTGGAATCTAAGGGTAAGAGTATAGAAGTACCAACCTACCCTTATATAATAGTGTTCCTTATTTTAAGGAAAAAGTCTCAGGGGAGGTTCTACCAGCTAGAAACTATTGTGTAATATTGATAAGAACTGGGTCATTCTGGTCATATTATATGAGGTTAGTGCAATTTTTCTAGATTGTAAAATATTCATAGAGGTGAATCTCAGAGTATTCCACCTTTTAGGAGAGAGAATAAACAATGGAATTTGTACAATCCATCTTATATTTGACTTTGAAGTGGTATCCTAGAAATTTGGAAAGCCAACATTACCGATCCAAGGTGGTAATCCTCTAATGTTGTAGGAATTAGAGACATCATTTGTTGTAAAAATAATAATAAATGGAATGCATAATAAGTATGGACTTCATTATTGAATGATAAGGACTAATGACATGATTTCCTTCACATAGGTGGATTTGGAAAGATTACTTGAAGTAAAATCTTTAATGAAAAAAGTAATAGGCCTGTGTTTCTACATGAGGATGACACTAATGCCGCAACCCAAGGCATTAAACTATACCTCAAACTATTTGGATAAGTTTGGTAGCATGAGGATAGGGGCCATGGTGAGTGTCCATTTTAATTAATTGAAAGTATTCTTCATAGAAGGAGTCCACTAGAATCCCTCCTTATGGGTGAGTAGTGTTAGCAGCTAGAAAATTGTACCATATTTTTAGATAAACTTGCGGTAGTAGCTTGTAATGTAATGTCCCAAAATTTCTGTATTATTTTTTTTATAAATTTTATGGAATTATTTCGAGACCACACGCTTTGAAGACATGTGATTTCAAGGACTACTTAGCCGGAAATTTTTTTTGAACTCTTTTTAGTTTATTTAAGTAAACGTGAAAGCAGGGTTTTATAACTTTTAAACTAGTGCTCTAATAAAATATCCAAGAGCACCATTTAACTCAGAATACTAAGATTCTCCTAGAAAGAACCTAACTTTGATCGACAAGAGTCGTATAGAAAAGTTAGTTTTTTGGAATTTTTGGAAAATAATAAAATAACTTAAAAAAGTTAATTTTTTTTATTTTTTTGTGCACCGTTGAGTGGAAAATGATAGCGCTGCGGTGCGACAACGAGTTGAATTAAAGGAAGTTTCTTAATGGATCATTTTTGTTCAGCGTAATAGATACACTATTTCATAAATGAAACAACGCAATGAGGAAACGTTGCAACGTAATAGAAACACTGTGACATGTTTCCTTTTAATAAGCTAACGCATTGGAGAGTTAAGAATTAAACAGTGGAAATTTTATGACAAAATTACGATAAGGATTCCTTCCAATGACAAACAACGAATGTTGTTTGGATTACTAGCGTTGCTGATGCCTTATAAAGAACATGATAGGAAAGAAACAAATTCCAACAGAGTTTGAATCCTTGAGGGTTGAGCACTTCAAAGATAAACATCGATCGAGGTAGGGGTTTACTTGTTTTATGTTTCCCAATTATTATTCTAAAATGATGATCGCAAATCAACCCACAAATAAGTTGATCTGTGTATCACCCGTTCTTGTGGGAGGGTGATGTTTTTGAGATTTCTATTCAGGATTGAATTATTGTTGATAGAACATCATCCCAAAACATACCCCTATTTTAAAACTCCAATGTAGAGGGCGTGGGCCAACACTAACAAGGTCCGAGACCCTCCACTTGTTTGTTCTTTGGGACGATCATTTGAAAGGGGTGATAAGGAAAATTCAGGGCCTTCGTTGGGAAGGAAATACCCCATGGAGGCCAGAACCACAATCGGTCTGAAGAATGGACTACTGGTGACGACCCGATGGCCCATGATAGCAGCCATGAGCGGGTGGAAACACGCCGCGATGATGCGCTAGAGTTGGCTGTCACAGCTGGCTTGGGCCATGACATACTGGAAAGAACTACTGGTAGGGACACGGGCCCTCATCCACATCAATGGAGTGGCCTGAAGCTATGGGCCACACATATCAGGAGCCCATGATTGATTGACCACATGAATGGAGTCTGGCTGACCACGTTGCAGCAGGTTGTGGTCACTTGACCATGGCGGAGAGGAAGCCCCGTAGGGTGAGGGGAGTCAGACATGGATTCCAACCATGTCTCGGCCAAGCAGAACCGGTCTAACTATGGAGGACCAGGCAGGGCGTGGGCCGGACCCAACCGAGTGGGCCGGGCTGGACCTGTAGCCTAATAGACTGAAATGAGTCAGACTGAGGTTGGACCATTTTTGAAAAAATGTCAATAACTTTCAAAATAGGTGTTCGATTGATGAGATGTTTGAGGAATTGGAACCCTCGAGAAGAGTATGATATTTTGGAATACTCTATTGATAATTTCATGGAAGTTGAAATTTGAAGAATTTATTCCGGACCGGTTCTACCAAGATCAAGCGTGCTACGTGTAGAAACCTTGCGGTTGGATGAGACCTAAAGACTAATGATGAGAAACCCTGTGTGGATCGGATACTATGGCCTAGTGGGAAGTGACTTATGTGTGACCTAGTAGTCCCACGGTGGGATAGACTTTTGTGTGACCCCACAGACCCACAAAACATGACAGGAGGATTACCTCAGTATGGAAATAGGTGGGAAGCAACTTCTGTGTGACCCATCATGCCCACGGTGGGGAGCGGCTTCTGTGTGACCCAACATACCCACGATACTCATTAGATATGAGTACCAAAACATTACTAGGTTAGTGGGAAGTGTCTTATGTGTGACTCAGCAGGTCCACTGTACTCATTGAGGAGGAGCTCTCCAGCAGCCCATGGTGTTCGACGATGTGACTAATGGTTCTACTTTCCTAATCTAGAATATACCTGGTGTAATCTATATTACTTCGCGATCATGTTTGGTGATCATTATTTATGGGTTTTTTTGTGGATTTCTATGTGGTCTTTCCTTTTTGTTTTGGGGTCCCTAATGAGTATATCTTTACTCATCCCTACATGGGCTTCGCCCACACATGTTGTGTCCGGTGCAGAAGATTGACACCTTGACATTGGACTTGGTGGCTCAAGATTCGGTGGTGCCTAGTGAAACTTGGTGGGTAGGGAATACTTCTATGGATTCCATCATCTACTATGTACTTAACCATTTGGTGGGGTTTTTAGCAAATGGCTATCCTAAGTTTCTTTTGTACTTTCTTGTTTTCTAGTTATTCTTTTATTGGGTTTGTATTTTATACCATTTGAATTTTAGTTATACTTGTACTCAGTGGTTGTTTAGTGGCATGCTTGTTTAATTTTTCGACTTTGGGATGTGTTTGTGTGTGCATGTCTACAGGTACTCTAGAAAATGCCTCCCATAAGTAGGTTGACCCTTTCGGCGCTAGTCACCAACCCCTGGCCTTCTGGAGGTGGGTTTGGGGTATGTCATGGAACGAGTCCCAGGGGATGGGTCATGAAAAAGTGGTATCAAAGGAGGTTTCTTCTATGTAAAAGACTGAGAGTCCATTGTTTTTTTGGGATATGGTGTTTAATGTTTTGAGTTTGAATTTTCAATTCCTGGAGTCCAGTGTTGGTGCAACGGTCGACGTATCCACACACCAAGACCCTAAATTTTGCTTTTTAGCTCTATAAATAAAAACAATGGTTGTATAAGTGTCTCGTTATGATTTTCTTGAATAAGAGTCATCTCACCAGGTATAATATTCTAACTATGGTGGATCTTGATATATTTTAGGATGCCTCCACACAGAAAAATATCTAGGGTTCCGATACGTGATCATATGGACAGCTTGCCTAGAGATGAGGCATTGATTTGGGGACCAGTCCTAGACAAGAACACGCCAGGTGGTGCATTGGTGTTGTCACCACTTATTGATCAGTAGTTATTTTCAGCGTTACTGGTAGAGGATGTACGTATACTCTGTTCCTTGCACGAGTTTCAAAGATAGAGTCCTCCCAAGTTTAGGGGAGAGATAGATCCTTAGGTCACTAAATACTGGATGGAGGTAATGGCGTAGGTCTTATACTTAGTGAGGACACCGCTTGACCAAATGGCGATCATGGCCGTGAGAGTTCTGCAGGGCTCGATAGGGAGATGGTGGATCTTGACCACCCAAACTCATGATGAGTTGACCCTCACCTGGTCATACATTAAGAGGATTTTCTAGGAGGAGTTTTTTCCTACGACCTAGTTCTTTGTACGCATCCAGGAGCTACTTCACCTGCAGTAGGGCAGCCTAATGGTGGCTGATTACTCTGCGAGGTTTACATACCTCTCTCGTTACTCCACATACATGGTGCATGAACCTTTCTTTAGGGCCCAAACCTTTGATAAGGGACTCATACGGGAGATCAAGTCATCCGTGGTGTATCTCAGTATCCCCACTCAGGATAGAGTGCTGGAGTGAGCCCTTCTTGGGGAGATCTTCCTAGTAGAGCATGCACTGATAACTAGAGCCATTGAAAGACATCTGCCAGAAGAGTCTTCAGTAGTGACTAGAAGGAAGAATAAACAGGGGCCCAGGTGGGCCATGTATTTCAGGGGATGACCCTAGGACTTGGGTTCAGTAGTACGGGGATCCCATAGTAGAGGGAGTCAGTAGGGAATTAGTCTATGCTTCACGTGCGATGGGCAGGGAAACATGGCTCTTGAATGCCTAACCCACCACACAGACGATCAGAAGACAGTCAAGGGACCTCCAAGGCAGAGGCAAAGGTTTTAGTGGGGAGGTCCGTAGGGTGGAAGATGTGGTCGGGGAGCAGGCCAAGCGGCAGGCGGTGGATGACAGTTTGAGGTTTTAACACCACCACCCCCAGGTGGTCCACCATTTTCTTAGAGAGCCATCAGATAGGGCTGAAGCCAGCTTCAAGCGATAGAGGCCTATGACCACGCCACTCCAGAGATTATTAGAGGTATGATCTGTGTCTTCTCCACCTTAGATTCTATTCTTATAGACACAAGTTCTAGTCACTCTTTCCTTTCCACATATCTCATTCGTGCCTCAAAGATTTTGGTGGATCCTTTGGCTCAATCCTAATGATTAGATACTCCTACAGGAGGGGATTCTACATTTACATACTAGTGCCGGTAGTGTGAACTTACTCTTGGAGGTGAGATCTATAGTTGGGATCTACTAGTAGCGGTGTCAAGGCCTTATGAAGTCATCTTGGTTATGGACTGGTTATGTACAATCCATGCTCAGATCAACTATTTTAGGTACAAAGTGCGGTGTGTCCACAAGGATGGGACCCGTTTTTCCTTCACCGGTGAGAAGATAACTTTTACAGCACAAGATGGAATTTCTAGGAGGGGGTGTAGTCGATCACTTACTAGTTGGCTAGCCTCACCCTCAGTGTGGTGGACGAGAAGAGTCTGAGCTTTCCTGTAGTGCTGGAAGAGTACGAGGATGTCTTTCCTGAGGATGTTTCAATACTATCTCCTCATAGGAGGGGTAGAATTATGAATCAATATATACCTAGGGAATAAACCAATATCTACAATGGAATATTAGATGGATCCCATGAAGCTTCATGAATTGAGGTTACAACTAGAGAACTCATAGGAGAAGGGCTTTGTGAGACCCAAAGTTTCACCATTGGCAACACCAGTGTTGTTTTACAAGAAGGTATATGGGATATTGAGGCTATGTGTAGACTTCTGGGGCCTAAAAAAGGTGACTATGAAGAACAAGTATCAACTTTTGAGGATTTATGACCTATTCAATCAGCTGAAGGGAGTGAGGTGGTTCTCTAAGATCGAACACAGATCAAGCTATCATCAGCTTCGGGTACGGGATGAGGAAGTACCAAAGACATCCTTTAGATACTGGTATAGCCACTATGAGTTCTTAGTGATGCCCTTTGGTATGACCAATACCCCATTTGTTTTCATTGGAATCATGAACAGGATATTCCATCCTTACCTCAATAGTTTTGTGGTAGTCTTTGTTGATGACATCTTGGTGTACTCGGCATCGGAGGAGGAGAACACTACACTCTTTTGGATAGTTATGGATACACTTAGAGAGAACCAGCTTTATGTTAAGATCTAAAAGTTACATTTATCAATTTGGGAGGTCCACATTCTAGGATATTTTATCTGAGAGGCTAGAGTTGTAGTGTATTTGGTGAAGATAGAGGAAGTGCTTTCTTAGGAGCCACCCAGGAGCATGATTGAGGTGTAGAGTTTATTGGGGTTGGCTAGATACAACATGAGGGTTGTGGTCAACTTTTCCAGAGTAACATCACATTTATCATCCTTGACATGGAAGGGAAAACCCTTCATGTGGATGGAGAAGTGGCAACAGATTTTCCAGGAGCTAAGGCGGAGACTGAAGAGTGCCCCCATCTTGAGACTACTGGAAGAGGGTGTTGGTTATGTAGTTTTTTGTGATGCATCAGGGACTAGAATGGGTTTTTTCCTGATGTAGGAGAGATCAGTGATTACCTACGACACATGGAATTCGAGGAAGCATGAGAAGAACTACATGACCCATGACCTGGAGTTAGAAGTAGTGGTCTTCGCCTTGAAGATGTGGCAACACTACTTGATGGGTGAACGGTTTACCAACTACTCTAACCACAAGAGTATCAGGTATATCTTTTCATAGAAGACTTTGAACTTGAGACAATGGTGATGGATATAGTTCCTGTAGGACTATGACTTTGAGATAGTATATACTCTTGGGAAGGGGAACGTGGTAGAAGATGTGCTCAATAAGAGGTCTGGTTTATAGCCACTAAGTGAGGCAACAGAGCAGTTAGCCATGATGTATATATCCTTCATGGATGGTGATAGAGAAACTTACCTTCATTCAATGACTACAAATAGACCACTCTTATAGAGAGTTAGGGAGGTACAACTTGTGGATGTTGACTATGAGGCCTGACGTGATCAGATATCCTTAGGATAGGATCCTGATGGATTTTTGATTGGTGGAGAGCACAACATCTTTTTCAGAGGATACACCATAGTATATGTGACATTACAGGAGGAGGTGTTGAGGGAGTTCAATACATGGCGGTAAATACTGGTGTGGCGAAGATGTAACAGGATGTCCGACATCAATACTGGTGGCCAGGGATGAAGAATGTAGTGGAAGAGTACATTTCATGATGCCACACTTGTCTGTAAGTGAAGGCTGGGCATTAGGTCCCTGTAGGCTTAGCACAACCACTTGAGGTACTAGAGTGAAAGTGGGATGATATATCCTTGTACTTCATGATGAGGTTATCACACACATCTAAGGTCCACGATTCTATCTGGGTGATCATTGACTGACTCACCAAGTCAGCTCACTTCCTACCCATCAGAGAGCAGGTATCTATAGAGGGATTGAGACACATCTACATCTAGGAGATAATGCAGATACAAGGGGTTCCTTAGATGATCTTCTTAGGCTATGATGCATTCTTTACATCTTAATTGAGAAATGGATTGTAGGAGGTGTTCAAGACTCAGCAGTGCTTGAGCACAAATTTTCACCCCCAAACAGATGGCTAGACAGAGCAGACCATACAGTCCTTGGAGGAAAAGCATCGTGCTTGCGTCCTTGATTTTGGTCATAGTTGGGAGGACCACCTGCCACTGGTGGAGTTTTCATAAAATAATATATATCACTCCTCCATTGGCATGACACTGTTTGAGGCCTTGTACGGGCGGCCATGCAGATCACCTCTATGTTGGACAGACCAAGGGGAGTCATCACTCATGGGTCCAAAGTTGGTACGAGATACCACTGAGAAGGTGAAGATCATCTAGGAGCAGATGAGGACTAAACAAAGTAGACAGAAATCAGTTGCTGATACGAGGTGAAGGCCCTTAGAGTTCAAGGTGGGAGACCATGTTTTCCTTCATGTCTCACCCCAATGAGGATTGTGGAGATTTGGCCAGGGAAGAAAGCTATCTCTGAGGTTCATCATACCTTTCCAGATTCTGATTAGAGTTGGTGAGGTTGCATACCACCTAGCACTTCCCCCATAGATACACCAGGTGAACAATGTTTTCCACATGTCATAGCCATGGAGGTACGTGCATGATCCATCGCACGTCATCGACTGGGGAAATCTCAACATTGATGATGAGTAAATGTTTGCAGATTACTCAGTAGAGATATAGGATTGACAGGAGTGGGTCCTTTCTAGATAGTTGATTCCTCTGGAACGTGTTCGGTTGTAGCATGAGAATCTGTCAGAGAGAACATGAGGGTGAGAGTCTCAAATTCATGCTCAGTACCCCCATTTGTTTGATTATCCCTTTTTTTGGATTTCAGGGATGTAAAGCCCAAAGGGGGGGAGAATTTAATTTCATGAAATTTATGTATAATTTTTTTTAATTTTTATGGAATTATTTTGAGACCACACGCTTTGACAGAACATGATTCTGAGGCCTGGTGAGCCTGGAACAGAATTTTTGAATTTTTTTAGTTTGTATAAGTAAACATGTATGTGGGTTTTTCTAAATTTCAAACCAGTGCTCAGATCAAAAATATGAGGGCACCATTGAACTTAGAAATATGTGATTCACCTAGAAAGGACCTAACTTCGACTGACAAGGGTCAGAAATAAAATTTAGTTTTCATACTTTTTGGAAAATAATAAAATAACTTAAAAAGTTTTATTTTATTTTATTTTCTTTTTCACTATTAAGCAGTGGACGATGGTGCTGTAGTGTAGTGACAAGGCATATTAAAGGGATTTTCTTAATGGATCGTTTTTTTGTAGCATAAGGACATGATGTCACAGCTTAATAGAAACACTAAAATGTGTTTTATTTTAATAAGCTAATGAACTGGAGAGTTGATAATTAAACCATGTAAATTTTCTAATGAACCTATAGAAATGATTCCCTCCAACGACAAATGGAAAACTCTTAAAGGATCTCTAGAAACATCGATGCCTTACGAAGAATAGGACCGAGAAGCGATGAATGACAACGAATCTTGAATCTTAAAGGTAGGAGCACTTCAATGATGAATGTAGATCATGGTAGGGGTTTAATTGTTTTATGTTTTCCCCATTATTATTCTTAAATTATGAACATGGATAAATCCATGATCATGTTGATCTGTAGATCATTTGTTCTTGTGGGAGGGTGATGTTTCTTGGATTTATATTCTGGATTGAATTACTGTTGATAGAACACCATCCTTAAACATCCCCCTGTTTTAAAACTCTAACGAGGAGGGTGCAGGCTGAAACAAACAAGTCCTGACCCCCTCTACTTGTGTGTTCTTCATTGTTGAGCATTAGAAATAGGAGACAAGGTGAACTCGGGGCCTTCACAGGGAAGGAAACACCCCCAAAGAGGCTGAAGGTGCAGTCGGTATGAAGAACAGAACACTGGTGTGGACCCGATGGCCCGCAGAAAGACCCAATGGTGGTGGCCACAGGTGGGTTGCAGCGCACTGTGACAGCACACTGAAGTCAGCTACCATGGATGACTTGGACCGTAGTGCAATGAGAAGAGTCGCCGGCTGGGCCGGTGGTAGAGACATGGACCGCAGCTGCGGGCCACTCATCGAAAGAGCACGCGGTTGATTAACCATGTGTGGGGATTCCGACCCACCAGATTGTCCGGTTGCATAGCAGCAGGCCGTTGTTGCTTAACCATGTCAGAGAGGCAGCCCCACGGATGACGCATAAGGCGAGGGGTGTCAGATGCGGCTTCCAACCACATCTCCTCCAGGTGGAACCAGTCCGACTATAGAAGACCAAGAAAGGTGCAGGTCGGGCCGGTCCCAGAATGGAACGGGTTAGGTTGGGTCAGTCCAACTGGGTCGGACCAGAAATGGACCTAACTGGCCCATTTTTGGAAAAATGTCAGTAACTTGAAAACCAGGAAACCGATTAACGATCCATTTACAGAATTAGAACCCTCACGGTTAGGAATATCTTTTTCCATACACTATAGAGGATTTCATGGAATTTGAAATTTGATGAATGACTTTGGGAGTGGTTCTCTCGAGATCAAGCGTGCTATGGGTGGAAACCTTGTGGTTGGATGAGACTTAAAGACTTATGACGAGCGACCCTATGTGGATCAGATACTGTGGCCCAGTGGGAAGTAGCTTATGTGTGACCTAACAACCCCATAATGGGGAGCGACTTCTATGTGACCTGACAAACCCACGATACTCGATATAAGGAGTAACTCAGTATGTCCATATGTGGGAAGAAGCTTCTGTGTGACCCGACATGCCCACAGTGGGGAGATGCTTTTGTGTGACCCAACATACCCACGGTACTCATCATAGATGAGTACCAAAATAGTCCTAGGTTAGTGGGAAGTGGATTCTGTGTGACCCAACATGCCCACTGTACTCATTGAGGAGGCGTTCTCTAGAAGTGCATGGTGTTCGACAATGTGACTATTGGTTCTACTTTCCTACTCTAGAATATACATGGTGTGAGCTATCTTGCTTCGTGATCATGCTTGGTGATCATGATTTGTGGTTTGTTTGTTGATTGATTTTTGGTCTCCCCTTTTCGTTTTGGGGTCCCTACTGAGTATATTGTTACTCACCCCTACACAGGCTTTTCCCACACATGTTGTGTTCGGTGAAGATAACCGACGCCTTGATAGAGGACTTGGTGACTCAAGATTTGGTGGTGCCTTGTGAGACCAGGCGGGTGGGGTGTTCTTCTATGAATTCCAGTACCTACTCTATACTTACCCATCATGTGGGGTTTCAACAGATGGTTATCCAGAGTTTCTTTTGTACTTTCCAATTTTCCCTTTAGTCTTTTCTTGGGTTTTTATTCTAGCCCATTTTACTTTCACTTGTACTTGTACTTAGTGGCTGTTTAGTGGCATGCTTGTTTACTTTTCCATCATTGGGATGTGGTTGTGTGTACGTGCATACAAGTACTCAATCAAATTATTCCCACATGAAGGTTGATGCATTTTCCGCTAGTCTCCAACCCCCGACCTTCGAAAGGTGGGCTGGGGGTATGTCACGACATAGGCCCTGGGGGACGGGTCTTGATATGTAAGGCCGTGAAAGACATGAACACCCTTGACCAAGAGAGGGGTTGGCTAGTCCAGTACAACCTTAAATTTTTTAGATCCATCAGCACACCTACCAATGAGATAATGTGGCTATGATAACCAGCTTATTAGCATGTGAAATATCATTTCTAATTATTTTAAAATAAATAATTATCATATAGAATGTAAAAAATAGATTTCAAGTGATGAAAATGGGAGTGTCACTCATGGCTGTAAATAATAATTTCATCAAAGAAAATGAGAAAAAACTTCTAATGAAGAGGAAAAAACAAATCATTCATGATATCTTGGAAAGTCATCAGGGAATTGGTGGGGATGAAAGGAATTACCAAGAATTCATATTGTCCACTATGAGTATGGAAAGCTATTTTTTGCGAAACTTCATTTCACATATGGATTTGGTGGTAGCATGACTTATGATCGAGATTTGAGAAATAATTAGCACCCTGGAGCTCATCCATTAATTCTTCCATGACCATGATTGGGAATTTATTTAGAATTGTGACCTTTTTAAGAGCTCGGTAGTTCACAAATACGAGACATAATTTTTTTAACTAATAAATTGTACTTGAATAAGAACTTGTTATTAGTCAAATGATGCCCACATAAAATATTTCTCATACTTGTTTCTCAATATAATTATTATACAACTATGGGTAATGATAAGGGAATAATAAAATAGAGACCTGTGTTAGAACTAAGATTGCTTGATGGTCTACTGGGAATTGTGAATAGAGGTCACTAGGGATGGTGAAAATAGACTAGAGGACCTATAGAAGGTGTTTTATATCACAGTGTTGGGTAGTGGTGAACACTAGGTCTATCTAGGATAAATATATGGTAAGGAAATGGCTAGTTAATCCATGTAAGGAGGAGATCACCTGGTCTATATAGGTGGTACCATGAAGGGTATGAGAAGTGTCCCTAGCTATGAACTGTATTATCATGGAATTCTAGTTGATGTTGATGCTTCCAAGGCCACAGAACCATGAAATCCCGAAAATCAATTTGAGACCCCTGATATCTAATATGTGAGCATTGAATGAGAAAGTGTGGGTATCCATGGATAACTTTAAATTATGTAATAATACATGAGAGTCTAACTGATGTCTATTGAAAAGTATAAAACATTACTTTTGTGTGTTGATAATAGATAAGTTTAGTAGAGTGGATATATTAGAAGAGATAAAATTGTGTGTTGATCTACTATCCAAAAGAATGAGGATGGGGATGTCTCCCACATTACTATTTAGCTTCATGAATCTAAGGGTTTCATGGATGTGAATTTGGAAATAATAACTAGAGGCATGGTTTTCCAGTACATGTCACTCAACCAGGTCACCAGTTCCTGTGGAACTATCCTTAGAAAGGGCATGCTCATTGATGGCTAGAGAGGCTTCATATTTGGCCTAGAGGAGCACACACTTTTCCCATCAAGGAACTTTGTACATGAGAGTATATGGTTCAATTTAGTGGAATAAGAGTCCCTTCTTATGATGATCATCCCATTCCTGGATGGATAATTGGTGGATGTTTCATCCTCCAAGGGGGATCGAACAAGGTGCCTCAAGTCCTGGTGTGTCTAGGATATGAGATGACTATTTTTTATATTGATAAGGAGGATAAGTATTGGGTGATAGACTTGGATAAAATGTGATAACCATGGGGATCCTTCTTAACTAAATTGTGGAGGGGGGCCACTACCTCAAATAGGTAGTCCCATACCCTTGCGGGCAACGAGTTCGACATGGTGAGCCAAACGCATTACGCGAAGGTAGGTTTTAGGGTTGTGTATTCAGGCCCAATTTCTAATTTCCTCATGAAAAACATGGATAAAGGGGCCTACATATTTCTTATATGGTTTATAGGATAATTTAGAGGCCAAACATTCAATGTGATCAATATAATCTCGTACGGACCCATGCTGGTAGATATCAAACAATTCTCATAAGGAATTAGGATGTGTAAGCCACTAAATTACTCTATAAGCTCCCCCTTGAAGGTTAACCACGATAATTACATCCAAACGTCATAATTTAAGGAGAAATAATTGATGGAAATTCCTTCCATGCTAATTTGGAAAAATAAAACTATCTCAGCATTTGGTGTTTGATTAATCCTAAAGAATATTTCAGCATGCGTAATGAAACCATGAGGGTCCGATACATTGAAGATTGGTAAGTCGACCTAGTGGATGGTAATACTCTATTTAGGAAAATGGTCACCAGGGGTGGGGGAGATAGTTGGATCCCACCCAGACTGATCAAGGGTAGTTGGATCTATGGCCCATGAATTTGATAAATCAGACATGGAGGGAAGATGTACCTTGTTGTGTTGTGGATATTTTTTGGCATGGTTTACCAAAGAAGAGATATTTTCATATAATTCTGAAAATTCATACACCTAAGCTTATCACATAATTTCATCCTAAGTGAAGTGCACCCACTGTCATGATTTTTTTGAGTGGTGAGATTCTCCATAGCGGAACTCAGAGACGTCAATACTACATCAAAAGTCCCAATGTATTGTTCAACACCCTCCAAGGGAGACTGATATTGAGTCTCCATGAGTTGGGAATGACACATTAGACCAATTTTATGAAGATGAACCACCTAGGAACCTCTTTTAGTGTATAGATTATACTGCTAATAGAATTACAGTGGAAAGAGTAGGTGAGAATAATATCTCACATCAGAATGGGGATGCTCCGACAGTCCTTCCCATGACCTAAGTTGTAAATTCTCTTTCCTCACTTCCATCCCCACTTTCTTCCCCTCCCACCCCTTTTAACAACATACCCATTGTAATCCTATAAAAAACTCTGAGAAGGTCCCACCATGGTTTTTTAGTCCGTTGGAGCTGGTGTGGGGACCATCTTTCCCCTCCTAGAATATACTTTCTAGGTGGCAAGTTCAATTTTTATATCACCATAGGCATACTTTCTAATTGGTAGATCCAAGTGACTAACATTTTAGGTTTAACAATATATCAATATTAATGGATTTACCCTCTATATCATATCCCTCAATATCTGGGATAATCATAATCATAAATAATAATAAATAAAAAATGATCCCAATAATAATAAAAATAATAGAGGAACAACAAAAAAAAACCACAATCACACAAAAACATTTCTAAAAGAAAACACATCCATGTTATAAAGTGTTATATCAAGAAAAAATTAGATGTAAATCCTATACAGTTACCCCAAGGAAACTCATCAATACATGATATGTCAAATTAAAAAACTACTTTGGGTATTATTTTCTATAATAAGATATGCCTCCACTCCATATGTTCATAATAAATAACCCCAAAGATACTCATCAAAACATGATATGATAAATTTAAAAAAATAATTTAGGTATTATATCCCATGATATGATATGCCTCTATTCAATTTGTTCATAATAAATAACTACAATCACTTGTCAAAATGATCCTTCCCTTACATGCATTATGAAACATGAAATATATATATACATGAAAAGTGTGAAAGAAAAGTTTAAGTAAAATGACCTGGTATAATATCACCAGTAGGTCTCTAGAATATACTATAATATTATAATCATACATGTTAATCCATGTGACAACTCATGCTCAAATTTAATCAAAAAATCCAGGTCCTCCCATGCCTATCTGTCCATAATGGAACCTAAACCTACCCATTTCATCGAATACATGTATTTTGGTCATATCAAATATATGATAGAATATAAAAACAACCTGGACCCATTGGACCATTATAGTACTAACCCCACTAGTCCACATGACTCATCCTCTGGTCTATATGATCACTTACCCCCTAGTACACATAACACTAACCCCATACAACACTGACCCCCTACACCACATAACATGAATGCCAAGTCCACACAATATTGACTGCCTAGTCTATGAAACACTAATCCCTTATCCAATATTATATTTATACCTTAAACCATATAACACTAACACCCATCCCACATAACATTAACCCCCAACCCATGTAACACTAACCCCTAGTCCATGAGGAACTAACCCACTAGTCTATGTAACACTGACCCACTACTCCATATAACACTGATGTTGGTAAGAGATCTAGGTGAAAATCATGAGTACACTAGATTTTAACCTCTAGATACAAGATTATTTAATCCATCATAAGTACTAACACCTTATTTATCATGTGAATTGAACACGACAATCCTCCCTGACTAGATTCTCCAGAAATTAAGAAGCTTGAAATCACTCTAAATCACTATACACAAATTCCTATGAACAAATGAGCAAACGTTCACCCAAAATTAAATGAAAAAATTATAAAGTAAACATGTTTTATGTGGTTTTTATTTTCATTTTATATATATTGGATGAAAATGAAAGATTTTATTATTTTAGGATCAAAATGTTGCAATCACTATGACTATAACAACATATAGATCACTAACTAGTATGATTGCATAAAACCTAAAAAATTGTCCCTACCATCCTTTTATAGAGGTTCTAACTGGTTATAATATAATACTTAATTATTAAATTCCCATGCATCCATTCGTTTCACTATTCAATTTCTAACCCCCTATAATTTTCATCTAGAAATATACCTATCACTAGTATGTCAAAAATATTGTCGGTGCTTCACTCATTTTCCTATGGAGTTCATGATATAGAATGATTCAAACACTCACTACCTTATTATGGTAATAGTTATTTCTAATAAACTTATAGTATGATGATAAAAATCAAAAAAACCATAAAAATTTCATAAACTTTCTAAAAACTGACATCCTTCTAAATTTGAAGTCTTTCTGCCACCACCTTCTTTCAGTGAATTGAGACATGAACTTCTGATGAACTGAAAGAGATGCCTTGAAGAAACTTAACAAACCTAACAATCTTCCACTTGAAGACTACTTAAAGGATCCCTAAAAACCAACAACACTCATGAAAAAAAGTGAAATTATACTCCTTACAACCACTGTGGTGTTTTATCACAGTCATATTTCATTCACCCAAGCCCCATTGAGGAAATATGTATCCTCAAAGTTTTTTGGGCTAATTCCATAGTTAATATTCCTATTGTGTTTTGTTTTTCCACAATATTCAATAGTTCAAGATCCCCATCTTCCAAAAACTTTTGGATATAATGGAATTTTAGGTCAATATGTTGTGTCCCCTCATGAAAAAATATTTTTCACTAAGTGAATAACAATTTAACTATTTTAGTAAAGTGTCCAACTTTCTTGATTCATTATAAGTTCCTCAAGAAATTTCCTCAACCCCAACCTTTCCTTTCCCGAATCCATTATAGAAACATATTATGATTCCATTGATGAGATAGGAACTATTTACTGCAATCATGACAACCAACTTATAGTCATTCCTCTATAAGTAAATACATAACTGGACATACTCTTTAGTATTTTAGAACATCCTTTAAATTTAAAATCAACATCTGTTTTAAAAGTTTCATTATAAAAAAAACACAAGGTATTTTCTTCCATTACATGTAGTATAATCTACTTCATGGATTCCCAATGCCCTCTCCATAGATTCTCCATAAAATGACTAACAACTCCCATTGAATGGGAAAGATATGGATGATCACATACTATAAAATATATTAAACATTAAACAATAGATTTTAATAAAACATTATCCAAGTTCTTTTCCATATCTTATTTTCAAGGTTCTTTGTCTTTTGATAACTTTAAATTCACAATAAGAGGAGTGATAATGGATTTACATACAATCATCTCAAAACATTCAATGAATTTTCAGATATACCCATTTTGTGAAAAATCCAAAATTATAGAGATCTTACCCTTTAAATCTAGATTCCAAATATATTCTTATATTTGCCAAGATATTTCATTTCAAAACATACATATAAATTTTCTTTGATCTCATGGATATATTTGATATTAGGGAAAACTAGAATCATATCATTCACATAGAGAAATTGAATTATGAAAATTCAATCCTCAAATTTATAATAGAAAAAATTATCAGAGTTTCTTCATAAGAAACATTTTCATGAAATAAAAAGCATAAAATTTCAAGTTCCATTTTGTTGGTGGGTTTTTCAACCCATAAAGGATCAGTTTGAGTTTACATACAAACTTTTGATTAAATTTTTCAATGAAAACATCATGATTATTTATGTAAATTTTCTCTTTAAGATAACCATTCACCATCAGCATAGCTTTATAATTTTTTTACTTCTATTATACCATTCATTTAACCAGAACACCCATTTACTATCTAGTGTTCTCTTTACATGTGGAAGTTCCACTAGCTCCCGGTTTTTATTTTTATGTAACTAATCCAACTCTTCCTTCATAGATAACTCTGAATTATCAGAATCACTAAGACTATCCATATCTTCTTAAAATTTAGGTTCCCCTAAATCCATTAAGAGTAGGAAGTGAAGATCACCACCAAACCTATATATTTTTCATATTATCCTGGAATATCTTCACAACTCTGGTTGCGATTTTTATCTCTCCAGAATTGATAATTATAGAAAATCTTCTTCTGTTACTTTACCTTGAGTTTCACCATCCACTGAGCTTTCAAGTAAATTTACAAATGGTATAATATTTAAAATTTTGATGAAAGATCCTGAATATTCCTTCATATTTTTTTAATTTTTGATTGAATCATTACCACATAAAATTTTGTGAATTTGAATTCCTTTAATAATTCTACCCAAGTCAAATTGTACTTGAAATTATTATTTTTTCTATTCTTTCTTTTTCCAGTAAGTTCTAGTCCTTTTAAATAACCTGAACATTAAATATCACATTTATACTCTTAATTAACTGTCTCTTGCTGTCATCCCAAAGTCAAAATCCATATTCTTCATTTACATACCCAATAAAGAAACATGTGCAAGACTTTTCATCAAGATTATCTCGGTCATTGAAATCCTAATAAATATGTGAAACATAATCAAACATCCTAATATGATAAAGTTATGTTGTTCTATCAGACCACCGTGATTATGATAACTCCTTCCCAAAGACTGAAGTACTTTTGTTGATTAAGTATGTGGCTATGTACACAAATTTTGTCTAAAATTATTAAGGATTTTTAGTGGGAAAATTTTCATGCTTCAGGCTTTCTCCATTAATTTATGATTCATCCTCTCTACAATAAAATCTTGATTAGCTGTTCTAGGAACCATTTTATCTTGCTTGATTCCCCCATGTCTATAGTACTTATGAAAACTCCTTCAAGGAATTTAAGTCATGAGGTTTGGTGATAGTCACTTTTAAACCATCAGGTTTCCCCACTATATTTTGCAATATAACAGATCTTAGAGTTTTCTCCAATGGGACCACACCTATTGATTTCATTACATCACATTTTTTAATATTTTTACTTTTATATTTCTAGCAGGAAAATCATGACTGAAATATAGTAAAAATAATTTTATAAACTAAAGAATACAAAAATAGTATTAAAAAGGCAATATTTAATTCAATAGAATGGAAGAATAATGTGTGCAGTGAATTTAATAGAATGGATAAGCAGTTGTTAGATCTAGGATTTCTCATGGATCAGTCTATCTTTATCATTTGAAAAAAATTTCATAATTATAAATCTCTTAATGCCTAGATAGAAATAAAAAATAGTTCATTTCATTATATTTTTTAAATTGATTCCAACAACTAAGATCTCAACTATTTATCTCCTTTTAGTAAGAGTTAATCAATTCAATCAACAATTGGTAAGTATAATGACACAATCAACTCATTATATACTCATAACCCTCAATCGAATATTGAGAAATTTAAATAAAGATGATATAATTCAAAATCCTACATGTCTTGAATTTACAAGACACAGTAAGATATCGAAACACTCTAATTGGAGATGTGTTGTTCCTAGAATAGAAGAAAAAGATTAATTATGTGATAAATGAATCAAACATAAATCAATGATCACATTTCAATGTTAAAAAATATTGAGAGAATTACAATTATGAAATAATGTTATAAAAATTTAGAAAAATATTACTATTTGAATTCACTAGTTACGACCACTGAAAATATATCCAAACATGATCAAAGTGTAGGAGAAAACTCCAACATTAATCTTCATCAGGACTACCAGAAATAGATTCTCTTCGAGCCCTTTAGAAGATCTTATGGTTATACTCTCCATGGTTTGTTCCCACCATCTCTTCTGTTTTTTGTTCTATCAGCATCCTCCTTTTATGAAATAAGATCCACCCTTGTATAGAAAAATAACCTTTGAGAATAAAAATATCCAACAATCACTTTATCACTCCCGGATTTCCCATGTTTCATTTTCTAGTTGGCCCACCAACTTTGTTTATATCACAGTCATGTAATGATAATTTTACCTTTCAAACTAACACAAAAAATGAATGTGCAACTGATTTAGTCATAGTGTAATATGAATCCAATTGCAATCCCAACTTTATTCTATCTTTATAAAAAAATAAAAAGAATTACAAAAACTTTTCTTGGAAACCCTAAGGTCATATCCTCTATTCTAGATACCTCCCATTATTCCTTGATCCTAAGCCTAACTAGATCCAAGTGCCCCATCAACTTCCATGTTTGAGGGTTTTCGATCCCAACACTTCATCTTCTTCAAGCTCCTATAAATTTCCCAATTGATTTTGAGAGAAAACACAGGTAGAAACATGGGTATAATCTTCCAAAAGAGGGGATCAACTTCACTAATTTGAGGTTTATCTTCCAAATACGATTATTAACTTCACCAATGTGGGGTTCAATAACATAGGGTTCATCCAACAAATGATAGCTTCCTGAACCAAATTTTTCACTTAAACATGGGGTTCATCTCATAAATGTGGGTTTTATCTTAAAAATGTGAGGTTTTCAAACATAAAGTTACTCTTAAATGTGGTGATCAAATTTCATTTAATATACCCACCGAGCATGGTTACATAGACCCTTTGGGAAATTTTCATCAATCAAATGACTGTATATACCTTGGTTAGAATTACTTTACATGGATTGAACGTGATTGAAAAATCATATATTAAATACATTAACAATTTGAAGAAAATTTAATAAATTGATAAAAATAAAAATAAAGTAATTAAATATTTAAATCACAAAACTCAAATATAATCAAATACTAACACTGATCATCAATAAAAACAAGCATAAATATTATAATTTACATTAATTTTAAAAAGATTTATAATTAACCAAAAACTATACATAACTATTTAAATAATAATTTTAGTATTTAAAACATAGAAAATAAAATTAAAATTATGTGAAAAAAGGTTTGAAAAAGAGGCCACATAAAATCCCCCACAATAATCTTTTTCTTGTCCCAAAGTAAACAATATAACAAATTGAGTGGAAGAAAATGAATCTTAAGATGAAAAAATAGAAATTCCAATTAGAATTTGTTTTCATAAATATTTTCCCTTAAGTATTCTTTCTTGTAGAAAAATGTGAATTCACTCTCAAAATTAATTCTCTCAGTGTGAAATTGGTAACAATTTTACCAAAAAATTTATAAATTGAAAGTTTTAAAGTAAATTGAACCAAATTAAATCTGCATCAAATTGGAAGTCTAATATTCTTTCTTACCTCTAGAAGAACCGAATCACATAATTAAAGAATTTATAATAAAAAGACACACTATTGAATGAGGTGAAGTGATAATTTATTGGTGGAATAAATAACCAATCCAATAGTTAATGAATAAGGAATTAAGAGATAAATAATAAATATATCTACATGGATTAATATTTTCATATAATAATTTATTGGAATGTATGTATTTTGAGTTAAATAAAAATTAAAAAGTTCAAATATAGTAATAATTATAACATCTTCTTAAAATTTAATCAAATTAAATCCTTTTTAAGAGGAAAGAAAAATGTTTTACCCAATTAAATACATAATTTAATAAAGATTAATCTCCTCAAAGTGGCATCAAAACCTTAAATTTTATAAAAACTTGTCACCCAAAGTTAAGAAGATTAAAGACCACTTCCCCATAGTGGTGTTGAACCCGACCGGGGATGCTACTAGCTATAACCCATACACCCATCATCCTTGATGAATACTGGTAAATATTACAACCAAAATTTGGGAAACAAGTGTTATAGATTCTTAAACATTAAAATCTAGCCAATAACCATCCCATTCATTAGAGAGTTAACTTGGTTTCTTTTGTGGATGGAGGAGATATAGGGTGTTATCACACAGACACTCCTAAAAAAAGAAACATTTATACTAAATACAATTGATTTTTATGAAGAATAAGAACATACGGTCCTAGTTTTATTATGAATTATTTTGACACAAGAGTAGGAGTTAGAGGGTCCATAATGGAATAATCTCTTTCACACTAGGTTATAGGTTAATAAACATGTTATTGAGTTGATCATTAGTAGAGGAATCTAGGAAAACCTCATCTCTTGAGAATTAGGGGAATGGTTTCAACTAACAACTAATGAAAAAACCCCACCATATAAGTCGATATGGATCAAGTCTATTGACATTGTCAAAATAATAGATAAGTGTCATGTTCCATTCTTTGTTGGCCAATATCGGGACACCATTGTATGAAACATAGTGGATATTAATGTATGCAAACATATAATTTTATGTTCTTGAAAATTTGACATTGATTATCATTACAAGGGATGAACCAACATCATTAATTTCTCTAAGGAGGATAACAAGTTTACTTTTTGCTCTTTTACAACTAAGATTAATGTCCTAGGTTTGAGAAAGTCTGTTGTATCCTAGAGTAATATAGGTGAACTCACACCATTAAAACTAGATGTGCTACTCTATCTCTCTATGAATTTTATGATGAGTTATTTTAGACTGAGGAAAATGATGTAGAAAAAAGGTGATTTTCATCATCCCCATTTCCCGCCTAAAATGGTGGTCTAATTTGGGGGTTTAGATGGTGATGTGTGGACAAGAGGTAGCTGGTGGCATCTCTTTCCTTCCACCATTTAGATTTTGTAAAATGGGAATAAATTTAATTACCTAAATACCAACATGTGGCATGGGCCTAATGCTAACATCAAAATCATTTTCTCTCTCATCCATTGATTTTTTTCTACTAATGATATTTGATTGAATATGTTCTGCTCAAACGATATCATAATTTCAATATGTCACACCAATGTGGTCATTACATTGATATGAATAAGTCTAGATGCATTTGTGATGCATTTTTTTTAATTTTAATTTTTTTATATATTGGTATGATTTTTACGATAAATTTACAATATATTTCTTTTAAAAATATTATAGATTATTTGTTTATACAAAAAAATACATCAAAAAATTACATATAGATAGATTTTTTTAGAAAATTAATCAATATACATGTATATATATATAAATTTATTCAAGTATTCACACACACACACACACACACACATATATATATATATATTATAATCACATAAATAAAAAATTACTATAATTATTTAAAAATATACCTATCTATGAGTAAATGAAAATATTTGTATGCACATGTATGCACCTATGAAAATATAAAATTATTTACAAATATAATTATTTACAAGTATATATAAGTAGAAATAGATACACACATACATACATATATCACATAAACATATGTATATATACATAAAAATATTTCCCTTAAAAAAATTTATAAACACATATATAATTATACATAGAACACATATTTTTTTGTATAATATTTGGAATGTATTTTTTAATAAAATTTAATCAGAAATTAAATTTTCTTTACCAACATATCTATAAATATATATAAAAATTACAAATCACGTACATACATAGATATACATTAGTATGATTTAAAATTTAAATGGATGTTTATATTTTTTTAAAAAAAATTACTATTCATATATTTTAAACTTTATATATTAACATGTATTAATGAAATAATGGTTTTAAAGATATTTTAATCTTTATATTAATGGTTTCCTATTTTAATATAATAATAATAATAATTATATTTTTTACTTGTTTAAAAAATTTATATATTAATATTTATTACAAGTTGTATATATAAATGATTATATATTAACATTTATATATTTATTTATTAGCACTTGGATATTTATTACTACACTTATTTGTATGCGCCCTTATATATATGTTGTTCAAAAATTAAAGTAAAATTTTTGGGTAATAAATAGAAATTTGGTCAGACACACATATATATAAAGTATTCATGTACACACACACACAGGTGTGTGTGTGTGTGTATCTATGAATGTGTGTGCATATAAATAATGTGATTTTATAAAAACATTTTATGTTTAAAAAAATAACGAGTATAAAAACATTTAAAAAACTAAATTTATGCATATATATAAGTAAAAAATAGAGTTTACATACATAAACATATGAATATTTTAAGTATTTTCCTACATACGTACCTACATATATTCATATACATAGACATGTGTGGGTATTAACACATATAGGCTTACATACACATATTGAAACCTAAATACATATATGGATACATATATAAATATATATTTATTTAAGTACATGAATATATATTAAAATAATTATATACAAATATATATATTTAAAATCTAGAACAATTAAATATAAGTACACGCAATAATTAGTATAAACATGCACACATATATACATATAAAGAGGTATATACAAAAATAAAAATGTAATTATTTACATGAATAAAAATTTATTAAGGAAATTATTTGAAATTATACATCTACATATTTTCATACAAAAATATGTACATGCATGCATTCATACACATATATAACTATATAAAAATCTTCATTGGGAAATATCCCATGGGAGATTCTTACTACAAATATTCACTTGGAAATATCTCATGGGAGATTATTATTACAAATATGCACTAGGAAATCTCCCATGGGAGATTCTTACTACAAATGTGAACTAGGAAATATCCCATGTGAGAGTCATACAACAAATCCGCACTAGGAAATATCTCATGGTAGATTCCTACAAAAAATCTACAATGTGAGATTCTCAGGAAAAATATCCACTGGGAGATTTTTCAAAGTCTTATGTATATCTGTATATAATTATAATTATATATATATTTTTGTATATTCTTATATTTTTATGTTAATTTATAAATAATTAAGTTAATATATATGAATGCATGCATGCATGTGGATAATTATATTTATATATATGTATGTTTTTATTCATTTGTTTGTATGCACTTATATATATGTACGTATGAACGCATATAAGATTATGCATATACTTATATATATTAAAAACTAATTAAAAACTAA
This sequence comes from Viscum album, assembly GCA_963277665.1. Lineage (NCBI taxonomy): Eukaryota > Viridiplantae > Streptophyta > Magnoliopsida > Santalales > Viscaceae > Viscum > Viscum album. The sequence goes on from OY728128.1 coordinate 2,113,173,803, forward strand.
TATATATGCATTCATGAATGCATGTATATAATTTTATTTATTTGTATGTATGATTATATGTATATGTATATATATATGTATGATAATATTTAGATGTATGTGTGTATATTCATTAAAATATACCAACAAATATTTTCACCTATATACACCTATATGTGTGTGTATGTGTACATATGCATGGATGCAATTATATCTATAAGTAACTACATTAATTATATTTACATATATTTGTATTACTATATATTTATGTACTTATATTAATATAAATTAATGTATATTTGTGTGTATGTACTTTTTCTTCAAGGGAAATAACTTGAATAATGTATCCATATATTTATTTAAACACATTTACATGGTATGTACATAATTATGTAAGAATAAATTTTATATATACACAATAATTTATTTATATATTTCTTCATACATGATTGATAATTTTTATATATATTTATTGATATGTTGGTATAGAAAATTTAATTACTTCATAAAGTGTGTAAAAAATACATTCAAAATGTTATTAAAAAAATTTATGTTGTATGTATAATTATATATATGTTTATGTATATACACATATGTTTATGTTATATATGTATGTAATTATATATATATATATATATATTTATTTATATTTACTTGTAAATAAATTTATATTTTCATGGGTGCATGCGTGTGCATACATATATAACAATGTAGATGTTGATGGTTCAGAGTGCAATAGAATCATTTAGAGGTGGACAATATATTAAAATTTATTTTAATAATCATTGCCCAAAATCAAGAACAAGGATCTTACACATAAAAATTTAAAATTTATTTATTTAATATTTGATGAAATAAATACCAAGGAATAGGAAATTTAATCATTGGTGAATGTTGATCATTCAAAAAGACCATTTCAGATTAGCTTCATTGCAATGTAAGTATCCAAGGATAGAATCCCTCTAGGGGTGATCCACACATGCTCCTATGATCTCTGAGAAACACCACTCGATCTCTGAGTTCAAGAACATCGAGTTGAATGTCTTGCATTTTTTGTTCTTGATTGATCATTCTTCAGTCTTGAAGACATCTCTCTAGCGCTTCTCATTCTTGAGAGGGAGAGAGGAGGAATATTTGAGAGCGGATTCATTATGTGATACAATTCTCTATTCTCAATTTTAGATTCTCTACACAATAGACATAACAATATATTTATAGAGTTAAGATTTGAGTTAAAATATTATTTAATTTCATACCAACCATTAAATAACATTTATCACCTTTTATAAATCCCATGCCACATAATAATAATTATATAATTATTATTTTGTGGTGTGCGCCAACTTGTGCAATAAAAAATATTATGTAATGGTCTTGTTAGTTAATATTTTTCACCGGACTTGGCCTTGTTCCATTCAAATTCCTTTATAATTTATTGAATAACTGAATAATTATTTTATTCATAAATAAATATTTTATTCACAATCTAGAGAATAAATATTTATTAACATATTCATTAAATAAATTAATATTTTATTCACAACCTGGAGAATAAATATTTATTTAATTTATCCGATTAGTATAACTTGAATAAAATTATTCCTCAAACTTGAGAATAATATTTATTCCATTAATTAAACTCAAATAGAATTTAATCAAGATCAATAGAAACACTTAGTGTGTGACCCTCTAGGATTATTTCTCGTTGGCATTAGGTGGGCTTGCTTAAAGTCCAAGATTACTATCTAACAATCGGTCAAGAAACCCAAGATAAAGAACTTAATGCCACAATTTTGAAAACCACATATGAACACTCACTGTGTAATATAATCCCTTTGTCACAATATCTCATCAAGCAGATTTCACATATGTGTCACCGACCTATATGCTCAATATGTATTTCCTTGACTATCTAAAATAAACAGGCCGTTACACTATGACCATGGAATTTAATGTGAAGGTTCTATTCTAATCAAAGGGAAAATATATCAGCTTCTATTAAGATGGAAGGTAAAATCCTTTATCGAATTATTCATTAATGATACATCACTTATGATGCACCCAACGTATCCAACATCACCATAAACTATTATCATCATGGTTTATGAAACACATATAAGTACGTAATTTGTAACATGCATTAATAATAATCTTAAAGTCTAAGGACCATCTCACACACTCATATATAGGAATATCCAATGACACCAAAATATGAAGAATTCCTAATGGTGGGTCTATTCTCATAATCTACTATCTTGGAGATTACCAAGTGAGAACTTCATGAGAAGAAGCCTTATCTTCTTATGAGTACTCACACTTGACAATCTATGTACTATGTGTCCCATCATAGTATGTTATCAAACCACAAAACATTATTTGAGAATATCATCGTATAACATCATTGTTCTCATCATAGTAGGGAACTTATATGACCTTATTAATGCGATGTATACTCTAGGAAATTATTACATTAGATTCATATAGAACAACAAACAATATGTAATAATAAGTTTTATTAATATTCAATACATCAAATATTTATGTAATCAAAGTAAAAATAGTTGGTCCTAGGACACCAACTACAAAAAACTCCCACTTGTATTAGAGCCAACTTCCTACGACCTTAAGTCCGTGAGACCTCACATGATAGTCATGTTTATACTAATTCAAGGATTTAGTCAAAGGGTTTTCCATACTGTCTTCGATAGAAATACTACTCACTGCAACTTCACCTCTTTGAGAAAAATACCTCAAGAAATTATACTTCTAAAGTATGTGCTTCTTCCACTAATATGACTGTGGCACTTTGGAAAGATCCACCATTGCAATATTTTCATAATAGGGTGTGATAAGTTCTTTACTTCTAGGTACCACATCAATCTCATGGAAGAATTTTCATATCCATACTATTTCATTAGCTTCCTTAGAAGCTATAATATACTTGAACTTTGATGTAGAATCTACAACCATAGACTTCTTTGAGCTATTCTAGCTCACATCAACTATATTCAAAGTTAATATGTATCCTATTTGTGAATTCATGTCTACTTGATTAGTTTTAAAACTAGAATCTATATATCCTATGATGAATTGTTCCTCATCTTCTCCATAAACCAGAAACACATCCTTAGTATGCCTCAGATACTTAAGGATATTCTTGACTAACATCCAATGGTGGTCACTTGGATCATATTGATATCTTCCTCCCACACTTAATATGTAGGAGACATCTATAGAAGCACATAGAATAACATACATGAATGATCCAATCACTAATTCATATGGAATCCTTATCATTCTGTTTATTTCCTCAGGTGTCTGAGGACACATTTTCCTAGAAGATAAATGCCATGTGATGCTAGAAACAATACCATCTTGGATTGTTCCATACAGAATCTCTTTAGTATCTTGTCAATGTATGTACTTTAACTTAGGATTTCCAACCACTTAGATCTATCATGATTTATCTTGATCCCAATAACATATGATGTCACACCCAATTACTTTATATAGAATAATTTATTCCACCACAACTTAATTGACTATAAGATTGATATTTCATTTCCAATGACTAAATATGTCATCAAAATATACTATTAAGAAAACGACTTCACTCCCACTAAACTATTTATAGGCACACATCTCACATTCATTCCCTATGAATCCAAATTATGTTATGCCCTCATAAAAAATAATGTTCCCTGACTTGGATATTTTCTTTAAACCATAAATGGATATTTGAAACTTTCATACCTTATTGGAATAATTTGGAGTCACAAACCCTTCGGGCTGTGTCATATCGATATTTTTTTGAAGGTCCCCATTAAGGAAGGATGTTTCAAAATCCATTTCCCAAATCTCATAATCACAAAAAGTCGTAATGAAAAGTATAATTTTAATGGATTTAAACATTGAAACTAGTGAAAAGGTTTAATTTTAGTCAATGACTTGATGTTGTTTAAACCCTTTTGCAAACATTCACTCCTTATAGGTACTAACTTGTCCTTCTATGTCCAGTTTCTTCTTGAATAACCATTTTCAACCAATAATATTTATATATACTAGAGCGTCTACCAAAATACAGACTTGGTTTTGGTACATAGAATCCATTTTAGAATTCATGGCTTCTTGCCACTCGGAAACATCTATTCCAATTACTACTTCATTTTCGGTTAGAGGATCATTATTATCAACTAATAATGAGTCAACATCCTCAGTGACTAGAAAAATATACCATTCTTGTCCTATAACCTCTCCAGTACTCCTACATAGTAATTTTTTCTTTGTATAAATTTATTCTTCCATGGGGCTTTCTGGAATTTATTATTGTGAAAAATCTTGTGTATATTGAGCCTAGACTTCATTGAAGTCTATCTCACTCCCACTATCTATTTTAGAGATGATATCCTCCTCATGAAATGTGGGATTTATTTATACCAAAACCATTTTTTCTAAATTATTTTATTGGTAGTATCCATTTGTTTCTTTGGAATATCCTATAAAGATACACTTTGTGCCTTGGGGTGAAATCTTGTTACCTGAAGAGGCCTTAACAAATGCTTCATGACAACATGTATTAATTTCCATTCCATAATTGGTATGGTATACCAAATGTTTCTTTAGTTGGCACTCAATTTAGTACATATGATACTATTTGTAATTCATATCCCTAAAAGTATAATGGAAGACTCGAATGACTCATCATTTATCTCACCCTATCCCACAAGGTGCAGTTCCTTATTTCACTTACACTATTCCAATGCGGCATATAAGAAGGATTGAGTTGAGATAAAATCCCAAATTCCCATAGGTAATAAATCAAGTATTGATTAAGGTATTCTCCACAATGGTCTGAGTGAAGTTTCTTAACCTTCTTACCAAGTTGGTTCTCAACTTCATTATTGTATTCCTTGATTTTTTCAAAATAATATGACTTATACCTCATTAAGTAGACATATCCATATATACAAAAATCATCAATAAAATTTATTAAGTATGAGTACCCACCTCTTTCTTCAATAGGATATGGTCAACACACATTGTTATGAACTAATTCAATAATATATTTATCCCTTTCACCTTTCCCACTAAATGGGTATTTGGTCATTTTCTTTGAAAACATTCATGACATACACCAAGTGGTTTTAGTTTAAAAGAATATAAATATCCATCTTGATGTAATTTAGTCAATTTCTTTTCATTTACGTGACCTAGATAGTGATTCCAAAGTTGGGTGTGGTATGATTCATGTTATGTTACTTCATTATCAATTTCCATTATTTGGTTCATGTAATCAAACACATAAATACCGTTATTTAAATATGCCTTACAATAAAAAATTATATCTTTATTAAAGAAGCAACATTTGTTCCCAAATTTGAAAATAAATCCATATGTATCAAGTATGGATATAGAAATAATGTTTTTGTTAACTGAAGTCTCATAATAATCACCATTTTAAATCAAGATCATTCTAGTTGGTAATGTGAGGTGTTAGTATCTAATAGCTACAACAACAAGTTTAGCTCCGTTGGCTACTCTAAGATCTACCTATCCTCCACCACACAATCCATTTATTTTATTTTATTGAAAATTCACTTTGAGGGTAAGTGATAACCTACAAACCAGTCCAAATGATTCAATTCACACTAAAAAAACCTACATTATAGAATTTAAATATCAAAATGGCAAAACAGAACCAAATCATTGCGCCAAGACAGTCATCACGCACATGTTTCAAAATTCAAACCATCGTCACCGCATATCACGCAAGATGATTGATGAAATTGCATTGAATGCATCTTTCTACATTGCGTCTCCATCAACCAATCCACCACGAAAAGCTGTAACAAACACCAAAACACCCGATAAATACATCACATCATCAGGTACTACATCCTCCATGCCTCGACACCGCCTTCCGAAGACCACAAGCAATGTTGAACTGGAGATTCAAACTTCAACCTTGCCATCATCAAATCATGAAATCACCGTCAAATCGGATGGAAATCAAATAACTAGAAACTCCTTCAGAATCAAGACATACAAACAAACAACAGGCACAAAAAACAAACAAAGCCAAGCCATTGAGAGAACCCTCCAATGCCATTACCAGCATAGACCCAACATCCTTAAACAAATCGACCATCAAGAATACTAGTGAAGAACAAACCCAATCCATTGATATGAACTGGAAAAAAAGTATATCTACAAAAAACATAGAGGATGATGAAGGACGTGCCTCCTGTAAAGACGTCGAACGAACAAGCCACACATCCAAAAGCCTCTTGAATCCACTACTGCAGACTGGCAGGGAGAGCGGCGAGGGAGAAAGAATCCATAGCAGGACTTGTAGCAGAAGAGTCTCCACAAAGAAGCTCGTCCCCACCCGGAACCACCAACCCCGACTGTCAAATCCACCGTGAACGTGGTTGAGTTCCCGGGACACTGACAAGATCCAACCTACACATCCCAACCCTCCCCGAGAAAACCAGCGCACCAGACCAAAGTGGGGTCATAAATGCGGTAACTGGAAGGGAAGAGTGGAGGAAAATCGATAGGGATTCAACAGGGAGACATGGATGCATACTGAGGAGCAAGAGATCAGGGGGAAGAAAGGAATGAAAGAAGATAAAGGATGAACGAAAAATGAAACCTGAGAAAGAGGGGAAAGAGCCCTAGATCCAGAAGGGATTTTCGGTGAGAGAAAGAAACCCAGTGACATATCTGAGTCCTGATGTGAATTTTGTGCACCATATCTTACCCCTAGGTCACTGCACGAACAAGAGAAGAAGATAGAATCTGAAGATGGAACACCGAGAGATGAGATGTCAGAAAGAGAGGTCGTGATGCCGAGATGCGCTGCAATCAAGAAGTAGTGCAGGAATGAACATGAAGAGGAGGAAGCCGACGAAGAGGAATGGAGCGAGCAGGATGCTGCTACATCACTGGGGAAGAAACCCTAAAAGGAGAGGAACTGAAAGCTATATCTAATTCCCAATTTGTTGAAATAGATAAATTGCAGTTGATAAAAAATGCACTTGAATCATTCCCTTACTTCTTTGACTGGGTGTAGTTTTTCTTCCAGTGACCCTTCTTGCCACATGTGAAACAAACAACATCCTGTTCCCTTGATTCCCACTTGATCTTCATCTTCTTGGAAGGGTGTGAAGAAGATTTAGACTTAAATATCTTATCTTTATATTTATTTTTGTTTACCATAAGGATGGAAGGTTTTTCATGCTTCATATTCTTATCTACTTAGTGATGAAGAATAAGAAAATCTATTAAATAATTCTCAATGTTTTCTATATTAGAATTCACATAAAAGTTGGAGAAGATTTGGGGGGGTGATTTTAGAATGAATTTGGTGCCTAGTTTTTCAGGGAGTTTAAACCCTAGAACCCCTAAGATCTCAATGTAGCCAATGAGATTGACCACATGATCCCTAGCCAGGGAACTCTCTCCAATATTTCTTTGAAATATCACCTTTGAAATATTAAACTGTTCTTATATAGCTCTCTCATGGTAAACACCATAGAGGTGATCAAGAATTCTATACACATCCATGTTTTCATGAAACTCCATTAGTTCCATAGACATTGATGAAAGCATCAAACATTGAACATTTACCACATTGATAAAATGTTTTTCATAGATAAGGAACTTTTCATTTCTCTCCTCTTTAGTAGGTAGGCTAGGCATTGAGGATTCTAGTACACAAGATTTCCATTCATAGCATAGCATAACATGAAAGTGTCTAAACCACTCCTAGAAGTTATTTCCAATTTGGAGGTTATCTTTTTCCAATATTTACAATAGAGATAGTGTGGCTGATGAAATTTTCATTTTATTACACAATTATAAAGAGCATATTATTAATAATTTTCTTGATTATAAATAAGAAAGATATAAAAAATTAAATGATTTTATTTATTAAATTGAACACTATTTTATCAAGTCTCAATAGCTCTCACCATTGAACTCAAAATGTCTAGTTTCATTAACATTCTAGTGGAAAGGATCCCCATTACATTTATTAATAATCAAGACTTTGGCCAAGAAAATCATAATAATGTAATTAGATAGGAGGTCTTGCCAACTGCAGATTTGTAGCTCCTTGATCCATTGAGTGGATTCCCCTATCATGAAATCTTGACTTGGATTTCCTCAACATTTTTCTTCAAATTTTTATTGATCAAACATTGTCCATTAAACTCAGTACAATTTCAGTTAATTCAACCTGAAACTCTCATGATAACTCCCTGATAAAAGTAAGTGTCTGGACTTTGTCCATGCACTACACTTAGTTCTATGGTTTCATTCCCAATATAGTAATGGAAGGCTTAGTCTGACTTAATATTTTATTGAGGGATTATAATTTATTATGCATAAATTTTATCTTATTTTATCCTTTACACATAATGTTAATATTAAGTGTATGTTACTTAATTAATTAACTATATTGTATAAAACATTTATGCATAACTCATTTATATAATTTCTTCCTTTGCACAATAATTTATTTATTTACAAGATCACGACCTTGCATCCATAAAATAAATAATTTCATAGATATAAATAAATAATTAAATTAATGACCCATTCATATACTTTATCCAATGGTTGATTTAATGAGCGTAAATTAAATCAAAATTTGACCTAGGGGAAATAACTCATATTTCCGGTCTTGGCATGAGTAACAACATTCTTCCTATCCACCTATGTATTATCTGGGTTGGAATCATTATGGCTCCATCTTAAACTACCTCCACACACCTTGGGGATTCTCCGTTAATTACAAATATTTATTACTCACAAACAGGTGAGGGGAACCAAAGAATTAGTTAAATGGGATTACATAAATATATTTGGACATGCAAGTCCTACATAATAATGGAGGGAGGGATGACTCACATTCCATAATTTAATTTAATATTAAATAATTGAAAAATCATGCAATAAATTAAATGAAAACATCCAACACATACATAGGTCTTCATCAAGCTCATGAATGGTCATACATTAAATGAATACACAAAATTAAATAGCTATCATTAATTTATTTATTAGTTATTTTCTTATTTAAGATAAACACACCAGTACTGTAGCAGTACGGGTACTATAGTAGTACTATTCACCAAAGGGCCCTTTGGGGCAAAAAATGGGCTTTCAAGCCTTATATTCAGGCCACTTGGACTTTGGCCTTTGAGATATGTAATGGATCTCCCTCTACCCAGATATAAAAATAGGTCTTTTCATTGATAATAAAATGAGTCTTTGGCCCCAACCTTTAAAAAAAATATTAATTAAAATAAATTAATTTAGAATTTAAAATTATTTAAAACCATTATTAAATTTCGAAACACAGAACTGTGTTCCAATCAATAAAATAAGGTTTTAATACTGCAATTTCAAATTTAATGTAATTTTAATTTTGTTCATTAATGGGAGACTACACGGAATTTACACGAAGCTACATTCCATGTACCTCAATTTCCATATATCCAAGTCACATGCTTGGGCCTTCAATGTGTTGACTCAGCTAGACTACATGGTGTGTACATGCTAGTTACACACCCTGTATCCACTTTTCGTGTTCCAGGTTTTCCTTGTCAACACGCGATGTGCAATGAAATCACCACATGTAATTAATTTCTTGGTGCATCTAGATACAATGAGCATGGGTATACAATGTGTCTTCTGGCTGCATGCGGTGTAACCAAATTTTACCAACCAATGATTTGGCACTTCCAGATGGAATCTCCATTCATTATTCATTTGTTCTTAAACCTTTAAGAAATGACACACTGAACGATCATGATTAATATATTGATAACATGTTAATTCAAATCATATTAAATAATTAATAACATGAAATAAAAATAAATCCACAATTGTACATAGATCAACAATAAAATAAATAATTATAAATTTAAACATAACCTAGATCTGATGCCATGTGATGGTTTTGGGTACAACAGAAGAGTGCAGTGGTGGGTGATATATTATAATTTCTTTTAATAATTGTTTCTCGAAACTAAGAGAAAGGATCTTGCAGATCAAATTTGTAATTAATTTATTTAATATTTTAAGAAATAAATACCTGGTCTTAGGAACATTATTCATCAGATAACGTTGATCATATGAAAATACCCTTTTGGATTACCTTCATTACATTGTAAGGATCTAAGGATATAATCTCTCTAGCAGTGATCCACACAAGCTCCTATGATCTCCAAGAAACACCACTCAATCTTCAGGTGCTAGCACAGTGAGTCAAATGTCTTATATTGTTTGTTCTTGATCACTCATTCTTTAGTCTTGAAGAAATATATCTTGCACTTCTCATTCTTGAGAGGGAGAGATGAGGAGGAGTTGATAGAGAATTCTTTGTGTGCAAAAATTCTCTACAATCAATTTCAAATTCTCTACACAATAGACAAAGGCATCTATTTATAGAGTTAAGATTTGAGTTAGAATATTATTTAATTTAATACCAGCCATTAAATATAATTTATAATATTTAATAAATACCATACCACATAATAATAATTATATAATTATTATTTTGTAGCATGTACCAACTTTCACAATAGCAAATATTATATAACGGTCTTGTAAATTAATGCTTGTCACCAGACTCGGTCTTGGTCCATTCTAACTCCTATAGAATTTATTGAATAACTAAATAAATATTTTATTCATTAATAAATATTTTATTCAATAATAAATATTTTATTCACAATCTACTGAATAAATATTTATTAAAATATTCAATAAATGAAATAAATATTTTATCCACAAGATGAAGAATAAATATTTATTTAATTTATGTGATCGATATAACATGAAAAAAATTATTCCTAAAACTTGAAAATAATATTTATTCTATTAATTAAGAACTAATAGAATTTAATAGAGATCAATGGAAAAACATAGTGTGTGACCCTCTATGATTCTTTCTCATTGGAATTAGGTAGACTTACTTAAAATTCAAGATTACTATCTAGCAACGTGTCAAAGGCACCCAAGAGAAAGAACATAATGTTGCAACATTGACAATCACATATGAATACTCACTATATAATATAATCCCTTTGTCACAATATCTCATAAAATAGGTTTCACATCCATGTCACCAACCTATATACTCGATATATCTTTCTTTGCCTATCCGAAATAAACATGTACTTACACCATGACCATGGAATTTAATATGATGGTTCTATTCCAATCAAAGGCTCGAGATATCATATTCCATAAATATTTTATGGAAAATTCTTACCTCAACTTATTCATTAATGACATGTCACTCGTGATGCACTTAAAACATCCAACTTCTCTATGAAATGTTATCATTATGGTTTAAAAAATACATCTAAGTACACGAGTTGTAACATGAATTAATTATAATCTTAAAGTCTAAGGACCATCAAACATGCTCATAGATAGGAATATTTGATGACACAAAAACATGTAGAATTATTACTGGTGGGTCTATTCTCATAATATCCAGTCTTAGAGATTACCAAGTGCGAAATTCATGAGAAGAAGCCTCATCTTATTAAAAGTACTCGTACCTATAAGTCTATGTACTATGTGTCCCATAATAGTATGCTATCCAATGAAACAACATTATTTGAGAATATAATTATAGCATATCATGGTTCTCATTATAGCGGGGAAGGGCTATGAACTTATCAATGTGATGTATAATCTATGAAATTATTACATTAGAGTCATGAAGAACAAAAAATAATTTGTAATAAAAAGTTTTATTAATATTCAACACATAAAATATTCATTTATTCAAAGTATAAACAGTTAGTCCTAGGAAACCAACTCCAACAGATGTATAGTTGTAAATAATTACATAAATAAATTTGTATATAGGTTTATACTGAATGTTAGTGTGTGTGAGTGTGCGTGGATGTGTAATGAAAAAATAATTTATTTTTTTATCTTGTAAATTGTATGTGTATTCATTTTTAATATATATATATATATGCACGTTTAATAAATAAATAATGTATATATACGTATTCATTATATGTATTAATAATTATATAAATATATATTATTGAAAATATATGTAAATATAATTAATATAATAACTTATAGATATAAGTGAATGTAGGCATGTGTAGATACACAAACACACACATATAGGTATATAAAACTGCAAATATTTGTAGGTATATTTTAATGCATGTACACACATGCATCTAAAAATTATCATACAAACATACAAATACATACAATCAAGCATACAAATAAAAATGCGTATATACTTACATGCATGCATTCATATATAATAATGTAATAATTTAAAAATCTATATAATTATATTCAAAATCAAATATACATGCGTGTTTACATATATATATGTGTATACACACACATACAAAAAAACATACATACATATAAATATAAGTACTTACATGCATGAATGCATGAATATATATTAATGTAATTATTTATAAGTGTAATATATAAATTTAAGAATATAAAAAAAAATATAATTATAATTTTATAAAAACATACATAGCATATTGACAAATAAAATAGTGGGCATTTTCCCTGTAAATCACTCAGTGGGGATTTTTCCTGAAAATCTCCTATTAGGGATTTTTCTTTTAAATCTTCCACCAAGGAATTTTCCTGCAAATATACCAATGAATATTTATCCTAAAAATATTATACGTTACATAAATATATATAATTGTTATATGGACCAGGTCTTAGGCATTATATACTCTTTTTTTATTCAAGAATTTACTTTTTTTCACATTGATGATCTTTTCAGTTTTAGAGTTTTAGAGAATTAGGTCATAGTTCATACATAACATATCTCATTAATACAAAGTGGATACTATTGAATCAGTATCTATTTGTACCAAAATATGAAACTTTTAAAATAAAACATGATTCTTTTTCATGAAAAATCATTATAACTTTCAACATGACTTCATGCATTCTCTTACCCATCCTTATACCATGTGAAAATTTTTAACTCTTGGGATGAGTACAAAAGGATCAGTAAGGGACATAAAATAAGGATATAAACCACTAGTCCATTAATACTTTAAAACCATGATTTTTTTCAAAAATTTATAATTTTCACCCATAAAACATAAGCTATTAAAATTTCCTTATGAAATCATAATATTCCTGTAAAAATCCATAGAAAACATAAATCCTAAAGGTAACTTGTGGAATCAATTCCATATAATTATTACAATTACTGTAGCTATCACGACTACATAGGGAGTAACCTTCATGGTTACATTTGGAATACCCACCACAATATATTCCCTTAATCTCTTAGGAGAAACCATAATGATTAACTCCATCCCATTACCCAATGAATTGTAGAGATTTCACGGGCTCACCCACCCTCGATTTATCACAGAACCACCCATACTCATAAACAATGACCAAGAACCATAAAGTAATCATAACACATAAAACCGATATAAAGAAAAAATAAAATTTCCACTTTAACACAATCTAGTTTTTATTTTATTAAGAAGCCACTTTTTTGGAAATGTGGGAACCATACAAATCCCTCCACATATCATCTGCACAACCCCACTTAGATGATCCACAAACAACATGAAAAATCAAAATTCAAAAACCACTGTTAGAAAACCCTACCGCCACTACCACCTACAAAAAATCCATAACATTCAAAATTAAAAAATCAAGATATTAGAATACAACTCAATAAATAGGTCATCTCGACTCTTGCATCACCTTGAGTCTGTCATCATGCCTTGAGTCACACACCTCATATGACAACCACTTTTTCCACATCAAACAAAAGCATTGATGAGCTTCATCGGTGTCCACCGTCACTTTCGAGGGAAGCTTCATTGTCTCCTCCATATTCAAATCATGAAACATCATGTCATCATCCACTGATTTAGTTGATTATTGACATTGGACCATCGACGCCTTAACACCACCATCATTTTCCTTGTCTAAAAAAAACACCATCATTGAGGCATGAATAATCCATAAAAAACCATACCATAAATAGAAGTCAAAAACATCACCGAACAAACCTCATAGAAAGCCACCTCTAAAGAAGAAACACACAAATATTTATCAAAACTATGAAAAAACTTGTAGTGTGAGAAGCATCAATTGTCGCGAAACCCCACCTCCCCAAAACATTTGAGGAACCCCCACTCCTGCTCCAACTTGAAGAGGAACAAAAGGACTTGGGGTCAGGGAATAAATAAGAGAATCTGATGCCTCCAAATGATTCCATCTTTCCTAAACTAAAATTGAAATCCAAAAACAATATCATGCTAACATAGGAGTGCTTGGAAGTACCTTGACCACCAATCCTCTTTTCCTAAAATCACTGAGTACCCATCGCTCCAGATCCGACCTATATAAGAGAGATGGAATGCGAGGTCAGAGAGATGATGAAGTGGATAGGGGATGAAAAAAAATCCATTGCTGGGATCAATAACCAACCAGAAACAAAAAATGGAAAACATTATAATCATGGAAACGGTAGACCGTACGTACGCATGAGTAACTTCTTCATTTTTCAATTATCCTTTTAGAAAAAAGGTATGTATCATTTTATATTTCTTGAATTACCATAATATAAATAATATAATACTAAAAATTTATATATATAAATACATACATACATACATACATACATATATCATCTATGTGATGTGGTTATAAAAAATGAATGACATCACTTAGTGGAGGTGATAGTTCATACGTACGCACAAACAATGTTATCATTTTTATGTGCATGGAAAGGTAATAAAAAAAATGATATATAATCTTTTCATAATGATAAATATTTCATGAATATCATATATAAAAATTTATTCCATCATTATAACTAGTTTTGAGATACAGCGATGAAAAATGAATTATATTGGTCTGCGAGATGGTAGTTCGCCGTACACATGAATAAATAATTTATTTCCCATTTGATGAAATTGGAGATGGATTTAGGTTATGTTATTAAAATAATAAAATATAAGTATATTTATAATAATGTAGTTTTTATTTAATCATAGTGGAATAATATTTTATGGAAGTGGAAGAATAAATAAAATAGAAACACTTAATTAATAACTATACCTCTCTTTCAGACAATCTCTTTTGATTAACACCTCAACACATCTAAGGAGGGTGTTTTACCTAAAGTAAGGCATATGGAATGTGGGGAGGGATTCTAGGAATGAGTTTTGGTAGATATTGGATGAAAAAATTATGTTTTAAAGTTTGAATAAATGAAAATATTGATTTACCTTTTATAAGAGAGGAGAATGACACTCTTGGAATTCTTTAAAATATTAAATTAATATAAATTAATTTTCTATTTCAAATGGGTCAAAAGTGATTTATTTAGAATATTTAATGATTTTTATTTTAAATAAATTCATAAAATGAAAATAAGACAAGTTTTTATTTCTTTAAGTCTTATATTTTTATTTTTACCCTTTTAACTCTTATGATGATATCATACAATTTACACTTTGAGGGTTAATTAATTACTATAAAATGAAAAAAGACCAGTAAATGAGTCCTTGATGACATTTTATGACTTATAAAAATTATTTGGATGAAATTTATATTATTATAAATTTTATATCATTTAATAAAATATTATTTATTTTAAAATATCAATAATGTCAATTTTGATACTATTCATTACTTGACATTTTAATAATATCATTATGTCATGATATCTTCAAGAAAACTCCTTTAAATTATCACTAAAATGTAACAATAGTCCATAAAATTCTTGTATTACATTAATTATATCAAATTATATTTATTTTAATATTTTAATATCATTTATTTGATCCCTCCATTAATTAAAAAATTACTGCATCATCACTGTGTCAAAATTTAAGGTAATTATTTTATTACTAAAAATTATAAATAAATTTCCATGATGTAGATAAATATTTTATATTTAAAATTAATATTTATAGTAAAAAATATCACCTATATAACCCTATATTAAAAATATTTCACTTGTCAAAAACAAAAGTGTGACAAAATTAACTTTTCTTTGAATATAATATTATAAATGTCATAATCTCATCCAAGTGGATTACAAAGGTCAAAATTAATTCCCAAGGATGTTTTTTGAGGAGAAAAATTAATCCAATGAAATTAGGTAAGTTTTAGGGTAATTTGATAATATTTATAATATTATTTTTATATTCAATTACCCGATTTACCCTTAACCGAGGTAATAAAAAATATTACTAATGTTACTATTCATATTTTATAAAAATAGAAGGTACCAATTTACATAATTTGGTCATTATGATTCAAAATATGGAATCCATTTTTCAAAATTCAAAACAAATAATTTTTATAAATTAATGAAAAACTAACCCTATTGACAAAACGAGAAAACGAGTTTTTAAAGTAAAAGCGTTCAAAAGTTCACAAAGTTTTTATGTACAATTTGAATGTGAAATTGATTAAATTGACCTAAATTGGATTAAATTATAAAAACATTATCTAAATAAACCTTAAAAACATTCAAATATATAATTCAAAAATATTAATAAATTTTATGAAAAAGCAGTTTTGACTTAAAAATGCAATATTTTTTCACTATTCATCAAAAAATGAAACTTATCATAAAAATATCAAAAATTCAGCCAAAGTAAATATTGATACTACAATTTTAAATAAAAAGTTTATTTTTTCAAATATAATTTATAAAAGTGTCAAAAAATATATTTAAACCAAGTTCACCATCCAAAGGTGGAAAACCTACATTTTTAGAAAAATACTTTATTTATGCATAAAATTGGTTTTGTTATTATATTATATCTAAAAAAATAAGAGGAATATTAAACATTATATTTAATATTATATATATATATTTGTATATTATTAATATAATCCAACAAGGGTGATTTTTTTATTTATTAGAATAAAACACACTTGTGCACATTTAAATTGTTTTTCAGAAAAACATTGTCATTTGTTTTAAAAAGGGTTTTACATTAATTAATAATTAATTGGTGAAGGAATTATATTTACATGTGTTAACCATATTTTCATAATTCATTTAACCTTGTTCATACCCACCATTTTAACTAGTAGGTTATAATGGTAACATTTAAAAACTAATATTTAGATGTTCGTTTAAGGTCGGTGTGGTATATCATGTATGCTATTGAACAAAGTGTTTCTTTCTTCAGATATTTGGATATTACATTCTCCCACCCTTTTGTAGATTTTTACGTCACTATTTTTAATTCAGGCTTGGTAACTAAGGTTTTAATTTTCAAAATACCTTTATGGAAATCCCACATCGGAAAAAGGATTAATGATACCTCTACATTAAAATAATGAAAAGGAAGTATGAAGGTCACATGGGATAAAAAATACTAGTGTTCCATGTAATAAGAAATGTACATGGAATAACAAAATATACTATAAATTTATGATGGAGAGTGATAGAGAACATTGTCATGTAAAAGTTAATAATCACAAAACCATAAATCTATGATGGTTTAAAAGGTTATTGACTTATTAGTAAGAAAAGTAAATGAATAATTTTTTAAGATAATTTTCATAGAGTTGAGTAATTTTTTGTCTTCATATACTAAGAACATAAATAAATATACTTACCTGAAAATTTGAGTTTCATCCTTTAATAAATTTCCACAATAAACTCATATTTTCTACAAATGATGAGTATTTATGATGAATTTTTCATGACCAGAACGCTAGAATCAATTTTTAAAGAATCAAATAATCCAAAAAATATTAACTATATATTTATCTTATCTTTAGACACTAACCAAAACCAAAATTATTAGTATAATAAAAGATAATTCCAAAAAAATAATATACCTTATATGATGAAAACCTACAATAATATCTAAAATTCAATAGTAATACCCAAAGTTCAACATAGACTATCCAAAAAGTAATTTTCCTTAAAATTCATCAAAAATATTTTACACCATTATTAAAACCCAAAAATAAAAAATATTTAATCTCATATTCTTCAAATATAAATTTTAACATTTATCTCCAAATTACTTCAATTACTTTTGAAGTCTCATACCAACAAGTAATTTCCCTAGTAATATTCATGTTACGCTGACCATTTCAAAAAATAACCCTAAGTAGAAAAAAAATCATACATTCTTACAAAATATGATTTAACCTTTATTCCTCAAATAAAATTTCATATTATTCTATTTACATTGATCACATAGAATTCCCAAAATAGTGAACGTATCCCAAAATAACATTATTCACTTATTCATCAAATCATAATGTGATGCCATTTAAATATATTTGATAAAACATATGTTTACAAAATAAACTTATTCCTGATCCACCAAATAATTTATTAAAAAGAAAAATTGATACTAACCAAGACTTCACGTAGGCCAGTGCCTGGTGAGGCACTATTGTCTTCCTTCGATTGTGGGTTCGATTCCCACGACCCTACTAGATGCGATGGGTTGTCACCCATCCTAAAATTTTCCCTTTATCAAAAACTATATAATCATTATAACATTACCAAAATATGATAAAATCCTAAAAAATAACCATAACATGTTTTAATCTCAATGGTAATCTTATAACTTTCATTTTTCATCCAAAAAAGTAATAACCCACAATTAACTCAAAAACAAAGATCATATAAACCCTAAAGGTTATCCATAACATTATAATTATTTCTATAAAATAAAAGATAATTATTCCTCAAATAAAATTTTTACATAACTAAATTAAAGGTCACATATAAAAAAAATTTAAAAAAGGCTTCTAAATTACTCCCATCATAAAAGTAGTATTCATATTTTTAAACATTTTATTATCCTACAATCTATCATAACTCTTTAATCCCATATATATAGACTTATTAATCATTCAACGTTCTTTATGATCCATTAACTATGGTTTTTCATCTTATTCCTTAATACTTATTTCCTACAAACAAAAACATAAATCATGTCCTAAGATTCAATAATGTTAAAAAATGAGCTAAGGAATAATCCATACCTTTTCTATGTCATTATTAGTCTCATCATCTTCAATTATAATAGAATTAGGTATTTATAATCATATATTTTTATGGTCTTACTGATCCCATTCATAAACCTTCTTCATAGGACATCAATTTTCATAATGACCATACTCCTCACATTTAAAACATTCAAATATTAACTCTGGATGAAATTATTTACCTTTCATGGATTCAACTGAACAATTTCTTTTTTTACTTGGTAGATTATTGGTTTATAACCTCCATTACCACATCTAAAACATCTTCTCTTCCCTTTAATACATTTTACTGGGTGTTTATTTCCACATCCTTAACACATATGTCATTAAATATATTCATCTTTATGATCATTGTTACCTGAACATCTATAGGGATTCATTTCCCGCATATATTATGCATTAGAAAACTCACCAAGGTTCAAGTGGTAAATCATTACTCCTGATATTATTCTTGTTATCTCAAACACATTAAATTTATCTAAAATAACTATAACTGTTCCTACCATACTAACCATTGTGGTTATATATATCTTGTAACTTATGATAAAATAACACCCTAACCTCTAAAGTTTTCTAAACCAACCTTTGATACCAACTATAAGGACCCAACCATAAGCATTGAATAATCTTTAGTTTTTATCAAGAATTTACTTTCTTTATATTGAGTATATTTCTAGGTTTAGAGTTTTAGAGAATTAGGTCATAATTCATACATAACATATCATATTCATACAAAGTGGATATTACTAAAAAAATATCCACTTCTTCTAAAATATAATGATTTCAAAACAAAACATGGTTCTTTTTCATGAAAAATATTCATAACTTTAAACTTGAATTCCTCCATTCTCTTACCCATAACTATACCATGTGAAAACATTTTAAAACATGGGATGAGGACAAAAATCTTAGTTAGGTACATAAAATAAGGAAATAATCCATAATCCCATTAATACTTTAAACCCATGAAAACATTTTCAAAAAGTTATACTTTTCACCCATAAAACATAAGATATTCAGCTTACCTCATGAAATTATAATATTCTTATAAAAATATATAGAAAAAATAAGTCATAAAGGTAACTTGGGGAATAAATTTTATATAATTATTACATTTAATATAGAAATCATGGCTATATATGGTGTAACCTTCATGGTTACATTTGGAATACCCACCACAATATATTCCCTTAATCTCATAGGAGAAACCCAACCGATTTACTGTATCCCATTATCCAATGAATTGGGGTTATATCACAGGATCACCCACCCTCAGTTTATCATGTAACTCCACATACTCATAAAAAATTCCCATGATTCATAACTCAATCATAACACATGAAACAAGCATAAAGGAAAAATAACATTTCCACTTTAAAATCACAATTCATTTTTACAAAGTCATGCACTCATAAATGAAAAAAAATTATAAACATGTAAAGGAATAATAAAAAAAATTAAAGTGACATGAAATAGAGAAATTATGTTCATTCCATATATCTTAAAAATCATTCCTTTTTGATTTTGTAAAAATATTTGAAAGAATAACCTTAAAATAGGGTTTTAAAAGAAAGACCTTTACCTTGAGTCTGACTCATCACATACAATATTTATCTTCATAAATAATTAAATTAGTATAATTATATAATTTATTTAGAACAATTTTAAATTTTATTATTCCTTTTATATCATTTATTATCTTTTTATAACAATTACTTAATTATTAAAGTTCATGTCGGATTCTTTTTTGATATTCTGTATTGAGTCCAAATTGAATTTGATTTGACATCAATAATCAAATTGTTCATAATTAAATCATATATAGAATAATATTCATGAAATATTAATAAATTTTATACATCAATTATACTTCTAAATCAAACCATTTATGTTTGGTTATGAAAAATTATCAACGTTATAATCATGGGGATGGTAGGCCGTACGTACGCATGAGTAACATTTTCTTTTTTCAAAGAATATTTTGGAAATAAGGGAAGTATCATTTTATCTTTATATAATGATTATAATATAATTAATATAATATTAAAAATATATATATACTTATATATATCATCCATGTGATGTGGTTATAAAAACCGAATCACATCACTTCATGGAGGTAATAGTTCACACGTATGCATGAACGACATTATAATTTTTATGTGCATGGAAACATAAGAAAAAAATGATATATTATATTTTAATAATGATAAATATTTCATTAATATCATTTATAAATATTAATTCCACCATTAGAACCAGTATTGAGAGATAGTGATGGAAAAAATATTATAACTGTTTGTGAGGTGGTAGTCCGCCGTACACATGAACGAATAATTCATTTCGCATTTGATGAAATTAGAGATATATTTCGATGATGATTTTAAAATAATAAAATATACATATATTGAGGAAATTTGAGGTTTTATTTCATCGTGGTGGAAGAATATTTCAAGGAATTTTAAGAAGAAATAAAATAGAAACACTTAATTAAAAACAATACCTCTCCTTCAGATGATCTCATTTGATTAACACCTTAACACCTACAAGGAGGATTTTTTACTAAATTAAGGCCTCTATAATGTGAATAGGTATTTTATGAAGGTATTTTAGAATATATTGGCTGAAAAAATTAGGATATGAAGTTTTAAGAAAATAAAATAATTAGTACTCTTTTATAAGAGAGGGGAGTTGCACTATTGGAATTATTTAAAATATTAAATTAATATAAATTAATTTTCTCTTTAAAATGAGTCAAAAGTGATTAATTTACAATATAGGATGATTTTTTGTTGAAATAAACTCATCCAATGAAAATTAGAGAAGTTTTAATTATTTTTTTAATCCTTATATTTTTGTTTTAACCCTTTTAACTCTTACTATGAAATCATGTAATTTACACTTTGAGGGTTAATATAATTACTATAAAATGAAAAACTACCAATAAATGAATCATTGATGAAATTATATGACATATAAAAATTATTTGGTTGAAATTAGTATTTTTAAGAAATTTATATCATTTAATAAAATATTATTTATTTTAAAATATCAATATTGTAAATTTTGACACAATTCATTACTTGACTTTTTAAAAATATAATAATAAATTTATTTTGTCAAAAAACTCCTTTAAATAATAACTAAAATTTCAAAATAGTTCATAAAATTCATGGATGACATTAATTATATCAGATTATATTTATTTTAATATTTTTATTATCATTTATTTGATCCTTCCATTAAATACACAATTACTACGTCATCAATGTGTCACAATTTAAGGTAATTTTTTTTTTCACTAAAAATTATGAATAAATTACCATGATATATATAAATCTTTTAGATTTATAATGAATATTTATAGTTGAACATATCACCTATATTACCCCATATTAAGAATATTTCACTTGTCAAAAAAAAAGTGTGACAAAATTGACTTTTCTTTGAATATAATATTATAAAAATCATAATCTCATACAAGGGGATTACAAAGGTCATAATTTCATGGAAAAGATTATTTTTTATTAAAAAAACTCATCCAATTAAATCAGGACAATTTTTATAGTAATTTTATAATATTTATAATATTATTTTTACCTTTAATTACCTAATTTACCTTTAACCTTTGTGAAGAAAAATATTACTGAAGTGACTATTCATATTGTAAAAAAATAAAAGGTAACTATTTAAATAATTTGGAGATTATTATTAAAAATATTGAATAAAATTTTCACAATTAAAAACATTGAAATTTCAGAAATTAAATAAAAATTAATCCCATTGACGAAACGAGAAAACAAGTTTTTAAAGTAATAACGTTCAAAAGTTCACAAAATTTTTATTTCCAATTTCAATGTGAAATTAATTCTAATGATATAAATTGGATTAAATGATAAAAAATGATCTAATTACTCCTTAAAAACATTCAAATATATAATTTAACTCTATAAATATATTTGATGAATAAACAATTTTGAATTAAAAATGAAATATTTTTTCACTATTCAGCAAAATATGAAACTTATCAGAAAAATATAAAAACTTAAACCAAGATAAATTTTTATAGTAAAATTTCAAATAAGAATTTCATTTTTTCAAATTAAATATATAAAATTATCAAATACAAGATTTAAAATAATCGCGCCTTCAAATGGCGGCAATACTGTATTTTCCGAAAAATACTTCTTTTATGCATAAAATTGGTTTTGTTCTTATATCATATCCAGAAAACACATAAGTTTAATGTTCAATATTATATTGAATATATTATATATATTTCATTAATATAATCAAACAAGGGTTATTTTTTTATTTATTGGAATAAAATACACTTGTGCACATTTAAATAGTTTTTTAGAAAAACATTTCCTTTTATTTTAAAAAGGATTTTAAAATTATTTATAATCAATTGGTCATTGAATTATATATACATGTGTAAACCATATTTTCATAATTATTTTTACACTATCAATACTCTCCATTCTAACAGCTAGGTCATAATGGTAACATTTAAATAATACTATTTAGTTGTCCGTTTGAGCTCTATGTATCATATCATGTATGCTATTGAACATAGTATTTCCTTCTTAAAATATTGGGATGTTCAAAATGTATTCATGTTTGTATAAAATTATATTTATTTTTAAATATGAATGTATATATATTTATGTTTGTATATATAATAATATTTAGACGAATGTATGTAATTTTATTAAAATATACATTCAAATATACAGAGTTGTATATGATAGTATAAATAAATATAAATATAAATATAAATATATATATATAAGGTACTTGGGGGTAAAATTACATTAAAAACACACACACAACACATAAAATTCCAAAATGGCTGGCCATAGCCCTCCAAGGGATTTCCCACCTATCAAGACTTATTTATTCGGTTTATAGTCTGATGACCCAATGGGCATGAAACCCATTACATGGTCCAAAGGCCCACAAACTGACCCGAAGGCCCAAGTGAAGAATAATTCTTGCATCACTACTAGCCTGAATCGTGTTTTCATCACCGACTATCCGATTCACTGCCAGCCTGCGTCATGCCTACGTCACCGCCTACTAGCTAAAATTCACTCCCACCCGAATTTGAACCCAGGTCTGATGCAAGATTATTGGGAGCCTTTAGAAATATGGAAATCCCCAAACTTCTATATGTATATATTTATGCATGTACTTATATATCTCAATAATTAAATTATTTTCATTTTCATATAAATTCAATAATAAATATTTATGTACTCATATTAATATATATATTTATATATATGTATGTATATATATATGTACTTATAGTTACAAATACATATTGAACTATGTTTTTATATCGATATATTAAGTTGTATGTGTAAATATATGTAAATATTTATGTATGTGTTTATATATAAATATTTTAATATGTATGTATATATGCATGCATGCATGTTTGTGTGTGTGTATATACATTTATTGGTTTTTATATATGTGTGTGATCAATAATTATTATAGGTATATACAAATGAGTATTTATAAGGATATTTCAATACATGTACATACATGCATCTAAAAATTATTACAGGTACATACATACAAATAGATATAAACATGAATAAATATAAATATATTAGTCTAATTATTTACAATTATATATCTTCATAAGTATATTAAAATATTGTAAGTGTATTTTTTGTATATAACATATATAAAAATTAATTTTTATATATCTTTATTTAAATATATTTACGTTGTGTGTACATAATTATATAATAATACATTATATATATATATATACATATTCATTGATTTATATATATGTGTGTGTATGCGATCAATATTTTTTAGATATATTTATTGATATGTTGGTATAAAAAATTTAATTACTACACAAAGTGCATATATAAAAAATACCATCTAAATTTTATAAAATAAGATTTATGTTGTATATATAATTATATATATTTCTATATATATACATATGTTTATATGATACATTTATTAAAGTGTGTATATATTTATATTTATATATACTTATAAATAATTATATCTATAAATAATTTTATATTTTCATGGTGCATTCATGTACGTACATATAGTTTAATTTACTGATAGATATATATATTTGTAAATAATTATAGTAATATGTATGTATGTAATTTTAATAATAATATATATAGGTATGTATATACTTATATATATATATATGTATACTAATTAATTTTCTAAAAAATTCTTCTATAAATATTTTTAATGTATTTTATTTGTATCAAAAAATAATCAATAAGAGTTTTAATAAAATATATTATAAATTTACACCGAAAATCCATATATGTAAATCTATATGAAGACTCTTTATCCCACCAAAAGTATGGTATTTCTGGTTGTAAGTGTGCTCCGGTATCCTCCCCTACAAGGAGTTCCTTTCTTCTCACTATGAAATGGAGTGCCCTATGTGCTCAATCTGTAGGTCCTCAATTGAAACATCCCTACATTCCATTTTCTATTTTCCTAGTTCTGGGGACATTTGGCACACCCACGACCACAATGTTGATGACATTATAGATATGACCTCTGTATTTATAACCATTATTTTTAAATGGGCTTCTCTTCTCATCGCTGATGATCTTAATGCCATGTGTATAGTAGCATAGATTATCCGAGTTAGGAGGAATGCCATTATTTTTAACTAATTCTCCAAACCATGTGACTCATGGATTGATCATGCATCCCACTAGCTTTCCACATGGAATCATAGAAAATGCCAGATTGAATGACCTACTTTCAAGATCGACCCTTACTTCTGGAACCCTCCCTCTATATAATCCTTAAAAATCAATATGGATATGTCACCCTCGAGCAAAGGCATCACTGGTCTTGGAGATGTTATCATCAACTCTTCTATGAAGCTAATCTCAACAATCCAATATTTTCTTATAGTGGAATTCTTACCATCCACTGTGAAAGAATATATCAGGTCAAAGATTATGAGTGGAAAAAAGGTAACAGATGAGAGAAAAAAATGAATTTGGGGTTATTACTGGAGGCTTGTAGGTGGGGTATCCTGGTACTTACATTTATTGCCATTTAAAATAAATAAAAAGCTAGACAGAAGGAGATCCCACCACCTGGTTCGTTTATACTCATCACTATCCAATGTTATGAATTAATCCTCCATTTCTAATAAGAAATAGAGACAATGATGATCCATAAAAATGGGAAACATTCATATTGTTTCCCATTCCACCAAATATGCGATACAATAGGGCCACCTAATTCCCCCATGTATATCCCTCATATCAAAACTCACCAGATTCCATTTTACCCTTGTTTTATTATTTTTGGTGTTATATTTTTTAGTAATTATGTCATATTATTTCTTTTATACTTTTCACACTATTATTTATTTTTGATTGGGTATTATTTTCCTTTTGACTATTGAATTGATATTTAGTTATTTTTTTCTTTTTGACCCTAGGGTTTTGGGTGTTGAATATTGATGAATTTCGTAAAAATTTGAGACTCGTTTTCATTTTCTCCTAGAATACCTCATGGTGATGATTCAATTTGATTCTATGTTAAATCAATTATTAAATCACATTATTCTAAAATTTACATGATATTATTCTCTTATTACTTATATGTTATTATAGTTTATTATAAAAGATATTTTTTCATTTTTAATATTAGAAACCTTTTAAGCACTTATCACTTATTTTGAAAATTTTAAATCTAGGAACTGCTTTCCTCAAAGTAATTAGTATTCAAATTTCAACTTTGTGGAGTGAACTAAACATCTTATCTTTTCATCAATGTGTATATTTTTTATCTTAATTGGATTTTACATTTACAGATTCATTTAAAATTAATAATAGATGAGGAAGTATAGTATCAAATTATGGTCTATATGATTAAGAACTTGATATGGAGTTATCTCAAGAGAGCCAAGACTCATTATTAATAAAAAAAGATAAAGTGATCCCCAGTTAAATCATAATTACTCTCCATAGTAGCAACCCAAATATTGCACCATTCTATTATGAAGTTAATATATTTCCATCCATTTTATTCATCCTCTTCATAATAATATCAAATTTTACTTTTTTATTTATTACCAATATTACATGATATTTTTAAAATATTATAAATATAAAAAATACTATTTTATAAACCTAAAAATTATATTGTATAAATATATAAATTTTACCTAATAAATATATAAATATTATTTTATAAATAATATAAATAAAATATATATTATTTTATAAATATTATTAATATTAGAATAATGAATAAATGTTAAAATTAAAATTTTAATTATATATTTATTTGATATATTTCATATGATATACAATAAATTGTTGTATTATATTTTTTTGTTTCTTTTATTATTTAATTTAATTTTTTCTCAAGTAAATATATTTCTTATGTTTTCATTAGGAATTATTATACAAATATTATTTATTTAAATATATTTAATGATATTACATATAGTTATTTTCATTATATTAATATATTTTATTTATTTAGTTTTATAATATTTTTAAATATATCTTATAAAAATATTTATTTACTAATTTTTAATTATTCTAACTAAATAATTTTATCCTTTTGACTTTATTATTATTATAATTATTTAAAATATATAATATATATGTTTTTTGATTATTCACAATTCATTATATAAATATTATAAAAACATTTTCAAAACAATATTATATATAATAAAATTTAGTCTTAAAAAAATATCAACAAAAAAAATTAAATTAAACATGATATATAATATAGTATTCAATTTATTTTAATAAAATTCGTATGTAAAATACTTAAAAAAAAGATAGATTACCTCCTAATAGAATAATGAGAGGTTTGATTAAAGTTGATTCGTGAAGTGTGATTGAAGATGGAGATGGGGGAACTATATCAATATATCACGAACCACAGGTTATAGCCCTTGGCCCCAAAATTTATTGAAAAAAAGATAGAGATAGAGTACATGAGGAAGTGAGAAATAAAACCAGTGATGAACTACTGGACAAGAAACAAAGCAAAAAAATTCCCAGGAAATGACAAAAGGTAAATAATTTGTGGGATCAGCCACCGCCCCTACCACTAAGATGATAGCCCCTCCTCAATTCCTTGGGATGCTTCCATAGCTCATACTCCACTTGAGGATCACTACTTTTGTTCAGTGGGATGAGATCCTTAGTAGGGTGAGGATCTAATTCAAAACTACTTGTTATCTTGATAATCCTAGTTCTCGAGGAATGTTAGTCAACACGTGTAGCCCCATGAACATGACCAAACTCATCACAGAACACGTCCCTACTATTAGACCTATTTATGATATCAAGCATACTAAGAGTGTTTTTTCCAAGGTTTAGTGGACTCATATCTATGTTATGGGAGTTATACTTAGCATTATACTAGTTTTTAAGATCAATAGTTGAGATAACTCCTTATACTAAGAATCCCTCGGCATCAGTCATAATTCCACTAGCTACCACATCTCATGTGAAAGGGTCATTCTTTTTAGTTGCATTGACAATATTTCTACCCATAATATGATTCCTAGATTCAAATTTCTATAGATATTTAGCATTAATATTTTTCATTCCCTTATGATACCTTGAAGTAATTAATTTAACCTTCTTTATTTAGGTATCTTCACATTCTTGCACAATAATTTTACCATCAAAATCAATATTGTCATCAATATCCTCCTACACTACCTCAACCCGTATTTTATGACCATTCCCCTATGCATCAAGGGAAGACTCAGATGATATTACTTCAATGGGAACCATTTTACCCTACCCCATGTTTTATAACCATTCCCTTATTTTATCAATAATGTGTCATTTCTAAGAGAAAAGTTTTTTGTTTTATGTTTTGTGTAAAAAAGTAACATTATGGGCATTCTAAGGGGGCGTTTCAAGCATGTGTTGTAAAAAAATAAATTTTGAATATCATGACATGAGAGATCATTTTTAACATCTAACTAATGTTTTAGATCCATTAATTGGGTGATTATGTGGCATTTTGTCCTATTTTAATAAGATATATTTTGATAGGTTTTATTATTGAAAATTAGATCATGTTTGTAGTCCAAGGAACTATAAAATGAAATTACTTATTCAGTGCCTCTTGTTTTCACCACATTTTATTTTGTAGTTTTCAATGTTAAATATAAATTTTTTGTTTCATGTTTTTAAATCTATTTTTGTGTGTGTTAATTTAATTCAATGATCTTGACTGTAATGAAACTTTTGTAAAAATAATTGTATTATCAAATATCCCAACATTAATTATCTAAATAGTCCCCAAATTTTTACTCTCCTACTTGAGATCAAATTCATCATCAAAACCAAATAACCTAACTCATTTAAAATCTTATAGTGGTTCATGTGTGTTTAATAACCTCAATTTACCATTTTAAGGTATAATATATTTTTTTAGAAAATGAAAAATATTTCCATATAAGAATTAAAGGATCTAAAATTACATGGAATAATTAATTTTATAGTTGAATTTGTTTTCAATATGTTTACAATATCATATGATAATTATAATTAAAAAATATACTTATAGTCATAATTATTACTATAATTTTTTTTATTTATGAAAATGGTCTTTATGTTAACTTATAATTAGTATAATTATTAATAAATTAATTTTATTTTATACAAGTTGTTGGAATTATAAACCATTATTATTACTATAATTTTATTTTTATAAGATAACATAACAATAAAAAATAGATTAAATTTTAATTATACAATAATTAAAATTATAATAATTGTAATTATATTAATATTTAAAGGTTATAATGTTTATAAATACATATTTTATTATTATTTAATAAAAATTGATTAATTTATATATCTCTGTAAGCATTACACATAATAAATTAAATTTTACTATTTTAATTATTTTTCTAATTTTATTTTCCTTTTCCTTTTATAATATTTAAGTGTCAAACATGAAATAAGATACCTCTTTTCCAATCGTTGAATAGATTAAAAAAATAATCTCTTCTACCTACTTCTAAATATACACACACAAATTTTATTGGATTTTTTAAAATCATCTACTTTAGTCTGTGGTTTTTTATAGAATAACTAACATGAACATTAATTAATGAGAATAATGGTAGTCTTAAAAAGTACCAGGATCATGATTAATGTAATAAGTACAATTCCTCAATTAATATTATTTATTTCTACATTTCTTTGAGGATGGATTTATCTTTATCAAAAATAAGAAAATATGAATACTTTAAATCACGTTCCAAGATAACTAAGTTTTGGTTGAACATCATGAGTGGTGATTCCTTGAGAACTAGTGCAATTAGTGGTGATACATTGGTGATGTTGGTAGTCAGTTGGATTGAGTCCAACACTAGCCCAGTGTTTGTAATACTTTTCTACAATAAAATATCAATGATATTTGAGTGCTTGATGTCCCTACCATAACCTTCAAGTTTACATTTGTAATGACTTTAACATTTATGAATAAAATTTCCTTTTTAATTGAGTAAATTCCTTATTAATAAATGTTGTTATAGAAAAGTACATGAAAAAATTTGGTTATTTTGGACTGTTATAAGATATATATGTATCATTTTGAAGATATTTAAACATCATAACTGTTTATAATATAACCATTATATAGTTAATGTTATGATTATTATATATTAAGAGTTATGATAAAGTCCATTTGACATAGTTTAAATAAGTGATGATATCGACCAGTAAGATCGTACCCTATGAAACCCATTTATTGAAGATTTTGAGGGAGATGGTATAACTGGTCTTTTCCCTTAACCAAGACCAACATGGGATTTAACTATTAAAGCATAATAAAAACTAATTACGTGATAAGTTCAAGCTTATCAAGATCATTACCCAAACCATGGTCACCGAACTACCCTAAGAAAGTGTCACCATCGCACACCATACCCTTAGGGAATACACTGGTGTAATAAGTGGTTTTGTATATAGACCCTAGTAGTATGAATTTTTATATTTTCCTTTTTAATAAAATGATAATTATTTATCCCTTTTTATTATTACTTTATCAATGAATATATAATGTGTTTGATAAAAATTTTATTTTTACACGAATAAATCAAAATTTTATTTTTTGGGAACTATATAGTTTCAATTAAGTAAATCTTCTAATAAATTCAAGAATTTTTGAAATAGATAATATTTTAATAAAATATTCTTAATAGGTAATTTTTATTTAAAAATAAATGATAATGTAATCCAATGATAATGAATTTAATTTTTATAAGGGTCTTAAAACTTTTATCATCGTAAAAACCATATTTTTTAATAAATGGGGTTTTTGATTTGAAAATAAAAATTCTAATATTTATATGATTATATCATAAAATAAATATTGTTTTTTAAATAATCACCTATAAATTATATAATATTAAAGATTATACACGACCGAAAATATGTTTCTAATTTAAAATAATTTGTTTTTTATGATATTTTATTAATTTAATAAACCCTTAATGAATCCACCCAAACCTATATTATATTTTAAGATTTTAAAATTAATTATTTAAGAACATGACTCACCTCCACATCACCGAGGGTATTATTTTAGTTATTTTGGTTCTTATACTTATAAAATATTGAAAAAAACGTCTATTATGTAGAAACCTGGTAAAAAAATAATGGCAAGGTTTGTGGTTTTGATTATTTTATCATATGGAGTCCAATACCTAAGTTTAGAAGTTAAGAAAGAATTCCCCACTATTTTGATATAAAAACCCACCCAAAATCCAATTTATCTTCACTCTAAACCCTCTGAGCATGAATTTACAATAAATTTCCATCTCTATAGCACTCCCAAGTCTTTTGTTAGATATGTGATAACAGATGGTCTAGAGGGGGGGGGTGAATAGATGGAATTAATTTTTTTAAATAGATGGATCGATTATTATAATTAATTATTTTAAATTTATATTAATATAGTTAATTAGAATCGAAATAAAAAATAAATAATGAAATTAAGTTTTTTATAGTATTTTAGTCCAAAGTAGACCTAATATGCTATTATACCTCTCTACTTGGTGAGAGATACATTGTCAACTAATTTTATTTTATAAGGAGAATTATAACCTAAATACGACATAATTTTTTCACATATAAGTATAACCAAAAGAGACCTAACTTTTTTATGGGGAGTCAAAACCCAATTAAAACTATGAATTTAGATATAAAAAGTCAAAACCTGAATGGTATTGAACATAGAATATGAGATTCACAACCCAAAGATAGAAAATTATTTTGTATCTAAAATCATAAGCAGAAAGTGAAACCACATGAGAGATATGAAGAAGTGTTACAAACACAAGAAACCTGGATGAAAATGATAGATAAATAATATAATCACATGTAATGGTTATTGAGTATATGATCAACTCATATCTTCAAGGAAGTATAAGTTAAATAAGTTTTTGTTCATCCCTTGAGACATTTTCCAATAGTAGTAAACACAGTATATAGGATCACTTGATGGTTTTAAAAGTATGGAAAATTTTTTATCACTTTAAGTCGTATGAACATGTCATGTTATAATTGTATATATCTTCCAAGATTATTTTTAATCCCATGTATAGACTCTAAAAATATACAACAAATAAATAGGTCTCATGAAAATGGTTTGAAACATTTAAAATTAAAAAAGTATAATATCGAATTATCAAAGAGTGGGAGAGAATATTGTCATTGTATAATAATCTCTCAAATTAAAACTGAAATTTAAAACAATAAAGAATAATTAAAACTGATTTAAAATCACACATTAAATAATTTAAATAGACTCCATAATAATAGGTCAATGAAACATCCCATAAATGTAAAAAGTTTGAATTTGAAATATGAACATAAAAAACATTCCATTTCAAACAAGCACTAAAGATGTAGAGAATATAAAAACTTAATAACACTATATTATAGATATTATAAAAAGTTTTAATGATTTTAATACCAACTAATATCAGTTTATAAATAATAAAATATAAGAAAACAAAATAAAATCGTCAGAAATAATTTTTGAGTTTCAACCAGTAAGTTTCATGTTTGAAGATAAAACAGTCTTTGATCTTCACAAAAACATGATTAAAAACTTTGAAAAACTATTATAGTGGGTTGTAAATAAATAATATGTATTTATAAAGTAATTATAACTATTTAAATATTTGAAGAAAATATAAATAAAATCAAAATATGAAATAAATGGTAAAATAGAAAAAATTTCCATATTTTAGAATAACCTATAGAATTTCACTGAACTACGTATCCAAATTCACATGGGTGTTTTTCACATAAGTTTTTTTCCACACATAGGATCATTGACATAATCAATTAAAAGAAGTGATTTATGTAAGATAAATTAATATAAATGAATCCATGTAGGTGATTCACGTATCTAAATTTCTAAAATCTATAAATATATTGACTTATCTAATTTTAGATCTAAAACAAACATAATAAATGATAGAATCAGATTTTAGTCTAGTTTATTGATATTTATTTAATTTAATTATATTTATAATCAATTAATAATCCCCTTAATTGAATTTATACAACCAAGTTATGATTAAAAAATAGTAGAAAAATAGTTCTGAAAAACTATAGAAATTAGACTGAAAACATACAGTGACTTATATCCTAATTTCAGAGATGAAAAAAGTTAATTCATAAGTTTATTTATATTAATTAAATTTACATAATCTTATTATCCTTAAAAAAATTGAATCACTCAACTTGGAGTTCTATAGTTCAATATGTGGTTGAAATACAGAATGAAACTGAATATTGAACAATGAATATGTTGTTCACAAATCAACTATGTGAATTTCAAAATGGCTACATGGATTATGAATTGGCTACATAGTGTACCATACAAAAACTACATAGGAACATTTAAAATAATTTATAAATGATATTTTAAGGTCCTAAATTACTTATTTATCATAGGAACACTTCAACACACTTTTAGAACATGTTTTGACCAATCAAAACATAAAATCTATAGATATTTTAAGTAAATAAATATTATTATATTATTAAAGTTAAAAATACTTTAATCAATATATAATTAAAAATATTAATACATTTAAACGAAATAAAACATATAAAACCTTGTAATTATCGATACATAAAGTTGTTTAAGGTGATACTCAACATCATCTCCCTTTTTGATAATTAAAAAACCAAGTATAATTTCCAA
Source organism: Viscum album (assembly GCA_963277665.1). NCBI lineage: Eukaryota > Viridiplantae > Streptophyta > Magnoliopsida > Santalales > Viscaceae > Viscum > Viscum album. Next base: position 2,113,208,075 of record OY728128.1, read on the forward strand.
AATACCACCTTTTTGAAATTATAAAAAAGATAAGGTTTCATATAGAAAAATTGATTGTATGTTATAAGGTAATGACATGAAAAAAACTATAGATTTTGTATAAATTTTTTATTGAACATGATTTTTTTAAAACATGTATCAAGGAGCCACATAAATGTCATCCCTTTAAAAAATTAGAATTAAATGCAATGATAAGAATTTTTAAAATTTATTTGTGAACAAATAAGGTGAAATATTTTTAAAAATAATATTTTATGAAAACTAAAGGTTTAAACATTAAGTTATCATCATATAGGATGATTGAGAGGTTTTAAAATAGTTCTATAATAAAAAAATATGTACAAAAATTAAATAATAGTAATCTAAAAAAATTCTATATTTGATATATTTCATGTAAATTTGAATCTTTTAACATATAAATACATTCAAACTACCCCTAAACCCATAAAAACATAAAAATATTAATATTACTACATTCTAATATCTAATTTAATATTTTAAAATTGAGTAAAGTCTAAAGGTTTATTATATATATCTTCAAGTTGATTTTAAATACGGATAAACTCTAAAAAAACAACTCCTTTATTCAATTGTTCTCTAATAAAATGAAATCTAACATCGATATGATTTTTTCTAGAATGTTTTAAAGGATTATTATAAATTGAAATTACAGATTTATTATCATAATAAGTAGGTAATTTATCAAGGTAAATACCAACAATCTAGGAAATTTTTATTAATATATAAACTTCGAGTACAAATAATTTATTCTTAGAATATCAATAAATTAATAATTTTTCCAGGAAATTGACCCATACCTGATGTGATTTTTTCTTTCAATTTTAAAGACTCAAAAATTATATTTAGGATATGATATTAAGTCAAAAAATTATACTTAGAATAAAAAAAATATTTAAGAGAACCTTTAACATATCTAATTATTATTTTAACATATTTAAAGGATCAACATGAAACCTTGCATATAAAAAAATCAATAAACATGATATCATGTGGAGATAAAGTTAAATAAATTAGGATACCTATAATATATTTATAAACATTAATGTTAAAAAATTAACCAGATGCATCAAAAACTAATTTAAAAATTGTACCCAAAAGAGTTTTCCAAGATTTATAAGAATCGAGACCAAACATTTTAACTAACTCTTTAGCATATTTATATTGATTACGAAAAAAACTATTTTTACTTTGATAAATTTGATGTCTAGGAATGTACTTTAATTCTACCATTAATTTCATGTCAAAATTATAAGAAATCAATGTAGAAAAATAATTACAAAGAAATTAACTTGAATAACTAAAAACTATATCATCATCATAAATTTTAACAATTAAAGTATTAGTATAACTTATTTTAATAAAAATAGTAGGGTTAACATTACCCTTTTTGAAGGAATTACTCAATATAAAAAATAAACCCTCTCATACCAAGCATGAGGTTCTTTTTTTAGACCGTAAAAAGTAATAGATAATTTTAAAAAATGATTAGGAATTTTTTTATTTTCAAAACCAGTGGGTTGGGAAAGCTAAAATTTTTCAGATATAAAACCATTTAAGAAAAAACTTTTAAAATCTATTTTATATGACTTAAAATGTTGAAAATAAGTTAAATCTAACAAGATTATAATAGAATCTAAACCATAAATAGTTGAAAATGAATATTCAATGTCTATAACTTCTTTTTGAGAGTATCCTTGGTTAACAAGTTTTTCTTTATTTTTGAAAATCTTTGTGAATTCATCTATTTGGTTTCTAAAGATCCATTTAGTTCTAATTAACTACTTATCCTCATGAAATTCAATTGAAGGGAAAAAATTATTTTTGAAAAATTGATCAAGCATGTCTTGTATAGAAATAATCAAATTTTGATCATTTAAAGCTACAAAAATATTAGTTGGAACATGATTAGAAACAAAAGTGGGGCTACCAAATAAGTTTAAAGCATAGATTCTATTTTTCACACTAAAACCAACATTACCAATCACATTGTTAATTGGATGATCTTTATGAATCCTCCATGATATAGGATCTGAATATGAAGCATTTTATCCCAATTAATAGATATATTATCTAGAGGCATTTATTTTTCAAAATTGAAATCATTGAAATCATCTTCAATATTTTCAGAAATAGATTTATGAAAATCAAAAGATTCATACAAGTTTATATTCGTAGATTCTTTAAAAGTCATGGATTTATTATTATAAACTCTACAAGACTTACTATTATAATAATAAATTATAAATATTCTTTCAACACTTTTAGAATCTCAATTATATAAATTCTATTTCATGTTCAGGAAAACACATTAAAACCAAGAAATTTAAAATATCCAACATTTTGGTTTTCTAACTTTAAAAAATTTATAATGCGTTTTATTCAAAAAGGTATAATACAAACTCGTTTCAAAACATAATAAGAAATATTAACATATTCAGGACAAAAATATTTTTGTAAACTATATTCATTTATCATGGTTTGATTTATCTCTTGAATAGTTATATATTTTCCCTTTCTAAAACCCCATTTTGTTATGGTGTTCTAAGAGCAGAAAAACTTTGAGCATAACCATTTTATTCCCAAAATTTTTGAAAATTAAAATTAAAAAGTTCACATCGATTATAAATTCTAAAGGAAAAAATAAACCATTTTTTATTTTGAACTAAATTACAAAAATAAATAAATCTTTCTAAGGTTTTATGTTTATATGACATGTAATAAACCCATGTAAATTTACCAAAATCATAAAAAATAATAAAAATATATTTCTTTCGACTTAAACTAATAGTATTAATTGGAAAAAATAAATAAAGATACAATAATTCAAGTGTTCTAGAAGTAGAAAAATGATTGATTTATTGAAAATATTTCTTACCATTTAAGGATGAATCACAAACAAAATATTATACTATCTTTAACTTCGGTAAATCTACACCATGTACATGATTGTCTAATTTGTGTATTATTTAGAAATGAACATGTACTAGACTTATATTCCAAATAAAATCATCAATTTATATATCATTGAGGCACTTAACATTTTTATTAGATAGAATATATAAATTAATAGAATAAATATTATCTTCTTTATTAGCATAAAATAAAAAACTTTCATTTTTTAAAACTAAACATTTATTATCTTCAAATTTAACACACACACAATAATCACATAATTGGGAAATAATATTTAAGTTATGTTTAAAACCTTAAATGAATAAAACTTTACAAATTAAAACAAAATTGAAATATATATTCCCCAAAACCTTTAACCTTGTCTTTAGAGTTATCTCCAAAATTGAAAAATCCTTCATATCATTTGGTAAAAATTAAGAAATTGATAGGTCATCAGTTATGTTATGAGAATAAAAATTTTCTATGTGCCATGTGTTATTCTTGATATATCCAAGTATTTTTTCTTACAAAAATCAATTACACAAAATTTTTGGTAACCATGCTATTTTGGATCCAATTGGGCTAGCAATAGAATTTTTATATACTCAAACATATTTATAATATTTACCAAAAGTAACTCAAGTATATAAATTATTTGAAATAAAAGTATTGGTATAATCAATATATTGAGGATATCTAATATAATATTCAATATAATAATTCCTTGCATATATTATTTAAATCATGGAAAAAAGGAAACCATTCTAGCAAAACATTTTGAAAAAGTAAAATTCTATAACTTAAGAATCTATAGATTATAACCAAAAACAATTTTAAGTTTAATTTTGTTTCATCTTAGTTACCATTTTACATATTTTTCCTTTTCTTGAAAAAAATTAGATAATGTATCTTTTAAGATTGAAACTTTCTTTTCTAAGATTATAATTTTTCTTCTGATAAGACTCAAAATCATTATAGATATTACCCTTAGAACACAAGGTATAATTTATTATTTATTATTTGAGAGAATCATTATCCTTATTTACTTTCTTAGTTTACTTGATAAGACTTTTATTTTTTAATTCAATTCCTTATATAACTCAGTAAATCTTAAAACATATTTTTCATCCTTTTCATTTCCTTCACACTACTCATCAAATACATAACCATTACTATCATAATAATAACTAGAATTAGAATTATTATTAACCTAATTTTTATTTTTCCCATCTAACATATATTTGATGATTCTTTATCACTTCCTAATTCATCATTTGAATCCGATTATCTGGTGAAACTCTATATAACGTGATAGTAATATTTCAATTCCCTTTTAAATTTATTATCTCTTCCTTCTTGCTTCATATTTTGATAGCTGGTTTTTATATTTCCCATCTTTATACATTCATAATAGGTTATATCCAGTAAATATATAATAACATTATTTTCTTTTTGATAATTATTTTGATCATTAATTGATTAATTATCAAACTTTTTATTTCTATTCATAAAATTGTAAATACCTTTTCTTATATTTTGGATTTATCTTTTGTCACTTTCCTATGATTAAGATTCATAAGAGTTATAAATAACTTTATATGTGAGCTTTAAAAAATACCTTTATTATTTAAGTCTATTCTTTCACAATATTCTTAAACTCAAGTTTGTATTGTAAAAATGATTCAACGAGTTCATCTGGTGTGTACTGTTTAAAATTTTCACTTTCAAAAATCATAAAATTCTTTTCATGCTATTTCTTTGGTAGATTTATTAGAAATATTTTTACAAGTATGGGGTTCTCTAAATTTTCTCCAAGATAATTAATTCCATTAACAAAGCTTTCTAATCAGTGGAAAATTTGATTGATGCTTTCATTTTCACCCATATTGAAATCTTGGTACTTAGCTCTAAGAATTATGAGTTTGTTTCTAATCACCTTGTCTGATCCAAGGTGAGTAACTTATAAAATTATCCAGATATCATGATATATCTTACATGTATACACATAACTAAACACACTTTTATAAATAACACAATACAATATATTTAATACTTTTTTAAAAAACATATCTAACAATAAAATTTCTTGTTAGAGTATCAGGGTCACATTCTATTAGCTTGTAAGGTTTTTACATGATCGACCAATGTTCTATGCTTATGTATTTGAGGTAAGAATCCATTCCTGATTTCTAGTAACTATAATAATTACCTTAACAGTGAGATGGTTTTTGAGGAATCCATCCATCATTTTCATTTATTCCTTTCATATTATAGATATTTTACTAAGACTGTGAGGTCTAATTTTTTTATCATAATAAAATATAAACAACCAAATATATAAAAGGATTTTCTAAATTCCAAAAAAAAAACCTCTGATACCAAATTTTAGGTCATATAATTGATAATAGATGATATATATTTGGGGGGGGGGGTGAATAGACAAAATTTAAAATTTTAAAGAGATGGGTTAATTTTTTGAATAAATTATTTTCAAATTTAATTAATAGAGTTAATTAGTAGCAGAATAAAAAGAAATATGGAATTTTTTTTCTATAGTAGTTTAGTATAATGTTTAACTCGTCTACTCTTATACCTCTCTACTTGGTGAGAGATATATTTCACTCTAATATTATTTTTTAAGTAGAATTATAACCCAATTATAACCTACTTTTTCTATTGGATGTATAACCAAAAGACACTTGGATTTTTTTATTAGGATTCAAAACTAAATTAAAACCCTGAATTTAGATATCGAGTGTCACAACCCAAATGATAATGAATTCTGAAACTGGGAGTCACAACATAAAAATAGAAAATGATTTTTTATGTAAAAGTATAAAGAGAAAGTGAAATAATGTGAGATATGTGAAGAAGTGTTATAAACACAAGAACTTAGGATAAAAAATATAGATAAACAAGAGAAGACCAAGTACTGGTTTTTGAGTATTAGATAATATCATTTTTTCAAGGTAGTAAAAGTTGAATAATATTTTTCATCCCTTACGAGATCATCCAGAATTATTAAACACAATATACTGGATCACTTGAAGGTTTGATGAGTATGAACAATTTTTTATCACCTGAAGGCGAATTCACTTTCTATGTCATAATTATATATATCTTCCAAAAGTTATTTGAATCCCATATATATATATATATTATGAAAATCTATAATAGCTAAAGAGTTCTTGTGAAAATAGTTAGAAAAATTTAAAATTCAAAAAGAATAATATTGTATTATTAGAGAGAGAGATAGAGAAAGGGAGAATGATATAATCATTTAATAATAATCGCTCAACACATGAATATAATTTAAAATAATAAAGAATAATCCATACCAATTTGAAATATCCCATTAAATGATTTAAATAGTCGCTATAATAATAGGTTAATGAAATATCACTTGAAAATAACAAGTTTGAATTTGAAATATGAAACTAAAAAAATTATATTTAAAAAAGAACTAAAAATTGATAGAATATCAAAAATTAATAACACTACATTAAATATATTATAACTAGTATGAATGAGTTACATAAAACCTTAATTTTTTTTAGTTTCATCTGGTAAGATTCATGTGTGAAGATAAAAAACCATTTGATCTTCACAAAAAAAAATGTTTAAAGACATTTCAAAACGTTTTTATAGGTTCTACACAATTAATATGAATTTATAAATTCATTTAAAAAATTAAATATTTGAAATAAACACGCATAAAATCTAAATATGAAATACAATATAAAACATAGAATATTTATAGATTTTAAAATAACCTGTAGAATTTCACTAAACTATATAGAAAAATTCACATAGGTGTTTTTCATGCAAGAATTTTTCTATACATAGGTAAATTGACATAAGTGATTCACATAAGTGATTCACATAAGTGAAATTGACATTACTAAATCTATATTGGTGATTCATGTAAGGGATTCACATATCAAAATTTTTGAAATCTATAAAAAATTTGAATTATCTAATTTTAGACCTAAAACAGACATAATAAATGGTAGAATTAAATTTGAGTCCAGTTTAAGTATATTTATATAATTTAATTATATTTACAAATAATCTAGAATATCCTTAATCATATTTTATAACTGAAGTTATGATTGAAATAAAAATTAGAAAACAGTTTTGAAAAACTCTTTAAATTATATTGAAAACATATAGTTAATTATAACCTAATTTAAAACATTATATAGATAGATTTATAATTTTATTCATTCTAATTAAATGTATATAATTTTATTATATTTTTAACAAAAAAGAGTCACTAAATTTTGAGTTTATTAAATCAAGATATGGGTGAAATAAAAAAGGAATCTGAATATAAAAAAATAGTTGTGTTTCACAAATCAGCTACATGAATTTTAAAATGACTACGTGGATTATGAATTGGCTACATGGTGTAAAATAAAATGGACATAGGAAAATAGTTTAAATCGTTTATTAATTATATTTTAAGGTTCCAAATGGATTATTTATCATAGTAACACTTAAATTCACTTGTAGAACAATTTATGACCAGTCAAAACATGAAATATGAGTAAATAAATATTATTAAATGATCAAATTCAAGCATACTTTAATCAATACACAAGTCAAAGTATTAAGACATTTAAAATAAAAAAAATATCAAAATTTTTAATTATCAAAACATAATTTTTTTCCAGGAGCCACCCAACACTAAGGTGTTCCCAATCTCTTAAGAATATCCTCTGAATATTTTACATGTACACTCTCAAGATAAGGGATCCTATCCTTATGCTCTTTATTCAAGAACCTTATTTATATTCTGTCTTTTTATTTCCAATTTTTAATGTTTGGACATTTTTTACACATACCTATTAATTTCCTTATGACTTATAAGTGATGAGATACCCCATTCACTCCCATTTAACCCTTATATGAATATTTATGTACACCTTTATTTTGTAAAAAATATCCTTTGATTTTATAGGACAAAATTTATGTAGTGAATACCCATCCCCATTTCCACTCAATGGTATCAAACTATATGTACCTATCCTTCATTGATTGGGGACATCCATTTATGTTACCCATACTTCTTAATTATGGGTTTAAAAGTGATGAAAGGCATACTTATATTGTATAATCTATGTGGAAAACTTATTCATGAACATGATATGAACGTGATGGGGAGGACTGAAATTATATATCCCTCAAATGAATTGGGTAATATTTTTATCTCATTATATTCCATGTATGGTGCATAAGAGTTTATCATAAGAACACTATGTTATGATGTCTCATTGGTTAGCCTGGAATTATATTTATGAAGTCATGTTTTATATTGTTGTCACATTCCTATGGTTCCATGACATTATCCTATTATATCATGCTTAGATGTTCAAGTTTATGATTATCACCACTTTTATGTCATCATGTTTTTCATCTTGACTCACATGTATTGTTTTACCTTATGTTAGGATTTTATTACTCCCTTACTTATTTTTATTGCTCACCCCTTTCTTTATTTACATCCATAGGTTATCCCATACAGTTTTAGAAGAGAAATGGAATTTTATAATCATGTTAATGAGATTTAAATATATTTTATTCACCCATGTTTTAAGTTATTGTGTTAGGTACTTAATTTTCTAAACACACTAGGCCTCATGATCTTCTGGGATTGTATTATTTCTACCTTTATGTAATAAATAATGAATGAAGTCATATTAAATATATGGATTTTCATAGTAGTTTAAAAAAATAGGTTTATTTATTTTTGGGTATTAAGATTATAAAACCTTAGTCAATATATAACTATAAGACTGAAATTAGGAAAATGACCCTATATTATTTTAAATTATAGAGTATGTGGTTTCCAAAAAACCAAACCGATGTTTAGATATGACAAGTGGATGTGTCTATGACACATTTGTACCTATGGATAATAAACCCAACAAAGGCACAGTGATATTTGACTCGATTGTCACCTAGTGCATGATAAAGATAATTTGATGTACAATTAGTTTAACTCTACCAGGGGATATTTTTTTTTAAATTCATAATATCTATATAAATAATTTTGAGGGGAATAAAATATCCTATAACATTTTATGTTAGGAAATAAACCATTGATAATATATATTGAAACCTATAGATTCATAGGTTAAGGAATGTATTTCATTTATGAGATATCCCATTAATGTTCATAGTTTCCCTTTTATGTGTTTAAATTTTTAATAATTATCATCCATAATTTTCCCTTTATTTTAGTAGATGGCTATGAATAGGTGGAATTGAGTCAAAAAACAATGTGATAAACAATGTAATGGCTTAACAAATGAGATTCCCAACATGATGGGAGTAGGAGTTTAGAACATCATGATAATAATTTATTAATTAACTCAAGTTTTTGAATAGAAACATGAATTAGGGGGAAATACCATACCCCCTACAAAATGGAAATTTAATATTTAGACCTTTATGTGACAAAGGATTACAACTTTAAGTAGATATTCTAATCCTTTAATCATGTAACAATGGATCAAATCTATTGAAAATATCTTCTTTATCCTTCAAAGATTTGAGAAAGAGAAGGTTTTTCTCTATGTTTATCATATGGATAAAGAAGATGATAAATTGTAGAAATGATCAAAAATTCAAAGACCAAAGAAGAGATCATAGAAAATAGAGTTGAAAGAATTATAGAAAATGTTTTTCAATAAATATTTTCCTCAAACTCTCTGACTTAAAATAGAGAGGTATTTCTTTTCCCTCAAGAAAAAGGAAAAAAAATCCATCGATGCATGTGCGTTGAAATTTACAAGACTTACATGATATGTCTCTGACTTTATCATTGACCCTGAATATAATGATTATCACTTATTTGGTAGGATAAAGTCAAGTCTATATAAATCCTTTGAGATTAAAATCTTTGACATCAAAAAAGAATTTATACAATGTTCCCTCAAATTAAAAATAGAGATCAATGAATCTCAAGGGTCTCATAGTACTTGTGATAATAAGTGTCTAATGGATTTTAATTCTAGTGTAGTGATGGAGAAATCTCATGGGGTCAAGAAATCACAACATCTCAATTTTCAAAAGTGTGGGAAGAAGAATCTTGGAAATTTTTGAAGGGGATAATGAAATGTTTTAGGTGTTGGAATGAAGGTCACCAAGTTAATGAACGTCGATAGAAGAAACCTAACAATGCGGTGGATGAAATAAATTCTCTAGTCAATCCTCATACCATTTTCCAATGTTGCAACTACAAGGAATAAGAACAATGTGTTAATAAATGCACTAAGAAAAGGGTTATCGATGATAACCAATGCCAACTACCTCTAAAGACTAGAGAGAAAGGGTAAACTTATTCCATCATAACTGATGAGGTGGATCCTAAAAATGAAGTGGTGAAAGGTATTCTATTTATTCATTATAGGATAATGAACATACTATTTGATTATGGTTATATTAATTCTTTCATATTAGGAATGTTTTGTTGAACTATTCAAACACCACCTCAAAACATGGAAATCAAGTTATCAGTGAAGATGAAAATGGGTCAATTATTGCATCCCAAGTATATAACTCATCCCATATTAATTTTTTTGGTGGAATTAACCCAAAAACCTTGTGATACGCCCTTTATAGAAATTTGATGATATTCTGGGAATGGATTGGATTTCCATGTATAGAGAAAACATAAATTTCCATGAGAATAAAATAACTCTACATATCATAAATCAATATCCAATTATATAAAAGTTCAAGTAAGATTATGAATCTATATTGTTATCACCACCTCAATAATGGATATTATTTTTTTATGAGAAATCTCATCTAGATCAAAACATTGAGACTAATGAAAATATTATCTTGGATGTCATACCCATTGTAATGGAATTCAATGATGCATTTATTGAATAATTTCATGGTATTTTTCCCAGATGAGAGGTTGAATTATCAATCAATCTTATACCTAGAGCTTTGATAATATCTAGGACTCCATATACAATGGACACCGTTGAACCTAATGAGCTAAAAGAGAAAATACAGAACAATCTGGATAAATGGTATATACACCCAATTGATTCACCATGGGGTGAACCCATCCTTTTAATTAAGAAAAAGGATTGGTCAATATGCCTCTTCATTGATTATCATGAGCTTAATAAGATCACAATAAAGAAAAAGTATCATTTTCCATGGATTTCTGACTTCTTCAATCAGCTATGTGGATCTCAATACTTCTCTATGGTGGATCTTTAGTTAGGATATTATCAAGTAGAGGTGAAGAAGGAGAATATCCCCAAGACTTATTTTCATACAAGATATGGGAACTATGAGTTTATAGTGATGTCATTTAGAGTCAATAATTCCCCAAATATATTTATGGAATTTATGGATAGATTATTTATGTATTACCTTTAAAATGTTGTGGTAGTATTTATCAATGATATCCTTATCTAATTCAAAATAAATGAGTAACATGATAAATACCTTTTAAAAGGAAAATCACATGTGAATTATAGTAAATGAAACTTTAGGATGGAACAAGCAATATTTCTTGGGTATTCTATCAACAGAAAAGGGATATTCATGGATCCTTAAAAAACTAAGATAGTTAGAGGATAGCCCAGACCAACATTTACGATGAAAATATTTAGTTTCATTGGATTATATTGGAACTATTGTTGATTTGTGAGAAACTTATCATGATTTCCAACACACTAACCAAGATAACTTGGAAAGATTCAAGTTTTTATGTACTGATGAATGTAAGGAGATCTTTAAAGTGTTAAATAAGAGGCTAATAACTGCACATGTGCTCACATTACCAACCAGTGGGGAAGGATTTGTGATATATAATGATGTGAATAAAAATGGATTAAGATATGTACTCATGAAAGATGAAAAAGTTACAGTATATTCCCCCCACCAATTAAAGATCCATGAGTAGAACTACCCAAAACTTTATTTAGAATTGGCCAAAGTGATCTTCATGTTGAATGTTTGGTGAAATTATATCTATAGGGTGAAGTGTTATAAGTATACGTATCATAAATTCCTTAAGTATATTTTCAAAAAAAATGATCTCAATATGAACCAAGTAATGTGGTTAGATCCAATCAAATATTATGATTCTTCAATCCATTACCATCTTAGGAAGGTGGAAAAGGTTATAGATGCTCTGATTAGAAAGGATCATATGACCCTATCCATGATGGGGATTCCAAGGGATACAATATTATTGGCTATTCATAGGATGGGAATGGTAATAATAAAAGTATTTTTATACTTCATTTATAAAATAAATTCTCAATAATCAATTATATAGAGGATTAAGGGAGCCTAGAAATATGATGATGTTCTATAGAAAAAGTTACCTAATATTTTGGAGTTCAACTTTATTAAAGATGGAGTTATAAGGTTCGGAAATCAGATATGTATCCCATCAAAACCATAACTAAATATGGAACTTTTTTTGTGACATTAATAGCTCATATTTCTCTATTAATATAATATGTACTAAGGTATATAGGTATCTGAAGAAAAAAATATAGTGGAATAACATAAAGAGGGATATTCTATAATTTTTTCCCAATGCATGGTATGCCATCAAGTAGAGGATGAATGAAATAAGTGTAAGGGTATTATGCAACTATTTCTCACACTAATAAGTAAATGGGAAAACATAACCATGTATTTCATCATAGGACTCCCCAGAACATCTAAAATAAGTAAAGTCATTTGGGTGGTAGTTGATCGCCTGACAAAGTCAACAAATATCATTACTATTAATGAAGATTTATCTCTTGAAAAAATCACTTTGATATAAATAAAAGAAGAGGTAAAAAATCATGGAGTTCTACTCTCTATTGTATATAATTAAGATATGAGTTTTACCTCAAGGTTATAGAGGATTCTTCAATATGTGTTAGATAAAGAGATGAATTTTAGTATAACTTATCCCCCTTAGAAGAATGATCAGTCTAAGAGAACCATTCAAATTATTAAGGATACATTGAGATCATTTTCAATGGATTTAAAAGTATGTTGGTATCATCACCTTTACCTAGTGGAGTTCTCATATAACAATAGTTTCCTTTATATCATTCAAATGGAACCTTACGAGGCTCTATATGGGAAGCAGTGTTAGACTCAAACATACTAGGATAAAGTTGGAGAGAAGAAGTTTATGGGACCTAATCATGTTTAAGAGATGATAAAGAATGTTCAAACCATTCAATTTCATATGAAATTAAAAAAAAATCGAATGAAAATCTATGTAAATAATCATCTATGTGATCTAGAGTTTGAGGTTGGAGATAAGGCATTACTTTTTATATCTCCAATGAAAAATTTCATGAGTTTTGGGAATAAGGTAAAGATTATTCCAATATATATCAACCCTTTGATATCCTTGATCACATAAAAGTTGTGGATTATCAACTAACACTTCCACCAAACCTATCATAACTACATGATGTGTTCAATGTATCCCTCTTGAGGAAGTACATATTATACCCTTGACATGTGATAATTTCAAAGGTGGTACAATTTTATAATGATATTTCATACAAGGAGCAAAAATTAATATCTTATATTGTATAGAAAAAGTTCAAAAAAACAAGACAACACACCATTTTAAAGTAATGTGGAAAAACCCCAAGTTTTATTATGAAACTAGGGAACTAGAAGAGGTGATGAAAAAAATGTACCATAATCTATTTTAGTGTATAAAATAAAATTTTTATTATGAAATTTATAAAGGGGGAAGAATGTAATGACCCAAACATTTATAAATGAAATTTATTTTTTAAATGAGCAAATTACTTATTAAGAAATGTAGTTATAGAAATGCGCATACACTAATTTGGTTATTTTGGAACGTTATAAATTATATCCTATCTTTTTTTAAAATTTATTAAGAATCATAAATTTTGTTAATATAGTCTTTCTATGATGACTATTATGATTAAAATATATTAATATTTATGATAAATTCCAATTGACACAAATGAAAAAAGTGATGACATTGACTATTAGGATTGTACCCTATAAATCCCATTTACCAAAGTATCTAAGGGAGATGTATTCAATGTTATTCTTCATTGACCAATCCTAAGATGATATTAAACAACCAAATAATGATAAAAAACCATTTATGAGATAATTTCTATATTATTGAGATCATGAGCCAAACCATGTTTTCCGAACCCATCCAAGAAAGTGTCACCATCACACACCTTACCCACAGGGCATATGATGGTGTAATAAGGGGTCATGTATCTAGAACATAGTAGTATGAATTTGTATATTTTACTTTTTAATAAAATAAAGATTATATTATCTATTTTTATTATTATATTATTAATTATTATATAATATGGTCGATAAAAATTAGATTTTTACACGAAGAAATAAAAATTGTATTTTTGGGAAATATATAGTTTCAATTAAGTGACACTTTTGATAAATTCAATAATTTTTGAAATAAATAATATTTTAATAAAATATATTTATTAGATAATATTTATTTAAAAATAAATGATAATTCAATTTAATTAAGTCTAGTGCAATTTTTATAAGGGTTCTAAAATTTTTATTTCCTTAAAACCCGTATTTTTAAATAAATGGGTATTTTTATTTAAAAGTGTAAATTTTTATATTTGGATAATTATATTGATAAATAACACATTATTTTTAATATTTTAACATCAAAATTATCCAATAGTAAATTTTTAATAATTTTCAGAGAGTTAAATTTTTGGGTAAAAATTAAATATGGTATAAATATATAGTGTGTATTATGACATCATAAAACCCAAAAAGTGATGTAATAAATACTATAAAGAGCATAAAGAACAAAAAATATTCCCCTTTAAAAATAATGTGTTTTTTAAGTTATTTGATTAATTTTATAAACCCTTAAATAATCCTCCAAAACCGATATTACATTTTAAGGTTTTAAAATTAATTATTTAAGAACATAACTCCCCTCAATAATACCAAGGGTATTATTTTAATGTTTTTGGTTATTATCTATTTAAAATATTAAAATACACTATTATTTGGTAGGAACCATTGGAAAAAACCATGGGAAGGTCTATGATTTTGATTATTTTATTATATAGAGTCCAAAACATAAGTTTTGAAATTAATAAATAATTCACCCATTTTTACTACAAAAACCGACCCAACCTGTCATTACTATTCAATCAAAAACCTTTTAGAAAAAATATACTCTAATTTTACCTCCTTATATCCCTCCCAATTTATTCTAAATCTCTTAAGAATCTGATGACAAGCTTTTCGAAGCACCCTCTCAAAGTATGTGATCCTCTCATTCTCCTCTTTATTCAAGAAAATTATTTATATTATGGATTTTTATTTCTAATTATTCATTTTGGGATATGTTTATAAACACCCCTCATACTGTCCTTATGATATCAAAGTTACAATAGACCCCTTTCATTCTCATTAAACCATTCCATGAAACTTTATGTACCCCTATTATGCTACCAAAATTATCCTGTGATTTTCCATTCCAAACATTTGTGTAGTGAATACCCACCACTATTTCCACTAAAGGGTGTTAAACAAGATGTACCTATCCTTAATTTATTTTGGACTTCCATTTATATAATTGAAACTCCCTAATTCTGTTATTAAAAGTGATTAAATACATCCTTATGTTGTACGATCATTATGGCATACTTATGCATGTACATGATATAAATGTGATGGGTGATCCAAAAATTATATAGCCCTACAATGCATTGGGTAATGTTTTTATATCATGAGATTAGATATATGGTGCATGAGAGGTTATCCAAAGAACACTATGTTATGATGTCATAGTGGTTATCCTTGACTTATGTTTATGATGTTATGTTTTATATTGTTTCTACATTCCTATGTTTCCTTGATTTTTCCATATTATATCATTCCTCTATGTTCTTTTTTATGATTATCACCCCTTTATTTCATCATGTTATGACTATTTACTCACATGTAATTATTTACCCTATGTTATGATTAGATCATTCCCTTAATAGTATTTACAGCTCACTCCTTTCTTATGTATGTTCCTAGGTTATCCCATGAATTTTTAGAAGAGCAATGAAATTTTATGAGCATGTTAAGGTTATTTAAATAATTTTATTGAATCCATTGTTAAGTTACTATGTTATCTATCTAATTTACCAAAGAAATTGAGCCTCTTAATCATTCGGTTTATATTCTGTGTCTTTTTACACAATAAATCATGAAATAAATTGTTTAAAAAACATGGGTTATCATAACTTCATTGACATGAACACAAGTTTTTTATATAAATTTAACAAAAACATAATGTTTCTAACATTACTATGATGTGCCATAAAATTTTCAAGAATATTTTACTTTTTATTCTTATTATGGTAATTTTTTAGCATGTTTGTGAATTCCATGTAAGTTTTTCCAATACAATTGTGCCTAAATATTCTTTAGGATGGTATCAATTAAATGATGAGTATTTTTTGAAAGAATAAAAAATGGATTACCATTTTGGAAATAATTTTTTTTCAAAATAATTTTATTAATGATTATTTGGTTTTGGATAATTATAATTTTGATATTTTCATATGTGAAACCCTAGAATTTTCCCTTTCCAACCTCCAAATATCCATAAAAAATGATTTAAAATGAATGTGAACTAATTAAGTTAATTCATTAGATATTATGGATAAACAAAAAATTATTTACCTACAATGTCTTGATTCAAGCTCCATTAGAAGTACCAATGAAAAAAACATCATCCACACTTATTTCATGAAGATTCACTACATTCTCATCCTTTCCTAATATCTCAATACTGTATTTTTAGACAAGTTGAATATAAAAATATATTTTGAAATAATAAATATAGATAAATATACTATTCTTATTCCATGGATTGAACCAAATTCTACATTCCTAATAATCATATCTGAAGTGAAATCACCAATTAAGAAAAAATCATTACCTATAACATCATTGAGACATTTTCTAGTTAGATATAAGTGGATAATAAAACCTCTTTGATGAAATTAAATGCCCATTTTTTGGAGGTGTTATCAGGGTTTGGGGTGAAGGTTGAGGTGATATTCCACATGAAAATTTAGAATTAGTGATAGTGAATTTCTAAATTAATTAGAGACAAAGTCCATTAGTGTTGGGACTATGATCTGGTGATGATGCCTTGAAATTTCTAACATTCAATAAATTAAAAATCATCTCTAGAATATTTGATTATGGTGACTCCACAATATAAACATCCTTTATGGTTAATCCATTTAGTGAAGTAAACCCAAGTTCCCATATTTGATCCCAATATCTCATCCAATATAACAATGAATATTTTTATAATCTCTCATTACTATAAGATTAATATATATATAAAAATAGAAAAAATAAATAAATTTTCCAATCAATTATGGTCAGTGATAATGTTTTTAATCCTACCTAAAAAATTTAAAAATAATTTGAAAAATGAAGTTAAGATATAAATAAAGATTATAGTTCAAGGAAATGGATATATCTAAATAGATGGTGCATATATAGAAAGTTTGTATGGTCATTAAGTTTTTAATACCACCATACCTTTCTACATTATTGGATAGTTATAGTTCCCATGAAGGATAAACCCATATACAATGTAGTGAATTCCACCCACCAGCCTTGATCTAGTCCTTTCCAAGTGATAGGTTCTACCAGCACAATGATTTAACACATTGGATGTTATTTTTTTGTTTATTCCAATATTTTTGTGGGTGCCTATATATGAGGGTATACTCTCCCCACAATCACACCCAATATCATCATAATTAGTCTCAAACATTTTATATATGGAAAGGAATGCCCAAGGTTTATGGAACTTTAGTTTGGTCACCGTGGAGTTGATACGAGATGGCCACACTACTAATATTAACACATACATCCCTTGAATTTGGTGAATTCTAGTAAAAATTAAACCCAAAAGTCTTATAATAAGTGTTACTATGGATAAAAACATAAACATATATACAATAGTCATCCCAGTCATGATAGTGTTAAATTGGTTGCATGTGTGTATGGAAGAGATATAGGGAGTTATCAAGTTGACACTTCTAAAGAAGAGAAATGTCTTATAAATCTAGTTGATATCTATGAAGAACAAAAATAAAAATTCCAAGTTATATTATGACATATATTGACACATGAGTATAATTTGAAGAATAAACAATGGAATAATCTCTATTACACCAGGTACCATGTTAAAAAACATGTAATTGATTTGATCATCAATAGAAGAAGTAAGGAGAACCTCATATCTTGAGAAGTAGGGGAATGTTTTAAACTGATTAATAATGAATAACACAATAATATAGATTTATATCATTCAATTATTTTTAAAATGTCAAAATACAATATTAGTGTGATGTTACATTCTCTATTGGTTAATACTGGGACACCATTGTATCAAACGTAGTGGATATGGATGTGTGCTAAAATATTATTTGAAATTCCTACCAATTTAACATTGATGATTATTGTAAGGTATGGACCAACTTAATAGAGTTACACAAGGATAGGAAAAAGTTTACTTTGTTTCTTTTTATAACTAGTATTGATGTCAGAATATTGAGTAAGAGTGTTATATTTGAGTGTATTATAGGTGAACTCACACTACTGAAACTTGAGGAGTCACTCTATCCTTT
This sequence comes from Viscum album, assembly GCA_963277665.1. Classification (NCBI taxonomy): domain Eukaryota; kingdom Viridiplantae; phylum Streptophyta; class Magnoliopsida; order Santalales; family Viscaceae; genus Viscum; species Viscum album. The sequence goes on from OY728128.1 coordinate 2,113,226,689, forward strand.
TATAACCTTCAGGATGGATCCTTTAAGGCTAAGGAAAATGATGTATTAGAAAAGGAGGTAACACTTGTACGATCTCTTATTCCAACCGATGAGTTACCCATTATAAATATCTGATTACTCTAAGTATAAACTAGATATCCATAGTTAACATTTCCCATTTATTTCTTATTTCTCTATTTTTGGTGTTATGTTTATTAGTTGTTATGTTATATTATTTCTCTATATTCTTTTGACACTTCTACTTATTTTTGATATGTTTTTATTTTCCATTTCACTTTTGACCAAATATTTTATAATTTTTCCTTTTATATGGAAGGGTTTTGGGTATTTATACCAAATAAGGTCTGAATAAAGATTGTTATTTAATATTAATGTTTTCATTACATGGATATTTTTCAGACTCATTTTCATTTTATCCTAAAATTACTCCTGGTAAGGATTGAATTTTTTTACACACTATATAAATTACTGAATCTAATTGTTTAATAATTTACATGATCTTATTCTCTTATTAATTTTATGCTATTTCAATTTATTCAATTTTTCTTCATTTTTAACTATTAATTGTTTTACAACACTTATGATTTTTTTTGAAAATTTTGGATTTGGGAATTACTTTCCTCTAACTAAATGATGATTCAAATTCAATCTTTAAAGAGAAACATTAGTATACTATATTTCCATCAATGTTTATTTGTAAGATATTTTGTGGATTTTTCATTCATATGTTCACTTCAACTTCATAATGGACAAGGAATTCTAGAATTAAAGTGAGGCCTCTTGAACTAATCACTTGATAGGTACTTACTCAGTAGAGTCAAGAAACCTTATTAATAAATAAAGATAAAGTGATCCCTCGATATCCCACAATTACTCTCTATGGTTGCAACCCCAACATTGCATCAATCCATTTTGAGATAAATATATTTTCATCCATTTGAATCATCTCATTCATAAAAATATAAACATTTATTCTTTAATTTATTTCCCATTTTCCATGAAAAATATTTAGTTAAAATATTATAAATATAAAAACTACAATTTTATAAACCTAAAAATTCTATTTCATAAATATTTAAATCTTAATTTCTAAATATATAAATTATATTTTTTAAAATAATGAAAATATTATTTTATATTATTATATTAATATTATAGATACTATAAAAAATAATCTATAAATATTATTTTAATTATATTTTTATTAAACATATTTAATATGATACATGATAAATTATTTTAGTATATTTTTGTTTCTTATATTATTTAATTATATTTTTATATCATAAATATATTTATTATGTTTTAATAAGGTATTGTTATAAAAATATTATTCATTTAAATATATTGAATATATTATTTTTTCATTGTATAATTTTTTATTTTTTATTTATTTTTATAAATTTTATAAACATATTTTAAAAATATAATTATTTAATATTTTTTAATTATTGAAACTTTATAAATTCATTTTTTATACTTCATTATTTTTATATTTTTTTAAATACCATTTATATGGTTTTTTTATTCATAATTCATTATATAAATATTATTAAAATATTTTCAAGGAAATATTTTATATAATAAAGTTTAGCCATAAAAAATATTAAAAATGAAAGTTAAACTAAACTTGATATATAATTTAATAATCAATTTATTTTAAACCATTATTTTTAAATAAGAAATTAAAAATAAATATATATTAGCTTATGAGAGAATATTGAGAGATTAGATTAAATGAAATCAGTGAAGAGTGAATCAAATATGGGGCTGGGGGGACTATAGATTGTTTGAGAAATGAGATATGATTATAAGAAAGAAGTCAAAGTGTCGATTGAGGGGGGGGGGCTGCGACTTCTATATTAGTTTATTTAAACATTAACATGTCATAAAAAATGATGATTCCCATGTACTATGTGTTATGTATAAAAGTATCATTAAGGGAATTCATATAAATATGGATATTATCTAGAGACACCATTGGTGGTGTCCTACCGAGTTAACAAATACACCCTACATGGGCCCTTAGGGTTGCGTACAAACTATATGTCTCATTACACAGGTAAGGGAAAGGTACCAACAACTAGATCATAGTGGTTGGTGGGGTAGTGAATGCACTAGATGAATGTTTATAGCTTTTGGGATGGATTGGGTGGATCCTCAATTCCACATTGGAGTTGTAATTTTTTACTTTTTTGGATTTTCTATATATGATTGGCTCATGTGTGGTCCAAATTTCCTTTTCATGAATTTCATGCTATCATAGATACTAATTTTTGATGTCACATATGATATGTTATGTTTGTAACTATTATTATTATTTGGTGTTGGTCATTTTTTTTGTTTCTTTCACCATTGTTATAGTTGAATGTATATGAGGTTAAAGTTTTACCACAACCACACCCTAGACCATTGTCATTATTCTTTGACATCTATCATACCAGGAGGCACTCCTAAGGTTTTTGAAACTTTTGTTTAGTTACAAAAAAGTTGAAAATGGGTGGGGACACTTAAGATAATAAATCATAAAACCCCTATAGATTATGAATAATATTAACCCTTCAACCTAAAATTATTTCAAAAAGTGTTACTAATTAAAATAATATAAACAACTATCCTATAAAAATTTTGGTCATGGGAGAGTAAACTTTGCTGAATGGGTGGATGAAGGAGATATAAAGTGTTTTCATGATGAAAATTTTGAAGATGATAAAAGTCTTGTAAATACAGTTGACCTCTTTAAGAAATAAGAACCCAAATTCCAATTTATACTATGAATTATACTGACATAAGAGCAATATTAGAGGATCCAAAATGTCATAATATATTTCACACCAAGTCCTATGTTAATAAACATGTAGTTGAGTTGACCATCAATTGAGGAAGTGAGGAGAACTTCATATTTTAAGAAGTAGGGGAATGATTACAATGGATGACTACTAAAAAATATCCACCATATAAAGTTATATGGATAAAGTCTTTTGAAAATTTCAAAATAACATAGTAGTTCCATGTTTCATTTTCCTTTTACTGATACCATGACACATTTGTATAAAACATTTTGTATATGGATGTGTGCCAAATTATTCTTTGAAATTATTGTAAATTCAACATTTCTTCATAATATAATGGATGTACCAATTTCATAGAGTTATCCAAGGATAGGAATAAGTTTACATTGTTCCCTTTTATAACTAAGATTAATTCTATAGGATTGAGTAAGCCTATTGTGTCCTGTTGTATTGTAGGTGAACTCACACCATTGAAACTAGAGGAGCCACTCTATCCTTGTATGAACCTGATGATGATTCCTTTTTGGTAAAGTAAAATTATGTAGAGAAAAATAATAACACTCATATTGTCTCCCAAACAACCAAAATAGAAGCCCATTTGGGTTTCTAGATTCCTCAAAGTATAGATAATACATCCACACTTACCATTGTCCATTTTCTCCTTGATTTATTATTTTTGGTGTTATATTTATTAATTATTATATTATATTATTTCCCATTATAATTTTGATAATTTTAATTCTTTTTGAAGATATTTATTTTCCTTTTGAATTTTGACCAAATTTTTTATTATTTACCCCTTTTTGATCAAGGGTTTTGGGAATTTATACAAAATAAGGTCTAATTATAGGTTGTTATTGAATATAAATGAATTCAATTTTTTAGGCTCATTCCCATTTTCTCCCTAAATTCCTCAAGGAACATATTTGATCTTCTTATTCACTATATCAATTAGTGAATCAAAATTTTCAAGCATTTATATGATCTTATTACTTGGTTACATATATATTTTTTTTCAGTTTATTCCAAATTCTTTGGCCATTTTTAATTATTTAAAACTTCTTATCAAACTTACCAATTTTTTGAAAATTTTAGATTTAGAAATTAATTTCCTCCAACATAATGGTGATTTAAATTAAAATATTGAGGACTACCCTCAGCATCACATCTTTCCCTCAATTTGTATATGTGGCATCTTAACTGTATTTCACATTCTAAGTACTCTCAAAAACTTATTTATGTATGGGGAAGTGAAACATCAATCTGAATTAGGTGGACTAAGTAGTTGACATGTATTCTCTTGAAAAAGTAAAGACTTCTTTTTAATAAAGAAAAACATGATCCCCTACTAACGAACATCTATTATCCATGGTAGTAACCCGAACATTGCGTCAATATATTATGAGAATAATATATTTTCATCTATTTACTTCATCCACTTTATAATAATATAATCATGTATTCTTTTATCTATTTCATATTTTCTATGAAATTATTTAATTAAAATATTATAAATATAAAAACTACAATTTTATAAACCTATTTTTTTATTACATGATTATTTAAATTTTGTTTTATAAATATATAAATATTATTTTTAAATAATATAAATATTATTTTATATAATCTAATAAATAATACTAATACTATAAAAAATTAATCTATAAATATTATAAATATTGTTTAAATTATATTTTATTTATACATATTTAATAGGATACATAACAGATTATTATAGTATATTTTCATTTATTTTATTATTTAATTATATTTTTATCACATAAATAAATTTATTATGTTTCCATTAGGTATTATTATAAAAATATTATTTATGTTAATATATTTAATTATATTACATATATTGTTTTTCATTGTATTAATTTATTTTAACTATTTATTTTTATAAGTTTCAAATATATATTTTAAAAATATATTCATTTACTAGTTTTTAAGTATTGTAATTATATTTTTTTACTTCATCATAATTATTTTTTTTAAATATTCCCCTTATGTAGAGAATATTTTATAGAGAATATTTTTTATAATAAAATTAATCCATAAAAAATATAAAAAAAACTAAACTAAACTTGATATATAATACAATAAGTAATTTTTTTAAACCAATATATGTGAACAAATTTTTTTAAAATAAATATGACTTACCTAAAGAGATAATAATACGAGAATAGATTAAATGTAATCAGTGAAGTGTGAATTGAAGATGAGTCTGGGGGGACTATTGATTGTTTGAGAAATGAGAGATGACTATAAGAAAGTTATCGAAGTGTTGATTATTGGGGGAGGGTATGTGTATTTTATACCAGTTTATGATGTTTATGTCATTACTGATGCATAATCACTAAAATACTATTTTCACGTACTATGTGTTATATATAAAAGTAACATTAATGGAATTACAAGGAGGTACGTGTCAATATTGAGGTGTATATAAAACATTAAGTGTTGAATATCCCATCTTGAGATATTGTTTGTAAATATAATGAACCAACCTTAAAAAATTACATAATATTGAGTTTTTTTAATAAGACCTATATTTATTTTATTCCTGAAGACATTTTTAAGTTTATATTTTTAGATAATTAAGTTACAAATCTTACATAAGAAACCCATACATTACAAAGTGGAAACTTACACTCAATTTCCATTTCACCACAATATAAAAATTTTAAAATGACACCAGTATTCTTTTCATGAAAAATATTCATGACATTAAACATGACTTATTATTTTTTCCTACTCATCCTTAAACCTTTTGAAAAAAATTTAAAACATGGAATGAGCACAAAAATCTCAGTAAGGGATATAAAATAAAGAAATTCGTTAGTCCAGTGAAAAGCATAAAAACTTATAAATGTTTACCTTTTCCATACTATTCTTTGAACATATAGAATAAATCATATCCACATGAGAAAAAAATTATTGAACAAAGAAAATCATTAAAACCCATAAAAAGAAAATTCATACCCCTATAATCATTTTAGAGAATTATATTCACAACCTATGTTTACTCATGTAAAAAATAATTGTATCCTCATTAAATAAAAATGAGAAACCTCCCCAACTAACTCCAAAATTTTTCATTTTGATGACAAGGAACATTACCTGTGCATTGGAGAGCTATATCAGGATCACCCATTATATAAGATGTATCAGGACTACCCATGGTATAATCTATTTCAGGTTCACCCATCATAATCTATAATTATCAATTACCATATCATAAATAAACAATAATAAAAAACCAATGATTAAATTTTATTAGGCCACATAGAAGAATAAATAAAATGGAATAAGATATTAGGGGTTCTAAAATGGTGTAAACCAATAGAGACTACACTAACCTGGTCAACACACCTTATGGAGAGGGACCCCAAGCTAGTGAAAGTCATACTGGGATTGTCCTGAATGCCCCTTTAGGTAATAAAATCCACTACTTTATTTCCTTCCCAATAAGTGTGAAGAACACAGACACAATTAGTGACAAGTATTTTTCATTTTTAGATGAGGTAGGTGATGGACCATGGGGTGGAAGTCTTACCATGAATGAAATTATGAATTACTACTGATTCCGTTTCAATAGTTGTAAGGGAGATATTCTGAGTAATACTTACCTATATACCATTCAATATGGCATAGAATTAGGCCATAATTGAATAAAACTGACCACAAAAGCTACTAAAATCCACTAGAACTGACCCTTTTTGGTCACATACCACACCTCCACCTCTCATAAGACCAAGAGTACAAGATCCATTCACATTGATCTTGAAACCTCTGATAGTAGGATGAAAACAAGACCATCTACCCTGGTTGATCTGATTAGTGGAAGAAAGAAATTCCCTTCTACCAGCCAATACCCTACACAACATTTTTTTGTTCTCCTACCAATTCACCAATGATCCTAGATCCACCGCAAGACTCCTATAAAATACCTTCATTCACAATATTAATCAATATTTACCTTAAATGAGGAATTTATTCATAGCATCCCATAAAATCCAATAGCCTAAAACCAAAATAATGGTCCTTGCTAGCCAATCCTGGTTGTTAGAGGCCACCTCATGGAACAAATTATGGAGAAAATAAATAGCTATATTTCCCTATGAATTAAGACTAGTGAGAGCACAAAATCCATTCCAAACCATTGCTTCCCCTCTCCACCGAAAAAGATATGATCAATGGAATCCTCCTTAGAACTATGGAAGCACTAACAATTGGATTAAAGTTTAATCCCCTTATTCTTGATCACCTGATCCATAAAAATATAATTATTTATGATTATATAGATAAGGAAGTTATAATTATTATGAATTTCCTTGAACCAAGTCGAGGAGCCCCATTTGGTGTGATCAGTGTTAGACTAGACATCATACTTATATGATTTGGTTGAAAAAACTTCTGTAGGGGAATTAGTGAATAATAAGTGATAATGGTTTGAGGATAGTTCAATGTGATTAAAAATATCCCACTAATTATTTTTAAGAGTGGATTGAATGATGATTGGATGAGAACTAGATGTTATGAGTCAGAAACCCTAGGAATCGAAACATGTTCCCGACCTAATTGTGGAATTAAAAGCTAATCTTACCACAACCTATGATGTCACGAACCAGAACGGGTCGACCCCGAACTGATCAATGGAATGGACCGAAGGGAATTCCAAATCCCCACAGGCTGAAAACTAGTTTTGGGCATCATTAGAGTAGAACGTGGAATGATTTCTCCCAAATATAAACAATAAAACAAATAGCAAAAAGAAATGGACAACCTAATACACATTTATAAAAACTGAACTGATCATCATGTATATAAAAAACATGAAGTACAAGTGAATGATACAACTCAAAATAATAGAACTGATGACCAACAGACTCCATGTGACCCCGCTGGCCAATATTCAACACAATGATCACACGTCGCTCAAGGCGATTGAATTCAAGCTGAAACTCACAAAAGGGATAAAAACTGAAAAGAACTATAAGCGTGATTATTAAAACCCAGTAGGTTATACCGATAATCTATTAAAAATGAACATACTTTAAAATAAAATAAAAATAAATTTCATGTTTTAACTACAATATATATAAAAGTAAGGGTTTCTACATTATTACTCAAAAAAAAGTACAACCCATTTCCCTTATTTATTTTCAAAACTGGATTCATTAAAATCATGTCCCAATGGAATTTTCAAGGGGAAATGAATGTTTACATTTTCATATTTTTAAAAAGAGGAAAAACACTTTCATTTGAATAAAACTTTCATAAATACCTTAAAAAATTCCGGTTACACATCCAAAGCACAACTAATTCTATAAGAATTCCAAATGGACTATTTTCCGGCAACTCGGGCCAAAATATGTTATAAACCAAAAACCCATTTGTTTGTAAAACTAAATCCACATTTTGAAGCCATATGAGGACCCTAAAATACCATTTTTCATGATTTCCATTCACTTATAAGTCCAAACAAATCATTTTAAATCACACTTAACACAAAAAACCCAATCAATTAATTTACCGAACACATGAGTGCACTATGTAACAACCTAATTCATTTTAAGCACTTGAAAAGGAATAAAACTACCAATTTCATTGCATAAATCTATTAAAGATACTAAATTGTTTTCAAAATACAATAAAAAAGGTTCTAAACATCTCAAATCAAGTGTAAAAGATAATAGAACATTTAAACAAAAACTTGATGTGCACTTTTATAACAAAACCACGCTACTTTTAAAAAAACAAGGCATAAACACCACTTTTCACACCAAATAACATTATTTAAGGATTATAAAACAATAATAAAAATGTTTATAGGGTGAAAATACCATAAAAAAAGATTAATGTTAATTAAGAAGGACATGTGAAATGGGAAACCTACCTCAAATCCTTGGCGGAATGGAAACACACACTCAACATCACCATCTGAGGGTTTATAAACCCTAAACCTATGACTAAAAGCCTTAAATGAATAAAATAACCATAAAAAAATCATTGGATAATATAACCCTAGTTCTTTCATGACCAGGGGAGAAGATAAAATCAAGAAATAATGGAAGGAGGAGGAAGCGGGAAGAGAAAGGAGAAGTAATCTCAACTTGGAAAGTAGAAAACTCTTTGTCTTCCCTTAGATATACACCATTAGTGGAGAGATAATGGATTAAAACTCCTTTGAGCGGCTACTTAGGTCTAGAATAACTAGGGGAAGAATATTTGGGGAAAGAGGAGTAAAAAAAATATTGATTTATTAAAGAAACAAATTACCTCTTCAAATCTGGACAATTTGAGTAACTTTTAGGCATTTCACCCTAATACCCAATGAATATGAGCTCCAAAGAGGGAAAATGGAACATGGGGGTGTGCCTAGGTTTCTTGGTATTTATTTAGAGGATTAATTACCAAAATAAATAAAAAATTAATTAGATATAAAATAATCAAATTATTTTTTTTAAACTATAAATGGGCTCATGGGTTTTCCTAATACATGAATAAATAACCCAAATCCTTCATGATTATGAATTATTAAATGGGTGAAAATGGATATGGTGACTTTAATAGGTCAAGGGAGGCCAAGTTGGAAGTGTAATAAGTGAAAAATGTTGAAGAAATAAGGACTTATAGAAGACACAAATTTTATTTTTAATTCTAGAAATGGGCTCATGGTTGGACCAAATATTGATGTAACCACCCTTTTCTCCAAAAACTCCCCAAAAAACTATTGAGAACCCATGGTAAGATGATTAGAAATATATTGAAGTTAAAAAATAAAATTTTATCTCACCCAAAACCTAGGAAAATGATTAGTATTGGAAATTAATTGGATCAAAACAAAGACATGAAAAACCGATTGTAACAATTCTCCCCACCATTAAAGCATTCCGCTCCTAAAAAGCCATAAAACTTTCCAGCTGAAAGATCCAAACCTAAGGATTCCTTATCAAGATGGTCCAGACACTCAATCCAAGGAAGTATCATCCACCATCAACAGAACATAAGACTCTTTCTAAAAAAAACACCAACTCACAACCACTTCCTAATAATCAACAGAAAGATCAAACCACCACCTGCACAACCAATCCAAGAACTTGATTGTTGGACCTTCTCCTAATGAACCCAATGATCACCCAAACCAAATTTCACTCACTAAGTCTAATGAATTTAGGGGGAGGTCAGAATGGGCTCTCCACTATTAAACCACAACTTCCATATGAAAAATCTTTAATGGAAAGATCTTCGAGACCCGTAGTGGGTCTCCCCACCATTAGAGACCAACAAGAAATGAACAAACTAGAATTAAACATGAACTAGAATCATAAATCACCTGCAAAGGCCCACAAAACTCTCCCAAAACGACCTACAAACCCATGTTAAGAGGGTTTAAACATGAACATTTAAACCACCCACTCTCAAACAGAGAGGATAAGAACTGGGACAACACTTTCATCATGAATCAAAACCCACACCACTCAGGGTGGGGAAGGAAGGAGACCCAATCATTTGGATTTTGAAACCTCAAAAGAAATAGAGGAACCAACCCAAAATCTACACCAATTAACAGGTAAAAAAATATTACACCCAATTCACATTGGCGTTTCACATAGGGACATTGATTAGAAACCCACATCTGAGAAGGTATAACCATAGACACTACGTGAGAGGTAAGTCCACCACGCTCTTTGTAAAAAAAGGAAAAGAAAAATCACAGTGATGAAAAAACACAATAAAAACATATAAATTTCCTTACAACAACATTAATGGTAGGAGTTTATTCGAGTTCCCCACACCTCTGGAACTTTCCTAAGTACGTGAAAAGATTCACTCAGAGGCCTATGACTGGAGCCCTGATGTTTGAAGCATCTGCTGTGCCACAACCAGAAGCTACGGATCACAACACCCCATGAAACTCACTTTCTCCAATAAAGACCTTTAGATAAATAGAAAATCATTGATAAATTTCACCATTCTCTCTCCCTCTGAATGATGAGAAGAATGGACTTTGAAGATGATGAAACACATCAATATCACCAAACATAACTGCTATATCCAAAAGAATTATCAAAATAGGGAAAAACTTTAAATTAAGACAAAACAGCTCTATATTCCATCATATAAGTTGAGGAATCTTACAATGAGGTTTATTTAATGTTTTAAATTAATCCTTAGGCTGTGAAATTGGAAATCTTTGCAAAGGAGAACCATATGTGGCCACATCACAACATCCAACACATCTCTCGAAACCTACTGAGAATTACTCCAAAACCAAGACACCAACAAGATTCCATATCATGATACAAAAAGAGTATGAATTCCATATCACAAGGAAGCATAACTAATAAAAAACATTCCTAAGATGTAAGAAAAACCAGCCACATAACCATCGGTTTATAAAAAACACCACACTCTTTCAGATTAAAACACTTTTGAATAACAAACCAACCTGGTGGATTTTATCATTCACCAATGGTGTTTTATCAAGTATCACTCTATTGCATGTTAATGTGCCACCCCAGGCACCCAACCACCATGCCATACTAGCCATTAATTTATATATCCATAAAACCATGCCTATGAGCACCCATGAAAACAACAAAGGCTAAAATAAAACAATCATCACTCCAAAAAAATTATGTACCTTCCAAAGGCACATTTGCCACCAAATTAAAAACCATTTTCAGATTTCACAAAACAAACCACACTTCATCAACAAAAATTTGATTAAAAACCCAACCCATTTCATTTAATTGAAATTCCATAAAAAACCATTCTATTCTAAATAAACCTTTTCCATTTTAAAAAATTTAGTAAGGTCTCTTTTTATAATTTTACAACCACAAAGGCTAAAACCCCTTTCCATAAAAACACCAGCCTCTCAAAACCAAATTTCCAAAACCAATTCATTATATTAAAACACTTTTAAACATCCCAAAACACCCAAATTAAAACAAATTTCATAATCAATTTAAAATAATGGAAGCTTTCCAAATATTTCATTTCAAGAAACCATAAGTTTAGATTAAGAAAATTCAATCCTGTTAAATCATTTCCTCTTTATCCCCAAGATTTGTTTCACAAAACCCAAAATTTTAAAACCTTTCTTATTTTAAATTTTGATAACCCACTTCAAAAATTATCACATAAGGATTTTCAAAAACAAAATTCCGAATTAAAGAATGGTCTAAGAGACCCACAAAAGAGAACTACTGTCAGGGGGTGACTTGACCATATGGTTGGTGGCCATATGTAAAACACACCACTAATACAAAGAGCCTTCATAGGATCATTCACCAGATCCACATGGATTTCCAGGCCCTATGAGCTCATGGAGGCCATTATTCTAACTCCCCTTGTTGTATCCCAATCACTAAAAAATCCTTAAGAACCAAAGAAACTAATAAAACCGGACTTCCCATGGACACCTGAGGATCGGAACGAGCAAGAGTTCGTGATGCTCTTCCTGAACCTACCCCTCAAGTTCCTAAAATCCTATCCCATCTACCATGATATCCCCCAAATAACAAGGGCACTCTAAAAAGAAAGGTCCACTAAGATACGAACTCCTTTGATACCATTTTGTCATGAACCAGCTCGGGTCGACCCTGAACCAGACACCCGAACCGATCCATGGCATGGACCAAATGGAATTCCCAATCCACATGGGATGGAAAATAGTTCCGGGAATCATTATAGTAGAAAAGGTAATGATTTTTCCTAAATATAAATAATAAATAAAATAGTGGAATGAAATTTAAAGCCCAATACACATTTATAAAAACTGAACTGATCATCATGTATACAACAAAAATTGAAGTACAACTTAACGATACAACCAAAATGACCAGACCTAATGACCAACTAAATCCATGTGACCCCACTGGTCACTCTACAACACAACTATCACACATTTCTCAAGGTGATCTAACTCAAGATGAAACCTTCATAAGGGCTAAGAATAGAAAAGAACTATAGCCATGAGTATTAAAACTCAGTCGGCTAGCCCGATAATCTATTCCCAATGAGCATCATTTAAAATAAAAGAAACATAAATTTCAAGTTTGAAATATAATATATATAAAAGTTAGGTTTTCTACATGATTAATCAAAACAAAGTACAACCCATTCCCCTTATTTATTTCCAAAACTAGATTTGTTCAACTAGCGTTCCAATAACATTTTCACGGGGAAAGTGATGTTTACTTTTTTAGATTTGTAAAAAGAGGATAAAAAACTTTCATTTGAAAACAATATTCATAAACCTTATCAAACCCATCCCACCAATTTCCAAGAAATACTATACACAGTAAGGTATGATAGTAATCACACAACAAGGGTGAAGTAAATGTACATACAAGCATCATATTCATCACTGCAAGAAACTGAAATCCAAATAGACATGGGTGAACCTAAGAGATAAAACATAATACAGAATACACAAATACATGAGACCTAATCCATATTTATGTGTCACACACAATTAAATAAAAATGATTAATATGCTCGACAATCCTTTCTTAGGTAGGCCGAGGGAAAATCCCATAGCAATAAAACCAATATATCCACCTACTATGGGCCACTAGTCAGTACCATAACCTACCAGTGTAGAAATAATTCTTAGAATATTATATCAATATTATAGGTCCCCATGTCTCATGTATATAAAAAGTTTTTGATTCAATCGATGCCATATGGTCATCCAATCACAACATATATATAATGATAATTCACAATAGACATCACCCCGAGTCACTCTAAGGACCGATCTCATGCCATTAATCAAAAGGAACAGGAGGAGTCCATCCCAAATCACTATCATAATTGATTAAAATTATTCCTCAGTAAGGAAATCTGATCCATTATATATATAGAATCATGGAATGAGAAACATCCACAAGAGGTTTTCATAATAAACAATTTTACTATTTTTCACAAAGTATCCAAACATTACCTTAAGCATTTCTCACTACTAACATTTTCCAAAGGTAAAATTTTCACTTTTAATAAAGAGGTGTATACAAACCATTTACAGACCCAAAAAACTATCATAAATAACTTGAAACATTCAAGATACACATCCAAATCACAACCATTTTTATAAGGATGAAAAACATTCCATTTTCCAGCAACTCAGGCGAAAACATGTTATAAACCAAAAACCCATTTGTCTGTACAACCAAATACACATTGGATATTCATATAATAACCCAAAAATACCATTTTCATGCTTCTAATTTATTTATAAATCCAAAAAATCATTTTAAATCACACTTAACATATAAAATCAAATCAGGCAATTTACCGAACCCATGTCATGCACTCTGTAACAGCACAATTAATTTTAAGAACATGAAAAGGAATAAAAATACCAATTGCATGATATAAATAAATTAAATCCACTAAAACATGTTCAAAATAACCTAAAATAGGTTCTAAACATCTCAAACCAGGTTCAAAAGATAACAAAACATTTAAACAAACACTTGGTGTGCACTTTTATATCAAAACCACACTACTTTTCACAAAACAAGGCATAAACACCACTTTTCACACCAAATAAAGTTATTTAAGGCTTATAAAAAAATAATCAGAATTTTTATAGAGTTACAATACCTTGAAAATGATGAATATTAAATAAAAAGGACATGTGCAATGGGAAACCTACCTCAAATCCTTGGTGGAATGGAAACGCACACCCGATATCACCATCTGAGGGTTTATAAACCCTAAAAATATGAAGAAAAACCACAAAAGAAATAAGTCCTCATAAAATATCATGTTATAAAAGAACCATAGGTCTATAATGACCATGGTAGAAGATAAAACAAATAAATAATTGAATGAGGAGGAAGAGGGAGGAGAAAGGAGAAGGAATCTCACCTTAGAAACTAGAAAACTATTTGTCTTCCCTTAGATCTACACCCTTATAAGAAAGGGAATGGATTATAAATCCGTGGAGAGTATAAATAGGTCTGGAAGAACTAAGGAAATAATATAAGGGGAAAAATTAGTAAAAAATATTGATTTATGAAAGAAAAACAATTAACTCTTCAAATCTGGATGATTTGAGTAAATTTTAGGAAGTTCACCATAATGCGTAATGAATATGAGCTCCAAAGAGGGGAAATGGAACATGGGAGTTCTCTTAGGGTTTTTGGCCTCGGGTGAGATATGGAATCACCAATAAATATTAAAAAATGAATAATATATAAAATAAACAAATTATTATTTTTTAAACTGGAAATGAGCTCACAGGATGACCGAATACCAAAATAAATAACCCAAATCCACCATGATTATGAATTTATAAGGGGGTAAAAATTGATATTTTGGTTTGAATAGGTCAGGAGAGGCCATGTGGTAAGTTTAATGAGTGAAAATATTTAAAAAATAAGGTGTTATAGAATAAAAAAAAAATTGTTTTAAAATCTGGAAATGGGCTCATGATTGGCCCAAATCATGAATTAACCAACCTTTTCTCCCAAAAATACAAAAATGATTATAAAGAACCCATGGAAAGATGATTATACCTAGATTAAAGTTCAAAAATCCACATTTGTTTCAACCAAAACCTAAGAAATGGATTGAGATTTCCAACGAACCGAATCAAAACAAAGACATGAAAAACCGGGTGTGACATATGATCCATCAAGTGTTCCATTTAAGGACATAGATGTGGCCATGAAGGGACCATCAAAAATGAGTGATCCTACCCCTCTTAGAATCACGTTTAGACCCATACATTCTAATATAAAATTACCCTCATTAATATTTGCCTTCAAACACCTCCCATATCATATTCGATTGAAGGTAGTGAATTGAGCCATCCACGGGGCAGAAATTGATCCCTACACTCACCACTTGTTTAGTCATGAATTTCCATGAATCCTAGTGGAATTTCCCCTTTCCAAGGGAGTCCCTAATTATGGAAGTCAAGTCTCTCTCAATATTCCTCAAAAAAATTTTATAAACCCTATGCACCAATAATAAATGCATTGAGATGGAGGTGATGAACTTGTTGATAAGAGTGATCCTTCTCCCAAAGTATAAGTAGAAATTATTGTAGTTGTTAATGAAACTCATGATCTTACTGGAAAATTCCTAATGATTATAAATTCGAAGCATGATCGAGGATAAATAAGATCCTAGGTTATCTATGTGGATCTTCCTTTAATGAATGACTAGGAGATCTTAAATGCTCTTACCATGACTATCCAAGAAATTTTTGGAAGACAAAATGTCACTTATCTCATGGTTAATCAGCTGGCCACTCCATTTACGATATTCCTTCATGATGTTTTTTAATTCCTTGATGGATATTCTACCCACATTGATGAATAATATCATGTCATATAAATAAAGAAAATGAGAAAAAACCATTAAAACTCCTCATACTCTTAAATAGAATAATTTTTCAATTGTGAATTATATTATCAAGGATTATACTCAACGAGTCCTAGATCATGATAAACAAGATGGGGGAGAGAGAGTCTCCCGGTATAAGGTTGTAGTAGACTCAAAGAACCCATTTGTCTTTCCCATTAAGGAGACAAAGATCCAAGAAGAGGAAAAAATATAAAGAAAAGATCATGAACCCACTCTAAGAATCCCATGCATTCCATAAACTTGCTAATGAATCCTTATACCATTCTTTTATATGCCTTTTCCATATCAATTATAATCACTTTATTGTAATTGGGAGTTTTATTATCTAATTCATTGATCATTTCCTGTGATATGAATTTGGTCAATTGAGATGGACTTCCTTTTATGAAAACTTGTTGCACTTCAAACACATAATCATGTAGGAAATTTGAAATCCTCTCATTGAGGACATTTGATAGGATCTCATATGAAAAATTACACATGCTGATCAGTATGAATTGTTTTAAGGAGGAGGGGTACTTTTCCTCTAGGATGAGAATAAGGTTAGTTTCACATGCCACTTGGGGTATGTTTTCCCTAAATTTAATCTTAGATAGAATTAATTAGATCAATTTTAATGAGATCCAAAGAGGCCACATAAAACTAGCATGGAAATCCATTTTTTTAGAGGGAACTATCCTGGTTGAGGGAAGAGACCACATCCTTGATATCACATTCATCTAGGATGATTCTAAAGAAATAATTTTTAGAGATTGAAACCTTGTTGTTAATATCTCTAAATAGATCAATATGTCCACTTGGGTACCCCTCCTACACGATAGGATTAACCACATAAATAAGTGATTTAAAATAAGACAAAAACATACTTCAAATCACCATAGGATCATTAGAGAATGACCCTTTATCCATGAAAATGTTCAGAGATACACCAATCCTATCTTATTTAAGGAAGTGATGGAATAAAGATGTATTTCTATCCCCCACATTAATATTGTTAGCTCTGGATCTCTCATTCTCAATTATCTCTTGTTCAAGAAGCATATTAGTGAGTTTGTTTTTTTCGATGAGGGCACTGAAGAGGTCTTCATTCTAACCGTCCTCAAGATAGCATCAAATATATTCAATCTCATTCTATAGGGGATTAGGTCGAGGAGACGACTAGGTTTTATTCTAGACTAGTCCATAATGTCTTCTTTGAGTTACCTAAACTTGTTGTGGAATCCCATCCACACATGAATATTTATATTTTTTTCAAGAACTTACAAACACTAAGTGATAATCAGATTCATAAGTCCACTAGTTTGAGAAAAAGAACCAATACATACTATCATTTCTTGAATCCTGTCCAATGATAAGTGGATAATGAGCCAAAAGATCACCAACCAAGTGCAATACTCTATAAGAAGGGAAGGGAGTAATGTCCTCCAAGTTATCAAGACACCAATTTAGATAGTACCATGTTCATCAATTTCCATTATGATTGTTGCACCATGTTAAATCATCACTAGAGTATTTGAGTTCTATGAGACCTATCCAAGAAGAGAAGGATACAAAATCCAACTGATCATTAAATGGATAAATCCTGCCTCCCTTATTTCTAGAGACCTCCATGATGGTATTGAAGTCACCCTCCATGGTCCCTACTGAACCCTATTGTTAAAAGACTCTAGATTATACTAGAGTTGTTCTCTAGAAATCATGTCACATGTAGAATATATGAAGGGGAAGAAGAAACAAATACCACCAAAACTAAACTTAGTTGAAATATGTTGATCAGAGACATCAATATTATCCACAATAACTGAGTTAATCCAAAAAATAAAAATGGGTTGGTTGATGGAATCCCTATGCATGAAATAATGAAGGAAAACCATTTGAGAGTACCCTTTTATTTTATATGATCCCTAATTTAGTTTAATCACATCCACTATAGAAGATTTTTTGTGTCACACTTCATTAGAGAGGAAGATAGTTTTCACCCAAGATCCTAAGACACAAGAATTCAAAATCATGGTATAAATCATCTAAATAGGTGACACTTGGTTTTAGTCCCTGAAATCAACTAGAAAATTACTTGATTTGATGAGCATGATGAAGACACATGGACTAGGTTCTGGTAAAAACACCGCTGGGAGTGGGTGAAGAAGAAGGAGATGAATGGTCAAGGTTAGGATGGAAATTCCATAATATAATATATCATTTGGAGGTGGATAAGTGTGAGAAAAATGTGGATCTAGGATCTGTGGAGTTGGGTACAATGGGAGAGTCCTCAAGTTATATAGTACCTTTCCCGAGATGGTGAGTGGATTTTCTTAGCTGCGAGGAGGTCAACATTGGCAGTCGATGGTGAAAGGGCTAGACCTGTATTGAAAGGCACCAAGGCCTAACATAGGGTCCCCATGAATTTAGGTAAAATATAAGGAGGAAAAGGATGTTTCATTTGAACTATGAGGACTAGAGGGGGAGGGGGAGAATGCAGAAGATCCAGGGTAGATCTGAAAACCAGTGGCACAGAGGGAGTCGAGTAGGAGAGACTTACCTTGTTATCCATGGGATTCAAAACGAGAGCCAGGATTTTTGAATGATGTGAAACGATTCTAGCGGTGTGATTCTTCTGGAAAACTAACATGATATTCACATTTAACTAATATGAAGAATATAATTGATGAGTCTATTATTATAGAAATGATTTCCATCAGGAGATCAGATCTCCAGCTCGAAGAAACACTTGCTGCATAAGAGGTTGGGAAAGATCCAACTCGATGAAAATCTAAGCCATGGAGCCATCTAGAATCCAGAGCATGTGGATTTTGACACATAGAAGAGATATGAGATATTCCCCAATAATATGAATAAAATGTAGATTGTGGAACAAAAGTTAAATCCCATGGAGGTTGATCCAAACAGATGTTTGGGGAGATTCTTGACCTAGGTGAACTACCATCGACCAATAGAACATGTTAAAGTACGATCGTCCAACTGAGAGAGACTCTATGGACTAGGAATAAAAAAACTCATCCTTGGAGGAAAGAACCACATAGAAGGAATTATTGTTCAGCACTGACACCCTATCCATATCTGATAAACACCACGAGTTGATGATGTTTTGAAAGAGCATGAGGGGAGGTTTTTCAGCCCCAAATCTGGACACCAAAATCAAACAATGAAGAGATGATACCTCCTAAATGGTTGAAACCAGAAAATAAAGTTTGGGATAGCCTTCTACCACCCCTGTATTGGATGAATCCAGCCTGACTTTGGGAAGGGAATAAAGGTAAAAAAAATGGTTAGGCAATTTCTATTTTTTTCTGATAAAAATAACACAAAAAAGATTCCTATAATCACAATAATAACATCAGAATCAAAGCCCCCAATTTCCATTACTTTCAGTGAGGAATCATTCCCGATCAATCACAACATAAATAAATATAAAAAGTAGTAAAAGAATGAGATTTCCTTCCCCTTCACCTTAATTTTAAATTTTAACTAATTATCTATGTTTAATAAATATAAATAAAACCATATTTCCAAATTATAACAAGAGTATAACCCCTCCATCATGATACACTTGGTGAGAAAAAAGGATCCCCTACCTCAAATAGACATTTATGATCTACTAAAAATGTTAGAGAAAGAGTATAAAATCACCAGACACCAAAATTAAGAAGAACTCCTTAATCACCATAAATACAAAACCCCACAATATCATCTTATAAAATAATTATGATTTACCCAAGAAGAAACCTTCCCAGATATGAATTGGGGAGAGAAAGAAGATATAAACTCACCTAAAGCTTCACAGATCGATCCTACATGGTTGAGGTTCAAATCCACTAAAATGGGTACAGAAGTGATCCTTTGGATGCACATGGGTCATCCAAAAAATGAGAGGAATATTAGAAAAGTGATCAGGTCTGAGGGAATTTTGGATTTTTATATATATCTTGGAAAATGTAAGGCAATGGATAAACCCATAGGATTATGCCACACAAATGATAAAAATTGAATAAGGTATGGTGAATTGGCCCTCACCACATTGAAACCCTGCTGGTCAATGACCCTCCCATATTTCCATCTATATTTACACTATTGATCCTATAAAATAAGAATGGGGATATGTCATAGCACCTACTACATAGTGTAGCGATGTATAAAAAAGAAAAACCTACAAAAAACTCCTCCCAGGACTCCATGATGTAGCCAAAACCCCTACACTATTTCCTTGGATGTGATAACTCACATCTTTGATGTAAGCTCACACCATGGTATAACTACCCCCAAAAGGGAAGCGGTATAAAAAACCCTTATCCCAGGACTCTACACCACACCCAATCCTTCCAAACCATAGTCTCTATTACTTATGACACAACCCCATGATCCACACTATAGGAGTCACTCTAGTTAAAATATTATCGTTATATCCTCCTCTTACCCTCCAATCTAATCAGGATTTTCCTTGAAAACCACCAACACCAAAAATTCCCCCAAAGTAATGATACGTAAGGTTTAGATCGTTACACACCCAAAAACACCTAGAAAATTGTAAACTATAAGGAATTCCTAAAAAATAAACATCATGTGCCTATGTTCTACCAATTTCTTTTAGAAAAACAAGATTTAAATCCTCTTAAAAGAACACTATGTCATTATCACTAGTACTCCACCATGAATAAAAACAATTAATAAGAATGATAAATCATAACCTAACCCAAAAAATTGAATAAACATGAACAGATTTTTTTTATCAATTTAAGGATCCACAAGAATTACATTAGTACTCGAAGGTCTCATAGACTGATCAAACCTACAAAAAAGGCCCATCACTTATCGGAGTTTACATAAACTGCTCACCTATAAAATAAATCTTAGATGAAGATATTATATATATGAGGACTACCACAACCTATATGAAAGATGAGGGATAATTCACTAATATGATCCACATGATACATTACCACATCCAAAGCACTAAGAATTTTGAAAAAAATGAAATCAAGTGTTAACTGAGAAATTATCTAATTCCAGTGTACTATGATTACAAACTAGGAAAAAATTATTATATTGGATTGTATCAAAACAATATTAAGTAATTTTATTTTTTTAAATTTATTATAAAACATGTTTTATTATTTTAAAGAAATAAAATTTAATAAAGGGGAGTATAACAAAAGTTGAAGCTTCTATTGACATGGGTGAATAAAAAAATGTAAAATATCTTTAAAGTATAAAAAATTGAATAATACATTAAAGTAAAAATTTGAATTGAATCATATGAAACCCCGATATGATAGAAATCAAAGGATCTTTCTAGTTAATGTAGAACATTCTCATTTGTAACTAGAAATTGAGGACATTAATTCTAGGGGATTATTACTCATTTCCTTTACAATGTCAATAAAATACTTTCCAATTAATCTTGAATTCTCATTTGAAGGAAATAATGATTTGAATACACTTAAAATTAACTTCATAAATAAAAGTAATATAAAAACAAATATAATAAAATCATAAGGATTATATATGGATGTAAAAGATATAATTGTTGGTATATCCTTTATTTTATTATAAAATCCATTTATATAATATAGACCCTTATCTCTATTAGCTTTATGATATGTAATGTACTCTCATGCCCTAATTTTGGCTCTCACAAGTTTTAGTATGATGGAAGCATATTTTTTAGATAAAAAAACCAAAACTGAACTTCTATTACAAACTAAAAGAACATGAAAACTAAGATTCCAAACTAATCTAAACCGCCTCTTGCTCTTTATTAATCTGATCTAAATAAACATTTTATATTACTGATCTTATTAAACTGAGAAGAATTTTTCAGAAGAAAACTACCATAAACTTAACAAAGAAATTATAAAATGTATTAAATCATTAATGTCCTGATAAACTATAAATAAATATAAATAATAATGATAATTAATGAAAGTATTACTTCCCATTGATTTAGTTGAAAACAACTAGACCCATATTAAAAATTTGTCTTGTAATATATTTATTGAAGTGAAAAAAGAATAATTTGAATGAAATAAGGTCTTGCACCTGAAAAATTTAGAAGAAACAATACAGTAATAAGAAAATAGTAGAAGTTTTTAGGTGGAATGAAGCATGAATTACATCTCTCCACTTAGCCTAAATCCCTTTTAATTCATCAAATATTACAAAAACATTTGATAAAGTGAATTCAAAAATTTAATAAGTATAAAATACTAGAATCCCAACAATGATTTTAATAATAACTAAAAAATAACACTAGATTAAATATTTTTAACTAGAATCTCAATATGATCAATAAAAAAACATATCACCAAATGAAAATAATAAATAAATTGAAATCATTTTACTTATAGATGGTTTATTACATGAACACTAAAAATATAATACCATATCACAGAAAATAATGATAAAAATTAATTAGTGAGAAATTTGTTTGGTTCCTTGAAAAAATAATCAATTTATCATGTAATTAATCATCAAAATTCCATGAACATGAAAATACAAAGACTATATTATGGAAAAATAGAATAAAGGATGAATAAAACCATGATGATGAAAATTGAGAGAAGTATTTTAAAAAATACATAATATAAGTGAAAAGTTTCCAAATTATTTTTTTTGTAAGTGTTACATAACATAAAATTTCATAGATTTATCATAGTCAATGTAAGTAAGAAATAAAAAAATGATGCATTTGTGGTTAAATAGAGTTATCAATCAAATCCAAAGACAACATGTACACTAAAAATGATCTATATCATATTACCATTAATGATACACTTATCTTCCCTATATAACTTTTCATTTATTTATGAACCATACTTTGACCCATAAACATGTGATACATAATATCAGAAGTAATTATGATGATTGTTTGAATCACATAAATTTGCTTTATCAAGTATTGATGGTTTAATAATTTTTTTACATAAAATGGGATCAAATTAAAAAATGATAGGAATATAAAATTAAAAACAGATTTATGAATAATATATTGCCGTAAATATTGAGAAACCACTTCCAATTATCCCATGACATTATATGGGAAATTACACTAGTACAAAAAATAGGGGTTTTATATCTTTTTTTTATATTTTTAATGTAAATTTTTTAGGTGAGGTCTTTGGAGGTGAAATTGTAAATTTAGTTTTTAATTTTGGTTATTAAAACTAACCTCAATATGTATTTTTTTTTGATTTATCACTTTGGTATTTAAAAACTAATGTGAAATACAAATTTTAACATTAGTTTAAAAAAACTGATGTCATTTTTTCACATTGGTTTTTAGAAATACGATGTGAAATACCATATATCACATTGATTTTTAAAAAAATAGACAATAAAAATATATTTCTCAAAAAACATTATTTGAAATCATACAAAATTACACACATTTATTTTGTATAATCAACAAGAAAAAATATTGTTTCACATGTTAAAATAAATATTTTACAATTATATAGTGGAAAAAATAAGGATCATTCAATGATGTAATGATAATAATAAAAAAAATATTTATTACAGTGTTGTTTACTTCATTCAAGGAAAATAAAAGATAGATAAACAAAACAATATCAGAGAAGCCATACGAAATCTATAAAAACAAACATAGATCATTGAATTAATATTCATGCTTTTGAAAGTCTCTGTCGATATAATTTTCTTACAAGGAGAGATCTCATAAGGAATCAAAAGCTATAACTTAGAGGTAATTTTAGAATACAAAGGAAGTTTTTTAGTTTTAACATGACTCAAAGAAATATTGTTCATTATAAGAAAAAAATAATCATTAATCGGTATAAAAATAGAGAAACCTAATCATAAAAAAATTAAATAATGGGAAAATAATTATAAATAACATGATGATATCACCAAAATAATAATAAGTGGAATGATAATAAAGATCGAACGATTTTGAATCGATGGAACGATGATGATTGAATAACTTGATCATGAAATGAATACATGTAGAGTGTTAAAAAATATAAATGTGATTGAAAAATTAAATGAAATATCATACATTTTAGGCATTAATTGAAAATTAAAAATCAACATAATAAAAAAATGGAATTCCTCATTGGTGGGATATTAAATTTTAACCTTCATGTTATTTTTAAAATAAATGACGTGAAAAATTAATTTTTAGCGCCAGTTACCTTAAAAATGATTTTAAAATTTTAGTTTTTCACATCCGTTATCATAAAAATGACATGAAAACCCAAAAATATTGTTTTTAATTTCATTTATTTAAATAACCAACATTAGAATTTATTTTAAAATAGATATCTAAAAAATAATGTTAAAACTATGATATAAAAGATATTATTTTGTACTAGTGTTGGGAAAAAATTGATTTAATTGTGAAGACTACATATCTTAGAAAAACGAGAATCATAGTGAACCACTACTAAAAAAACATTTTTTTTAAAGATGTAACACAGTAAAAGAGAAAAGTTTAAAAACATGTAGAACCAATTTAGAAATAATTTAGAAAAACTATTTAAGACATGCATATCATGTAAAAATATGTATAAAAGTGTACAAAATGTATAAACATGTATATTAGAATAATGAAAAGAATAGTACACTGTTACTACATAATATACAAAACAAATTTCGTAGATTTTTCAAAAAAATAACAATCAAAGTTTACCTATACTATATAAGTCAAACAAAAAAATTCATATATTTATCATAGTTAAAGAGAAGTGTCTAAATAATTTTTACCAACATATATACTATCTATTTATAATTTTCTATTGGTAAAAATAATTTTATATAGTGACCCACTCTTACCATGATCTATTTTTTCCTTATTTTCTTATTTTTAATTTTATACTTTTTATTTTCTATGTTAGACAACTTCCCTTTATACTTTTAAAAAAATTTATTTCTTTTTGATCAGGTTTTATTTTCCATTTGACTCTTGACCAAATATTTCATTATTTTTTCCTTTTTAATCAAAGGGTTTTGGGTATTTATATTGAAAAATATATTATTATAGATTATTATTGAATTTTAATGAATTCAATTTTTTTTTTATTTTTTTGAGACTCATTTTCATTTTCTTCTTGAATTCCTCATGGTAAGGATTCTATTTTCTTAGACACTACTCTAATTAGTGAATAATATTCTTTAACCATTTACATGATATTATCCTATTATTACTTATATGTCATTTCATTTTATTCTATTTTTTTGTCCTTTTAAATTATTAAAAACGTCCTATAACACTATTTATCACATATTTGAAAATTTTAGATTCGGGTATTACTTTCCACCAACTGAATGAAGGTTAAAATTCAAACTTTGATGAGTGAACTCAACATCAAATATTTCCATCAATGAATATATGTGATGTATTAAGTGTATTTAACATTCATAGGTTTAATTAAACTTCATAATGGACGAGGATGCCTAGCATCAAAGTGAGGTCTATTGGATTAAGCACTTGATATGTAGTTCCTCGAACGAGTCAAGTTTCTTTATTAATAAACAAAGATAAACTGACCCCCAATAACCCATAATTACTCTCCATAGTAGCAGACACAACATTGCATCTATCTATTATGGGATTAATATATTTCCATCCATTTTCTTCATCCCCTTCAAAATAATATCAACATGTATTCATTTATTAATTACTTATCTTCCCTGAATACATTTATTTAGAATATTATAAATATAAAAACTATTGTTTTATAAATGTAAAAATTACATTGTATAAATAATTAAATTTTATTTTAAAAATATTATTTTAAAAAATATTATTTATATCATAAAAAATTAATCTATTAATGTTTTAAATATTATTTAAATAATATTTTTTATTATACATATTTACTATGATACGTAATAAATTATTTTAGTATATTTTTGTTTACATTTTCTAATTAATTATATTTTCATCACAAAAATATATTTATTATGTTTTCATTAAGTATTATAATACAAATATTGTTTATTTAAATATATTTCATTATATTACATATATTTTTATTTTCATTATATAAATATATTTTATTTATTTATTTTTATATGTTTTAAAAATATATTTATTTACTATTTTTAATTACCGCAACTATATAATTATTTTTAATTCATTATTATTACAATTCTCTTAAATATACCACTTTTATAACTTTTAATTTTTCAAAATTCATTATATAAATATTATAATATCCTTTTCAAAACAATATTTTATATTTTAAAATTAACCCATAAAAAATATCAAGAAACTAAATTAAACTAAACCTGATTTATAGTATAATAATAAAGATAACTTATAATAATATATATAAATAAGAAAATTAAAAGAAAAAAAACATTCGTTAGGAGAGAATAATGAGATATTATATTAAAGGTGATTGGTTAATTTTGAATCAAATATAGTGCTGGGGGGACTATAGATTGTTTTAAAAATGAGAGATGATTATAAGGAAGGACTTGAAGTGTCAATTATGGGGGGAGGGTTTCTGACTTCTATATTGGTTTATTATTTTTATGTCATCACTCATGTGTCATCTCTAAAATATGAGTTTTTTTTACTTTGTGTTATGTGTAAAATTGGCATTAAGGGCATTCCAAGGAGGTGTGTCAAGAATTAGTTATATAAAAAAATCAACTATTGAATATACAATCATGCGAGATTTTTTAAAATATATAACTAGGGAATTGGATCCACTAATATGATGTTTACAAGGTATTTTGTTCAGTTTTCATAATAGATATTTTCATATCTTTTCATCTTGTATAATGGAGCAATTTTTTCTTCCAAGGAACATTATAGTGAAATTATTCAATCATTAAATCGGGTTTTAAGACATTTTAGACAAGTTTTTAGGTCATTTTAACACTCATAAATTTAGTTTCATCCCTTTTAACCCATTTTAATTACCTTGGAAAATGACTTTTTCTACAAAACTTACTATTCATAATGACAAAAAATGAAGCTGGGATCATTACCAAATCTGGAAATTATGATTCCAAATATGGAGTCTATTTTATCACATTGAATTTATATAAATGGAAAAATTAATTTTAAAAATAAACCCACAAAATGAGATGAAGAACAGTTTTCTAGAAGAATTATTTTTTAAGAAAAAGAATGTTTTTATACCAAAATAAAGTGTAATACTGATTCTATTTAACTTTATTGGATTTTTTAATCAAAATAAATAAATTAAAATATAAAACCAATCAAAAATTGAATGCGACTTTGAAAATAAATGAAAGAAAAGTCATTTTTCTAAAAAATCAACATTTTTTACTATCCACCTAAAGAATGTTTTTTCAAAAAGTTTAAAAAAATTAAATATAAGGTAATTTGTTATTATCTAATATAAAAAAATTTATACTTTTTCTCAAATTCAGATTCTAAAATTTGAAACTAAATCTTTTAAGTAGAACCATATAGTACATGTAAAAAAATTTATTATGAATAATAATATTTTTTAGAGAAAATTACATAATATTCTTATAATGAATATAAATCTATAAAATATAATTAATTAATATTATTATGGTATTAAATTGATTTATTATTAATATTACCATAGTTATTATAGGCCAACAAGGCCGTACCTGAGTGGTAAGGGCTCCTGCTTGGCATCCAAGATACCCAGGTTCAAAACTAGGTGGAGGCGAATGTCTGGGTACTGTAGCAGTACTGTAGTAGTCACTGTAGTAGTTAATATTCAGTACTATACCATCCAGAACTATTCACCCGATTTGGGCGTCCGGGCCACCGGTTTGGGCCTATGGGTCTCCAGGGCCTTCGGGTCATCAAAGGCCTTCGGGCCACAGGGCCTTCAGGTCACGTAGACCATGGAGTAGCCCAGTTCACCTAGAACATGCCCCAGAAGAGGATCAGAGCAACAGGAGTAGCAACTACCAGATGCAGAGCTAACCAGATTGGAAGAATGAGAGGGTATGGCATCTACCATCGGGACCAGGCACCGTGCAGCTTTGTATGGGGTAATGCTAGCTGATCATCAATGAAAGGTGGGGAGATAATGAGATCAATGATTCAAGACGCTGGGGAGGGGAAATTCTAGTGGGTTGGGCCTACGGGTCATGTAATGGGAATGGTATGCCTCTGGGCCTTCGGGTTATGTATTGTGGGTCATGTCGGGCCTTGTGCTTTGGGCCTACAGGTCATGTACGGGTTCCCCTTCAACCCTTAAAAGGGGGATTATATATAATAAAATAAAAAGAAGGCCTTCGGGCCATTTGGGCCATAGTTATTACAGTAATATCTAACCTGAGTATTAGATCCACTATTATGGTGTTTACATGGTATTTTATCCTATTTTTATAAGAGATATTTTTATAGGTTTTATTCTTTTAAATTGAAGTGAGTTTTTAGTACAAGTAACTTTATAGTGTAATTATTCAATCATAACCTATGGTTTTTACCATAGTTTATTTTTTAGTTTTTAATGACAAATATTATTTTTTAGTTCCATGTTTCTGTATTCTTCTTTTTTTTCGTGTTAATTTAATTCAATGATCAGGATCCTAATGACACTATATGAACCTTAATTGTATTTTTAAATATCCTAACACCACTTATATGAATACTCCCCAAAGTTCTAATCTTATATTTTAGTGCTCATTGATTATCGAAATCTAATAAACAAAATCCTTTATGCTCTTATAATGATTCAAGTGTGTTTGATAACCACAATTTCTAATTTTAAGGGATAATTAAATATTTCCTTTTGAAATATGTTTCTAATTTTATTTCCCTTTTCCATTAAAAACCTTAAATTGTCAAAATTAGATAAGATGTATATTGTTAAAACATTTAATAGATTAAAAAAATCAATCTCTTTTCCTTAATTTTAAATTCAAACACTCTAAAGTTCTTTATTTGAGCACAATTGGTAGTATTGGTGAAGGTAACATCATTTAAATTTATATCATGAACATTCAAAACATTCCCATCCTTTCCAAAGCTCCCAATACTAAAATTTTACACATATTTAATATTAACATTTAGTTTTAAATAATTAATGTAAATCAATATAGTTACCTTATTAAATTGTATGAACCACATTCTACATGCCTGATATTCAAATCTAATGTAAAATCACCAAATGAGACACAATCATCCCCTTGAATATTGTTTAACCATTTTATAGATATATATAATTGGATTAGAAAAAATCCATCTTTGAAGAAGGTAAATGTTAGTTTTTTTGGATGTGTTATCAAGGTGTGGGGTGGGGGTAGAGGTGATATACCAAATGAAAATTAAGAAATGATTTGTAGATGAAGACCATTGAAGTTGGGACTATGTTTAGGTGATAATGTCTTAAAATTGTGAACATTTACTGAATTAAAAATCATCACTAGAACATGGGATTTTGGTGACTCCACAACATGAACATCCTTTATGGTTAAGCTATTGATGGAAGTAAACTTGAGCTCCTATATTTTATCTACATGTCTTGTCCAATATAAGCATGTATATTTTTGTTCCCACTCATTACTAGAAAGATACTATATTAGTCAAAAAACAAAAAAAATAAATTTATGGGTCAAGTAAGGTCAACTCTAACGTGGTGCATCCCACCTGAAAAAAGGAAACAAAACCAGAAGAAAATGAAAATAAGACAAAGATAATGATTAACTGATAGATGTAAATAAATGGAATATATATACTAATCTTGGATGGTCATGTAAATTCCTATCCCACCATACCTTTCAAATTCCATTGATGATGCCAATATAATTGAAGAACATACCCATGGGTAATGTAGTGAATTTCATCCATTGGACCATATCCAATAATTTCCAGGCATTAGGTTCTGCCAATGTAATGATTTCCACCTTCATCTATTATTGTTGTTGAGAATTTTATAATGTTATATGATTTGATTTTAGTGGGTTAAGGGATGGAGCATTTTCAAGAACCTAAAAAGAAATGAAATATTTTCATAGTCCCTTGAAAACAACAAGAGACACCAAAAATATCCCTTGTGGAACTATAATTATAGTGTTGATTTCAGTTGTGCCACATTCTGCCTCCTATGTCTTAAGAAATTCCTATCCAAGAAAGTATGGGATAAATTTATCAATGGTATTGCATATCTGAACATATGGATATAAATAAAAATATGAAAATATTATTACCTAAGAAGCATAGGTAGTACCACCCCCAATAGACCCAAACATCTTCACATTGAAATCTGGGAAAGCAACGTTTATGGAATCCATATTTATAAGATAAAAAATCCCAAAGATGAATGTAGATGATACCTTTCCTTGTATTATGTTATCACAATTTTTTTTAGGTTTTATTGACTACTCGATATCCAAATAAATATTAATATTACCACCATATTTCCAATAAAGAATCATATCCCAATACATAGATAACGTAATCGATGTAGAATAATGATGAGGTGGTTTGGGGCATTTAAAATTTGTGATTAGTTGTTTTTTTATTTATTTGGATGGTAGCCCAAATGTAATGGTTTGTGGTTTAGGATTACAGGTATACAAATGTTTTTTTCTTGGGTATTTTTTCTATTATCAGAACACACCCTCATTCTTTGGCCCAGATCATGTTTCTTTTATTTTGTTCATTCCTAGTAGTATCCATTTGTTGGAAGGGTAATGAGAGGGAAATTTTTTGATTTTACATATATATATATATATATTAATTTTCATAATGTATCTTTTACAAATAAATATATTTATAATATAAAAAATATTTCATCACTCCTACCCATATTTTATTGGTCTTACTATTATTCCATACCTACATGTGTGTTTTATTTTAATTCCTTTTACATGCTGTCATTTCCTATTTTTACCCATTCATTGGTTTTTTTGTTTGCTACCACTTTCATCATTTATCATGGATTCATTGTGCATGAATACTATTTAAGTGGTACTTAATTTAAAATTTATTAGAATTTATTTTATATCAGTATTTATGTTTTCATTATTATTAGAAATCTGGATCAATTTATCTATAGTATTGATCCTGCTGATCCAATGTCCTACCTTCTACCAGATTCCTTTGGAAAAGGATTCATAGACCTGTTCTCAGAGAACCATGTCATGTAGGGTTAATAATAACATTGGGTGGACTTTATTTAAAATATTATGGTCAAAATACTTATAAGAGGTTGATTTTTACCCAGAGATAGAGGCTACACAATGATTTTCTACTTAGATCCTCTAAAGGTATTGTAAATTCCATTCTAGACAAGAAGAGAATATATCTTTACTGTCGGAAGATTAAAGTTATTATTTCTATCAAAATTATAAATCT
Organism: Viscum album; assembly: GCA_963277665.1. Lineage (NCBI taxonomy): Eukaryota > Viridiplantae > Streptophyta > Magnoliopsida > Santalales > Viscaceae > Viscum > Viscum album. Next base: position 2,113,258,177 of record OY728128.1, read on the forward strand.
CAAACATAGATGATTACATCTCTTAGACTTAGAAAACCAACATTGATCCCAAAATATGACAAGATTTTTACCCTAGAAGCATTGAATGTGCCACCCTCAATGACCACGTACTTAGGTACATTGAGAGATGGGTGGGACACATTTAGGTTCCATGATTACAATACTTTTTTTTCACCTATATTTTTTTAGTTATCAAACCTAAACCTCTATATTTTTCCACCATGACACCATGATTTTGAGTGTTATATCTATACAATGAACCACATCACAATCAGGTTTTCTATAGTGCATACATGTGACACAATAATAGGGTACTTCAATGCATCATACCATAGGGCCTTTGGGTATCCAACTTCATTGGAATTCAAACGCCAATGGTATGTAATAAAATAGGTGTTGTGGGTGTCTTAAAATCCTTATGGGGAGGGATAAGGGTTGAACTAATATGGTTCTTTAGTGTGTGATTTTTTGGTTATTTTAATACTCACTCATTAATGTAATTTATATTATTTAATTAATGTTGGGAAAAAGGGGTCTAAATCCCTGATTGAAAATTGAGAATGGATGGAAAGGAACACTCCCTTATAAAAGGGATTCTTGGGTGGGGTTTTAATTGAATAATATTTTTATAATAATTTAATAAAAGTAATACCATATAAAAAATAATTAACTACTATTTAGTTTTTTATTTAATATATATATAATTAAAAAAATACAAATTTTAAAAAAATTAGGAAAAATTAAAGGTAATTTTTGGGAAAGTATGTTCCTTGAAATCCTTTCAATGATTTGGGAAATAATTTCAAAAATATTTCGAAGAAAATTCTATATAAGAAAGCAGCCACCCATCTCCCAAAAAATAGTAGTAGTTTGAGAAATAGTTTCCCATAATTCCTATTTTAGGAAATTTTTATCTTTTTTATTATATATGAAAAAATTTCATCCCTAGAACATTGTCATTCATCATAAGCCTCTGGAATACAAAAGACATTATTGAAGTTAGTGGCACTTTGATTTGTTATTGTGGAAAATAAACTAGTTCTGTTGTAATTATAATATTACCAAACTTTAATATATTTGTTAGTGAAAATTTATTGCAAGAAATTCATATGATATATTTATAATTTGATAGTATTATTTCCAAAATTTGTCATTCCATGAGTAATATTATTAAAAATATTATATTATTTTATATTATAATTCCAATAATTTATATCTGTTTGTAAATTATTTTTTAAATAAAATATTATGTGTCAATGATCATATATTTATTGGTATAATTTTATATTATATATTTTAATATAATTATATATAATATATTAATCATATATGTTATATAAAAATTATAAAAGTAACTTATATGAAAATCTAAAAAATCAAGTCTTTGTTTGAAAAAAAAATGTCTAAAAAACTATTCAAAAATAACTTAAAAACATTTTTGAACAGAAAAAAATCTATAACAAATATGTTGCCAACATGTTCCAAACATGTTCAATCCACAAAAAATACATGAATCTCCATCAAAGTTCATTCTCAAATTTTAGATACATGTAGAACTCACACTAGTGGCTGAAAATTACCAATAATATCCACTCTTATAAAAAGGTCCCTATTTTTTTTACTTGTGGATGAAATCCATTCATCCCCAATCTCACATTTGTATTAAGAAGTAGAAGTGTATAAAATAAATAACACAAGAGTAGGTGATATAAAATAAAATAACATAAAAGTGGATAAAATTGAATATTCGAGCGAATCATGTTTAAGAATCTCATTTATTTTTTACTGTTTTATAAAATATCTAATATATCACACATAGGTCTTCTTAAAAGTTTTTCAAGAATAGGTTCATTTCCATTTATGTTTCACTAATCAGTATACTAATCCAAATAATCTCTTCAACCCAACTACAATAAAATAAAATAATCACCTATTCATACTATAATTCATTTGAAAGGATTAATATAAAAATATCAAATAGGATCTATAAAACACTTACATGGTTAGTTATCAATCACAAAAATTGAACAAGATCACATCTTAAAATATTATATCATTTTGTTTTATTTTAATTATTTAGTCTCTCAATAAATATCTTTATTAGTCTAATCTAGTTTAATGGTATTAATTTATATTATATCAACTTAAAATAAAGAGAAAAACTAACATGGTAAATAAATTTAAATCAAAATTTATGTGACTAATTATTTTTATTGGGAATTTCTAAAAATAAATAAAAAAAGAAGCATTAGACAATGTGTGATAGAAAAAAAGAGACCATGATGATAATAATCAAATCAAACACATTATTTTAACGATTATTAATAATAAATACATAAATAAGTTAACCTTTTGAAATAAATTTAGTTCATGGATAGATAAAAAAGGAAAAAACAACTAGTGAATTTCATTAATGATGCTGAAAAAGTTATTTGAGGTGAAAACAAGAAAATATCATAATTTTTTTATTGGTAAAGTCTAAGATCATCTATTGAAGTAATTTGTCTTGGATTTTTGTGTAATATAAAAAAAATATAATTAAATTATATTAATAATTTACACAAAAATTGTATTTTAGAAATCAGAAGGCCAGTCCAACCAAATAATCACAAGATTAAGAAAGCAGACTTAATCAATTCAAAAAAAGCAGTTTGACAGCTCAATAAAATTAATGTTTAACTCAACCAAATTCATTTATATCTATGAATATAAAATTATTAGTTTTTATTCCAAAAAAAATTCTATGAATGAAATATAATATATATTTCTATATAGTTGGCAGAATGGGAATGAAAGGACATAATTTTTAGGGGAAAACATATAAATTTATGAAATGTATCATAATCTCACATTGTATTGAAATATCACATAAATATATTTTCACTTACTTCTAATAAAATGTAATAATTAAAAAAATAAAAAATATAGATGAATAGATCCAATTGTTATAATCATGTAATCCAATTCAATGAATTTTTTTAGAGTCTCATAGGTATATATATTTAGTTAATTTTGTATTAGAAATGATAATTAATGCTTCATTTTTGATATTGTTTCTTTCTATATATATATTATCGATCATCATCACCATCCCCCAACCAAAAAATAGTCTACTATGATATTAAAAATAAAATTTTCAAAGATTATTATAATTTATAAATACAATAAATAAAAAAATATAACTAGAAGAATTTGACTATTTAAGCTATAGGATGCTAGAAGTCTTGGTCATACAATTAAAGTACATCAGATATGTAATATCAATGTCATACTAAGTGTAACTTATTTTTATTCTAGAAATTCCTATGATGTTTTATGTGAAACCTTTTCATGCACCCCTCCCTACAATGGTACACCTACTAGGCCAACAATGAAGGATTAGAGATAATGACCCCCTAAGTCCAACCTCTATTAGGCCCTAGGTTGGAAATTATAACCAAGGGTATAAAAATATCACAAATGGGAGGCATTTACCTCTATAATATTAGGATATATAGATATGATAAATCAACCTCAAGTATCTCCATGACATAATATAAAAAACCAAAACCATCCCACAATGCATGTATAAGTAAAACAGATACAGATAAAGGTCTCCAAATAAATTTCCAAAGAAAAGATAAGGAAACGACGCAACAACAACCTGAAGGTCCAAGATTGAAATGTCTTTCAAAATCCATATAGTCCTCCTAGAAACATGAAAAAAGTTTTTATATGCATGGGGTGATCATACAAGTAAACTCAGTATGGACATACCAAAGTCTCCTCTGAACATGTAAAAATACCATACTAATGAACCCATGAGAAAACAATAGAATCAACATAACCTAGATAGATTAACTCTCCAATTCAATCCTCACCAAGGCACACTCACTAAATAATTCTAGCAAAATATAATATCATAATAAGAAGGATATTGATAAAGGGAAACACACACCGCTCTTCCCCTGGGTTTCTTCTCTCACACCGCAACATCTTATGTCATGGGGATCCCTTCTCCTCTATATAAAAAATAATTGCAAACACCCCACGTGCAATTGTAAAGCATATCCCATATTTCCCAAATAATCCTAGGTCATCACACCACATCTCTTCTAAAGGATCTTCATCCATCACATCACAACCATAACTAGAATAGCATGGTATAGTAAACAATAAGGATATAAAACTCATTCCATCATCTTATAAATCCATAACTCCATGATAAGACATATCATAATCTCATCAAACATCATTATGGTACACTTTTGAATTCTGGATATTATAGCCCATGATTGTCAACATTGCATGTAAGAGAGTGCAAGAAAGTGGGGGCAGGCAGTCATCCACTATCATCACTAGGATATTAGGAAAAACAACCCCAAATATATGAGAGTCATCACAAGGTGTTCTACATGGGTGGGGTTGTTAAAAAAAAGAACATAAAATATATATATATATATCCACAAAAAATCCAAAATTACAGGTTCACAACCTGAGCTCTGACTATCTAACACCATCACCACCCAAAATCACAACACCAAATCTTTCGATGCCATTACTAAATGCACTACATCACACAAAAAAGAAAAATACACATTTTACATTTTACATTTGAAATTATTTCCCAACTTTGTCCATTTTATATTTTTCACATTACAAACCAATTTCCATTATCCAACCCATTTATTTCACATTAAACATCAACCACATTTAACCATAAATCCCATTATTATTCATTAATTGACCATTAAAAACACACCATTTCAATTTAAAAATTATCATTTAATTCTAATAATACCCAAGAAACTACCACAACAAAAAACCACACAAACAAACAACCTACCAAAGCCAACAAGCACACATCATCACTATTACATAGCCACAACCACCTCCTCATCACAACCACCACATCATGACCAATTTTCTATCACAAATTCCCCATAAGAAACCACAAAAATCATCACATATACCCCACAAAAAAACCACATGTCACAACCACCACATACCAAATCCACTACTCTTCACGTCACCCCCCACAACACAACCACTCATCAAAACCATGATTTACAATCTCACACATTCATATATAATTTTTTATATTTATTAAGGATCCTTCATCAAATTACACTTCTTATTTTAAAGGGAATTCTCACACAAGACATAAGTGGTTAGCCAATTTCTATTCTTCGTGATATCAAACAACACACAACAAGGTTCCCTAGTCAAAACCATCACAACAAAAAAAAATACCCCAACAACCATGATTTTCAGTGAGGTATTATGCCCTATAAATCACAACATCAATAAATATAAAAAGCTGTAAAATCATGTGATTTCATTCTCCTTACCCTTCAAGATCAATTTAAACCAATTATTTAGATTTAATTATGATGATGAAATATATTTTCACAAAATATCAAAAGTGTATAACCCCTCCCAAATGATACACTAGGTGAGAAAAAAATGACCCCCTACCTAAAATAAATATTTTTGATTCACTACACAAGTTAGAGAAAGAGGGAACAACCACTAGGAACCACAATGAAGAAGAACACCTTGATCACCCTAAACACAACAACCTAAAAAATACCCTTATCAAAAGAATATAAAAACAAAGATTTACCCTAGATGAAACCCTCGCAAACAAAAAACATAGAGATAAATAGGGTAAAATGGGATAAGAGGAATAGAGGAACTCACCCAAACCACCAAAATTGATCATCAATGTTAGAAGTTGAAATCTACTAAAAGGGGGTTGAAATAGATCCATAACATGAACTTGGGTCACCTAAGAAACAGATGGAATACTGGAAAAGTGATTGGTTTTGAGGGGATTTTGGGTTTTTATACCCAATCTTGAAAACATAAGATCAATGAGTAGCCTATATGACCACACCACGATACTACTAAAAACTAAAGAAAATAAAACACAACTCTCCTCACCACACTGCATCCCTGTAGGTCAAAGAAACTTTAGGATTTGTGGCTATATTTTTGTAGTAAATAAAATAAAATTGGATGGGGTATATTCCATTACCCTACACCATGGAATAATGGTTTATAAAAATATATAACATCAAAAAACCACTTCCTAGGACTGCATTCTATTGTTGAAACCCCTACGCCATAATCACACTAGTGTGAAATCAACTTCATGCCACAAACTCACTCAACATTGCAGATAAACCCAAAAGGGAAGTTGTATCTAAAATACTCCCCCCTGAAATTTATTATACAGCCAATAATTTTACACCATATCCTCTAAACCTTATGAAATATCCCCATTCTCCAAGATTTATGGATTCTTCCAGTTGAAATATCAGCTCAATCTCCTCCTTTTACCCTCTAAACTCCTCAGTATTTCCCATAGAGACCACCACATCTAGAATTATCACAATGTAATTTGATATAAGGTTTGAGACATTAAATCACATACCTATCATAACATTCTATCCCTCAATAATTAAAACCAACCCACAAGTATAGAGGGAAAAGGTCCAAACAACCATCCATTGAGTCAAATCTAAAGGATCTCATTCCACTCCAAACACAACCACACCACCAACCAAACACACCATACCCAGCCAAGAACATTCACTAAAAATCCCTCATGACCAAATCACCAAAACCACTCTATCACATAGAAAGACCCTCATACAATAATCCAGTAATTACATCTTCTAGGTTAAGATATTGTTTTCTTTGGGTGGAAGTTACTCACACACACAATTTTATTCTTTTCAAAGGATAATTCATTTTGATAAGGAATTAGGTTTTCATTTTTTAACATTCATGATGTTTTAAATAAAAACATCACATAATAAGGGAAAATCACATATCATAAAACATTAAGATCTAAACATCAAATAATTAAAGAAAAAAAAGAAGAAACACAGAAAAACATTTGGTATTTTGTACACATCAACTTCTCACACTCTTAAGTACTCTACCACAATACACCATAACTAAACAACACACAAACCAAAGGAATGGTTTATCCATGAGTCAACTTATCCCAATGATCATGGATCTCCATTGGACACTCCAAAACTGTTGTTCAATCCTTCATATCTAAATATCCCAAATCAATGAAATTGGAGTCATTATAAATATATTGAAATAGTTAAGAGACATGGTAGATTTTGTGAATATTCTCCATCAATGGTGGACATTCAAATTGATAATAAACTTCACCAACATGTATAAAAACATCAAAAGTCCCAACAAACTATGGTGAGAGCTTACTCTCCTGCCAAACCTATGCTTCCTCTATCAAGGGGAATCCTTCAAGAACACATGGTCTCCAATCTCGAACTCTAAGAACCTATTTTTGTGATTCTAATAAGAGTTATTTTGATCATACACAAATTTCATCCTATCAAGAATAACTAGATTCTTCTCCATTATTCTCCACACCATATTAGGACCAAGAACCGATGACTCTCCAACCTCATCTGAACACAATAAAAAAAGAAATAGACACCCTTACAAAGAAATAAATTATTCCATGATGATTGTTGAGTTATAAATGTAACTATAAGAAAAATAAAACAAGGTAAGGTTCTTTGCTTGAGATCTTCTAAAGTCTAAGATGCACGCCAAAAACATAACCTCTAGTTTCTAGATATTTTGAGCTATTTTACAGTCTTTATGAGGGTGGAAAGATATTATGAGGTGCAACTCAGTTCCAAAATCATGCGACAAACCCCTATATAATTGTGAGAAAAAATAATAATCCCGATTAAATATAATTAACCTTGAGACTCTAATCGTCCAAAAAACCCCAGAAACATACCTCCTCACCAAAACATTCACGACGCTTGACTCCTTGATCTTTAGTAAGTGGGCTAATTTTTTTAACTGATTAATAATAACCCAAATAGTATGACTACTTCATTGTTATGGGGGTAAATCTATGAATAATACCATTTATTTTTCACCCCATTTCAACTATGTAACATCCATGGTATGAAAAAAAACCTTTTGGAACACGATGCTCGTCCTTTACCTACTAGAAAAAAACACCAAGCAATAAACTATGACACAGCTCATTCCATCATGATCCAAAAAAAATATTTCCTTAAGACATGGTACATCATAGAAAATCCTAGGTATATCACCAAAGGTGAGTTATGAAGATCACAAAGGACCCAATTAACATCTCTACTTGGAAAAAAATTACATGGAATAACATTCGTTTTTACCATCCCTCCGGAGCAGCATCATGACCAACACGTTCACACATCACCTCTACCTATTAGTGTCCCCAATAAGACTCCTCCACCTTTCACATAAAATAAGACTTAATTATCATCTAAAATTATAAATCTTCACCATCATCCACCCTTGAATCCATGTTCATGGTTTCTAACTCATCCTTCATCCTTTAAGCATATCTGGACTCTCGAACAACATCTTTCCAAGACTGCCTGCTCACAACATCAGCTAAAACATTCCCCTTTCCTAAGGGGTAGAAAATATAAAAGTAATATCCCAAGTGAAACTCTATCCACCTTAAGTTATTTAGAATCATATCACACCAAGAAAAGACATAACTCAAGATCTTGAGATCCATGAAGACCAGAAAGTGATCCCCAATGAGATAATATCACCTTAACTTCAGGAAAAAAAAAATTACTAATAGATATATAACATTATTGGAACAATTATTATATTGGGGTAATAACTACCTAGAACCATAAGGGTTCTACACTCTAATGAATATATAATAATCCCAAGAAAATAAGCGAAGAATCAAAAAACACCTCAAACATTACTTCTTCAACTGGAAACTGGAGAATCGGTACACTAACCAATATCCCCTTATGGTATAAAAATAATTCCTAACATTGATCAATATACGTAAAATCTTGGTACTTCCTAGTCAATGTTTTCAATGGGAAAAAATCAATGAGAAATCAGATACAACCTATATTAATATCTTGTAAGAACCAAAAAGTTATGGACTTCTACTGTATGATTGGTTGATACCTAAGAAAAAACTACCTTGAAATTTGATGGGTTCATGACTATACCCTATTGAGACACCACATTCCCAAGTAAATAAACCTATCATGTCTTAAACTTAATATTGGAAAACTATACACATAGCTGGTGGCATTAGAGAACTTACAAGATAGCCCTGAGATGATCGACATTCTCCTCCCCTGACTTTGAGAAGATCAATATGTCATTAATGAACAAGAATATGAACTAGTCTAGGAATTAACAGAACATGGATTTCATGAGCCCCATGAATAAAATTGGTGCATCAGTGACACCAATCAAATGACCAAAAACTCAAAGTTCCCACACATGAATTTGAAGGTAGTCTTATAAACAAAACCCCCTTCACCCTCAATTGGTGATATCTAGACCAAAAAATCAATCTTAGAAAACCAAGTCAAACCTATGAACTGATCCAAAACATCATAAATCCTTAGAAGAGGGTATATATTCTCAATCTTCACATGATTCGGCCTCCAATATTCTATACATAGCCTCAGACAACCACCCTCCTTAAAGAATAAAACCAGAGCACCCCATGATAAAAAATGTGATGAAAGAAACACTTAAATATTAGATCATATATCTAAATCCTCAACCCCCAAAACTAATAAGGTTCCATCTAATAAAGATCCAATGAAATCAAAAAGCACTAGGATACAAGTCTATCTAGAACTCAACATCACATTGAGGGGGTAGTGCCACAACCTCCTTGAAAAAAACATCCATAAACTCCCAAAAACCCTAGGATATTCCTCTATACCAGCATCCATTGATTCCATAGATAACTCATCTATCAAAAAAATAAGGAGGTTCACATGTCTACTATTCACTTGAAAACCTCACACACCAATGAAAACCGCATGCTAGCCGTCCACATCCGAGTACATGAAAATACTCAGTATGATGTCAATAATAGTATGCATATAATAAAACCATTCAATTTCATAAATAACATCATGTGGATGGAACTGTAGAAAGAAATAATTCCAATGGGGATAATATGGCCTCATCATCATTCTACACCCCCAGCACATATCAAACAAGCTGGTCTCATCTTCAACTATTATAGTCAACACCAGGGGCATGAGAAACCTCTTTACGTTAAGTCCTAGAGCACATGCTAGAGTGAGTAAAATAATGGATTGCAAATATCATGAATCAAAAAAGTCCCAAAAAGGGTGTAAGATAAGACGATCATAGCTCTAATGATCTTTGGAACCTCTAATGCTTATGCCTCCACTAAATGAAACTAACCAAAACCACTCCTCTACATCTTTGTTGATGGATACATCCACATCCACACTAAATTATAGGTTCCTAAACAATAGGAACATCATGAGGTTGGACTCTTCCCTCTCAATCCCCTCTAGTAAGAGAATAATATTGTTACCACTACTATTGAAATGATGTCACTAGCATCTACTTCTAAGGTTGGCACTAAAACTATCCACTTCCACCATACTGAGCTTGAAGAACCATTAGGAACTAATTTTGAGGATGGAAAGTAACCCCATAGACTAAAAAACTATAACAATCTACTAAAGAATGAACATAAACCACTATCACAAGAAGTATATAAAGAAAGGTATTAAGGTTGACTCCCCACTGTTTGAAACCTTAAAGGACCTAGTGCCTGAGACCTACCACTGACAACTATACTCCTTGAGAAACTCTACTAGCTCCCATATTGTGGTCAAATTCCTCATGAGTGTATTTGCTAAATTGACTTCACCTTCTTCTAAACTACCAATTACACTGTTAATGTAAAGAGAGAAAATTATATTGGATAAATGGACAAAGTGTCTCCCCAAGATGCTATTCTTTGGGATCCTCATCTAGAAAAAGTCACGGGGAACAACACAAAAGATCCTTCAACTTTATCCCAAGATCTCATATAGAAAAACTTCAATGATGAATAGAAATATACTCCTACCTATTCGTTACCTTTATAATTGATGAGAGGAACGTCACTTGGAACTCCTTCTGAATGTAAATCCACTAAATCTCTATCTACTTATACTCACTAAGAAACAATATCCATCACTAACACATAGCTCAAAGCATCTGACTGATTTCCAATAGGACCTATTATTTTGTTTGGACCAAGATCAAACTAAAATAAATATAAATATCCTTTAAATAGCTCTATATCTCTAGATTGGAAACACTACCCTTTTATTTCCCAAAATACTACCTCTAAAAAACATTAAACTTTTTTAGCCACTGATCATCCTCCTCAGCTGGATTAACCCTACATCGATCAACCAGATCATCTAGATAATCCTATAGCTCCTAAACCACAAGTGGAAGATCATCAGGAGTTATAGACAAATGGAAAAAAATATTTCCAAATCCCGATAGTAAGTAATTTTATTAAGATTTATTTAATTCATTTTAACTTCCCACAAACAAAAACACACAATTCAAGAAAGAATACATGCCAATCATGATGCATGTTCCTCTCTTAAATATCTACCCTACAAGAAGTTTCATATAACTTGGTTGTTCTAATAGCTCATATTACGTAAATCAGATCACATGGGGCCTTACAATCCCATGTCCTAGACAGTCTACCCTTTCCAATGTCATGAATTATGATCAAATGACACCATTTCCTTACCAACCAATGAATTATTCAGTAGTTTTTAACACCATACTATATAATATCCCACAAATATTCCTTCAATACCAGTATTTTGTGACCCCATCTCTCCAAAGGTACCCCTCCTAGGCTGAAAATGAAAGAAGAGAGATAATGACCACTGAGTCCTACCTCCAGTAGGCCCTAGGTTGGAGACTAGCAATAAGGTTACAATAATATTAAAAATAAGAGGCATTACCCTCTGTAATGATAGGATTAAGAGATACGATAAATCTACCATAGGAAAATTCATTAAATAATATAAAAATGAAAACTAAACCACCCTATAATGAATGTATAATTAAAATAGATACAGAAAAAAGTCTCTAAATAATTACCTAGATGAAATGATAAGGCACTGACACAACAACATCCCAAAGTTACAATATTAAAATTTCTTGCACAGTCCATATAGTCCTCTTGAACACCTGAAAATAGTTTATATATATGTAGGGTGATAATATAAGTACACTTAGTAGGTTCACACTAAAGTTTCCCATGCACATGTGAAAAGCTTATACTAATGAACCTATGAGAAAATGGTATAATCAACTACACCTAAACAGATCAAATATCCAGTCCATCCTAACCAAGTCATGCTCACTAAATATTATAAGCCAAGTTAAATATAATAATAAGAATCATATCGATAAAGGGTACCCCACAACGATCCCCCTAGTTTTCTTCTCTCAAACCCCAACATCATACATCATGCTGATCCCATCTCTTCTATATAACAAATCATTCTAAGAACCCCACATGAAATTTTCCACCACATAACATATCATCTAAAGACACCTAGGTTATCACACCACATGTCAATTGAATACATCCATGACATCACATCACAATCATAACTAGAATAGTAGGGTTTTATGATCATGAAGTTCATCAACCTAATTCCCACCTCCTACTATGAATGAACCCCACCATAAGACATCTCAACATCTGATAAAAAGTCAACATAGTTCAATTTTTATTTCGAACCATCAAAAACCCTCCACAATAATGTAACCTAGAAGAGAAAACAAGAAAGAGGCGTTTTACAGCTATCCATCCTTGTCAAAAATATGTTACGAAAAACACCCCCCAAATATATGGGTGTCGCCACAAGGTGATCGATGCTAGTGAGGAGTGTATTGAAACCAAAATGAAGATGCTACACACACACAATCCAAATCTATGGTTTTATAACATGAGCACCAAGAATCTCATAACATCACCACACAACCTCATAACACAAACACATTCACTACTACTAATAAATGTATAACACCATATAATAGAATATAAGACACATTTCACATCTCACATTTCACATTTTACATTTCATCTTCATTCTTAAAGTAATCCATTTTTCATATTTCACATTACCAACCAATTTCCACTATCCATCCCATTCATTTAACATTAAACATTAACCATGTTTAACCATAATTCCCATTATTATTCATTAATTCATTTACCATTTGACCCATACTATTTCAATTTCAACATTATCACTTAATTCCAATTCTACTTGGGAAAGTACAAAAACAAAACACCCCACAAAAAAATAACCATGCATTCCAATAATCCCATACCATCACCATTACACAACCATAAACGCCACCTCATCACAAATTCCACATCACCACCACTTTTCCATCACAACTACCCTATAGAATGACCATGAAACTCATTATATCCATCCCACAAAACAACCACACATCACAACTACACTTCACACTTTCACACATCAACACATTTTTTTCTAGATTTATAAAGGGGATTTCATCACATTCCACTTATATATTTCAATTTAATTCTCATACAATCCATAATTTTACTGTGAAATATATTTATTAGCTGAGTATAAGTGGTTTTCCAATTTCTGTTTCTGATGATAGAAAACAAAATACAACAAGGTTCCCATAGTTACAACAATTTTAGTGAAAAAAGTACCCAATATCCATTATTTTTAGTTAGGAATCAAGCTCGATCAATCAAAAAATCAATAAATATAAAAAGTCATAAAAAAATTATATTTCCTTCCCCTTCCACTTTAGGTTCAATTTAATCCAATTTTTTTATCTTTAATAAGATGATGAAAACTATATTCCCAAAAATATATCAAGAGTAAAACCCCTCTCACATGATACACTAGATGAGAGATAAAGTATACTCAACCTCAAATAGAGATTTATGATCCATTACAAAAGTTAGAGAAAGTGGGAACAACCACCAGGCACCACAATGAAGAATAATACATTGATCACCCTAAACACAAAACCCCACAACATCCTTTTATCAAAAATTTATAAAAACTGAGGATTTCACCTAGAAACAACCCATATAGACATGAAATAGGGATAAATTAAGGGAGGAAATCAACAAAATCACCATATACTGATCCACTAAGGTTGAGGTTGAAATTCACTCAAAGGGGGATGAAAGAGATCCTTAGGTTGCACTTGGGTTGCCAAAGAAATGACAAGAATTTGGAAAAGTGATTCGGTCCAAGGGGATTTTGGGTTTTTTACCTATCCTAGAAAACATAAGACCACAATGAAGTTCATAGGAATAAACCACATCAATACTAAAAACATGAAGAAACTATGGTGTATCAACCCTCACCATGTCGTAAACTAGCTAGTTAAAGACACTCTTGGATTTACAGCTATCTTTTCACCATGGATTCTATAAAATAGGATGGGGCTCTGCCGTAGCCCCCAACCCACAAAACAATATTGACTAAAATGGTAAATCCACTAAAAAACTAATTATAGGACTCAATGATGCAACCGAAATACCTTCACCATAACCACACAGGAGATAACTCACCTCCACACCATAAGCTCACTCCACATTACAACTACCCCCAAAAGGGAAATAGCATAAAAAAACTTATCCCCAGACCCTAATTCACTCCCAATCATTCCATACTGTAATTACTAACCCTAAATTCACACACCAAGGTTCCACACCACAATACTCACTCTAGTATAATTCTTATCTCCATATCCTACTCTTACCCTAAAAACTCCTGGGGATTTCCCTTAGAAACCTTCACCATCAGAATTCTTATAAAGTAAAAAATTTGGAAAGTCTAGGATATTACACACCAAAAAATACCCATCCAATAAACTACATGGATTACCTAAACAAATAAATACCATGCGGATCTATTCTTCCCAAATCATTTAAAAAAACAGATATAAAGCCTATTCAGTGAACAATATGCCATTAACACTAGTACTCCACCATAAAGAAAACAATTTAACAAGCATGGTGAATCATAAAAAAACCCAAAAAATTGAATAAACACGAACATTTAATTTTTATAAATACAAGGATCTAGAGGAATTAAATTGGTACTCACATATCACATATATTGCTCAAACAAATAAAAAATACCTACCACTTTCTTAGAGGTTAAACAAGCTTCTCAGCTTCAAAATAAATCTTGGATGAAGATATCAACTACATGAGGACTACCAAGGCATGTACGATAGATGAGGGATAATTTGTTTACATTATCTACATGAAACATGGCCACATCCCTAAGAACTAATAATTTCAAAAAAAATTAACTTAAGTTTTAATTGAAAAATTGTCTCTTTTCAGTAGATTAGAATTACAACTGAGGTAAAAAAAATTAAAATTGTCTTGTATAAAAAAAATAGTAAATTAAATTTATTTTTTAATTTTTTTTGAAAAATATAATTTTATAATTTTAAATAAATAAAATTAAATAAAGGGATAATACCACAAGATAAATCTTCCCATGACATGGATGAATTAGAAAATGTGAAATATCATTAATGTATAATAAAATAATAGAATCAATTAAAGTAAAAATATGAATTGAATCACATAAAACCCCAATATGTTAGAAATCAAAGGATATTTCCATCCAAAGTAGAAATTTCTCATATGTAACTATAAATAGAGGACCATTATTCTAGGGGATATTTACTCAGTTACTTTATAAATTCAAGAAAATCATTTCAATTTAATCTAGGATTCTATTTTAGTGGAAATGCTTATTTGAATACAATTACAATTTCCTTCAACTATATATGTAATATAAAAAAAAATATTAACATAAAAAGGACTCTCTCTGGATGTATGAGATATACTTGTTAGTGTATCCTCTCTTTTATTAAACAATCCATTAATAGAATATTGTCCTTTATATCTATCACATATATGATTTTAGATTCCCTATCATGCCCTGATTTTGGGTATCACATATTTTGGTATCAAATTTATTAAACCTTATATCTATCACAAATTTTTTGAATAAAAAACAAAAATTAAACCTATATTACTAACCACATGAATGTGAAAACCAAGATTCCATACCAATCTACACTACCTCATGCTCCTGATCAATTTTATTCAAAAAACATTGTGAATTACCAACCCTATTAAATTGAAAACATTTTTTCATAATAAATTTAACATTAAAAAACCTATGAAATTACAACATGTCTCATATAACTAATTTTATTATAAACTAGAAATAAATTTAAAGAATAGTGATAATGAACAAAAGTCTCAAGTCACATTTATTTATTAGAAAACAACTAGACCCATATTAATTTTTTTCCTTGTTCTATATTTAATGAAGTGATAAAAGAAAAATGTGAATGAAATAAAGTCTTTCACCCCCAAAAATAGAAGAAACTAGATAGTGTGAAAAAATATTATAAATGTTAAAGTGAAATGAAGCATGAATTTTATCTCCCCACCTACCCCAAATCCCTTTTTAATTCATCAAATATTACAAAAGAAAACACATGATAAAGTGAATTCATAAATTTAAGAAGTATTAAGTACTTGAATCCTAATAATATTTATAATAATAATCAAATAACAAAATTAGATTCAATATTTTTAACCATAACATCAATATGATTAATAATAAAATATAACAAAAATGAAAAAAATAAAATGAAATTATTTTACTTATATATGGCTTATTATATAAACATAGAGAATCTAATGCCATATTATAGAAAATAATTATTAAAATTATTGAGTGAGAAAGTTATTTGGATCCTTGAAAAAACAATCAATTCATAATGGAATTAATCATCTAATTCCCATGAACATGAAAATACAATGATTATAGCATGGAAAAATATTATAAAAAAGGAAGAAAAAACCATGATAATGAAAAGTGCAAGATTTTTTTGTATAAATATTTGTAATATTGGTGAAAAGTTTCTGAGTAAATTTTTTAAGTTCCAAATAACACAAAATTTCATATAGTTATCATTGTAAAAAAGTAACCAGGAAATAAAAGAATTATGAATTTATGTATAAATAGAGAAATCAATAAAAAATAAAGATAACATGTACACTAAAAAGGATCTATGTCATATTCTCTTTAATTATCCATTAATTCTCCCTGTATAACTTTTGATTTCTCTTTAAACCATACTTTGACCTAGAAACATGTGATATACAATATCCAAAGAAATTATGATGACTGTTTGAATCACATAAGTTAGGTTTATCCTATGATGATGGTTTAAGTATTTTCTAGATAAAAAGATATAAAATTAAAAAACAATAGGAATATAAAATTCTTGACTGACCTATGAATAATATATTGATGCATATATTTAGAAACCACTTCTAGTTATCCCATGACCTACTGTGGGAATTCAGGAAAAAAATTCATTTAAATTTTGAGACTATCTATCTCATAACAATGAAAATCATAGTTCACTGCTACTATAAAAGTCACATTTTTTATATATTTAACATATTTAAAGTTGATATTTATAAATATGTATAAAAAAAGTAGAAACAATTTTTAAAAACTAGTGAAAATATTCATAACATGTATAAAACTGTATAAAATAATATATTTCATCAATGGAGCCACATTCCCCAAGAGCCTAGTGAGATTAGGGTTATGAATCGACTTCCTCATCTATTGTTCAACACAATGCTCCAGCCTCGTCTTCCTTGAAAGCTTCTTCATAGGAGTTATCCTCCTTTTCAGCTTTCCGCTTCGTCTCACTTGAGCTACGGTCTCCATTCTTTGTCCCACTGAGGCTTCTTCCCCATCAGTAGCTCCTGGATCTCATTGTACGTCCCCTATATCCTAGATTTGATTCGGATATAGGATTTTCTTGCGTCTCTCAGATTCGGTATACTCTGACCGGAGGTGGAGTAATTCTAGGGTTTGGCGACATCAGGTTCATCAATCAGGGATGTGCGGTGAGGTTTAGTGTTCTCAACAGTGCTGATAGGAGCTTTGCGAGGTTGATTGGTACTTGTGGGTGGCAGTACAAGGGTCAAGGGTAGATATCCTAGTGATTTCTGGATGGGGTTCATATGGGATTTGGAATATCTCTTGTGGTGATGTGGAGTAGCTCCTCGCATGTCAGCGGTAGAGATGTTCAAGAGAACATTGGCTATCGATGGTTCTGGAGGCCAAACAGTGTTATTCTTCTGATTTTTCACCGTTCTAGATTGTTTCTCATGTATTTTTGATTCTTATTGTTCTCAGGGAGCATAGTTATTTTCAAACACTAGTTTTACTTATTGAATTTGGTTGAAAAACATCATTTTTTAGGTGTTGCTGGGTGGGTGGCCTTGAAAGAGGGATGGGTGTGTTGACACCCATCATCCAACCAAGAATCATAACTTGGTGGATGGATGGGTTCCTCACTGTTACATTTTCTCAGTGATTTCAGGCTTATTTTGTGTTGCATCAGGTTGGTATTGCTAGAAATTTTTTTCATGATTTTTCAGGTGGGATACTTGAAAAAGAGAAGGGTGTGTTGACACCCTTCATTCAGCTATCCTCAACATTATATGTTGTTTGGATAGGTTCTCTACCACATTTTGCTACCAGCATAGTGCCACTTTTTAGTAGAGGGGGAGAGACATTATTTTGGATGATCTCACTGTGGTGATGTCTAGAGAGGGGGAAATGAAGATTTTCAGTCCCTATTTAGTCATTTTCATCTTTTGGACTTGTAGGATCTTTTTCACCTTCGTTTTTAAGTCATTATTACCTTTTTGTAATGGGTTCCCTCTTTCCCAGTCCTAAAAGAGGCTCTATATTTTTTATGTTCAATAAAGGGGGATTGGACCTAAAAATTTTCAAAAAAAAATGTATAAAATAATACAACATGTGTAATAATTTATATAAATATTGTTACAATAACATTTCACTATTACTATATAATCAACACAAATCATTTCTTATATTTATTGAAACAATGAAAAGAATAGTGTACTACTACTATAGAAGTTACAAAAAATATCATATATTTATCACAATTAAAGTGAAAAGTGTATAGACATGAATAAACTTATATGAAATATTTATAGGAACTAGTAAAAATAGGTATAATGTTAGTGAAAAGTCTTAGATCCAATTTTTTTAATGTTTACACAACATAAATTTTCATTTATTTATCATATTCAGAACAAAAAATAATAATTTTTCTCTAATACTACAAGTGACACACAAAAAATCCCATATATTTATTATAATAAAAGTGAAAAGTGTATAAAAATTTATCAAAAAATTATAAACACTAGTAAAAACTTGTATAATGTTAGTGAAAAGTATTAGAAGAACTTTTTTAAGTGTCACACAATATAAAAGTGAACTGAAAAAAAAGTTGAAAAATGAAAAAGTTATCTTTTAGTGGAAAGTATTTGAAGAATTTTTTTTATAAAAAAATGCATAATGTTAGTGAAAAGTGTTATCAGAAATTTTTTTAAGTGTCACACAATATAAAATTTCCTAGATTTATCACAGTCAATGTATCCAATAATTAAAAAAATTATGCATTTATGACTAAATAGAGAAAAAATCTAAAATAATGGTGAAATGAACATTGAAAACGTTTCATTTCTTATTTTCATTGATGAGTCACTAATAAACCCTATATGGATTTCTATTTCTTTGTAAAATATATTTTTATCCATAAACATGTGATTCATAATGTCTGATGCATTTCCTTGGATTGTCTAAATCACTTATATTGGGTTTTCTTCATGTGATGATTCATTAAACATTTTTTTTGACAAAATGGATTAAATTCATATATAATAGGAATATAAAATTATTGAATCGCCTATGAATAATAGATTGATGTATATCTAGAATAATCACTACCAATTATTAGATATCATTATGTGTGCAATTAGGAAAAGTAATCATATAAATATTGAGACTCTCTATCTTAGAATAATGTCAAACACAATGCACTACTACTTTAGAAGACACAAAAAACATGGTTGAATTGATGTACATTGATGTGAAATTTCTTCTATTTATATTAGATCAAAATATATAAGAGAAATAATGGAATTCATTTCAACGATGGTGGGAGATCCATCTTGTTAAGAAAAAATGGGAACATTGTTTATTATATGATCTTATAATTAGATGCCATATACCATACTTATGAATTACACAAAAATATTAATTATAAAAGTCAAGGAATTACTTATAAAATAAATGGTTTGAACATTTAAGAAGCTAAAGTATAATATTTAAATGAAAATATACTCAAAATTATGGGATAAAAGAAAATATTATAAGATATAATGAGTTAAGATATAAAAATCTCATATCTTAGAAGAGGGTTCTTAAATGTTTGAACATATCACTCATTAAAACATAGAATACTAACTATGAATAAAATTTATAAAAAGTGTACATAGAATTATGGGATATAAAAATATATTATAAGATGAAATGGGGTTATATATATAACACTCATATCATATAAGAGTATTATCAAGATACTGAATATATCACTAGTTATCACATAACCTCCTAGAAAAGTTTTTTATATATGATAAGTAAATACAATATAAAAGAGAAAAATATTAATAGACACATCACACACATTGAGTAACACACCCAATTTTGGTGTTAACTCAAAAAAAATTGAAATTTTTAAAAGGGAACTAGTTGACAACTGAACTAATAATAAAATTAATAATATTGAATATAAAAATAAATATAATTTTAATTTTAATTTTTTTATCCATATTCCATTGAATTACTAAAATAGGAATTTTGATTATTTTTCTTTTTATAGAATTAATATCTATAACAATTTAACCCATTCAAGACAAAATCTAACATATGTTAAATAAAGAAACATCCATGATATATAAAATCAATTCTATATTGATATCAATCAAAAATTTATTAATGTATATATATGTATATATGTAAATAAATTTAAATAATGGAAGTAGTAAATTGAAAATATGACCTGAAGTATACCACTTTAACATCCCATTAAATTGAAAACACCAATTCCATTTACTATCCTCAAGGATTCAACGTGTGTTGTGTTAACTGCATGTTGATCTTTCTCAAAAAAAATCAAAACCATGTTGTTTTTCAATGACATGTAAAATTAAGTAAATTAGAGACTATAAGAAAAAATATAAATTTACTGTAGATAAACATCCATAAATGAATGTATAATAATATCATTGACTATAGTTATTTTAATTATATAAAAAACCATTTGATCCCATGAAATATAAATTTACACATCACAATAATGAATTTTAAGTTTAAATTAGATTATGAATTAAAAAAAATTAGTCACACATTTAATTTTTATTACCAAGTTAATAGAAGTGGTGAAAATATATTTGAAGTCTAAAAATCAAAAAATGAAGAAGTTAACTATTTTTTTATTGGTATTAACAGTGTGTGCATGAAAATCATAATTAAAATAAGGAGTATCTATATATAAATAGGGTCTCACCTTTTGGAGGATCCCAATATATAATTTTCATCGATTCATGCATCATATACCATTTTTTAAAGTAAATTTTGTCACTCAATATGAATAATCATGAATAAAATACTACCACAATTGTGATAGATATTCCCTTATATATACCATCACGTCTAATTACATAGACCTAGACTAAAAATTACACTTCAACATTCCTAAAATGAAAATTTTTATAGAACCATTAGTAACAAAATTCATATACACTATTTTTGACTTGAATAATTCAACGCATTGAATCCTATCAATAATCTCATGAAACATGATGCCAATAATTATTATTACCCAACCTTGATTGATATTAAAAAATCATATTGACCATGGTCTATATAAAAGAGTACAGACCCAAAAAAAACTTCAGCTGGACCCAAACCCTAACCATGATTAACAATATCTAGGAAAAGTTTACCCATTCCCAAATATATTGAGTCATTAAATACCATTAGGAATGTCAAATCATGAACAAATTACATAATGAATATAAAAAATGGAATCATAGGAGGAATTTTATTTCTTCTAGTATAGAGTTAGAGAAGGTGGGTAGATAAAATTAGCTACCTTCATATCACTTTATATGATAAAAAGGAGATACATTGAGGTGGGGGGGGGGGTGGTTTGACGACAAGTGAGGATTGGGGAGGTATTATGGGTGACGATAGAGATTTGAGGGAATGGGAACCAGAGAAGATGGTGATGACAATAATAAAACTGACATGTGGGGATAGGTAGAAGATTGATGATGTGGGGAGGAGTGGTGGGGAGATGTGAGTGAGGGATGAACATAACATGAAAATAGGTTAACATAATATGAATAAGAGGTGATCAATATAAACTGAATGGGTAAAACAATAAAAATGGAAAATGGAATTTCAAATTAGTGGTGATGAATGAGTATTCAAAAAATTAATACAGACGACCAAGGGTGGAATTTAGGGTTTTTAGGGTACTATGGAGGGTGTGGAAATAGATAAAGGTTTTCATGAGGTTTTATGAGAGAGGTGAAATTGATTAGGGAAAAATTATCATTAAATAATTTACATAAAAAATTATTAGGAAAATATAAATTATCATGATGTTTATTAAAATCCTATTATATATATAGCGAATAATGGTTTAATTTTATATAAAAATTCTATTATATGTATATAAAAATGCGTGTTTGTATTATTTATAATAATTTTTTTAAATTATATATATTTTAATTAATCATATAATCTTATATTTATAAAAGTCAAAATGATATATTTGAAATAGGTAATAATTGATGATTTGTTCAGAACATATTGATGAATATTTTAAATTATAAACATCTTAATCAATCATAAAATTATATATTCTTATAATGAAATATTCTATTATTTGATAAATTTGGTAAAATATGTGATATTATTGAAAAATTTACAACAACACATTTTTATAATGATAAAGAATTTATTTATAATGAAGATTAATAATAACTGATTTTTTAATGGTAAAACAATTATTGATATTATTATGATTAATAAATATATTTCAATGTTAAAAAAAGTTTTTTATTAAAAATATTTATTAGTACCTATGCCTAATTTGAATAAAATTTAATATCTCTTGGGATTAATCACTTTTACAGACATATAAATTATCTGTTCATAATTTTCTATTGGTAAAAATCATTTTTTATAGTTACCCACTCCTACATTGTCTAATTTTTTCTTTTTCCTTATTTTTCATGTTATATTTATTAGTTGTGATGTCATATTATTTAAATTTATTCATTTAAAACTTTTATTTATTTTTGATCAGGTTTTATTTTTGATTTGACTTTTTATCAAATATTTTATTATTTTTTCCTTTTTAATTGAAGGGTTTCAGATATTTATATCAAATAAGGTTTGATTATAGACTGTTATTTAATTTTAATGAATTAAACTCTTTGATATCTTTGATACTCTTTCTCATTTTATCCTTGAATTCCTCATGGTAAAGATTATATATTCCTGTGTGCTACATCAATTAGTGAATCACATTGTTCAACTATTTACATGATATTATCCTCTTGTTACTTATATGACATTTTAGTTTATTCCAAATGTTTTTGTGACTTTAAATTATTAAAAGCATCTTATAACAAAAATTATTACTTATTTGAAAATTATAAATTTTGGTTATTCTTTACACCAACTGAATGATTGTTCAAATTCAAACTTTGAGCAGTGACCTCAACATCGTATCTCTACATCAATGTGTATTTGTGATGTCTTAAGTGGATTTCACATTCATATGTTTAATTAAACTTCATAATGGATGAGGAGGTCTAGCATCAATGTGAGGTCTGGTGGATTAAGCACTTAACATGTAGTTTATCACCTGATTCAAGACTCCTTATTAATATTAATAAACAGAGATTAAGTGATCCCCACACTAACCCATAATTAATCTCCATGATAGAAAAAAATAGTGAATCAATTCATTATGGGATTAAAATATTTTCTTCCATTTTCTTTATCCCCTTTAGAATAATATCAACATGTATTATTTTTTTACTTATTTTCCTTGAATATATTTATTTAAAATGTTATAAATATAAAAACTACAGTTTTGTAAACATAAAAATTATATTGTATGAATAATTAAAATATTATTTCAAAATATTATTTTACAAAGAATACAAATATTATTTTATATTATTTTAAAAATATTGTATATATTATAAAAAATTAGTCTATAAATA
Source organism: Viscum album (assembly GCA_963277665.1). NCBI lineage: Eukaryota > Viridiplantae > Streptophyta > Magnoliopsida > Santalales > Viscaceae > Viscum > Viscum album. The sequence goes on from OY728128.1 coordinate 2,113,282,307, forward strand.
TTGTAAATATTTCTTATATTTTATTTTTATTATACATATTTACTATGATACATAATAAATTATTATAGTATATTTTTGTTTATTTTTTATATAATTATATTTTCATCAAATAAATACATTAATTATGTTTTAATTAATTATTATTATAAAAATATTTCTTATTTAAATATATTTAATTATATTTCACATATTTTCATTTTCATTATATATATATATATATTTAATTATATTTATAAGTTTAAAAAATATATTGATTTACTATTTTTAATTATTAAAACCATATAATTTTATATTTTTTCCTCATTATTATTATAATTTTCTAAATATAACACTTTTATAGTTTTAATTTTTTACAAGATATATAAAGATAAGTTTTACTTAAACTAATATATATAAATAAAAAATTCAAAAATAATGGATTACCTTAGGATAAAATAATGACAGATTATTTTAAAGGTGACTGGTGAAGTGTGAATCAAAGATGGGGATGTGGGGACTACAGAGTATTTGAGAAATGATAGGTGATTATAAGGAAGGACTCGAAGTGTCATTTAAGTGGGGAGGGGTTGTGACTTATACATATATATATTAGTTTGTTATGTTTATGTCATCACTAATGTTTCATCGCTAAAATATGAGTTTCTTATACATTGCGTTATGTATAAAAATAACATTAATGGAATTCTAGGTTGGTGTGTCAAGAATGAGTTGTAAAAAAATTAAGTGTTTAATAGAAAGTCTTGATAGATTTTATTTGTAACATCCAACCAGATCATTGGATCCACTACTTCGGTTTTTATGAGGTATTTTTTCCAGTTTTCATAAGATAATTTTTAATTAGTTTTCATCCTATATAATGGAGTGATTTTAATTCTATGGAACTTTATAGTGAAATTATTCAATCATTGAATCTGGTTTTTACCTCATTTTATATTTCTGATTTTCAATCTAAACATTTACTTTTCAGTTCCATGTTTTTGCATTTTTTTTGTGTGTAATTTAATTCAATGATCATGATCTTGATGGAACTATCATAACCATAATTTCAACTTCAAATATCCCAACAAAACATCTTTTAATACTCCCCAATGTTAAAACTGACATAAGATATTACTTTTTTAAATATTTTTCTACATTTGTTTCACATTTACCTTCAAAAAATTTAAGTTTCAAAAATTACATAAGATATATATTGTCAAAAAATTAAATATATTAAAAAAATAAATAGATTTTCCTTACTTTTAAATGAACACATTCTAATGTAATTGTAAGTTTTATAAAAAAATAATCCACTTTAGTCTCGAGATTTTTATAGTGAAAATAGAATGGCATTAATATAAAAATTATTTTCCCAATCACATTTTTCACATCAGTTATCTATAACTGATTTGAAAAATAAATTAGAAAAATATTTCACACTGGTTTTTCAATAACTCAAGTGGAAAACTTATTTCTGATTTCAGTTATTTAATAAAGGATGTGATTTTTTTTCTATTTTGTTTTTCAAGTCGATTATTCAAGAACCGATACAAAAAATTACATATTTCATGATATTTATTGAATAATTGAAATTTAAAATATAACACCAAAATATTTTCACATTGATAATTCAATAACAGATGTGATAAATCTATTTTTCGTGTCGTTTATTGCGTAAAAAATTTGAAAAAGTTAGATAATTTTAATAAGGATTGAGAGGATTCATTTTTGTTTCTTTCTTTCACATTAAATCACTCATTTTTCTCTCACGTAGTGAAACATATCCCTAAAAAATCTTAATCCATAGCCTTGAATCTTTTCATTTATTGATTCGTGGCCTCAAATATATTCATTATTGAATCCTTGTATTTGGATATCCTTCATTTTGTATCTACCACCACCACCCATAATCACCCATCTACGACCACCACTCGTGCTTCTTCTCACTATTGTCACTCAACCCCGTTTCAATTTTAATCTTCAATTAGTGTCTATTGTTTCCATTTTCCATGAATTATAGATATTTTTATTTTTGGGTTTCAATTTCTATTTGATTTTATTTATCTTTGAGTTGGAATCTACCACTTTTTTCCATGGTCACCCATTGTTGACCATTTCTCGTGCTTCCCATTTGTGTCTCTCATCCTGGTTTTGATTTCAATGTATAGTTGGTATTCATTATTTCAATTTCACATGTATTCTATGTATTTTTATTTAATATTTAAATTTTTATTTGATGTCTCTTTATCTTTCAGTTTTCATTTACTATCTCCATTTATTGTCAACTACATGTGACTTTTTCCCATTGTTGTCGACTTCTTAGTCATCCTGGATCCGATAACAATATACATTTTGTGTTTTTTGTTTTAATTTTTCATTCTCCCAAGGTATTTTTATTTATATTTACAGTTACAATTTTTCATTGATGTATGTTTATCTTTTAGTTTTCATTCACTAATACCATCCGTTGTTACCCATTTTCGGTCACTACTTGATCCTTGTTACCATTGGTGTCACCTTCTCAATCTTCCAAGTCAAAATATCAATCTTTGGATTGTGTTTATTTTTTTATTTTCTGTGTATCCAACATATTTTCATTTTTATTTTCAGTTCTAATTTTCCATTTATGTCACTTTAACTTTACTATATATATTTTTAGTTATGATTATTCACAATTCATAAACATTTTTTAATTTATCAATGTTTTTTTTCAGATTAAAGTTTGTGATTTTCTTAAATAATGGTAATTTAATATGTTCAAAGATATATATTTTTTATCCAATATGTTTTTTGTGAAATATGTTATGGATTATTTTATTTTTATTTATAAAATAATATTTTTAATTAAATTTGAAATTATAATAAATTATTTTTTAATATTCATATTTTTAATAAATAATAATGATTTGAAGTTGGATTACTGCACTTCAAATAAGTGATGAATATGATGAAGGTTTTTATATTTTTTTTCTAATTTTCTAAATGAAATTTTCTAAATAATGACATGTTTTTCTGTCAATACCTAAAATGTTTAAATATGAAGAAGTTTAGAAGCATATGGATCAAAGATTATAATATTTTTCATGGATTTAATCCAAGTTACAAACCTTGGATTCATCATGGTGAAACTGGGAATAATTTCAAATCTATTGGTGATGATGATTATCAAGATTATAGGTCTGATCAAATTAAAGAAATGATTCATGATATTGAAGTAGAGGTAATTGAAAAAGAACATAAAAGTGAGCATCTATATAGGGATGCTGAAAAACCATTATTTTTAAGCTATATGAAATTTATAATTTTATTGAAGGTGTAAAGATTGATTAATTTGAAAGTGAAAAATGGATATAATGACATGAGTTTTACAGAGTTTCTACAATTGTTGAAATGCATACTTCCTAAATACAATGAACTTCTAGATTCACATTATTAATAGAAGAAAATATTATGCTTGATGGGATTAGGGTACAAAATAAATACATTCCTACCTAAATTACTGTGTGATATAAAGGAAGGAATAAAAATTTCTTTCATAGATTACTAAATGTACGACATAACGGTATAGGTTGAAAGAAAAATCATCGGTTGATTTAGAATTTATAGAGACTCCTGTAAATGTATTTTGGTGTCATCCTATAATTACACTTTTAAAAAATTTATTTTCAAATTCAAATAATGAAAAAAGGTTAATATGGCATGAAATGAGAATATATGTGATGGAAAATTACAACATCCATCAAATTTTCCAAAATTGATGAAAATTGATCAACAATTTTTTACATTTGAAAGTTGTGTAAGAAATATCATTATTGGATTGTGCATTTATGTAATGAATGAATATTGAAGAATTAGTAGCATATAAAGTTTGTGGTCTCTTTTATTTATTATTTAAAATGTATACACTAAATTTGGTATGAATAAAAAATAGTTCATGTTATGTTTAAAGATCTCTAGAATAAAACAACCCGAAAATTATATTGATGCTTTCTTCTCACCATTAATTGATGATTTGAAACTTTTAAAGGATAAATGTATAAGGGTGTTTGATTCTTATAAAATGGATTATTTTCAACTGCATATAAAGATTATGTTCACTATAAATGACTTCCTATAATATGGACACTATTTTGGATTCAATGTTAATTGGAATAAATCTTGTCAGATTTAGGAACAAAAAACTTCATATTATCAACTGAAATATGGGAAAAAAATAGTATACATGGGTCATTGAAGGATTTTATCTATGGATCAATCTTATGAAATATTTTAAAAGTTATTAAATAGCTCAAAAGAATTTGATATTACTTAAATTCCTTTATCTATTGATCAATATTTTGAGAGGGTGAAAAAAATTGATGTTACATTCAAAAGGACAAAAAATTATGGTAATGATAAATATTTAGAATAAATGGTCAATATTTTTTAATCTACTATATTGGAGATACCATGAGTTCAAACATAACATCGATGTCATGCACAGGGAGAATAATTTCTATGACAGTTTTATTGAAAAATTGTTAGATATTAATGGAAAGGATAAAGATGGGTTGAATTCAAGATTGGGAATTTGTTTAGACATAGCTCCCACTCTGGATGGAAGGTGAACATACCTGTATTAAGAATATAATAAATTATCCAAGAGGTAGAAAATTATATTTTTTCAGTGTCTTCCTGATATCAAAGTGTTGTAGGTTTATTATTGAAATGTTAAAAAATTTGTGTCATTAAAGGATTTGAAGTTGGCAGGTATAAAATCTCATGATTTTCAAATAATGATGAAATTGTGCCTACCAGTTTCATTGCATATAATATTTCCCATCTATATTAGAATAAATTTTATAATGTTTTTTTATTTTCTAAATTTAATTTTTAATAAGGTGATAAATTTGAATGCTTTGAAATATTTGGATAATGAGGTAGTTTCTATACTTTTGAATTATAAATATATTTTACTCTATCTATTTTTCATGTCATAGTGCATTTAATGGTTTATGTGGTTAATGGAATAAAAATTTTTAGATCTATATATTAATGTTGGATGTATCATTTTAAATGTTATATGAACATATTCAAGGTTTATGTTAAGAATACATATCGACCTGTATCCTCTATTTTTGAGAAGTATATTTATGAAGAGGTTGCAGAGATTTGTACAAGATACTTCTCTATAGTAGATTATAATGGTTTTCCTAAATCTCACCATGGAAGAGTTAATTATCGAGGAAAGGGGATTTGTAGATTGAAAGTAAAACTGTTTACAAGTTAATTGATAAAGAAGGTACATTTATACACCATGAATAAACAAAATGATGCACATACATATATGAAATTGCATAATAATGTGTTAAATCAATGTTATCCAAAGAAGAAAGATAAGTGTATTTTTAATGAGCAAAACACATTTTTTCCATGGTTTAAAGAGATCGCAATTTGTAGATCAGATGCATCAAAAACATTGAAATAGTTAGTTGTATTCCAAGTTTAAATTTGATAACATGGTCTAGGTATGAGATTAATGGCTATACATTTCATATGAAAGATCAGGACAATATAAGTGAAGTTAAAAATAATATTGTGTTGGTGTCTAGAAAAGCAATACATTTTTCTAGTTCCAAATATAAAACCCAATATTCACATCAAGTAAATATTATGGATTTATTGTAAAAATATGGGAGGTTTATAACATTAAATTTTGAGTTCTATTGTTTAATTGAAAATGGGTTATGAGTAACAATAGTATCATACACGATGAATTTGGAATGACACTGATTAATCTTAATGATTGGAATACATAGTTTATCCTTTTATCATGGAAACACATGAAAAAAACTATATATTCTTGATCAATTTAATATGTAGTCGTCTATTGTTTTACAAGGAAACAAATAGTTTGTTGATGATATAAAACATGTCAAAGATGATGATTTATTTGAGATCCCTACTTCTATGGAAATATTAATAGAAAATATTAATGAGCACCTCATTGACACAGTTTGTGAAATATGGAATGATCATGATTAAAAAATTTGGGAAAACAATCATTTAGTAAATTTTTAATATTACAGGAAGTATATGTTTATTTTTGGTTTAATCTTTTTAAATTCATAAAATGCTAGATATAGTAGTTTTATTTTCTTTATTAAAACACATATTATAAATAATAACTTAATTTTTTTGTTTATATTAATTTTATTTTTTTAGTTTATCATTTTTACAATTAATTTATTTAATTTTTGAATTTGTGAGAAAAAAATTATTATATATCTAATATGGTAAATAAAAATAAAAAATTTGTATAAAATAGTATATTAAAATAATATTATTTTTGGTGTAAAAAATGATTTAATACGTTCGAGGGTTTTTACTATTCACACATTTTTGGATATACTTTCATTATTTTAGGTATTTTGATGTCCCATTAATGTTTTAATCATTTTAGTTAACTATAAAAAATATTAATAAAAATGATTTTAGTTTATTTTACTTTTTGTTTGATGATTTTTAATTTTTAATTTTCTTTTGTACGTAATAGTTGGTTTTTTATATTTTTGAACTATTTTTTGTTACTTTGATTTGTTGGATAATGACAGATCAAATATTTGATCCACTACATGCTCATAAGAAAGATCATACACATACATCCAAGGAGGAATGTACACATACTCTTGTAGATGAGCCTCCTCATCCTTCCACACAAGAGGTATATACTTCTATACGGAAAAAAGAGTTCAAGGATTGGTAAACATGGCAGCACCTATTTACCAAAATTATTAGTTTCCCATAGCTAGTACCATATGAAACCGTTTGTATTTAATGATAATTATTTTTCAAGGGGTACAAATTCAAAAAAAAATTCATGATTTTATTATAGTACATGATAAAAGAAATGTTAAAATTTTTATTATTGATTGGATAATTGATGAAAAAAAGAAAATATCTCAATTTGGATACATAATATTGGTAATATCAATTGTTATTATTTTAGGTATCATGAAATGTTTATATTAATATTGGTTTTACCCTTCTTATTAGATGACAAATGATATATGTGATACTAGTAGAGTTAAGAGGAAATGTTTAGCCTTGGATTATAGGATATGAATGGATTTTAACCCGACCCTCACATTAGATTTAATTTTTTGGTATAGAAAATATCAAAATACATGTGATATTCATCCATTTATAGATTAAGATATATTTAAGAAATTTGTTGAAAATAGGGGAAAAGAAGCATTTTTGGTAAGTGAAATGTTACCTTTTAGAAGATTTTATATATTAATGATTATATTAATGATTTATTTATTCTTAATTTTAAAAAAATTACGAGATCTCATTAGGAGATCCAATCAAAACGTATATACCCTCATACTTTATCTCATAGTGGGTATATGTTATTAGAAGGAAAAATAATCGATGAAAATTTTCAATAATTGAGAGATGAGTCTTTAGGATCCATAGAGGTTGGCCCTACTCCCCTATCGAGACATGAAAAATAGAAGAGGGATTAATTAAGAAAAAAATGACAATATCTTATAGAAGAGTTGAGGGTTATAGCTAAGCGGATTGTAAAATATTTAATCAATTTATTTATTTAATTAATATCAATTCATTATATATTGTGATTCACTAAATATTTTTTCAAATATTCCTTGTAGGAACCTCTTATGGGTCATAGCACATATGGGGACTTCATAGATAAGGGTAGGATGGATATTTTAACTACAACATTGGGAAATCTCGAAAACCTAGGTTGTGTACCAGGATACCCCACTGGTGTATCAATAAAAAAGTGTTTCCAAATTCAGAAGCTTCTTCAATGGAGGATGTTTATAAAAAAAGAATATTTGGAAGCTAAAATTATTGATATTCATGAGATGATAGAGGATAGGATCATATCTTCAGTACAATCAATGTTTTTTTTGCAAGACACAATATAGTAAATGTTTGTAGACCTGAAAATGCAATTTTAGGCGGCTTATCCCACTCCTCCTCCTCTACCTGATGATCCAAATCATCCTACTTATCCTACTCCTACACCTCCTCCTCCATAACTTCCATTATGATACCAATAATCATATTGTTTCATATGGGATGATATATTATATTGGAGATAGTAGTTATCATTAACAAATAAAAATAGAGAATCATAGGGTCACTGTGCATGATATTATAGATACATTAGAAAGAATACCATTTTTTACATATGAGGTAAGTATAATTGGAAAAATTATTGGACATTTTTTAGGTTGTCCATCTAGTCTTGTTCAAAAAATTACTATAGAGGTATGTTTATATTACATCCTTTATTTTATTTTTCTATTAAATTTGTTTTAAAATTTTAAAGTTTATATATTTATCTATTCTTACAGGAATATTTTAAAGGTAAATACATAATGTATAGACAACAACCAATAAAAAATATAATGACTTCATATAAAACTACTACTAGTCTTGATAGATTTTCAACATATTCAAAGTTTTTATTATATGTTTTTGAGATTCTAATAGAAGCTGAAATTCATGGGTGTGAAACTACTATGATTCTTTTTAAAAAAGTTATCATAGATCTTGTAATTATATATGAGTTGGGAATTAAAATGATGTAAGTTTTTTTCCACGTAAGTTGATTAACACAAATCTTTCCATTATTTAAATTTACTAAAAATTTATTCTTATTTTTGTTTTTTATTAGGTATATTTATACATTTTTTACAAATCATGACATGATAGAAGTATATAGATTTATAGAACCAAAATTAATTTCACCAATAGCGATGAAAATTCATGATATTGAAAGAATGGTTTATATTGTTGAAAAACTAAAAAATAAAGAAATTTTACAGTATTGGATGCATCCTTATCTTCAAGAGTATGAAACACATAACTCATAAAGTGTTATATATCTCTTAAAAGAATAAACCATCACATATATTTTCTTATCAATTAGTTTTCATTAGATGTATGGAATTTTTTTCTGAGGGAGAAGACACTTTATTGGATATTCTCTATCCATAGTGATGAATAAACATTTCTATGATTGTATTAAACACATAAGTTTGAATATTTTAATAATTTATATATTATAATGAAATTTAAATTTATTTTATACATATTATTTTCAAATAAGGAATGTAATTACTTTAGAGTGACAACAAAAAATAAGATCACACATGTTAGATAAGTAAATGAAAAGGTGAATTTTCATTTACAATTACTACATTTTTGTTGGAAGTACTTAAAATTTTATTTTGAATTGTTTTTTTATAAAATAGTGTAATAAAAATAAGGAGTAGAGGAATTTGGATAATATGTTTTAAAATTTATGTTTTAAGTAATTTAAAATGGGATAATTACAAAGTTCTAGAAGGTTAGATTCTTTTATAAACCTATCACTTAATTTTTATTCATTTTATTCAAAATACATGTTAAATGATTTATTTTTTATTTTTATTTTTTTGATGACCCTCATACTTTTACTAGAAAAGAGACAAGACACTTAAAAATTGAATGAGTGAATCATTTTATAATATAATTGGGTTTTATTTTATTTGTAACATACATTGTAAATTTGAAAGTTTAAATTGTAAATGTTTTTGACTCTTTTTTTTCTGGTATGCTACTATTTATCTACTATTGATATGCTATACTATTCAATGGGGATGAATTTATATATTTTTATTTTTAAAAAATATTTTCCACGTCAGTTATTTTATAACCAAAATGAAAATGTAAAACAAGATTTACCACATTGGATTTAATATAACCATCATAGTAAACCATGAAAAATATTCTTTTTCACCTTGGTTTTCATATAAATGACATGAAAAATAAACTATGATATTAATTTTACGCTGGTTATTTTATAACACATGTGATACTTAATTTTTTATATTGTTTTAAAAAAATGACATTGAAAAAGATATTTCATGTAAGTTATTTCATAAAAAGATTGAAAAACTTCAACCAGTACGTATTTATAACATCTATTTATATTAAAATAAATTTAAAAAAAATTATTTAAAACATCACCTACAATAACATCATATAGTAAATAACGTTAAAAAAACTAACATAAAAAATTGTTTTTTGCACTAGTGTGGACAACCATTAAGTAGATTTTAGGTAGTTAAAAAATTAAAGTGATCATGATGAAATTAATAATCATATTTAATCAAATATTATTATTATTTTTAGTTTTAGGATGGATTTATATCTAAAAAATAATGAAACATGGATTCTTTAAATCAATTTACCAGAAAACTAAATCTTTGTTGAATAGAACGAGTGGTGATTCATTAAGCACTATTAAAATAAATGGTGAGTATTTGTCTAGTGATGTTATAAGTGAGTTGGATTGAGTCCAACACTATCCCAGTGCATTGTACTACTTTTTATTTAATTTAATGTAATTACATCTTGATTGCTTGATATCCCCACCATAACCTTAAAGGTTACATCATAAATGTGAACATTGGTTTTCTAAAAAATGTTAATGATGAGACAATGTTAGTAACATCATATGATGATTTGAAATTTTTTCAAGGAAAGTATATTTTTTATTTTTGAGAATTTTAGGGCGTGTTTATGAATGGAATCTCATGTTGGTCTAATGAAATTATTCCTTGAAGATTGTTTTGGATGATAGAAATTAAAATATGAGTAAAGTTTTTTATTAAATAAGAAAAATAAAACCATTTAACATTTTAGAAGAAACACATATGTTGTAGTAATTTTTATCAATCATTATTTGGTTTTAGATATAGATTAATTTTATATTTTTACATATGGAACCTTGTACCATTCCCTATCTAATATTAAAATATCCATAAAAATTTATCTAAAATTAAGTTTCATTGATTATTTCGATTCATTAGATATTAGGGACAAAGGATATCCTATGTACCTTTAATGTATTGATTCAACCTCCATTGGTAGTACTAGTGAAGGTATCATTGTTCACATTTATGTCTTGCACATTCACAACATTTACACCCTTAACTAATCTCCTGATATTTCATTTTAACACATAATTAATTTTTTATTTTTTTGGCTGAAGCCTCAATTTATTATTTGAAAGAAAGGACCTCTTTAGACTGGGTAGAGGGAGACCCATTACATAGCCCGAAGGCCCAAGGCCAAGTGACATGAATACAAGGCTTCAAAGCCCATTTTTTTGGCCCAAAGGACCCCTTGGTGAACAGTACTGCTACAATACCTGCACTGCTACAGTACCTTCTACAGTACCGGCACCGTGATAGTATCTGCTATAGTCCATCCGCCGCTACAGTGTTGTCGCTGCTCCAGTGTCGCCGCTGCAACAGTACCTACTACAGTACTGCTACAGTACCTGGGAAATTCGCCCCTGCCCGGATTCGATCCTGGGTCTTTTGGATGCCAAGCAGGAGCCCCTAGAATATTATTGATTCATTTTCTAGTTAGATATATGTGATCGTAAGAAACCTTTCTTTAAATAAGGTAAGTATTAGTTTTTTGGAGGTGTGGTCGAGTTATGGGGTGGGGGTAGAGGTGATATACCACATGAAAATTGTAAATTACTAATGGTGAAATTATGAATGCTTTGTGGATTAAGAACATTAATGTTGGGACTATGATGAGGTTATGATGTCTTGAAATTGTGAACATTCCCCAAATAACAAATCATCTCTAGAACATGGGATTTCAGTGACTCCACAACATGAACATTTTTTATGGTTAATTCGGGAATGGAATTAAATCTAAGAACCTACATTTTATAACCATATCTAATCTAATATAAGCATGTATATTATTGTACCCTCTCTTTACCATAACGTTAATATATGTGTAAAAACAGAGAAATTTTTTTTTCTAATCCATTATAGTTGATGCTGATGTAGTGAATCTTACCTAAAAAATGGAAACAAAACCAAAAGAAAATGAATATCATATAGAGTTAATGATTAATTGATACATGTAAATAAATGGTTCACATATACCATGTTTTGATGGTTATAAAAATTTGGATCCCAATATCCCTTTCCACTTCTATTGATGAGGTCAGTGTTGCAGAAGGACATCCCTGAGGGAAATTTAGGGAATTCTATCCATTAGACCTGGTCTAGTCCCTTCCAAGCACTAGGTTTTGACGGTGGAATGACTTTCCCCTTAAACTATAATTTATTTTTAGAATTTAATAATGTTTTATGATTCAATTTAAGTTAGTTAAGGGATGAAGTGTTTACAAGTAACCAAAAGGTGCCAAAATATTTTCATGGTCCCTTGAAAAAAAACAATATACACCAAAAACCTCCCTCATGGAACTATACTAGTTGGGTTTCTTTCATTTTAACCACATTCTACCTCCCATGTCTTAAGAAATCTCTATCCATGAAAGTAAAAGATCGTTTTGTCAAATATATTGGATATCAAAATATATAGATATAAAGAAAAATAGGATAAGAGTTTTACCTAGGAAGCATTAGTGGTTCCACCCAAGATATCCTTGAACTTCAACACATTACAGCTAGGTAATCCATGTTTATGGAATCTGTATTTATAAGTGAAAGAGGCCAAAATATGAATGCATTCAATGACTTTACCTATATTATATTATCAAAAACTCATGTTTAGGTGTCATTGACTACTTGATATGGAAATTAATAATATGTTTCCCACCATTTGGCCACCAACGAAACACATCACACAATGTTAAGTGTGTATACAATGTGTATAGATGGTGAAGTAATAACGGTATTTAAATTTTGTGTGTAGTTGTGTTTTTATTTCATTGTATGGTAGTCCAAATGTAATGGTATGTGATTTTGGGTGCCAAGTATACAATATTTTTGTTTTGTGGGTATTTTTTCTGTTATCATGCTATACCCTCTATATTTGGCCATGATTGTGTTGTTTTTTATTTTGTTTTTTCCCAATATTATCTAGTGTTGGGTTGGGAAGTGACAAGAACCATTTTTTAGGTTATATATATATATATATATATATATATATTTACAATAATTATATTTTCCCAATAAATCTATTTATTATCTAAATAACACTTGATCACCCCCACCCATATGTCATTGTTCTCACGGTTACTCTATTCCCACATGTTTGTTGCATTTAAATTCATTTTATATGTCACCATGTTTCTTTTTCTACACATCCTTTGGTTTTTTTTCTTCCACTCGCATCATTTTATATTGATTATTTGTGCATAGATAATGGTTGTGTGTGGCTTAATTATAAATTGATTGAAATTTATTTTATCCTAGAATTTATATTTTTTATTATTATTAGTAATTCTAATCGATTTAGCTATACCATTGATCCTAAAAATCCAATGTACTAGATTCAAATAGGTTCAATTGGAAAATTATTCATGGACCACTTCTCATGGAACCATGTCACCTAGTGTTAGTAAAAATAAGGAGTATAATTTCTCTAAAATAGTATAGTAAACATCCTTATAAGAGGTCAAAGTTTAGTGAGTGATAAAGACTATGGTGATCTTCTACTTAGATCCTTCCAAAGCATCTTTAAGTCCATTCCAAACAAGAAAAGAAAATTTCATAACCATATAAAAATTAAATTAATTCTCTCCATTAAAATTTTAAATATCAAATATTTCTAATTACATATCTTACACTCGACAAACCAACTACGATACCAAAATGTGACAATATTGTTACCCTGGAAGCATCGATGGTGCCACCCCCGATGACCCTATACTTCTACACATTGAATTCTGGGTGGGCCATCTTTAGGTTCTAGGAATAAACCATTTTTTTTATTCTATATTTTTTTAGTTATCAGACTTCACCCTCTATATTTAGCCCCTATGACACCATGTCATAGTGACTAAGTTCTAGGAAATAGACCACACCACAATTAGGTTTTCCTTCGTGCATATGGGTGAAACAATAGTTGGGTGCTTCGATGTATCATACCATAGAGAATTTGGGTTTCCAACTTACTTGGAAATCATAGTATAATGATATGTAATACATTTGGTCTAGTGGGTACCTAAAAGGCGCTGTTGTGGGTGATTTAAAATGATGTTCGGTTTCGGGTTACTTAGGTACAGCAGAGTGGCTGACCAAGGTCGTATCTCAAAGGAGGAAGAAAATTATAACAACTTCTTAAAGGTATTCTAAAAATAAAATAAAACATAATAAAAACACTACATGTAAAAATGGGGTTTTTTATCGTTTATAAAAATAGAAGATGTTTTCGGGAAGAAGATTGCATTTTTTTGTTTTTATTTTTGAAATGAAGTTTGATTAAAAATACACTACAAGAAGATGTTTTTTAGACAATATTTAAAATGTGTAATCGATATAACTCTACCTATTCACTCAATTATTTATCATTATCGTTTAAATTAAAATTCACTTAATTATGATCCCTTAATTTGTTAAATATTAAACCCTACGAGAATTAAATTTACCATAAAGATGAAGTGAATTTAACCCTAGGCTAACTTTGGAACAAGCAATCGCAGCACCCTGATTTGATTGATGTTATAAGGTTAGATTATGGACAATGGTAAATTTAGTCACATTTCCATTCTATATAATGAGGATGAATTGTGTTTAGGAAATATATTTGAACTCTATAGACTTATCCCGTGTGGTCTTGTATTACTGATTAAGTTTGCACTCTCACAATTTAAACAAAACCACAACCTCGCATGTTTTTGTGTTAATTATTCAATTGATTTGTTAGATTATTATAATTTAAGAATACAATTAATGGATCATAATATGTGAATTACAGTAGCTCAATGATTAAAAATAATTAAATTAAGAGGGTATAAGATAGATCAATCACTAGAAAACTACTCTTCCATGGGCGGTGTGTTCATCGTGGAAACGTTTTTCATGAGCAAAGGATTGAAAGGGTAGACCCCAATCTCATCTACACTATTGATTCAAACCTAATTAGTATGATTAATAAAAGAAGAAAATTGAACAAAGCAGAATAAAATAGAATATTTAAAATAAGAAAAAATAAGTTTATTACACAAATGAAAACATTACAACATGATGAAGAGAAGAAGACTTTGATGAGGGGATCCTTGCTTCAAGAGATACCCCTCTTACAATGGTTAGATAATTTGAGTGAAACCAATTATCCAATGCTTCCAATATCCTAATGAACTTCCCAACCCCTCAAAATTAGAAAAACACTAATTTATAGAGTGGAGGGGTGGCTAAGTTACAAGTGGTTTGAAGTGTGAATGGGGAAATTCGGCCAAATATTTTAATCCAACTTGCACTAACTATTAGACAACCAAAATGCATGAATCAACTCTTCTTCAAAAGGTATTATTTGTCCAAAATTAAATCTTCGAGCTCTTATAAAAATTTGGGCCTAATCCAAGCACTGGATGAATAAGTTATTTTCCAAATACAAAACCCAGGTCCATTCTGGTGAGTCTAGCCCACCATTGACTTAATGGCCCACTTAATCTGTCCAAATGCACTTTTTAGCTCTAGTGTCCTAAATAAAAGTTTTATAACATTATTTTAGGAACACTGTTACATAAGTTTAATTTCAAATAATTTATATTAAAATATTTATGTGTGAAATACTACAGTGTATTTTAAAAGTGTAAAATTGGAATTTTCATCAAATTGTCAAATGAATGATCTAATCCAAAATATTTCATAAATGAATATATTTAGCACAATGTGAGGAAATTATGTCATTTATTATAAATTAAATATTCAACAAAATAGTGTTTTATCAACTCCCCCACACTTACCCTTTTGCACTCATGGGAAAAACCTCATATTAAGTAAACATCAATATCAAATCAATTTTTTTAAAACACATATCTTTGAGACCCAACAATTACACACCATGAAAAAAAAGATATAATTCCTCATAAAAAACATTATTTCAAGATCCCCATTTATATCATTCAATATATTTGGACTTTATTTATCCTCCCATGCACAAAACACTTACCTCACTAGAATTTTTCTCTTATCACACAAATGTCAATTTTTTTAGAAATGCCGTTCTCATACAAACTCATACAAGGTTTACCATAGGCTTGATAAATTCCTACATCACCACCCAATATGATTCAAGGACATATGTTTATCATGAAAACTTTTTAGGGTTGTTCTATGGCTTTCAGTTGGTAGGATTAAGATGTGAAAATTTTTGAGGCAGAATGAGGGGGGCTTGACTCTTGAATAAAATTTTAATTAATCTAATTTTCACTTAAATATGGTCTCATAATTTATCCCATAGCATCAATTCATGGTCATAATCATGAAATATAAATGAATTTTCACACCAATCAACATTTCAGCAGTAAAAATGTCAATCTTCTCAAGAATGATTTTTTTGAAAGCTCCAAATAGGCACAAATTTCTTCCTCTATTAGAAGATCCAGAAAGACACAACTTCTGTTATCATGAAAGCTCCAGAAATGGCACAACTTTAAATATAATGATTTTCTTCAATAGAAAACACATATATTTGGAATTTAATTTTTCTAGCTAAAGTATCAAAAAATGTGGTAGCATAACACAAGACTGCTTCCCCCATACTTATGTTCAACTAGATTATGAAATTTAACTTCATGAGTTGGTTGGATAGGGAAAATTGGCATGTAATGTGGCTAACCTAACATGATTTTTATGGATTATAAGGGATAAAATGATTAAATGTTCAAGTTAGGCCTTTATAAAAAAGGATTCTTTAAAATAGGGGCTTTAATACCAAACAAATTCCTCAGTCATTTAAAATATAAGTACCTAAAACCCTAAAATATTGATAGTAATAAATCAAATTCTGGTTAAATCAAGCATGGGTTGGTTCTCTCAAGAATTTAGGTGAATGTGAATAATATGAAAAGAATGGTTCAGAAGATTCACAAGAAATTGATTTCAAAGACAGTGAGATGTGGCATGGGATTCAAAATTCAGAGTACTTCTCATGAAATTACTAAATATTTGAAGTTGAAAGAAAGTTATTTTCAGCATTTATTTAATCTCAGTTTCATGGGATAAATTTATTCACTTATTGATATGGATTTCAAAATGGTTATGAGAATCATTTCAGATCAAAATTTTCAAAAACACACAAAAAACTGAAAAATAAACACACAAAATTTGAATAACACATTTTTTTTGAAAATCATTGAAAAATAGGAAAACAATTAAAATTACTAGACTAAAAGGTTACCTCCCCCACACATAAAATATTACATTTCCCTCAATGTGATCCCATTAGATGATATATGTACATGAAATGTATAATTTTAAAAAGGAAAAATAATAAAAAAGTGAAAGGGTTAGGAACAACCTTATATGCTCAAGTGATGATGTGGTCATACAGTGTGATGAAATCCATTGATTCAGTAGGAAGTCCCTCAAGGTATTTCTTTAAACATTTCCGATTGACTGTAAAGAGCCTTCTAGTGTCCTCTTGTGTGATCTCAACTGCACCATAAGGAAAAAAATTAGTCACAACATAAGGACCTAACCACCTAGAACGAAACTTACCAGGCATCATCTTCAGTCATGAACTATAGAGAAAGACTTTCTCTCTAACTAGAAATTATTATTTCTAGATCATTTTGTCATGATATGATTTTTATCTTTCCTTGTAGAGCCTTGAGTTCTAATATGAAGACAATTGAATCTACTCATGCTCTTGAATTTGCAGCTTCCTTTGGATTCCATCTTGGTCCAAATCCATGTTTCATTTCCTTATATCCCAATAAGATCGATGCTCAACTTCCACAGGTAGATGACACACTTTTCAAAAAAAAAATATGAAATGGGGACATACCAATGTGAGTTTTGTGTGATGTCCTATATTCCCATAAAACATAATCCAAGCGCTTGCTCCAATCCTTCATATTTCGCTGCATAGTTTTTCCAAAATCTGTTTCAACTCACGATTTGAAACCTCAGCCTGGCCATTTGTTTGGGGGTGGTACAATGTTGATGTTTTGTGTGTCACCCCATACTTCTGAAGGAGGGAATCCAAATTATGATTTTAGAAGTGTGTACCTTGGTCACTGATGATGACCTTTGATACTCCAAACCTGCAAAATATATATGCTTTGACAAAGTCCACAACAACATGAGAATAATCAGTCCTAGTGTCATTAGCCTCCACCTATTTTCTCACATAATCAATGACAACCAAAATATATAGTAAACCAAATGAACTAGTAAAAAGAACCATAAAATTGATTCCCATACATCAAAATTTTCACAGAATATTATGGGTTGTTGGGGAATTTCGTGTCTCCTAGAAATTTTTCCCATGTATTGGAAACACGAACACGACTTACAAAACACACAGGCATCATTAAATAAGCTAAGCCAATATAATCTAGAGTCCAAAACATTCCTAGCTGTCCACTGGGGTCCAAAGTGTCCACCACAAGCAAGTGTATGATATAATTGTAGAATAGACTCAATCTCATGATCAGGAACACACCTTATAATAACATGGTCACTACACATGCTCTATAAGTAGGGATCATCCCACACATAAAATATAGACACACTCTTTAACTTTTGGACTTGATGTTTCTTTAAATTTGTAGGGATTTCGGATGCAACAAGGTAGTTCACTAAATCTGCATACCAATGATGCATACCTGATATAGAATAAATATTCTCATTAGGGAAAGTGTCTCGAAGTGGTACATGATCCCAAGTGTCATCCACTAGTGTGTGAGTAAGCCTACTCATGTGGTCTGCCACCAAGTTTTCTGACCCCATTTTTTCCTTTTTCTCAATGTCAAATTCTTGAAGAAGGAGCATCCATCAAATCATCCTAGGCTTTGCGTTTGGCTTCTTCAAGAGGTACCTCAGAGCTGTATGGTCAGAAAAAAAAAACTACTTTAGAACCCAATAAATATGAATGGAATTTATCTAAATTGAATATAACAGCAAGAAACTCCTTTTTCCATCATTGTGTAGTTTCATTGGGCTAAATCCAATTTCCTTGATGTATAGGCAATCACATGTGAACGTCCCTCCACCCTCTGAGATAAGACAGCTCCAACGGCAAAGTTGGAGGCGTCACACATAAGCTCGAAAGGAATATCCCACCGTGGGCACTATATGATTAGTGGAGTGGTCAGATAATTCATTTTCTCATCAAAGGAAGTTCTAAAAGAATAATTAAACACAAAATCAGAATCCTTTTGAAGTAATCATGATATAGGAAGTCCAATCTTACTAAAATCTTTGATAAAGTGCCGATAAAATCCTGAATTCCCTAGGAAAGATCTAACATCACACACACACACATGAAGGATATGGTAAAGATAAAATAATATCTAAATTATATCAATCAACCTCTATCCCATGTTTTGACACTACATGACCTAAGACAATGCCATGCTCTACCATGAAATGACACTTTTCAAAGTTCAAGACCAGATTCTTCTCAATACAATGATTCGACACCTTTCCCAAACTACTTAGAAATTCATCAAATGAAGGCCCATACACTGTTAAATCATCCATGAATACCTCCACGCAGGTCTCAATAAAATCAAAAAAATACTTACCATGCATCTCTGGAAGGTACTTGGGGCGTTGCAAAGTCCAAATGGCATCCTTTGGTAGGAAAACGTGCTAAAGGGATAGGTGAATGTAGTCTTCTCCGGATCCTCATAAGCTATAAGAAACTTAAAATATCTAGAAAATCCATCCAAGAAACAATAGTGTGTCTTCCCAACTAGTCTCTCTAGAATATGATCAATAAATGGGATAGGGAAATGGTCTTTGTGAGTGGACTGATTTAGTTTCCGATAATCAATACACACACGCCAACTGTTTTGTACCCTCACCAAAACTAACTCCTCTTTATCATTTTTTACAATTGTAACACCACTTTTCTTTGGCACAACCTGAATAGGAATCAACCACTGGGAATCTGAAATGGGATAGATTATACCTGCCTCGAGAATTTTTTCAACCACTTTTTTAACAACCTCCAAAAGTGTTGGATTGAGTCTCATTTGTGGCTGCCTAACCGGTTTAGCCCCATCCTCCAAAAGAATCCTACGCATGAAAATAGAGGGGATAATACCTGATATGTCAGCCAAGGTCCACCCAATTGCCCTAATCTTTTCACTCAAAATATTCAAAAAAAATTCTTCATGTTTAAAGGAGAGATTGTTAGCAATGATAATAAGTAATTTCTCACCACTTAACAAGTATGAGTATTTGAGATTTGATGGAAATGACTTGAGTTCCAGTGTGGGGGCGGGGGTGTATGGATGGATATATAGAAGGAACAAAAATATGTGCTCAAAGAGCATCAATATCAGAATATAAATTATCAAATTCAGAGAATAAATCATCAAATCCATTAGCATAATCAATAGCCATGTCATAATTAGAGTTCACATTATCAAAATAAGAATATGATTCCATTTCAAAATTAAATCTAAGAGAGTCTTGTGAAATATAAATAGGTGTGGAAGTACTCTTAGAAATAAAACTAGAACTAATAATCATAATCTTCATAATCCTAGAATAATAAAATTTATGGGGTTTTTATTTGGTGGTTCAAAATGGGAGATAACAAATGCAGAATGATCTTATGAGGGGTACTTCATGGATTCCATAACATTGAATATCACAACTTCATCCTAAAATTCCATGGAAAGTGTACCCTTGTTAACATTTATGGTTGGTTTTTGTAGTTTTAAGGAAGGGTCTACCCAAGATAATGGGGTAATGAGAACTTACCTGATCAAACTCCATGTTAAGCATGTAGAAATCTGCTAGAAAGATCTTGTCTCTTACCCAGACAAGTACATCCTCAACAAACCCCATTGGATATGTCGTAGCTCTATTTAAAAACTACACCACTAATCTCGTGGGCTTCAACTCACTAACCTACAAAGAAGAGAATATAGAGTGAGGCATCTAATTTATGGAAGCTCCCAAATCCCAAAGTGCATCAGAAAAGTGAAACTCCCCTATGGTGCATGGGATGATGAATGTCCCTGGATCCTTGCACTTTTTCAGCATTTCTAGAGTTGGTGTAATGAATGTTGACACATTCCTTTGATGATTGATCCTCTCATTTCTCTTGATCCCTCTTCGATTGGAACAAAGTTCTTTTATTAATTTCTCATACCATGGGATTTTCATGATGGATTTGGGTAAAGGGATGTTGATATCCACACACTTGAATATATCCAAAACATATTTTTTGCATCACCTCTTCATCCATATTTTTGGTTTGTATAACTCTATTTAGAAATGGAAGGGTTTTAGGAGGGACATCAACAATATTTTTCCTACCATTCTCTTTCTCTATGGATTTCTCATTAGTTGGTATAGAATACAGATTTTCTGGATTTAAGGTGAATCCCGGTGGAACGATAGGTTCCGATGTATCAGTTTTTTTCTTCCCACTTCTCAATGTGATGGCATTGACATTCCCCTCGTGATTTAGAGTAGGTTGGTATGGTAGATGTTCTAGAATTCATACTTACTAGTTCATGGAGGGAAGTGGTAATCTGGCTCATTTGAGTCTTCAACTCCCTCAGCTTCAAACCTTGACTCTTCAGCTCATTCTATTGATTAAGAAAAATTTGTTTCAAAAGGTCATTAGTGTTAGAATCTACCTTGGATGGGGGATTCACTTGTTGTTGGTTTGTTGGTTTTTGGGTTTCAAATCTCCTTTGGGGTTGTTGGAAACCTTGCTAGTAAGGTGGAGTCTTCTGGAAGTTTTGTTGAAAAGGGGGCCTTTTTTTCCAGAGCCATACCTCATGTCTGATTGATCCTTCCACCCTTGGTTGTATGTTTGAGAAAATGAATCAAACTTCTTTTGGGGGTATGTCTATTGTTTCTGAAGATATGGTCTCCCTAGGAATACTACTGTGCAATCCTCTGTCTCTTTTAGTTATGGGAAACAGTTAGTTGGTTGGCTTGTCTGAGTGAAAATTCCAAAATGCCTTGAAGGAGGGGGTTGGGATGTCTTTTGATCAAAATCAATATGTCTCACCATAGTTATCAATTATACCAACATGTTATAAATAAAATGACTTTCAATAGAAGGAATTACTTGATGTACTCCCCTGACATGCAGTATACCTCGATCGCCAAATTGTTGAGAGTTTTGGGCCATCTTATCGATCAACGCACTTGCATCTACTGGTGTTTATTCCACCAATTCTCTTCTAGCCGCAACATCCACAATGCTTCTATCCATAGGTGTGAGTCCTTTATAGAAGTAATGGATGAGGAGTTTCTCACTAATTTGGTGATGTGGGCAGCTGGCACACAACTTCTTTAATCGCACATAGTACTCATACATCGAATCCCTTTGGGCTTGTTTTATCCTAGAGATCTCCTTATGAATGTTAGTGGTCCTTGATTATAGAAAAAATATCAGTAAGAAAATACATTTCAAATCATTCCAACAAGTTACATGTTTGGGTTGTAAATAATACATCCAATCTTTTGTATCTTCATGAAGTGAAAATGGGAATGATCTTAGTTTTATTTTATATTCCGAAACATTTCTTGGTTTTAAGGTTGAGCAAACCACATTAAATTATTTAAGGTGTTTATTTGGATCCTCACCAGATAATCCATGAAATTTTTAAAGAAGGTGAATTAATCCAGATTTCAGTACAAAGTCAGATTTGAGATTTAGGTATGGAATAAAATTTAATTGATAATTAATATCAGGTGCAACAAATTCTCAAATAGTTATTTTAAGTTCATTACCATTATTTTCATCCATTGGTTCTTATTTTATGTTTGAATTTTAATTTCTTCCAATTTCAATGATCTTGGAGTGGATGAATTCTCCTACAGGTTGAATATCGAAACTTTCTGTAGACTGAGAATGTATGATTCATGCCTTAAGGCTGCGTTCAATCTCAGGGTCAAGATCTAAGAGATATTTGGGATTAGTTCATGTCATAAATCAATGAATGTTAAAAAGGAAATTAAGAAAAGTGGACCATAATACAAAGAAAATAAGTTTGATTTTGTCCGATAAAAATAAAATAAGAGAGTAAGAGAAAAAAATTTGAGAAAGGGGAAAGAAGAAAGGAAGAGGAGAAGAAAATAATTAAATGAAAAATAAAATAAAAAAACCTAATTGGTTGAATAAATTACTTTCCTTCTGAACAACATATCCAATTTTAAAGGTGCTATCATGGGCTCTTTAAAATGATTTTCGGTTTCGGGTCACTTAGGTGCAATAGAGTGGCTAACCAAGGTCGTCTCTTAATGGAGGAAGAAAATTATAACAACTTCATAAAGGTATTATAAAAATAAAATAAAAGAGAATAAAAAAACTACTTGTAAAAATTAGGGGATTTTTATCATTTATAAAACTAGAAGAAGTTTTCTAGTAGAATATTGCATTTTTTGTTTTTATTTTTGAAATGAAGTTCGATTAAAAATACACAACAAGAAGATGTTTTTTAGACAATATTTAAAAGGCATCATCAATATAACTATACCTATTCACTAAATTATTTATAATTATTATTTAAATTAACATTCACTTAATTACGATTCCTTAATTTGTTAAATTCTGAACCCTACGATAATTAACTTTACCACAAAGATGAAGTGAATTTAACCCTAGGCTAACTTCAGAACATGCAATCACAGCACACTGCTTTGATTGATGTTATAAGGTTAGCTTATGGTCAGTGGTAAATTAAGGCACATTTTTATTCTAGAGAATAAGGATGAATTGTGTTTATATAATATTGTTGAACTCTACAAACTTATCACGTGTGGTCTTGTTTTACAAATTAAGTTTGCGCTCTCACAATTTAAACAAAACCTCAACCTCGCGTGTTTTTGTGTTAATTGTTCAATTGCTTTCTTAGTTTCCTATAATTTAAGAATATAATTCATGGTTCATATTATGTGAAATATAGTATCTCAACGATTAAAAATAATTAAATTAATAGTGTAGAAGATAGATCGATCACTAGAAAACTACTCTTCCTTGGGCGGTGTGGTCATCGTGGAGACATTTTTCATGAGAAAGGGATTGAAAGGGTAGAACCCAATCTATTCTCCACTATTGATTCAAACATAATTAGGAAGATTAAGAGAAGAATAAATTTTCACAAAACAGAAGAAATTATATGAAATAAAATAAGAACAAAGAAGTTTATTACACAAATTAAAACATTACAACACGATGAAGAGAAGAAGGCTTCAATGAGGGGATCCTTGCTTCAAGAGATGCCCCTCTTACAATGGTTGGATAATTTCAGTGAAACCAATTATCCTTTTCCTCCAATATCATAACGCACGTCCAAACCCCTCCAAATGAGGAAAACACTAATTTTTAGAGTGGAGGGGCGGCTAGGTTACTAGTGGTTTCAAGTGTGAATGAGGAAATTCGGTCAAATATTTTAATCCATCTTGCACCGATCATTTGACCACCAAAACACGTGAATACGCTCTACTTCCAAAGGTATGATTTGAGAAAAATTGAATCCTAGAGATTCTATAAAAATATGGGCCTAATCCAAGCACAGATGAAGATGTTATGGTCCAAATACCGAACCCATATCCATTCTAACGAGTCCAGCCCACCATTGACTTAATGTCCCACTTAATCCATCAAAATGCACTCTTTAGCTCTAGTGTCCTGAATAAAAGTTGTAGAAATTTAATTTAGGAACACTTTTAAAAAAATTTAAGTACAATTATGTCATATTAAAATATTGATGTGCAAAATACTACAGTGTATTTTAAAAAGGTAAAATTGGAATTTTCATCAAAATTTAAAATGAATGATCTAATCCCAAATATTTCATAAATGAATATATTTAGCACAATGTGAGGAAATTATGTGATTTATTATCAATAAAATATTCAAAAAAATAGTGTTTTATTAGTACCTTCAAATCCTTATACCGAAGGATAAGGGTTTAACCAATATGGTTCCTAGGTGTGTGCTTGCTTGGTTGTTATAATACCCACTAATTTATGTAATTTATATTATTAATTTAATATTGGAAAATTGGTGTCTGAATCCCACATTAAAAATATAGAATGGATGGGAAGGACCACTCCCTTATAAAAAGGAGGCTTGGATGAGGGTTTAAGGGTGTAATATTTTCATAATACTTTAATACAGAAATAGTTAAATACTATTTAAGATTTTGTTTAATATATATATATAATAATTATTTTTTTTTTGAAAAACTAAGAAAAATAAATGGTAATGTTGAGGACAGTTCCTTCCTTGAAATCATTTCAATTATTTTAGAAATAATTTCAAAATGATTTCAAAGAAAGTGATATCTAAGAAAGAACACACTCATCACCACAAAAATAATAGTAGATTGGGAAATAGTTTCCTATAATTCCTATTCTGGGAATTTATTTTTTTATTGTATAAGAAAAATTTTATACACTAGAACATTTTCATTAGTCAGTAGCCTCCAGCGCATGAAATACATTAATAAGGTTAGTAGAACTCTAATTTTTTCTTAGTATGGTTAAAACAGGCCTGGAATACTACAGATAATAACTCATACGTCCTCCAAAGTTGATGAATACAACCCTAACAATTTTTTTTAGAAACATGTGTTTCTACTAATAGGAGAATAAATATCAATACAATAATTATACCATTCATATGAGTGTTAACTTGACGGTATGTGTGAATGGAGGTGATAAATAGAAATGTCATGATTAAACTATAAAAGAAGAGAAATATAATGTAAATCAAATTGTTATCTGTGAGGAATAAGAACATAATGTCTAAGTTATACTATGAATTATTCTTATGCAAGAACATGATTTAGAGTACCAATAATGGAATAATCTATTTCAGACTAGGTACAAGATTAATAAACATGTACTTGAGTTGATCAATGATAAAGGAAGTGAGCATAAACCTCATATATTGAGAAGTAGGGGAATGATTAAAACAAATTAATACTGAAAATCACGCACCATATAAATCCAAATAAATCATGTCTTCTGATAAATGTGAAAAAATAGATCAGTGCCTCATTCCATTCTCTGTTGGCTAATACCAAGACATCATTCCTTGAAACATAATGGATATAGATGTGTGACAATTTATTCTTGGAAATTGTTTCCAATTTATAATTTATGCATATTATATGGGGTAAACCAACTTTGTAGAGTTTTCCATGTACAAGAACAAATTTACTTTGTGCCATATTATATCTATGATTAATACCATAGAATTTTATATGTATTTTGTGTCCCAGTGTATTTCAGATGAACTCACACCACCGAAATAAGATGAGTCCCTCTATTTCTGTATATCCTTGAGAAGGATACCTTTTAGGCAATGGAAAATTATGTAGTAGAAGATGTGTTAGCTTTGAAATCAATGCCTAAACAACCAGATGAGCGACCCATCAAGGCCGCTTGACCCCCTAGTATAAACAAGACATCCACTAAAAAATATTTAATATTTTAAACAATGGGTATATCTATTGTTTATGGTGCATACACTATTGCTAAATAATTTTACCAACATATTAGCTATGTCACTAAATTATTTGTAAAAACTCTGTCACTAAATGTTATTGTGGAAAATAAAATAGTTTTGTTTTAATTACAATCATACTAAAAGATAATATATTTGTTGGAGAAAATGTATACCAAAATATTTATATGATATATTTAAATTTTGATAATATTATTCCCAAAATATATATTTCTATCATTAATATTATTAAAAATATAATTTTATTTGTTATTATAAGAAATACCAAAAATTTATATCTGTTTGTAAATTATTATTTAAATAAAATATTATGTGTGGGTATTACAATATTTCTTGGTACACTTTTATATTATATTTGATAATAAAGTAATATATAATATATTTTTAAAATTTATTATATAATAAACATAAAATTAACATATATGAAACTCTAAAAAACTGAGTCTTTTTTGAACAAAAACATTTCTAAGAAAATATATTCAAACATAATTTTAAAATTAGTTTGAAATCTAAGAAAAAAATATTAATCTATAGGGAAGATGTTACCAACATGTTAAAACATGTTCCAAAAATGATTAAATATGTTAAAACTATAATAAAAAATTCATTAATCTCCATCAATATTATTTCTTAGTTTTTCTCCCACACATCATCTTTATAATCATTGTTGACACCAACATTGGGGTCTATACATTCAGTTCTCCCTCTCGGTCTTGACATGGAAATAATGGTGATGATCACATATAGTAGGCTCACATTGAATATAAGAAGGTTTTCATCCACAATTTTAGATAGAGGTATCACTGACACTAGTTCCCAGAAAAAACTAATCTTCTCTACTAATATAAGCACATCCCCATTTTTTCACTAATGTATAGAATATATTCACCCCTATTCTCACACAAGTAGCAAAAAGAAGATGACTGTAAAATAAATATCCCCATGGTAGTTAATATAAAATAAAATAACATAAGATATAATTAAATTGAATATTAAAGTCAATCATGTTTATGAATATCATTTATTTTTACTCCTTTTATAAAACGTCCAACATATCACATAGATGACATCGCCCCATTCGCCTAGCCATCGCTCCCAGATTCACTCTTGGCATTAACCTCGCCTAGTGTTTGAGAGACTCCATGATTCATATCTCTCTTCCTCCTTTGGATTCTTCGGCTTCTTCTCTATGTTCTCTCCTCTCCCATCTTATTCGCTCGGGTCACCCTCTTCTTTTCTCTGCATTGTTCCTTCTTCCTCCCTTGGAATTGGTTTGTTTATCTTCTTCCTCCCCTGCTCTGTCGACCTTGTCCGACATACGTGACCCCATACTATTTGGGTGTGTTTAATATTAAGGTGGGTTTTGGATTGTGGCGGTTGGAGTAAAGGAATCGTAGGCCTTTCCATTAGGCGGATTCTTGATCTCTTGTTTTGTTAATTTTGGTTTGGTGGTCTTATTAGGGTTTCATCCCAGTGTTCCTCTTTCATCAGATTTTCCTATTTCCATTCACATTTGTTCCTTTTACGGTTCCATCCCCTATTTCTCCTTTCTCGGGTTCTTCATGGTGATTTTCATGGTCTTCTGGTTGGTTCCTCCTTCAGATGGTATTTTCTATGTCCCTGTTTGGAGGGTTGCGGTTGCGGTTCTCTTTTTGGTTTTGGTTGATGTGCTGTCGGTCTCATTCTTGGAGAAGGTTTTGAGGTTAGAGAATGTTTTTTCTACTTTATAGATGGCTTCTTGGACCCAACAACAGTTATGTGCCCAAATGCTCCTTGGACATTCAACATTATCTTACCCAAAGTTCCTACATGCCTCTCCGAGTTGGATCTGACGCAATGGTAACTAAATGGTTTTTGGATTGTGTTTCAAGGTTCAAAGGGCTTCAAGGTTATTCCATAGTAGGGATTTGTGGATTCATTTTTATTTTTCTATTTATTTGGTGTTTGGTTTTGGTTTCTCTTGGCAGTGATTATGGTTTCTGGCATTTTCTTGTCTTTGGATTTCTGATACGGTTGTGTCTCGTCATCGATGATAATAATGTTGGATGAAAAAAATTATTTTTTAGTGTTTAGTAGGGCTTGGGGTGGTGGACTTTGGTGTCGAGATGATAGCAAGGTGATGTGTATAATTGTGAGGATGTACAGTACTCATTGCAGCTGGTATCTTTGGTCGACTCACGGGATTTACAGTGGTTCAGTTAATTTTGAATTTTGAATCAAGTTGCATGCTACTGTCTTGGTGTGGTGAATGGTTTTTTGGGAATTTGTATTTTTTTAATGCATTTATTGTAAGTCTTGATGTGAAATTATGTTTTTTTTGGTTCCCACTTACCCTTAAAAGTGGTTCTTTAATAAAATAAAAAAATAAATTGTGTACTATTTAATAGTTTTGAAAGAAAATGGTTATTTTCATGTATGTTTCACTAATCAGCATACTGCTGTAAATAATCTCTTAAATCCATCTACCATACAATTAAATTATCTACTATACATAGTAAAATTTATTTAAATTGAGTAATATATAAATTTCAAATATGATATATAAAATTATTACAAGGTTTGTTATGAATAGCTAAAATTATAACAAGATCAAATATTGAAATCTTATATTGTTCTCTTTTTTAATTTATATGGAATCTCAAAAACTATATTTATTAGTGTATTTTGGTTTAATGTAATTAATTTATATTCTATCAACTTAAAATAAATAGAATCACTAACATTGTAAATAAGTTAAAATCAAACTTTATGCAACTAATTCTTTCTACAGGGGAAATCAAAAAAACAATAGAAAAAACAATCATTGGCCAAATTATGATAGAAAAAATTGACCGATATGATAAAAATTAAATACAACACATTATTTTTAGTCTTATTAATTGAGAATACATAAATAAATTAACCTTTGGAAATAAATTTAGTTCTAGGATAGAGAAAAATTGGAAAAACAAACTAGTGAATAACTTTAATAATGATGAAATAGTTCATTACGGTGAAAACTTGATAATATCAGAATTTGGTTACTAGTAAAGTCTAATATATACTATATAATGAATTTATCTTGGATTATGGTAGCACATAACATAAAAAAAAATACAATTAAAATGTTTTTAGAATTTACGCCACAAAAGTTTACTTTAGAAATATGAAGGTTTGTCCAACCAAACAAGAATAAGAGAAATAAAGAAAACTCACTCCATTTAATCAAATTGGATTGACGGAACAATGAATTTAATATTTGACTTCAATGAAATCTATTTAGTCTTATTAATATAAAATTATTAGATTTCTCCCAAAAAAATTTCAGTGAATGATATATAAAATCTTTTTCTACATAGTTGGTAGAATGGGAATGAAATGAAACATTATTTAAAAGAAAGTATAAGTGTTTGTTAAATATATCACATTATAACATTTTATTTAAATCTCAGATAAATATATTTTCATTAAAACTCCATGATTTTATAGTGTGTCTCTTTTTAAATAAATCTCTTCAATATCTTTCATTGCATGAAACATTAAGTTTAAATAGACCGCGGTCTATTATTATGTGACCATTATAACCTATATAGTAATTTTGTGGGAATAAATTGTAAAAAATAAATTTTTAAAAAATATATGTGGTTTATTCATTTACACAATAAAATTCATTTGTTATCAATTAATTAGATATAATAATAATAATAAAAGTAGTGTTTTTCTAAAAAACTATTATTATGTGAACAATATAATAATATCATAATAAATTGAATTAGTCACTATTGGTGAATGATATTAATTAAATTAATATATTATTTACTTAAAGAATCTTTTTTAATATTCAACAAATAGTTTTATAAGTTTAGGATAAAAAAATCCAATGTTATGGTTAAAAATGCATTTTTCCTAAAAAGAATTTTTTGTTACATTTTATGGACATAAATTAAAAATAATTTATTTCATTTTTATGTATTCAATTAGATATAATTAATTACATATTTATAATTTGGAGTTTCTAATTTTTTAAATTTCCCCCTATTATTTTTATTTAATATGAATAGCAACTATGGTAAAATTTATTACCTTGGTAAAGGGTAAAACGTGTTAATATTGATTAAAAATAAGTGATAAGGCCATGAATTTTCATCATATTTATTATTGGATGAATATAATTAGAAACATAACACTTAAGTTTTTAAATTGAGTTATTTAATTGAAAATATATCATGAAAATAACTTATATATTATTTAAATTAAAGAAAGTCACAAAATCTCACTTTCTTTGTCTTAAGTATCTCTTATGTATCCACATGGGAAAACAAGTAAGCTATGAATGAACCTAAGTGTAAATTTTTAACTTAATAAACTAATTTTTATGATATAAATTTATTTAAGACTTTTTGGGCCACTTGGTTGATATTATCACCTTTATAATTTTTTAATTAACGAAAAGTCAATGATGTCACATTCATATTTTTAATAACTATAACATTGTTAATATGGGATTATCTATAAGATATATTAATCTATAAATATTATTTTTAAATATAAAATATTTATATTCATCACAATAATTTATTTATAATTTATAGGAATTAAATAATTAGCCTAAAATCCTATACAACACTAATGTAGTTACTATTCAATTTAAAAAAAATAACTAATAATAAAAATTGACATGTTAGGGATAAAATTTTCTAAATTAAATTTAAATGTCAGGGATATAATATTTTTTTTCTAATTTTAAATTTGTCTTAATATTTTTAAAAATAAATGTAAGGAATAGTAATAAAATTGATAATAATGATATTTTACAGGATTACTATTTTATTAAATTATTTAAAAACCATAAAAATATTAATAAAATAAAAATTGATTATGATATGATAAAATATGTCGTAAATCAGAAATTTATGGTCCCATTTACACCATATAAGTATAAATTATGACCTTTTAATATTGAAAAATTTGTTGTTGTAGCTAAAATTAAAATAGGATAACTAAGGTTTAATCAAAATTATAAGGATTAAAATACCACCAAAATGTATATAAATTACATTGGTTGATTATATTAAATCCTTATATTATCTTACGTTCTATTCCATTTCCATTTGTTGGTATTTATATAGAAAATTAATTTATTATAATTTAATCTTTTGAGAAATTCCAAAAGTGCCCCTCACCTCAATTATAAAAGGACACCTCCTACATCATTTCTTCACACCACATTGAGCCATATAGTTTGACCAAACCCTACCTATTTCTCTTAAATAAATCCTTATACATGTCTTGGTCTTCAAAAAATACCAACCCTAGTCTCCCTAAGAGGATATTAAAAGGGGGATTCTTTAAGAAGAGGTAATCAACTTTTCCAACTCTTTCAAGTTTTTTTCTTCTTATACTTAATATTAATGTGTTGTAACCATCCTAAAATAATAAATCTAGTATCATAAATATACTGAGTATTTAATATTTTTATGTTACAACCTTTTTTTATCTCTTATCCATTTAATGAATAATGAAAATATCTATTGTACGTACATATGACTTACCGTCGCCACGTAGTGGTGTAATTCAATTTTCTTCTCTACTTTACATGGATTATTAAAAAGATTTAAATAATGAGTATATAATATATTTATAAAATAAATATTATTATTTAAATAATTATTTCTATTTAACTTTATTTCCACCTGCCAAAAATGTAAATAGAATTCAGGCATACGTATGACCTACCGTCTCCCCGAATGGTGTTGTTCATTTTTCTGTCTCTCACATTGAAGGATTTCTATAAATAAATAAATAATTAGTATATATAATATTTATATCATTATTAAAATTCATTATATGATTCTACCTCTATTAAATTACAAGTAATGCAACCTTTGAATCAAAACATACATGAAAAAAAACAAAGTAGTTATCACCCGAAATAGTATTTTAATAAATATTTGTTTTAAATGAGAGATAAAAGGGTATAATTAAATAATATATTATATGTTATATATTATAATGGTTCTCTAATATATTTATAATAAAAATATTTTTTTATACAGGAGTTTCAGACACTTATGTAGAAAATTAAACCTAAGGTAAGGGTTTATTTCATAATCTCATAATTATTTGAGATTGTTTATATTTAAGTCTCTACTGGGAAATATTTCTCTTGAATGTCCATGAGTTCTAAATTTTTTTAAAAAGGTCTTTTTTCTATTCTCATAAAATTATTTAAAATAAATTTTAACTAATTTTTTTTTTATAAAATGGTTTTAAAGGAATCATTATATCGTTTTCTAAATGAGGAATTTTGTGACTTTTCCAACAAAAATATGGAAGGAATGATTTTTAACTTACATTAAATGTGTTAATATTCCTTCCTTGATGATGCTTATATTATTTTAATATTCATTTAAAAGTTTACATGGTTATTTTCATTGAAATTTTTTTCTTTGATAATTGTGTTTATTTTTAAATAAATTATTTCAAAGTGAAAAAGTCTATTTTTCTCAATAATTTTCAATAATCGTATTAGTGTATTTTTATCTATTTCAACATCATTTATTGAATAACATGATTCATTAAGGTTTATTTCTTATGATACCATATACCATATTTTATTGAATGGTTGATGATTAGTTTTATTGGGGATTCACTATTCTGATACCGTTATTCATATTACTCTGGATGGTTTATAAGTAGCTTTCTTCATTGGGGAAATTATTAACATTCCATATAATTGTTTCAATATAAATGTTTATGTTGATTATATTTCACCGATTTCATATGAGTAATTAATAATACTTAATAAGTGATGGGAGGGTCCCGCTATAGACCCTCGATGCATCAATAGGTCTCCCAAGACAAGCTAGTTTTGGTATTGGATAATATCTTACCCATTTATATATGGTTTCTTGGGAAAATCCATGAAGGTATGATTATGATGTCAGAAATTATGCATTCCCCTCATTATAAGAATAGTTATTGATTTCCATGTGATTATTTGATTAGTTATGATATCCATGGTTAAGTTTTAGCTCATGTTATTATGGAATTATTTGATTTACATTTATTCCCACCATATCATGATCAAGTATTTGTTTAATGGAATGTGTTTCAGTTATTTATATTTTCATATTTTTTTTGCTTATTTATTCATGATATCTTCAACTATATGTATACCCTTTCTGAACATATATTCTCACCCATTTCTTATGTTTAATGTTTCCCCATGATGCCATGAAGTTTATTATCATTGATATACAAGGTTAATCATGGAGAATAATGGTGTTATCAAAGGATTCACTATGTTGTATTTTATACTTTCAATTATACTTTAATATTATAATATGTTTCTATTTTTCCAAAACTACTAAACTATTTAGTCCTTATAGATACTATTCCATGTATATTATGCCAATGTAATAAAATAATTACCAAATATTGGATACTAGGGTTGGGGTATTTGTAGTTGGTATCAGAGAAAGTTTAATATAAAACTTAGGAACTATATTTAGGAAAAAACGACATTAAATAATGAAACCCTATGAAACAATATGGAAATACTCTCAAATATATGAAACTTATGATTTAGATATTTGTTATACCTAAAATTTTAAGTTATGTTAAGTAGTCTTGAGATTATACATTATGTTTCATAATTTTATGATCTAATATATGTTATTCCATTATTTAGAAATGAATCTTAGTATAAGGAATGAGAACCATATTAATGCATGTAATTAATATTGGAATTTCCCTCTTGGGAAATATAATGAAGCTATAGTTAGAGTTGCGGCTAGAGATGGAGATGCACCTGGCCCCGAACAAGTTATAACAATATTGGGATAGATTACTCCAGTTATGAGAAATAAAATTTCCCATATGAAGCATCATGATAATCCAAAATATAGTGTAACAATTTTATACTTATTCATCTGATAACAATATCTATCATTCACTGGAAATATGATTCCATTTGTAGCTAAGCAATGGATATATTCCTTAAAAAAGATAGATCTTTACTTGGGAATTAATGAAAGGGACAAGGTTTTCATTAAATTTTATCATCTCTCATGGGATGCATATCAGTGGTGAATATTGAATCAAAACACTAAATATACATAAGAAATATAAATCATGGAATATTAAGGAACTTTTCTTGGAAAAATATCTTCCTCAAGAACAATGAGCATATATGGAGAGAAAATACTTGGGTCTAAAAAATAAAGAATAAAATATTTCTATGTATGAAGATAAATTTACAAGTTTATCTATAAATACTATGTACTATTTATGAAATCAAAAGAGTAATATTGAACATTTCTTTTATGGGGTTAAACCAATCCTTTAAAGGGAAAAAGTCTCACAAAAATTTTCATCATATGAGGATGCAATATATTGTGCTTTCAAGATAGAGAAATAATTCTACAAGTCTTGTGGTTATGAAAGAAAGAAAGAGAATAAGAGTTTAGAAGACAAAAAAAGGATAATGTGAAGAAAAGAAAGAAGGATTTTCCCACATGTGATAATTGTAGAAAGAAACTACCCAATACTTTCTTTAAGGGAATGAGAGTTTGTTACAATTGTGGAGATAAAGACTATAAGGATTGTGATTGTAAGGGAAAAAAGAAACTGTAAATGTGCAGTGTTTCAACTGTAGGTATATAGGGAACTACGCAAATGAATTCCCAAAGAGTCGAGGGAATAAAAATCAGAAGAAACTAAGGGATCAAGTTTAATATTATGATATTGATATGGCCAAAGTGGAATGATTAATGTGATTTCATATTTGAAACCAATAAATATATTTTCAAACAATTTTATTTTCATTATAAGAATAACGAAATATATAAGTATTGTACTATAGTACCATTTATTAAAGTATTTGATAGATTATATCGAATGGTATTGATGACTAAGAAAAGTGATTCAGTGTAAATTTCATCTTTTTAAAATAAATGTTTGAGGGTGGATAACACTTAATATGCGCTTTATGTTGATATAATAATAAATATGATTATGGGATAAGAATTGGTGACCTAAAATTGGTTAGTGAATTTTTTGTTTATGTTATCTTTACTAGAGTTTACTATATGTTTGTATTTAAGGAATATATTATAAAATCAATGTATTATTTAAGAAATAAGGAAGAAATCATGTTTTCATTAAGGGTTTATTTAAATTCATGTTATTATAATGATTTTGGAAAATATGTGATCATGTTATTTACATGTAACATTAAAATATACTTTATGGTGGATTAATGATAAGTTTATGGAGTGGATTATTTTTGTAATTTTGAATATAGTCGATAATATTTTGGAGAATCCTTAATATTGAAATGTCAAGAACCAGGCTGGGATGCCATCTAACCTGACACCCGACCCGGTCTGCAACATGATCCGAAGGGTATTCCCGATGCCCACAGACTAGAAACTAGTGTCGGGCATCATATATAAAACAAGAGGGAATGATTTGGCCCAATAATAAATAGGATCAAAATATACAACATTGAAAATGCAATAGAGATAACCACAACTAAATCTCAAAAATTGAACAATCTGGTACAATACAAATACAACTAAATAAAACTAACACTGAGAGAACCAGGAGCTACAATAATATAAAACAACCCACTACTAACATGATCTCCATGTGACCTCCTGGTCACCTCCAACCACAAGACCACCCTTCTCCCGGAGATAACTCGAACCAGAAAAACCTGAACCTGAAAACAGCTCGGGTCTACCGACACCGAGTGGTATAGGTAGGGTGTGAGATGACAACTCAGTAGGAAATCACCACAGATTCCAAGTGTATCCTTTCCCAACACATTCCATTAACACTAGTTTGAAATAAAATTATAAAAATAGTTTTTTTACATTTTATTAAACAACCATAACTTTTCAATTTCAAAGGCCAACACATGCCACCATGCATTTTTCAAGAAAACTATCATTTTATAACAAAAACCCAATCTAAAAAATACTAGTAACAAATTTCAATGGAACAAATTTAAATGGAAAACAATTTCAAGGAACTCCACATTAAATACAAAGCACTAACTTTTAAAATTACCAACCCAACCTACAATATGGTGACGGTAGGTACAATATAATCATTGAGCACTAGTCATGGGAATTCCCCTAGGCACTAACTAGCTGTGAGCCCCATGTACCTCATATATCGGTGAAAAGTAACCGTAAAAATATCCTTTCTCATGCACGAGCCACATGTAGGGAACATACCCATAACTTAGTGGTCCCCAACATCTTCATCATAGTTTATATAGTGTTTTCATCGTCAAAATTTCTACGTGAAATAGGGGACAAACCCCACAGGATCACTATAATTCTAGTACAAGTCCGCCCACCTAGATACCCAGGCTTCCCATTTTGTGCTCAATCAAATTTCACACATCACATGTTACCACATACACCATTTATCAACCAAACCAAGAATCTCATTTCATAAGCCACCACTTTCACATCAAAAACCCACTCTTGATAAATTAAGTAAACCAAAACATTTACAAATCACTTCAAAAACCATGAGGAACACCACCTCTTCAAAAAATTTCTAAACAAGCCTTTCCACATTTTAGGAAAAACATGAA
The DNA here is from genome assembly GCA_963277665.1 of Viscum album. Classification (NCBI taxonomy): domain Eukaryota; kingdom Viridiplantae; phylum Streptophyta; class Magnoliopsida; order Santalales; family Viscaceae; genus Viscum; species Viscum album. The sequence goes on from OY728128.1 coordinate 2,113,319,349, forward strand.
ACACTAAAAACATGACAAATGGTCCATCACATCACTTAATCATTCAACCCATCTTTTAAAACACCTTAAGTTGCCAACCGGGCATTCAAATTTTTCGAATCACATTATTTTCTAAAATGAACACAAAACATAAAATTTAAAGGTACAATTCCAAATGGGCCTTATATTTTCACACCCAAATGCATTTACCAAAACATTTCCAAATCATTTCCAAAACCATCTTGAAGTGTGGAATTCCAAACAACCCCTCAATCTAGAAGTTTTCCAAAACACACACACCAAAATCCAAACAGGCATATCCCCCCATGGGATTCCATTTTAAACAACATTTAGGAAACTAATATTTCAAGGAGGGTGAGGCTCCTCTGGTCGATTCCCGACAAATAGGGATTCATTTTTGAGGTGGAATAACCCCAATCGGAGCTCCACGTCAAATTTTATAAAGCCCACAAGTGTCTTCACGTTTTGGCTACACGGTTTGTAAAACCGTGCGCAAACTGTGTGATGGCTACTGGAAACTTCTATAACTTCGTATGGTTAGGTTGAACAGTTTTTTCAGGACGTACTCAAACCATGCACCCCCAAAAACTGTCCAAAACCCCCAAATTACATCCCAAACACTAGGGAAGTCCACCTATTGATCCTTAAATGTTTTAAACACAATATAGAGACACTGACGACATCACAAACTCTCCAACATGAAACTTTATCTCAATCCCAACAAGAATAACTAGTAATAGGTATAAAAGGAAACCCAAAACCAAAAAAACACAAGGAATTTTCTTGGGAACTCAACCCAAACCTCAACCAAAAGATTCAAAATCGAGAAAAGAATAAAATAAGGGAGTATCTGTGGTCGGGGTGTGACATGAAAACTTGTGGAATGGATTAAGTCAAACATTGGATATTACTATTTTCATTTAAATAATGATTTAAAATATTGTATAACATGTTATGACCATTTCATTAGTAAATATTTAGAGGTATAAAGAATTACTAGTGGATATTTTGAATTATAAAAAGTGTTTCAAGGCATGAAAAAATCATCTTGAATATCCATCTCGTGGTGTAAGAAATGATGTGGGGGTAGATCGAAAAACAACCAAAGGATGAGATTATGCTTATGACATGGAATCAAATCAAGTATGTTTATTTTATAGAGTGATTTATATATATAGTAAAAGAATTCCTCAACTTTAAGAAAAGTATTTGGAATAAAAACATTATCTGTTTACTTTTATTATAGAGAAATCAATGGTCTTTTAATTGATCATAGACTTACAGTTTTTGGTTGGTTAACTATTTCGTGATCATGTTTTCAATAATTCTATATCAGAACATGATTGTTATATTTCTCTTCAATTTCTATATTTTCACTTCCCACTAATAATATCCTATCCTGAATCCTAGTTTTGTAGTGACCTTCTCATTTTCTATTACTTCTTTTTAAGAGGAAGTTTTTTAACCTTTTTATGATGTGGGATTCCCATAAAGGAATTTTAAAATATCGAACATTTATTTTCAAGTAAAATTTCAAATTTTGAGGATGAAATTTATTAAATGAGAGGATAATGTAACACCACATGATTTTACACCATGTCTCTTTTTAAATTAATCTCCTCAATATTTTTCATTGCACGCAAAAATGAGTTCAAACGAACTGAGATGTATTATTATGTGAATATTATAACCTAGCTATTAATTTTATGGGAATATATTAGACTGGAGATTTATTTTAAAAATTTATGGTTTATACATTTATCAAATAAAATTTGTTGGTTATTAATGAAATATAACTAAAATAATAATAATAATAATAAAAGATGTTTTTTTTCTAAAAAACAATTTTTTAGTACACAATATAATTATATCATAATAAATTTAATTATTCACTATTGGTGAATGATTTTATTTAAAGGTTTTAAACATTTTAAAAATATTTTTCTATGTTTAGAACAAGAATAAATCCCATGTTATGTTTAAAAATGTATTTTTAAAAAAATATGTTTTTGTCACATTTTTTTCACATAAATTATAATTAATTTGTTCCATTTATTGGTATTGATTTATATAAAATTAATTAAAAATTTATAAAAAGGATTTTTACATTATTTAATTAATACCCTTTTATTTTTAGTCAATATGAATAATAACTATGGTAAAATTTATTACCTCTATAAAGGCTAAAAAGATTTAATATGGATTAAAAATAAGTGATAAGGCCATAATATTTAACCCTATTTATTATTTGATTAATTTAATTTTACCCTTAATATTTAAGTTTCTAAATTTAGTTGTTTAATGGACTATTCACCATGAAAACGACTTATATATTATTTAAATCATAGAAGGTCACAAAATGTTACTTTCTTTATCAAAATTATATCTTATGTGTCCACATTGGCAAGAAAGTAGGTTATGAATGAATATAAGTATAAATTTTTAACTTAATAAACTTAATTTCATGATATAAATTTTTATGACTTTTGGGTCCAATTGGATGAGATTATGTCATTTATAACATTTTATTTAATGAAAAGTCAAAGATGTCACATTCATGTTTTTAATAACTATATAATTTTTAATATGGGTTTATTTAGTGTATATTTTAAGATATAAATAGTATTTTTAAATATAAAGTATTTATCTTCATCCTAAAAATTTATTTATAGTTTTTATGAATTATATAATTACCCAAAATTCCTACACAATGTTCATGTAGTAATTATTCAATTAATAAAAAAAATCAAATAAATGATATTAAAAATAGAAAAATATTTATAATTTGAGATATTAAAGGCTATCAAAAAAAAATTTATATTTACTTGAAAATTTAGAGATATATTAAAATAGTTGGTTCTAATTTTACATGTTGTATTGATATTTTTAAAAATCAGTGTTTTAAATTATATTAAAATTGACAGTAATGATATTTTATTGGATTAACATTTTATTAAATTTTTTAAAAATCATGGAAATATTTAAAAAATAAAAATTGATTATTATATAGTCTAAAATGTCTTTAATTTTACATTTATAGTCCAACTAAAATTATATAAGTAAAAATTACAACCTTGTAATATTGAAAAAATTGTTACTTTAGTTTAAATTAAAATAGATTAACTAAGGGTTAATTAAAACGATAAGGTTTAAAATAACAAGATAACTTGTCTAAAATATATTTTATGATGAGATTATAAACTTATCATATCGTAAATTCAAATATGTGTCCATTTGATGGTATTTTGATTGAATAAATTTATTACAGTTTAATCTTTTGAGAAATTCCAAAATTGCCCCTCATTTCATTTATAAAAGGGAACCTCCTCGCATAATGTTTTCCACCACATTGATCTATATAGCTAAAAAAAACCCTAACCATTTCTCTTACCAACATTCTTTGAAAATTTTTAGGTGCCTTTCTTCTAAAAATGTGAACTCTAGTTTTCCTAATTAGATAATCAAAGGAGGACTCTTTAATAAGAGGTAATCATCTTTACCAGCTCTTTCAAGTTTATTTATTCTTCTTGTAACACCCCAAGGTTTTAAAGATAAATTGAAATTTATGAAACTTTTTTTAATTAGGTAGTTATAAACTATCCGTTTAACATAAAATTTTCCACTTTTATAATTTGAATTAAAAAAAAGACATATGTGGTTGTGATCAGTAAATTATTTGGAGTTTAATGGAACAAACTTGATTTTTGGTGAATAGTAACATACCATTATGAATAGGAATATTACTCTAATGAATAGTAAATTTAATTATTATTTTATTGTATCTACGATTTAAGATAATGTTGTTGATTAATTTTTCAAGGTGATATAAAATGAGTTATTGTTTTAAAATTTTAAAATTTTGAATAAACTGTGATTTTATTTATAAATTAAATTAATAATATTTAAAAAATTATTTTCATTAAATGGATTTCATTTTTTAAATATAAATATAGAAAAATTGTTAGGGTTATGTTTTGGTATTTTTCTGAAATACTTGAATTTTTGAGGAATAGTGAAATATGGTAAAATATTGTATATACAAATTATCAATTAAATAGACTATTTTTGACATCATGACTGATGTAATCACACTTTTTTTGAAATAACATGCTCTTTTTACTATTTTTATCATAATAATGATGATATTCATAGTATTGGACAAAAATATTAATGTAATGATTAAAATAATGTAAAATCCCTACTCTCCTTCACTATAAATACCACCCTCATTCCCCTATTCCTATCCCACCTCTCAAGACTTGATCATTGTCTATGTTCTACCAAATCCCCTTCCCAAGGCTCTTGTCTACATCCAAGACCTTTTTGTGTCACTATAATTCCAAAACCAAATTCCTTAAGGAGGATCTCAAGGAGAACAGATTAAGAGGTAAGAATCCTCTTTCATTTTCATGTGTTTTCTTTTCAATTATTTCCTTTTCTAATAATATCATAATATACCCTTATACAATAGGAATGAAATATCCATTATGATATATATTCTGTATTTTTATAATTTTTTTGGAAAGATTCATAATCTTTCTTTCTATCATCTTCCTCTTATTCTAAAAAAACAACACCGTTCGTTATGTGTCGTTTACCAAAATTGTGGATGATGTGCCTAAAATTTCCATTAATTCCTTCAAATATGATCATAAAACCATTTTAATGGTTGCAACAGAATGTAAATTTTATTATGTAACATATTTTATGTTTTTTAATGAAATTATATTAATTACATTAAATTATATAATGAATTAAGTTCATAATTATCAAAGAACTTGAAAAAATGATCTAAAAAAATATTATTAATGTTTTATTTAATGATTCATCATAATATATGATAAAAAATGATTTATGGTATCATTATATATTATCTAAACTTATGAATATTATTTCACTACACTTTTATAATTTCATTTCCATACTATAAGAATATCAAATACAAACTGGCCATGGAAATCATGTAAAGAACACATCCAAAACAATGAAAGGAACAAAATAATCATAATTAAAGGGTGAAATGATTTCATGAAATGATCATATAAGGTGTTATAAACATGAATTTTTTTCCTTTAAAATACTAATAACACTATTTTAACCATTATACAGAAGTTTGAAACATGTATTAAGTAAGACAAACCCGAGGTAAGGAAATTAATAACCCAATTTCCATTCTTTGGTTTAACCTTAAACATAGTAATTATGTGGTATTAAGATAATTTGTGTGATGAATTTTTTTATATTATTTTGTATTACGTTCATTTAAATTGTATACACATAATTCTCACTCCAATTATATTTATAAGGTATGTTTCCTTTGAAATCCTTTTAAAAGTTTCTTTAATAAAATTAAAAAAGATTGGTTTTTTATATATGGAATGAGAGTTTTGTCCTAATTTCATGATCCTTTTTTATCATGATATGTTCCTTATACATAGTTAGGTTGGTTTGATTCCATTATAGCTCAAGATATGTTAGTTTGATCCCAATATATCTCAAGATATGATGGGTGAGCCCCATTATAGCACTCCAATGCATTGGGTACTCCGAAGAAGGAATTTGACCAAATGGTTATTCTATGTGTAAGGGTGATTGTAAGAGTGATATGGTAAATATTTCCCAAGAAAAATACATGATGTTTCCATGCATGTTAACAAGATTTTATGAAATGGGTTTTATTGGTTTTTATATTACCAATTGACTAACACTTTATTTCCTTATATCCATTACTGAGATTTTTTGTGCTCATCCCATGTTTTTAAATGTTTTTCACAGGTTATAAGGATGTGTAAGATAAAGAAGGAAGAAAATTTAAATGTTATGAAGATTTTTCAAAGAAAAAATATTTTATTTTAAAAGTTTTATATTTTGAAAGAAATGGATATTGTTTTTGTGGTATAAGCTCTATATAAATGTGGAATATTAAGTATGTGTAATATAAAAATTCTCTAAAAATATAAACTTGAAAATATCCTCAATGTTAAAGGAAGCTAGTAATTCAAAAAAATTTAAGATCATGTAATATAATAAGGCCGAGTACTTATACTTATAATTATTTTTAATGTGTTGTACCTATCCTAAAATAATAAATCCAATATAATATATATACTGAGATATTAATATGTTTATGGTTCAACCATTTTCCATCTCTTATCCAACCTATGAAAATCAAAAACATCACTCATGTGTATATATGAGTTACAGTGTCCACATTGCGGTGTAATTGATTTTTCATCACCACTTTATTCAGATGGTTATATAGATGAAACTAATGATAATATATTATATTTATGACATAAATATTATTTTTCAAATATTAATTACTATTCACCTTTCTTTTTTACATCTATTAAAAAATGGAAATAGCGTTTATGCGTACGTATGATCTACACTCTCCGTGAACGGTGTTGTTAATTTTTCTATATATACCTTTAAATGTTTATTATAAATAACTAAATAATGAGTATATATAATATTTATATAATTATTAACATTCTGAATATGATGGAACCTTGATCAAAGTACAAGGACTGCGACTTTCGAATCAAAACATACATGAATAAAAGGAAACTGTTATCACCTAGAATAATAATTTAATAATGATTTCCCTTAAATAGGTGATAAAATTGTATAATTAAATCATATATTATATTATATATATCATAATGGTTATAGAATATATTTATAATAAAACTATAATTTATTATATATGTGGTTCAAACATGTACGAAGGAAATCAGACCCAAGATAAGGGTTTATATCCCAATATCATCATTATTCAATCTTGTTTATGTTTAAGTATTTAATGGGAAATATTTATCTTCCATGTCCATGTTTTAAAAAAAAATCAATTTTTTTACCATATAACATATTTTATTGAATGGTTCATGATCAGTTTGATTGGCGATGTACTATTTTGATACCATTCTCTATATTACATTGGATGGTTTATGGTTATGTTCCTTGATTTGGGAAATTATTAAAATTGAATATGCTAGTTTAAATATTAAATTTTTTGTTTATTATGCTTCACCAATTTAATATTATGAATGAATTATAATTAATAAGTGATGTGAAAGACTTGATATATCCCCTCAATGAACCAATAGGTCCCATGATACAAACTAGTTTGAGTATTGGCTGATGTCTTCCCCATTTATGTATGATGTCTTGGCCGAAGCCTTGACGATTTTTTATAATGTTCTGAATTATTAATTAACTCATTATAATATTAGTTATTGATTTACATGTGATTATTTTATTATTTAGGATCTAAATGGATAAGTTTTATCTCATATTATTATGGAATTATTTTATTTACATTTTTTCCTTCTATATTATGCTCAAGTTTTTTTAATGGAATAAATTTAATTTATTTACCTTGTGGTATTGTTTATTATTATTTATTCATGATATATCTCACTATATATATACCTTTACTAAGCATATGAGCTCACCAATTTCTTATGTTTTATTTTTCCCCAAGATTCCATGAAATTTATTATGATTGATATACAGGGTTAAGCTAGGAGAATAATGGTGTTCCCAAAGGATTCAGTATGTTGTATTTTATACTCTCAATTATAATGTATGATTATAATATTCATCTAGTTTTCAAAAACTACTAAAATTTTTTATCCTCCAAAATGAGATTTCTTGTATATTATTCCAATTTAATAAAGTAACCACTGACTTTGGGCTACTAGGGTCAGGGTCTTTACATTTTCACTTACTTGTGATCCAATATAACGAAGAAAAAAAATCCAAAGAAAGTTTCATAGATATAAATCTTATAATATTTTCTTCTAATTTAGGGAACATTGTTATTTTATTTTAGAAGTGCATATATTTAGTTGATTTGGTATTAGAAATGATAATTAATGCTTTAGTTATTGTACTCTCTCTCTCTCTCTCTATATATATATATATATGTATTTCTCTATCATTATCACACTCACCCAAAAAAAATAATGGTATACTATAATATTAAAAATATATATTTTCAAATATTATAATAAGATATAAATATAATAAATAGAAAATAAATTGAGAAAAAATAAGTCTATTTAAGCTATAAAATGATGGAATTCATGTTCATATAGTTAAAGTTAATTTGATATATAATATCAACATCCTACTAAGTGAAACTTATATTGCTTATGGAGATGCTTTCAATGTTTCCTGTGATACCCTATCATGACCCAATCCCTCCAAAGAAACCTATATTTGGATAAAAATGAAGGAATATAGATAATAACCCCTGTGTCCCACCTCTAGTAGGCCCCGGGTTGGTGACTAGCACCAAGGGTTTAAAAATTTAAAAAATAGGAGGCATTACCCTCTATAATAATAGGATTAAAATATAGATAAATAAAACATAATAAAACCCATAACATAATATAAAAATTAATCCAAATCCATATCACAATGCATGTATAATTAAAAAATATATAGGTAAAAATATCTAAATAAATTCCCAAAATAAAAGCTAAGGCAGAGATATAATAAAAACCCAATGGAATAAGCTAGAAATGTCTAGAACTACCCATGTAGTACTCCTAGAAACCAAAATATAGTTTGTATATACATAGGGTGAGTATACAAGTACACTCAGTGGGGTCATACCAACATCTCCCAGGAACATGTGAAATGAGAATACTAATGTACCCATTAACAAACAACAGAACCAACAACAGCTTTATAGAACAACTATCCAATCGCACCCTCACCAAGGAATGCTCTCCAAATAACGTAATCCAATTAAAATATATTAATAATAAGTATATAGAAAAAGGGTTCCCCATTATACTCCCCAACTAGGTTTACACTCTCACACCCCAACATTATTCATCGTGGAACTCCCATATCCTTCGTATAACACAGCATGCTGAGCACCTCGCGTGCAACTTGCCATCACATCACGTTTTTCCTGGTACACCTGGGTCATCACACTATATATCACTCAAAGAAACCTATTCTGTCACATCTCATACATAACTATAATATTAGGGTATAGTGAACTTGAAGGACATCAACCTCATTCCCTACTACTACCATGCATGACCCCTTCATAATCAATTTCATTATCTCATGAAATATCACTGTAGTGCACTTCTGAATTCTATCCATCATAGTATATGCATGTCAAAATCTCCTAGTAGAGAGAGAGAGGGTATGTAGGGGTACCCAGTCATCCATCTTGATCATCGAGATGTTCGAAAAAACACCCCCAAATATATGGGTATCAGTATAAGGTGATTGACATGGGTGGGGTGCATATAAAAATCAAAAATAACATACTATATATATATATATATACAAACAAAATCCCAACCTATGGGTTCACAACATGAGGATCGACTATCTCAAATATTACCACCGAACCTCATAATACCACCTCTTTCACTTCCACTACTAAATGTACAAAATCATACAAAAACCCAATATCCAAATTTCACATTCCACATTTTACATTTGAACTTATTTCTAGAATTAATAAATTTTCTATATTTCACATTACCAATAAATTTCCATTATCTAGCCCATTTATTTCACATTATACATCAACCGCATTTAACCACACTTCCCATTATTAATAATTCAATTATTTACCATTCAACCCATACCATTTCAATTTCAACATTACCATTTAATTCTAATACTACCTAAAAACTAACACAATCCAACACCGCACAAATAAACAAATACACCATGACAAAAATCCCATATAATCAAGATTATTTAACCAAAGCCACCTCCTCAATTTAGCTACCACATATCCACCACTTATCTATCACAACCGCCCCATAACATGAACACACAACACATCACATCCTACCTACAACACAACCACAAATCATAACCACCACATTCCACATCCAGTTCTCCTCACATCCCCATCCCACAAAAAAACCACACATCATAACCATAATTCAAACTTTCACACATTCACACAATATAGTTCATATTTATTAAGGGGATTTCATCACATTTCATTTATTTATTTTAAGGTAATTCTCACATAGTCCATAATTTCTATGTGTACCCATATTATTATCTAAGTATAAGTGGTTATACAATATCTATTTTTGGTAATAAAAAATACAAAAAAGGTTCCCATACTCAGAATAATAATAGCACAAATAAAGACCCCAACAACCACTTTTTTAGTGAGACATCAGGCCTAATAAATTTCAATATCAATAAATATCAACAGCTATAAAAGCATGTGATTTCCTTCCCCTCCCCCTTAAAGTTAAATTAAAACCAATTCTTTATCATAAATTAAATATAATAAAACTATCTTCCCAAAAGATAAAAATCATATAAACCCTTTTGAATGATACATTAGTTGAGAAATTAAGGATCCCCTACATCAAATAGAGATTTCCAATCTACTGCACAAGTTGGAGTAAGAGGGAACAACCACTGAGAACCACAATAAAGAAGAACACCTTGATCACCATAACACAACACCACACAACATACCCTTATAAAAAAACATAAAAATGAGTATTTTTACTAAATTAAACCTTTCAAAACAAAAAATAGTGATACAGAAAATAGAAAACTAGGAGAAAATGATAATAGGAACATACCTAAACCACCAAAGATCGATCCGCGAAGGTCGAGGATGAAATCCACTTAATGGGTTATAAAATATATCACTAAGATGAACTTGGTTCATCAATGATACAACCATGATACAACCCATATGACCACAATACAGTAATACTAAAAAATAAAGAAACTATAAAAAACATCCCTCACCATGATACAACCATGCTAGTAAAAAAACTTTCAGGATTTTAAATTATCTTTTCACCATATATCCTAAAAATAAGATGGGGGCTATGCCACAACCCTTTCTCCAAGACACAATAGTGCTTAAAAAGGAATAACTACCAAAAAATCCCCCCGGGACTCCATGTTGTAGCCAAAATCTCTATGCCAAAACCAATCAGGTGATACCTCACCTACATTACACAAGAAGACTCAATGAAAAAATTTCCCTAAAAATGGAAGTAACAAAAAAACACCTCCCAAGACCTTATGCCACAACCAATCCTTCCACATAGTATCCTCCAACCCCTAGGGTGCAACCCCATGCTCCTAGCTACATGACTCCCTCCAGCTAAAATCTTAGCTCTATATCCACCTTATACCCTCAAAACTCCTTGGGATTCCCTCTAGAAACCTCCATAACTAGAATTACTGTAAATTAATTGGCCGAAAGGTAAAGGTTGTTTTATCAGATAACTCTCAAACTATTCTCACCCTTGAAAATTAAAACAAAAAATAAATAAATAAGGAAAAGGACCAAACAACCATCCCTTGAGATACCACTCAAGGATATTATTATACCCCAAACACAACTACTCCACCAACCAAATACACCAAAAATAACCAAGAACATTTACTAAATGTCCCTCATGACCAAATCACCACTAAACTCTATCACACATGAATCCCCATGCAAAAAATAAAGTAATTACATATTCCATGCTAATATATTGTCCACTTTGGGTAGCACTAACTCACCCACATGGTTTTGATCATGTCAATGTATAACGTGTCACAATTAGGAATCAGGTTTTCCCCTCTTCCTATTCTTGAAGTTTTAAAACACACTTCACATCATCAAGGAAAATCAAATCTCATAAAACATAAATATCCAAAAACCATATCATCAAACAATAATAAAATAAGGTAAAACTAGGAAAATATCAACACAAATTTGGGTACTAGGAACACATATGTGTTTCAAACTCCCAAGTACTCTCCACCATGGAACCATTCCTGCACAACACACAAACCACAGGAATGGAACATCCATGCATCACCTTCTCTAAATGATCCTGGATCTCTATTGGACCCTCCACAAACATCATGCCATCCTTGATATCTAACTCTCCTCAGTTAATGACATGTGAGTCATTGTGAAGATATAATAATAGTTTGGATATGTGAAAGATGTTGAAAATATTTTCCATCTATGGAGAATGTGATGATTGGAAAGCTGCTTCACCATCAAGAACCAACACCTCAAAAGGCCCAAAAAATTAGGTGAGAGCTTACTACCACTACCAAACTTATGATTCCTATGTTGAGGGGAAAATTTCAAGAACACATGGTCTCCAACATAGAACTCTAAGGGACTCATAATATTGGAATAAGACTTCTTTTAGTCCTGTACTGCTTTCATTATCTCATGAACAACCTAAAACTTATCAATCATTCTCTACACCCAATTAGTACTGAGAACCAAAAACTATCCAACCTCATCCCAACAAAATAGAAAACAACATGGTCCCCCATACAAATCATCAAATGGGGACATGCTTATGGATGAGTGATAAGGGTTATAATAATAAAACTCAACCAATGGAAAGTTCTTTTCATAAGATCCATAAAAGTCTAAGAAATATTTTGAAGAAAAATCCTCTAATGTATGGATAGTTTTCTATGTCTGTACATCCATATAATGGTGGAAAAAAATGATGAGGTGAAACTAAGTTCCAAAAGAATGTCATGATCCCCTCTAGAATCATGAGGTAAAATGAAAATCCTGATTAGAGATAATGGACCTCGAGACCCAATGTAGAATAACTAAATCATCTATATAACTCCTTTCCAAAACATTCACATTGCTCAACTCCTTGATCACTTGTAAGTGGGAAACTTCTTTCAAATAATCAATAATCAGCAAGATATCATCACTACCACCCAATTTTGTGAATAGCCCTATGAATTAGTCCATAAATATTTCATCCCATTTTAACTTAGGGATATCCAAGGGTAATAAAAAACCTCTAAGAACATGATGATATATATTTATGTACTAGAGAACAAAACACCGAGCTATGAACTCCACCACTGCTCCTTCCATTACAAACCACCAAAATTGTGTCTTCAAGCCATGGTAAACCATAGATACTCCTAGATATACTGTCAAAGGTGAGTTATGAATTTGAAGAAGGACTCCCTTACATATCTATATTGTAACAAAGAACTTTCCCTAACACAACTTATGGTTCTAGCCATCCTTTGACTATCCCACTAGAGCAACAATATGTCCAACATGAATGAACAACACCTCTACCTGTGAGTCTCCCCACCTAGAATAATCCACCTAATGAATTAGATAAGACTAAATATTCATCTAAATTAAAAAAAAATCAACATTAAATACCCTTTACATATATATGAAGGAATGGAAACTCCTCCATAACCATCTAAGAATATCTAAACTCCAAAAAAACATCCTTCCATTTATTTCCACTCATAGTTCCAGCCACACAATTCCACTTTTTTGAGTTACTCTATCCACCTATACTAACACAAATTAAATCACATATACAAAAAATATACCTCGAGATCTTATAATCATTGTTGGACACAAAGAACTCCCCAATGATGTAATTTTACCACAAATTCAACACAAAAAACCACTACCAGTTCTAGATCATGGGTTGAAAAGTTATTCTCATGGGGGTGTAACTACCTCAAATCATAAGAGATCACTACTCTCTACTCTATCAGGAAACTTCTCCAAACCAGATGAGACATGTCGTAAGACACCTCAAACAATACTTATTATGTTGTGTTGACCACCTTATTTTAATGATCCAAAAATCATGATTATAATGATATTAATTAATTTCATGTTTCTATGTATGTATCTTGTACTCTGAGAAAGGTGATTAAATTAACTAAGTATGATTCACTGCTATTCATCATTTTAATTAAGACACCGCTGAGGTTAAGTCACTGTCAAGATAGACTCACTGCCGAGCTAACGTACCGCCATACATGTCACTACCAAGATAGAATTTTGAAAAAGTCTGAGATGCCATTAGAAAAACACCATTTTCCTAAGACACTGTTAGAATGGAAATATCACTATGTCTGAGACACCTTCATACAACACACTATCAGATTATAAAATCTATAAATCATGAGATACTGTCAAGATATCTCACCATCATGATTTCATGCCGTTAAAGAATAAAATTCTCTAAGTACAAGACACAACAAGATGAGACACTACCAGAGTGAGACACCTTCAGTTTCATGCTTCTAGAACAAGGCACTGCTAGACCTTGAGAAACCACCATACAAATCCACCACCACTCTCTTCTTTACTTTATTTCATTTAAACTATTATAATGTATATATCTTTGTAATTAATGAACAATGTTATTTTAATTATTTTCTCTTAAATGCTTGATAGAAAATATTTAAGAGGATGTCAGATGTTCAATAAAAGGAAGTGGAATATATAGATTCATGTGGATATTATCCTTGTTACTTTTGTTAAGAAAGGAATCCTACCCCCTTTTGTAAAAAGAGACACAATAATTACAGAAAGTAGATAGTTTGAAAGTATATATATTTTACTTACTGAACACACACACACACACATATCTAAATATAAGAACTACTACATCTTGAGAAATGAATTAATAAGTAATCTAAAGCTTATACAAAAAAACTTATTTCATCTAGTCAAGAACATGAGTCTATAATAGTCTGTTCTTATGAGGTTTTCAAGATAACTTGAATCATACTACACTGAAAATAAAATCAAGATTCATGAGCTACATTTCAATTGATTAAGCATTTTTAAACTCAAAAATATAATATTTCTTTGTTCTGTTTCTCTTTATTACATTTTGAGTAGTGTGGGTTCATACTCTATTTTATCACACACACACTACCTCCTATATTGAACAAAAAGATACTCAATATCTTCTTATCTATCTTTTATTTCATTCCCACATATAACTATGGTAGAGGTCCTTGTGTGGCATGTTTTGTTTTTACTCCCATGTATAACTATGTAAGAGGTCTTGTGAGACCTGAATAGTTGTAAACTATTTTCAAACTTGATCCAGGTTGTGGATAAATTTGTTTATTTTATATAAAATTCTTTGTGGTAGGTGATCACTAAGTGAAGAGATCTAAGTGTAATCTTGAGAATGAACCTCTTGTTTCAAATTTTCTTTGTGTGTTTTTATATTTTATTTCCACTTTTAAAACTGAAACTATTTTAAAAAAAGAACTAATACTTAGATATTTAATCTTTATTATTAATTTTATAAGCTTTTAATTAAGTAAATTGTTTTCAAAGGAATAAATAATATTGTATATTACTTACTCAAGAACTATTCACTCATTAAGAAACCTTTGGAAAGATTAGAACTTATTATGATCTACTATATTGATTAACTATACTATTTTAAATTAATTGGGGGATTTCAAATTAGTCATTTATAAAAAAAAAATTAATTGGGTAGTCAATCCACCCCCCTCTTGAGATACTCACTCTAACCAACATTTCGTATTAATGGAGTTTGTTTCTTTGGTATTAATTTTTTTTAAATATTTTCATCTATGATTTTAATTAAAATTTAAAAATATTAAATTTTCATTATTTCAAAATTTAATTATTTAAATGGATAATCAAAAATAAGGTTTTGATAAAAAAACCTCTTTTAATTAATGGAAAAAAAAATTTCTCAATGGAAAATTAAAATGAGAATGCATATAAAAAGTATGGGTTTTGATATTCAGTCTACTATTAAAGATGAATATGTTATACTTGATACTTCTATAAGTACTTGGGATAATGAAAAAATTATCCAACATTAATAATTGTAAAACTAGTGTCTGTTAAGGACCATATCATGATATTGCTATGATGTCCACCTAAAAGATGGAGATACACATATATCTCCATCTATGTGTCTTGTGATGTTAGTAAGCTAGAATTCAATGAGATAATTTGTAATCTTATGATGTATGAAGAAGTGATAAAGGTAAATTATGAAAAAGATGAAGAGCCTAAAAGAAAACCAGAACCCTTTAATACTACTATATCTAAACAGACAAGAAAAATGGAAAGAAAAGGAAAAAGTTCAAGTTACTAATACAAGTGATAATAAACACCCTCCTAATAGTGATGAGGATATGGATCACTTATACATAAGGTTTATGAAGTTTTATAGAAAGAAAAATTTCTTCATAAAATAAAACTATAAAGGAAAGTATGACAATATAGGAAACTAAAAGAAAGAATGGAATAAAGATGATAATCCAAAATAAGTTTTCTACTATGAATATAATAGGAAAGGACATATACAATCATATTTTTCCAAGATCATGTACAAGAATAAATATTATGAAAATTATAGATGATACAAAAAAGATATGAAAGTCACATAGAGTTCTTCAGTGGATAGCTCCAGGGATTCAAATTTTTTACATGAGGAGAAACCTGATAGAGAAAACACGTGTTTCATGACTAAAGTTAGTGAGTTACCTTCTTTACCCACTATTTCAAATATTATGCCTATAAATAATTCTATTGATTCTAAAAATGAACATAATGATAATACTAATATGTCAAATGATGAATTATTTTAATATTTCAATATTCTAGAAAATACCTTTAATTAACCAAAGGAAAAGTATAAAATTCATAAAATATAGAATTCTCTAACTATATGTAGAAAATATAAACTATCTGTTGAAAAAGAGAAAAATGATCAACGTCTGAAAGAGAATAGAAAACATAAACATTCAAATGAGAAATTAAATAAATACCTAGAAAAGATTAAAAATGAAGGAGAAAAGATTACTCAGATTTTAGGTAACCCAGTTACACCTAAATATGTCACTGGAATTGGATATTAGCTTGGTCAAAGGAAATTAAAAGGGTACTTTTGTTCCTAAGTCCAGACCAGAAAGTTTGACTTCCAACTATTTTTCTAAGCAACCTAATAGTGTTTTTATTTCTAAATGTCTTCAATATGTTTATAGGAAACCCATCAAGAAATTATGGGTTCCCAAATCCTTTTTACTAATATTTCTAGACCCAAAAAGATATGGGCACCAAATTCATTTCTTGCATAAATTTTGTTTTGTAGGAAAACTATTTGAAGATATCCTTTAGAAGTCTATGGTACTTGTATAGCGGCTAATCAAGGAATACAGTATGATTTTATTCATGCTTCAAGAGCCTTATTAAGGTTTATGGAGGTCATGTCACCTTTAGTGGCAATGAAAAAGAAAAAAAATCAGTTTAGGCCAAATTGATAATTGTAATTCAATTTTAATCTCTAAATTATTATTTATTGAAGGTTTAAAATATAACCTACTTAGTATTTCATAGTTGTATGATGATGGATTTTATAAAAAAAAATTAAAAATGATGATTGTAATGTTTTTTATTCTAATAATTCTTTAATTTTAACTTCTTTGAAAATGATAATGTCTATGTTATTGATTTAATTTATTTTCTTTATTAAAATTTTTCATACTTATGTGCCTTTCATAAAGAACCTTGTCTCTGGCATAAGAAATTATTCCATTACAACATTCATTACCTTAAGAATCTTACCAGAAAAGGGTTGGTTAGTGATCTACCTAATCTTGAGTTTCCAAATAATAAAATCAATAATCCCGATAGAAAATTGAATCAACACAAAGTTCATTATAAATCAATGAAAGAATTTCCAAAATCTCAACCTCTCAAGTTGGTTCACATCGATTTATTTAGAACTTCTAGAGATTCTTGCTTAATTGGGAAGCATTATGTTTATGTTCTAGTAGATGATTTCTCTAGGAATGCCTAGGTATACTTTCTATCTCACAAAAGTGAAGCTTCATTTTACTTTACCAAGTATGCTAAGTTTATAGAAAATTTTAGTGGACTTATGATTAAGACCTTAAGAAGTTACCACGGATGTGAGTTTGAAAATCATTATTTTGAATATTTTTTGTCTCACATAATGGCTACACTTGTGAATTATTTTCTCTTAGGACCCCACCAAAGAGTGGAGTTATAGAAAGTAGAAATAGAACTTTACAAGAGATAGCCTAGACCATGTTAAATGAGTTTGACCTACGTATATATTTTTTTGATAGAACCTATCAATATAACCTATTATATCATAAATATATTCTAGATCAGACCTACAATTAAGAGGGCTACTTATGAACTTTGAAACAATTTGAAACCTAAGGTTAATTACTTTATAGATTTTGATTGGAATGTATTTATTCTTAACAAAAAGGATAATTTAGAAAAATTTGATTCCAAAATAAATGAAGGAGTTTTCCATGGATATTTAATCTCTAGTAAATCCTATAAAGTTTTCAATAAGAAGACAAAAACTGTGGAAGAATCAGTTCATGTAAAATTTTATGAAACTGATCCACATGAGCCTAAAACCTCCCTATAAAACCTTTAGGATGATTTATTTTCTCTTAAAATAAATTATAAACTTTAAGATTCTACTGTCTAATAGTTAGAAAAAATATCTAGTTCTAAAGATTTTCTAGAACTTCTTGAACATAATTATTTAGAACCTGAATTAACCAGTACCTCTTTTTCTCAATCAGTTAGAACTATTAAGTACCATACTCTAGATGTTTCTATAGTAGACCTAAATAAAGTTACACAAACTATAGATTCTATAAGAAATTAGGTTGAACATCAATCTTTATTGTATCAACTTGAACCTAAGAACATCAATGAATCCATTAATGATGAATTCTAGGTAATATCTATATAAGAATAATTAAATATGTTTGAAATAAACAAAGTGTGGGAACTTGTAGATAGACTTAAGGAAACCATGACTATTGGAACTAAAATGGTGTTAGGAAAAATTTTGATTAGTCAAGAACTATATTTAAAAACAAGGTTGGAATTGTTTCAAATGGTTATAGTCAAGAGAAAGGCACAGACTACGAGGAAAGATTTTAACCGAAAGAAAGACTTGAATCCATAATAATCCTTCTTTCATATGATAATAATTTATACTTCAAGCATTATCAAATGGATGTTAAGAGTGAATTTATGAATTGTTTTATAATTAAAGATGTTTTTTTGAACAACCCATAGTTTCCAAAATCCCCCATTTCGAAATAATTTTTTTTTAAATTAAGAAAATATTTATATGGTTTAAAATAGGTTACAAGAGGTTGGTATGATAAGCTCAATAAATTTCTTATTTCAAGAGGATTTCAAAAAGGTATTTCTGACCCTATAATTTTCATAAAAAAATTCAAAATATTTTTTAGCAATAAAAATCTATGTTGATGATATTATTTTAGGATCTTCAAGACATTAATTTTGTACTAATTTTTTAAAAATTATGAAAAATTAACTTGAAATGAGTTTAATGGTTGAACTCAAAATATTTCATGATTTTAAAATCTTTCAAAATAAATAAGGAATTATTTTATATAAAAGTAAATATAAAAAAGATATTTTAAAATGTTTTAAGTTGGATATCACTTAGAGTAGTGATACTCTAATTAGAACCACCTTTAAATTGGATCTTGATTAATCTAGGAAACTAGTGGACCAAACCAGTTATAGAGGTATGATTTGTAGTCTTCTATACTTTACTGCTAGTTGGCCAGATATAATATTTAGTGTGTTTATATATGCTCACTTTCAAGAAAACCCTAAATATTCACACGTAAATGATGTCAAAATAATTTTAAAATACCTTAAGTATAAAACCAATTTAGGATATTTTTTACCCTAAAGAAAAATAATTTGATATAGTGAGTTATTCTGATGCTGATTTTGGTGGATCCAAGTTAGATAGAAAAATCATCTCTGAAACGTGTCACTTTTTTGGGAAATTATCTAGTTTTATGATGTTGTAAGAAGAATAATTTTATTTCATTATCCACTAATGAAGCTTAATAAATAGTTAAAGTTAGTTGTTGGGCATAAATTTTGTGGATGAAACACACTTTACTAGAATATGGATATCAATTGTGACATGTCCCCATAAACTGTGATAAAACAAGTGATATTAATATTTCAAAGAATATAGTTTCACATTCTAGGAAAAAGCACATTTATATAAGACATCAATTTCTGAGATATCATTTTATAAAAGGTGATATCACTCTTGAGTTTATTGGCATAGAACATCAGTTAACTGATATATTTACTAATACTTTTAATTGTGAGAGAATTAACTATATCAAACAAGAGTGTGGAATTATTAATTTTGGTTATGTTGTAATTTTTGGGTGAAAAAACATTGGCTGAAACATTGTTGGGTGACACACCATTGGGTTCCACACTATTGGGTGACACATCCTTGGGTGAAATGTCGTTGGTTGTTCATTCCTTTGTGATTTTTTAATTCAAATTATTTTGAACCACTGGTTTTTCTCTCATGTTTATGTTATTTTCATAACCTGATACATATATTCTCCTGAGTTTCAAAATTTATTTTTATGTACCATTAAGATTTATATTTCTTTATCTAGATGATGAAAATGATGATTTTTCTATTTCCAACACACCTACTCTCATGATTTTATCTCTTGAGCTGGAGAGGCCTATCTTCTCCCAACCTTTTACCTTGTAACATTTTTCTGATCCTTCGACCAAGATTTATAAATAGATATACATTCCATAGATGAATAATTCTTTTAAATCCTCTATAGGTGATTCAGTACCAGCTAAGAAGTAAAAGAGAAAGGAAAGTGTGTCTGCTGCTATAGAACCTTTTTCATACCGAGATAGATAAAAGAGTTTTTGTAGCTAAAGGGAAGTAAAATAAAAATGGTTGGTTTCTAACAAGTCCATAGTTCTAAAAGTTCTTTAAGACCATGTTTGGTAGGATTGGTTTTC
This sequence comes from Viscum album, assembly GCA_963277665.1. Lineage (NCBI taxonomy): Eukaryota > Viridiplantae > Streptophyta > Magnoliopsida > Santalales > Viscaceae > Viscum > Viscum album. The sequence continues at coordinate 2,113,340,023 of OY728128.1, forward strand.
ATCAAATGAAATACCATTTTATCCTAAGTTTGTTCTTTAATTTTTCCAATATTTTGAGTTTGGATTCAATGATGAGGAAGAATATTGAATGAGAGCATGAGTTAAAGGTCACATAATGATATTTTCCTTAAAATAGTGGGATAAATTCTTGGGAATTACCCATGAAGGAATTTAAGATGATTATCAAGGATTTTTTCTTGAGAACATGGACATATTTTCCAATAAATATGATTTGATATAACTGATAGGTGATGGTATCAAAAGAAGACCAATGACTACTAAATTTGATGGGGAGTGTAGGATACCCACCAAATTTATTCAAAATATACTCTTACCCAGGAATAGAGATTTTTAAACCCTGAGATATCAATATTTCTATTTTATAATTCATATGAAAAGAGGATTAAGAATAATTTTTTGTAGATATCTCATGGTTCATCTATCAGAGATGATAATACTGTCTTCAAGGTCCAACTCCTTGATATATCCAAAGATGATTTCTGCCATGATAAAGGAAAAAAGGATTTGTCTTAGAATTTGAGTAAACAGTTATTGACTGTGGTGGTTTCTATATTTCAAGGTCCATCTAACCAATAATGAGAATAATTTGGAAACCCTGGAAGATAAATCTAATTAGATATAATGATAAGATATATGCATAATTTAAAATGGTGGATCATCCTACCAGACAAAGGGATATTATTGACCCAGTTTCAGAGCCTGATGAAGTTGTGGATTACTCATATGAGGAATAAGAGGCTACTGACTCTAAAGAAGAATTGAAAGAGCCTTTTTTTATTAAGTCATCCGACCTTTCTCACAAATCTTCTCCCATCAATTTTGGAGCTCCTAGTCCACTTAGGAGACTTCCGAAAAGAGAAAATCTTGTTAAAAGTGATAAATAGGGAACATAAGTTTCTACTAAGGATTAGTTTAAGAGAATTTTGAAAATTGATGATGATGAAGTGGATGATTATATGAATGAGGAGAAAGAAGATGAAAATGAAAATAGAGATGATAAGAACGAAAATTAAAGTAATGCTGATGATAATGAATAAAACTTGGTGGTTCGCCTGAAAAAACTATAAATAAAGATGTAGAGATTCCTACAGAATTTCTTGCCACGCCTGATGAATATTTAGAGAAAATATACTTGAATTAATAAGTGGACCCAATCTTAAAAAGAAATATTCATTTTTTGAGGGGGGGGGGAATCCCCATCAGTAGAGATATTTCATGAAGTTCCTGAAATTCATGGGGTTGTGACCACCTCTACTTCCAATAGTTAGAATGTTTTTGATTGGTATATGTTGGAATGGATGAGTGTTATTACTACTGTTGAATAACATGTGGATGGGAAAGATAAAAAGGAAATTATTTCTTTTCTGAAAGGAAGTGGTGATTAGTTTAGTATTTGGATTCTAATGAGCCTCCTATCGATAGTATTAAAGAGGTTGAAAATATTTTTATGTAGAAAGTTAATGTACATAGATCAAGATTTCAGAAACCTGATGTTGATATGGAAGTGCCAGTTGGTGAATAGGCTTCTACTTCTCAGAGTGTTGGGACTGGTGAAATTGTACATATAGGTGTGGTAACTCATGTTTCTACACCTACTGTTGTTGAGACATTAGACTAATGAGCTGATCCCATGTTTAAAGGGTGGGATAAATTCTAAAGTGGAGTAATGTGACCACCAAAGGATGGTGGAACAAATTTTATACATGAAATAGATCCTAAGGGATATATGTTATCTCAAGTCAACTTTGATGGTTTACTAGATTTTTTTTTCTCTTTTTTGCCTTTTTATCCTAATCATCCTATTATTACAGGGGATTTAGTCAAAAAAGGCGATTTGGATACTTTTGGTAAAAGGTTGTTTTCTTATTTAATTAAGTGTTTGAAAAATAAATTACCCATCCTAACCAAACATAGTGAGAATGATGCAAGGTATCCCTTTGAATTAGTAATTCAACACATCAGTCTAAAATGATGCATCACATCCAAGAGGTTGAGATTTAAAAAAATGAATCAGTGGTGAACTAGAGTATTTGAGGTCTGTTATAGAAAGAATGTAATTTGTATTTGAAGCTATCATGGATTCTTTGCTTGAAAGCATTGAAAATATTATATTAGTGTCCTATTGCTCAAGCGATCCTCCTTATATAGTGTTTGATGCTGAAGTGATCAGATCTTATTTCAAAGAAGAGTTGAGATCTTCCTAAGACAGTGCTACAAGTGTTCTTCCTAATTATCCCCATGAAAAATTGAGAATAATAAGATAAAATAGGGACCATGTTCTTAAGAAGATAACCTCATATGCTTATAACATGAAATCATACAGGGATATTATCACCAATAATATTAATTATTATCTATCAAGGATCAAATAAATAATTCCATTGATGAAAAATTCAATTTTTTGGATGAGAATCTATGGATTCCACCTATGACACAAGATTTCAAGGAGAAATATTTCCAATTAAGAGAAATGAATCCTTTGTTGAGTCAATTTATGGAAGATAAGGGAGAATCATTTAGTGAAATAGAAAGAGGTGGATAGATTATTATGGATTTAATCAATAATATGAATCCATTTTATCATGTTCATGGAACTATAATTGTTTCTTAGGAATCAAATCCTATAACTCCACAATTATCTTTTAGACTAGAAATGACCTGAGATGCCTGTGTACCTTTACCGACCTATTTACAACCTTTCCCTATTCCTTGTACCCAAGAACTACGATAACTCATGCCATTTATTATTATGGAATATCATTTTCCTCGAGCTATCACCGGACTTCCAACTGGTCTTCAAAGTATTTTTCCTATAACATATTTGGATCTTGTTTCTTCAGATCCAAATAAAGCCAAATACAAGGGAAATGCACCACTAGATCCTTTTATCCAAATTTGAGAGTGTTAGAGTAAACATTTTGTTTTGATGGATTTAATGTTTTGTAATAACTTTTTGGTTCATACATTATGCATTGCCTTTGATCCACTTTATTAATAAATCCTTCTATATTATTTCTATTTTATTACCATCTTTACTATTTTAATCTGTTAATGTTTACCTTTCTTATAATCCAAAAATTGAGAGAACACTATGGTGTCCCAGGGATTTTTCCTTTGATACATTTTATTTATAATCATTTTCCCTATAATACTTGATAATTATCTTTATTTTGTTATTATTTATATTTGATGTCATCTGCACATATTTTGAATAATTATTGATGCTTTATATTTTAAACTTACCATTGATATCATGTTTTATATTTATGATAACTTTAATGCCATGATGTGTGATCATCAAGAAGGGGGAGATTATTGACCTCCTTATTTTAATGATAAAAAAACCATGATTCTAATGACATTAATGAATTTCATGTTTCTTTATAAGTATCTTGTATTTTGAGATAGTGATGAAATTGAATAGCTATGAGTCACCCCTAGTCACCATTGTTGTTAAGACACCACTGAGGTAATGTAACCATCAATACTGAGTCACCAACAAGCTAACACACTGCTTGAAATGTCACCACCAAGACATAATTTTTGAAAAGTCTAAGACACCATCATCCAAACACCATTATCCTAAGACACCACCAGAATTGAAATCTCTCTATGTTTGAGACACCTTATGATGAAACAATTCCAAAGTATAAAATTAGTAAAGTATGCGATACCTCCAAGATATCTCACCGTCAGGATGTCATGCCACTAGAGCATAAAATTGGCTAGGTATGAGAAAATGACAACTGCGACACTTCCAGAATGAGACACCATCAGTGTCATTCCACCAGAAAAACACACCACCAGACCCTGAGACACTGCCAGATTAAACCACTACCATTATCTTCTTTACATTATTTAATTATAACTATTTTTATAGCTTTATCATTGAATTTAATGAAGAATTTTATTTTAGTTATTTTCTCTTAAATGCTTGAAATAATGCATTGAAGAGTACGTCAGATGTGTTGTATGAGGAATCATAATATTCAATTGCACATGGATATTCTTCTTGTTTCTATTGTTAAGAATGGAAGATAACCCCCTCATGTAAAAAGAGAGGAAATATACACTAAAAGTAGATATTTTTAATATGGAGAGACCAAACTTACTAAGCACACACACATAGAGGTGAAGAGCTAAACTACAACATCATGAGAAACACATAACTGAGGAACCCAAATATTATACACATTGGCTAATTTCCTCTACTGAAGAACATTATTATGAGACACTTTATTATTATAAAGTTTTCAAGTGAAATCAACTCATGATATAATACAAATAAAATCAAGATTCAAGAGATAAATTTAAATATACTAGGCATTTATAAACTCAACACACTATGATTTCACTATTCTGTTTGTCTTTATTACATTTTGAGCAGTGTGTGTGAGTACTCTATTCTATCACATGCAAACTGTCACCTGTTCTGAACTAGAATATACTTGATATATTATTATCTCTCTTTTATTTTATTCTCATGTATAACTGTGGTAGAGGTCCTTGTATGGACATTTTTTTACTCCCATGTATAACTATGAAAGAGGTCGTTTGTGACCTAGAAAATTGTAAACTATTGTAAAACCCAATCCATGTTGTGGATAAACTTTTTTATTTTATATAAACTGGTTGGTGGAGGGTGATCACCAAGTGGAGAGAAATAAGTCTCAACTTGTGACTGATCCCCTTATTCCAAATTTATTTCATGTGTTTTTTATTTTATTCCTGTATTTAAAACATAAACTATTTTAACCAAAAAAAACTAATACTTGGATAGTAAATCTTTATTAGTGTTTTAATAATATTTTAATTATGTAAATTATTTTCAAAGTACTATGTAATATTGTACTTTACTTAACTGATAACTAATCACTCTTTAAGAAAACTTTTTTAAAGAATAGAACATATAATGATATGATATATTGATTAATTGGGCTATTTTAAATTATTTGAGGGATTTTAAATTAATCCTTTTTAAATAGAAATTTTAATTGGGTACTCAATTTACCCCCTCATAATATACTCACTCAAACCAACATGCTAGGAACTAGATAATCAAAGCATTGATCAATCTCCCCTTAAGGCAGTAAAAAACTATCTAGAACTAATGAGTCCATATAAAATCCCAGTCCTTCCTTGTAAATGTTTTCAATTGGGCCACAATCCATGAGAAATCGAATATAAACCTATGGTAATAGCCTATATGACATAGGAATTTAAAAACCTATTTCATATTATTAGGGGATACATAAGAAACAACTACCTTGACCTTTAACAATTCCATGAATACACCCTACTGAGACACCACATGCCTAAGTAAATACACCTATCATGTCCAAAACATACAATTGGAAATCATTCCATAGATATGGTGGTGTTTCAGAACCTATAAAATCTATGAGATAATCAACATGAACCTACTTGGACTTCAAGTAAATAAAATTTTCATCGGTGAAAACAACTATGAATTGCTCTAGGAATTCATAGAACACATTGTTTATGAGCCCTTTGAACACATGTGGTGTGTCCATGAAACTAAAATACATGAACACATATTTAAAGTTCCCATACATGCATATGAAGGAAGTCTTTGAAACACCACCCCCCTTCACCTTCAACTGGTGATATCCACACTATAGGATGATATTAGAAAACCAACTATCCCATATGAACTGGTCAAAATGATATTTGATCTTTAGAAGATGGTATTTATTCTTTATCATCACTTGATTAAACCTTCAATAGTCTATTCAAAACAATAGACAATTATCGGCCTTCTTGGTGAAGAACACCCAATCACCCCATGAAGACACAATGGGATGGATGAAATCACTATATATCAGATCATCAATTTGAATCCTCAACTCTCACAACTCAAAAGGTTCCATTTGATAAGGATACATCAAAATTAGAGAATCACCATGCTGCACTTATACCATAAACTCAACATCATGTCGGGGGGGGGGGGGGTAGCATCATAGCCTCCTCGGAAAAAACATCTAGAAACTCCTTGAAAACCTTGGGATATTTCACTATCCTAGTTTTCAATCATTTCATAGAAAAAATGAACATAAAAGAAAGATGGGTCTCCATCTGACAGCTTCACTCACCAATGAAAAATGCTTGCTAACTATCCATATCTAAGTACAAAACTATCCTCTGTAAGAATTAAATAACATCATGCATGGAATAAAACTTATTTATTACAATAATGAAATCACATTAATGCAATTATAGCATGAAAATATTCCTATTGGATGATGTAGACTCTTCATTAGTATACACCCCCATTACATATCAAATAAGTTAGTTTGAACTCCAACTAGCGTAGTCAACACAAGGGCCATAGGAATCCTCTCTACATCTAGTCCCATAGAATGGACTAGAGATGGTGAAATAATGAAGTGTGAAGAACCAGAATGAAATAAAGAAAAAATAATGGTAGAAGACAACCTGATGGTACCTCTAACGATATCTTTCCCCTCTAGAGCTGGCGCCTCCACTGCATGCAACTAACGATGCCCATCTATCCCCTTTATCTACTGATGATCACCTCTATGATGAAAATCAGTTCAAGGTACCTAAAAATGAGGAACATCCTAAGATTTTCCTATTCCTACTCCATCCCCTCTTGGTAGATCGTAATCCTACTATCCCTACTACTGAAACGATCTCACTAGTATCTAATGCTAAGTCTGATACTAGACCTCTCCACTTCTACCATAATGATCTCAAAGAACAATTGGACATTGATTTTTATAATGTCTAAAAACCCCACAAATAAATAAAACTATCCCAAAACCCCTAGTAAATGAATGTAAACCACTGGACCTAGAAGTGCACAAAATAATCCACTGAGGTTGACTCCCTACTCGTCAAAACCTCAACAACCCTGGCACCTGAGACCTTCCAATAACAAACTTTATCCTCAAGGAAAACTAATATCTCCCCTATCATGGTAAAACTACTCATGAGTGCATCTACTCAATTACCTCCTCCTTCTTATAAACCTCCAAATAAATTGGCAATATAAAGGAAGTAAGATCATATTAGATATAAGGACATTGTTCCTACTAAATAGGCTATGATCGATACTCCTCATCAAGAAAAAAATGAATGAAAAAAATAAAATATACTTGAACATTATCCCATGCCACTACATAGAGAAAATTCCCTACCTAAGAGAAAGAAACTCCAACCTCTTTACTACCTTCATAGTCAATGAGAGGAAATCCTTTTAGAACTCCTCCTGAAATTCAACCTATGAAACAACAATATCCTTATTCTTAATAATATAAAACATCCACCACTAAAAACATGATCAATGAATTTGGATGACTGAAAGTGGGACTTTGTATTCCACCAGCACCTGGATCAAATTGAAAGTGATTTTGAGCTCATATAACTATCACTCTATCTCATGATTGGAAATGATACCCTCTTATTTCACCAAAGCCTTTAGCTGAAATGAGTGCCAAAGTTTCTAACACTTATCATCCTCCTCATATAGATTAACAATCAATAAATTAACTGGATTATCCTGTTAAACCTCTGCTACCTAAACGACAAATTAAATATCACAATAATCCATAAATGAAAGGGAAAAAAATATTTACTAAGCCTGATAGTATGTAATTTTATTAATATTTATTAAATTCATTATATTTTCCTAGAACCAAAACCACCCAATTCATTCGACAACCCAAGCCAATAATAATGAATGTACCTATCCTTAGTCTCTACCCTGAAAGTAACTCCATATAACTTGGTCATTCAGTAGGCTCATATTCCTTTCATCAGATCAAGGGGGACTTAAAATCCTGTATAATAGCTAGTCTTCCCTGGACGTTATCACACACAAAAATCAACTGAAACCTTTTCCTTACCAACCCATGTAGTCCTCATTATTCATAACTCTAAACTCCATATTTCCCTTAACAATACCTCTAATACCACTCTATCGTGACCCACTACCTTCAAAGGAACCCCTCCTAGGAAAAAAATGAATGAATAGAGATAATGAACCCCAAGTCCAGCCTTCAGTAGGCCCTAGGTAGGCGAATAACACAATGGGTATAAAAATCTCACAATTGGGAGGCATTACCCTCTATAAGAATAGGATCAAGAGAGAGTATAAATCTACCACATGAAACTCCATGAAATAATATAAAAATTAAAAAAAAACCGTCCCATAGTGCATGTATAAGTATAACAGATATAGATATAAGTCTTCAAATAAATACCCAAAAGATAACTCTAAGGTAGTGTCACAACAACAACCCAATGATCCAAGCTTGAAATTTCCATCATGGCTCATATAGTCATCCTAAAAATATAATAAAAATTTCTATATTTATAGAGTGAGCATACAAGTACACTCAGTATGGTCATACCAATGTCTCCCATTAACTTTTGAAAAGTGCGTACTAATCCACCCATGAGAAAACAGTAGAACCAACTACATACAAATAAAAAAACTATTCAATATTATCCTAACCAAGGAATGCTCACAAAATAACACAAGACAAATATAATAGAATAATAAGAATCATATCAACAAAGGGTACCCCACACCACTCCCCCACTAGGTTTTTTCTCTCACACCCCAACATCATACATCCTAGTGATCCCATATCCTCTATGTAAAACATCACTCCAATAACCCCTGTGTAATTGGTCATCACATCACATCTTGCCTGAAGACTCTTGGGTTATCAAACTACATCCCGCCCAATTAAACTTGGGCCATCAAATCACATCCATAACTAGAATAGTTTTGTATCATGAACATGAATAACATCAACCTTGTTCCCACATCCTAACATGCACAACCCCCACTACAAGCCATCTCAGCATCTCATATGACACCAGCATAGTGAACTTTTGACTACTAGGAATCATAGTCAATGAATTTCAACGTCAACTTAAAGAGAGAGCATGGGAGAGGGGGTATCCAACCATCCATACTCATCACCAGGATGTTAGGTAAACACTCCCAAAATATTTGGGTGTCACAACAAGGTTATTTATGCTTGTGGGGTGCGTATAGAAAACATAAAAACCATAAAATGTTTATATATAAATCCACACAAAATCCCAACCTATTTGTTAAAAGAATGATCACCAAACATCTCACAACATCACCACAAAACCTCATAACACCACCACGTTCACTTCCACTACAAAGTGCACAACACCAAACAATAAACCACATGCCACATCTCACATTTCACATTTCATATTATTTCTCAATTTAATCAATTTTATAGATTTAACATTACCAACCAATTTAAATTATTCAACAAATTTATTTCACATTAAAAATTAACCACATTTAACCATAATTCCCATTATTATTAATTCACTGATTTACCATTCGACCCATACCATTTCAATTTCAACATCAGCATTTATCTACAATACTACTGGGAAAACTACCATAACACAACACCACAAAAACAAACATCCATCCCATGAAGACAAGATCACATCATCAACATTACACAACCATAACCACCTCCTCAACATAATCACCACTTTTATATCACAACTGCCCCGTAGAATGACTACAAAACTCATTATACACACCCTTCTACACAACCACACATCACAACTGTTTCATACCACATCCAATTCTCATCACATCACTTCCACACAACACAAAAATACATCACAACCATGCTTCAAACTTTCACACATTCACATAATGTTTTAAATATTTATCAGGGTACTTTCATCACATTAATCTTTTTTATTTCTAGGGAATTATCATAGAAGCCATAATTTTAGTATGCAACTAATTTAATTGATGAGTAATGTTTTTAGTAAATTTATATTTTTGGTGATAAAAAATAACACACAATAAGGTTCCCATAATCACTATAATCACAATGAAAAAACCCCCAATGGATATGATATTTAATGAGGAATCAATCATGATCAACCAAAACATAAATAAATATTAAATGTTTTAAAATTTTGATATTTTATTCCCCTTCCCCATAACATTCAATTTAAACTAATTATTTATCTTTAATTAATCCGCTGCAAAATATCTTAACAAAAGATAAAAATTGTATAATCCCTCCCACATGATACACTATGTGACAAAAAATTATCCCCTACCTCAAACATATATTTCTGATCCACTGCACAATTTTGATCAAGATGGAATAACCAATAGGAACCACAATAAATAAGAAAACCATGATCACCCAAAACAAAACAACCCACAACATACTCTTATCAGAAGAGAATAAAAAATGAATATTTACCCTAGAAGTAACCTTCCTAGACATGAAATAGGGTGAAAAGAAAGAGATGAAATCACCTAAACCACTATGGATTGATCCTCCAAGGTTGAGATCAAAATCAACTCAAAGGGGGATGAATGAGATCCTTGGGATTCCCTTGGATCACCTAAGAAATGGGAGGAATATTGGAAAAGTGATCAAGTCATAGGGTATTTTGGGTTTTTATACCCATCCTGGAAAAAATATGACCATAAAATATCCCATTGGACCATGCGGAAGAACTACTAACAACTGAATAAACTACAGTGCATTTCCACTCACCATGTTGAAGCCCTGCCAGCCAAAGGCCCTCCAGAATTTGCTGCTATATTTTCACTGTAGATCCTATAAAAAAGAAGCATAATTTTATGTATCCCCTACTCCATGATGCAGTGAAACCTAATAAGGAAAACCACAAAAAAACTCTCAGGACTCCACATTGCAGCTGAAACCCCTATATCACAACCACTCAGGTGAGAAATCACCTCTACACTGTAAGCTCACTCCACACCATAGCTAACCCAAAATTATAGTAGTATTAAAATCCTTATCATGTTACCGTACACCATACCAAATCCTTCCACACTATACCCTCCATACCTTATGGCACAACCCCATGATCCATGCCACTAACTCATTCTAGTTGAAATCTTAGTTCCATATCCTCATCTTACCCTTTACACTCCTTGGTATTTCCCGAAGACACCTCCACCACCATAATTCCTACAAATTAATGAGCATGAATGTTTAACCCATTACACACCCTAAAACACCTATCAAATATTATAAAAAAAAGATTCCATAAAAAATCAATATCACGTGGCTTTGTTCTTCCCATATATTTTAGACAAACTAGATATAATTCCTCTTCAAAGAATAATATGTCATTGTCACTTTTACTCCACTATAAATATACACAATTAAAAATCATGAGGAATTATAACAGAACCCAAAATATTGAATAAACTCGAATTTTTTTAATCAATATATGGATCTAGAGGCATTACATCAGTACCCAAAGATTTCATAGACCACTCAAACCAACAAAAAAAATACCTACCACTTACCTAGAGGTTATATAAACTACTCAGCTGAAAAGGAATGCTTGGATGAAGATATAAACTACCTGATGACTACCAAGGACTATATGATTGATGATGGAAAATTCATTTACATGATCTACATGACACATGACCTTTCCATAATCACTAATAATTTAGAAAAAATGAAATTAAGGGTTAATTGAGGAATTATCTCATTCCAGTAGATTGTGATTACAACATAGGTAAAAATTATTAAATTGTCTTATATAAAAAAAATAGTAAGTTAAGTTGATTTTTTAAAAAAATTCTAACAAAACTAATTATATAATTTTCAAGAAATAAAATTAAATAAAAGGATCATACCATAATTTGAAGCTTCCCTTGACATAAGTGAAAAAATAAAATTTAAAATATCATTAATTATAATAAAATAAAAGAATCCATTATAGTAAAAATATGAATTGAATCACATGAAACCCTAATATGTTATCAATAAATGGATCATTACAATCAAAATATAACTTATTCATTTGTAACTAGAAACAAAGAACCTTAATTCAGTGGTATTCTTACTCATTTCACTAATAAATTCAATAAAATACTTTCCATTTAGTCTAGGATTATCCTTTGGCGATAATGATTATTTGAATACACGTACAATTTCCTTGATCCATATAGACAATCTAATTTTTTTATTAAAATCATAAGTACTATATCTGTATGTATGAGATATATTTGTTGGTGTATCATCTATTTCATCAGACAATCCATTGATTGAATATAGACCATTATCTCAATCACCTTCATGACTTTGGATTCACTATCATGCCTTGATTATGGATATCACATATTTTGGTACGTTGGAAGACTATTTTTTGGATAAAAGAAACCAAAACTAAACTTGTATTACTAACTAAAAGAATATGATAACTAGGATTCCATATCAATTTGAACTTCCTCATTCTCTTGACTAATCTAATCTCAAAAAAATTTAATTACCCACCTTATTAAACTAAAATGAATTTGGTAAAAGAAAACAAACATAATATTACCAAATAAATTACATCATGTATCAAATAATTAATATCCTGATATAATAGAAATAAAATGTAAAGAACAATGAGAATGAATGAAAGTATCAAGTCTCATATATTTAATAGAAAATAACCAGACCCATATTAAATAATTCTCATGTTTTATATTTCTTAAAGTGAAAAAGGACAATGTGAAAGAAAGAAGGTTTTCACCCAACAAATATAGAAGAAACTATATAGCTACAAGAAAATAGTATAAGTATTAAGGTGATATAGAGACTCTATTTTTTCTATGTAATACATTGAAATATATTAATAAACATTTTCAGATCCAGGTGCTAAGACGACATGCAATTATGAGTCGCGGTGAGCCTGAAATTAATACTACAAAAATTTAGATATATCTAATATCACATATGCATAGTTTTTTTATAAATAATGAAATATCACCTTAATGGATTCTTATATAAAAAATTTAACACCACCATAGAATATAAAGCATGGGGTTTAACCTAGATGCAACTAAAATTGGTCAGTGTCAGACATTCTGATGAGGCAACCCTTGGTTGGTATGTTAAGTGAATTAGTTAGTTTTTTATTTAATTAATTAATTTAATGATGAAAAACATTTTTACTCTATAAATATGATATTATATAAAATTTATAGGGTTATCCATATAACCCTAGTATTTTTGATAAAAATATTCCTCTATCCTTTGTTGACGAATCAAGATCTGATGAATAATAGAAACTCGAACGGGGTGAAATAAGGAACAACGAATGAAACATTCCCTCTACATTATTGGAAACTATGTTCTTCATCAAAATAGGATATAATATTTAGGTAGGACCCATCATTTTTGGTTTCCACACTCTTGATTAAAAATTTTATGCATGAATTTTATCTTCTTATCTTTTGTTGGTGATTTTATGCTCACCACATGTTCCCCAATTTCAGATTAATTTTTTATTTATTTTATTTTTGTTATGCCATGATTCTCATCCTAGTTTCCCAAATTTGAATTTGTTTTCCAATGATTCTAGGATAGTGATGTGTATCACCCTTTTTATAGTTATTTTACCCCATTGTTCTCCATATTATTCACTATTTGGGTATAAGGTTATAATTTAAATTTTCTAGGAAGGTTTGAGCAGGGCCGAACTCCCAGATTTAGGGAAGATTTTTGTGTGATGAATGGATTAGTGATTTGGGGATGGATCAAGATGGATTGAAAGATAACGGTGATGGATCCCATTTATATGGGCTTTAGGACTGAGTTTTAGTGATGAGAGGTGCATGAGGAACATGCAGGATTCATATAAATTAAAAAAAATTAAATTTTTAGAAACCAAAGGGATATAATTGAAGACTGATGGCCTTACTATTCGATTTTAGGGGGAGAAAAGGAGTGTTTTTAGTGGATAATATGAATCTTGAGCAATAATAATGAAATAGAAGTTTCTATGAAAACAATTACTAAACGATGTGTAGTTTGATGAACACACACCGTGTAGTGCCACCCATCTATGAAAAATAAGATTTAAGGATTGATAAGGATCACACATTGTGTTTCTGGGCCGTATGTCATGTGACCCTCCTTGGGTAACCAAGCTATGTGCTAGCTGCACACAACTAGGACCCTGTGTGGGAGGGAACACCTTGTAATCTGGGAGTACATGAGCATGTGTTGGTACCCAGGAATGGCTAGGTATACAATGAAGTACATAGTCCCGGCTCGAAGAACATGGGCACAATAAGGATCACATGGGAAGGCCCTGGGTAGCTAAGAAACAACATGTAGTACCTTTACACATCATGTAGTACTACATGTCCATAAATTAACGTGTGGTAGGGGACACGACCAAGAGGCTAGTTAATGTCACAAACCAAGTGATCAACCATACACACCATATAAATCTTTATGAAATTTCTACCTCTCATATATTTTTTATTTTGACTTTGATTTTGGAATATGATTATCCTATACTTAGTTTTTTCCCATGTATAATGTGATGGTTACCTTCGTAGTGGATTTTGAGGTACATTTGAGATGTTTTGAGCTTGATTATTCTTTAAGCGATGATAAAAAAAGAAATTGATCATGAAAAATCATCAGATACAGAGGCATCACTCCCTTGTCACACTAGGTCATGGGTCCTCTATCCACAGAGATGGTACACCCATATTAGACCAGGGAACAGGTCCTCTATACTCATTGTGCAGATATAGAGGTAGAACTCCCTTATCGCATGAGGTCATAGGTCCTTTTTCAACAGAGATGGTACTCCCCTATCGCACCATGACAAAATCCCTCCATACTCATTGTGTAGATATAGTGTTGGAACTCTCCTATCACACAAGGGTAAGGGTCCTCTATCTATGGGGATAGTACTCCCCTATTTCACCAGGGCATGGTTCATCCATACTCATTGTAAATATGCAGAGGTAGAACTGCCCTGTTGAACCAGGGTGTGGGTCCTCTATTCCTGGAGATGATACTCCCCCATCACACCAGGGCATGGGTCCTCCATATTCTATGCTCAGATATAGACATTCTACTTCACTATCATACTAGGTCATGGGTCTTATATCTTTTTGAGATTACACCCCACCAGGAAATGGAGTAGTGGCGATGTGTGGACCCTACTCATGAATTTATATCTCATTTTGGTTTCTTATATGGGAATATATATATCATTGTTGTTGGGTTTTTCTCTCTCTTTACTGGGATGATCTGACTACTTATATCATGTATCCTATCCCCCCAGATAATTTTTGGTACACCCTAATGGGTATGTATATACTCACTCTTGTATGGGATTTTCTTGCACTTTTCATTTATAATGAAGATAAAAAATAGTTCTGAAGTGATTTTATAGATTCATGGGGATACCTAGGCGCATTTGACTGCATACAGTGGTTGAGGATTAGGGATCTGGAGCCAGACTATCTCAACATTTCTTTTCCAAATATTATCAGGTTGGGAATTTTTTTTGTAAGTGGGTGATAATTTTTACCCTTTTATTTTGGTTAACTCTATCACACTCTTTGTATTCCCTAAATGTTTTTACATGCATGGTTTTGACTCTAGATGTTTTTATATTTTATTATTATTCCTATTCACTTTTTTATGGGGATATTTGGGCGCATGTATACAAGTACTTTAGGAAAATGCCTCCCATTTTAGTTATGAATTTTGGAGCTTGTTTCTATCCCCTAGCCTATGGAGGTGGTCATGGGGTAACTGTGGCTCAGCCTTCCGCCAGCTAGGTGGGCCATGGTGGGTTAGCTCATGACACATTCACATCAAAGGTGGTTCAACCCTAGGATAATGTTTGGGTTTCCCCCCTTATGAGGTTTGGTTGGGAACTTATGAACATGGAGTTAGAAGTGTCTCGAGTGAGGATTTCAAGATAGAAAACCCAGTGTCGGTTCAGTGGTCATCTTATCCATTCACTAAGACTCTGAATACTTTATTATCAATAGAGAATACCAATACATTGTTTATAGGAAAGTTTGGTACATGCATCATATGAAAATGAGTCATTTATAGATTCTTATTGAGTTAGAAAACCATAAATATATGTTTATCTGAAGGTGTTATGTCTTTATTTCATTTTTAGGATATATCTGCAAAGATATACATATAAGTTATCAATTTAGGATCATTTAGATGATCCAATGAGTGATGATGCCTTAGTTTAGTGTTCATCATCTAAGATATTTTCTCAAGGTGGGTAAGTAATAGATCCCACACCTATCAAGTAGCATATTATACTACCATATAAGGTTTATAATGTACACATTCTTAGAACACTCCGTGAGTTATATAACCAGTGGTTGTTGAGGTTCTAAAGTGATCTAGATCCATAGGTAGTAGAGGATTGGTTTGAGTCGATGATCCCAATTTTTAAGCTTGCGAAGATCCTAACGGATCATTTGGCCATGCTGGAAGCCAGTATTTTCCATAGATTAGGTGGGTATTGGTGGAGTCTTATCATGTAGAGGCATGATGAGTTTTAACTATAATGATATGAATTTAAGTATGTATTTCATGAGGAGTTCCACCCCTCATGATTTCTCTCTATTTGGAGTTCTAAAAGGGGGATATGGTAGTTTATGAGTCTACCACAAGGTTCACTGATCCTATGTGCTACTCCCTTGGAATTTTAGATGGTTACATTTGAGAACAACTGTTTGACCAGGGTCTCCAATAATGACATGACTTGACCCACTAGGGCCTGAGTTACATCTAACCCAAGCCCACCCCCATTATGCCATAGGCCGGAGACCAGTGCCGAGAAGGAATACCCAACTCATGGGAGGAATTATCCCAATGTACTTGTACACACGCACACATATTCCAGTCCATACAATGAAAAAATTTAAAACAACTGATAACAACACATGAATACATCCATAATCCCACAATTAGAGTATAACATAAGTACTATAAATCATAAAAAGGATCCAAATAAAATCTCACCCAAAATGGGAATGTAAATTCGGACCTAATCAGAAAGATGTGACTTTTTTCAAATGAAATACCGATATACACCCTGGTATATCTAGCCCAAACTAAGATCCACCTTCCCCTAGTCCTCCATGGACTTCATAAAAAGGTCTATCATCTTCATAATACATGATATCTATAGGTAGATCCCACATAGGGGTGAGTATAAAAATACCCAGTAGGACACCCCAAAATCACTAATCATAAATAATAAAGAGTATTTATCTCATCAAACACAGGTATTTCAACAAGATATAATCCATAAAAATGACCAAGGATATCTTAGAAATACTCATAAGTGATTACAAGTTTATAAAGGTCTCAAACATTGGCATCCATACATCCATTGTGATGTTTCGAGGTAAAAATAATCCAGGAGATCTCACTCAATGAGAAATACAGTACTTTATGGAACTCTACCAAGAGATATTACTCATAAAGTATTACTAATTTGATGGCACATCCCTGGATGCTTGTCCAAGAATAACCACTCCCTAAACCATACTTACACTGAAAACACTCATCCTAAAGGTCACACTCATTAGGTCTAGCTATGAAGAAGAAACTAAGATACCAAGATTTTTAATCATAGATACACACTCTATCTGACTAATACCCTATAATAAAGATCATATCTTGATACAAAAATAGGGGTTCAATGCCTAGGGCTCACTAGGGGGCCACCAGACCCTTTTGGAAATATCCTCCTAGATAGGGGATCGATGCCTGTATAGTGTTGGTCACTTAAATTACACAAAATATATCTAAGGAATAATGAAGGAAATGGGGATGGCTCTGGGACTCTTGTAGAAATACATTCTCAAATACATTGAGTGTATAGTCGAAGAAGATTAATAAAAATCACTCCAAAATAAAGGGAACTATCCCACACTACACTGATTAATAGGAAGCTTTAGAGGAATTTCACTCTATGATAGGAATGTGATACCACACTAAAACCTCATAATAATGGATGAATGTGAACACACTCAACCGATATAGGTCCATGTAATCTCACACAAGATCACATAAAATATGAGCTTTGAAGAAATATGAATCTGATGAGTCCTCAAAGGAGTAAATGAAATGTACATGGGGGTACATGACGTGTCTCTAAAATAATTTCACTTACAATGTCTCATGATCACATGGAATTCTATTTTAAACAATACATGGCATGTTCGGAGAGTACACAATGTGAAGATGTTCCAATGGAACTCAAAATGATGTTCTGGCCATGCCAGTATACACCGAGCCCTACCCAGGTACTTGGTCATATTTGAGTACATGGTTCTGCCTATGTACTCTAGAAGCCCGTGTACTTCCCAAGTACAGGGAATGTGGGGACACATGGACACCTAGGTGTGTGCTCCCTGTACACAATTACTATTTTCCATGTGTTACATGACATGTGACTAGGAACACATGGCCTGCAACACTATATGGTCTCCTAGTCATGTACCCCCTGTACACACTGATCTGTTTAGATAAAGTTCTCACAACATGTGACACAAGTCACATGGTGTGTGATTCTTATCTATACTCAAAATACCTAGACCCGCAAAGAGGGGACTACACAATGTGTGTTCATTGAACTATAAGATGTGTAGTTTAGTTTTTCATAGAAACCAGGAATGACTCCCACATATTCTTATTTTAAGGCCCCCATCTCCAATTCAACCTAAGGAACTCTAATTTTGTCTAACCAAGTTCTACCATGTCTTTATTTCCATATTCCAGTCACAAAATCATTGAAATTGTGCCTCTAATTTCCTCTCCTTTTTAGGTGTGGAGAACCATACACAAGGATCTTTGATATGTAGCCGATCCATCTGTGGATATACTTCCATAGTATTATTATGTAATTGTGACATCAAATATCCATTCCAAACCCACAGCAGTGATCTGTTGTGCCAAATACCTAACGTGCAACAACTTTTCATCAGGTAATAATCGAATCATAGGCCAAAAGAAAAAAAATGATGAACATATGTAGAACAGGGATAGAATACAATAACAAATAAACATGAGGAATGGACCTTGACCTTTATTTGTTTCAGTCTTGATACATTTTCATAGAAAATATTAAAAAGGAGGGATAAACATCAATAAAGAAACAAATAATAATTATCCTCAAATCTTGCAAATAAACCCATACCCAAAAAACAATCAATCCACGAATAAATTAACTATTTTATTGATTCTCATTCATCATGGGATATGAAATAGGGATAAATCCAAATAACAATCATCCTACATTTATTTGGATCAATCGATGATGAATAATGATCGCACATCATCATCATTGATGAGATACAAAAGCTACATTGGTGCACGATGCTTGAACTAATCTCGATCCGATGTTGGCATCCAACGATTATCCAAAGGCTCCTCTCTAATGACTCCTCTCAAATATCTTGGTTTATGTAAAAAAAATCTATAATAAATGAATATTTATATAGGTTTAATAGTTTTTTTTCTTTAAATGAAATAATAAAATAAATAATAATTTATTTATTTAATTACTTCTCCCATAATGGCACTCAATCCAAACATCCAATACTGAACAAGGTTATATCACACCTTGGGTAAAAACTACATTATGATCTCTAATATAGTCTTTTATTTCTGATTTAGGACTCTTTTTGGGATTTAGTCACCTTTTTTTCTGTAAAACTATGCAAGCATGCTATTAATATATTTAATATTATTAAAATTTAAATTCCGGGCTCACCAGGTTTTAGAATCTCATGCTGTCTCAATGCCTAGCTCTGGAAATATTCCTATAAATATTTCAAATTTTTACACTGAAAAAACAAGACATTACATTATTACCCTCTTCAGATATTTTCATCATCGAAAAGATTAAACTAAATAAAAGGTTGGGGAAAAACTCTCAAATGGTTCTCCAACTCCCAAGATTTCTCCTGATGATTCCCTATTCTGTCTAAAAAATGAACCCCATGAAAACACTTTACCACAATGGGTATTCCTCTATTTATTTTCAACACAACTAGAACCTTGAAAAAGGAAAATCCACTCTCATAATCCAGATTACCTAGGTCAATATCATACAATAGGTCATGAAAAAACCTCCTCAATTGTGACATGTGTAAAACACCCAAAAAATCAAGACTACTATGATCAAGAGGATAATAAGAACATCCCCTCACTAACTGTACATAATAGTAGGAAATGAAATATCTTAAGAACCCCAAATATAACCAAATTCCCAGGCTAAAACACTAAAACTCTCAAATTACAAAGGACTACATCATTGGTTCATAAAGAACTATTGATTTTTTTGGGAAGTTCTTATCCACCCCTGGATGATACGAACCCTTAAAACCATCAATAACACCAAAACAAGGACCCATGTGTTTCCTCCCATTGGATCCTAATAGTATAACAATAACCTAAAAGATCACCCATACATGGCCTCAAAAGGTTCTATAATGTTAGTGGATTGGTAGTCACTATGAGAAAAAACTCCACCATTGGTAGATAATCCACCTATCTATGGCCTAAAATCAATATGTGAACCCGAAGAATGTTCACCAGAACCTAGATGGTCTAATTTACCAAGCTAGCTTCCTGGGGTAAAACACAATTCTCAACTAAAACTGAGTCCCCAAATTCTTCCTTCATCATCTTCCTAATTATTCTAGGAAGTAAACATCATAGTCTAAAATGATCTTTGAGGGAATCCCATGAAGCCAGATTACCTTCTACACACATAAGATTCCCAAAATCTCCATAAAACACTAATGGTAATCACCCTCAAATAGGATAGATAATAAGAGTTTATCTTGAAAACTTTCTACCACTCCCTTGGATTAACAAACGATTCCAATATATCCCAATATATCCTCACATCCACAAGAATTACTACTAAGGAAAAAATAGACTCCTCATCACATCTTTTCACAACAATATTGGTTTCACCATCCATCCTTGAAAAAGGATCAAGAGCTTCCTATCTTTGGGAAAATATATCAAGAACATGCCCACTTGATATCTATTTATACAACATCTCAGAATAGATATCCTTGAGTTGTTCCTCCCTATATATATAAAGAATAATAAGGGTTACACTTATCAACTAGTGGTAAACTTCACCATCCTGAGGTGTCTTATGTGCTCAAAAGCAGACATAACAACATATGGATGTCATTGAATAAGACTGATGAGAAATGATCCAAGAAGGGTTAAGGATCTAGTCACAGGTAATAATAACTCTTCTTGGGTGTTCAACACATCCAAGGGTATCAACAAGAACTTAAAGAAACTATAGTGGCTCTAGGAAGCCACACCTAGTACATCAAACTCTTCATCCAGGATCTGGTGATAGCCCATCCTGAGTTGGAACTCTAAGATCCACTTCTCCTCTATCTACTGGGTGAAGAGGTCATCAATTCTGTAGAGTGAATAGTTTCCCTTATGTCACTTATTTCAATTGACACCAATTCACAGCCAAACTCAAGAAATTATCTGTCTCTTGGGTGAACAATATAGGGATTTCTAGGAAAACACATGGGTCTTATAAATCCTTTTTTCTATAGACTCTTCAAACCATACCTCTCACTCTCATATCTACACAAGGTCATATGATATGCTAGCGTAGATATAAATTCATACATGGTGAAAGTTAATGAATAAAACAAACTCTCAATGATGAGATAAACATAGAATGTATCTAGAAAATAATTCTTCATACTCCACCACCACTATAAGAAATAAAAAATCTCATAGAATCTAAGGATCCATAGGTATCACTAGAAAACTAATAAGAAGTTGGTTGAAACCTCTGACACATGATCTCATACTACCCTAACTAGAATCACTCCTTATCAAATGAGGAAAACTATATCCCAACAAGTCGAAAATAGAACCACACTACCTAGTGAAAAAATGGGAATGGATGATTGTAAACCCATCCACACTAATGGAAAACATCATAGGGTCTCTCCACCACAATGAAGAGATTCCACATGAGCTCTCTCTCTCTCTCCTCCCAAAGTCAGGCCAGACTATCACTAGAAGAATTTGATCACTAATCCTCTCTACAGAAGCCTAAATGAAAGGGTAATTAAAAAATTCTCCACTGGTATCACTAGATCCTAAATAAGGGATACACTTAGGGAGAAGTTGCTCATGATCATATGTAAAAACTATGTCTATGGTAATGAATACACATGTCATATCTCGAATAACACTCGATTCCTATGCGAGCTCCTACCACTTGGAACCCTTTATTCCCCTTTACTTAAAATTTACCACTTTGCGGGATTACTCTAACATCATAGAATAAAAACCAATCTCAAAAAAGCAAGCCAAAAAAATTATCCACCACACCTTGATACTATCCACTTTGGGCATCACTGACTCTCCTGCACAGTTTCAGATCTTGTCTCAAGAACAGGTCTTGGTGGAGGAATTTCCCCTCTTCCTTGCATGTATAAAGTCACATAAAACATCACAAAAAGGATACCCTGGACTAAGATCCTATCTTGAAACACTTTAAAACTGTTTCCCTAGGTCCTAAACCAAGAATCATAGCTAGAAAAATGAAACAAAAAATATATATCCTAAGCTTAGGTAGTGTCATAACACTTCTGGATGGGAATATCCTATGATACCACAATTTCACTACATAACCCACTGAGGCCCAAGCTATAACTACCCCAAGCCCACCTCTAGTGGGCTAGGGGCTAGTGATCATCAACGGGAAGGCATATCCCACACATGGGAGGCATTATCCCAATGTACATATACAAACACAAAAAGTTTCAAGACCATTAAATGTTTAAATGTAAAAAAACTAATAAAAATGAATGAATAAATATATAATTCCATATTCTGAGTATGGAATATGTATTGGAAATCATAAAAGTGGCCATATACAAGCCCAAAAAAAACATAAAACTAAATTTAGAACTGATTAGAATGAGGGAACTTGTGTCAAATGAAACACTGATATACACCTTATTATGTCTAGCCCAAACTAAGCTCCATATACTCATGGTCCTCCAAGTACTCCATGAAACTGTTTTTCATCTAAATAAGACATGACATGTTTGGGAAGATCCCATAAAGGGGTGATTATACCAATTCCATTAGGACACAACAAAATCACCAAGTATAATACATCCAGAGTAGTCATCTCATTGAAAAAATATATTTCAAAAAGATATGAGGAATAAATATAACCATGGATATACCAGATTTACTCATAAGTAACATTGAGTTGAAAAATTTATCACCCACTATTATCCATAGATCCACTGTGCGATTTCAAGGTAAAACTCATCCAGAAGATCTCAATCCATGATCCATTCCATACATGATGGTACTCAATATAGATACATCACTCATTGGGTATCGTTAAGATGATAGAACATCCTCACCATCCCAATGGTCACACTCATCTATGAGGAACCACTCCCTGAACCATACTACCATCGACGACACTCATCCTAGAGGTCACATTCATTAGGTCTTTACATAAAGAAGCACATATAAAATTTAGAGGGTTTATCTGAGATACAGTTGCCATTGGAATAATACCCCATATAAAATATCAGATATAGATACATAGATACGGGTTCAATGCCCAGGGCTCACTGGGGGGGACACCAGACCCTATTGGAAACATCCTCCTAGACAGGGGATCAATGCTCATGTAGTGTTAGTCACATTAATTCCACAAACCCTATCTAAGGAATCAATAAGTAAATGAGGATTTATCTAGGCCTCTTAGAGGTATACATTCTACAAGATGATGAGGGTATAGTCAAATCGTACAAAGAAAAATCACTCCAGAATAAGATAACTCACTCAGATTGAACTGATCAATAATAAGCTATAGAGGGGTCACCCTCTATGATGGGAACATGATACCACATAGAAACCTCATATGAATGGACCAAAGGAAACAAAATCAACCAATAAGGGTCTAAGTAATCTCACAAAAACATCACAATGAACTTGAACTGAGAATAATAGGGAATCCAAACTATCCTTAAAGGTGTATACGACATTTCCCTTGGTGTAGATGGTGTGTCTCTCAAATCCTAGAACTGACTATGTATCTCACTCACAGATCATACTCTTTTCCACAATAAACAACATTTATTAAGAGTACAAGATGTGTATATGTCTGTCTGGTATTTGATGTGTTGTTATTCCCGTTCGAATGTACACCCGGTCATGCCCGTGAACTTGGTCATGTTCGAGTACACATATCTGCCTATGTAATCCATCTTGCTAGTGTATTTCACAAGTATATAGAATTTGGGTCCCTATGGAAACATGGTAAAGTACTCCCTATACATTCCAAGCTATCCACCATGTGTTATATAGTTTGTAGCTAATAACACATAGCATGTAACAATATATGGACATCCGGGTGTATACCCCATGTACATGCTGACCTGGTTGGCTAAGGGTCACACAACATGTGACGCATTTGACACATCATGTGATACTTATCTCTTTTTGGAAACCCTTAATCCAGAAATAGGAGAATACATGGTGTGTTTTCATAGGACTACACCAAGTGTAGTCATGTTTTTCACAGAACCCATGGAAGACTCATGCATCTTACAATTTTGATGTCGCCACCATCGATTCTACCCAAGGAACATGGATATGGTCCAACCGAGTCCCATCTAAACCTTCTCACTGGATTATGTACATGAAGTCATTGAAATTTTACCTCTTATATCCTCTCCTTTTTTGACAACAAATAACAGTGCCTGAGGATCTCTGATCTACACCTGATCCATCTGTGGGTCTACTTCTATCATCATATACCCCAATCATGACATAAAATCTACATCACAAAATTATTTTGGTGATCATTTAGTCCAAATATTTAATGTTAAATGACCATCCATCAGGTAATAATTGAACTATATGCCAAAATAAAATGGAAATGATAAATGCCTGTAGAATGAGGAGTGAAAATCATAAACCATAAACATGAGCAACAAAACACGACCTTTTATAATTTTAGAATCAATCTGTTGTTGTATAAAATATGAACAAAGAGGTATAAACATCAACAAAAAACAAATAATAATTATCCACAATTACCACAAATAATCCCATACCCAAAAAATGATCAATCAATTAATCATTTCATTAGTTGATTAATTCATATTCATCATGGAATAAGAAATAGAATTAAAGCTACAAAAATATTTCATACCTTGATTTGGATCAATCAGTTATGAATAATGATCCCACATTTTTGTCATTTTTGAGATCCACAAGCTTCATTGGTGCAAAATCCTTGACCTGATCTCAATCTGATGTCATCTACCAATGATTATCCAATGGTTCCTCTCCAAAAAATACTTTGAAATCTTAAAGGTTTTGTGAATAAAACAATATATTTGGAATAACAACATATTTATATATGTTTAGTAGGTTTTTCTTTAAAAGAAACAATTAAATAAATAATAATTTACTTATTCAATTATTTCTCCCACAATAGCGCTCAAGCCAAACACCCAACGTCAACCAAGGATGTATCGTTCCTAGGGTAAAACCCATGTTTTTAACAAAAAAGTGGTCTCAAAATTACTATAAAAGACTATGTTTGAGAGTTATTCAAAATTTTCATGAAAAATGCACACACATGATATTAATAGATTTAATATTTTTGAAATATTAATTATGGGCTCACCAGGACTCAAGAATATCACATAATCTTATCAAATATATCTTGAAATATTCCTACAAATATTCTAAAGTATTAAATGGAAAAGGATGATACTTTACATCAGAGATATCCATGAAATCACAATAGCCCTATGAATTGCCACATTTTCTAGAGTTCTAGAGAAAGCATTGGTGACATAGAGCTTCTTATCTGAGGGATTCCATGTAGATAAAGTTGGATAAAGGTATCCAAAGGATGAGTTATCTATAATGGATGATATACAATAGGTATTTATTCATAGGATTTTTACCCATGCTTGGACTCAGAAATGTGGTTATGTAGCTTAGGGGAAGCATATAGGACAAGGGTATCCTGGAGAGGGGAAATGTTATACATGTTACAGGTGTGGTCACATGACACATGATTTCCCGACCCGACATAGTGAGGATGACAGGAAGGAAGTGGATGGACCACCATGGAATAGATGGTTCTATGATCATGGATCTCCCATGCGTGGCTATGGTGACCCCCAGGGAGGCAGAGCAATTATAGGAGCAGGTGGGGCTCCTGGAAGAGGAGATGCCGGTATCAGAAAATGTTATGAGATCCTTCCACCAAAACCACCAATAGGTCCACTCCATTCTTAGAGAGTTGGAGGCTAAGTCTATGGGGAGTTATAGGCTAGGGAGGATTATAAAATGATAGCTCACAATATGATTAGGGGTGATATATGTATTTATTCTACTCTCACTTTAGTACTGTTAATCATAGTTTCCAATCATTCCTTTATCTATTTACTCCTAGTGTGAGAGATGGAGATCCCAGTAGAGACCTTCTCCCAGTAGCTTTTCCTGGATGTTCTTATAGGGAATAATTCTTCGATATCGCTTAACTAAAAAAATGAGAGCTATCTGTCAGGGGAGATAGTTTCTTGTGGAACCTCTTGGTCATCATGATGGTAACTTTTGACATCATCTTGGGTGCGGAGGTTTCATCCATGGTCTATGACTAGATTGAATATCAGTATAGATGAGTCTGATTCCTTCATATATATGGGATAAGATTCCCCTTTGTGGGTGATAGATATATTATATCAGAGTGAGTGGGTATTGTGAGTATGAAGATTAAACTCATCACCCATTATTTAGAGAGTTTATCCACTAATGAAAAAACGGCCTATACCCACGGTTCAAAATCGTGGGTATAGACTATACCCACAGTTTTGGGAATCGTGGGATGGAACGACATTGGTATAGGTCCCTAGCCTATACCCATGATTTTCCAAAACCGTGGGTATAGGTTTCCTACCACCGTGTCACCGAAACATAGCCAATTACCACGGTGTCAACAGCTTTTACCCACGGTTTCAAAACCGTGGGTATAGGTCCTAAAATAATGTAGCCGCCAAGTTTCGATCTCGCAACCTCTTCGCTGCAAACATTGCGTCTAACCACTAACCTAACATCACCTATATATATATATATATATATATATAGTTAAATATAGTTATAAAAACTGTGGGTTTAGAGGGAAGAACTGTGGGTATAGGGTTCCTGCCAAAAACAATTTCCTTCCCTCGGAAAAAAAATTCCTGCGAACACAAAAGTGACCTATACCCACATTTTTCCCAAAAAACCGTGGGGATAGACCCCCCCTATACCCAAGGTTTTGGGGAAAACCGTGGGGATAGATCCATTTTCCAATAGTGGTCCCTTGGTGTAGTGTGGTATTTAGTGTTTGGGTTCCTTTATCCATGGAGTATTATATGGAAATATTCACTGAGCAGGTTCTAAGAATACCTATGAGGTGGGAGATATATTTTTTCATTGAATTTAAACTTGGAACAACTCTTATATATTATGCAGTATATAGGATTTCCCTTACCAAGCTTTTAGATTTGAGGGTACTTTTGGAGGACCTTTGAGATTAGGGTTTTATCAGACCTAGTGTGTCCCACTGAGAAACTTCAATTTGGTTCATGGAAAAGTTGTATAGGATAAAGAAACTTTTTGTTTATTATAAATTATTAAACTAGGAAAAAATAAATAACAAGTACCAATTTCCGAGTATTGAAAATGGTTTTGATAAGTTGTGAAGTGCGAGATAGTTCTATGGATCTATCTTAGGTCCTGCTACCACTAGCTGAAGATTTTTCAGAATTCTATTATAAAGATGGAATTCCTATATTTCTATATAATCTATGAGTTTCTATTGATTCCTTTTAGTGTAACTAATTCCCCCCTCCATTTTTATGTATTTTCTGAACTAGATATTACAACCACACTTAGAACAATTATGTTGTTTTATTCATTGATTAAATAATTATCTTATTTACATTAGAGGAGGAGCATGCAAATAACATGAGGATGGACCTAGGATTTCTATTAAAGAACTATATTTATGGTAATATCTTAAGGATACAATTATGAATCCATGAGTTTCAATTTATGGGGAATGTCATTTTTTATCAAGGATTAGCTATGGACTTTTAAATATTGATGCAGTTTTTTCTTGGGATCCACCCAAGAGCGTTTCATAGGTTTGAAGTTTTATTGGATGGTTGAGGTACTATAAGAGGTTCATGGTGTAATTATCTCGGATTTAATCCTATTTTACTACCATAATGTGGGAATGGAATCCATTTACCTAGGCTGATAAGTGACAAAGATCCTTTGAGGATTTGAGGTTGAGGCTGATGATTACTCTTGTTTTGAGACTACTGAAGGAGGATACAAAGTACATAGTATATTTTGATTCCTATCAATATGAGATCACATATGTGTTGAAGAAGAGGTAGGAAGTGATCACATATGAGTTTATGTATCTTAGGAACCATAAGTTTAATTACACAACACACATCCCTGATTTGATAGTGGTAGTCTTTTCTCTGAGGATGTGGAGGAAATATCTTTTAGGAGAGCACATTGTTTTTTACCTAGACCATTATAATCTACGGTATGTATTTAGAAATAGAGACAAGAACCTAAGACATAAGATATGGTGGGTGTTACTATAGTACTATGCCATTGAGATAGTATATACTCCTAGTAAGGGAAATGTGGTGGTAGATTCCCTTAGTAGGAAGTCTCATTCTTGTCTCATGGAGGATTCATATGAGTAGATGGATTTTTTGTAGCTGACCCCAGTAGAGGAGGAGGGCGAAACTTTTCTTCAATTGATGGGGTAGAATCCTCTACTTATCAATCATGTGAGGGAGGCTTAGTTGCGATATATTGGCCATGAGGTCCCATGTGACTAGATATCCTTAAAAGATTCACCATATGGAATCTATGAAGGAGGGAATCACATCATCCTAATTCTGGGGATAGATGATGGTTCCAATCATGGTGTGAGAGGTGGTGATGAGGGAGTTTCACACTTCTCCTATGGTTGTACACCCTGATGTAGGGAATATGCATAGGGACCTTTGGTGGAAGTTGTGGTGGGATGGAATGAGGTAGAGTGTTTCTGAGTTCACCTCACAATGTATCATATGTCAGAAGGTGAAGGTCGAGCACTAGGTTTCAATAGGTTTATTGTAGCCTCTTAAGAACCCATAGTGGAAATGGGATGAAATATTCATAGATTTTTTATAGGAACATAGTAAATAGTGAGAGACCAAGATTCCATTTGGTTGATAATTGATCAAATTAACAATTTGGCACACTTCCTTTCTAGGAAGGAGTAGTGTTTGGTGGAGATTTTGGGGTAGTTGCATCTGGTGGAGATCATATTCCACCATGGTGTTTCGTCAATGATTTTATATGACAGTGATTCACATTTCATTTTAATGTTGTATAGAGGTATGAGAGAGGCAGTAAAGACCTTATTGAGGATGAGTGTAGCTTTTCACCCCGAGATGGAGGGGTAGACTGAGCACACGATCTAGGTGTTGATGGATAATATGAGGGCTTGCATTCTAGAATTTAGCTGGAGTTTGGAAGATCACCTTCCTTTAGTAGTGTTTTGTCATAATAATAATTATCACTCTTAATATCATCATGACACTATTCTAGGACTTGTATGAGAGAACTTGTATGTTACCCTTATTCTAGATCGAGATCAATGAGACATCTCTTTTTGGGCCAGGTGTGGTCTAGGAAATGATAGAGAAGTTCCATGAGAACCATGAGCAGATGAGGATAGGCCATAGTTGGAAAAAATCTTATGCTGATTAACATCCTAGGACCTTAGAGTTTAATAAGGGAGACCAAATTTTCATGAAATTATCTACATGAAAATGACTTTGGAGATTTTTTAGTGGATTCAAGCTATCCTTGAGGCTCATATGTCCATTCAAGATCCTATAGAGGGTTTGTGAGGTTGCTTACCACCTCGCCTTACCCCCACAGTTGGAGTGGGTGCATGATGTATTCCATGTGTCCAAGATGAGGAGGTACATGCATGAATCTACACACATTTTTGACTGGGTAAATATGGACATCAAGGATTGTGACACCTTCACAAAGTATCCAATGGAAATTGAGGATTGGTAGGAGAGTATCATGTGTGTATAGACCGTTTTTTTGTTTCTGTTCTATGACATCATGGGAGTATTCAGGAGAGCTTCTCAGAGTAGGAGAGCCAGATGTTGGCTCAATATCCCTTCCTTTTTTCTTAGTTTCTTTTCTTTTTAGAGATGAAAATATTTTAGGGAATAATTTATATAACCTATTTTTTCCTTATATGTTTTAAAATATGTTATGAAATATTTTTAGAGTGAGGTGCTGAGAAAAATCATAATTTCGAGGCTAGGTGAACCCAGAATTATTTTCATTAAAATATTAGATTTATTTTATGCCATGGGAACAATGTTTTTTGGAATAATGAAATATCTCTTGAATCGAGGCCTAAATAAAAAATATAATACAATTATTGAATTTAGAGTGTGGGGTTTCCCCAAGGTGTTACCTAAACTTAGTCACACGAGATGTTCAGATAAGGTAGATATTGGTGGGTAAGCTAGGTAAATTTATTTATTTCATTTAATCCCCAAAACCATTTTCCCTCTATTAATATGCTATTATAGAAAATAACCAGGGTTATCTGCATAACCCTGGGATCATTAAGATGAGTATCCTACCATCTTTTATTGGCGAATCGATATTTGAAGATGACCAACAACCGAGTCAAGGTGAATCGAGGCACAATGAACAAAACAGGTCCTCTCCATCATTGGAAACTACATTCATCACCAATGAATGATCCAATAATGAGGCAGGGATCATAAATTTTCTACCTCTTGATTACATTTTTTAAGTATTAATTTTATCTATTATGTTGTTTTGGTGATTTCACTCCTTTTTCATGATCCCTTATATCAAATTAATTTTTTATTAATTTTATTCTTTTTATTCCATGTTTCTTACCCAAGTTTCCCCAATTTCAATTCCTTTCCATAGAACGCTTATCCAATGATGTTTATCATGTTTATTATGGTGATTTTACCACATCCTTCTTCTCATTATTCACTCTTAACCTATGGTGTCATAGTTTTTATTTTTTGTTTGATTTCGAGTACTATCGAACCACCAGATTTATAGAGGATTCACGTGTGATGAATGTCTTGGTTATTTGAGGATGGATCAGGATAGATCCTGGGATGTGGGTGATAAATCCCATGTATTTGGGATTTAGGACTGAGCGATAGTGACTTAAGGTGCATGAGGTGCCTTTGGGATTCATACATATCAACAAAATTTATTTTTCATCAACCATAGGTCTAATATCAATGACCTGAGGCCTTCCCTTTCGGTTCCTAGTGGAAAATAGGTGTGATTTGTGGACGAGAATCCAAATCAAGATTTTTTTTATGAAATGAGATTTTCTGTGAAAAACGTGACTACATAGTGTGTAGTCTGATAAATGAACATAGTGTATCCCCACCCATATAAAGAATCTAGTGTTTTGGGAAATATATGGATCACATGCCATGTGACTAGGACACATTCCATGGGACCCTCCCTACGTAGCTAGTCCTTGTACCAAATTCACACACCTAAGACCCTTTTTGGTAGTACACGGGTGTGTTTCAATACCTGGACATTTCCGGGTACATGACCATGTACATGGGAAAGAATCGATAGACACGAGCATGACCAAGATAACACAGGCAAGCCTCAATTGGTTGAGACAGACTGTGTATTACCCTTACATTCCCTGTAGTACTACATGTCAATTGGTCCATGTGTTGGAGGGGACACGACCATGAGATCATGTGAGGTCACGTGCCATGTGAACCACCATACACATCGTGTAACTCTTTAGGAAACTTACACCTCCAATATATCCTTCATTTTGACTCAGATTATGGATTACAATTAGCCTATAATGAGTGTCTTTTTCATGTAGAATGTGATGGTGGCCTTTATAGTATATTTTCATATATTATTTGATATGTTATAATCATGAAACTTATTTAGGAGATTCTTGATAATGATAGTGATTGGTAAGGATCAATAGATATAGAGGAAACACTCCCCTATTGCACCAGAGAACTACTCCTCTATCCATGGATATGGTACTACCTTGTTGTACCATGGAGTGGGTCCCCCATACCCATTATTTAGATATAGTGGCGGTAATACCCCAGTGCATGAGGTAATGTGTTCTCTATCTATAGAGATAGTACTCCCCTATCACACCAGGTCACAAAGCCTCTATTCATGAAGAAGATACCCCCGTGTCACACTAGAGAACATATCCTACATACTCATTGTGAAGTTACATAGGTGGAACTCCCCTGCTACACTAGGGAATGGGTCTTCAATCAATCAATATGGCACTCCCCTATCGCACGAGGGTGTAGGTCCTCTATATTATATACTTAGATATAGAGATGATACTTACATATAATTTTAGGGAATGGGTCATATATCTATTATATATTACTCCACATCAGTATATAGAGAAGTGGTGAGGTTTAGAACATCCTCATGTCTTCTTCAGACTGACACACAAGATACTGGGCATCACTGATAGACCTTTTGGAATTGTTGGAAGACTCATTATCTTGAGTTGGTCTATGAGATGAAGATCCCCTTTCAATCTTGTTTGGGATTATTATATTAGAATATATATATTTATATATTTATATATTTGTTGTTGGGTTTCTTTTCTCCTTTTCTTGGGTTGTGCTGACTACTTCTATTGTGTCTCATATTGCTCCCCATCTAATCTTTGGGGCAGCCTACTTAGTATGTATATAATCATCGATCATGGTATTTTTTCACTATCCAATACTAGATTTATTATCACTATAGATGATTTATATTCCATTGGATGGATGGGATTAGATTCTTCTTTATGGATGTGATAGATCTCATGAAAAAGTGAGTAGGTGTTCTAATTAAGAAGTGAAACCCATCACCCAATGGTTGGAGAGTTTAACATGTGGGGAAGTGGGTTCTTTAGGAAACTAGGTTCCTTTATTATTGGGGTATTATATGGATGTCTTATCTGAGGAAATTCCAAAACTACCTCCAAGGTGGGATACATATTTTTTTATAAACTTACACCCTGAGGCCACTCTGATATCTTATTCATCATATTAGATATCCCCTATCGAGCTCTAGGAACTGTGGGTTTAATTATATAACCTTTGAGAGAAGGGTTTTACCAGAACCAGTGTCTCCACCTAGGAAGATCCATTTTTGTTTGTGAAAAAGTTGGATGTGATCTTGTGAAATTGTATTTATTATCGTTGCCAAAACCAGGACATGATAAAGAAAAGTACCCCTTTTTTAAGATTCATGAACTCTTTTATTAGTTGCAAGGTGAGATATGGTTCTCAAATACTAATATCAGGTCTGACTACAAGTAGTTTAGGAATTGAGAATATGATATTAATAATATGGAATTTCAATGTCGCTATGGACATTATGAGTTTCTGGTGATTCCATTCAATGTGAAGAATGACCTTGCCATGTTTATGGCTCTGACGAACTGGATCTTCCATCCATACTTGGTTTGATTTATTGATGTCTTCATCGATGACATACTTATCCACTCTTCATTAGAGTAGGATCATATATATTACTTGAGTATGGTCCTAGAATTTATTTGGGAGCACTCTCTTTATTGTAATCTTTAAGAGTTCCTATTATGGATCCACAAGTTTCACTTTCTAAGGCATGTCATTTCAGAGCACGGATTAACTATGGAACCGATGAAGATTGATAAAGTGCTTTATTAGGATTCACCCTAGATCATGTGAGTGGTTCAAAGTTTACTTGGTTTGGTATGGTACTATAAGAGGTTTTGGATAGAATTATCTAGGATATCAACCCCTTTGAATGACCTGATACAGAATGAGAATCCATTTACTTGGAATGAGAAATTCTAGAGATCCATTGAGGAGTTAAAGATAATGATTGATCATTTTTTGATACTATTGTATGTGGGTTTAGAGTGTTTAGTATATTTTGATTCATCTTGAGTAGGGATTTCATGCGTGTTGGTCCAAAGGTAGGTTGTGATCCCATATGGGTTTAGGTAATTGAGACCCCATGAACAGAACAACATGACTCATGACCTAGAGTTTGTAGCAGTAGTCTTCACTTTGATGATATAGAGGTAGTATCTTTTGGGAGATAAATATTTTGTTTACTTAGACCATCAGAGTCTTAGGTTTGTCTTTATATAGAGATACCTAATCCTAAGATAGAGGATCTAGTTTGAGTTCCTACTAGACTGTGACATTATGATAGTCTATACTCCTGGGAAGGATAATGTGGTAGAATATTCCATCATTAAGAAGTCATGTTCCCATCTAGTAGATGATATATTTGAGTATTTGGCTTCATTGTAGTTGGCCCTAGTATAGAAGGATGGTGAAAAATTTTCTTCAGTTGATGGTGTTGAATCCAAATCTTCTCCATTCTATAAAGGAGTGTTTGTTGGGATACATTTAATATGAGGTCCTCCATGATCAGATATCCTCAGGAGATTTACCAGATGGATTATCTAAAGGATGGAATCACATAATCTCATTATAGAGACAAACAATGCATTTGTTTGTGATGTGCGAGGAGTTGATGAAATAGCTTCACACTTCTCCTTTGGTCGTATATACAAGTGATGGGAAGATTTATAAGAATGTTTAGTGGAAGTTTTTGTTTACTGGTATGAGTTGGAGTTTTTTCCAGTTCGTCTCTTGGTGTCACACATTTCTCCAGGTGAAAGTTGAGCACCGGTTTCTGACAATTTGTTTTGCAGGCTCTTGAGATCCTAGAGTGGAAATGAGATAAAATATCTATAGACTTTGTTTTAGGGATTCCATGGATAGTGAGAGGCCATGATTCCATCTAGGTTATAGTTGACTGACTTACAAAGTAACTCCCCCATATTTTTTCAAACATTCCTTTCACATGGAGCCTACTTGGATTGCACTACACACATCACTAACTTGGCTTGTGATACACATAACATCGACTGGACATGCATTATAAGCAACACTGAATTGGTGTATGTTACACACAATACCATGTTTCTACAAAGCATTATTTTATTGTTATAATAATTTAAATGAGTTAGTTATAACCTAGACATTATAACATATTAATATGAATATTAATAACTAATTTTCCATAATTTTTATAGTGGTTTTAAATAAATTAAACATATTTATAATGAAAAATATAATTTTTTGTAAAGTCTTTGTATGTTTACAAATACTATTTTCTCGAATGAACTATTTTTCATGTTCTTATATAAAGAAATAATAATAATTTTATACACATATATAAATTTTATTTTATGAAATAAAAATCATTTCTTAATTTAGAATCCCAAAATTATCTTAGGGTGATTTTTTTTTAATTTTTTTGTGAAACTTCATTTTGTGATGAATAATGAAAAATACTACAGTTTAGTTGATAACTTCCATTTCATTTAAATAATTATTAATGTTAAATTATAATTTAAATTTGTTTTAAGGTTGGATTAGATCAAATTTAAATCTATTAATACCATTTAGGTCATTATAATCAATTTCACTTTGAAATTGAATATACCAACATAAAAACATTTTTCAACTTTGAAAAGCCTTTATTTCGTCCCATCTAAGGGATTAGCATTAATCATAATTTTTCCACTTATGTTAATTGAATTTAAAATAATGGAAATAAACCATTTAAATCAGTATAATATTTATATTATAATTATATCATGTTAATTTTTGACTAAAAATATTTGTAAAAGTGATTAAAATTAATCAGAATGATTAAGATCAAATTAAGCTTAATTAGGGACTAAAACATAATTTTAGGGGACCAAATGACCTATAAACTTGTCCAAAACCCATTTTATGGACACATTTCGTCTATAAACCTTAAATTATTTATTTTTTCGGTTTGATATGACCTTTTTTAGGTAATAACATGTGTACACCTAACTTGTTTTAAAAAATTCCAAATGAGTCCTTTTCCTTCCCTATAAAAATCCACCACCTCTCCCTCTTCTTAAAAATTATCAAACCTCTTAGGTTTGGAAAATATATGAACAATAAACTTATAAAAATCCCTAAATTCCTCCTATAATCCTATCCTTGGTAATAAACTAATCAATGGGATCCTTTTTCCATAAACTAAAAGGAGTTATCCGAGTAAGAGGTAACATCTTCTCTCAAGATTGTTTCTTTTATTTTTATTCTCCACCAACTCCACTATATTTATTCTATTATTTCATAAAAACCAATATTTTAAATACAAAATTATATTTTTATGTTAATTTTTATACCTAGACTTACACAAACATCCATCTAATGGGTAACAAATGTACTGTTTATATGTACGATGAACTACTGCCTCACTAAACGATGATCGTTCATTTTTTTATCACCTCCCATGGAGGAAATTATGATGGGAAATCTGTTTATATATGTAATATATTATATTTATTATGTATTTAATCTTATTTATTACTTTTAAAACACATATCTTTTTTAATTTCCCTTTGGTGTATACATGATAATTTTGTTTGAGGAAGTGCAGACTACCACCCCCTCAAAGTGATGCGATTAGTTCATACACTACATGGAATGTATTAAGGATGATTTCAGTGAATATATATGATATATATAATATAATAAATCTCTAGTAAAAATTAAATATAAAAATATATTTCTTTTACTTTCTTTCTTTCAACACGATAATTAAATGGAAATAGCATTCATGTGTACGTATGACCTACCGTCTCCATGAACAGTGTATTTTGTTTCATATTTCTATATTCTATATATTATTATAATATCAATATATTTAATATAAATTATATTTAAATCATGTTTTAAATTCTTGAAATTATGATATAG
Organism: Viscum album; assembly: GCA_963277665.1. NCBI lineage: Eukaryota > Viridiplantae > Streptophyta > Magnoliopsida > Santalales > Viscaceae > Viscum > Viscum album. The sequence continues at coordinate 2,113,376,909 of OY728128.1, forward strand.
TGTAAGGACCAAAGATAAAACAAATTAAGGCACGTGTGAAAAACAATGCGGATATTATCCAAAGAGAAACCTTAACATAGAATTGTTAACAAGCAAGTAATATAAAGACATAATAAAACAATATATGGTATTATAAGTAATAATATGGTTATATGATGTATTTTTAATAAATTTATATTTATTATATAGGATTTATTAATGAGTACTATGAGATTCAAGACATAAGGTAAGGGAATTTCAACTCACTTTTTATTTCCGCGAGATACATGTTTTATCCACCACCCATTCCTTCTGTGTGGTGTGTATAATACCCATGGATATCTTTTATGATTATTATAACTAAATTTATGGGTATCTAAATATCAATTTTATTATAGTTTTTTTCATGAGTAATATGTTTAAAAAGTTACCAAATTAGTAAAATGAATTTATCTCAATTTTCCTTCTTTGAGACACATGCCGTGTTATGCACCTATATTTTTCCATGAGGTGTATATAATACTTTAAAATTTTTATATCATGAATCTATTTATGTTCATGGTATTTTAATATTCATGTAACTTAATTTTATTAAATGGGGAGTATGGTTTAATGTTACCAGGTGGTAAGAGATTATTGAAACAATCTCATCAATTTTAAATATTTTTTATGATTATGATTCCTTTGATGAATTATTATGATAAATATCTCAAGAAAACTCATGAAATATTTTATCTTTTGGTTTTTCATTATATCATCATGTATTTGTAACATTTTTCCACTCTTTTTTAGATAAGATAGTTAAGAAATTGTTTTTAAGAAATTCAGAATTTTCCTCTCTAATCTGTCATAAATCTAAGTTCCTTCATAATTATGTTTTGTAAAAAGTGTTTCCAAGAATATTATAATATTATCATATATTATTTAAAATAAATTTTTACCTTTTTTTATTTTACCAATGTTTTCAAAGGAATATTCTTTTTTCATTCCAAACAAGGAATTCCCCCTTTTTATCATGAAAAATAAATGTTCTTTATACATCGTATGACATGTACACATTTACCCACCTTAATTTATATGAATCATACTTTTCATGTTTAAAAGATTCATTTTTAAGAATATTTTTTTAAAATTATTGTCCAATAACACTTTTTCAAAATGTTTTCAAGCCTTATTTATATGTTTTTAAAATATTTTCAATGAAATGGATTTCAAAACCTTTTAAAGATTTCGTTATAAGTTTTTAATGTGTTTTCAATGGAAAAGGTTTTTAAAATGTTGTGAATATTATTTTATATATGTTCAAGGAAAAATATTTTCAAAATTATTTCACGCCTTCTTTATAAGTTCTCAAAGTATTTTCAAAGAACATGTATTTAAAAAATGTTTTATTCTTTAAAAATATTTTTTCAAAAAAGAAAAAATATTTTCCACAAGAAATGTTTTCAAAATATTTTACAAGTTATTTTATATCTAATATGACTTAATTTGATGTTAATTAATCCATTCTAGGAAATGGTACTAAGGTTCGATTAATATTATTTCTTAAATGGTTTATGTTTTTATGAAATAATTCTTACGAAACCCATTTCACTTCTATGGGGTATATGCTTTTGAAACCCACTTCTCTTCATTGGTTATGTTTTGATGAAATTATTATGAAACATATCTTTTTTGCATAGTTTATTATGTGATGACATGTTAATGATACCTATTTCATTTCATGGGTTACAATTTTTTGTTTATAATACGCATATATTTTCATGGGTCATGATATGGTGGATGTTGTTTTTCACAAGCATGTATGATTCCATTATCTGATGGGTGGGTCCTATATCTCCATCCAATTAATTGGGTTATGATAAATTTTTTATGATATCAAAGGGAACACATGAGGGAATCCCAAGACTAAAATAAGAGGGTATATGGGAGTATATCCCAAACCATAAACAAGAGGATAAACAGGAGGACATCCCAAGCCCAAAACAAGAGGGTAAACATGAGGACATCCCAATCCCAAAATAAGAGGCTAAACAAGAGGACATCCCAAGCCCAAAATGAGAGGGTACATAAGATTACATCCCAAGCCTAAAACAAGAGGGTAAACAGAAGGTAATACCAAGCTTGAAGATGGAACATGGGTGATTAACTCATGTATAACAGTTTACAATGGCCTTGGTATGCTGCCTTGACATTGGGTTTTTATATGATTATGTGTTTTCCACAATTCCAAGTTTTATTCCAATGTTATGGTTTCATGTATTATGTTCATTACATCCTTATGATTTATCTCTTATGAACTACCAATATTTATTATGATCTCTAATATATAGGGTATGATCTTCAAATGTTATGCTCATGTTCTATACCATTTTTGTTCATGTTATGCTTACACATTTCCTTTATTTAACCTTACTGGGAATCTGATCTCACCCCTTTCTTATATTTATTTTCCCTAGGTTATGAATAAAGGTTTTAGGTAGATTTACTAAAGGTGTATATATTTATAGGATATGTTGAAGATCCTTCATGAGGATAGAATATTATGCTTCCAAGTTTCCAAAGACTCTAAACTATTATGGTCCTCAGGAATGTATTTTTGTAATGTAGTGAATATTCACCTAAAATGATATAATATCCATGTATGTTAATCCTGGGTCATTATAGTTAGTATCAAAAAATTGTTTACTCAATATTTGGAAACTAGGATGATGAATATTTTGGTGAGATCCCTAGGTATATTTCTAAGGATATTTCTAGGGATGCATCTAAGGATAAGTATAAGATGCGTTAATTTCTAGGAAAATGTCCTAGAATTTTGTTATTAAGGATAGTGTGTGTGGTTTCCTAGAAATAAATCCCTCTCTGGATACTACATGTGGATGTGGATCTGGCATAGATGTACCTAGGAGTAAAAACTCTGATTAAATGTTTTGGGCTTGACTTAGGGTAATCTAATACATGACAACAGGCATTTCTACACACCTGGTTTGACACTCTTAGTGGATATGCTTTGGGGATTCACGAAATTAACATGAACCATTATTAAGAATTTTAATATAATATTACTATAAAAAACCTAGTATAAACTTTAGATTTCATCTATTAAAATTCAGGTCTCGTGATTTAGACATCCTATAAGTAATTTTTTATGATTATGTAGTTTTCTTCTATGATATGAGCTTCTCACCCAATGAATTCCGGTTTTATAAGGAACTAGGATAACATTGAGTATGAAGGATAATATAGTGATTATGATAAAAAAAATTGGATAATGATTGGGGAGAAATAGATTGTGATTATGCTGAATCAACTATCATGATATATGATTAACAATGTGAACTTTTCTAAAATTTCTAACACATCACATAAGAGGAAGATGGAATTTTATAAATTTTCCAATTAATAGGACCACAGAGGAAATAAGATTAATATTCCTATATGTCAAAAATAAGGGAAAAATAACCTTGACGAATAACTAAAATGGGGGGAAGATGTTATCTCTTTTGGGAAAATGGTTACAGAGTGACGAATTATCATGGAGTTAAATGTATCATATGGGGAAAACATGGGAATTACCCCACTCAATGAACATTCATAATAATTTAAATTTGAAACCAAGAAAGGACCCATTACATTCAAACCATTAAAGTATAAGGATTGATGTAACACCGCGACCCTAGTTACCCAGAGTCGGTGAATTATTACATAACATTGGCATGATCACAAAAGATCATGTCTCAAAAGACCAATTAGTTTTGTAGCTTTGGAATCACTAGATACATTAATAAAGTTTATATTACATCATAAAGTGAAAAACTATAGCAACATATTGTCTCCATAGACCACACTCATATTCCCTCATACTATCCGTACAGTTCATTTATAAAATACTTCTTTACATCCTGGAAAAAATAAAACATAGAAAGGGGTTACCTCAGATGCCCAGTAAGGATAACAATATAGAGGAGACTTTCATAAATAGGCATAAACTTTTAAGGCAATGTATAACTAAAACAAAAGCCTTTTAAACTTGAACTTCATCATAACATGGTAGAAATAAAATGAAATAATTCCATTTACTTATTCACATGGATATTCTACTAATCGAATAATCACATGTAATATCAATAACCACTTTCATAATTATGGAATGCCTAATGCCAGACTATCATAACCACATAGTCAAGGCCTTGTGCCAATACTACAAATGATATTTTGTCAAGGCCCTATGCCAAGACACTAGTTTGTCTCATGAGACCAAATGATGCATCTAGGAGCTATAGCAGGCACCACCTGTTACTTATTAAGTCCAGTGCATTCCTCATATGAATAGGTTTAAACATAACATATGAATTCGTATTAAAAATAGCATATGAAATGTCAATACTTTATCCATAAACCATGAATGGTATAAAAATAACACATCCATAGTCAAACATATCACAAAACCTTCAATACATACATAAGTTTTGTATCATAATAAATAAATTTCAAATAAGATTAAAATCCATCAAAGGATTTTGATATAGACTAAATCAAAATTATTTGTGAGAAATATCTCTTTTTTTGAAATATTTTAAAATTCAAATAATTATAAAAGAAAAAATTTACGTTGAAAATCTTCTGATAATCTTGTAAGGGAATCTTTGATGATTTCATAATGGCAGAAAATAGCTGCACCCGCCTTATAAGTTAAAAAAAGACATTCTTGCCTTAATTTTGTTGAAAAGGTTAAAAAGGACCTTGTTTGGAAAACGAAGGAACGATTCCTTTATAAACATCTTATAAAAATTCAAACAAGGGTATAAATTACTTTAACCCATATTCTGTAAAATAGTAAGAATGATTTGAAAAACATTTTTAAGAAACATGTATGTGTATGATAAAGAGGTCCCAGTAGATAATTACCTATAAACAACCTCGGATAATGAAGAGATTCTGAAATAAACCCTTACCTTGTAATTTTCCTTGGTTTAGGGTAGTTTAACCTCCTGTATAATGGTGAAATAGTTGTTCTTAAATTATACAAAAATCATATACATTAATGTGATATCATATATGATCTTTTAACATTGCTTTGTTAATAATATCTTAGTATTATCGTCGTTTCGGGTGTTAACTTACTCATTTTCTTTTATATGTTTTTTTACATAAGACGTGTTTGTTTTGGATAAGTTGTATATTATTCATATCCATAATGATATCAAGTCATTAAACATTAATTTTAATCATCAAATAAGAACTATACTTTAATGGATATGATGGGGAATGAATCTCATCACGTTCGTGGAGACGGTAGTCCGTATGTACGCACGAGCGAGAATATCATTATTTTGATATTAAAATCGTATATAAATGGATAGTATATCATATATAAAAAATAATTATAATGTTATATTTATTATTTACATCAATTAAACATCATTATCATACCCATCCAAATAATAATGTTTGGAATAACATTTACACCACGACGTGGAGATGGTAAGCCATACATACGCACGTATGGTGACATGTCATTTAAAGGATGGATAGAATAATGAATATGGTTGTACCATATTTATAATAACATCATAGTATATAGAAGATACTGGATATATTATTTTATAATGGAAATAATAAAGAAAGAATAATTTGAAGAAGAAAGGAACTTGAAAGAGGGTGGTGAAAACATTACCTCTTCTTCGGGTTCTTCCTTTTGATTTGATGGAAAGGGCCCATTAGGTTGGATTTTTTATCAAACTAAGGCCTCTAGGTTTAATTTAGGGAAGTTGAGAGAATATTTGGGCAGGTTTTGTCCGAGAAAAAAGTCTTTGAGGGTATGAATTTGAGAGAAGGGTGAGTGCCCTTTTATAAGAGGGGTGGGGGGCACCTTAGGAAAAGCTAGAAATATTATTTTATAATAAATTAATATTCGTTTTATAATGGCTCCAAAGTAGATTATTTAAAGTTTAAGGTGTGTATTGGTCGAAATCATTTCAACTAATAGATTTTAGACAGGTTTGGGTAAGTATATTAACCTTATCATTTATATTTAACTCTTAGTTAAATAGTTTGACATTTACCATGTCTCTTTGTATTTTTATATTATATGGTTAATAAACATACTATATACATCCAATATAACCCCAATTGGTTCATTAATGATACAAATATCATTATATAAGTCATTTTTCCAAACATTATATTTTAGGAATTGAATATCAATTAATAATATAATATTTTTTTAAAACGATTTTATTTCTATTTTGACACTATTTGGTATTTTTTTTTTCTAAATTCATAACAGAATTATTACTTCAAAAAAAATTCATCTAACCAACTCTAATATGTTATATTAATCTATAAAATTAGTTTAATTCATAAAAAGTCTCATTTTACATTTATTTTTATATTTATAATATCAATTATTCTAATATTTTATTAATTAGGTAATTACTACATCACAATTGTGTCATAAATAAATTAAATTATTTAATGTCTAAAAATTATAAATAAAATATAATTATGTAGAAAATATTTTTATATTTCTATAGAATACTTATAATCAAATTTATCTTATGTATAACCCTATATTAAAAATGTTTTATTTATTAAACTTTGATTTTAACTCTTTTAACTCTTCTTTAAATTAAATAATAATAAATGTCCTAATATAATCCAAGGGGAACTAAATGATAATATTTTATTCCTAAGGTTGTTTCTGGTCAATATAAACTTGTCCAATAGAATTAGGACATGTGTTAGGATAATATTAATATCATTTTTACCCTTAATTACCCCCATTTACTTTTAACTGTGGTAAATAAAAGTTAAAAGTTACTATTCACCAAAAAATATTTTTATCTTATTGAACCACATTTTACTCTTTGATATTAACCGTGTCTCTCGGATTTTTGAAATTCCACTCACAGAAGCGGTAAAATTAAGTTTTATGTGAATTTTCAAATTCTCCTAGGAGGTTTGTAAAAGACTGTGAAAAGTTCAATAAAATTTTTATATATCTATAATTATTCTAAACTAACTACAATGAATTACATTGATCTTATATATATATTATGTATCTATTTTTACCTTAATTAAATTTAAATAAAATAAATAATTATTTATATAAAATTCAGTTTTAAACTATAACTGAGTGTTTTTCACTATTCATCAGAAATGGAATGTTTTCAGAAAAATATCAAAAATTAACCCTAAGATAATTTTGATATTCTGAATCCAAAAATGATGTCCATTTTGAAAAGTGGGTATTTCTCTTCATAATGGATAGTTTGATTGGTTTTGGTGTGTTAGAACTCGAGGTTGCGTACAACACACGCTACTATATTATTCAAAGAGAAGCGTACCGTAGAAGCTTGGGGTGTTACATTCTCCCCTCCTTTAAATAATTTCATCCTCAGAATTTCTAGAATACTACCGCATGAAAAGACTTGGTTGGTTCTTCATCATAAGTTCCTCGGGTTCCCACGTTGCCTCTTCCATCTTATGGTTTCTCCATAGAACTTTTACCAGAAGTGTCTTCCGGTTTCTCAACACATGTTCTCTCTTATCAAGAATCTTGATAGGCTCTATGCAATAAGACAGATCGGGTTCCTGTTCTAATTCCTCAAAGGTGAGTACATGCGTTGGGTCAGGCATGTATTTTCTCAACAGTGATATGTGGAACACATCGTGAACTTTGGAGAGATTTTGCGGCATTGCCAAATGATAATCTATGGGCCCAATTCATTCTAGAATTTTGAAAGGTGCGATGTAACTGGGACTCAATTTACCCTTCTTACCAAAACGTATAACTCCCTTCCATGGAGATACCTTCAAGAAAACATGATCTCCTACCTGAAATTCTAAATCCTTCCTTCAGTTATCGGCATAGCTCTTCTTCCTACTTTGAGCTGCTTTGTTGTGGTTTTGGATTACCTTTACCTTTTCCATCGTTTCATCCACCAGTTCTGGGCCTACAAGTTTTCTTTCACCAACGTCATCCCAACAGGTTGGTGTGAGACATCACTTTGTGTATAATGATTTATATGGTGCCATCCGAATACTTGAATGGAAGCTATTGTTATAGGAAAATTCAACCAGAGGTAAATATTGATCCAAATACCCTGAATGTCAAGTGAGAAAGTTCTCAACATGTATTCTAAGGTTTGAATATTCCTTTCTGATTGTCCATTTGTTTGAGCATGGTAGGCAGTGCTCAAACTAAGTTCAGTATCCAAGGCCTTCTGAAGACTCTTCCAGAATCTTGAAGTAAAATTGGGATCAAGATTAGAAACAATCAATAGGGGAACTCCATGAAGTTTCACAACTTCATTAATATATAGTCTTGCTAGAAATTCAAGTGGTATATCTTCTCTTATAGCAAGAAAATATGATGACTTGGTAAGACGATCAACAATGACCCATATTGCATCGTTCCTTCTAGGATTCTTTGGTAGTCCCATGACAAATTCCATCGTGATATTATCCCATTTCCACTCAGGTATGGAAAAAGGTTGCATGACTCCTCCAGGCTGTTGCCTTCCAGCTTTTACTTGTTGACAAACCATACATCTTGACACAAATTCTACAATCTCCCTCTTCATGTTGTCCCACCAAAAATGTTCCTTTAAATCTCTATACATTTTGGTACTCCCATGGTATGTAGAGAAATTGGAATTATGAGCATCGTTCAACAATTCCCTTTTTAGATCAGGTATATTGGGACCACAAAGTCTCTTCCCAAATTTCAAAATTCCATCTTCATACACAAAGTCACTAAATCTCCCATCATTTACAGCTTTAATCATCTTTTTAAACTCTTCATCATCTGTCTTAGAACTCTTTATACTTTCTAGTAAAGATGGTTTGGAAACCATTTGAAAACGTATTGATGTTTCACCTTCCATGGTGATTCCCATATCCATATTTACTAAATCTATGAAAATAGGATCCCTTTCAACTCCCATCTTGTTTAAAACTCCATGATCCTTTCTACTAAAAGCATTTGATACCTTATTTGCCTTCCCCAGGTGGAATTTTATCATGCAATCATAATCCTTGAGTAGTTCAAGCCATCGCCTTTGCCTCATGTTGAGTTATTTCTGTGAGAAAAAATACTTTAAACTCTTTTGATTAGTATAAATATCACATTTTTCACCATAGAGATAATGTCTCCATATCTTCAAAGAATATATTATAGTAGATAACTCAAGATCATGAGTAGGATACTTTTGCTCCTGAATTTTTAGCTGTCGTGATGCATATGAAATAACTCTATCATTCTTTATAAGGACACAACCAAGTCCTTTCTTTGATGAATTACTATAAATAACGAACCCATAATTATCTAATGGTAGAGTCAATATAGGAGAATTGACTAATATTTTCTTTAGTTCTTCGAAACATTATTCACACTCTTTTGTCCAAAAAAAATTAACCCCTTTACATGTGAGATTTGTTAATGGGTTAGCCAATTGGGTGAAATTCTGGATGAAACACCGATAATAACATATTATGCCAATAAAACTGTGTACCTAGGTTATACGCGTTGGAGATGGCCATTCTTGGATTTCCTTGGTCATAGAAGGATCAACATAGATTCCATCCTTAGAGACAATATGCCCAAGAAAAGAAATCTCCTGAAGCCAGAATTCACACTTGCTAAACTTCCCATATAATTCATGTCTTCTAAGAGTCCTTGGGATAATGCGCAAGTAATTTTCATAATCTTCATAGATTTTAGAATATACCAAGATATAATCAATAAATAACACTAAAAAATCATCGAGATATTAATTGAAAAATCTGTTCATTAGATCCATGAAAATAGAGGGTGCATTAGTCAGCCCAAAAGGCACTACTTTAAACTCGTAATGCTTGTACATGGTTTGAAATGCTTTCTTCGGAATGTATTCCTTCTTCACACACAACTGATGGTATCCAGATCGAAGTTCAATATTTGAAAAGTATTGATCTCCATGCAGTTGGTCAAATAAATCATCAATGCGAGGTAGGGGATACTTGTTATTTATTGTTATAGAATTGATTTCCCTGTAGTTAATACATAACCTCATAGATCCATCTTTCTTCTTAACAAAAATAACATAGGATCCCCATAGAGAAACAATAGGGAGAATAAATCCCTTATTAATCAATTAATCTAGTTATTTCTTTATTTAAACTAATTCCACAATGGCCATTCTATAAGGGGTCTTCTATATGGGCCTTGAACCAGGAATTACATCAATGGAAAAATTAATTTCTCATTTGGGAGGATATCCAAGTAAATATTCCAGAAACACATCAACATATTCTGTCACAATAGGTATATCCTCTATTTGAACATTCCTTTCCTCAACCATAGTTTTTTAATTCTATTCCTCCCCAATAATTAAATTTAGTTGATCTACTGTAGGTGGATCTAGATAAGAATCAGGTTGTGATGATTCTGCTCTAAATATAAGGTGTTCTTTATCATCATCATCAAAAATCGTTACCTCCTTATTCTTACAATAAATGTTCACATCATGGTTCGAAAACCAATCCATACTGAGGATTATATCAAATTCAGTCATGGGTATGATGATGAGATCAGCTGATAAAGAACATTTATATTCCATAATGGGAACGGATCCACAGAACTTTGTAGCAATGATACTTTCCTTAAGAATTTTAACTGACAACTCCCTTGTTAAATAAAATTAGAAATATCTAATTTTCTTAGAAAACTGGGAAGATATGAAACAATGAAATGATCCAGAATCAAATACAGCATTGGATAAACTTGAGGAAACCATTAAATTACCTACCACCACGTCTTTTAGATCTTTTACCTCAGTAGTAGTGATAGCATAAGCTTGGCATTGATCCCTTGGCCTTTTCTGAGGTAATTTTACTTGATTCTTAGGACATTCATTTTCATAATGTCCCATCTCCCTACAATTGTAGCATTGAACATCAGTAGCTTCTCTCTTCCCTTTACAATCACAAGCTTGGTGGCCTTTTTCACCACACTTGTAACAGACACCCATTCCCTTCAAGAAAGTACCAGGGTGTTTCTTCCCACATTTACTGCAGGATTGATATTCAACTTTTCCTTTCTTCCCCTTATTTCCATTTCCAGATTGATCAACAGATCTCTTCTTCTCTTTCTTAGCTTTAATCTCATAAGACTTAGAGAATTATTTTTTTGTCTTGATAGCATATGAGACAATATCTTCGTACGACGAGAAGGATTGTGACACTAATTCTCGACAGAGAAATGGTTTTAAACCATAAAAGAAACGATCAATATTACTTCTTGGGTTACTTATATAATATGTAGCATACCTCTATAACCTTGTAAAGTTAGCCTCATACTTTGTGACATTCTCATCCTCCTTTTTCCTCAGACTCAGAAATTGCCTTTCCATATCTGCTCGATAGTCACGAGGAAAGTATTTTTCTAAGAACATCTCTTTGAACTCCCTCCATTCCATATTTGATACTTCATCATCTTCCTTCGTGTTTTGAATCAATGACCACCATTGATCAGCATCTCCAGTGAGGCGGTAAACTACTATGATAACTTTTTCCCTTTCACTACTCCCCAAGGCATGGAATATTTTCTCTAAGGAATTTATCCATTGATCAGATACTAGTGGATTTTTACTCCCATTTAATGTTTGTGTTTTTTTCCTCATGAATCGATCTAACATTGATCCTCCATGATGTGGATCTGGGTGCTCCATACAGGTAAGGTTATTATTCATAACCTGAGTGAGTTGTCCTTGTATGGTGATTAGTTGATCAGTACCAATTGCATCATCATCTCCACTATAATTATCTTGAGCAGGAGGGAAATCTCTACATGGAGTGCGTGCATCGATACAGTTTCCATTCCTTCCACTAGGCTCCATTTCTAAACAATGGCATAAACTAGATCTGTTTATGAATCAAAATAAATAATTCCAAACTTGTAAAACTCTTAACATAAATTGAACAGTTTATGGATATAATCCATAATCATCAAAAAAACATTCTTTGAGGAATTATATACTCTTAAACACTTCATAATGGTTTGTAAAGAAAATGAGAATTATCCTAAACATATCCCCCGAGAGTGTCGTAACAAAGAGTGCAGCAAGGCCCGTTTTTGTGCACCAGTTCCCGCTCGAGTCTAGCTCAAAGCGGTGTTTTCAGGTTTTACCCCTAGGTAAATCTGTGCCAGATCCACCTCTACCTGCTTGTATCCAGACAGGGATGTATTGCTCGAAAAAATCACAAAATCATTACAATACCAAAATTCTAGGAAGTTCTTCTATAATAATCTTCAAAGTCCATCTTAGGTCTATGTGCTCTAATTTGAGTTTATGTAAATATAGTTTCCAAGGTTTGTAATAAACTTACTATAATACAAACAGTAACACCCCAACCCCAGTTACCCAGAGTCGGTTCTTTACTACATAACTTTGGAATGACCACAAAAGATCAAGTCTCAAAAGACCGATTAGTTTAGTAGCCTTAGAATCACTAGATACATTCATAAAGTTTACATTACATCATAAAGTGAAAAACTACACCAACATCTTGTCTCCATAGAACACACTCATATCCCCTCATACTATCCTTGCAGGTCATTCATAAAATACTACTTCTCATCCTGGGAAAAATAAAACATAGAAAGGGGTGAGCTCAGATGCCCAGTAAGGATAACAATATAGTGGAAACTTTCATAAATAGGCATAAACATTCAAGGAAATGTATAACTAAAACAAAAGACTTTTAAACTTGAACTTCAGCATAATATGGAAGAAATAAAATGAAATAATTACATTTACTTATTCACATGGATATTCTACTAATCTAATAATCACATGCAATATCAATAACCAATTTCATAATGATGGAATGCATAATGCCAGACTATCACAACCACATAGTCAAGGCCTTGTGACAAGACTACAAATAAGATTTTGTCAAGGCCTTGTGCCAAGACACTAGTTTTTCTCATGAGACCTACCAATGCATTGAGGAGCTATATCAGGCTCCACCCGTCACTTATTAAGTCCAATTCATTCTTCATATGAATAGGTTTAAATATAACATAAACATTCATATTAAAACTAGCATATGAAATGTCAATACTTTCTCCATAAACCATGAATGGTATAAAAATAACACATCCATAGTCAGATATATCATAAAACCTTCAATACAATATGGAAGTTTTGTATCATAATAAATAAACTTCAAATACGATTAAAATCCATCAAAGGATGTTGACATATATGAAATCAAAACTATTTGAGAGAAATGTCTCTTTTTTTAAATCTTTTATAAGTCACATAATTATAAAAGAAAACATTTAATTTGAAAATATTCTTATAAGATTGTAAGGGAATCTTATATGATTTCATAATAGTGGAAAATAGCTGCACCCACCGTATAAGTTAAAAAGACATTCTTACCTTAATTTTGTCGAAAAGGTTAAAAAGGACCTTGTTTGGAAAATGATGGAAAGATTCCTATATAAAAATATTATAAAAAGTAAAGAAAGGTTATAAATGAATTTAACCCATATTTTTTAAAATAGTAAGAATTATTTGAAATACATTTTTAAGAAACAATGATGTGGATGATAAATAGGTCCCAGTAGATAATTACGTACAAATAACCTCGAATATTGAAGAGATTGTGAAATAAACTCTTACCTTGTACTTTTCCTTGGTTGAGGGTAGTTTAACCTCCTGTATAATGGTGAAATAGTTGTTATTAAATTATAAAATAATCATATACATTAATATGATATCATATATGGTCTTTTATCATTTCTTTGTTAATAATATCTTAGTATTATCGTCGTTTCGGGTGTTAACTTACTCGTTTTATTTTATATGTTTTGTTACATAAGCCATGTTTTTTATGGATAGGTTGTATCTTATTCATATCCAGAATGATATAAAGTCCTTAAAAATTATTTTTAATCATCAAATGAGAATTATACTTGAATGGATACAATGGGGAATGAGTCTTATCGCGTTCGTGGAGACGGTAGTCTGTACGCACGCACGAGCGACAATGTCATTATTTTGATATTAAAATCATATATAATTGGATGGTATATCATATATAAAAAATAATTATAATTTTTTATTTTTATTTTTACATTAATTAAACATCATTATCATACCCATCCAAATAATAATGTTTTGAATATCAATTACACTACGATGGGGATACGGTAAGCCATACTTACGCACGTATGGTGACATGTCATTAAAATGATGGATATAATAATGAATATGGTTGTAAAATATTTATAATAACATCACAGTATATAGAAGATACTGGAGTTATTATTTTAGAATGGAAATAACAAAGAAAGAAGAAGTTTAAGAAGAAAGGAACTTGAAAGAGGGTGTTGAAAGCATTACCTCTTCTTCGGGTTCTTCCTTTTGATTTGATCAAAAGGGATCCTTAGGATGGATTTATGATCAAAATAAGGCCTCTTGGTTTAATTTAGGGAAGTTGAGAGAATATTTGGGCAGGGGTTGGCCAAGCCAAAAGATTTGATGGTATGAATTTGAGAGAAGTGGGAGTTCCCTTTTATAAGAGGGGTTAGGGGCACCTTAGGAAAAGCTATAAATATTATTTTATAATAAATTCATATTCAGTTTATAATGTTTCAAAAGTGAATTATTTAAAGTTTAAGGTTGGTATGGGTATAAATCCTTTCAACCAATATATTTTAGATATGTTTGGGTCACTATATTAACCTTATCATTTAAATTTAACTCTTAGTTAAATAGTTTGACATTTACAATGTCTCTTTGTATTTTTATATTATATGGTTAATAAACTTACTATATGCATCCAAGAGAACCTCAAGTGGTTAATTAATGATACACCTATCATTATATAAGTCTTTTGGTCGATCATTATATTTTTAGGAATTTAATATCAATTAATAATATAATATTTGTTTTAAAAACTCTTTTATGTCAATTTTGACACTATTTGGTATTTGTTTTTGCTAAATTCATAACAACATTATTAATTCGACATAAATTCATATAACCAACCCTAATATGTTATATTAACCTATAAAATTAGTTTAATTCATAAAAAGTCTCATATTACATTTATTTTGATATTTATAATATCAATTATTCTAATAATTCATTAATTAGGTAATTATTGTATCACTATTGTGTCATATATAAATTATATTATATAAAGTCTAAAAATTATAAATAAAATATGATTATGTAGGAAATATTTTTATATTTATAATTCATATTTATAATCGAATTTATCTTATGTATAACCCTATATTAAAAATGTTTTAGTTATTAAACTGTGATTTTAACTCTTTTAACTCTTCTTTGAATTAAATAATAATAAATGTCCTAATCTAATCCAAGTCGACCTAAATGATAATATTTTAATCCTAAGGTTTTTTTGGTCGAGACACACTTCTCCAATATAATTAGGACATGTTTCAGGGTAATATTAATAGCATTTTTACCTTTAATTACCCTATTTACTTTTAACCGTGGTAAATAAAAGTAAAAAGTTACTATTCACAAAAAATTATTTTTATCTTATTGAACCACATTTTAGTCCATGATATTAATCATGTCTCTCGTATTTTAAAAATTCCACTCAAATAAGCGGTAAAATTAAGTTTTATGTCAATTTGCAAATTCTCCTAGGAGGTGGTGAAAAGTTCAATAAAATTTTTATATATCTAAAATTATGCTAAAGTAACTCCAATGAATTAAATTGAACTTATATAGGTATTATGTATCTATTTTTTCTTTAATTAAATTTAAATAAATTAAATAATTATTTAAATAAAATTCGGTTTTAAATTATAACTCAGTGTTTTTTCACTATTCGTCAGAAATTGAATGTTTTCAGAAAAATACCAAAAATTCCCCCTAAGATAATTTTGATATTCTGAATGAAAAAATGAAGTCCATTTTGAAAGATAAAATTTATAAAATTTCAAAAACTGGGTATTACTATTCATAACGGCTAGTTTGATTGGTTGTGGTGTGTTAGAACTCGATGTTGCGTACAACACACGCTACTGTATTATTCAAAGAGAAGTGTACCATAGAAGCTTGGGGTGTTACAATTGAAGTATTTAGATCCATGAATTATGAATGGTTAATTCTATAAGGATTATTCAGTTTATGTTTTTCTCTAAATATTTTCAAGAATATGTTGAATAATTATAATGGATAAGGAAAGTGATTTAATGGAAAGGTGATATTCAAAGGAAATATAAGATTAAGGTAAAGATAAACGTTAATGTTCTACTAATGTTAAGATAATGATTTTTGGATAAGAGACATATTGGATATAAATAAGTGAATTAGATTGTACTAATTACCCTAGATCAGATTATTGATTAGTTGAAAAAGTGGTCAATGTCATCATGAATAAAGTTTATAACTTCTTTTATTTAAGAAATATATCCATTAATCTTTGAAATAAGGAAGAATACATGTTTTTGAAAAGGATTTATGGATGTTCAGGTTATTACCATGTTTAAAGAGAATTTACAATGAGGGTATTCACATGTTTGGAATGTGAACACCAATAGTTACTTTTTTTATGGGGGATCAATGTTATGATTATTTAGTAACCTTATTATTAATGTTTTTTAATTTTAGGTTTTGTAGGATTAATAAGGTTAACCATTTATGGAAATATTAATTTAAAATGAAGTTTATGAGATTAAAGTGATATCTCACCATATAAATATTTATGTATATTGAATAACATATCCTAACCATTTTAAGGAGATGTTAATTGAATGTATATGGAATGACTTATCATTTTATTTATGGATCTCATGATATATTGGTTATTCCAGAATGAATAATTAACCACTATTCCCTTGAATAAGGGATGAATTGAGAATTGATCAAGGAGAAACCAAAGGGTGAGATTATACATATGAAAAGGAAAAAAATCAAGTAAGTATGTTTCATTATGTTCCTAGATAGTAAAATAATTCCTTGAATCTAAGAAACATATTTTCAAAAAGATTTATCCTAGAAACTTTATTTCTAATAAATCATATGGTCCCATAGATTATCATAGATGTATGGTTTTTTGATCACCCACTTCTACTGATCAATTTCCTCTATCAATCTCCATCAGAACTTGATTGTTATATTTTTCTTCCATGTCCATGTTTTCACTTCCCACCTATTTTATAATATGTGGAGACCTAGCTATATGTTACTTTAGGTTATCACTATGTTTTCAAATTTCCTTTATGAAAAGAAGTTTTAGTATTTTTTATGATGTGGGTTTATATGAAATGAAATTTTAAGTATTAAACCATTGATAAAACAGATTAATTTTGAGGTATAAATTTACTTTAATGGGGGTATAATGTAACACCCCCAAATTTTCTAAAATATTTTTTTCAAATTAATTTATCTTTTTGATATTTTTCATTTCATGTGACATTGTAAATAGTTATATTTATATATATATATATATATATATATATATTAATACACTAATTCAAACATTCCTTTCACATGGAAATAACTTGGAATA
This sequence comes from Viscum album, assembly GCA_963277665.1. Classification (NCBI taxonomy): domain Eukaryota; kingdom Viridiplantae; phylum Streptophyta; class Magnoliopsida; order Santalales; family Viscaceae; genus Viscum; species Viscum album. The sequence goes on from OY728128.1 coordinate 2,113,394,441, forward strand.
CACTACACACATCACTAACATTCCTTGCGCTATACATAACACCTACTTGGCATGCACTACATGCAACAACGACTTAGCGTACGTTTCACACAATACCGAGTTTCATCGAAACATAATTTTATTGTTATAATTATTTAAACGAGTTAGTTATAACCTATCCATTGTAACATAATAATATTAATATTAATAACTAATTTTGGAATATTTTTATAACGGTTTTATATAAATAAAACATATTGATAAAGAAAAATATAATTTTTTATAAAGTCTTTAGATGTTTAAAAATACTATTTTCTGTAATGAACTTCTTTTCATGTCCTTCTATGAAGAGAAAAAAATATTATACACATATATAAATTTATTTTTAAAAAATAAACTTCATTATTAAATTTATAATTCCCAAATTAGCTTAGGGTTAATTTTTTGGATTTCTATGAGAAACTTCATTTTTTTGATGAATAATGAAAAATATTGCATTTTAGTTAATAAATGCCATTAAATTTAAATAATTATCACTGTTAAATTATACAAAATTTTTTTAAGGTCACATTAGATCAATTATAAAAATATTAATACAATTTAGTTCATTATAATCAATTTCACTTTGAAATTGAATATAAATAATTAACAATATTTTTCATCTTTAAAAACCCGTTATTTCGTACCATCTGCGGGATTAGCACTAATATTAATTTTTCTAATATTTGAATTGAATTTATAAAAATGGATATAACCCATTTAAATAATTATAATATTTAATGTCTTATTATATTTTTTTTCCAAAAAATATTAGTAAAAGTGAATAAAATTAATCACAACGATTATGGTCAAATTAAACTTAATTAGTGACTAAACCTTAATCATAGGGGTAAAAATAAACTACAAACTTGTCCAAAACCCATTTTATGGAAATATTTAGGCCATAAACCTTTAATTATTTATTTTTTTGGTCCGGTATAACTTCTTTAGGTAAGAACATATGTACACCTAACTTGTTTTAAAAAATTCCAAGTGAGTCCTTTTCCTTCCCTATAAAAAGCCACCACCTCTCCCTCTTCATCACACCTCTAAAACCTACTAGGTTAGAAAAATATCAACCAAATACACTTCTAAAAATCCCTCCCTTACTACTAGAAACATATCATTTTAAATAAAGCAATCCAAAGAAGCATTTTGGCACAAACCAAAAGGAGTTACCTGATTAAGAGGTTACGACTTCTCTCAAACTCTTTTCTTTTATTTTCCGTATACACCCACTCCACTATATTTATTCCAGGATTTTTTAAAAAACCATAATATTAAATATAATATGATTTTTTATACTATATTTCTAACCTACAATTACACACACATCCATTTAATGGGTAACGAACATATGGTTTATGTGTAAGGGGAACTACACTACACTAAATGATCATTTTTCATTTTTCCTTTATCGCCTCTCATGGTGGAAATTATGATGGAAAATATATTTATATATGTAATATAATATAGTTATTATGTATTTCATTTACAACACATATCTTTTTTTACTTTCCATTTGGTGTAAATATGACAATTTCTCTTGAGGAAGTGTGGACTACCACACCTCAAAGTGATGTGATTAGTTCATACACTACATGGAATGTATTGAGGAATATTTTAGTGAATATATATTATATTTATGATATAATAAAGATACTATAATAATTAAATATATACATATCTATACATATATTTATTTTACTTACTTTCTTTCAACACGGCAATTAAATAGAAATAACGTTCATGCGTACGTACAACCTACCGTCTCCATGAACAACGCATTCCATTTCATAATTCTATTATATATAGATTATTATAATACACATATACTTATTATAAATTATATTTTAATCGTGGTTTAAATTATGGAAATCGTGATATAATTATAAGGACTAAAGATATAACAAATTAAGACACATGCAAAAAACAAAGTGGATATTACCTGAAGTAAAACCTTAACATAGAATTGTTAACAAGTGGGTAATATAGAGACATAATCAAACCATATATGGTATTATAAGTAAGAATATGGTTTTTTATAGATATATAATAAATTTATATTTATTATACATGATTTTTGAATGAGTACGATGAGAGTCAAGACATAAGGTAAGAGAATTCCATCTCACTTTTTATTTTCATGAGATACATGCTTTATTCAGCACCCATTTCTTTTGTGTGGTGTGTATACCACCAATGGATGTATTATATGATTATTATAATTAAATTTATTTGAATTTAAATACCCATTTGATTATATTTTTTTCATGGGGACTATGTTTAAAAAGTTACCAAATCGGTAAAATGATTTTTTCTCAATTTTCCTTTTTTGAGACACATGCCATGCTATGCACATATATTTTACCATGAGGTATATATACTAAATTTGAAATGTTATATCATGAATATAATTATATTAATTATATTTTAATATTTATTTAATTTCATTTTATTAAATGGGGAGTGTGTTTCAAAGTTACCAGGTGGTAAGAGTTCATTGAAACAATCTCATTACTTTTCTAGATTGTTTACGGTTATGATTACATTGATGAAATATTGTGATCCATATCTTAAAAAAACTCATGAAATTTATTATCCTATGATTTTTCATGATATAATCATGTTTTTTAACCATTTTAAATTATTTGGTACATTATATAGTTAATAAAGTCTTTTTTAGGAAGTCTGAATTTACCTCTCTCATCAGTCGAAAATCAACGTTCCTTCAAAACCATGTTTCTTAAAAAGGGTTTCCAAGAATATTCTAATATTATCATATAATATAAAAAATAAATTTATATCATTTTTTTCTTTTACCAATGATTTCAAAGTAATATTCTTGTCACTTTCTGAACAATGCATTTTTTCACCCTTTTTACCATGCGAAAGGAATTTTATTTTTACCTCATACGACATGTATGGATTTACCTACCATCATTTCTGTGAATATTCCTTTTATTTTTTGGAAGTATAATATTTATGAAAGTATTTTTAAAATTATTTTTAGATAAATGGTTTTCAAATCCTTTTCAAGATTCTTTTATAAGTTTCCTAGGAAAATGGTATTCAAAATGTTTTCAAGGCTTATTTATAAGTTTTACAAGAATTTTCAAAGAAATGGATTTCAAAACATTTTCTAGATTATTTAATGTGTATTCAAGTAAAAATGTTTTCAACACATTTTCATAAATTCTTTATAAGTTTTAAATGTGTTTCAATAAAAAATGTTATTAAAATGTTTTTATTCATATTTTATAAGATTTCAAGGAATCCTTTTTCCAAAATGTTTTCATGATTCTTTTACATGTTTTCAAAGAAAAGGGTTCTCAAAATGAATTAAATCCTTATTTATATTTTTTCAAAGAAAATGGGTTACAAAAATGTTTTATTCTATAAAATTATTTTTTCAAAGAAGAAAGTATATTTTCCTAAAGAAATATTTTAAAAATATCTTTCCAAGATATTTTATATATAAGATTACATATGTCGGTGTTAATAAAGACCTTATAAGAAATGATCTCAAGGTTCTATTAATATTATTTCTTAAATGGGTTCTGTTTTTATAGAATAATTCTTATTACTCCCGTTTCACTTCCATAGAGTATATGCATTTCAAACCCACTTCTATTTATTGGTTATGTTTTGAGGAAATGATTATGAAACCTATATCTTTTCCATAGGTTATGTTGTGATGAAATGTTAATTATACCCATTTCATATCATGAGTTATGATTTTATATTTATAAAAACCATCTACTTTAATGGTTCACGATATGATGAATTGTTTTTGGCATAAGAATGTATGATTTCATTATGTGATGGGTGGGACCTATATCTCCATCCAATGCATTGGGTAATGATAAATGTTTTATAAGGTCAAATAATACATGGGAGGGTATCCCATTCCCCAAAAAAGAGGGTATATGGGAGGAAATCTAAAGCCTGAAACAAATGGTTAACATGAGGCCATACCAAGACCGAAACAAGACAATAAATAAAAGGAAATACCAAGCCTAAAATAAGAGGGTAAAAGAGAGGACATACCAATGTAGAAACAAGAGGGTACACGAGAGGACATCCCAAGGCCAAAACAAGAGGGTACAAGGGAGGGAATCCCAACACCGAATCATATTCAAGGGTGATTAAATAAATCCTAACATGTTACAAATTCCTTGGTAGGCTTCATTAACATGGGGTTTTTATATGCTTATGTGTTTTCCACAATTCAATATTTTAATTATTTGTTATGATTTCATGTATTAAATACATTACTTCCTTATGATTTGTGTATTATGAAATTAAAATCTTTATTATGATCTATGATATGTAAGGCATGATATTAATATTTTATGATCATGTTCCATACCCTTTTTTTCATGTTATGATTACATATTTCCTTTATTTACCCTTACTGAGCATTTGAGCTTAACCCTTTCTTATATTTCCTTTACCCATGTTATAAAGAAATGTTTTAGGTAGAAGTTATAATGGTGCAGATCATTATAGAATATGTTGAAGATATTTCATGTGGATAGAAGATTTTGATTCAAAGTTTCCAAAAAAAACTAAACTGTTATGATCCTCAGGCATCTATTTTTGTAATATACTGAATATTCATCAAAAGTGATGTAATATCCATGTATGTTAAACTTAGTTTGTTATATGCCATGTTGGATCACTTACTTACTATTAGGGAGTAGAGTTATATGGAGAGTTTTGAAAATTTTACATGAAGTAGATCATATCCATGTATGTTAGACATTGGACAGAGTATGGAGGACCACTTACCTTTGGTATATCTTTCTTATAATAATAGATATCACTCTAATACTAACATGAAATCTTTCGAGGCCCTGTACGAGAGACCATGAAAGTCACCCTTATGTTGGACTGAGATCGGTGTGGCATCTCCTTTTGGTCCAGAGATGATGCAAGATATTTCAGAGAAGGTACAGGTTGTGACACCCCAGAATGATAAAGGGTTAAATGACAAAATGATATGAAAAAATGTCAACAAGGTGAACCTTCCTTTTCGGAAGCCTTCCTGATTAGAACTCCACATTTAAGCGTTCTTGTCCTGGAGTTGTGATCAATATGATCGACCTTTTGGGAATTTTTCCAGGGTGTGTGTGAGTTAGGACAAAGCACACTGGAAAGGACATGTTTTGGCCTGTGGGGATAGTCATTAGTCAGACCCGTTCGGTCACGTGGGTAAACCTAGGGTGGGGACCACATGTTTGTTGGGCAAATGGTGGTACCTAGTGGGCCAGGACCCGACGACCATGTTAAGGTGGGGTTGTTGTGTTGTCACTGGGGCCTAGTTGTCACACAGGTGATCCATGAGTAGATGAAGATAACCCAGATAAGAAATAAATATTATATAGATGACGTTGTAGGACCTTGGGGTTCGAATAAGGGAACCACATTTTCCTAATAGTATTCATTTGATGAGAATTTTAGAGATTCATATTGGGAGGAAATCTAAACTTGAGGTTCATTAGGCTGTTTGAGATCTTGTAGAGGGTTGGAGAGGTTTCTTACCACCTTCCCATACCACCACAATTGGAGAGGGTGAATGATATCTTGCATCTGTCATAGCTAAGAAGGTATGTGCATGATCCTTCACATGTTATTGAGTGGGTAAATATGGAAATCAAGAATGGTCCACCTTCATATAGTAAGTAGTGAAAACCGAGGATCGTAGGAGATGATCTTTCATGGATGGAACCTTCCAATGGTTTATGTACTACAGTGTAATGGGAGTATGAATGAGAGCTCCTGGGAGTGGGAGATCTAGATATAGTCTTAGTATCCCTAACTTTTTAATTAGTTTATGATTTTTGGTGATGATAAGCTTAAAGGAGGGAATAATATAATGACCTAGTTTTCTCCTTGTAATACTTTGAAATATATTATGAAATATTTTTGGAGTTAGGTGCTGATACAATGCATGATTTAGAGATGGGGTGAGATCAGAATTAATTTTATAAAATTATTAGACACATTTTATATCATAGTCACATAGTTTTTAAGAAATAATGAAATATCTCATGATTGGATTCCTAGGTAAAAATATGAGATTAAAGTTGAATCCAAATCATGGGGTTTATACTTGGCATGAACGAAAGTTGGTTGGTGCTCTACATTAGGACGAGGAAGTCGTTGGTCAATATATTAAGTGAATTAATTAAGTAATTTATTTAAGTATTTCATTTAATACCCCAAACCATTTTATTCTATAAATATGTAGTTACATAAAATTTATAGGGTTATCCACATAACCCTGGGATCATTCAAAGGAGGATTCCACTATCCTTCATTGGTGACTCAAGATCAGATGATGACTGACCCTCAGATTAGTGTGAATTGAGGTGAAACAAATGAAATAGGTCCTCTCCCTCATTAGAAACTACGTTCTTCACCAACGATGATCCAATATTGAGGTTGGAAACATAATTTGTGGTTTCCACCCTCTTAATTATATTATTTAACCATGAATTTTATTTTCATGTCTTTATTTGGTGATTTCATGCCTTTTGTATAGACCCCTGTGTCAAATTAATTGTAAATTAATTTTGTTCTCATTATTCTATGTTTATCACCATAGTTTCCCTACTTTTAATTTTTTTTGGCTGAGAATGCTTAGAAAATTATGTTTATCTCCCTTTTTATGGTTATTTTCCCCTGTTGTTCTTTTTCTTAACCGTTGACCTTGAGCTTGAAGTTTTAATTTTTAGGGTGGGTTTGAGCATGCCCTAACACCCAGGTTCATGAATGGTTTTCATGTCAAAGATAGATTGAATATTTGAGGATGGATCAGGATGGATTAAAAGATATGGGTTTTGAATCCTATGGATCTATGGTATGAGATGAAGTGGTTTCAATTAGAGGCACAAAAATCATGTATGGGATTCTTGAGGATAAAAAAATAGATTTTTGGCCAATAGAGGACTGGAATCTACAACTGGGAGCCTTCCCCTTTGATTTTGGGTAGATAATTGGCATGATTTGCAGTGGAGAACATTGATCTAGTGAATGAATGAAGAAATAATAGTTTCTATGAAAAATACTATTACCTAATGCATAGTCTAATAAACACATTCTGTGTAGCACCAACCAGTTGTGATGGAAAGGGTTTTTGGAAAGATAAGGATCGCAAACTATATGGCTAGGCCACATTCCATGTGACCCTCCTCAGGTATCCATGGATTGTTTCAGATGAACACAGCTTATACCCTATGTGGGAGGAACACCATGTACTCTATGAGTATACAGACATGTATCAGTACACAAGAACGATAAGGTACATGACCATGTACACATCCATGATTCGATAAGCACATGAATGACCAAGATCACACAGGCAGACCCTGATTGGTTGAGATATGACATGTTGTACCCATACACGTTGTGTAGTACTACATATCTAGTTATCCATGGGTTTGAGGGGACATGGATGGGATTCCAAGTGAGTTCACATGCTACGTGCCCCACCTTACATATTGAGTACACCATTATAAAACTTCTACCTTGATTAATTTATTTGTTTTCAATTTAATTTTACCATGTGATTATCTTATCCTGAGTATTTTTATATTTATAAAATGATTTTAACATTCATAGTTCCTTTTGAGATATGATGCATTTTTTTGAGAATTACTCTTATTTAAGAGATACTCAATGATGGTAGTGATCAGGTAGGATCATCATATAAAGAGATAGAACTCCCTTATTGCACCGGGTCATGGGTTATCTATCTGTGGAGGCCTTACTCCCCTAACACACTAGGGTGGATCCTCAATGATCATTTCTTAAATAAAAAGGTGACACTTCCCTTTCATACTAGGGAGAAATTCCTCTATCCAAGGAGATAGTACTCCCCTATCACACTAGGGCATGGGTCCTCCATACTCATTATACAGATATAGAGGTGACACTCCCCTATCACAATAAGGAATGATTCATCTATACAAAGTGATGTTACTACCATATCACACCAAATTGAGGGCCCTCTATACTCATTGTGCAGTTATAGAGGTGACACTTCCTAGTTGCATCAGGGTGTAGTTCCTCTATCCATGGAGATAGTTCTCCCCTGTCACACTAGGGTGTAGGTTCTCCATATTTTTTTCTCAGATATAGATATTCTAATTCCTATCATAACAAGGTATGGGTCTTATATATTTTGTATATAATTCCCCATCAGGATGTGTAGTAGTGTAAAAGTGTGTACCCTCCTCGTTTCTTCTTCGGATAGACACATGAGATGTTGGGAATCATTGATAAACTTTTTGGAACTATTAGCATACACATCATCTTGGGTTGGGCTGTGAGATGAAGATCCCCTTTATCTCTTATCTAGGATTCTTATATGATCATATATATATATATATATATATATATATATATTGTTGGGTTTCATTTCCCTCATGATTGTGCTAAGGTGACTACATCTATTGTGTCTCATTTTTCCCCTCTAGTTTTTGGGGTGTCATACTGGGTATGTATATACTCACCCCGACATGGGATTTTCCCACACATTTTGTGTCTTATGTATATTTTAGAGAGGTTTTTAGTGATTTTAGAGGAGAATAAAGATACCTGGGTTCATTTTACCACATAAGGTGGTTGGGACCTGGATATCTTAAGCAAGGCCCTCCCAACATTTCCTTTCTATATATTGTCAGGTTAGGAAATATTTTTTGCGTGGGAATTTCCCCCCCAATCATTTTGGTTTACTCTATCACACTATTTGTATCCATAAAGGTTATTACATGCATGTTTTTAACTCTAGATGTTTCAATCCTTTAATATTATTCATTTTCTCTTATGTATGGTTACAATTGGGGGTATGTATATAGGTACTTTATGAAAATGAATCCCATTTAATTTTTTCCTTTCGGTTCTTTTCACTAGATCTTAGACAATGGAGGTATTCTTGTGTGACTTGTGGATTGGCCTTTCGCCATCTAGGTGGGACCTGGTGGGTCAGGTCGTGATAGTTGAGTAGGAGCATGAATTGTATCTCTCCACCTACCAAAAATTGATATTAAATCATCAAAATTTACAAATGAAAACATGTTATGAAGTGAATTATTAAATTTAATAAGTATAAAATACTAAAATCCAAAAAATGTTTCTATTTAGAAACAAACAATAAAACTAGATTCAATATTTTGAATAAGAATCTCTATATTTTCAAAAAAATACACAACACAAAATAAAAACATGAAATAAATTGAAATTGTTTTACTTATATATGGATTTTAATATGAACAAAAAAATCTAATACCATATTGTATAAAATAATGATAAAAACTAGTTAGTGATAATGTTTTTTGGATCCTTGAAGAAAAATTAATTCATCATGGAATTCATCATTAAATTCCCTGAACTTGAAAATAAAATGATTATAGAAAGAAAAAATATGAGAAAAAAGTAAGAATTAAACCATGATGATGAAAAGTTTCATCATCAATTTTTCATGGTTTTTTTTATAATATTAGGGAAAAGTATCTGAATAACTTTTTTTAAGTTTCACATAACATAAAATTTCATAGATTTGTCATAGTCAAAGTAACCATGAAATAAATAATTTATGAATTTATGAATAAGTATAGTGATCAATAAAAAAAGACATCATGAGAAAAAAAATTATCTATTTTATATTCCCATTAATGATCTCCTGTTATTCCCTATATACATTTTCATTTCTTTATAAACCATAATTTTTACCATAAATATATGATACAAAATATTTAAATCAATTAAAATGATTGTTTGAAAATCATATATTGGATTTATTACTGGATAGTGGATTAAATTTTTTTACATAAAATGGGATCAAATTTAAAAATTATTGGAAAATAAAATTATTAACTGAACTATGAATAACATATTGATAAAAATATTAAGAGGCCACTTCTAGTTATCCTATAACATATTATGGGAATTAAGGGAAAAAATTCCTCTAATCGTTGAGATTTTTCTATCTCAGAACAAATACAAGCATATTGCACCACTACCAGAAAAGACACAATTTGATTATAGATTTAACTCAGTCAAAGTGAAAAGTTCATAAACATTTAGAAAGAATTTTGATTTTTTTTAGAAAAACTAGTGAAAACATTCATAACAAGTATAAATATGTATATAAGTGTAAAAAATATATAAACATGTATATATGAGAATAAAGAAAAGAATAGTGCGCTCTTATTACAAAATAAACACAAAACATTTCAAATAGTTGTCAAACAATGAAAATAACTATGTACTACTATAATAGAAGTCACACAAAAAAATCATAAATTTATAAAATTTAAAGTGAAAAGTGTAGAGACATTACTAAACTTGTATAAAAAAATATATGCACTAGTAAAAATTGTTATAATGTTAGTTAAAGTTTTAAAACCACTTTCTATAAGGTTCTCACAAGATAAAATTTCATTCATTAATAATTTTTATAACAACAAAAATAACACTGTACAAATACTAAGACACAAAATATTCCATATACTTATCATATTCAAAGTGGAAAGTGTATAAAAATGTATAAAAAATTATAAACAATTTTAAATACTTTTATAATGTTAGTGAAAAGTGTTATAAGAACTATTTTTAAGTGCCAGACAACATTAAAGTGCATTGTAAAAAAGTGACACATTGAAATAGTTATCTTTTAATGAAATGTGTTAGAAGAACTTTTTTTAGAATCATGTATAATGTTTGTGAAATGTGTCCAAAAAACTTTTTATAAGTGTCACACAACATAAGATTTCATAAATTTATCATAGTAAAAGTATCCTATAATTAAAAAATTATACATTTATGTCTAAATAGAGTGATTGATAAAAAATAAATACGGCATGCACATTTAAAAATATATGTTTCATCTTTCCTTTGATGAGGCACTAATAAACCCTATATGAATTTCTATTTCTTGGTGAAACACACTTTTAGATATAAACATGTGATTTAAAATGTTTTATGCATTTCCTAGTATTTTCTAAATCATATTCATAGGGTTTTTTTTTCATGTGATTATGGTTGACTTTTTTTACACAAAAGGGATTAAATTTACAATTTATACAAATATGAAATTATTTACTATCCTATAAATAATATATTGGTGGATATCTATAGGATCCATTGTTATTCCATAGTCTGTTATGGTGATTCAGGAAAATCATTCATGTAAATGTTGAGACTCTCTATCTCATATCAACGAAAAACACAGTGCAATTCTATTATAGAAGGCACAAAAAATATAGATTAATTGATATATATTTTTGTATGGTGTATTTTTTTGGATTATATAAAAATATATAAGAGAAACAATCAAATCTATTTCAAAGGTGGTTGATGATCCATCATGGTAAGAAAAAAAAATATTAACATTTTTTCTTTGATGATCTTAGAATTAAATTCCATATAGCCTACATATTCAATGAACAATAATAGTAATCAGAAAAGTTATAGAATTCCTTATAAAATCAATGTATTAAACATTTAATAAAATATTAGATAATATTTATAAAAATTTTACTTCAATTTATATGATATACAAATATATTAGAAGAGGTATTGAGGTAAGAGATATAACTTTCATATCTTGGAATAGTGTTCTTAAAGGTTTGACCTTATCAGTTGTTAATACATAAAATAACTAACTATGAATAAAATTTAGAAAAAAGAATAATTAAAATAATGGGATACAAAAATATATTATAAGTTGAAATCGGGTAAGAGATACAAAAATAATATCATATAAGTGTATTCTTAAAATATTGGGCATATCACTAGTTATCACATCAAATGCCTCACTATGAATAGATACATGATAATTAAATCCAATAAAAAAATATATTAATAGGAACATTACTCACATTTATTAACACCACCAATATTGATGTTAACTCAAAACATAAATAAAATTTCAAAAGAAACCTAATTAACAACAACCCTAAGTTAAAAAAGTAATAATATTGAATATAAAAATCATATTAATTTTTATTTTTATTTTTATCCATCTTCCAATGAAATAAAAAATTATATTTTTTATTATTTTTAATTTTATCAAATTAATATCTATAACACTTAAACTCATTCAAGGAAAAACAATATGCTAAATAGGGAGACATCTATGCTATATAAAATCAATTCTACGTTTTTTGAAGAAAATAACCAATTAAATAGAATGAAATCATCCAAAATAAGGGAAAAAATATAATCAATAAATATTGATTTCCAAATAAAAACCCCCCAAAATAGCATGAGATACCAAATTTTGTGCCATAATATTTCCTTCCCACATTGTTAAAGAAAATGATAGGATAAAGAAACAAGAGATCATTACTCTAATTTTTCCCACCATTGGGGAAAAATACTAAAATCCATCATACAAAGAGCATAAAAAGTTAATTAGAATTTGGAATTCTAATTTAATAATGATAGATTTAAAACCTATTTTTTCACAAATTCAACCTCGAAAAGAATTACTTACAGTTAGGTTATAGTAGGACTCTACTAGGAAAAAATAATTGTTGAAAATATGAAATAATGGATCTACAGGAGTCCCAAAAAATTGAACCATAGCCGATAATACCGTATTTAATAAGGAAATTTTCCAAATTAATTTTTAAGACATCGTATGGAGGAGGAACCCAAACAAAGGTACAACAGGAAAAGCTGAAAGTTTCCCTAATTTAATCAGAGGAATAATGAAATCTAATCTAGATACCCACACTCTCAACCTAAGAGGCATTGGGGTTTCTAACATAGTTCAACAATAATAGATTATGATGAACCTATATTTTCCATGCCATGATACAAAGACTACAAACCATCTCTACAGGAAGTGAAGACATTCAAAAATATAAAGAATCTAGAATCTTGATGGTGGAGTCCATAAAAGAATCGCAATTATTTTTTCAAGTCTTCCATATTTCTCTAGATCTCAAGAAGGAGAGAAAAACATGTGAGGAATACTCTACCAATGTATGGTAATGTGGACAGAAAGGATCTGCGATGGAGTGACATGAAAACATGAACTACTTTGAAGGGAGAATTCCTACACACACCTTCCACCAAAAGAAGTGGGCCATTGGAGGAATTGGGAGCTTCCAATGATTTTTACAAAAAAGAAAGGCCCACAAAAAAGAAAGAGTGTTGGCTAATTAATACCCACTTTTCATGGAGAAAGATCCTGAGGCTTCAAGGTTCCCACAAATCTGAAAAAGAATAGGTTCGTCAATATATATAATGCTCATAATGACTCTACAATCCCTCTAATTAAACCATGAGTTTTGTTTATCAAGGAACCATCCACTCCCATCCCCCTTAAACAAAACACGAAACTTCACTCTATCCATCACAAAAATAGTGCATGGATTCATAAAATAACCATCGTTTTCAAACAGACAAGGATCATGCCAAATAAAAATACTATCACTATTTCCAATTCTCTAGTATAAACCATTGTTAAGAACCTCACAGGATACCCAAATTCTTCTCCACATGAAATTGGGATGGGAGCCCAATTAAGATCTGAAAAAATTGGATGGGGGAAAGAATTTCACCCAATGAACACAAGAACAATGATATTTTGGATTATTGATAATCCTATAGTCCTATTTCAAAAACAAGGCATCAGTAAAGTGGATGATATCTTGAAAACCCACCCCCTGAAATCTTTTAGAAGATATATCCTATCCCAAACAACCTAATGTTTTTTATTTTTTCCTCCATGGAGACCCTACCTTAAATTTTCTAGATTGGAATATATTTGATCAATAATAATTCCTTATAGCTTAAAAAGAGACATCACATATTACAAAATATATTTGGTCACCACATTGATAATAATTTCCATGCCTACCTTCAAAATATTTTTATAGGACCACCCTTGGGTCTTCATAGTGATTCTATATAGAATACAAAAAAAACAACCTTTTTTGATCATCCAATAAAATTATAGAGGCCAATATACATTTGATTCTTATACACCACATGAATTCTAGAGATGCCACATAAATCCTCTCTTCTTCTCACAGGGACACCATAATTGAAAGAAATTTCATATTTGGATAGGTTCACTGACTTTCCTAAGGCTGCCTCAAAGTAGTGAATTGGGTGTTTAACTAGGAAACATTCTTTTATAATGTAACTTGAGAAAATGAGGTTATCATAAAAAAATGATAAATGGTAGGTCCCTGTAACGCCCCGACCCTAGTTGCCCAGAGTCGGTGCATTATTACATAACATTGGCATGATCACAAGGAAGATCAAATCTCGAAAGACCGATTGGTTTAGTAGCCTTGGAAACACTAGATATATTCATAAGTCTTGCATTACATCATAAAATGAAAAACTACTACAACAACATATTGTCTCCATATTCCACACTCATATCCCCACATAATATCCCTACAGGTCATTCATAATTTACTTCTTCACTTCCTGGGAAAAATAAAACATAGAAAAGGGGTGAGCTCAAATGCCCAGTAAGGATAACAATATAGCGGAAATTTTCATAAATAAGAATAAACATTTAATGCAACGTATTACTAAAAAAAAGCCTTTAAAACTTGAACTTTTAACATGGTATGGCATAAATAAAATAAAATAATGCCATTTACTTATTCACATGGATATTCTACTAATCGAATAATCACATGCAAAATCAATAACCACTTTCATAATGTTGGAATGCATAATGCCAGACTATCATAACCACATAGCCAAGGCCTCGTGCCAAGACTAAAAATAAGATTTTGCCAAGGCCTTGTGTCAAGACACTAGTTTGTCTCATGATACCTACCGATGCATCGAGGAGCTATAGCGGGCTCCACCTGTCACATATTAAGTCCAATGCATTCCCATATGAAAAGGTTTAAACAAAACATAAACATTCGTATTAAAACTAGCATACGAAATATCAATACTTTCACCATAAACCATGAATGGTATAAAAATATCACATCCACATTCAAACATATCACAAAACCTTCAATACAATATAGAAGTTTTGTATCATAATAAATCAACTTCAAATAAGCTTAAAATCCATCAAAGGATGTTGACATAGATGAAATCAAAACTCTTTTTAGAGAAATATCTCTTTCTATTTTTGAAATCATTTAAGATCCATATAAAATAAAACATTTTCTTTTGAAAATATTATTATAATCTTGTAAGGGAATCTTTGAAGATTTTATAATGGCGGAAAATAGTCGCACCCGCTGTATAAGTTAAAAAAACATTCTTACCTTAATTCTGTCGAAAAGGTTAAAAAGGACCTTGTTTTGAAAACGACAGAAAGATTCCTTTATAAACCACTTATAAAAGTAAAAAAGGGTATAAATGAATTTAACTCATATTCTAGTAAATATTAAAAATGTTTTGAAATACATTTTTAAGAAACATGGATGTGGATGATAAAGAGATCCTAGTAGATTATTACGTATAAACAACCTCGGATAATGAAGAGATTGCGAAATAACCCTTACCAATTTGGTAACTTATGAAACATACAACCCATGAAAGAGGTATCATACAATGAATATGTAAATACACATAAATTATAGTGTATTACACAAAGAATATAATTATGGGCAGTACATACACCACACAAAAGGTGATGGTGGCAATATGGCATGAATCTCACGGGAAAAAGGAGTGACATGAAAACCCCTTACCTTGTACTTTTCCTTGGTTGGGGTAGGTTAACCTCCTGTATAATGGTGAAATAATTGTTATTAAATTATACAATAATCATGTATATTAATATGATATCATATATGATCTTTTAACATTGATTTGATAATAATATCTTTGAATTATCGTCATTTCGGGTGTTAACTTACTCGTTTTCTTTTATATGTTTTGTTACATAAGCCATGTTTGCCATGGATAGGTTTTATATTTTTAATATACATAATGATATAAAGTCCTTAAAAATCATTTTTAAATCATCAAATGATAATTATACTTTAATGGATACGATGGAGAACGAATCTCATCGCATTCGTGGAGACGGTAGTCCGTACGTACACACGAGCGACAATATCATTCTTTTGATATTAAAATAATATATAAATGGATGGTATATCATATATACATAATCATTAACATGTTATATTTATTATTTACATGAGTTAAACATCATTATTATACCCATCCAAATAATAATATATTGAATAACAATTACACCACGACGTGGAGACGGTAAGCCGTACGTACGCACGTATGGTGACATGTTATTCAAAGTGTGGATAGAATACTGAATATGGTTGTACCATATTTATAATAACATCACAGTATATGTGAGATACTGGATTTGTTATTTTATAATGTTAATAACAAATAAAGAAGAAGTGGAAGAAGAAAGGAACTTGAAAAGGGGTGGTGAAAACATTACCTCTTCTCCGGGTTCTTCCTTTTGATTTGATCAAAAGGGCTCCTTTGGTTGGCTTTATGATGAAAATAAGGACTCTAGGTTGTAGTGAGGGAATTTGGGAGAGTATTTGGGCAGATTTTGGCCTAACCAAAAGGCTTTGAAGGTGTGAAGAAATGAGAAGGAGGAGTGCCCTTTTATAAGAGGGGTGAGGGGCACCCTTGGAAAAGCTAGAAATATTAATTTATAATAAATTCATATTCAGTTTCTAATGGCTCCAAAGTTGATTATTTAAATTTTAAGGTGGGGATAGGTCTAAAACAACTCAACCAATAGAATTTATACAGGTTTGGGTACTTATATTAACCTTATCTTTAAGTATTAACTCTAAGTTAATTAGTTTCACTTTTAAAATGTCTCTTTGTATTTTTATATAATATGGTTAATAAACTTACTATATACATCCAAGAGACCCCCAAGTGGTCCATTAATAATGAACCTATCATGATATAAGTCTCTTGGCCGAACTTTAGATTTTTAGGAATTTAATATCAATTAATAATATAATATTTGTTTTAAGAACTCTTTTATGTCAATTTTGACACTATTCAATAGTTGATTTTTGTGAAACTCAGAACAGATTGATTACTTCTAAAACAGTCAATTAAATAAATCCTAATATATCATATTATCCTAGAAAATTAGTTTAATTCATTAAAAGTTTCATATTATATTTATTTGGGTATTTATAATATCAATTATTTTAATTTTTCACTATTATAGTAATTAATTCATCATCATTGTGTCATAAATAAATTAAATTATTTAATGTCTAAAAATTATAAATAAAATATCACCATGTAGGAAATCTTTTTATCTTTCTAATGAATATTTATAATCCATCATATATAACCCTATGTAAAAATTGTTTTGCTAAAAGATATATGCTTGTGTTATTTTTGTATTCATTTTAACTTAATTAAAATAAAGTGTCCCTATCACCTACCAGTGGCACCATGGGGTCCCAAAATCGACCCAAAGATGCCTATGGTCGAACATGTATCAACAAATAAGACTAGGACACGTTTTAGGGTAATTTAGTATTATTATAATATTTTTTTTATCCCTTATTTACCAGATTTACCCTTAACCATGGTAAATAAAATATTTACCGCAGTAATTATTCAAAATGTCTTAATATAAAAGTTACCTATTTACACAATTTGGACATCATGATTCCAAATATGGAATCCATTTTTATAAATTCAAAACACAGAAGTGGAAGAAATTAATTTAAAATTAATTCCTGTTGTCAAAACAAAAAGCGTGTTTTTAAGAGATAATAACTATCAAAAGATTGACACTTGTTTATGTTCGGTTTAATTGTAAAATTATGTCCACTGACCAACATTATATTAAATGGTAAAAATATATTCTAAATATACTTTAAAACCACTCAAATTCATAATTTATCACTATTAATTATTTTGATTAAAAAAGTTGTTTTTAATTAAAATTTAGTAATTTTCATTATTCATCAAAATATGAAAGTTATCTGAAAAGTACCAAAATTTCACCTTAGGCTAAATTCGATATTACGAATCCAGAAATGAATTCCATTTTAAAATATAAAATATATATATTTTCAAAAAGTAGGTATTACTATTCATAACGGCTAGTTTGATCGGTTGTGGTGTGTGTTAAAACTCGAAGTTGCGTACAACACACGCTACTGTATTATTCAAAGGAAAGCGTACCGTGGAAGCTTGGGATGTTTCATTTTAAATTCCTAATGTCCCCATTTAGTCAAAAAGTTTAAAATATTTTATTTAAAAAGGTTTCACTATTAAAAGTTGATAAAGGTGCAATACTGAAAATGAATTTGTTCTTAAATTATGTCTAAGAAACTCATAATGTGGATTCTAAAATTATAAGGATTATATAAAGTTTAAAATTTAGATAATACTATTCATAACCTCTTTTGAACAGCTTTTTTGGTAAGTCATGGTGCGATTGAACTCGGTGTTGCGTGTAGTGCAAGTTATTGAATTATTTTGAAGAAATAACACACTATGAAATCTTGGGGTGTTACATTCTCCCCTCCTTCAATAAATTGCATCCTCACAATTTGAAATTGTTCTTCGAAAATAAAAGGTTGAAAATTGGAAATATATTTGTGGGAAAACCCACATCGGAAATTGGGTTACTAAAATTTAGTCTTAATATGAGGAAAAGAGAAATGAAAGGGTCACCACCAAATTATGATCTCGATTAGGAGAACATTGGTGGAAATTAGAGCATATAATTGGAGGAAAAACGTAAATATTTATAGGTAGTGATTGAGGTCATCAATCACAAACAAGTATAAAATTGAGGTCCTTAAACTCATCAATCTATGATGATTTGAAATACAATAGGTTCAACAAAACATAGGTTATTGGGATAACACATTTTTGAAGTTTCAAAATATCTTAGTTGAAATCCCACATCGAAAAATGAATTAATGAGGCCTCTATTTAAAATAAAGAGTGGAAAGTATGAAGATTACCCAAAATAACACATACTAGGGTTCCATGTAGGAAAACATGGATATGAAAGAGAAATCTAACCATTAATTATCTGATGGAGAGTGGTAGAGAACATGGCTATGAAAAGTCCAACAATCCCAAAGCCATAAATTAGTGATGATTTAAGGTACCATCTAGGACAACATTTTTGTTCTAAGTTCCTTTTCTTAATGTTGAGGAATTTAATTATGAGATTGGATAAGATCATAAGGAGATATACTTACTTTATAATTAGAGTTTTATCCATTAATTAATTTCTACCACAAACTCATCTTTCACGCTAAAAGATAATAGAACGTAAAAAATTCTATTTACACTATTCGTATAGGGTTCCAAAATAAACAAATTTATAATTCATCTACAATATCTTTTAATAAAAACTACATTATTTAATCCAGGACATCTCGTGGGCCAGTGGTAGGTGATACACCCTTGTCGCCCTTCGGTTGCGGGTTCAAGTCTCGCAGCCTTGTCGAACGCGACGGGTTGCCGCCCGACCTCCGGGTTGTCCTTTTATGGCAATCCAAAATAATCCAAACTAGAACTATCCAAAATACTTCTCTCCAAACTCACAGTCCAACATTTATAAGGAAGGTAAACATAATTTAGATCCTTTTTACCCCGTAATAGCATATGAATACCTTCATCATGTATTCTTTTAATACACTGAATCATCCTGAATTACCATATTCCTTATTGATTACAATCATGCTCCCTTATTCCATATAGAATGCTGGATATACTTCATCAATCCAAAAATGTTTTAAACCCCAACAATGATGGAATATACAAATCATTAATCAGTTCTGAGGTAGTCAAGAATATCCAATATAATTTATCCAAAACAATCATGTATTATTCCAAAATCACTACCTCGGTATCAGAACTATATTATGGTTTATCATTCTCTCAACCATATATTTTCCATAAATTTATCCTACTATTGAGTAACTTTTCTTTGTTCCACACAATCTCAAGTCCTTAATGAAATATTACTGCAGTACAATCCTTATACACTCCATAATTATTATAACAAGTACATTGTTGATACAACACTCAATTGACATAATCAACATAAGAACTCTAATAATTCCTCTTCATTTGTGGTAGTATCATAACTTGATTATTATCCAATAGCATCATTTGCGGCATAGTCTGATGACTGGGACATAGGTTCGCGTAGTGTCCAAACTCCTTGCAAATGAAGCATTGTACATTTGAAACCATTTTCTTACCCTTGCAGTCACGTACTTTGTGCCCTTTTCCTCCACACTTATAACAAACTCTCATTCCTTTCAGGCAAGTTCCAGGGTGTTTCTTTCCACAGTTATCACATATGGCAAAATTATTCTTTTCCCTCTTCCCTTTATCCATCTTTCTCTCTTCCATCCTTTTCTTCTCTTGCTTCCCTTCGAAGCCATAGGACTCAGTAAAATCTTTACTTATCTTATCAACACATGATATTATTTCTTCATATGATGATAATACATGCAAGACTATTTCTCTTGTAAGTTCTAGCTTAAGACCATAAAATATATGATCCTTCTTTCTCTTTGTATCATGTGCATTTCTAGAGTTCTCATTCCTTCTACTGGGCACCATTTCTAAACAATGGCATACATTATATTAGTTTATGAATAACAATACCTAATCCCAAACTTGTAAAACACATAACATAAATTAAATAGTTTATAGATATAATCCATAATCATAAAAATGTCTCCTTTGAGGAAGTATATACTCATAAACCCTTCATAATGATTTGTAATGAAAATGAGAGTTATCCTAAGCATATCCCCCGGGAGTGTCGTAACCAAGAGTGCAGTAAGGCCCGTTGTGGTGCACCTGTTCCCGTTCGAGTCTAGCTCAAAGTGGTGTTTTCGAGTTTTACCCCTAGGTACATCTGTGCCAGAGCCGCCTCTACCTGCTCGTATCCAGACAGGGATGTATTACTCAGAAAACTCACAAAATCTCTACAATACCAAAATTCTAGGAAGTTATTCTATACTAATCCTCAAAATTCATCTTAAATCTATGTGCTCTAATCAGAGTTTATCTAAATCTAGCTTCCAAGGTTTGTACTAAACTTCCTCTAATACCAACTATAATGCCCCGACCCCAGTTGCCCAGAGTCGATTCATTATTACATAACATTGGCATGATCACAAGAAAGATCAAATCTCGAAATACCGATTGGTTTAGTAGCCTTGGAAACACTAGATATATTCATAAGTCTTACATTACATCATAAAATGAAAAACTACTACAAAAACATATTGTCTCCATAATCCACACTCATATCCCCACATAATATCCCTGCAGGTCATTCATAATTTACTTCTTCACTTCCTGGGAAAAATAAAACATAGAAAAGGGGTGAGCTCAAATGCCCAGTAAGGATAACAATATAGCGGAAACTTTCATAAATAATAATAAACATTTAAGGAAATGTATAACTAAAACAAAATCCTTTCAAACTTGAACTTTTAACATGGTATGGCATAAATAAAATGAAATAATGCCATTTACTTATTCACATGGATATTCTATTAATCGAATAATCACATGAAAAATCAATAACCACTTTCATAATGTTGTAATGCATAATGCGAGACTATCATAACGACATAGCCAAGGCCTCATGCCAAGACTACAAATAAGATTTTTCCAAGGCCTTGTTCCAAGACACTAGTTTGTCTCATGAGACCTACCGATGAATCGAGGACCTATAACGGGCTCCACCCGTCACATATTAAGTCCAATTCATTCCCATATGAAAAGGCTTAAACATAACATAAACATTCGTATTAAAACTAGCATAGGAAATGTCAATACTTTCACCATAAACCATGAATGGTATAAAAATATCACATCCACAGTCAAACATATCACAAAACCTTCAATACAATATAGAAGTTTTGTATCATAATAAATCAACTTCAAATAAGCGTAAAATCCATCAAAGGATGTTGACATAGATGAAATCAAAACTCTTTTTAGAGAAATATCTCTTTCTATTTTTGAAATCATTTAAGAACCATATAAAATAAAACATTTTCTTTTGAAATTATTCTTATAAGCTTGTAAGGGAAGCTTTGAAGATTTTATAACGGCGGAAAATAGCCGCACCCGCCGTATAAGTTAAAAAAACATTCTTACCTTAATTCTGTTGAAAAGGTTAAAAAGGACATTGTTTTGAAAACGACGGAAAGATTCATTTATAAACCACTTATAAAAGTCAAAAAGGGTATAAATGAATTTAACTCATATTCTAGTAAATATTAAAAATGTTTTGAAATACATTTTTAAGAAACATGGATGTGGATGATAAAGAGATCCCAGTAGATTATTACGTATAAACAACCTCGGATAATGAAGAGATTGTGAAATAACCCTTACCAATTTGCTAACTTATGAAACATACAACCCATGAAATAGGTATCATAAAATGAATATGTAAATACACATAATTTAGAGTGTATTACACAAAGAATATAATTATGGGCAGTACATACACCACACAAAAGGTGATGGTGGCAATATGGCATGAATCTCACGGGAATAAGGAGTGAGATGAAAACCCATTACCTTGTACTTTTCCTTGGTTGGGGTAGGTTAACCTCCTGTATAATGGTGAAATAATTGTTATTAAATTATACAAGAATCATATATATTAATATGATATCATATATGATCTTTTAACATTGATTTGTTAATAATATCTTTGAATTATCGTCGTTTCAGGTGTTAAATTACTCATTTTCTTTTATATGTTTTGTTACATAAGCCATGTTTGTCATGGATAGGTTTTATATTTTTCATATACAGAATGATATCAAGTCCTTAAACATCATTTTTAAATCATGAAATGATAATTATACTTTAATGGATACGATGGAGAACGAATCTCATCGCGTTCGTGGAGACGGTAGTCCGTACGTACGCACGAGCGACAATATCATTCTTTTGATATGAAAATAATATACAAATGGATGTTATATCATATATACAGAATCATTAACATGTTATATTTATTATTTACATGCGTTACACATCATTATTATACCCATCCAAATAATAATATATTGAATAACAATTACACCACGACGTGGAGACGGTAAGCCGTACGTAAGCACGTATGGTGACATGTTATTCAAAGGGTGGATAGAATACTGAATATGGTTGTACCATATTTATAATAACATCATAGTATATGTGAGATACTGGAGTTGTTATTTTAGAATGTTAATAACAAAGAAAGAAGAAGTGGAAGAAGAAAGGAACTTGAAAAGGGGTGGTGAAAACATTACCTCTTCTTCGGGTTCTTCCTTTTGATTAGATCAAAAGGGATCCTTAGGTTGGCTCTCTGATCAAAATAATGCCTCTAGGTTGTAGTGAGGGAATATGGGAGAGTATTTGGGCAGAGTTTGGCCGAACCAAAAGGCTTTGAAGGTGTGAAGAAATGAGAAGGAGGAGTGCCCTTTTATAAGAGGGGTGAGGGGCACCTTTGGAAAAGCTAGAAATATTAATTTATAATAAATTCATATTCGGTTTCTAATGGCTCCAAAGTTGATTATTTAAATTTTAAGGTGGGTATAGGTCGAAAAAAACTCAACCAATAGAATTTAGACAGGTTTGGGTACTTATATTAACCTTATCTTTAAGTATTAACTCTAAGTTAATTAGTTTCACTTTTAAAATGTCTCTTTGTATTTTTATATAATATGGTTAATAAACTTACTATATACATCCAAGTGACCCCCAAGTGGTCCATTAATAATTAACCTATCATGATATAAGTCTCTTGGCCGAACTTTAGATTTTTAGGAATTTAATATCAATTAATAATATAATATTTGTTTTAAGAACTCTTTTATGTCAATTTTGACACTATTCAATAGTTGATTTTTGTGAAACTCAGAACAGATTGATTACTTCGAAAACAGTCAATTAAATAAATCCTAATATATCATATTATCCTAGAAAATTAGTTTAATTCATTAAAAGTTTCATATTATATTTATTTGGGTATTTATAATATCAATTATTTTAATTTTTCACTATTATAGTAATTAATTCATCATCATTGTGTCATAAATAAATTAAATTATTTAATGTCTAAAAATTATAAATAAAATATCACCATGTAGGAAATCTTTTTATCTTTCTAATGAATATTTATAATCCATCATATATAACCCTATGTAAAAATTGTTTTGCTAAAAGATATATGCTTGTGTTATTTTTGTATTCATTTTAACTTAATTAAAATAAAGTGTCCCTATCACCTACCAGTGGCACCATGGGGTCCCAAAATCGACCCAAAGATTCCTATGGTCGAACATGTATCAACAAATAAGGCTAGGACACGTTTTAGGGTAATTTAGTATTATTATAATATTTTTTTTATCCCTTATTTACCAGATTTACCCTTAACCATGGTAAATAAAATATTTACCGCAGTAATTATTCAAAATGTCTAAATATAAAAGTTACCTATTTACACAATTTGGACATCATGATTCCAAATATGGAATCCATTTTTATAAATTCAAAACGCAGAAGTGGAAGAAATTAATTTAAAATTAATTCCCGTTGTCAAAACAAAAAGCGTGTTTTTAAGAGATAATAACTATCAAAAGATTGACACTTGTTTATGTTTGGTTTAATTGTAAAATTATGTCCACTGACCAACATTATATTAAATGGTAAAAATATATTCTAAATATACTTTAAAACCACTCAAATTCATAATTTATCACTATTAATTATTTTGATTAAAAAAGTTGTTTTTAATTAAAATTTAGTAATTTTCATTATTCATCAAAATATGAAAGTTATCTGAAAAGTACCAAAATTTCACCTTAGGCTAAATTAGATATTACGAATCCAGAAATGAAGTCCATTTTAAAATATAAAATATATATATTTTCAAAAAGTAGGTATTACTATTCATAACGGCTAGTTTGATCGGTTGTGGTGTGTGTTAAAACTCGAAGTTGCGTACAACACACGCTACTGTATTATTCAAAGGAAAGCGTACCGTGGAAGCTTGGGATGTTTCATTTTAAATTCCTAATGTCCCCATTTAGTCAAAAAGTTTAAAATATTTTATTTAAAAAGGGTTCACTATTAAAAGTTGATAAAGGTGCAATACTGAAAATGAATTTGTTCTTAAATTATGTCTAAGAAACTCATAATGTGGATTCTAAAATTATAAGGATTATATAAAGTTTAAAATTTAGATAATACTATTCATAACCTCTTTTGAACAGCTTTTTTGGTAAGTCATGGTGCGATTGAACTCGGTGTTGCGTGTAGTGCAAGTTATTGAATTATTTTGAAGAAATAACACACTATGAAATCTTGGGGTGTTACATTCTCCCCTCCTTCAATAAATTGCATCCTCGCAATTTGAAATTGTTCTTCGAAAATAAAAGGTTGAAAATTGGAAATATATTTGTGGGAAAACCCACATCGGAAATTGGGTTACTAAAATTTAGTCTTAATATGAGGAAAAGAGAAATGAAAGGGTCACCACCAAATTATGATCTCGATTAGGAGAACATTGGTGGAAATTAGAGCATATAATTGGAGGAAAAACGTAAATATTTATAGGTAGTGATTGAGGTCATCAATCACAAACAAGTATAAAATTGAGGTCCTTAAACTCATCAATCTATGATGATTTGAAATACCATAGGTTCAACAAAACATAGGTTATTGGGATAACACATTTTTGAAGTTTCAAAATATCTTAGTTGAAATCCCACATCGAAAAATGAATTAATGAGGCCTCTATTTAAAATAAAGAGTGGAAAGTATGAAGATTACCCAAAATAACACATACTAGGGTTCCATGTAGGAAAACATGGATATGAAAGAGAAATCTAACCATTAATTATCTCATGGAGAGTGGTAGAGAACATGGCTATGAAAAGTCCAACAATCCCAAAGCCATAAATTAGTGATGATTTAAGGTACCATCTAGGACAACATTTTTGTTCTAAGTTCCTTTTCTTAATGTTGAGGAATTTAATTATGAGATTGGATAAGATCATAAGGAGATATACTTACTTTATAATTAGAGTTTTATCCATTAATTAATTTCTACCACAAACTCATCTTTCACTCTAAAAGATAATAGAACGTAAAAAATTCTATTTACACTATTCGTATAGGGTTCCAAAATAAACAAATTTATAATTCATCTACAATATCTTTTAATAAAAACTACATTATTTAATCCAGGACATCTCGTGGGCCAGTGGTAGGTGATACACCCTTGTCGCCCTTCGGTTGCGGGTTCAAGTCTCGCAGCCTTGTCGGACGCGACGGGTTGCCGCCCGACCTCCGGGTTGTCCTTTTATGGCAATCCAAAATAATCCAAACTAGAACTATCCAAAATACTTCTGTCCAAACTCACAGTCCAACATTTATAAGGAAGGTAAACATAATGTAGATCCTTTTTACCCCGTAATAGCATATTAATACCTTCATCATGTATTCTTTTAATACACTGAATCATCCTGAATTACCATATTCCTTATTGATTACATTCATGCTCCCTTATTCCATATAGAATGCTGGATATACTTCATCAATCCAAAAATGTTTTAAACCCCAACAATGATGGAATATACAAATCATTAATCAGTTCTGAGGTAGTCAAGAATATCCAATATAATTTATCCAAAACAATCATGTATTATTCCAAAATCACTACCTTGGTATCAGAACTATATTATGGTTTATCATTCTCTCAACCATATATTTTCCATAAATTTATCCTACTATTGAGTAACTTTTCTTTGTTCCACACAATCTCAAGTCCTTAATGAAATAGTACTACAGTACAATCCTTATACACTCCATAATTATTATAACAAGTACATTGTTGATACAACACTCAATTGACATAATCAACATAAGAACTCTAATAATTCCTCTTCATTTGTGGTAGTATCATAACTTGATTATTATCCAATAGCATCATTTGCGGCATAGTCTGATGACTGGGACATAGGTTCGCGTAGTGTCCAAACTCCTTGCAAATGAAGCATTGTACATTTGAAACCATTTTCTTACCCTTGCAGTCACGTACTTTGTGCCCTTTTCCTCCACACTTATAACAAACTCCCATTCCTTTCAGGCAAGTTCCAGGGTGTTTCTTTCCACAGTTATCACATATGGGAAAATTATTCTTTTCCCTCTTCCCTTTATCCATCTTTCTCTCTTCCATCCTTTTCTTCTCTTGCTTCCCTTCAAAGCCATAGGACTCAGTAAAATCTTTACTTATCTTATCAACACATGATATTATTTCTTCATATGATGATAATACATGCAAGACTATTTCTCTTGTAAGTTCTGGCTTAAGACCATAAAATATATGATCCTTCTTTCTCTTTGTATCATGTGCATTGCTAGAGTTCTCATTCCTTCTACTGGGCACCATTTCTAAACAATGGCATACATTATATTAGTTTATGAATAACAATACCTAATCCCAAACTTGTAAAACACATAAGATAAATTAAATAGTTTATAGATATAATCCATAATCATAAAAATGTCTCCTTTGAGGAAGTATATACTCATAAACCCTTCATAATGATTTGTAATGAAAATGAGAGTTATCCTAAGCATATCCCCCGGGAGTGTCGTAACCAAGAGTGCAGTAAGGCCCGTTGTGGTGCACCTGTTCCCGTTCGAGTCTAGCTCAAAGTGGTGTTTTCGAGTTTTACCCCTAGGTACATCTGTGCCAGAGCCGCCTCTACCTGCTCGTATCCAGACAGGGATGTATTACTCAGAAAACTCACAAAATCTCTACAATACCAAAATTCTAGGAAGTTATTCTATACTAATCCTCAAAATTCATCTTAAATCTATGTGCTCTAATCAGAGTTTATCTAAATCTAGCTTCCAAGGTTTGTACTAAACTTCCTCTAATACCAACTATAATACCCCAACCCTAGTTGCCCAGAGTCGATGCATTATTACATAACATTGGCATGATCACAAGAAAGATCAAATCTCGAAATACCGATTGGTTTAGTAGCCTTGGAAACACTAGATATATTCATAAGTCTTACATTACATCATAAAATGAAAAACTACTACAAAAACATATTGTCTCCATAATCCACACTCATATCCCCACATAATATCCCTGCAGGTCATTCATAATTTACTTCTTCACTTCCTGGGAAAAATAAAACATAGAAAAGGGGTGAGCTCAAATGCCCAGTAAGGATAACAATATAGCGGAAACTTTCATAAATAATAATAAACATTTAAGGCAATGTATAACTAAAACAAAATCCTTTCAAACTTGAACTTTTAACATGGTATGGCATAAATAAAATGAAATAATGCCATTTACTTATTCACATGGATATTCTACTAATCGAATAATCACATGAAAAATCAATAACCACTTTCATAATGTTGTAATGCATAATGCGAGACTATCATAACGACATAGCCAAGGCCTCATGCCAAGACTACAAATAAGATTTTTCCAAGGCCTTGTTCCAAGACACTAGTTTGTCTCATGAGACCTACCGATGAATCGAGGACCTATAACGGGCTCCACCCGTCACATATTAAGTCCAATTCATTCCCATATGAAAAGGTTTAAACATAACATAAACATTCGTATTAAAACTAGCATAGGAAATGTCAATACTTTCACCATAAACCATGAATGGTATAAAAATATCACATCCACAGTCAAACATATCACAAAACCTTCAATACAATATAGAAGTTTTGTATCATAATAAATCAACTTCAAATAAGCGTAAAATCCATCAAAGGATGTTGACATAGATGAAATCAAAACTCTTTTTAGAGAAATATCTCTTTCTATTTTTGAAATCATTTAAGAACCATATAAAATAAAACATTTTCTTTTGAAATTATTCTTATAAGCTTGTAAGGGAAGCTTTGAAGATTTTATAACGGCGGAAAATAGCCGCACCCGCCGTATAAGTTAAAAAAACATTCTTACCTTAATTCTGTTGAAAAGGTTAAAAAGGACATTGTTTTGAAAACGACGGAAAGATTCCTTTATAAACCACTTATAAAAGTCAAAAAGGGTATAAATGAATTTAACTCATATTCTAGTAAATATTAAAAATGTTTTGAAATACATTTTTAAGAAACATGGATGTGGATGATAAAGAGATCCCAGTAGATTATTACGTATAAACAACCTCGGATAGTGAAGAGATTGTGAAATAACCCTTACCAATTTGGTAACTTATGAAACATACAACCCATGAAATAGGTATCATACAATGAATATGTAAATACACATAAATTAGAGTGTATTACACAAATAATATAATTATGGGCAGTACATACACCACACAAAAGGTGATGGTGGCAATATGGCATGAATCTCACGGGAATAAGGAGTGAGATGAAAACCCATTACCTTGTACTTTTCCTTGGTTGGGGTAGGTTAACCTCCTGTATAATGGTGAAATAATTGTTATTAAATTATACAAGAATCATATATATTAATATGATATCATATATGATCTTTTAACATTGATTTGTTAATAATATCTTTGAATTATCGTCGTTTCAGGTGTTAAATTACTCATTTTCTTTTATATGTTTTGTTACATAAGCCATGTTTGTCATGGATAGGTTTTATATTTTTCATATACAGAATGATATCAAGTCCTTAAACATCATTTTTAAATCATGAAATGATAATTATACTTTAATGGATACGATGGAGAACGAATCTCATCGCGTTCGTGGAGACGGTAGTCCGTACGTACGCACGAGCGACAATATCATTCTTTTGATATGAAAATAATATACAAATGGATGTTATATCATATATACAGAATCATTAACATGTTATATTTATTATTTACATGCGTTACACATCATTATTATACCCATCCAAATAATAATATATTGAATAACAATTACACCACGACGTGGAGACGGTAAGCCGTACGTAAGCACGTATGGTGACATGTTATTCAAAGGGTGGATAGAATACTGAATATGGTTGTACCATATTTATAATAACATCATAGTATATGTGAGATACTGGAGTTGTTATTTTAGAATGTTAATAACAAAGAAAGAAGAAGTGGAAGAAGAAAGGAACTTGAAAAGGGGTGGTGAAAACATTACCTCTTCTTCGGGTTCTTCCTTTTGATTAGATCAAAAGGGATCCTTAGGTTGGCTTTCTGATCAAAATAATGCCTCTAGGTTGTAGTGAGGGAATTTGGGAGAGTATTTGGGCAGAGTTTGGCCGAACCAAAAGGCTTTGAAGGTGTGAAGAAATGAGAAGGAGGAGTGCCCTTTTATAAGAGGGGTGAGGGGCACCTTTGGAAAAGCTAGAAATATTAATTTATAATAAATTCATATTCGGTTTCTAATGGCTCCAAAGTTGACTATTTAAATTTTAAGGTGGGTATAGGTCGAAAAAAACTCAACCAATAGAATTTAGACAGGTTTGGGTACTTATATTAACCTTATCTTTAAGTATTAACTCTAAGTTAATTAGTTTCACTTTTAAAATGTCTCTTTGTATTTTTATATAATATGGTTAATAAACTTACTATATACATCCAAGTGACCCCCAAGTGGTCCATTAATAATGAACCTATCATGATATAAGTCTCTTGGCCGAACTTTAGATTTTTATGAATTTAATATCAATTAATAATATAATATTTGTTTTAAGAACTCTTTTATGTCAATTTTGACACTATTCAATAGTTGATTTTTGTGAAACTCATAACAGATTGATTACTTCAAACAAAGTCAATTAAATAAATCCTAATATATCATATTATCCTAGAAAATTAGTTTAATTCATTAAAAGTTTCATATTATATTTATTTGGGTATTTATAATATCTATTATTTTAATTTTTCACTATTATAGTAATTAATTCATCATCATTGTGTCATAAATAAATTAAATTATTTAATGTCTAAAAATTATAAATAAAATATCACCATGTAGGAAATATTTTTATCTTTATAATGAATATTTATAATCCATCATATATAACCCTATGTAAAAATTGTTTTGCTAAAAGATATATGCTTGTGTTATTTTTGTATTCATTTTAACTTAATTAAAATAAAGTGTCCCTATCACCTACAAGTGGCACCATGGGGTCCCAAAATCGACCCAAAGAAGCCTATGGTCGAACATGTATCAACCAATAAGTCTAGGACACGTTTTAGGGTAATTTAGTATTATTATAATATTATTTTTTAACCCTTATTTACCGGATTTACCCTTAACCATGGTAAATAAAATATTTACCGCAGTAATTATTCAAAATGTCTAAAAATAAAAGTTACCTATTTACACAATTTGGAAATCCTGATTCCAAATATGGAATCCATTTTTCTAAATTTAAAACACAGAAGTGGAAGAAATTAATTTAAAATTAATTCGCGCTGTCAAAACAAAAAGCGTGTTTTTAAGAGATAATAACTATCAAAAGATTGACACTTGTTTATGTTCGGTTTAATTGTAAAATTATGTCCAATGACCAAAATTATATTAAATGGTAAAAATATATTCTAAATATACTTTAAAACCACTCAAATTCATAATTTATCACTATTAATTATTTTGATTAAAAAAGTTGTTTTTAATTAAAATTTAGTAATTTTCATTATTCATCAAAATATGAAAGTTATCTGAAAAGTACCAAAATTTCACCTTAGGCTAAATTCGATATTCCGAATCTAGAAATGAATTCCATTTTAAAATATAAAATATATATAATTTCAAAACGTAGGTATTACTATTCATAACGGCTAGTTTGATCGGTTGTGGTGTGTGTTAAAACTCGAAGTTGCGTACAACACACGCTACTGTATTATTCAAAGGAAAGCATACCGTGGAGCTTGGGATGTTTCATTTTAAATTCCTGATGTCCCCATTTAGTCAAAAAGTTTAAAATATTGTTTTTAAAAAGGGTTCACTATTAAAAGTTGATAAAGGTGCAATACTGAAAATGAATTTGTTCTTAAATTATGTCTAAGAAACTCATAATATGGATTCTAAAATTATAAGGATTATATAAAGTTTAAAATTTAGTTAATACTATTCATAACCTCTTTTGAACAGCTTTTTTGTTAAGTCATGGTGCGATTGAACTCGGTGTTGCGTGTAGTGCAAGTTATTGAATTATTTTGAAGAAATAACACACTATGAAATCTTGGGGTGTTACAGTCCCCACCGGCAAAATTTATAACCATGGATCATGTTATTCATAGCAGAATCTAAAATAATTTTAGAAAAAACATCAACGACAATAATAACAATAAATGGAGATAGCATGTCTCCTTAATAGAGTCCTCTAGTGGTTGAAAATTCCTATGAAATATTTCTATTAATCTTGATATGAAAGTAAAATATCATAAAACATCACATGGTAACATCAATCTATTTTGAATAGAAACCCATCTTTCTCAAAACCAAGTGAAAGAAAGACCAATAAAATCTATCATAATACTTGGTCATATCAAGTTTCTAAACCATGATACCCCTCCTCATAGAAATCCTTATTTTCATGGAGTGGAAAACGTTTTGGACCAGAATTTCATTATTGGAAATGATTATCTTTGGGAAAAAATCACCATGATTCTATGAAATGATATTGGGTACCCATCCATGAATATGGTTGGCCAGGAATTTGGAAAACAATTTATAGGTCACAATACATAAGCTAATGGTCCTGTAATTTGAGATCAAATAAGGGTTATTAATCTTTGGAATAAGGGTAATAAATGTCTCATTGACAGATCCATCTCACATATCTTTCATGATACTTTAAATATCGGAGCCCATGATGTGCCAATTTTTTTAAAGTATCATGAAAACCGTCCAAGCTAGGAGTAGTAATGGAGTGTATTTTCTTGAGGGATACCAAAATTTTATCATTAATAACATCCTTAGTGAAATTTTGGTTCATAAAAATTGGGATGGTCAGGTGGATATAGAATGAGATATCCTTAGGGACCTATATCTCCCCAACTTAGAAAAAGTGATGAAATAAGTGGAGGATGTCCTCATGAATATATAACTCATTATTAATAGACCATCTATTATCATTTTCAAACATCTATTAAGATTGTTCCAATGCATTGAAGAATATTTCTGAGGAAAATATAGAGTGTTCATATCACCTTCATTGACATGCACCTCATGATACTGAATAATCCATAATATCTCCTTATTTTTAATAGATAAATCCAAATCAGCTTCAATCATGGAAATATAAAATAAAATAAGGTTTGAATAAGGGATAGAGTATTGAAACTTAAATGTTTTCTCAATATAATCAATTTGGCGATCAAAATTATTGAATTTAGAGCCACTCTAGGATATAAAATTACTTCCATAATGATTAACTTGTTGAAAACATCATAAGAATTGTCAACCCAACTATAATAAACAAACTTCTCACAATACTCATCCTTTAGACAATTTTGTTCAAATATGAACTATTTAAAGTTGTCAAAACATCTGGTAAAATGATTTATGTTTAGAAGAATCAGAAATTGTTTTGGTGAAGTAGGTGGGAAATGTGAAACATGGTAGTGGTTGAAGATGTCAAAAAACTCACAAGAACACACAAACTTTTCCAGGAATTCTGCAATCTGGGTGTTTTATACTTCCTTGGAACCAAGTAAATAGGTTTCTAATATATCCAATATCATCGAGATTCACTGGTTTCATCACCTTCAGAAAGTATGACATCCAAGAGCTAGGTTTTTTAGCATCCCCACTTTTTTCATATCAGTACAAAATATCATTAAATTCACCCATGATAAAAATAGGTCCACAGAGATTCTCAAAAATAGACTTCATAATATCCTAGTATTTCCATTTATTACCCTGATTGGGCCAACCATAGAAACCCACAAAGATCTATACTGGTGAATTCGGTTAGTGAATACGGTATGCGATGCTGTTATTAGAGAACTTTATAATCTTTACATCAACACCCTATTTCCAAAGAAGTAAAATACCACTAGCATGACCTTGCCTAGAAACCAGGAGACATCCCTGGAAGATCACCTTGGAAGCATTTACATTCAATTCTCGGTTTTCTATCATGGTTTCAAACAAAAACCTTGTGAAGGAAGATTTTAGAGCTCTATAAATAGGGCATCCAAACTGACCATGGGTTTCCAAGCCCACGAAAATTTCAAAAAAGCATTTTCATTAGGCTTGGACGACGAGATTTTTCTAACCTCTACCTCATCATAATTGGGAAAAAAACTATCCCCTGAAACTTCCAAACATTTTGGGTGATGATCTAGTTTAGAGGGATCCTATAGTAATCTTTTATTACCACTAGATTCCACACTCTAGGAATCTAGAACATATTTATATCTCATTATCCTCTTCCATAATCAATATTTCATAGTCCCTACTGGGCTAGATTCATATGATTTATCACGTGTTGGGAAGGAAGAATAGGATTTCTCAAATATAGGGGGATTACATGGTCAAGATGATATAATAAAACCAGATCTATAATAGGATAAGGGTTGGCCTCTTCGATGGCCACTTGATAGAGCACCAGAGAGGGAAACACAATACCTAAATTCTGAATTGTCTGCAGATTGTATCCATCTAGGGGGACTCTAGAAAGTACCTCATCAATAGAATTCACATAGTTACCCTTATTTATATGGGAAAAGTTATTTATATACATAGTGGTGGAATAAACATAATAAAATTATTTATATATACTTGGAATAAGAATTACACATCAAAATTCATGAAGTGCAGCTATTTTTATATAATCAGTAGTACCGAAAATTTACATACACTATTTTTTATGTGAAAAAATTAGCATGTTGATTCCTATAAATAATCACATGAAACATGGTTCAAATAGAGATTCTAACTCAACCTTTATTATGATTAAAAAATTATATCCACCAATTTATATATAAAAGAGTATAAACTCTAAAACAAATTCTGATAGACACAAACCCTAGCCATGATTAAAAATATAATTGAAAATTTTATCCACCTACAAATATATAGTACAATGGCCCATACTTAAACATTACATAATCTTATGTTAAGTAAAGAATTTAACATTCTTTCACATTGAGGATCTTCTCAGGTTTAGATATTTAGAGAATAGTCCATAACTCATACATAACAACACCATAACAATACAAAATGGACACTTCCAAATAATATCCATTTTCTCCATAATCTAATGAATTTAAAACACATCATGATTAATTTTATTAAAATCTTCACAACCTTCAACATTAAATCTTTTATTACTTACATGTCCTTATGTCCTATGAACAACATTAAAAAAATAATGGTATGAGAATAAAAATATTAGCAGGGGATATAAAAATAAGGAAACCATTAGTCCATTGATAATCATTAAAACCCATGAAAACATTAACATAAAGTGATACTTATCACCATTAATAATTAGTAAATAATTTTCATTAAAAATAATCCCATTTCATACCTTTTTTAAAATCACAAGATTACCATAAAACACAAATAAATAATAAAACACATATAAATGTAACTTTGGATATAAATATATTTGTCACTCGTTTTTAATGGAATAATCATGCAATGTACTTCCATACATGTCACTCTTATAAATAGAATAGCCATACCGTTGACTTCCATACCCAATACATTAGAGATTATATTATAACCACTCATACATAGTTTATCACGAAACCACCAATCCATGTATTATCACTTAACCACCTATAAAATTTCCACATGCCATTATATAATCATTACACATAAATTCTATAAATTTTCAACATATCACTCTTAAAATTTCATTTTCAATCATAAGAAAACATTTCATGTTATACAAATAATCAATCCATTTTAAAAACCCATTTTTAAAAAAAAATAAATCGAAAAAATAAAATAAGGGTTTATTTTTATTTTAAAAACTTGAAGACTTGTAGAGTAAGATAAATATCAAATTATGGCCATGGTGGTGGGAAGTTGTTTTCACTGTATATGTTAAACAGAACATTCCTTTTGTCGTTTGTAAAAACATTCTTTATAAAACATGTAAAAATATTCCTTTTGAAAAACATTGAATGAGATTAAAAATATTGAAAAAATTTCCTTTAAAATCATTTTATATCCATATAAAAAATATGTAAAATAATATCAATAATAATGACATGGAGAAAAATATTTTACAATTAAATCTTTAAACATTCATAGTATCTCATAACACTTTAAAAATTTAAATCATTAGCCACATGAATTCAAAAAATTTAATAAAACATTATATAACATGAGGATAGATAAAATATGGATACGAAATATCTAGGGGTCTCTATATACAACTTATAAAATAATAATGGTTCATATCATCAAAAAATGCCTCAATGAAAGTAGATTGAGATTAAATCCATTTCCTTGAGTTTGATTCGACGCATATGTTCTTCATATTAATGAATAGTAAATATAGGATAATTATTTAATATATTGATAACCTTTTTAAAGTTTATTATTCCTTTTCTACAACTTATTACCATTTTATGACAATTACTTAATTATTTAAGTTCACTTAAGACGTTTTGATGATATTCGGTACATATGTCCAAAATGACTTTGGTATGATGTCAATAATCAAAGTGGTCATAATTCCATCATCACCAGATTAATATTCATTAAATAATAATAACCCTTATATATAATTTCCACTCTTAAATAAAACTATTCATGTATGTTTTTGAAAAGTGAACAACGTTATAATCACATAGATGATAGGTCATACGAACGTATGAGTAACGTTCCCATTTTTCAATGATAATTATGAAAAGAAGGTAAGTATTATTTAATATTTATATAATAATAATAATTTAATTAATTTAATATTATTAATTTAATTATACTTATATATATTATCCATGTGAGTTGGTGATGAAAAATGAACCACATCGCTTCGTGGAGGTGATAGTTCACACGTATACACAAACAACGTTATCATTTTCATGTTCATGTAAATGTAAGATTATAAATGATATATAATATTTTCATAATGATAAATATGTAATTAATATCATATATAAACATTAATTCCATAATTATAACCAGTCTCAAGTGATAGTGATGGAAAATTAATTATATCAGTTCTCGAGGCGGTAGTTCGCCATGCACACGAATGACAATTATGTTCGAATTTGATGGAAGTAGAGATGAATTTAGGTGATGATATTAACATAATAAAATGCCATTATATTTATGATACTATAGTTATTATTTCATCATGGTGGAAGAATATTTGAAGGAATATGAAGAAGAAATAAAATTGAAATGCTTATTAAAAATGATACCTCTTCTTCAGATGGCCTCCATTGATTAACAACTTAACACCTCTAAGGAAGGTGTTATGACTAAAATAAGGCCTCTAGAATGTGGGGAGGGATTATAGGAAGATATTTGGGAAGAGTGTTGATAAAAAAATAGGTTTTGAGGTTCTAGGAAAAGATAATAATGGGTTTACTTTTATAGG
The DNA here is from genome assembly GCA_963277665.1 of Viscum album. Lineage (NCBI taxonomy): Eukaryota > Viridiplantae > Streptophyta > Magnoliopsida > Santalales > Viscaceae > Viscum > Viscum album. The sequence continues at coordinate 2,113,431,972 of OY728128.1, forward strand.
AAAGGGGAGGGGCACTCTTGGAAATCTTCAAAATATTAAATTAATATAAATTAATTTTATAATGAAAATGTATCCAAACATATTAATTTATAATATATTATTATTTTGGGTCAAAATAACTTTATAAAATAAAAATTATTTATGTTTTGACTATTTTTTGGATCCCTATCTTTTATCTTTAACCATTATTTAACCTTTTTAATTATTACTGTGATATCATGTAATTTACACTTTGAGGATTAATATAATTACTATAAAATTACATAGGACAAATAAATGAGTAAATTATGAAATTTTTAGGTGTATAAAAATAATTTGGACTAAATTTATATTTTAATAAATTTTATACCATTTAATAAAATATTATTTATTTTAAAATATCAATAACATCAATTTTGAAAATATTCACTTCATTAATTTTTACAAATATCATAACAACATGAATAATTATAAAAAATAATTCTAGAACATCACTAAAATATCAACTTAATATACAAAAATTATATACGAAATTTATCATTGTTTCATTCTTGGTTTTTGGTCACGAAATGCCCAACGGCTCCATATCCAATGATTGATGGACCTGCTTTCCAAAGGCAGGCGTTCACCGGATGGTCTAACCAGCGACTCTTAAGAACTCACATTGGTCGATAGGATGGGAAGTCGGGCTCATCGTACCCTTTTTGGGGGGGAAATTATTTCCTGTTTCGGGACTCTCTTATAGATTTAAGACGTATTCATATGTTTGTAAATCTTTGGTTTATACCCAAACATAGTATCCCTGGATTTAACCTTGGTGGGAAATGGTCAACTGTACGCAGGGGTTTAGAATCATTTATGCCTGAGGTTTACCATCCCTCGTTGGATTAATGACCCCGAAGGACTGGAACTCGCTTGAGGCGGCACTAGGAGTGGTGAATTGAACTGATGTGGAGATGGTCAGATCGACCGGCTGTTGGGCTTGAACCTCAGGGAGGATTCCTACGTACCCTTCTTAGAAAGTAGGGATCAAATTCCACGTAGTTCGGATAGGTGTTGGGGAACCGACATGAAAAGAGACCAGGTGGTCCGATGGGAGGTGGGCTTGAACCTCATGGAGGCTTCCTACGTACCCTGTCTAGGAGGCAGGGATAAAAGTCCACGTAGTTCGCATAAAAATTTTAACGTCATGCTGGATAGGGGCATACAGCTTAACGTCATGTTGGACGAGGGTGGAACTCGACGTGAAGAAACAACCGAGTGGTGGGTTTGAACCTCATGGAGGCTTCCTATGTACCATGCCTTGACATGGATCAAAGTCCCCGTAGTTCGCTTTGGCTTGGGGATTACGCTCTAAGGAGGCCCAAAGGAGGATGTCATGGTTGATGCTTACTCTAAGCCCACGTGAGTCATGCTCGGTGTGAGAAACAAGAGCCAGTAAAGACCAGAGGATCACGTCGCGAAAGGTGCATCCGCGAGAAGCGGAGTGGGGCTTACGCATGAAGGCGGCCCAGGGTGATGGATTAGGGATTACACTCTGAGGAGGCCTAGAAGGTCGGGGCATACTTCGAGACGGATTCTAGTGGTGTCTTTCTCATGTCCTTCCATGAGGGCATCCCAACCCTATGATGGGTTGAGGAATATAATGGGGGCCAACACCTATGCGCAAGTGCACAAGTGGGATAACGCCAAGGGCTTCGGAATCAGTCCAAACAAAGGGAGATAAAAAGTGTGAATTACATGCACGACATTCGGAACACAATGAGGGTGGTATGGTGATGGAAGATAGCTGTTGACCATGTTCAAAACATAACATTCATATCACGTTAGCCTAATATGGGGACAAACAAATGAGGGTTGACTGCTGACCATGTTCGAAACACAAGAACTATCTCGAAGTGTTGTCCAAAGTCTTTCGGGGCGTTGGCCCAGGACAGTAGGTGAGCCGATGCGGCATGAGGCCATGCCAGTAGGGGGTCCCTTCAGACATGCAAGAGAATGAAGATCTGAATGAAGGACACGCAAAGCGTGGGGTGGAGTGATGGAATGTTTGAATGGATTCCACCGCTCTTAATGTTACGCCACTGTAAACATGGCATTAGGTATCTCTTTCATGGAGCAAGAGGCATCCAATTATTGAATGATAGGGAATGCTATAGTTTATAGTCATGTAGAGAGGACTATTTCCATACAGTTTAACGTCATGTGGTCAGGACGACTAGGTAGGAGAAACCTAGAAATTATTGGTGTGGGACTTATGCAAGGGTGTCCCTTTCTAGATGAACCTAGCAAAATGAGCTAGGAAATGGGGGATAAATGAGAGTCATGAGGAGTAGCTCGACTCATGGAATTTATAGAACGGATGTTGGTGCGGCACAAGGGTGAAATGTGAAATACTGAAATCCAGGCCTGAAATTTTCGCGGTGTGACTCTCCATTTTTCATGGGGGTCAGTGACTGTAGGGAAGGGACCGGCCTGAAGGGCCGGGACCGTAGCCTCGCAGTGATCCCATGTAGGGGTACGGGGGCGCAGCCCCCGTGGTATGGACTAGTGGGTGCATGGGGTATTCCACATGGGGCTGGCCGTGAAGGAGCTGGCTGTGAGGTGCCGGCCGCGGCGAACCGTCCACGAAGGAGCCATCCGCGAAGGACTGGCCGCGAGGGACTAGCCGCATGTGGTTCGCAGTTTGGTTGTCCTCTAAGGGTGTCCGTGGAGGAGCTGTCCACGGAGGAGATGGAAGTCCGCGAAGGATGTTGTCCGTGAAGGATGATTTCCATGGAGGAGGCTTTCCATGAAGGAGGTTGTCCACGGATGATATGGTTATCCGTAAAGGGTGTCTGGAAAGGGGCTGGCGCACGTCCTACTTCGTGCCCGCGGAGGTGTTCCGCCTCCATTTCGCGAACGACACTGGTCTGCGGAAGAGATGGCCATCCGAGAAGGAGATGGTCATCCGCGAAGAAGATGACCACTAAGGGCTGGCCGAGAAGGAGTTGTCCGCATGTGTTTCATGTACTGGTTTCTCCTCTATGCGAAAGAGTTCATCCACGAACGATATTCAGTCTGCGGATGGCTGCAGAGTGATTTCTCCAGCGTCTCCCCACATGTTTTCACATTTGCGGAAACCCATGAAGGAATCCCCAGCCGCGGACGACTCGGTCAACGAGTGATTTTTTGAACCGAGATCCGCAGAATTACTCCGCGGTTGTGCACCACTCTGCCCTTATTCCACGAAGGATGAGGTTCGAAGCTGCATATGGATTCCGCCTCTATTTCACGAATGACGAGGTTCGAGGATGGGGGTGGCTTGCGGCGGTGGACCGGCCTGGCACCCATTCTGCTTCACGCCCGCGGAGGGTCCCCGCCTCTATTTCACAGATGAAGCTGGTCTACGGAATTACGGGAGGGCGGTCTGCCGAACCGGCCACGTGCTGTTGCTGGGAGCCAGTGCGTGGACCGGTTCGGTCCTTTTCCAAGTCTTGGGGTAATCGGATTTCCCCCTTGCTGAATTTTCAGGACCCTACAATCATTTCAAATTCTTTTTATTTTATTATTTTTAATATCATTTATTTGATATTTCATTTAATTAAATAATTACCGCATCATCATTGTGCAAGAATTTAATTAAATTATTTCATCTCTAAAATTTAAAAATAAATTATTATGATAAATATAATAATTTTATATTCCAAAATACTATTTATCATAAAAAATATCCCCAATATTACCCCATATGAAAAATAGTTCACTTGTTAAAAATAAAAGTGTGACAAAATTGAATTTTCTTTGAATATAAAATTATAACTGTCATACACTCATCAAAGTATCTTAAAGAGGTCATAATTCTAGTTCAAGGATTTTTTTGTTTGAAAAAACCCCATCCAATGAAATTTTTATAAGTGTTAGGGTAATTTTATAATATTTATAATATAATTAATTCCTTTAATTACCTGATTTAACCTTAACTGTGGTAACAAAAAATATTACTAAAGTTAATATTCATATTTTAAAAATATAAAAGGGACCTATTTAATAAATTTGGACCTTATTATTCTAAATATGGAAGTCATTTTTTAAAATTCAAAACCCATAAATTGAATAAATTAATTAAAAATTAATCCCATTGATGAAATGAGAAAACATGTTTTTAAAGTAAAATGTTCAAAAGTTCACAAAGTTTTTATATCCGTTTTCATTGTGAAATTGATTCTAATGACCTAATTTTTATTAAATGATAAAAAAATTGATCTAATTAAACATTAAAACCATTTAAAAAATTATTTATCACTATAAATACATTTGATGAAAAAATTGTTTTGAATCAAAATCTAGTATTTTTAAATATTCATAAAAACATGATACTTATCAGAAAAATACCAAAAATCAAATAAAATTAAAATTTTATATTACTATTTAAAATAAAAATAATATTTATTAAAATAGAATCTATATAATCATAAAAAATTAGATTTAAAATAAGTGCACCATCAAATGCCGTAAAATTTATTTTTTGAAAAATACTTATTTTATGCCTAAAATTGGATTTGTTCTTATATAATGTATAGAAAACACATAAGATGAATTTTAAATATTATATTGAATATATTATATATATATATATATTAAATTAATAAAAAAGGGAGTTTTTTTATTTATTGGTATACATATGCACATTTAAATAATTTTTCAAAAAGAAATTTCTTTTATTTTAAAAAAGGGTTTTACATTCATTTATAATTAATTTTTCACCAAATAAATATTTATATATAAATATGTAAACCATATTTTTATAATTTAGTTAATACATTTCACTCCTACCATTCCAATGACTAGGTTTTAATCGTAACAATTAAATAATAATATGTAGTTATTCGTTTTGGCTCGATGCAACATATCTTATACACTATTTAACAGATTGCGTCCTTTTAAAAACTCAAGATGTTACATTATACCACCATTTAATAAATTGCATCCTCGTAATTTTAACTTCGGCATGATAACTAATGTTTGACTTTTCTAAATACCATTATTTTAATACCACATCATAAAAATTATTAATAAAATTTTCACTTTAAAAGAAATTAAAGGGAAGTACGATGGTCACATGAGATAACACATACTAGGGTTTCATGTAGGAAAACATTGACATGTAAGATAAATCAAACTATCAAGTTCAAATGGAGAGTAATAGAGAACATGATCATGAGAAAGTTAACAATCACAAAACCATAAATCTGTGATGGGTTAAAAGGGCAGTGATTTCTTAGAAAGAAAAGTAAACAGATAAATTTTTTTGTTTTTAGATTCCTTTCATAGAATTGAGGAAATATTTTTATTCCTAGACTAAGATCATAAGAAAATTTTAGGTTTTGGGCATAGAAGAAACACGTGAATTGGTGTACCGAATATTAATTTCACCATTAACAATGATCAATCTGAGATCCACCATGATGATAAAACGCCAAATATTCAAAATAGAAAGAAGAAAGAAAATGAAATAGGTAAGTACCAAAACCATAGATAGGATCATCATATTTTGATTATAATTAATTAAATTAAAATAAATGAATTACCTTTATTTAATTCTCTCTCAGTTGATGTTTCTAGTCATGATCGAATGTGATCTGTCATTGCATTGTAGAATCAAAGTGTATGCTTCCTCTAGCAGTGATCTATAAGTGCTCCACATATCTTCAAACATTTCCAAAGGGATATTTGGGTGCTAGAATGAAAGAGCCTTTGCTTGTGATGTCCAACTTCGATTGCCTTGAGAGACACTTACAAAGTTCTCTCCTTGATCCAGTGAAAGAGTATCTCTCTCATAACTTGAGAGCATTCTTGGAGGAAAGGAAGTTTCACATGGCTTGAGAGATTTCTCCATATATGTTGTGCAAAACCAAAATAAATGGATATGCTTAATGAGAATAATGTAATTAGAATTTATAATACATTGAATAATGAAATAATATAATTACACATATGTATTTATTTATTTCATTTAATTCTTAGTAAGAACCCATGTATAATAATATAGTTTTAATATTTATATTACTCTATATGTGCCCAGCGAATTACACCTAATATTATTTAATAAATTAAATTATATTATTTCTCACAAATATCTAGAAAAACTACACATCGTGTATATTAATATACATGGTGTATACTTTTGTTTTTCCATTTTTTTATTTCCTCCACCACATTTATTAGACCTTCAATAATGACTATTTATTTCTTAAATAAATATAATTTCATTATTCGTAAATAAATATATATTATTTTAGACATAATATATTCTTGAGAATAACTAGCATTGAAATAAATGTGATCAGGTATCCTTATATAATTATTAAACCAAAATCGTGAATAATCATTATCCAACTTTTTAAATGAATATTTAACTAAGATACATGGATACACTTCATGTGTGACCCTCTAGGACTCTTTATCAGTGGAATTAGGTGGAGCCAGCCTGAATTCCAAGGCTAGCATCTCCCAACATGCCAAGGCACACATAGAGAAATAAGCTAAAGCCGAAATGAAGTGTCACCTTATATGAACACTTACCGTATAATACAACCCCTTTTTATTGATATCTATAATAAAGTGGGTTTCATGGTAGTGTAATCAACCCATGCACTGGATTACTCTTTCTTTGACCTCTTGATATTGAAATTTCCCATTCCTAACTATTGACATGGATTTATTTAGGCTATATCAATTACATCAAAGGGACTGAGATATCAAATTCTGTTATGGAATAGAAGGGAAAATCCTATATCTCATTATATATTAATATAGTATTACTCATGACTCACACAACATATCCTACCTCACTGCAAATAGTGTGTCGTCACAGTTTTTATCAATACATCTAAGTACGTGAGTTGTAATACACATTAAAAATAATCAAAACATCTAAGGACCAATACACATGTCCACAGATAGGAACATCCAATGACACTATGAAAGGTGGATTTTCCATTGGTGGGTCTCATTATTATAATATCTTACTGGATATTACCATGGGTGCACACCATGAAAAGGTGCCTCAAAGTTTTATGATTCATCACCCCTAATGTCCTATATTATTTGTGTCCTTCAAATATCATCATATGTCCATAGAACATATATATAAGAATAGTGTTATGGAACTTCCGATTTCTCATCAAAGTATGGATTTTCTATGAATTTTTAATGCAACAGCTATCCTTAAGAAATTATTAGATGCATTGTCACGTAGAAGAACAACCATGATGTGATAGGGTATTTATTAATATTCAAATCCATGAAAACAAGTTTATCATAATGTATAAAGTAGTTTTTTCTAGGCCACTGACTCTAAAAGACTCCAACTTTGACTAGAACCAACTACTAACAAATTTTAACCCACTATCTCTCAAATGATATTCATGCTTTTGCTGAGATAATCCTTTAGTCATGGGGTCCACCACGTTCTCTTACATGGACACTCCTCTCACTACAACTTCACCACTTTCATAGAAATACCTTAAGAGGTGATACATCCGAATAATGATCTCTGTCTGTTGTTGTGACCTTCATTCTTTTTCAAGAGACACATCTGTAGTATTATCACAATATAATGTTATAGCATCTCTACTTCTAGGAACAACATAAAACTCCTAGAATTTTTTTCAAATCTAGAAGGATTCATTGGATGCATCAGAAGCATCTATATATTTAGAATCTATTGTAGAATCAGTGAAAACTAGATGCTTTAAAATCTTCCAACTCACAAAACATCCATTGAGACAGAAAAAATATCATGATTACAACTTCAGATCATTCTGATCTATCTGAAAACCAGTATCAACATATCCTCTGATGAAAATCACCTCTTCTTCTCCATGTTCTTGAAACATATCCTTAGTTATTCTCAGATACCTAAGGATAGTCTTAAAATTAGTCCAATATTGTTCTCTTGGATCTGTTTAATATCTACATACCATGCTTAGTGCATAGGCCACATCAAGCATGGTACATAACATGACACACATGATAGAACCTATTGAAAATGAGTATGGTATCTTAGTAATATTATCTTTCTCCTATTGTGTCTGAGGAAACATTCTCTTAGAAAGACGTAGGCTATGTGATACTGGAACAAATCCCCTATTGGATTGTTCCATACAAAATCTCTTTAGTGTCTGGTCAATGTATGTACCATGACTTAGTCCAAGAAGCCTCTTAGATATATCACGAATGATCTTGATCGCTAGAATACAAGCTACTTCACCCAAGTCCTTCATAGAGAAACACATGTTCAACTAGTCCTTAAATGTCTATAAGACAGGTACATCATTTCCAATAAGAAATATTTCATCAACATATACTACTAGGATAATGACCACATTCCCATTAACCTCTTATAAACACATGGCTCACATTTTTTCTTAATGAAAAAAAAATCCTTTATGGATTCATCAAATCTAATTTTCCATGACCTGGATGATTTCTTTAATCCATAAATGGATTTATGCAACTTGAAAACCCATTTGGCTTCACCTGGTGTCACAAACCATTCTGGTTGTGTCATATATACATCTTCCTAAAGGTCCCCGTTAAGCAATGTTATTTTGACATCCATATGAAAAATCTCTTATTCATGGTAAACTATTATGAAAAGTATTATTCTTATGGATTTAAACAAGGAAACTGGAGAGAAGGTTTCATCGTAGTCAATTCATTAACATTATTTGAATCCTTTAGCCACTATACTTGTTTTATAGGTTCTAACTTGAACTTATAAGTCCATCTTTCTCTTGAACACACATTTTCATACAACAAGCTTTACATCAACTGGATCATTAACCTTAACCTATTCATGGTTATGATATATGGAATCCATCTTATAATTAATAGCTTGTAGCTATCTTGCAGCTTCTGACCTCTCCACTTCTTCCTTGTAGGAGAGAGGTTCATCATTGTCTAATAATAATGATTCACCATACTCAGTGACTAGGAATCCAAATCTCTCTTGTTCCATTACCTCTCTTGAGCTCCTACGGATTACTTGTGTTTTGGAACCTCTGCCACAGAGACCTGTGGAACTTGTTCCTATACTAACTCTTGTGTATATTGAGCATCAACTTCATCGAAGTAAATCTTTCTCCTACTATCCTTTTTGAGGATTTGATCCCTCTCAAGAAAGAAGGATTTTCTAGAGATAATCACATTCTTTTATGAAGGTTTATATATGTAATATCATTTTGATTCCTTGGGATATCTTATAAAGATACACCTTGTGCCCCAAGGTTATATTTTGTAGCCTAATAAGGCCTTAACAAACGCCTTACATCCTCATACATGTGTGTGTGAAAAAATAGGTTTCTTTCCATTCCATAACTCAGATTGAATTCCATTTTCTGCCTTATTTGGTACTAGGTTTAATGTGTTTGCTGCAGTATGTAATGGATATCCCCAAACAGGTAATGGAAGATATGCATGACTCATCATCGACCTCACCATGTCCAACAAGGTGTGGTTCCTCCTTTCACTAACACAATTTCAATATGGTGTATAAGGAGGAGTGAGTTGAGATAGAATCCCAGACTCCCAGAAAAGGTTGATGAACTCTTGGTTTAGATATACTCCACCTAAATCCAATCAAGGCTTCTTTATCTTCTTACCAAGCCAATTTAGTACTTCATTTTTGAAATCCTTAAATTTCCCCATGGACTATAACTTATACATCATTAAGTAGATATATACATATCTACTCATATCATCATTAAAAGTAATGGAGTAATAATATCCACCTCTAGATTCTACTGGAAGTGGTCCATACACATCCTTGTGTACCAATCCTAGAAGCTCTATGTCCCTTTCACCATATCCACCTAAAGGGGGATTAGTCATTTTCCCTTGTAAACATGTGTGACATCTATCAAGTGATTTTAGCTCAGTAGAGTCTAAATAACCATCTAGGAAGATCTTTTTCAAGTGAATCTCATTTACATGACTGAGATAGTGATGCCACAACTAGGTGTTGTATGAGTCCTGTGGGTTTGTTTTGTTATCAATTTCCAATGCTTGGTTTTCGTAATTTAATACATACAAACCGTTATTTAAATGATCCATACCATAACATACATTATTCTAAAAAACGAAACAATCCTTATTTCCAAACGTGAAAATAAATCAATCTATATCAAAACCTGATATCAAAATTATGTTCCTGGTAACACTAGGTACATAATAACAGTTATGTAAGAACAAAAGAATTCTAGTTGGTAATGAGAGATGGTAATCACCAATGGCCAATGCAGCTAGCCTCATGTCATTGGAAGCTTGAATATCCACCTCTACTTTGGAAATATTTCTAAATATACTTGGTTCCTTAATTTGAATATAGATGTGAGCCCCACATTCTGTATCTAATACCCAATGTGTAGAAATAGAAATATTACACTCAATAACAAATGCACCATTAACATACCCATGCTTCTTAGTGTAGTTTCCCTTCTAGTGTCATAGAATTCCACATGAAAAACATATCGCCTCCCATTCCTTTCCATATATCTAGATCTTCTCCTTCTTGGTGGGATAGTGCTTGGAGGCTTCAGACCATTTATAAATCCTTATCCCCTTTTCCCTGTCCTTCCTCTTCTTATTCACCATAAGGACTACGGGTTTGTCATTCCCCATGTCCTTATCTACCTGGTGAATCAATGTCAGAAGTTCTAATAGACTCTTCCCATTGCTTCTCATGTTTTAGTTGACAATAAATCTAGAGAAGGTCTTGGGCAGTGATTATAGGATGAGATCTGTACGCAACTCATCTGATAACTTAATACATAAGATGTATAGGAGTTCAATATATCCAATAATATTTTCTATATGAGGCCCAAATGGCCCAGACTCTCCAATATTAGTTGTGAAAAAATCATTGGAGATCTCATATATCTTTTATCCCGCCTTATCTTGATACATATTCTTAAGGTGAGACATCATGCTATATGCATCCATGTTTTCATGTTTCTTTAAGATCTCATTATAAATGGATGATAGCATAAAACAATGGAAATATATGGAATCATCTAAATGATTCATATAGAGATATATTTCCTCATCACTAGCCTCGTTTCTAGGTGCAACTAGAATAATCTCCTCTAGTACAAACAATTTCCTCTCGTGGTGAAGGATGACACGTAAACACATCTGCCACTCCTAGAAATTTTTGTCGATGAGAAGGTTTTACTTCTAGAGTATGGTTCACAATGAAATGTTTGATGTCATTTTCTTTCCGTTTATACAATTTAATCTGATCAAAGATTAGTACTTCATGATGATAAAACAGAGACAAATAAATAAATTAATAATTATTAGTCTCATGTTATTTTGTCAAAATCCAATATCCCTCACCATTGACATAGGAATATTCTGTTTCTTGAATATTATAGTGGAAATGATCCATATTTCCCTTCACATTACCCCAACTAGGGTTGGTCAACTAACTTGAAATGTTTTATCAAGGGATTTCTAATTCCAACCGCATTAACTTGTAGTTCCTTGATTCACTGAGTGGTCACCCCAATCACAAAATCCTTTTATTTTGGATTTCCTTAACCTTTGCCTCTTCATCACATCAATTACTGCTATGGCAGTCAACCCTTGATGTGAAACAAGTCAATTCAACCCAAAACCTTGAATTTAAATTCACCAATAATTGAAATCAACCAACTAGGGTTGTTCAATAATTTTGAACTATGGTTTGATTTAAATCAAGATTATGGAAGGCTATACTGATTAAATATTTCCTTGAGGGATTTTATCATATAGTTAAATTTCAATTTAATTATATTTATTACATGATTTTTAATTTTATGTAGGATATACTTAAGTTATTAACCATGTCTAAGATATTATTTATGCATAATATGGTATTATTTTAGTTCCATATTGCATGCTTATTTAATTCCCTAATTGTGTGACTAGGAAAAAATACCCATAATAAATAAACCATGAAATTGAGAGAAATAAAATAAATGGAATGGTCATGAGATTGTTCTATTGATTATTTTATCTAGCTATTGATAAACTAACCCAAGACCTAGGGGAGAAAACACCTTGAACCTTTTGGGTTTGTGTTTATGGATTTCCACCTATCCACCTTTGTATATCCTTGGATTAGTGTTTCCTTGGCTCCTAACTTGAGATGCCTCCACTATCTTGGGACCTCCATCCATTACATATGCTTTTATCTCACACACAGGTGAGGGGTAGAATGTGGTTTTACATAAAGGAATCATTGGGCATGCATTCCCTACATATTAATGAGTAGAAGGATCACATGCCAATAATTTTAATTTAAATAAATAAATAAAATGAAACCATCCATATACAAAAGGTATTGGTCTTACTCATGATCATATATACATGCAATGATATTTACGCATAAATAAAAATAACACTCAATTATTTAATCGTTCTTGTTTAAGATAAATTACGCTCGGATCAACTAATTATTATCATTAATTAATTAATCATTTTATCTTAAACTATTTTCTTAATTTCCTTGAGATTTTCAGAAATCATAATTTTAAAGAAATAATTTCATTTAAAATTATCTTTGTATATAACTTGTACATTGGAGGAAACCTAGTGATTTACCTTTCATAACTACCCAATGAGTTAGAAATGAAAATTACACACATGTTAAATTAAACATATATGTACAAAACACCTATCACATGTTTTTCCCTAGCTTTACACCCACACCATGGTACATGTCTCTATGCTTTGTATAATATAATAATAAATTTTAATAAATCTACATAATCTGGATGAGTACATGACATGTAGTTCATACTACAAGGTGTGTACTATTGTTCACTGTCCATCTGAAGTACATTCCTAGGGATACCGTGTGTAGATGTTCTTCAAAAAATTTCAGAGTACATGGCGTGTCCAGTGGGCCACATGCCTTGTAGTATTCACGTTACACGGTCTCCATCTAGGAAAGACATGTATGGGGTACATAGTCCAACCCTAACATGAAGGGACTAAACACTGTGTCTAGTGGGTCACACAACATGTAATTTGGAAACCACATTCCAACTATTCTGGGTAAACACATAGAGTCATTAAGACTAAGAAAAACTCCAATCACACAAATTGGTTTGGCAGACCAATCTCGATGCATTGAACCTTGAATACACGGTGTGTACTACTAAATACAAGCAATGTGTCCTAGTGTTGTGCGTCTAGGAAAATTTAGAACCTCTGGATGACATATTATGTATTATTTTAATCAAAATTAAAATAAAATATCATTTCTATAAAGTGAACGAGAAATTAAATATGAGGAATAGATCTTGAGATTCAGATTTAAAGAATGATTAACCTGAATTGAAACTACTAAATTATTAAATGTGTAAATCATTATCACCAAACTAAATAATTATAATCAATGATATAAACCCTATGATACCACTTATAGCTTCCCGAGCATAGTAGAAGAGCATGGATGGGTGTACCCAACTTTAATTTTACTAATAACAATTATCAATTTGAGATCTGTTATGATGATAAAACACCGGATCTTTAGAATAGAATGAATAATGGAAAGGAAATTGAGAAGTATTTTAACCATATAGAGGACCATCATATGTTGTTTATAATAACTTTAATTAAAATAAAAGAATTACCTTGATGAAATTCTCTCTCTGATGCTATTTCTAGTCACGATCCAACATGATCTATTGTTGTCCCACAGAATCCAAGTGTATGCTTCCTATAGCGGTGATCTACACGTGCTCCATGTATCTATAGAAGTCACCAAAAGGATCTCTAGGTGCTATAATGGAAGCGCCTTCACTTGCTATGTCCACCTTGAATCTCCTTGAGAGTCGATTCCAAAGTGCTCTCCTTGATCTGGTGGAGGAGGATATCTCTCATAATTTGAGAGAGTTCTTGGAGGAAATGAATTTTCTCTTGGCTTGAGATTATTCTTCAAATCTGTTGTTCACATCCTCAATGAATGGCCCAGATTAATGAGAATAATTTAACTGGGATTTTTAATACTTAGAATAATGAAATAAAATATTTACCCATTGGTATTTATTTTTTTCATTTAATTTATAGCAAGACCCCATGTCTAATAATAGCGTTTGAATATTATTATAACTTTACATGCACCAAATGAATTACACCTAATATAATTTAATTAAATAAATAATATTATTTCTCAAAAATACCTATAAAAACTACACAATGTGTATTTTAATATACACAGCGTGTACTTTTGTTTTACCATTTTCTTTATTTCCTCCACCACAATCATTAGACCTTGAATAATGACTATTTATTTCTTAAATAAATATATCTTCTTTATTATCAAATAAATATATATTTTTTCAACCACAATATATTGTCTCGAATAACTAGTGTCGAAATAAATGCGATCAAGAATCTTTGAAAATTTATTAAACCGCAATCGAGAATAATCTTTATTCAACTTGTTAAATGAATATTTAACTAAGATACTTAGATACACTTGGTGGGTGACCCTATTGGACACTTTCTCAAGGGAATTAGGTGGATCCATCCAAATGTCCATGGTTAGCGTCTAGCAACAATCCAAGGAACCCATAGAGAAATAAGTTAATACCACAATTACATGTCACCTCATACGAATGATTATCGTGTAGTGTAATCCCTTTTTCTAGATATCTAGAATCAAGCAGTTTCATGCTAGTGTCATCAACCCATGCGTTTGATTACTCTTTCTTTGACCTCTTGTAATTGAACTTTCCCATTACTCACTATGGACGTGGATTTATTTAGGCTATATCAATTCCATAAAAGGGACTGAGATATCAACATCCATTATGGACCCAAAGGGACATATCCTATTTCACATTATATATTAATTTAGTATTACTCATGACACACCCAATATATCCTACCCCACTGCGAACAATGTGCCATCACAATTTTCATCAATACATCTAAGTGTGAGAGTTTTAATACCCATTAATAATAATCATAATGTCTAAGGACAAATACACATGTTCGTAGATATGAACATCCAATCACACTATGAAATGTGGATTTCCTACTGTCGGGTCTTGTTCTCATAATATCCTGCTGGATATTACCAAGGGCACACACAATGAGAAGGCGCCTCAAATTTTTAAAAGTCATCACCCCTAATGGCCTGCATTATTTTTGTCCTTCAAATAATATTATGAAGTCATAGAATATATATTCAATAATAGTGTTATGGAACTTCTGGGTTCTGATCATAGTTGGTATACGCTATGACCCTTTAGTGAAACAGTTATCCTTGGGAAATTATCACATGAATTGTGATGCAGAAGAATAATCAAGATGTGATGTGGTATTTATTAATATTCATCCAAATCATTTTTTTCATTTTCTGGATAGACCACTTTTTGGGTTAGTGGGAACCTCACATACAAAATTCAAAAACAACATCACACGGGATTCAAAAATAAGAATTCAAATACAATGGAATGAAGACCGAAACCCAAGGAGATCATCATAAGCATGTCAGAGAAATTCATGTCTCTAGCCTTCATGATTTCCACCTATCGTTGTTGTCACCCTAACACCCCCATTTCCGATTTCCGAAGAAAGTTTTCCAAGAAGAAAAACCAGAACAGAACTTCCACACACCATCGTCAAGGACATATTCACCTTCATTGATGTCAAAACACCATAAATGTCTCCATAAAAGATCACCACCATGCAATATTTACACCTTCACATAAAACTAAAACAAATCTTGAACATAATCACCAAATAGAAGAAAATCAATTAATGAGAAGCTCTCCATAAGACACACCTATGAGAGCACCCTGTCACCTGCACAAACACATCCACAAACCTCCTCTAAAACCATTATGCCCAACCAACTTAGAAAGGATTAAGGGATCAAGAATCTAGAGAACTGTGAGAGCAGATCGGACCTTCACATCGACCTTGGAATAAGCCATCACCATATTCCCTATAAAAAACATCATTGACGAACTAAAACTGCTAAAAAATAGAGCATGAATCTATAAGAAATCACCAAAAAAGGATCGAAGAAAAAAAGTCATCAGTGGGAAGAAATTGTAGAAAACTGAAACCTCGGACCAATAGATTAAACAAGAAACCAAAATTGTATTCATAACCAACTGAGACAAGACACTGACACCAACTCTCAACCACAAACACCATCCTAAAACCATTAAAACACCCCTCATACTGAATCTATTGAGATCAATCACAAGAGGAGGGTTGCAAGAGCAGAGGAGGGATAATGGGCCAATGATAAATCCACTGAACCTCACACCAACATAATCCCAAACCACCAGAGGCCCTTCATGAAAAAACAATATGAGGTTTGACATGATGGTGATGGTGATAATATAAGGTATGGAAGTGAATTATTTCCACTAAATTCTAGCAAACAAACCACCACCACAGAACTAGGAGAACTAGAGAGGAGGGGTAGCACCGTTAAAGGGAGGAAGAAGAAATTGAAGAAGTTTAAATCAAGGGTGCTGAAGAAGAGAGAAAACATACAGAAGGATGAAAAAAACCTTGAAAAGAGTGAATTGTGAAGATGAGAAATGAGATGGAGATGCGAGCTAATCCAAGTCCAGGGGAAGAACCCTAAATGGAGGATATGCGCACTCAGGAGAGCACTCCGTGAGAAAATAGAGCCATCTATTTATTAATATTAAAATCCATGAATACAAGTTTATAATAAAGTATAATGTAGTTGGCTATAGGCCACCAAATCCAACATAAATATACTTACTTTTCAAGTAGAGTTTCATCCTTTAATTGATTTCCACCAAAAACTCATCTTTTTTTCCAAATGAAGCATATTCAAGATGAATTTTACATGCCTAAATAACTCGAATCAACTTCTATAGAATCAAATAATCCACATTATATTAACTATTTATTTCATAAATCTTTAGACATTAACCCAAAAAAAAATTTAGTATAAGAAAAGATAATTCCCTAAAGAGAATAAACCTTATTTGATAAAAAAATACTTCAACCTTAAAAATTCCACAGTAATACCCCAAGTTCAACATTGAATGCTCAAAAAATAATTACCCGTATAATTCATCAAAATAATCCAAACTAAGTTTGACACTCAAAATTAAGAAGGATTTCATAACATAGTCTTCTAACATAAATTTTTAACATTTATATCCAAATAACATCAATCACTCTTAATGTATCATACCATAAAGAAATTTCCCCAATCACATATTCTATAAGTCAGGTTAATCATTTCCTGAATAAATGTAAAATCATATTTCCACCTAAATGATAATTCAATATTTACTTCTCAAATAAAATCCCATAGTATTATGTTTACCTCAATCAAAATGGGTTCCCAAAATATTCAATGTCTTCCGAAAAAACATTAATCACTTAATCACCAAATCATTTCCTAATCCCAAGGATATCTATTTGATAATAAATATATTAAAAAATCAACTTAATATTCATCCATAAAATCATTTAACTAAAAATAAAAATTAAAACTAACTATGAATTCACATAGGACAGTGGTAGGTGATACACCATTGTCGCCCTTTGGTTGTGGGTTCGATTCTCATAGCCATGCTAGATGCGATGAGTTTTCGACCATCCAGTGGGATGCCCTTTTTTAAAAACTATATAATTCTTATAAAATTACCAAAATAATATAAAATCCTATAAAATAACCATAACATGTTTTAAAGTCAATTTTTATCTCGTACCTTTCGTTTTTCATCCTAAAATGTAATAACCCATAATTACCTCAAAAAATGAATGTCGCCAAAAATACCATTAGAAATCTTAAAATGTCATAACATAAATCCTTAAAAGAGGTTTTAAATGAATTTAACTTATGATAAACCTTAAAATTATAAACCCATGATGATATCCCTAACACTTAAGAAGATATCATAATCTCAAAAGTTATCAAAACCATCATATGCTACCAACTGTAACACCCTGACCTTAAACATTACACAATCTTGAGTGAAGTCAAGAATTTTACATTCTTTCACGATAAGGATCTTTTTTAGGTTTATAGATTTAGATAATTAGGACATAAATCATACATAATAAAACAATAACAATAAAAATTGGATACTTACAATCAATATATAATTTTCCGATAATCTAAAACATTTAAAAATAAATAATGATCACTTTTATGAAAATTCTTCATAACATTCAACAAGAAATATCTAATTTCTTAATCATACTTAATTCCAATGAACAATATTAAAAAAACATGGGATTAACATAAAAATATTTTTTTGGGATATAAAAATAAATAATCCATTAGTCCATTGATAGACATTAAAATCCATTAAAACTTTATCATAATGTAATACTCATCACCTTTAATAAGTAGTAAATATATTTATTTGGAAATAATATCATTTAATACCCACTTTTTAATCACAAGATTACAATAAAACCCATATAAATCATAGAAAATACATATTGGTACCTTAGGATATAATTATACTTATCACTCTTTTAAATGGAATAACCATGCGGTCGACTTCCATACATGTCACTCTTACAAATGGAATAACCATACGACCGACTTCCCTACCCAATGCATCAAAGGTCATAACGTAACAACACATACTTTATTTATCCCAAAACTACCCATACTTGTTTTATCACGTAACCACCCATCAAATATCTATGTACCATTACAAAATAATAACATATAAAACCTTTAAATTTTCAACATATTACTATTTAAATTTCATTTACACTCATAATTATACATTTCATGTCATAGATATAATCAATCAATTTTAAAAACCCATTTTTAATACAAAATACATAGAAAATGAATTTTTTTTTCTTTTAAAAACATAAATACTTTTAGAGGAATCCAAATATCAATTTATGGTCACTATGGCAGTAATTTGTTGTCATTTTATATGTTCAAAAGAGAATTCATTTTTTCTTTTGCAAAACATTTTGTATAAAACATATAAAAAAATTTATTTTCCAAAGCATTGAATTAAATTAAAAAATAGATAAAATTTCATTTAAAAAACTTTTACCGCCACATAAAAAATATGTAAACTAATTTTAAGAATATTGACATGGAGAAAACCATTTTACAATTAAATATTGAAACATTCAAAGAATCCCATACCACTTTAAATATTTAAATAATAAGACGCATGAAATAATAAAATTTAATAAAACATTGAATAAAATAAGGATAGATAAAATATGGATATGAAATTTTTAATGGTATTTATATAAACCTTACATAAGAATAAATGTGTATATAATCATGAAATGCATAAATGAAATAAGATTGAAAAAAAATCCCTTACCTTCAGTCTGATTCATCACATTTGTTATTTATCTTCTTAAATAATATACTTAAGTTAATTATTTACTTTATTGAGAACATTTTAAAGTTAAATATTCCTTTTATATCACCTATTACCAATTTGTTACAATAACTTAATTATTTAAGTTTACGTTTGATGCTTTTATGATATTCGGTACCTGGGTCCAAACTGACTTTGGTATGACGTCAATAGTCAAAGTGGTCATATGTCCATAATCTCCAAAATAATATTAATGAAATAATAATATATTTTATATATCAATTATAATTTTAAATTAAATCATTTATGTATGGTTATGAAAAATGAACAACATTATAATCAGAGAGACGGTGGGTTGTACGTACACATGAGTAACATTTATATTTTCAATTATAATTATCGAAATAAAGTAATTATTATTTTATATTAAAAAAATTATAATAATATAATTAATATTATAATATTTATTTAAATATACTAATAAATATCATCCATGTGATTTGGTGATGAAAAAAGAATCATGTCGCATCATGGAGGTGATAATTCATACGTACACATGAGCAACATTATCATTTTCATGTGCATAGAAATGTAGGAATTTAAATGATATATTATATTTTCATAATTATAAATATATAATTAATATCATATATAAAAAATAATTCCATGATTATACCCATTCATGATATACAGTGATGGAAAACAAAATATATCGGGTCGCAAGGCTGTAGTTCGTCGTACACACGAAGAACAATTTTTTTCCCATTTGATGGAATTAGAGATGTATTTTGGAGATGATATCAACATAATAAACTGTAATTATATTTAGTATACTAGTTTTATTATTCAATCATGGTTGAAGAATATTTGAAGGAAGAGGAATAAAAAATAAACTAGAAACAACAAATTAAAAATGATACCTCTTCTCCTGATGATCTCCTTTGATTAACACCTCAACTCCTCCAAGAAGAGTGTTTTACCTAAAACAAGACCTATATAATGTGGTTAGGTATTATATGAATATATTTGTGCAGATATTTTATGAATCAAATAAGTTTTGAGGTGTGAATAAAATATAAGAATGAATACCCTTTTGTAGGAGAGGGGAGGGGCACTCCTGGAAATTCTCAAAATATTAAATTAATATAAATTAATTTTATAATAAAAATGGGTAAAAACATATAAATTTATAATATAGTATTATTTTGGATCTAAATAAATTAATAAAATAAAAAATATATAAGTTTTGAATATTTTTTTAATCCTAATCATTTATCTTTAACCATTATTTAACCTTTTTAATTCTTACCATGATATCATGTAATGTAAAATTTTAGGATTAATATAATTACTATAAAATGATAAAAGAACAATAAATCAGTCATTTATGATATTTTTGGACATATACCAATAATTTTACCGAAAATGGTATTTTTATAAATTTTATATCATTTAATAATATATAATTTATTTTAGAACGTCAATAATGTCAATTTTGACACTATTCATTACTTGACTTTTTAAAAATATCATCACCGCATGATAAATTACAAAAAATACTTCTCGATAATCACTAGAAAGTCAAATTAATTTAAAAAAAATTCTTTTATGACGTTAATAATTTAAAATTATATTTATTTTATCATTTTTAATATCATTTTTTGATATTTCCTTTAATTAAACAATTATTGTGTCATCATTGTGCAAGCCTTTATTAAATTATTTATTCTATAAAAATTAAAAATAAATTATGATGATAAATATACTAATTTTATATTATAAAATAATATTTATAATTGAGAATATCCCCTATATAACCCCATATAAATATTATTTCACTTTTTAGAAACAAAAATGTGACAAAATTGACATTTCTTTGAATATAAAATTATAAATGTTATACTCTCATCCAAGTGGCTTCCAAAGATAATAATTCTAGACCAAGGATTATTTTTTTCAAAAAAAACTCATAAAATGGAATTATAACATGTTTTGGGGTAGGTGTATAATATTTATAATATAATTTTTATCTTTAATTACCTGATTTAACCTTAACTATGGTAATAAAAATATTACTAAAGTTAATATTCATATTGTCCCAAAATAAAAGGGACATATCTAATAAATCTTAATATTATAATTCCAAATATGTAATCCATTTTTCAAAATTTATAACACAGAAATTTCAGAAATTATTTAAAAAAAATCCCATTGATGGTATGAGAAAATGAGTTTTTAAACTAAAACATTCAAAAGTTCACAAAAATTTTATATCCAATTTTAATTTGAAATTGATTCCAATGACCTGAATTGGATTAAATTAAAAAAAATTATATAATTATAATTTAAAAACCTTCAAAATTATAATTTTTCACTATAAATAAATTTGATGAAAAAGCTGTTTTGAATTAAAATCCAACATTTTTCACTATTCATAAAAATATGAAACTTATTAGAAAAATACAAAAAATTAAATCAATGTAAAATTTGGTACTTAAATTTCAAATAATGATATTATTTTATCAAATATAATCTATAAAATTTTCAAAATCTAGATTTAAAATAAATGCGCCATCAAAAGGCGGTAGAATTTTCTATTTTGAAAAATACTTCTTTTATGCCTAAAATTGGATTTGTTATTATATCATGTATAGAAAAAACATAAGATGAGTTTTTAATATTATATTGAATATTTTATATATTTATATATTCCATTAATAAAATTGAAAAAAGGGTGATTTTTTTTATTTATCAGTATATATAAGCACATTTAAATAGTTTTTAAAAAACATACTTTCATTTTAAATAAAGGTTTTACATTAATTTATAATTAATTATTCACAAAATAATTAATTATATATACATGTTTAAACCATATTTTCCTAATTGAGTTAATACTTTTCATTCCCTCCATTATAACGACTAGGTTTCAAAGGTATAATTTAAATAATAGTATTTTTTCACATTTAAATTTGATGTGGCATATCATGTACACTATTAAACATTCTATTTCCTTATAAAAACTCAGGATGATACAATGGAATCATAGCAGGTGTTTTCTTTCTTTATTATATAAGAAGAGAAGTTTAGTAGAGAAAAGTATCTTCCTTTCTCTAACATGATAATTGAAAGAAGACATAATGAGGGTCATGAGGATAAGTGAGGGTTAGGGTGATATTATGGGTGATGATAGAGATTCAAAGGTAGAGGAATCCTGGACAAAAATGACAATAGTGATGAACCCAGTGTGTAGGGAATGAAAATAGATTGATGATGTGGGGATGCATATTTGGGAGATGCAAGTGAGGGATACATAGATCATGGAAATGGATGAATGTAATACAAATAAGAGGTGATGAAGATGAACTGAATGGGTGATAAAATAATAATGAACCATGTAGTTTCAAAAGGGTGGTGATGAACGAGTATCCAAAAAATTGATATAGACGAACAGGGGTGGAATTTAGGGTTTTAAGGGTACCATGGAGGGTGTGAGAATAGTCAAAGGATGGAATGAAGTTTTACGATCAAGGTTAAATTTATTAGGGAAAAATTTATTATGACATAATTTATATAAAAAATTATTGGGAAAAAATTAATTATCATGATGTTTATCAAATTCATATTATATGAATATATAAATATATATATATATATAATGATTAATGGTTTAAATTTATATAAAAAATCCTATTATATGTACATAAAAAATGTGTGTGTGTGTGTGTCTTCTTTCCAAGAATCTTTTATACTATAAATATTTTAATTAACCATATAATCATAAATTTATATAGACAAAATGATATATTAGTAATAGGTAATAATTGAATATTTTTTTCATTTTATATTATTTAATAATTTAAATTGTAAATTTTTTTATGAATCATTTGATTATAAATTCTTGTAATAAAAGATTCAATTATTTGATAAGTTTGGTAAAATATTTGGTATTATTGAATAATTTACTACAATAAATTTATATAATTGTAATTTTTTTGTGATGATTATTAATAATAAAAGATTATTTTATTGTTAAAAATTTTTTTGATATGATTATAATAAATAATATATTTCAGTTTTAATAAACTATTTATGGTAAAAAATTACCAGTACATATTCTTAATATGAAAAAAAATTTAATATCTGTTGAAATTAATCATTTTTACCAACATATATATCATCATTTCATAATTTTAAATTATTGAAAATCATATTTTTAAAGTGACCCACTCTTACCATTGTCTATATTTTTTGTTTTTCCTTTTTTTGATGTTATAATTATTAGTTGTTATGTTATATTATTTCCTTGTATAATTTTGTAACATTTATTTCTTTTTTATCCTGTTTTATTTTCCATTTTTCTTTCAACCAAATATTTTGTTATTTTATTCCTTTTCAATTTAAGGGTTAGGTGAATTTATACCGAATAAGGTATGATTGTATATTTTTATTGAATTTTAATGAATTCAATTAATTGATATTTGTTTAGACTCATTATCATTTTTCCTTGAATTCCTCTTGGTGAGGATTTTATTTTCTTGGGCACTACATCAATTAGTGAATTTCATTATTCAACCATTTAAGTGATATTATTATATTATTACTTATATGCCATTTTTTTATTCCAAATGTTTTTTTCCTTTTAAATAATTAAATACATCATATAAGACTAATTGTAATTTATTTGAAAATTTAATATTTGGGTATTTCTTTCCATCGACTGAATGATGGTTCAAATTGAATCTTTGAGGAGGGATATCAACATCAGATCTTCCCATAAATGTGCATATGTGATGTATTAAGTTGATTTCACCACCATAGGTTCAATTAGAATTTATAATTGATGAGGTAGTCCATAATCAAAGTGAGGTTTGGTTAATTAAGCACTTGATACATTGTTGCTTGGCTGATTCAAGACTCTTTATTAATAAACAAAGATAATATGATCCCCTGGTAACCCATAATTACTCTCTATGGTAGAAAACACAACATTGCATCAATCCATTATGGGATTAATATATTTTAATCCATTTTATTTACCCCCTTCACAATAATATCAACATATATTCTTTCATTTATTACTTATTTTCCCTAAATATATTTATTTAAAATATTAAAAACTTAAAAACTACTATTTTATAAAAATAAAAATTAGATTTTATAAATAATTATTATTTTTTAAAATATTAGTTTATTAATAATAAAAATATTATTTTATAAATAATATTTTATATTATTTTAAAAAAATTATTTATATCAAAAAAATTAATCTATGAATATAATAAATATTGTTTAATTTTTATTTTAATTATACATATTTACTATGACTCATGATAAATTGTTCTAGTATATTTTTTA
This sequence comes from Viscum album, assembly GCA_963277665.1. Lineage (NCBI taxonomy): Eukaryota > Viridiplantae > Streptophyta > Magnoliopsida > Santalales > Viscaceae > Viscum > Viscum album. The sequence goes on from OY728128.1 coordinate 2,113,456,667, forward strand.
TGTTTTTATTTAATTATATTTTTGTTAGGTAAATATTTTAATTATGTTTTCATTAAGTATTACTATTAAAATATTGATTATTTAAATATATTTAATTATACTACATATATTTTTATTTTCATTGTATAAATATTTTTTATTTATTTATTTTTTAATGTTTTAAAAATATATTTTTTACTATTTTTATTATCTTAACAATATAATTTTATTTTTTTACTTCATCATTATTATTTTTTAAATATACCATTTTTATAACTTTTAGTTATTCGTATTTAATTATATAAATATTATAATAAAATTTTCTAAATAAAATTTTATATAATAAAATTAATCATAAAAATCAACAAAATAAATTAAACTAAACATAATATATAGTGTAATTATATATTTACCTTAAAACTATATATGTAAATAATTTTTAAAAAAAATGTCTTACATCACTAGAGAATAATAGGAGATTTGATTAAAGGTGATTGGTGAAGTGTGAATCCAGGATGGGGCTCGGGTGACTCTAGATTGTTTGGGAAATAAGAGATGATTATAAGGAAGGACTCGAAGTGTCAATTGAGGGGGGAGGGGTTGTGAATTATAAATTAGTTCATGATGTTTATGTCATTACTAATGTGTCATCACTAACAGATGAATTTTATGTACTTTTTATTATGTATAAAAGTAACATTTAGGACATTACCAGGAGGTGTGTCAACAATGAGTTGTATAAAAAAAATTAAGTGTTGAATATACAACCCTGAGATATTTTTTTTAACGTCTAACCAGAGCATTGGATCCGCTACCCAAGTGTTTACAAGGTATTTTTTCTAGTTTTCATAAGAGATATTTTAATATGGTTTCTTCCTGTGTAATGGAGAATGTTTTTATTCTAATGAACTTTATAGTGAAATTATTAAATCATTTTATCGAGTTTTTAACACATTTTAGACAAGTTATTAGGTCATTTTAACCCTTATAGTGTTAGTTTTAACCCTTTTAACCTGTTTTAACTTCTGTGGTAACTACGATTTTTTTACCAAAATTACTATTCATAATAAAAAAAATTAAACTGCACTCTCTAACAAATATGGAGTCAATTTTATTAAATTATGTTTCATAAGTGGGAAAAATAACTTTTAAAATAAACCCGCAAAATCAGACGAAAAACAATTTTCCAGAAAAAAGTAAATTTTAAGTATAAAAATATTTTTATACCAAAATCAAGTGTGTTGTTGATTATGATGATATTTATTAGATTATTATTAATAAAAAACATAATTAAAATATAAAATCAAACCAAAATTTAATGTGACTTTGAAAAAAATATAAAAAATAATTTTTTCTTAAAAAACTTAATTTTCTACTATTCACATAAAGTCAAATTTTTTAGAATGTTCCAAAAAAATTAATCTAACATAATTTTTGAATTCATAAAATAAAAAATTATATGAATTTTTTTCAAATTCTAATTCTAAAATTGTGAAATTAATTTTTTAAATAAAACCATATATACATGTAAACAAATTTACTAAGGTTAAATCTATTTCCTTTTTGACTGAAAAATTGTGTAATATTGTTATAGTAAAAATAACACTATAAAATATAATTCATTAATATTAATAAGGCCTGAAATTTATTTACTATATAAATTACCTCAGTTGTTACACTGACATCTTACTTGAGTGTTCGATCAACTACTCTTATGATTACAAGGTATTTTCTCTAGTTTTCATAAGAGATATTTTGATAGGTTTTATTCTTTTAAATTGTTATAAGGTTGTAGACAAAGGAACATTGTAATGAAATTACTCAATCGGTGCCTCTAGTTTTCACCAGATTTTATTATGTGGTTTTTAGTGTCAAATATTCTTTCTTTGGTTCCATGTTTCTTTATTGTTCTTTTTTGTGTGTTAATTTAATTCAATGATCATGATCCTGATGACACTATTGAAAATATCATTGTATTTTCAAATATCCTAAAACCTCTTATATAAATACTCCCCAAGTTTATACTCTCTTTATTTAGTCCTCTTCCATTATCAAAACCTAATTACCGAAATCCTTTAAAATCTTATAATGGTTCACTAGTGTTTGATAACCAAATTTTCTAATTTCAAGGGGAAATTAAATATATATTTTTTGAAATATGTTTCTAATTTTATTTTCCCTTTTATTTCACAACCATAAAGTATAAAAAAAAGAAATAATATATATATTTCCAAAACATTGAATATATTAGAAAAATAAATCACTTTTCCTTACTTTTAAATTCACACATGACAATGTTATTTGAAATTTTAGATAAAATTAATCCTCTTTAGTCTTTGGATTTTTATAACATAACTAGAATGAACATCCATTCAAATGATTTTCATAGGTTAAAAAATACAAGTATCATAATTAAATTAATATGTATAATTACTCAAATCTTAATATTTATTTATTTATTTGTTTGAGTATAGATTTATCTCCAACAAAAATAAGGAATCATGTATAATTAAATCAATTTCAAAAACAATAATGGATTAGTTGAACAAAAAGAGTGTTGATTACCTGAGCACTACTATAAACGGTGGTGAGTCTTTGTCTAGTGATGTTCTAAGTGAGTTGGATTGAGTTCAACACTATCCCAATTCATGGTACTAATTTTGACAAAATTTAATGTAACTAAAACATGAGTTCTTGATTTACCCACCATACACTTTAAGGTTACACCATGTATGTGAACACTAGTTTTATAGAAAATGTCGACAATGATGCAATGTTAGTAACATCAAATGATGTGTGGAAAATTTTTCTAAGAGAGTATATTTTTTTAATTATAGATATTTTGAATAATTTTTTTGACTGTAATTCCATGTTGGTCTAGTGAAATTATATATTTAATAATCTTTAGGGTGATAGATATTAAATGTTAATTTTTTTTAAAATAATAAAAAGAAAAATGATTACCATTTCAGAAGAAGCACTCTTGTGGAAGTAATTTTTATGGAAGATTATTATATTTTTTGGATAGATTTGAATTTGATATTTTTAAATGTGACACCTTGGACTATTGCCTTTAAAACCAGAAAATATCTATTAAGGATGATGTGATTACCTCCCTCAATACACTCACATGACATTACAAACTCTTGTATCACCCCTCACTGTATCATGACAGGGATCACCATTTGCCTCAGAAAAAGGATGACATGATTCCATACTTCATAATATAAATATGGTGAATCTGTTGCAGATATCTGGTCATGAAAGACCTCATGGTCAACATCTCCCTGTTGGGACTCTCTCACTTGCTCAAGAAGTAGTGAAGTAAACACCATCGACTGATGAAAATTTGTACCATCTAGCTCCACCAGGGTCAGCTGCAAGGAATCAAACTACTCTGAAGCCTCCTTCACCAAGACATCATGGGACTTCCTGCTAAGGGAATATGCTACCATGTTACCCTTTCTTGGAGTATAAGCCATCTTGAAGTCATAGTCCTGTAGGAAATCCAACCAACATCAATGTCTAGGGTTCAAGTGTCTCTACCTAAAGAAATTCTAGAGACTCTGATGATATGAGTAAATCATGAATCACACTCCAAGAAGATAGTACCTATACATAATCTTAGATAAGACTTCCATTTCCAACTCCTGGTCTTGAGTTGCATAGTTATTCTCATGGGGTATCAACTGACTCAACTTTTACATGATAACTGTTTGTCACTGCATCAACACACAGGTGAGCCCAGATCTTGAGGCATCACAATACACTATTCACTTAACACACTCCACTGGTATTCTCAATACAAGAGAACCAATTAACATTAGCATAAATTCCAAAAAGGCCCTATGTAAAATCCTATTCTGGGTAAAAGGCTTCCCTTTCCATCAAAGTGAGGTCAAACGGGTTACAATCCTAGAGAATTCTACCACAAACCTCATGTAGTAACCTATTAAGCCAAGAAAAATCATCACATCTGTCACTCTCTTGGGTGGATCCCAAGAAATAAATGTATCAATATTTTCTTAGTATATGGATAAAACATACTTATAAATATAATTCCCTCAAAAGTGAACATCAAGAATCCAAAACTAGAACATCAAGAGCTGAATATAAAGTTGGTGATCCTAAAGAAAATCTAGGATCAACCTCATGTTTTCTATATGTTCCTCATATGACACAGAGTATAAGAGTATTTTATCGATGATGAAAACCAAAAACTAGTCCAAGTACACCTAGAAAACCTAGTTCATAAATACTATAAACATTTTGGGGGAATTCATCACACCAAAGGGCATCACAGGGAACTCACAGTGTCTATAGAGACATTGGAATACCAGCTTCATAATATCAGCCTTGCAAACCCTCAATTATTGTCATCCAGATTAGAGATCAATCTTCAAGAACTGTATCATGCCTCACAATTGGTCAAAGAGTTCATAAATCCTAGATAATGGGTTATTTTTCTTTATCATGGCTTAGTTCATGCAATAATAATCCACGAAGATCAAAAATCTCTCATCTTCCTTTTTCACAAAAAAAAACTAGAGCTGCCTTGGGGGATATACTGGGACTGATAAAACCCTTCTCTTGAAGGTCCTCCAACAACAACCATAGATCTTGGATCTTGGTAGGGGGCATCTAATATTCCTAAGAAGATATCAGAGGTGTTTTTTGATGCAATTAGATACAAAAAAGTATCTATCACTTCAGAGGTAGTCCCGAAATATCCTCAAGGAAGAAGTCTGTAAAATCTTCTCTGGATGAAGGAATAAAAATTCCTAAATATAATTCCTCACCAATGGATATACTCATCAAATTATGGATGATGGTCTACATCATCCTACGTGTAGAACCCACTCATCCTTCCATGAGATCTCTCTCACCCATTAAAGATAATCTTATCCCATTAGTGCAAAGGCATCTGACTCATCTACGGTGATAATAAATTTGGGATTGGACCATGGAAAACCAATAGATACCCAATATAACATCATAGGGTTCTATCATGATGACCAAAAGGTCTCACATGAACCTCTCTCCACCAAACAATAGCTTGTACTAGAAGCAGATAAATTATATAGAATAATCATTCCCTGAAGAAATATCAAGATGGAGATGCTAGAAAAAATACTCTACTGGGGGATCTAGATATCACAAAAAGATTATAGATAATAAGAAATAACATGCAATTTTGTCTACTTATGTTGAATCAAGAGTTTAAAATACACATATCGTATATCTTATCATCTCATCTTCCACTGGGTCGTAAGCAGCCACAACCTGTATTTGTCTACGGTCCCAACTTCTAGCATCCTAAGCCTAATGTGGGATACTTAATAGTTGTGGTGGAAGGAAATTATAACATCATCCACTACCCAAAAACCCTATTTTCCTCCTAATCATCTTCCAGATCCACCTCTTTAGGGGCCTCCCTACTCTCTCCTAGTTAATCCCTAATTATTGAGTTGCCTCTTCCATGAGTATTGATCAGTAGTCTAGTTGTGCTCCACAACATGTCTGGTTGGGAAGTGTTATGATATGTGACCATTCGCATCACAATAATAGTATTCTCTCCCTAGGATACCCTGGTCCTCTGTGTTTCCCTTGACCACATGTCTAAGTCTGATCATGGAAAGGTCTCCTACATTGATATGTTGTCAAATGGCACCTACCAACTGCTGTAAACAACTCTGCCTTATAATTCCCTGGGTCGACTCCAGATTCCTAGAATCCCTCTAATAAGAAGATCTCTATCCCTAGTTCCCTCTCCAACACCATGAAAAAGGTGTGAATGTTCAAGGGTATCATTATGGCATGGATCTCTTTGTAGATTCCCTTATAAAACTTCTTTTCTATAAAGTAGAAATATCGGAACATGTTTAGGGAGTACCGTGTAAGGTCTGTGAACCTTGCAGTGTGCTCTACCATCATCATCCATCCCTACTCCATCTCTAGAATCTACTGAATAGGAACTAATCACGAACACGATGAATATTACTCCTCGTAAAATAGATACTAGAAGTCGGGAAATTAGAGTGTCAAATCATTATATATATGGGTAACAAGACTCCACCAGTGCCCAAATTCTTCATATAAAGGAAAAAAATGCTAGTGTAACAACCCAATTCATTAGTTTTCAGATAAGGCAGAAGACACGAACCATCAAATTTAGAAACTCCTCCACTTCCTAGGGATCTGGATCACTATAGAACCTCAGCAGCCTCAAGTGATGGAACTTACAGATTGCGCTAAGCTTGCATACATACATATCCTATCTTGTTTGTATGATATGCTACTCAATAGGTCGGGGAACTAATACTTTTCCACATAGAGGAACAATATCATGGGATATACCTTGAATATAGACCTCATTTCTCATCAAATCATCTTCATAATCTATAACTAGTATCCTTGTTGGCTTTCATCATAATGGAATCCTAAAATTTTAATCAAGACGTAACATGGTCAGATGAGAATATATATATATATATAAAATTTGGATCTGAATAAAGAAAAATAATCAATGAAAAAATCATATATTATTCATGTATCATTTATCTCTACAACCAATTTCTTGGTATGGTGAGTCAATAAGAAGGTTGTTAAGGTCCTAGTGAATGGATGCATTAGGTGATCGTACCATCAATGGGATCCCTGGCCTAAGAGCCATACTCGAGACACTTTTAAATTGTTTCCCTAATTTCCAACCAAATACTCATAAGTGGAAAACTACAAACACCATCCCAAGGATCAAAGAACCTTTGAAACCAATCTATCACTACCCAACCTAATGGGGATCGAGCCACAACTACCTCAAGCCCATCTCTATAGTCCAAGGACTGGAGACAAGTGCCAAAAGAAATATCTAACATGGGGAGGCTTTTACCTAATGTACATTTATACACAAACTTGACCATATTAATATTGACGTGCATAATAATAATAATAAAAAGATAAAAAAACAAGAATATAAACCAAGCATGAAAAACCTCAAGGGAGTACAAGAATACTACAGTGAAAACACAACGTAAAGGGGAAAAATACATGCCTAAGTAGAAATATATCCTAACATAAAAAAACTAAAAACATAATCTACTGAGATATATCATATTTGAATCTCTAAGATTCGACCACCGTATGTAGTCAATGCACCAAGGTATACCTATGCTCCTATAAGGTCACTATTTTTATGTCAGTCATCTTCAAAAGACATGAAATGTGTGGGAAAAGCCAATGTAGGGGGTGTATATACATACCCATTATGATTCCCTAAAATATGAAGGGGGATAGTAAGAGACACAATAGTAATATATAAATAGATAGTAAAAAAGAAACAGTTCAACCCAAAGTAATAAAGCAACCTATTCCAAACATCAGGAGATCAACATGTTGTATTGGTGGCCTACATGTCACGTCTCTACCACCCATATTGAGAGAGTAACATGATCCAACAATTAGGATATATATATATATATATATATATATATATTCTCATGATGAAGAAACCCAAATGAGAGAGAAGGGTATATCCATCTCATAACCCATCCCAATAAAGAGTCTCCAATTGTTCTTGAAGTCTATCAATGATGCCCAACATCCCATGAGTCAACCTAGAAGAAAACATCTATGTCAAGCCATGAATAGTCATCGTGCTGAATAGTTGATGGGAAAGATCTCCAAGTAAAGGACTCACTCCCTAGTGCGTTAGGGGTTTTCCACTCCAAAAGTATTTGTAGAGGACTCACACCCTGATGCATCTAGGTGTTCCACTATGGAGGTCGAGGACCCGCACCTTGGTGCATCAGGGGGATTCCACTCTAGTCATTGAGATCTTGTGCCCTATCTGGGATAGGTTCCACATGGCAGGTGGAAGAACTATTCATAAGCTAATGGGGGGTTTCACTCTATAGGTCGAGGACTAACAACCTAGTGTGATATGGGGTTCCACTCTAGACATCGAGGAATCATGCCTTACCGATAGAGGTATTACACTCAGTAGGTAGAATTCATATGCTCAAGAAGTTGGGGTCCACTCTATAGGACAAGGTCCCATTATTTTATGTGATGTGGGGTTCCACTATTGTGTCATGAGGACCCTCACCCAAGTTGATGAGGGGGGGGGGGGTTCCACTCAGAAAGTCTCTGGTGATCTTGTCTGATCACGTCATCCAGCATCACCTAAACACTCGCCAGGAATGGGACCTCTCACATTGTATCCCAAAATCCCCAAAATGGAATAATTGTATTCTATGAAGAAAAAAACTCAGGATGGGATACTCATAGGAAAATATTTGAGTCTAAACAAAGGATATATGAGAGATATAAGTTTCTCGTATAGGGAACTAGTGTTACATAATGTGTGAGGGGACCCACACGATGTGTGGTCCTGCTCCATCGCCAAGTTGTGCCCCTGATGGTACATGTATCAACAACCATGTAGTACTAAATGGTGTAAAGGGAGTCTACATGGAATGTATAATAAACTCAGGGTCCCTTATTATGCACCTTGTCCATGTCTGTGTACTTCAGTACATAGCGTGCGCCTGGTTGTGTCTGTGTACTTCGGTACATGACATGCGCCTGACCATGTCCTCTCGCACATAGAGATTATCATGTGATCCTCCAATTTTAATTCCAACTATGTGAGAACAACATAGTTCATAAGATTAATATATATCATTCCATCCTTATCCTTTTCCCAAACCCTAGCCATCGTATCATAGGAGTCACACGCCTATGTTCTTATGAACTACACAATGTGTACCTGGGATTTTCACAGCAGTTTAGATCTGAACTCATGCTTAATATATGATCTCCCTGCCTTCAAATTCAGCTTTCTTACTTCCTATAAAAGATGAATCTCACTGCATCCAGTGGATTCTGGCCATCCGGTGTCTAGAAATTAGTATATGTTTCTTCCCATGCAAACCCATACGCATGTCGTCGTTCCTTTGATTGATCTCATCACTGACATCAGTCATAGATCTAAAATCCATGAGAAACAAAACCCTTTATCCATTTTTCAACTTAAAATCTATCATTTATCACTGATACCTTATTCTCTCAAGAAAACATTGTGAATCTGCAGGTCCGATAGGGCTCAGTCCCACCTGATAATGTCGAATCACGACCTCGGGATCTAATGATAATGAACACAAAAAAATTAAGGGAAAATGGAAAAATAAAAAAGGTTGATCAATATATTTTAATCATTATTATCAAATTATAATGAATTTAGATATATGGGGTTAGAAATTAACAAATAATCAAATAAGTTTCAATATTTAGGTGCATAAAATGTTCAACAATTGGGACTGATTGTAGAAGGGATGATCCTACATAGTCAATTTAATAAAAAAAGTGTATAAACCATGAATTGATAAGTAATACCTAAATACTAGATCATTTTTCATCAAATTATTCACTCACCCAAGATTGATAAGATTCGTTGCTTCCTCTACGCTTCGATATGCTTTGATCCAAAGATTCATCATCATTAGTTATGATTATCCCACAGAATGGGGAAGATTGTCGCTCGATCCTCCTAGAGTTTATGAAGTTAACCCAATAGGATTTAACACAATGGTTTATGTATATATGAAAAAAAACCATGTTATTTTAATGAATTAATTAAATTAACAACTCAATTAAACAACTAAATGTACCACCAATGACTGTCTTATCTAAACACCCCATTCCAACCCATTTTAGGTCACACCTAGTGTAAACATCACATTCTGGATGTCATTGTGATCTCAGATTCCTGATATGAGATTCTATTTAAGATTTATTGAGATTTTTTTATGAAACCATGCTCGTGAAATATAAAAATATTTATATATTTTTTATAAAATTAATTCCAATAACATCGGTCTTCGTAATCACACGTCGTCTCAACTCCTAGATCTGAAAATATATGTATAAATATTTCAAATTATTACAAGAAAATAATTGGGTCTCTAAAGGCCTATAATGATTGTGAGTTCTAGTGGATCAAGCACATGATAAACAGTTTATTGGTCAATTCAAGACTCTTTATTAATAAACAAAGATAAAGTCATACCCTCACCAACCCATACTTACTCTCCATTGTAGCAAATACAACATTTTATCAATCAATTATGGGAGTAATATATTTTCATCCATTTTCTTCTTCCCCTTTATAATAAAATAAACATGTATTCATTTGTTTATTACATATTTTCTATAAATATATTTAATTATACTTTTATAAATATAAATACTAACAAAAAAATTATATTGTATAAATAATTAAATTTTAATTAAAAAATATTTTTTATAAATAATATATTTTTTTATTATTATAAAAATATTGTTTATATCATGAAAAATGAATCTATTAATATTATAATTATTGTTTAAATTTTATTTTTTATTATACATATTAACTATGATACATAATAAATTATTATTGTATAATCTTGTTAATGTTTTTATTTGATTATATTTTCATCACATAAATATATTTATTCTATTTTCATTCAATATTATTATACAAATATTTTTTATTTAAATATATTTAATTATTCTACATTTATTTTTATTTTCATTTTATAAATATATTTTACTTCTTAATTTTTATAAGTATCAGAAATATATTTATTTACTACTTTTAATTATCATAACTATATAATTTTATTTTTTTACTTTATCATTGTAGTGACCATGAGTTTTCTTAGATGACTATTATATCATTTTAAAGATAAATAACATAATTATACTACAGAACTAGGATCTAAAGGATTAGTGTTTTGAAAAAATTAGGAGAATGCATAACTTTTACATAATAAAACACATAAATTAATTTAATTTATTTTTATGTTGCTTTATAGTGGACCACTTTTTGTCCTTAGTACATTTAGACACCTGAGGATACACAAAAAAAGAACGGGGTGAGCTAGAAGCCCAATAAAAAGATAGATAAGAACATGAATTATTATAACATGGGTGAGAATAATCATCATTATCACAAAAAAAAACATGCGATCATTATCATAATTATGAGAGGAAGAATTAGATAAAGGCATATAATGTGGTATGCATAAAAATTAAATATCATTTCTTAGTATTCAACCACCACACATAGTTATGAAATAAACTGGCATCATGTTCACATATAACAATGTGGATCATCATAACATCGTCATTGTGAACAAATCTAGTGCGATATTCACACATATTTCACATTATCTCATGAGATAAATCACATTATATAATTCATTGGAGGTCTATATAATTCCCAGTGCACCCATCACGTCATAATATTTATATAATCATGTTATCCACATAGAACATATAACAATCTTTTCTATAAAATAACCTATGGAAAAGAAATTGGTTTCATGATAATTTAATAAAGAATACTTTCATGAATAAACATTTGGGTTTCAAAAATATAATGTGAACAAATTTCATAGTATAAGAAACATCCATCTTTAGTGAAGAAGAAAAAATATCAAGTGAATTAAAAGAAATTATTTTTTAGAAAGAAGAGTAATTTTGGAAAAAAATCATCGCATTTGTCAGAAATTCATATTGGAAGTATTTATATCCTAGAAATTAAAGTTTAAGGAAAATAAAATTATATTTTATGAAAATTAAAATAAAATTCATACTAAAATTTGGTACAAAATAGGAAAACCCCAAAGAAAGGAAATTGGGTTTGATAATATGCTTACCTTATGTCCAATTGATATATTAACATTAATATCATAAATAATAAAATTATATTCATTAATTAATAAATAAATAAACTCTTATATATGAATTTTATTCATTATAATTTTATTAAGTTCATTTATGGCCATTTTTATGAGTTATAGTGTTCAATTTCATCATTTGGGAGTGTTCATTTTCTGGTTTTTTATGATCGGTTCGCTTGTATACCTGTATAGAAGTTCATGTAAAATGAGGACAATTTTTCAGAATTAAGATTATATGTTTTTAATGATATTACATAAGTTTAAATAGTGATTTTTTTTCAGATATGAGGATGAAACATTATATATAATGTTAATAATAATTGTTTAGATTAATTTTGGTGATTTTTGTTCACAATGAACTTGTTTTATTTTAGTATTTAATATGTTATATATATGTTAGTTACATAACATAAAAAAGGTTATAACATAATTTTTAAAATATTTTTCAATAATTATAATGGTATTATGACCATCCTTGAAGGCTATATAGGAAAATGAAAGCGCTTCATCCATGATGGCAGTAAATCAACACACCATGGACTACATTTTCATTTTAAATAAAAGGAAAAGGGAAGAGGTTTGAAGATGAATTATTCCATCAACATAATAAAATTAAATTATATAAAATATAATAGAGTAATAATTCCACTTGGATAAGTGAAGGTTATAATAGGATAAGAAATGAAGTGAAATTGAAAAGAAGTTAAAAGAAAAAGAGAGAAGATTTTACCTCTGGAATTTCTCCTCTTTGAGAACCTCTGTAGGGAAAAGGGGATGTTATTTGGTGAGAACAAGGGCTCCTAGACATGATGGAGGGTCTTGGAAAAGTATTGGGTAGAACTTGAACAATATTCAAGGATTTTAATATGTGAGGAGAAGAGGTGGTGATGGGTGGTATTTATAAGGGAGGAGAGAGGTGTTTTCTCTTTAATTTATTCATTAGTTTATTATTTTGGATCAAGACTATGAATAGTTTGAACCTTATCACTAAATAAATTAAAATAATGGATAATAGTTTGATATTTTGGGCTTATATTATCCTTACATCAATAATGACTAAAAAATTCAAGTATTTAGCTTTTATCATAAATTATCAGATTTTACTATTCACCAAAAAATAAAAGTATTTTATAAAAATAAGAAAGATTAACCCTAACCATTTTTTACAAGTTTAATTTCAAAATGAAATCTATTTTATGAAAATAATTCTATAAATATATGAAATTTAATTTTTAATTAAAATCATCATTTATTTGGAAAATTCTGATTTTAAAAATACAACTAATTTTATAACAGTTTGAAAAATTAATTAAGGTCTCATAAAATTATCTTATAATTATAATACAACAAAATTTTAATTTAGGAATATATATCGTGAAAATAAATTTTATTTTAAATAATTAAATTAATTATAAAATTATAAATAAACATTTATGTTTTTAAAAAATACCAACACGTAATTAATAATTTCTAAAATATTTATTTACTTATACTATGATATAATAATATCATATTATCATTTATAAGATTGTTAAATTTTATTTATACATTCATAGATAAGTTTACTATTCTATTGGCTGAATTACTATTCCTAATGATCATGTTACTATTCCATGGTTCATCTTACTATTCCATCAAGATAGGTTCCTTAATTCCTAGAAATACCTCTTATTTCATTAATTCTTCATTTATAATTTTTTTATTGTATTCTCTATGTGATTTTATGTGATTTATAATATATGTCATAATTATAAGTAGGGGGTTTCCATTGATAAAAAATCTTATTTATTACATTCTTCCCCCCTTATGAAATTTCACCCTCAAAATTTCAATTTACATAAACAGGTGAGGGTAAATCTCCTTCATCACTTCCACCAGTTCCCATGTTACCCCTTCATACTTTGGGTTTTTTCATAATACTTTTAATAAGTGAGTAGTATTTTTTGGTAGAGGAATTTATCTTTACTGTCAAATATCTTTACTAGATGATCCTAATAAGATATGTCATTTTCTAATGGTACCACCTCTAGATTCAGTACATGTGAGAGATCTTGTATATACTTCCTAAAGAGGGATACATGTGATAAATAATATACTTGATACATGGTAGGTGTAATTTCAAGTTGATATTCCACAACACAACATGATCAAGAATCTCAAAGAGGTTGATGTACCTAGGAACCATCTTTCCTTTCATCCCAAATCTCTTGATCCACTTATATAGACATATGTTGAGGAATACCATGTATCCAATAATAAACTCTATGTCCCGTTGACAATTGTCTATATAGATCTTTTGTCAACTTTTGGTTTCCTTGATGTTCTTCTTAATTGTTTTCACCTTTTCCACCATTTCTTTGACCATTTTAGGTCATATAAGCTTACATTCACCGCCTTTATCAGAACACGTTGTGTTTTTTATCTTTTCCAATAAATAGATTCATATGAAGTGATTTGGATGCTCGAGTGGAAACTATTATTGTAAGAGAACTCAACTAAAGGCGTATGTTTCCCCCTTCCTCCTTTGAATTCCATATTACATTCTATCAACATGTCTCCTAATGTAGTAATAGTCTGTTCAGATTGGACATCACGTTGAGAGTGATAGGATATGCTAAATCTTAGATCATTTTTAGATCATGTTGGATATTTTTCAAGAACATGTAGGTGAATCTCGGATCTCGATCTGATAAAATCAAGCATGGTACTCCATGTAGAAATACAACTTCTTTGATTTATATCCATTCATGTTGATCTAGTGATAAATCCTCTTGAATTTTGATAAAGTGAGTTTTCTTTGTAATAATACCCCAAAAACCCATATAACATTGTTTACTCTGTTAGTCTTCAAAAGTCTAGTGAAAAGTTCTACAGTTATGTTTTCCATTTTCATGTTGGTATGGGTAATGGTTTCATCATACCTTTATAATTTTTCCTTTCATCCTTCACTTACTAACATACAAATAACTTTTATGTATATTCATCGATCTCCTTCTTCATAGTGTCCCACCAATAGTTCTCTCGGAGATCATGATACATCTTTGTGATCCCTGGGTGAATAGAGAAGGTTGAGCTATGTGCATCATTTTGAATCTCTTTCTTTATCTCTGGATCATATGGTACACATATTAATAACCCAAATATTAAAATTCATTTCCCATTAATTTTGAACTGTGTGGATTTTCCATTTCTAATAGATTCCTCGTTTTTCTAAATGTTGTACATCATTTCTGTGATCATATTTTATTTTCTACATTAAGGATAGTTGAGAAATCATTTGAAAAAATATTGATGATGTTCATCCTTAACAATTCCCATGTCCATCCTTTGAAAATATAAGAATATTGGATCCTTCACAAGTCTGATAATTGATAATGTTGGAGGATACTTTCTACTTATATCATCATCCATTTTATTTTCTTTACCAGAATGGTTGTGTATTGAGCAGTCATAATCCTTGATGAGCTTTAACTATCTTCATTGGTGCATATTGATCTCCTTCTGTGTGAATATATATTTGAGTCTCTTATAATCAGTATATATCTCACACTTCTCCCCCTAGAGATAAAGCCTCTCGATTTTAGACATGAAAATCATAGCTGCCAACTCCATATTATATATAAGATAGTTTTGCTCTTGAATTTTTAACTACCCTGAGGCGTAGGATATCATTTATAATTTTTCATCAGTAGAAAACCATATACCTTCTTTTAATCATTTTTTTATGCCACAAAAAGTTCCCCACTTGTCGAAATTGTGAGTGCTTTCATGGAGATAAGATTCTTATTTAACTCATTGAATCAATCTTCACATTCAATAGTCGATAAAAACTTTTATCTATTTTGAGTCATATTGGTTAGTGGGATTGAAAATTGTGATATATTATTCACAAACATCCAGTAGTACCCATATAAAACAAGGAAACTATGGGTCTCTATTGTAGATATTATCCTTGGACACTCTTCGATTTCCTTTGTCTTAGAAGGTTCCACAAATATTTCTTACCAGGTGATAACATGACCCAATAATGTTAATTCCTCCATCCATAACTCGCATTTACTATAATTTGCATAAATTTTCTCCCTTCAAAAATTCATTATTACAATATTCAAATTCCCCCCATGTTTCTCTTTGCTGTTGGTGTATATAAAAATATCATTAATAAAGACTACCACAAATTTTCCAAGGTAATCTCTAAAGACTCAATTCATTAATCCATTGAATATTAATGGAGCATTAGTGAGTTCTAAAGACATCACTATGAACTCATAGTGTCTATACCTCATTCGAAAGGCACTATTGGGAGTATAATTCTTACTCACCTTTAATTGGTGATATCCCAACCAAAGGTCCACCTTATAGAAATACATGGCCCCACACAGTTGATCAAACAAGTCATCTATATATGGAAGGGGATACTTATTTTTTATCCTGATTTTGTTGAGCTCATGATAATCAAATTAGAGTAACATTGACCAGTAATTTTTCTTAAAAAATATGGCTGGAACACCCCATATTGAATCAATCAGGCATATAAAATCCTTATCATGATTCTCTTGTAACAACTTCTTAGTTTACTCTAACTCAATAGTGTCCATTCTATACAGTTTCTTTGATAAAGGTAAAAATACAGGTATAAGTTCAATTGAAAACTGAACCTATCAGTTAGGAGGAAGACCATATAATTTTTCAAGGAACACATCATTGTAGTCCCTTACATTGGGCATGTCATCAAGCATGGTTCTCTCCATCATCTCGATCATTTGATCTATATGTGTTTTCTCATATGGAAATACCATCCACACATGAGAATATGAATCTAAAGGGGATTCATACTACCCTGTAAACTTATATAGAATTGGAGGATGCCTTGGGATGTTAAGAGTGATCTTTGTTTCTTGAAAATTGATATTGGTTTTGTATAAGTATAGTCAATCCATTCCCAATATAGCATCATACTCTAACAAAGGTAGTAAGGATAGATTTTGTACGAGGTATAATCCAAAAAAAATAATTGGGGAGGAGTTATATACTTTGGATGCAATAATTTCCTTATTTTTTGTTCTCATAGGTAACTCAACCTCCATATTTTTAGGTGGTGTTTAAATTGTTCTACTAAACTTGAAAGATATGAAAGAATAGGTATAATTTGAATAATATAGTACATTTTCTATTCTTGAATGAATAACAAGTATACCTATCCCCACATCATTGTTGGGATCCACCTTTGTAGTAGTGAAAACATAATATTTCCCTTAATCCTTTATATTTTGGGTCTACTGATACGGATTACCCTTAAGGACTTGATGTTTAGTGCACTATCATGCACAGTTCCCTTTATCCCTACAATTGAAGCATTGAACCACAGGTGGTGCTCTCCCTTCTTCCACCCCATTTTCTAACTTCCTCTTGTCTCTTTGAAATTTATTACCTTGATGGCCTTCTCTCCCAATGTTGAAGCATGTCCCCTTTCTCTTTGAGTAAATTATAATGATACTTCTTCCCACATTTTTGACATGTGAGTGGTTTAGTTTTCATTCCATCATTGTCATTATATACACTAGTATGAAACTCTATCTTTAATTTCTTATCTCTATAGCCATGGGACCACTCTCCAAACTCCATCTCCACTTTGAGAGCACATTGAAAAACATATTAATGACTCTAAAAGTCTCAAATCGATAGATCCTTTTAAGGTATGGTTTTAAACTACTAATGAATCTATCTATTAATCTTTCATTGTTAAGGAATACCTTGGAATCCCTATGAAATTTGATTAATATTACATGAAATATTCACCTTTCCTCTGTTTCAACTCTAAGAATTATCTTTAAATATTTTTACAAAGAGTCCAAGGGAAATAATTATTAATAAATATTTTCTTAATGTCTTCCCACTCCATATCTTAAATTTAATCCATCAACTTAGTTTTCTTAATAAATTCCAACTATTAATCAACCTCTCCATTTAAATGATAATCCACTGGAGTCACCTTCGCCATCTCAGAAAAGTGAAGCACAAAAATGATCTTCTCTATTGAGTTGACCCATTATTCCATGACTAGTGGATCAAAAGATGCAGTAAATGTTAGTGTTCATTTCCATGTAAAATAATTGTTAGCTAGATTCTCCCTCTTAGGTGAAGGAGGAAGTTCCACATTATTCAGGTTATTGTTCATAGCCTAAGACAACTGGGTAAGAATCACCATGAAATTTTGAAATCCACCTCCCAAGGCATTGGGAATGTCATTCAGGAAATCACTAAATTTCCCATCCCACAGGTTATTGTCCTCGTTTCTCCTGGTTCCCACCATTTTTGAAAATAATAATGTTTTGAACAGAACTTTAGTAAAAGATTCATGAAAAAATAATTTATTCATTTTTGCAATTAACTCTAAAGGAATATCTTGTGGGATCCCTATTTTTATAATTTTCTAAAAAACTCTTCTTAGGTTCTTACATATACATAGTCTCATACTGAGGGTTTTTAATAAGTTTATCTAATACTAATTCCCAAATTAATTAAACCATTCTCTAATGCCAACAATAATAACCCTCTTTTTCTTACATGACTATTACACCATTTTAAAGATAAATAACATAATAGTACTAGAAAACTATGATCCAAAGGTTTAGTGTCTTGAGAAAATTAGAACCATACCTAAATATTACATAATAAAACATAAAAATTAATTTAATTCCTTATTCTATAACTTCTTAATGTCCCAAATTTTCTATTTAGTAAATGTAGTCACCTGAGGATATACAACGAAGAAAGGGGTGAGATAAAATCCCCAAAAGAAGATAGATAAGAACATGAATAAATATAACATTGGTGATAATAATCATCATCATAAGAAAAAAACATGGGATCATCATCATAATCATGAGAGGAAGAATTAGATAAAGTCATTGATTGTGGCTATTCATAAAAATGATACATTATGTCTTAGTGGTCAACTACCACACATATTTTTGAATAAAGATAGCATCATTTTCATGAATAACATATATGAATCATCATAACATAATCATTGTGAGAAAATATAGCATCATGTTAAAAAATATTGCATATTATCTCATGAGATATATAAAATTACCCAAATCATTAGAGTGCTATATAATTCTAAGCGCACCCATCACATCATAACATTTAAATAAGCATGCATTCCTTATAGAATATATAACAAAGTTTTCCATAAAATAACCATTGGAAAGGAAATGGGTTTCATGAAAATTTCATCAAGAATACATTCATGAATAAACATTGGGGATCCAAAAATAAAAATGGAATTGTATACTTTATATAAGAATCATCAATCTTGAGTGAAGAAGAAACAATCTCAGGTGAAGTAAAATATTTTTTTTAGAAAGAAGAGTTATTTTGAATTAAATATTTAAATTTTTCATAAATTGATATCAGAATAATGTATATAAAAAAAATTAAAAGTTATTTGAAATGAAATTATATTTTTTGGAAAATTAAAATAACATCAACACTAATATTTGTCACGCAATTGGAAAAACCCAAGGAAATGAACTCGGGTTCGAGAATCCCATTACCTTATGTCCAAATGATTTCATCAATTTAATATCAAGGATAATCAAATTATATTCATTAATTAATAAATTCAGAACCAATTATACATTTATTTTATTAGTTATAATTTTATTAAATTCATTTATGGCCATTTTGATGAGGTATAGTGTTAAATTTTATTATTTGGGAGTATTTGTTTTCTTATTGTTTTTATCAATTCGCTTGTATAAATGTAGGGAAGTAAATGTAAAATGAGAATAATTTTCTAGAATTAAAATTATATGTTATTAATGATATTAGATAAGTTCAAATGGTATTATATATTATTATTTTTTCAGATATGAGGATGAATCATTAGATATAATGTTAATGATAATCGTTTAGATAAATTTTTGCAGTCTTCAATCACAACGAACTTGTTTTGATTTATTATTTAATATTTTGTATATATGTTTTTTGTAGAAAATAAAAAGCTGATAAAATAAATTTTAAAATTTATTTCAACCATTATATTGGTTTTATGACCATCCTTGAAATAGGTATAGGAAAATGAATGTTCTTCGTCCATGATGGCGGTAAATCAACACACCACAGACGATGTTTTCATTTTAAATTAAAGGAAAATGGAAGATATTTGAAGGTGAATTATTCCATTAACATGGTAAATTTATAGTATATAAAGGATATTGGATTTATCATGCCACTTGGATAAGTTTATAGGAGTAGATGATAACAAATGAAATGAAACTGAAAATAAATTAAAATAAAAAGAAAGAGGATTTTGCCTCTTTAATTTCTCCTCCTTGAGGACCTCCTTCAGGAAAAGGGGTTGGTACTATGATGAGACCAAGGGATACTGGACACAGGGAAAGGGATTTTTAAGATTATTGGGAAGAAATTTTAAAAACTTCATGGCTTGATTGACAAGAGGAGAATAGGTTGTTAGGGGTGGTATTTATAGGGGAGAGGGGTGTTTTCTCATTATTTTATTCATTAGTTTATTATTTTGGCTCAAGACTATGAAAAGTTTTATAATTATCACTAAATATATGAGAATAATGAATAATAGTTTGATATTTTGGGATTACATCATCCTTGCATCAACAATGACTAAAAAATTCATGTATTTATCTTTTATTGTAAATTATTGTATTTTACTATACATAAAAACATTCAAGTATTTTAGAAAAATCCCAAAAATTCAGTCTAACTATTTTTCAAAGAATATAATTAAAAAAAATAACTCCATTTTATGCAAATAATTTAATAAATATGACAAAGTTAATTTGTAATTAAAATCATCATTAACATGGAAAATACTAATTTTAAAATTATAACTGATTTTATAATACTTTGAAAAATTAATTAAGGTATCCTGAAATTGTATTATATCAATAAGAAAAAAAATTAAATTTATAAATATATTTTATGAAAATGAATGTTATTTTAAATAATTATTTTAATTATAAAATTATAAATTATAATTTATGTTTTATAAAAATATTAACACTTAATTAATATTTTTTAAAATAAATTTATTTACTTATACTATGATATAATTATATCAAATTATCATTTATAATATTTCAAAAAAATTATTTTTTACTTTCATAGATTAGGCTACTATTATATTGGTGGAATTATTATTCCTAATGGTCATTTTACTATTCAAAGGTTCGGGTTACTATTTCATCTGGATAGGTTCTTTAAGTTTCTAAAATACCTCTTATTTCATTCATTATTCATTTATAAGGTTTGTATTGTCATATCTATATGATTTAATGTGATTTATACTATATAGAATAATTAACAAAAGAGGTTTTCCATTGATAAAAATTTTGGGTTTTTATAATCATTTATATATATATATAAATACAGAACTTTTATAGATTTTAATTATTTATAATTCATTATATAAATATTATTAGAAAATTTTTTAAACAATATTTAATATACTAAAATTAACCCATAAAAATATCAAAAAAAATTAAACTAAACATGATATATAATATAATTAAAAGTTTACCTTATAATAATATATATAAATAAAAAATTTAAAATAAATATGGCTTTCATCAGTAGAGAATTATGAGATATTATATTAAAGGTGATTGGTGGAGTGTGAAACAAATAAGGGGATATGGGCTATATATTGTTTGAGAAATAAGAGATGATTATATGGAAGGAATCAAAGTATCAATTGAGGGGGGAGGGGTTGTGAATTATATATTATTTTATGATGTTTATGTAATCAATAATGTGTTATTTCTAAAAGATGAATTTTTTGTACTTTGTGATATTTATAAAATTAGAATTAAGGTAATTACAAGGAGGTGTTTCAAGAATGAGTGGTATAAAAGAAATGAAGAGTTGAATATAATTGTTTGTAACATATAACCAAAGCATTGGATCCACAATCGGGGTGTTTATGAGGTATTTTGTATAGTTTTCATAAGATATATTTTGTAGGTTTTCATCCTATATAATGGAGGGAGTTTGTAGTCTAAGGAAAATTATAATGAAAGTATTCAATCATTTAATCTATTTTTTACCTCATGTTTGACAAGTTTTTAGGTCATTATAACCCTTATAGTTTTAGTTTTAACCCACTTAACATGTTTTATCTACTGTGGGAACTGACTTTTTTTACCAAAATTACTATTCAGAATGACAAAAAATGAATGTGAACTCATTACCAAATTTTAAATTTTGATTCCAAATAATAATTCCATTTTATCAAATTCAATTTCTATAGTTGAAAAAAATAACTTTAAAAATAAACCCGCAAAATGAGACAAAAAATGAATTTATAGAAAAATGAATTTTTAAGTACAAAAATATTTTTATACTAATATAATGTTTAATGTTAATTATAATGAAATTTATTGAATTGTTTTTTATAAAAATGAATAAGCAAAAATAGAATGCAGATCCAAAATTTAATGTCAATTTTCAAATATGTGAAAGAAAATACATTTTTCTTAAAAAATATTACTTTCAACTATTCACCCATATTCATATTTTTAAGAATGTTACAAAAAATTATTTATAAGATAATTTTTGAGTTTATGATATAAAAAAGATATAATTTTTCAAATTAAAATTCTAATATCATTAAATTAATTTTTTAAATATAAAATATATATTACACGTAAACAAGTTTAATAAGGATAACAGAATTTCTTT
This sequence comes from Viscum album, assembly GCA_963277665.1. Lineage (NCBI taxonomy): Eukaryota > Viridiplantae > Streptophyta > Magnoliopsida > Santalales > Viscaceae > Viscum > Viscum album. The sequence continues at coordinate 2,113,479,097 of OY728128.1, forward strand.
TTTGATTGAAAATTTACTTAATTTTCATATAAGAAATATAAATATATTAAATCCAATTCATGAATTCTAATATTTCATGAAATTAATTTACTTTTAAAATTACCTCAATTGTTATAGTAATATCTAACCAGAGTGTTAGATCTACTACTATCGTGTTCACATGGTATTTTATCCAGTTTTTATAAGAGATATATTGATAGGTTTTATTCTTTTAAATTGAAGTGAGTTTGTAGTCCATGAAACATTATTGTGAAATTATTCAATTATGGGTCTAGGGGGATTGTAGATTGTTTAAAAATGAGAAATACTATAAGGATAGACTTGAAGTGTTGATTGAGGGGTAGGGGTTGTTACTTCTATATTAGTTTATGATGTTTATGTGGTCACTATGCGACATTGCTAAAACACGAGTTTCACATAATTTAGGTTATGTATAAAAGTAATAGTAACACCCTGACCCCAGTTACCCATAGTTGGTGCATTATTACATAACATTGTCATGATACAAGTAATCATGTCTCGAAAGACTGATCAGTTTAGTAGCTATGGAAGTACTAGATACATACATAAGTTTTACACTACATCATGAAATAAAAAAACAAAATTGTGTCTCCTTTTAACACAATAATCTCCCTTATATTATCCTAGCAGGTAAATCATAATATACTTATTTGAATCCTGGGAAAAATAAAACATAGAAAGGGGTGAGCTCATGTGCTCAGTAAGAATAAAAATATAGCAGAAACTTTCATAAATAAGCATAAAAAGTTAAGGAGATGTATAAGACTAAAACACAAGCCTTTTAAACATAAACATGAGCATATTATGGAAAATATAAATCAAATAATTTCATTTATTTATTCACCTGGATACTATACTGGTTGAATAATCACATGTAATATCTGTAACACCACGAGATTTTATGAGAAATATTATGTTCTAATTTCTTTGATTTCTTGTGTTGTATGCTACCCCAAGATTATCTTTCGCTATATGCAACACTGTATTAGATTTTAGTATACACAACACTATTATTGGCTTGCGTTACACACAAGAGCAACCTTCCTTGATAGCTTACGTTGTACGTAATACCGAGTTTCACTAAACAACGATATGTTATTGAAATATAATATAAACTAGCCATTATGAATAGTAATACCTAATTTTTAAAATTTTATAAATTTTATCTTTCAAAATGGAAATAATTTTAGGATTCAGAATATCGAAATTAACCTAGGGTGAATTTTTTGTATTTTTTTTGAAAACATTCAATTTTTGATGAATATTGAAAAAACATGAGTTATAGTTTAAAAGCGAATTTTTATTTAAGTAATTATTTATTTTATTAAAATTGATTTTAGGTCAAAACAGATATATAATACATATATAAGTTCAATGTAATTAATTGGAGTCATTTTATAATAAGTTTAGATATATAAAAATTTTATTGAACTTTTTACCATCTTTTAGCCACCTCCTAGGAGTATTTTCAAATTTACATAAAACTTAATTTTAACACATATGTGAGTTGAATTTAAAAAATCTTAGATACATGGTTGATATAAGTAAGTAAAATGTGGTTAAATGAGATGAAAATAATTTTTGGTGTATAGTAACTTTTAACTTTTATTTACCATGGTTAAAAGTAAATAGGGTAATTACGGGTAAAAATGATATTATTATTACCCTAACACATGTCCTAATTCTATTGGATAAGTGTAATTAGACCAAAAAAACCTTAGGAATAAATTATTACCCTTTAGGTCCACTTGGATTAGATTGGGACATTTATTATTATTTTATTTAGAGAAGAGATAAAATAGTTAAAATCAAAGTTTAATTAAATAAAACATTTGTAATATAGGGTTTTACATAAGATAAATTATACTATAAAAATTCATTTGAAATATAAAAATATTTCCTACATAATGGTATTTTATTTATATTTTTTATAAATTAAATAATTTCATTTATTTATGACACAATGATCATGTAGTAATTACATTATTAATGAAATATTAACATAATTGATATTATAAATACCCAAATAAATGTAATTTGAGACTTTTTAGTAATTACACTAATTTTATAGGTTAATATAACATATTAGGGTTGGTTAGATGACTTTTTTTCGATGTAATAATGTTGTTATGAATTTAGATAAAAAACAAAATACCAAATAGTGTCAAAATTGACATAAAAAACGTTTTTAAAAAATATTATATTATTAATTGATATAATGGTCTTAAAAATATAAGGTTTGGGAAAAAGACTTATATAATAATATATATGACATTAATGAACTAATTGGTGTTTGATTGGCAGTTTATTGTATGTTTATTAATCATATAGTGTAAGAATACAAGAAGACACGGTAAAAGTTAAATTATTTAACTTAGGGTTAAATCTAAATGATAAGGTTAAAATGGTAACCTAAACTTGTCTAAAACAAATTTCTTTAGAGGATTTAGACCCATTAACACCCTAGTCTTTAAATAAGTCACTTATTAGCCATTATAAACTGAATAATAATTTATTATAAAATAATATTTTATGTTTTTCCTAAGGTGCCTCACACCCCGCTTATAAAAGGGAACTCCCCCTTATCTCTAATTCACACCTCCACAACCATTTGGCTCAGCCAAACCCGGCCCAAATACACTCTAAACTGTCCTCCCTTAATACTAAATGCATTCCTTTAGTCAGAAAGCCAACCTATGGACCCCTTTTGATCAAATCAAAAAGAAGAACCCGAAGAAGAGGTAAATTTCTCACCACCTATTTCAAGTTCCTTTCTTCTTCCACTTCCTCATTCTTTATTATTTAAATTATAAAATAATAACTTCATTATATTCTATAAAATGTGATGTTATTATAAAAAATTTACAACCATATTATTTATTTTATCCATCATATGAATGAAAATATCACCACACGGGCGTACATACGGTTTAACATCTCCACGTCGTGGTGTAGTTTGTTATTCAAACATTTCATCATTTTTATGGGTATAATAATGAGTATAAATGATATAAATAATAAATATAAAATTATTATGATTCTTTATTTATGATATACCATCCAATTATATACGATTTTAATATCAAAAGAATGATATTTTCGCTCGTGCGTACGTACGGACTACCGTCTCCACGAACGCGATGAGATTCATTTTCCATGATTAACCATTCAAGTATGGTTATAAAGTAAATATAATAAATAATCATGAAATATATTAAATAATAATGATACTGTTTTTTTTGTACATATATGTTTCATTTACTTAATTCCATTCAATTAAATAAAGAAAACAAAAACATCATTCATGCGTACGTACAACCTACCGTCTCTATGAACGGTGTATTTCATTCCATTTATCAATCTATCTTATATATTTATATGTAGAATATATATTATATATAAATCTCGTTTTACATTATGGAATTATTTAAATCAAGATATAAGTAATAATATCATGAACAACATGTCAAAACACATACAATAAATGAAATGATTTTACCCAAAACACTACTTTAACATGGAATTTACAAAAGAACGGGTAATATAAAGTCATAAGTGAATCATATATGATATCATAAATATTATTATGGTTATTTTACATGTTAATAATATGTTTAAACCCACTATACAGGAGTCTCAGACACATATAGATGAAATTGGACATAAGAAAAGGATAATTTTTCAAATCTCATTTTTTTCGAGATTGCTTATACGTAAGTATTTAATGGGGTTATATTTTTCATAAATGTCCATAAAAATGTTTTTCATAAAGTGTTTAATATTATTCCATGTATGATTAAAGTCATGTTTACCCCTATTTTACTTTCACATTGTGTTATGGAAGGAATCTTTCTTTTGTTTACCATATGAGGAACTTTTTGAGTTTTCCAGCAAAAGTACGAGGAGAATGTTTTATTAACTTATAAGGAATGAAAATATTTTTATGGTTTCATAACGCCTAATTTTCATGAAGCTTAATATAAAACATTTCATGATTATTTTCAACAAAATACATTTCTTTTAAAATTGAATGGCATTTTGTGAAAATAGAATGATTTTGAAGAAGAAAGGATATTTTCTTCAAGAATTCATTTCAAGTGTTTTGTCAAAACAATTTTCCATATTAGTCGACATTATTTAGTATGATTATGTTTCAAGTATAATGTATCTATTATTTACATGATTTTATTTTTCTTATGATGAAATGATATCCATTTTTTTTATATGGATTATGTTATGATGGGATGATGTTTATGAAACCCATTTTATTCTTTGGGTTATGATTAATGATTTATGTTTATTTTATGGCACAAGTAAGAATGATTTCATTATGAGATTCGTGGGACCTATATCTCCCTCCAATGAATTGGGTATAGATTTATATCTCCTAATATAAACATAACTGGAATAGCAAGTGAATATGGTTCAGTAATACAGGGCTAGAACAACATGTAAACTCGATTCAGTAATGGACTTTGTCCACTATGATGATATTGGCAGCAATGCCTTAGCTACTATGAAAATCATAACATGTGATTAATTGTTTCCACAATTAAATTTTTTATTCCCATGCTATTTTATCATGGTTAATGTTTATTTTATTATCTATTCCTTATGCACTGCCAAGATTTATGTCATTACACATGATTTTGATGTTTTATGTTCATGTTCTTACGTTCATATGTTTAGGGATTGTTTTATGTTCTCCATGTTTACCCTTACTGAGCATTTGAGCTCACCCTTTTATGTTTTCTTTTCCCCAGGATACAAATAATGGTTTTATGTAAGAAAACCAAAGGGGAAGATATTTATGGGAGATGTTGAAGATCATTCACCATGATTATAAAATTATGTTTAGAGTTTCCAAAGACACTAAACTAATACGGTCTTTGGGCATCTGTTTTTGTCATGTATTAAGTATTCTGCAAAAATAATGTAATGTCTATGTACGTCAACTATGGGTCTCTACAATTGGTATCAGAGCGATGGATTGGTTAACCTTTGGAAACTAGGATGCTAAAACTTTAGTAAAATCCTTAGAGATATTTCTAAGGTATGTCTAGGGATGTCCTAAAGGTTATGTATACGTATAGGTTATAGTCCTAGAATTACGGTAACAATATTAGAATTAAACCTAAGATGTTATATATTGAAGGTAATACCCCTTTATTATGTTGTTTTCCTAGCAGGATTTTTTCCCCTCACACTATTCTTTTTGGGTTCTATAAAAATGGATAGAAACATTAAGATTCATGATAATGGAGAATTTTATGTACAGTGGAATGATATTATTCGTTAGAAACCAAATGAAATTGGATCTGGAAGTCCACATATCATTATTATTCCTAATCATCAATCTTATAATATGATCAATAATCTCAACTTTGGTAAGTTTCCTGACTCATCTAAAAAGAGAAAGATGGAGTTTTATGATGATCCTAGAGGAAAGAAAGTTCAATATCCCTCATGTAAATCATGTGGGAAGAGGAATCAAGGATAATGTTTCAAAGGAACTGGAAGATGATTTGGATGTGGAAAAGAAGGACACAAAGCCAGTAAGTGAAAAGGAAAAGGTTCAGTTAATACCATGGAAAATGATAATGGTATTGCTAAGACATCAACAACGATTAAATGTTTTAAATGTGGAATGTGTGGGAATTATGCAAACCAATTTCCTAAGGGAAAATATCTTGAAGAGAATTAGCATGGTCGTATGCGTAGTATTTATGTTGATGATGATGAAGAGACTACAAATGACATATGAGATGAAATAAGTGTTGAGGAATAAAATGATGATTCTCGGGGGATGGTTTAAGAAGGTAGTGTAATGACTATATGTTTATCAAGAGTTATGTTGTCTGAGTAATTTAATGGTACTATGGAATAAATAAACATCTAAGGATTGTTACACTATTGTTTTTCCTAAAGTATTTGAAAGTATATAATGAATGGTATTGGTAACCATGAAAGGTTAGTCAAATATTTTTGAAAAGTAGATGATATGTGCATAATGAAGGGATAATGAGATAATGAGATGTTTGATAGTATTAATGAGATCATGACTGATATAAGGACAAAGTGATATCATGGTTTGAGTATATAGAATTTTTGGAATTTTTGTATGTGGAAAAAGTTAACTTTTGACAGCATTCATGTTTTCACTAAAGTTCAATGGGTATTCATTTTTCAAGAGAATACATGATTAAGGTATTCACATGTTTGTAATGTGACCAACTACAAGATATATCTTATGATATATGGGGGGTAAATGATGGTATTTACATGCTTGGTAGATGACCACTCTAGTAATATTTTTATTTATACTATGAGATTGGACAAAAGTATTTTGGATAAGCCTAAAGATTGGAATGGATTAAGTTAGACATCAGATAGTATTGTTTAAGGCTAGAAATTTTTGATATTATTTTTAGAATATTGTAATAGTATAGTTTTAGAATAAAGACAACCTGTAGGACGGGAAACAACCCGTCGAGTCGGACAAAGGTTGCGGGAATCGAACCCACAACCGAAGTGCGACAGGCCTTTATCACCTACCTCTGGCCTACAGGAAGTCCCTGGTTAGTTGAAATTAGTTTTATTTTATTATTTGGTATTATATATGAAGAATAAGTTCATTTTAGGAACCATATACGATTCATCTCACCATATATGGACTTATGTATATTTAATAACTTTTGCTAACATTTTGCTTGAGAAAAATGTAATGACCTATCATTCTATCGTATGATCTACAAACACTTCACGAATGACAAATTCAACTTCATTTATTTAAGATATGAAGTTGAAATTTTTCAAGGAATGACCAATGGTGAGATTGTACCAAAATCAATTAAGTATTTCTTCTAATTCTAATTTTTTTCAACTTTAGGGAAATGATATTGAAAAACAAAAATGTTGTACTAGATAGTACCTTAGATCATCAAAAATTTATGTCTTTGTGATTGTTGGATTTTTCATATCCATGTTCTCTACCACTATCCATCAGAACTTGACGGTTATATTTCTCTTCCATATCCATATTTTCACCTATGCTCTTTTATGTGGAAAATATAGTGATGAGTTAATTTGGGTTACCGTTACATTTATTTTTTAAAATTAAGTTTTAGTATTCCATTTTACGATGTGGGTTTCTATGAATAAAACTTTCAATTAGTAAACCATTTATAACCCCAATAAATTTCGATGGCGAAATCCATTTTAAGGGGGGTAGAATGTAACACCCTGAGATTTTATGAGAAATATTACTTTTTAATTTATTTGATGTTGTGTGTTCTACGCTACACCAAGATTATCTTGTGTTATACGCATCACCGTATTATCTTGTAGTATACACAACACTATTCTTGGATTTCATTACACGCAAGAGCAACCTTCCTTGATATCTTGCGTTGTACGCAATACCGAGTTTCACTAAACAATGATATGTTATTAAAATACTATATAAACTAGCTGTTATGAATAGTAATACCCACTTTTTGAAATTTTATAACTTTTATCTTTCAAAATTGACTTCATTTTTGGATTCAAAATATCGAAATTAGCCCAGGGTTAATTTTTTTGTATTTTTCTGAAAACATTTAATTTTTTATGAATAGTGAAAAACACAGAGTTATAGTTTAAAACCGAATTTTTATTTAAATTATTATTTATATTATTTAAATTAATTTTGGTCAAAATGGATACATAATACCTATATAATTTCAATGTAATTCATTGGAGTCATTTTATAATAATTTTACATATATAAAAATTTTATTGAACTTTTTACCGTCTTTTACCCACCTCCTAGGAGTTTTTGAAAATTTACATAAAACATAATTTTACCACTTATGAGAGTTGAATTTCAAAAATTCAAGAGATGCAGTTGATATCAGTAAGTAAAATTTGGTTCAATGAGATGAAAATAATATTTTGTGAATAGTAACTTTTAACTTTTATTTACCACAGTTAAAAGTAAATAGGGTAATTAAGGGTAAAAATGATATTATTATTACCCTAACACATTTCCTAATTATATTGGATAAGTGTAATTTGACCAAAAACAACCTTAGAAATAAAATATTACCCTTTAGGTCCACTTGGATTAGATTAGGACATTTATTATTATTTTATTTAGAGAAGAGATTAAATAGTGAAAATCAAGGTTTAATAAATAAACCATTTTTAATATAGGGTTATAGATAAGATAAATTCAACTATAAATATTCATTAGAAATATAACATGATTTCCTAAATAATTGTATTTTATTTATATTTTTTAGACATTAAATAACTTAATTTATTTATGACACAATGATGATGCAGTAATTAACTTATTAATGAAATATTAACATAATTGATGTTATAAATACCCAAATAAATGTAATCTGAGACTTTTTATTAATTAAACTAATTTTATTGGTTAATATAACATATTATGGTTGGTTATATGAATTTTTTTTGAAGTAATAATGCTGTTATGAATTTAGAAAAAAAACAAAATACTAAATAGTGTCAAAATTAACATAAAAGATTTTTTAAAATAAATATTATATTATTAATTGATATAATGGTCAGAAAAATATTTGGTTTGGCCAAAAGACTTATATAATAATATATATGACATTAATGAATCAATTTAGGTTCGATTGGTAGTTTATAGTAAGTTTATTAACAATATAGTGTAAGAATAAAAGAAGACACAGTAAAAGTTAAATTATTTAACTTAGAGTTAAATCTAAATGATTATGTTAAAATGTTAACATAAACTTGTTTAAAACAAATTTGTTGAGAGTATTACGACCCATTACCAACCTATCATCTAAATAAGTCACTTTGGAGCCATTATAAACCGAATATGAAATTATTATAAAATAATACTTTTAGTTTTTTCTAAGGTGCCCCTCACCCCTCTTATAAAAGGGAACTCCCCCTTCTCTATAATTCACACCTCCAAAGCGATTTGGCTCGGCCAACCCCTACCCATATGCACTCTCAACTGTCCTACCTTCATCCTAGAGGCCTTCCTTTAGTCAGAAATCCAACCTAAGGATCCCTTTTGATCAAATCAAAAGGAAGATCCCGAAGAAGAGGTAAATATCTCACCACCTATTTCAAGTTCCTTTCTTCTTCCACTTCCTCCTTTTTTGTTGTTTCCATTATAAATAATAACTATAGAATCTTCTATATAATGTGATTTTATTATAAAAATTTTACTACCATATTATTTATTTTATCCATCCTATGAATGAAAAAGTCACCACACTTGCGTACGTACGGCTTACCGTCTCCACGTCGTGGTGTAGTTTGTTATTCAAACATTTCATCATTTGGATGGGTATAATAATGAGTATAAATGATATAAATAATAAATATAACATTATTATGATTATGTATATATGATATACCATCTAATTATATACAATTTTAATATCAAAATAATGATATTTTTTCTCATGCGTACGTACGGACTACCGTCTCCACGAACGCGATGAGATTAATTTTCCATAATTAACCATTAAAGTATGGTTATAAAGTATATATAATAAATAATAATGAATTATATTACATAATAATGGTACTGGATTTATGTACATATATGTTTCATTTAATTAATTCCATTTAATTCAATAAGGAAATGAAAATATCGTTCATGCGTACGTACGACCTACCGTCTCCATGAACGGTGTATTTCATTCCATTTATCGATCTATCATATATATTTATATGATGAACATATATTATATATAAATCATTTTTTTACATTATAGAATTAATGAAATCTATATATAAGTAATAATATCAAGAACAACAAGTCGAAACATGTATGATAAATGAAATGAATTTACCCAAAACGCTGCTTTAACCTAAAATTTACAAAAGAACATGTAATATAAAGTCAAAATTGAATCATATATGATATCATAAATATTATTATGGTTATTTTACAAGTTAATAATATTTTTAAACCCACTATAAAGGAGTCTCAGACACATATGGAAGAAATTAGACATAAGGTAAGGGATAATTTTGCAAATATCATTTTTTCCGTGATTTCTTATACGTAAGTATTTACTGGGGTTATATTTTTCATCCATGTACATAAAAATGTTTTCCATAAAGTGTTTAATATTCTTCCATGTATGATTAAAGTCATTTTTACGCCTCTTTGAAGTTTACATTGTGTTATGGAATGAATATTTCTTTTGTTTACCATATGAGGAACTTTTTAACTTTTCCGACAAAAGTTCGAGGATAAGGTTTTTTTAACTTATACGTCATGAACATATTTTTATAGTTTCATAATGCCTAATTTTCATGAAGATTCCTCTAAAATATTTCATTATTATTTTTAACAAAACCCTTTTATTTTTAAATTGAATGTGATTTTGTGAAAAGAGAATGATTTTGATGAATAAAGAATATTTTCCTCAATAATTCATTTCAAGTGTTTTGTCAAAACTAGTTTCCATCTAAGATGACACTATTTAGTATGATTATGTTTCAAGTATAATGTCTCTATTATTTACATGTTTTTATTGTTATCATGATGAAATTATATCCATTTGTTTTATATGGATTACGTTATGATGGAATGAAGTTTATGAAACCCTTTTTATTCTTTTGGTTGTGATGAATGATTTATGTTTATTTTGTGGCACAAGTAAGAATGATTTCATTATGAGATGGGTGGGACCTATATCTCCCTAAAATTAATTGGGTAATGATTTATATCTCTTGAGATAGACACGACTGGAATGACAAGTGAATCTGGTTCAGTGATACAGGGTTGGAACGACAAGTAAACCTAGTTCAGTAATAGAATTTGTCCACTATGATGGTTTTGGAAGCAATGCCTTAGCTACTATGGAAATCATAACATGTGCTTAATGGTTGCCACAATTACATGTTTTATTTCCATGTTATTTTATCATGGTTAATGATTCTTTTATGATCTATGCATTATGCACTGCCAAGATTTATGTCATTACTCATGATTTTGATGTTTTATGTTTATGTTCTTACGTTAAAATGTCTAGGGATTATTTTATATTTTCCATGTTTACCCTTACTGAGCATTTTAGCTCACCCTTTTTATGTTTTATTTTCCCCGGGATATAAATAACGGTTTTAGGTAAGAAAACCAAGGGGGAAGATCTTTATAAGAGATGTTGAAGATCTTTCACCATGATTAAAAGATTATGTTCTGAGTTTCCAAAGACACTAAACTAATACGGTCTTTGGGCATCTATTTTTTTCATGTATTAAGTCTTCCACAAAAGTAATTTAATATCTATGTACGTCAAGTTTGGGTCTCTACAATATCAATAGCCAATTTCATAATGATGTAATGCATAATTTCAGACATTATAACCATGTAGTCAAGGCCTCGTGCCAAGACTACAATGAAGATTTTGTCAAGGCATTGTGACAATACAATAGTTTTTCTCATGAGACCTACTGATGCATCAAGGAGCTATAGTGGGCTCCACCCATCACTTACTAAGTCCAATGCATTCCTCTTATGAAAAGGTTGAAACATAACATAAACATTCGTATTAAAACTAGCATACAAAATGTCCATAATTTAACCATAAATCATGAATGGTAAAAAAATATCACATTCACAATAAAACATTTCAACAAACCTTAAATACCATATGAATGATTATATCATAATAAATCAACTTCAATCAATCATAAAATCCAACAAAGGATGTTGACATAGATGAAATGAAAACCATTTGAGAGAAATATCTCTTTCTATTTGGAAATAATTTAAAATTCCTATAATTTTAAAAGAAAAAATTTATTTTAAAAATATTATTATAATCTTTTAAGGGAATATTTTAAGGTGTTACAATGACAGAAAATAGCCGCACTCACCATATAAGTTAAAAAACATTCTTTCCTTAATTTTTTCAAAAAGGTCATAAGGGAACTTGTTTGGAAAATGATGGAAAGATTCCTTTATAAAAATATAATATAAATTAAAATAAGGGTGTAAATAACTTTAACCCATAGTATAAAAAATGTTAATTTTTTTGGAATACATTTTAAGAAACAAAGATGTGGATGATAAAGAGGTCCCAGTAGATACTCACGTATAAACAACCTCTCATAATGAAGAGATTGTAGAATTAACCCTTACCTTTTACTTTTCCTTGGTTGAGGGTATGTTAAACTCCTTTATAATAGTTAAATATTTTTTATTAAAATATAAAATCACTAAATACATATAGATGATATCATATATGATCTTCTAATATTGATTTGTTACTAATATTTATGTAGTATCATTGTTTCGGGTGTTAACTGATTAGTTTTCCTTTATATGATTGGTAATGTAATCAATGTTTGTTATGGATAGTATGTATTTGATTCATATCCATAATGATATTATGTTCTCAAAAATAATTTCTAATAATAAAATTAAAATTATTCTTGAATGAATATGATGGGGAATGAATTTCATCGTGTTCGTAGAGACAGTAATCCGTACATACGCACGAGTGATAATATAATTCTATTAATGGTGAAAGAATATGTAATTGGATGGTATATAATATATAAATAATCATTAAAATGTTATATTTATTATTTACATTAGTTATACTCATTATTATACCCATCCAAATAATGAAGTGTTTGAATAACAAACTACACCACAACATGGAGACGGTATGCCGTACATACGCACGTATGGTGACTTGTCATTAATAGGATAGATGGAATAATTAATATGGTTGTACCATATTTATAATAACATCAAAGTATTTATAAGGTACTGGAGTTATTATTTTCCTATATAAACAACAAAGAAAGAGGAAGTGGAAGAAGAAAAGAACTTTGAAAGAGGTGGTGAAATTATTACCTCTAATTCGATTGTTTCCTTTTGAGTTGATTAAAAGAGCTTCTTATATTGAATTTATGATCAATGTAATTCCTCTACGTAGAATTTAGAGTAGTTGTTATGATATTTGATCAGGGGTTAGCCGAGCCAAATGGATTTGGAGGTGAGATTTTGAGAGAAGAGGAAGTACCCTTTTATAAGAGAGGTGAGGGTCACTTTAGGAAAATCTTGAAATAATATTTTATTATACAATCATATTAGATTTATAATGCCTCCAAAATAATTTATTTCTAGTATAATGTAGTTATGGTTCGAACACCTCTCAACCAATAGGTTTTAGACATGTTTAGGTCACCATATTAACCTTATTTTTTAGATTTAACTCTTAGTTAAATAGTTTAACTTTTATTATGTATTCTTGTATTATTATAATAAATGGTTAATACACATACTATAGAAAGAAAAGTGTACACCATGTGGTTAGTTATTAATATATCTAACCTTATATAATTCCTTTGGACAAAACTTATATTTTTAGGAATATTATATCAATTAATAATATAGTATTTGTTTTAAAAACTCATATATGTCAATTTTGACACTACATGATATTTGTTTTTGTGAAAGTCATAACAAATTTATCACTTCAAAAAAATTTAATTAATCAACAATAACATGTCATATTAACCTATAAAATTAGTGGAATTCATTAAAAGTCTCAATTTACATTTATTTGGATATTTATAATATCAATTATTTTAATCTTTCATTAATAAGGTAATTACTACATCATCATTGTATCATAAATAAATTTAATTATTTAATGTATAAAATTTATAAATAAAATACCATTATATATTAAATATTTTTATCCTTCCAATTAATATTTATAGTAGAATTTATCTTATTTATAACCCTGTATTAAAAACGGTTTAGTTATTAAACTTTGAATTTAACACTTTTAACTTCTCTTTAAATAAAATAATAATAAATGTTCTAATCTAATACATATTGAAAAAAAGGATAATATTTTATTCATAAGGTTGATTTATGTCGAAATACACTTATCCAATTGAATTAGGAAGTATGTTAGGGTAATTATAATATCATTTTTTATCTTTAATTACCCTATTTACATTTAACCCTGGTAAATAAAAGTCAAAAGTTACTATTCACCAAAAATAATTTTCATATTATTGAACCAAATTTTATTTAGTGATATCAACTGTGTCCTTTGATTTTTGAAATTTAATTCACAGAAGTGGTAAAATTGTGTTTTTTGCAAATTTGAAAATGCGCCTAGAAGGTGGGTAATAGACGGTAAAAAGTTCAATAAATATATATATATATATATATATAATATTATTATAAAATGAATTCAATTAATTACATTGAACATTTATAGGTATTATGTATCTATTTTTACTTAATATAAATTTAAATAAAATAACTAATTATTTAAAAAAATTCGTTTTTATCCATTAACGTAGTGTTTTTTCACTATTCATCAAAAATGGAAAGTTTTCAGAAAAATAGAAAAAATTATCTCTAATATAATTTTGATATTATGAATCAAAAAATGAGGTCCATTTTGAAAAATAAAATTTATGAAATTTCAAAAGGTGGGTATTACTATTCATAACAGCTAGTTTGATTGGTCATGGTGTGTTAAAACTCCAAGTTATGTACAATGAAAGGTATTGAATTATTCAAAGGGAAACTTACTGTTGAAGCTTAGGGTGTTACATTCTCCCATCCTTAAAATAATTTATTCCTTAAAATTTCTTGAATATTAATGCATAAAATGATTTGGGTGGTTCTTCATCACATGTTTCTTAGGTTCCCACATTGCCTCTTCCATATTATGATTTCTCCATAGAACTTTCACCAGACGAGTCATCCGGTTTCTCAACACTAGTTCTCTTGTATCAGGAATTCTGGTAGGCTCTTCACAATAAGACAGGTCGTGTTCCAGTTCTATTTCATTATAGGTGAGTACATGTGTTGTGTCATGCATGTATTTTCTCAATAGTGATACGTGGAACACATCATAAACTTTGTAGAGACTTGGTGGCATTTCTAAACAATAAGCCACAACTCCAATTCGTTCAAGAATTTAGAAAGGTATAATATACCTGGGACTTAATTTACCCTTCTTACAGAAACATATAACACTCGTACATGGAGATACCTTCAAGAAAATATGATCTCCTACTTGAAATTCCAGATCCTTCGGTCAGTTATCGACAAATATCATTTTCCTACTTTGAGCTACATTGATGTGGGTTTGGTTAACCTTCACCTTTTCCATTGTTTCCTTAACAAGTTCTAGGCCTACAAGTTTTCTTTCACTAACATCATCCCAACAAGTTGGTGTGTGACATCTCTTTCCATATAACGCTTCATATTGTGTCATCTGAATACTTGAATGGAAGCTATTGTTATAAGAAAATTCTACCATAGGTAAATATTGATCCCACATACCCTGAAAGTCAAGTGAGAAAGATCTCAACATGTATTTTAAGGTTTGAAAAGTCCATTATGATTTTCCAACAGTTTGAGGCTTGTAGGCAGTGCTCAAATGAAGTTCAGTATCCAAGGCCTTCTGAATACTTTTCCAAAATTTAGATGTAAAATGATGATCACGATCAGAAATAATCAATATAGGTACTCCATGAAGTCTTATAACTTTATTAATATATATTCATGCTATATGTTCATGTGGAAAATATTCTATTATTGCATGAAATTGTGCTAACATGGTAAGACAATCAACAATGACCCATATTGTATCATTCCTTCAAGGATTATTTGTTAGTCCCATGAAAAAGTCCATAATAATATCATCCCATTTCAACTCAACTATGGGAATTGGTTTCATGACTCCTCTAAGATGTTGTCTTCTAGCTTTCACTTGTTGAAAAAGCATACATCTTGACACATAATCATAAATCTCTCTTTTCATGTTGTCCCACCAAAAATGTTCCTTCAAATATCTATACATATTAGTGCTACCAGGGTGTATAGAGAAATTAGATCTATGAGAATCATCCAACAATTCCCTTTTTAGATCAGGTATGTTAGGAACAAAAAGCCTCTTTCCAAATTTCAAAATAACATCTTCGTATACGAAGTCGATCAATCTCTTATTGTTCACAACATTAATTTTCTTTTGAAAATCCTCATCATCAGTTTGAGAACATTTTATACTTTAAAGTTAATTTGTTTTGGAAACCATTTGAAAAATTATTGATGTTTTACCTTCCATGATTATTCCAATATCCATATTTACTAGATCCATGAACATAGGATCCCTTTCAACTCTCATCTTGTTCAAAACTCCATGATCCTTTCAACTCAAAGTATATGCCACCTTATTTTCCTTCCTCGAGTGGCAGTGTATAGTGAAATCATAATCTATGAGTAGTTCAAGCCATCGTCTTTGCCTCATGTTGAGTTATTTCTATGATAAAATACACTTCAAACTCTTGTGATCGGTATATATCTCACATTTTTCACCATAGAGATAGTGTCTCCATATCCTCAAAGCAAGGATTACAACTGCTAAATCAATATTGTTAGTGGGATAATTTTTTTCATAAATTTTTAGTTTTCATGATGCATATGAAATAACTCTATCATTCTACATACAGACACAACCAAGTCCTTTCTTTAAAGAATCACTATAAATAACAAACCCATCATTCCATGATGGTATAGTCAAGATAAGAGCATTGACCAATCTTGTCTTTAGTTATTCAAAACATTCTTCACACTCTTTGGTAAAAACAAATTTAACCCCTTTACATGTGAGCTTGGTTAATGGGTTATCCAATATGGAGAAATTCTAGACAAAACACTGATAATAACCTACTAAACCAATAAAATTGCATACCTCAGTTATACTATTCGGTGCTGTAAATTATTGTATTATTCTTGTCTTTTAAGTATCAATAGAGATTCAATCCTTAGAGATGACATGGCCAAGAAAATAAATTTCCTGAATCTAGAATTCACATTTCCTAAACTTCCATATTATTCATTTCTTATGAGGGTTTTTAGAATAGTGCACAAGTGATTTTCTGGATCTTTATAGATTTTGGAGTAAACCAAGATATCATCAATAAATACCACCACAAATTCATCAAGATATTCCTTGAAAATTCTATTCATTAGAACCATGAAAACATAGGGTGAATTAGTAAGCCCAAAAGGCAATACTATAAACACATAATTCTCATACCTGGTTCAAAATGCTATTTTCGGAATATCTTCCTTCTACACACACAACTGATGATATCCAGATCGAAGGTCACTCTTTGAAAAATATTGAGCTCCATGAAGTTGATCAAATGAATCATTAATGTGAGGTATGTGATACTTGTTATTTATTTTTAAAGCATTGATCTCCCTATAGTCAATGCACAACCTCATAGATCAATCTTTCTTCTTAACAAAAATAATAGGGGCTCCCCATGGAGAAACAATGGGTCTAATAAATCCTTTATTACTCAATTCCTCTATTTGTTTCTTTAGTTCCACAAATTTCACAATATCCATTCTATAATGGGTCTTTGATATGGGCCATGAACCAAGAATTAAATCATGGGAAAACTCAATTTCTCGTTCTGGAGGATGTCCAAGTAAATCCTCTGAAAACACATCAACATATTCTTTCACAATAGGTACATCATCTAATTGAACATTCCTTTCCTCACCCACAGTTATTTCATTCTCTTCATCCCTAATAATTGAATTTAGTAGATCTACTATGGGTGGATCTAGATAAGAATCAGGTGGTGACATTTCTGCTCTAAAGATAAGGTACTCCTTATCATCATCGAAAATTGTAGCCTCCTTCTACTTATATTAAATTTTCACATCATGGTCCAAAATCCAATCCATACCAAGGACTATATCAAATTCAATCATGGGTATGATGATGAGATCAGCAGATAAAGAACATTTATATGCCCTAATGGGGACTGATTCACAAAACTTTGTTGCAATGATACTTCCCTTAGGATTTTTGACTGACAAATTCCTTATTAAATAAAATTTTAAATATTTAATTTTCTTTACAAACTTGGAAGATATAAAGTAATGTGATGATCCAGAATCAAATAAAGCATTGGATAAATGTGAGGAAACCATTAAATTACTCACCACCACGTCATTTAGAGCTTCAACCTTAGTAGTAGTGATCAAATAAGTTTTCCCTTGCTCCCTTGGCCTTTTCTGATGCAATTTTCCTTGGTACTTACGACATTAATTTTTATAATTTCCCATTTACCTACAATTGTAGCATTCAACATTGATATAATCTTTCTTTCCCTTTTGATCATGACCTTAGTGGCCCTCTTCACCACACTTGTAACTGACTCCCATTCCCTTCAAGAAAGTACCAAGGTGTTTCTTCCCACATTTACCACAGGATGGAAATTCAACTTTCCATTATTCCCCTTATTTCCATTTCTAGAGTGTTCAGAAGATCTCTTCTTCTCTTTATTTTCTTTAAAGTTTTAAGACTTATAGAATTTCTTTTCTATCATAATAGCACATGAGATAATATCTTCATATGATGAGAAGGATTTTGAGACTAATGTTCTATAGATAAATGGTTTTAAACCATCAATTAATAGAACAATATTACTCATAGGGTTACATATATAATCTTCTTCATGCCTTACTGTCCTTGTAAATTTCACCTCATACTTTGCGACATTCTCATTCTCCTTTTTCCTCAGACTCGGAAATTTTCCTTCCATATCCACTTGATGGTCACAAGGAAATTATTTTTCTAAGAAAATCTCTTTAAAATCACTCCATTCCATATTTGATACTTCTTAATCTTCCTTTCTATTTTGAATTAATGAACACCATTGATATGCATCTCTCGTGAGGCGATAAACTACCTTGGAAACTTTTTCCCTTTCGCTACTCTCCAAAGCATGAAATATTTTATCTAAGGAACTTATCCATTGCTCAGCTACAAATGGATTTTTAGTCCCAATAAATGTTAGTCGTTATTGCCTCATGAAGCAATCTAACATTGATCCTCTACGTTGTGAATTAGGTTGCTCCATATGGGTAAGGTTATTATTGATAACTTGAGTGAGTTGTCCCAGTATGGTGATAAGATGATCAATACTAGTTGCATCAATAGCTCCACTATAATTATCTTGAGAAAGAGGTAAATCCCTACATGGATTATGTTCATTGATATAGTTTCTATTCCTTCCACTAGGTTCCATTTTTAAATAATGGCATATAGTAGATTAGTTTATGAATCACAATACATTATTCCAAACTTGTAAAAAACATAACATAAATTGAATAGTTTATGGATACAATCCATAATCATAAATATGTCTTATTTGATGAGGTATATAGTCATAAATCCTTCATAATGGATTTTAATGAAAATGTCAATTATCCTAAGAGTATCCCCCCAGGAGTGGCATAACCAAGAGTGCAGAAAGACCCATTGTCGTGTACCCGGATACCCTGGGTCAAGCACGAAAGTCCTTGTTGGATTTTTTACTCCTCAGTACATCTATTCCAGAGCCGCCTCTACCTATTTGTATCTAAACAGGGATGTATTTCTTGGAAAACTCACAAAATATCCACATTACCAAAATTCTAGGAACTTCTTCTATACTAATCCTAAAAGTTTATCTTAGGGTAATGTTATCTAATTAGAGTTTTTCAAAATCTATATTCCAAGGTTCGTACTAAACTTTATATGATACCAACTGTAATGCCTCAACCCCAGTTACCTAGATTAGGTGCATTATTACATAAAATTTTGCATGATACAAAGAATCATGTCCTGAAAAACAGATCAGTTTAGTAGCCTTGGAAGTACTAGGTACATACATAAATTTTACATTACATCATGAAATAAAAAAACATTGTGTCTCCTTTTAAAAAAATCATATCCCTTTAGAATATATCTACAGGTCAGTCATAATATACTTCTTTGCATCCTGGGAAAAATAAAACATATAAAGGGGTGATCTTAGGTGCTCAGTAAGGATAACAATATAGCAGGAACTTTAATAAATAAGTATAAACAATTAAGGCAATGCATAAGACTAAAACACAAGCCTTTTAAACTCAAAAATGAGCATAATATGGAAAAGATAAATCAAATAATTTCATTTACTTATTCAAATGGATATTCTACTAGTCAAATAATCACATGTAATATCAATATCCAATTTCATAATGATGGAATGCATAATTCCAGACATCATAACCACATAGAAAAGGCCTCATGCCAAGACTTCGAATAACATTTTGTCAAGGTCATGTGCCAAGACACTATTTTGTCTCATGAGACAAACTAGTTTATTGGCACATGGCCTTGACAAAATTTTATTGGAAGTCTTTGAAAGTGTCATTGACTATGTTGTTATGATGTCCGACATTATGTATTCCATAATTATAAAATTGGTTATTGATATTACGTGTGATTATTCAACTAGTAAAATATCCATGTGAATAGGTAAATGACATTATTTGATTTATCTTTTCCATATTATGATCATGTTTATGTTTAAAAGGATTGTGTTTTAGTCTTATACATTTCTTTAATTGTTTATTCTTATTTATGAAAGTTTTCACTATATTGTTATCCTTACGGAGCACCTGATCTCACCCCTTTATATGTTGTATTTTTTCCAGGATGTGAAGAAGTATATTATGACTGACCTGCAGGGATAGTCTAAGGGAGATGATTGTGTTAAAAGGAGACACAATGTTGTTTTTTTATTTCATGATATAATGTAAAACTTAGGTATGTATCTAGTACTTCTAAGGCTACTAAAATGATTGGTCTTTCCAGACAGGATTCCTTGTATCATGCCAATGTTATGTAATAATTCACCGACTCTAGGTAACTAGTTTTGGGGAATTACAATAAATTTAAGGGAATTCCAAGTAGGCATGTAAAAAATTATTTGTATAAAAAATTAAGTGTTGAATAAATAGTCTTGAGATATTGTTTGTAACACTCAACCAGAGCATTGGATCCACTACTCAGGTGTTTACGAAGTATTTTGTCTAGTTTTCATAAGATATATTTTGATAGGTTTTCATTCTATATAATGGAGGGAGTCTGTAGTCCAAGGATCTTTATAGTGAAAGTATTCAACCATGTGCATCTGTATTTTACAACATTTTATTTTTATTCTTTTCAATGTCAGATTTTACTTTTTGATTCCATATTTTTTCATTTTTGTTGTTGTGTTAACTTAATTCAACAGTCATGATCTTAATGACACTATCATAAACATAATCACAAACTCAAATACCCCAACAAAAAATTTCTAAATACTTCTCAATTATAAAAATGACATAAGATATTACTTTTCGATATATGTTTCTACTTTTGTTATTCTTTTCCTTTCACAACATTGAAGTGTATAAAATGACATAAGATAAATATTGTTGAAACATTTAATAACTTAAAAAATAAATCTATTTTCTTTAAATTTAAACATGCACATTCCAATGCTATTTGAAATTTTATATAAAAATAATTCTCTTTATTTTATGGATTTTTATAGCATAACTAGGATGGGAATCAATTCAATAGATTTTTTGGTAGTTAAAAAAGGTACAAGGATCATGATGAAATCAATATGAATAATTCCTAAAATCATATTATTTATTTATTTTTTTATTTGATGATGTATGTATATCTAACAGAACAAGGAAACATAGATACTTTTAACCAATTTCCAAAAAAACTAAGGCATGGTTGAACAGAATGAGTGGTGATTCCCTAATCACTATTGCAATCAGTGGTGAGTGTTTGTCTGGTGACATTGGAAGTGAGTTAGTTTTTGACCAACATTATCCCAGTACATTGTATCACATTGATACAATTTAATGTAATTGTGTCTTGAGTTCTTGATGTCCCCACCATGCCCTTGAAGGTTACATCATGGATGTTAACACCAGTTTTCTAGAAAATGGTAACAACAATACAATGTTAGCAACATCATATGATGTGTGGAAAATTTTTCAAGGAGAGTAATTTTTTTAATTATGGTAATTTTGGTGGATGTTTGTGAATTACATGGAATGTTGGTCCAATGTAATTATGCCTAAAATATTATTTAGGATTCTAGAAATTAAAATATGATTACATTTTTTATAGAAGAAAAACAAAAATGTTTACAATTCCAAAACAATTACTTTTTTCGTAGTAATTTTGATCGACGATAATTGGGTTTTGGACAGAGTTTAATTTGAGATTTTCAAATGTGAAACCATGAACTGTTCCATTTCCAACATGAAAATTTCCATAAAAATTGATTTAAAACAAATGAGAAATGACTATATCGATTCATTAGACCTTAGTGATAAAGGATAACCTATTTACCTTCTAGGTCTTGATTTGAGATCCATTGGTAGTACCAGTGAAGGTAACATCATTCACATTTATGTTATGAACATTCAAAACATTTCTATCCCTACCTAATCTCCCAATACTTCATTTTACACATATTGAATATTAACATTTATTTTTAAATAATAAATTTAAATAATTGTAGTTACCTTATTCCATGGACCAAACTACATTCTACATGCTTGATAATCACATATGAAGTGTAATCACCGATCAAGACACAATCATCCCCTAGAATATTATTAAATCATTTTTTGGTCAGATATAAGCGGAATAAGAAAAAAATTCTTTTAAGACGGTAAATGGCATTATTTTTGGAGGTGTTATAGAGGTTAAGGGTTAGGGGTATATTTGATATACCACATGAAAATTGGGAATTAGTGATGGTGACATTCTGAACACTTTGTAGATGAAGACCATTAGTGTTGGGACTTTGCTCGGGTGATGATGTCTTGAAATTGTCAACATTCAAAAAATTACACATCATCACTAGAATATGGGATTGTGGTGACTCGACAGCATGTACATCCTTTATGGTTAACACATTGATGGAAATAAATTGTAGTGCTTGCATTTGATCCACATGTCTCATCCAATATAACCATGTATATTTTTGCACCTTCTCATTACCATAAGGTTCATAAATGTGTAAAAATAGGAAAAAAATCCTAGTCACTTAAGGTCAGTGCTAATGTAGTGAAACCTGCATGAAAATTTGAAACAAAAATAGAAGAAAAAAAAGATAAAGATAAACATTAATTGATATATATATAAATAGATGGGGCATATATACAAATATTGGATGGTCATAAAAATTATGATCCCATTATCCCTATACACATCCATTGACAATGCTTGTGTCAGTGAAGTACAACCTCAATGGAAATGTAGTGAATTCAATCCATTGGCCCTGGTCTAGTCCCTTCCAGACACTAGGTTTTGTCTGTGTAATGATTTACCCCTTCAGCTATTATTATTGTCATGTATTTTAGAACATTTTAGGATTAGATTTTAGTGGGTTGTGGGATGAAGTGTTTCAAAGTACCCAAAAGGTGATGGAATATTTGAATGGTCTCTTAAAAATAATAGGATACACTAAATATGTCTCTCGCAGAAATACAATGGTAGGGTTGCTTTCAGTTGCACCATATGATACCTCCCATGTCTTAAGAAATGCCTTCCCATGCAAGTACGAGATCAACATATCAATTGTATTGTCTATCGCAATATAGGGATATAAAGAAAAGCATGCATGATAATATTTTTACCCAGGAAGAGTTGGTGGTGCCACCGCCTATAGCCCCGAACTTACGCACATTGAAATCTAGGCGAGCCACATTTATGGAATCTATATTTATAAGCGACCAAAGCCTAAATATGAACATTGTTGATACCTTTCCTTGTATTATATTATCAAAAAATCATGTTAAGGTTTTATTGGGTACTTTATATCCAAATAAATATTAATATTCTCACCATATTTCCCCCAACATATCGTATATGATGACCTAGAGCACGTATGAAATGTGAAATGATGGTGAGGTGGTAGGGGGAATTTACATGTTTTAAGTAGTTGTGTTTTTCTTTATTTGTATAGAAGTCCAAATAGAATGTTATATGTTTTTGGGTTCCAGGAGGACAATGTTTTTGTTTGTTGGGTATTTTTTAAGTTATCAGACCACACCCTCTATCTTTTCCCAATATGGTGTTGGTTTTCATTTTCTTGGTTCATGGATATATCTAGTAGCAGGCAGGGCAGTGACAGGGATTTTTACTTAGTGGAATGTATGAATTTCTATCATACATAAATATCAATACAATAATGATCTAAGATGTTGGAGGTGGAATGTGTGGATGGAAGAGATACATAGGGTTATCATGATGACACATACAACGTACAACATTTTTGTGGAGGGGATAAACCGAATGGTATTTGGATAGAGGAGATACATGTGGGGTTTCATGCCTGGCATACAGTGTTTGTGTGTTCCACTATATTGCTGATCAACTCACACCATTAAAACCATAGGAGTCACTCTATCCTTATATATCCATGAGGATGAGATCATTAAGGCTATTTAGAATGACACGATAGAAGATGTGGTGGCATTTAAATCATTTCATACACCACCGCACTAGCGGCCCACATCAAGGCCACCTGATTCCCCTAGTATAAACAAGATATCCACTAAAAGTAACTTATATTTGTTAAACTAGTTATACATTACATATTTATCACATTTATTATATAATAATTATAAATGTAACTTATATGAAACTCTGAAACATAGAGACTTTGTTTGAAAATAATATATCTAAAAAAACATTCAAACATAATTTAAAAAAATTATAAACTCCAAGAAAAAACAAGAATATCCACTAATGGTGTTAACAAAATGTTCATACTCCATGAAAAAATAGATGAATACATATCAAAATTCATTCACAATTTTGTTTCTCATACACATAAACTGTCATAATAATAGTTAAAACCAGAAAAGGGGTTTATGCATGTAGTTCACCCACTCATTCATGACATGGAAATAATGGTGGTTATCCCATACAGTAGGCTCTCATTGACTGTAAGAAGGTGGTCATCCCCAATTTTAGATATAGGTAGCACTCACACGAGTTCCTAAAAATATCTGATTATCTTCACTCATGTAAGAAGGTCCCAATTTTTACACTTGTGGATTGAATCTATTCATCCTCGATCTCACACTAGTAGAAAGAAGAATATGTTTATAAAATAGATACGACCAGTGTATCTACATATAATATTAAATAAACCAAAAAGTTGAGAAAATTGAATATTCAAGTCAATATTGAATTGGAATCTCATTTCTTTTTTACACATTTCATAAAACATCCACCATATCACATAGTCATTTGTTTACTAGTTTTTCAAGATAAGAGTCATTTCCTTAATGTGTTAGTAATCATTATAGTGAACCAGATACTCTATTCAACTGAAGTACCATAAAATTAAATCATTAATTACTCATACTCTAATTGATTTCAAAGGATTAACATATAAATTTCAAATGTTACCTAAAAATTTCTTACAGGGTTAGTTATGAATCATTGAAATCATAACAAGATCACATAAAGAAATATTCTATTGTTTCTTTTTTTTACTTTATTTAGAATCTCAATAACTATATTTATTATCCTAATCTTGTTTAATGGGATTAATATAAATTCTATTAACTTAAATTCCAGATAAACACTAACATGGTAAATTTGTTTAAGTAAAACATTAAGTGACTAATTACTTATATAGGAAATATCTAAAAAAACAACCACTGGACAAAGTATGATAGAAAAAAAGAGACCATGATGATAATCATCAAATAAAACAAATTATTTTAAGCACCCTTAATAGGGAATCCATGAATAAATTATCCTTGGGAAATAAATTTTATTTAAGGATAGAGAAAACAAAAAAGAAAAACAACTTTTGAATAACTTTAATGATGTTGAAGAAATTATTTTAGGTTAAAATTTGAAAATATAAATTTTTTTAATCTAGTAAAGTCTAAGATATACTATTGAAGTCATTTATTTTTTATTTTTATAATGCATAACACAAACATAAATAAAATTAAAGGCTATTATGTATTTACACCCACCGCGGGAAAAAGGATTTTTGCGATTTTCCCATCGCTCATCACAAATAGTCTTTTTCGCTGGATTATTTGTGATGAGATTCATTTCCTATCTCAAATAATTGTAAAGAAATAATTATTTGTGATGAGAAAACATTATGGTAACAAATACATTTGGCAGGTATGAGCACCAAAATGTTGGAAAAGCTATTTGCGATGGGTATTTACTTCAATCACAAATATCCTTCACTGTTAAGGTTATTTGAGATGAGAATTTGTGACCCATCGCAAGTAATTTGTTAACAAACCAGTACTTGTAGCGAGTCCCAATGGAAATACATTACGTCGTTAACGTTATTTTCAATGGGTCTCATCGAAAATAATTTTTTTACCGATGATGTACTTGTTTTTTATTGGTACTAATTGCGACAGGTCCCATCACAAATAATAGTATTTTTGATTTGAAACCCCAATACCACAAATCTAGGAAAGAGATGCATCTAGTTTTATCATTCCTAAGTAAAAAGTGCTGAAAAAAGGGGGGTCTTTATCAGTGCTAGCACAACATGCTAATAAATCTACCCATTATCAGTGATTTTTAAGCATCGATAAAGGTTAGATTTATCAGGGCTATTTTTATCATAGATGAATGTTTTTAACAAAAAAATATTCTTAATTTATATAAAATTATTATATATTTATATATATTAAAAACTAATGTTCATTTGTATACATTAAAAATTGGCATATTTTTAATCAATAAATATTTTTTTATAATTCAAATATATATATAATATTTTTCATTAAATAATAATTATATTTATTATATTTATTATATTTATATATTTATTATATTTTTATATTTATAATTATATATTTATAATTATTTTTAAATACTTTTAAAATATTTATTTATAATTATATATAAATAATTTTTAATATGTATATTTATAATTATATATAAATAGTTTTTAAATATGTATATTTATAATTATAAATATAAATATATAAATATATATATTTAAATAAATATATATTTCCAATGAATTTGGTCAGTTGATGCGTGAATACGACATTCACATATTATGTATTCATGATGAATGTTCATTTATACATTACACCTCATTACTATTCATGTTGTCCATATATATGATGATTCATTTTTTATGATCTATACTTTACTTGGTGTATATGATTTATTCATGTCCCCATGAAGCTATTATGTTCGCATAAATACTTAAAATCTTGATATATATATTTATAAAAATATGTAAATATGTATACATATATACAAATATTTATATTTATAATTATAAATAATACATAAAATTATACAAATATATTTATAATTAAATACAAATTTTTATTAATTTCATAATTATTTAAATATATATATATATATATATATTTAAATAATTATAAAATTATAATAAATATATTTATAATAAATATATTTATTATGTTTATAATTATAATTATAATTATAATTATAATTATTTATTTATTTATTTATAGTCATAAATAAATAAATATATATATATATTTAAATACTTATGAAATTAAAATAAATATTTTATTTATATATATATTTTATAATTTCATAATTATTTAAATATATATATATTTCTAATAATTTTATAATTATTTAAATATAAATAATTATTTATTTAAATAATTATGAAATTATAAATATATATATAATTAATATATTTATTTTAATTTCATAAGTATTTTAATAAATAAATATTTATTTATATTTATAACTACAATGAAATATGTATGTTTATATATTTATAAGTATAAGTATAATAAATATATTTATTATAAATATATTTATTATAATTTTATAATTATTTAAATATAAATAAATATTTATTTAAATAAATATCAAATTATAAAAAAATATAAAATCAATATATTAATTTTAATTTCAAAATTATTTAAATATATATATTTATTTATTTATTTATGAATATATATAATTTATTTATTTATTTTAATTTCATATGTATATATATATATATATATATAATTTATTTATATTTATGACTATAATTATAACATATATATATATAATAAATATATATTTATGACAAATATATCTCTATTTCATAAGTATCTCATTATTATTTTCAAAAAGTATTTTAATATTTAAATAATTATAAAATTATAATAAATATATTAATTAAATAAATATATTAAATTAAACAAAAATATTTATAAATATATAAAAATATTTATAAATAAATACAAATATGTCCTCAAAGAAATATGAAACACATTTGGTGGATTTAGACTCGGATGACATAGACATCGAAGGTCTTCTTCAACAAGCGAGAAATCTTAATGTGCTTCACACTAGGGGCCGTCGACGACGACGAGGACATAGGATTGATTGGGTCGCCTTGTAAGATACAGAAAAAAGATTGCAGATAAGATTAGAAAAAAAATTGGGCCTTATGAGGAGGGCTACTAATTTGTGTGAAATGAACTTCTACTCTCATTTTGCTTTGTTTACTTTTGTTTCAATGAAAATGGGCTTGCCCTTACCTTTTTTAAAAAAATAAATACAAATATTTATAATTAGAATTATAAATAATATAGAAATATTTACAATTATAATTTTAAATAAATATATATTTATTTATTTATATAATTATAAAATTATAAAAAAGATATTAAATAAATATAAATATATATATATATATATATATATTTATAGTTATTATTTTAAATAAATAAATAAATAAAAATTTATTTATTATACATATAATTTTATAAATATATATAAAAATATAAACTATTTATTATCATTATAGTTTTATCAGTGCTTTTTTAGCACTGATAAAGGCATGTTTTATCAACGCTTTCTATTTTAGCATTGATAAAACATACCTTTATTAACATTTTTTAGCTAGTGGTGATAAAAGGTTTAAAATATTTTATAAATAAACCCTAACAGTCTCCTCCTTCTCTCGCATGCCTCAAGCTCTAATGGAAGCCGAACCCTGTTGCCTCCTCCTCCTCCTCCACCGCCGACTCTTACTCGTACATTACCACCACCACCACCTCCTCCTCCTCCTCCTCCTCCTCCTTTGCTGTTGTTGCCGCTGAATCCTTCTCCTACTCCCCCTCCTCTACTTCCTCCTCCTCATCCTTCTCCACCACTGATACCGACTCCTCGTCCACCGCGAAGACATCCTTCGCCATGAACATCACCTCTACCACCAAACCCCAGCTGTTGTTGAACCCCACCTCTATTGTGAAGCCCTTCTCCTCTACAAACCCACCTCCTCAATGAACCCAGCACCTTAGGTTCCACCGTTGTATGTATTCTTGTTGTTCTCTTAGTATTTCTTTTGTATTTTCTCATTGTACAATTTTCCATGTTCCATTCCATGTATGTAACTTCTCTATTTCCAATCAAGGATATTGATGAGCTTCTAGGTCTAGAATATGTATTGTCTAATAATCGTGATTGATGAATTTATGGTGTAGATTTGTCTATGATCATCATATTGAAGTGGTTCTTGGTTGATTAGATTCCTATTTCAACCAAAGAGATAATAATTAATGAATTTTTGGGATTAGAACTTGATACCTTTCAATAGGTATATAGTCAAGGATGTTTTGGATGTGGATCTAGGATACCTAGGATAAACTTTATAGACCCTCCAAATAAATTGGTAAAAATAAACTTATTCATTTAATTCAAATTAGATTGGTGATAAATATCGTTTTAGAATCTTGATGATTGTCATTGTTGAATTCTTAAATTTTTTTATATTGTATTTTTATTTCAACAATGTTATTATTTCTATCAGATAGTGCATCTTATTTGATCTATTTTTTCTTTCCATTGAAAATGAACTACATATGTAAATTTTATATTGATATACTTTTTTAAGGAAAATTTATAATAACTGATAAATAATAAATTTGAGTGGCATGAAAACTATGAGTCCATCTTGTGACTAAAATTAAAACCCCCATGTAGTGATGTATCTACTATATCAATTATTTTCATTGATAGGTGGAATTATATTTTTTGAGGGTGATGAATATTTCTATATTGGAGAGTTGGATATGGAAACTAGTTATTTAGGACCTATA
The DNA here is from genome assembly GCA_963277665.1 of Viscum album. Taxonomy (NCBI): domain Eukaryota; kingdom Viridiplantae; phylum Streptophyta; class Magnoliopsida; order Santalales; family Viscaceae; genus Viscum; species Viscum album. The sequence goes on from OY728128.1 coordinate 2,113,509,113, forward strand.
TTTCTGTAGTTGGGTAGAATCATAGCCCATTTTTCTAGAGTAATTTTTTATGACAGAGAGAAACATCAGTCAGTATGTCCTACTATCATTGACAAGTTCTTAGATGTATTTACCAAGGAATTATCTAGGTTATCACCCAAGGGATAGGTTGGGTTTATGACTGTTTTCATACTAGGTGTGTAGAATATATCTATTCCATGATACGAGATGGATATGGTAGAGCTATGAGAGAAGAAGGTTTAATTGAACAACATCAAGGTGAAGGGGTTTATTTGAATGATTATGTCCCCTTGGGGTACCAAAGTTTTTTCTACAAAAAATAAAATGGATAATTGAGAATGTGTGTAGACCATTCGATGGGTATGATCTATGAAATAATACATGCCTTTCTGAATGAAAATGTAATGTTTTTAAAGGACCAAAAATCACTTAAAAATAACCAAAGTGTGGTTCTTCTTGATATGATAAAAATGAATATGTTACTATAAAAGTTTTATGGTACTTTTCAATCATTATAAGGTTTAAGAAGCTATATGGATGTGAGGAGACTGTAGGGAAATTGACGTGGCACACAGACATAAGAATTAAATGTGGGAATATAACTTCACCTTGTAGACTCTCCTCAGTGGAAGAGAATTTATCAAGAGTATCATGAATTTGGAAATGAGGTGAGAAACCTTCGTCTTTCATTATCTAAAGATGGAGTGAATCCTTTTTGTTTTCAAAGTAGCACTCATCGTACATGAATGATGATGTTGGTAAATTATAACTTTCCAACATGGTTATGTATGAAATAAAAATATATCATGTTATCTATGCTTATATACAGACCAAAACAACTGGGTAATGTAATTATGTTTATTTGGATTCATTGCTTGTGTAATTGAAATTATTGTGGGATTTAGGTGTTGCATTGTATGATGCTTACTAAAATGAAGATTTTAAGTTGAGAACCATATTTTACAGGATGATAAATGAATTTTCTATTTATGGAAATTTTTCAATATATATAATTAAAGGAACTCAAGGGTTTCCCATATAAAAACAAGGTTTAAAGTAAATTAGGTTGAAACATTCATAAAAAAATGTGTTTTTTGGACATCATAGATTCTAACCTGGTGACATAATTACCAATCTTGGATGACATCATTCGGTGGAAGTTTAGAAGAATGTACAACACAATCTACACCAACAGGTGATAAACTATTTGAGAACGTAAATTATGTGGAAACTGCTTTTGGTAAACCATTTTTGAAAAAACATATGAAAAATTGTTGGAAAAGAAGATCAGTTTTTTTAAATTACCATACTGGAATTATCTGTATGTTAGATATTTTCTTGATGTTATGCATGTTGAAAAAAAATGTGATAGTTTCATCGGGATGTTTCTAAATGCACCTGAAAAAACAAAGGATATAAGTAAGGATAGGTTGTACATAGTTGAAATGGGAATACAAGAATAGTTTTCACTATTGATGGGTGGAAAATGAACTTTTCTTCCTCCAACAACTTAATCTCTTTCCAGGAAGGAGAAATATCAGTTTTTCATCTTATTGAATGATGTAAAGGTTCTAGAGGGGTATTTATTGAATAAAAATAACATCATGTCAATGACCAATTTAAAATTAAAGCGTCTGAAATCACATGACTTTCATGTTTTGATGAAAGATCTAATGCCTATAGATTTACATTACATTTTTCCTAAGATTTTACATCATACATTAACCAAGCTATATTTATTCTTCAAATCTATATAAAACAAAGTTATAGAACCAACAGAATTTTTGACTATAGAAATATAAATTTATATCATAATATTTGAATTGGTAAAGTTCTTCCCCCAAACATTATTTGATATGATGGTTCATTAGATGAATCACTTGGTGAGATAGATTCGACTGTGTGGTCCTATACACTATAGTTGGATGTAACCCATTAAACAGTATATGAAGATCTTGAAAGGGTATGTAAAAAATCATAGCCATCTAGAGGGTTATATTATAGAGTGATATACTGTTAATTAATCCATTGAATTATAAACTAAATAATTTTTTAGTGTGGAAAGCATTGGTCTACCTAAATCTAATCACATTGGGTGTCTTGCGAGTGAAGGAATTTCTAGAAGAGATATTGTCACAATCAATATTATAGATTGTGAGAAGGCCCACCTTTACATTTTTCATAACTATTTAGCGGTTACCCCTTATGGTGAAACCCACATAGAAAATTTTAGGCATTTGAATCCATTAAGGCATGAAATATGGATATCAAATACACATAATCAATAGTTTATAGGATGGTTTCAAGACCATATTTTAAAGGAGTCAGGTGAAAATCTGGATTCAATTTTAGAAGGACATTGATGGATAGATGAAGGACCAAGTGTGTATTTATTTTCTTACAATGGTTATGTAATTAATGTTTATACTTTCTATACAAATGAGCATGATGAAGACAGTACCATGAACAATAGTGGATTTATACTTGTTGTTGAAGCTATGCATGTTTCTTGTACTAAGAAAAGAAATCCAATTTTTATTAATATTTCATACTTTGGTATCATCAAAAAAATATGTGAGTTGGATTATATAACATTCCAAGTGCCAATTTTTCAATGAAAGTGGGTTGATAATTGAAGTGTTGTTAACATTGATGAATTGGGTTTCATGAAAGTCGATTTTAGTATGTAGGAGTACAAATATGAACTCTTTATAATGGAATCATAGGCATTAAAAGTATTTTATGTACTAGATCCCACAAACTAAAATTGGCCAATTGTTTTGCTATCTACCAAACCCACTGAAGGGTCATGTGAAAATCAAACTGAGGATGGCCATTTCTTAAGGATTCCAAAATAATTTTCTAGAATTCCTAATGTAGAAGGTGTTTTTTATGTCAGAGGATACCACAACAAATATATTTTTATCATCGATAGATGGGTCAAATCCCTTAATCATTAAAAAACTAAAAAAAGAGTTCAATAATAAGGTAATTTTTTTGTAATATGCATCATGTTATTATACATTTTATAATATATTTATGTATTATAAATTAAATGTTAAACCAATTTTGTAGATATTGACTTACGCACATGATGATGATCTTAGTATTAATGAACAATAGGTCTCTCAAAACTACTACTACATGATGTGTAGAGGAACGACCTTCTACATGTGATGGTGCTCCCATTCCTGAGGAACAACAAGTTTCTCAACCTGATATTTCTCCCAGTGCAGAGGTACAATAACAATATGCACATGATTATGCTACCACTCCTGAGGAACATTTTGAGGATGTTGATTCTGGGGAAATGGTAGGTGTTGAAGGACTGGCGACATAGAAAAAACAAGAACGTTGTAGTTTGACAGTGTTAGAAAGATTCATTAAGGTGAAATAAAAAAGGCATAATATATGAGGTCAAATGGAATGTGTGAGGATATCTTATTTAACCCAAAAGGCCTTGTTCAGTAGTTATATTGCAGTCGTCACTTACCAACACATGCCAATTGATGTAGATTCATAGCACCATGTTGTGCCCGTGCTTTAGAAAATAATTTTGGAAGAGATTACAATATCATTATGATATCATTTCGTTTTTTAGTAAAAAATAAAATAATGAAACATTGACTTACTCTTGATCATACATTACGAAATTCATTTATGGTAGATGACTCCCATAAGAAATGTGTATTAATGCTTGCTGGAAGGATTCACATAGGATTTCACAAAATTATAAAAAGAGATCATCTTAAATATTCTGATGTGAAAATAAACCAACACCCACTTCTTATCTATGCACACCTGATAACCCAAGAAGCTTGGGATACATTTATTGGTTGTCATGAAAGTGTGTCTTTTTAGGTACATTGTGTCTAGTAATATGTTGGTTGATGATACATGTATTCATCACATTTATTGAAAATTTTTTATATATGAAATAACAACTAAGTGATGGAGATAAGGAACGAGGAGAAAAAATAGTGTATCCCTACTATAAATCAAGGATGGGATACACATCACTTGAAAAAAAAATTGGTACATATTTTAAATCTACTGTGATACTTTTTGTGACATGAAACCACACCATAATTATGTTTCTCTATTTATATGCAAATTGATGACTCCAAATCCAAATCCACTTCCATTCCATGCCATTTTTATGGAAGTAGGAACATGAAAACAAATATAGGCTACTAATAGATGAAAACACATAAAAGTGTGGGAAACATGTGTAAGTATGACATAATAATTTTTTTGCTTTAAATCTCTTTTACATAAGAATGATAACTTATTTTCATATATTTTATAATTGACATACGTATTGGAATAAACAACACCTGTACTAGATGAAAACATTTTATTGGTCCAGAACAGTATGGTCACGTCAGTGGTGCGAGATTTAGGGTGACACCCCGATCATATTTTTTAAAAAAATAAGAGGAGGATCAAAGTGAATTAATAAAATATATGAGGGAAAGAATATAAAACCTAGAACAATAATTCCAATGGTAGAGAGAGATGATGTAAACTTTAATAGTGTGGGGAAAATAGAAGAATAATCTCAAGAACAACCACCATGTGGATATCCCACCCCACCCCCACCAGTGATGAGGCTATCCATTCCACTCAAAGAGATGTCTTAGGTGAGGTAATCAATGTTATAATAAATTTTTATATGAAATTTGAATCAAACATACACTGATATATTTCATGTATTAATATTCTATAGGGTGATAATGATTGTGATTTATATCTAGAAACACCCACCCTTCGCCTTATAGCGAGGGTTATAGTGTTTAATATTAAAAAAGACATGTTACACAAAAGACCACTTCCAATAGGTCATGTGCGAGTGTCTATTAGCATAGACCATGATTCGAGTACAGAGATACTTATTCCAATTGATGAGGAAGATATTCATATAGTTAAAAAAATTGTTGAAACATTCATCGCATGGCAATCACATATTGTAAAAAATATACTAATAAAGAGTTATTAATTTCCAATTAACTTTTCAAGATAAACCTTTAATAATTAATGAAAAAAGTTCCAAATCAATGAATGTTATTATAGATGGAAAAGGAGAAGGTGTTGAAATGAAATACCGCCTCAAAACTATCTAAAGGATCGACTAACTGATCAAAGAGATATACCAAAATCACTATTACCCCATCCGTTCTATATATTCATTTACTATCATTGAAGGTTTATATGAATACAAAGTTAAAATATGGTCATAATCACATATTTTATTTTCAAGAAAAGATATATGGAGGGAAATATCATGATTTCATTGGTGTTCAGAGTGTAAGTGAAATCCTTGACTATGATTGGCCAGGTGGCTATGTGGTAAATGTATACATGTGGTATGTTTTCATGATTTGATTTTAAAAAATTTGATATACTATGTTAATTATGACTAAATACAATTCATATTTTTGGTATTTGTATATATGAAAAACAATTGAAGGGATTTTCTCATGAATAAAATTTTAGACACATTAATCATCACATCTCCTCTATAGAACAAAAAGAAATAGATAGAAAAAAAAGATGAAATAGTGGATGGTCTGATCAAATCTTTCAAAAGAAAACTTCCAGATGATAGGATCTGTTTAATACCAATAATTCAGGGGGTAAACTCTATAACTTAATCATATAAAAAATATTTTCATTTATTTCATTATTTATTCATTTTTTTCGGCAGCATTGGATACTCATTGCTGTAGATTTTCATACTCCAAAGATTTATTTCCTACATTAAATGCATGGAAATCCAATAAACCGTCCACACATGATGGTGTTTTTCAATTTTTAATACAATAAAACCAACGTTTTAGAACTAAACCTCATGTTATATAATATATATTATCTTTTAATGATGATTCTGTTATGATAGGGTGACACATCACTATTAATAAAAAGACGGAATGAGGCCAAGGGGATAAACATAATGAGGAAGACAAGTTCTACAAATGTATAGTATTAGGATATATATAATAATATTTCACTATCCAAACACACATCAAAACAAATTACTTATTCTACTCAATTTTTTTACAGTGTTCGAAACAAACCAATGGAAAATATTACAATTATTATATTTGTAAATTTATGAGAGTGATCACATTCTATGAACAAACTAGCATCCTTAGAGTGGTGATTTCAAAGACAATTACTATTTCATTTAAAATATTTATTAATACTCTTTTATTTATATTTTTCTAGTATTACTATAACTGTAAAAAAACTCATATTCACAAGATGATATAGATGTTCTTAGAAACAAATGGGCCACATACTTGATGGAAGACTGTACAGAAATAGAATGAAGATGTGACTTCCATAGAAGTAGTGTATTTTTTTAATATTTATTTTAAATTTACTTCTTTTTAGTGTTACTCGCATAAGAATTCTTTTCTTATATAGGTGGATTCCTTTATTTGAGTTGGGGTGGTTTTTTCAAATCTATTCATGCTTGTGAGAGATTGGACTTCGAGGCTATAACTTAGAATTCAATGAGAAGGTAAAACTTTTTTTAAAATTACTATGTTTTTCCTCATAATATTATGTATTCTATACTACATTAACATAATCTAAATTAAAAATTTTACTACTCATCCTTCAAAACCTTATCACCCTTTCATTGTCATCATTTATCACTTTCCATCAAAGGAAGTGGAGGGAACATGAAGGAAAGTGATAAATTTCAATAATGAAATGTTTCAATTTTGAAAAAGAAAGAAAATGGAAATCATGTTAATGTACAATGCAGCTGTTATGACTCAAGTTGTGTCTTTTTAGGTAATTAATTAATTTTTTCATCATTTTATCTACTATTTTAAAGTTAATTTCCTTATATGATCAATAATATCTCCCTTGTTTACACTTATTGACCATCTATGATCACCCTTTATTATGTTTTATATCCTTAGTTTATTAATAATGGTTTTAGAAATGATATGTCTAAGAAGGTTTCTAGTAATGAATAACGTAATGAGAGACTCTTATGAACTAGTTCTTTATGTTTCCATGTTTCCAAAAGCACTAGACCGAAACTATTTTGTCACAGATCATTTTTATTTATGGAATATTAATATACTAGGATGTGATATATATGTATGAAATATCTTGGTCAATATAGTTGGTATCAGAGCAACTGACCTACTCAAAACCCAGCAAAAAGGAATGAGTGACTGGTATCACTCAAAGTGTCTCTTTTAATTTAAAATTGACATTACTTTTAGTAAAAAGAACAAGTGACATAATGAAAACTAAGAAAATTCGTATGGATTGTTTTGATACTTTAGTACAATGATCTATAATTCATTTTTGACATGTAAGAATCAGCCTCACCATAGTATGATGTAGGGTGTTGTCGGTATAACTCAAAGTGTCCCTTTTTATTTAATATTGAAACCAATTTAGCTAAAAACTACAAATGACATACTGAAAACCAATAAAATGAATTCCTATTTTTTTTATATTTTGGTAAAATGATATATAAGTCATTTGTGACATGTATGTGTCAATGGTACATAAATATGATGCATGGTGTGATCGATATCACTCAAAGTGTCCCCTTTTATTTAAAATTGATATTAATTTAAGTAAAAACAACAAGTGACTTATTGAAAACTGAGAAAACAAATTCAAATTGTTTTTATACTTTTGGAAAATGATCCATGTGTATTTTTTGACATGTAGTAGTCAACCACACCTCAATCCGACATAGAGTGTGACCGATATAACTAAAAGTGTCCGTTATCAGTTTAAAATTGACATTTTAGTTCAAAATGTGTCACTAACTGAAAACAAAGAAAATGAACTCTGATTGTCTTGATGATGTTAGAAAATAATTAATAAGTCAGTTTTACATGTATGAATTAGTATAATGTCAAACCAACACACGATGCAACTAGTATGACTCATAATTCATGTTTCTAGTTTCAAATGATATTTTCATAAAAAACATTTGACATATTGAAAACTAATAATACACATTCAGATTGTTCTGATACTTCATAAAATAGATCCATTGGTAATTTTTTCCAAGTAAGAATCATACGCACCTTAATACGATGAACAATTTCACCATTATTACTCCAAACTGTGTCATTATTTAAAATTTAATTTAATTTTTGTAAAAGAAGAAGTTACATACTTAAAACTGATCAAACACCTTCATATTATTTTGATATTATAGGAAAATGATCCATAACACATTTTTGATGTGTTAGAGTCTACCAAACTTCAATCCAATTCACAATGAGACCAATATGACTCATAATTCATGTTTCCAGTTTGGAATGACATTTTAGTAAAAACACAAAACTGGAATACAAAAACCAAGAAAACACATTTGGATAGTCTTGACATTTTTAAAAAATGATATATACATCATTTTTGACATGTAAGAATCATCCACACCTCAATAAAACGCATGGTGTGCCAGTATCACTCAAAGTGTTCCTTTTTATTTAAAATAGATATTAATTTAAGTAAAAACAACAAGTGACATACTAAAAACTAAGAAAACACATTCAGATTATTTTGATAATGTAAGACAACGATCCATGAGTCATTTTTTATCTCTATTAATCAACCACAACTCAATCCCATGCATGGAGAGTCTAGTATGACTAAGATTATCCATCATCAGTTTAAAATTGACATTTTAGTTCAAAACATGTCACTCAATGAAAACCAAGAAAATATGCTCTGATTGTCATGATAATTTTGGAGAACTATTCATAATTCATTTTTGACATGTATGAAGTAGTCTCACATCAAACCATTATACAATATGACCCGTATAAATCATAATGCAGGTTTCCAATTTGAAATGACATCTTAATAAAAAAAACAACTGATATACTAAAAATTGAGAAAATGCATTAGGACTGTTTTGATACTTTAGAAAAATGATCCATCAATAATTTTTGATAGGTAGGAATCAGACACACCTCAATCCAATGCATGTTGTGACCTGTATGACTCCTATTGTGTTATTATTTAAAATTGAAATTATTTTTAGTAAAAGAACAAGTTACATACTCAAAACTAAGAAAACACCTTCGAATTGTTTCTATATTTTAGGAAAATGATCCATAACTTATTTTTGACATATAGGAGTCATCCAAACCTCAATCCACATGATGTGACCAGTATGAATCAAAATGTATGTTTCTAGTTTGAAATGACATTTTGGTAAAAAAATAGCATATTGAAAACTGAGAAAACGTATTAGGATTGTTTTTATATTTAAGAAAAATGTTCTATTAGTTTGTTAAGATGTGTAGTAATTAGCCTCACCTTAATATGAAACATGTTGTGGCTGGTATAACTCAAATTTTAGAATTGGGTGTGCAGCGGAAGCCCTAAATAAATGGGTTTTTAAACCATTTCCACCGACGATTGACGTAAACTTGTTGACGTCAGTGAAGGGCAGCCTAGTCAAAGCTGAGGATCCCATGTGAAGGATTTTAAGCACAAAATAAACAGTAAAAAACCTGGTTTAATTATGAAGTTTCACATGATGCATGCTCGTCGTTGGAAATCACTGCTTGAAGAATCTGAAGACAAATTCCTCTAGATCTTTCACACGTGCTTCAAAAGGAATACGGGGGAGCGCCATTCGTCGTAATATGAGTGCTACCTCAGAATTGCAACGATGCCTTTGACTCTCCAATGATCACTGCATCGCTTCACTAGTGATGCCTGAGAGAGTTCTCAATCCATGCATCATGGAGCCAGAGCCTCTCTCTCTAGATCATGGGATAGAATATAAGAGAGAGAAGCACCTTGAATAGTTTTTGGAAGAAAGCTCCTCCTCTTCTATTTATTGTGCTAAATTAAAATACCCGGTATAGCCTCGTTAGCCCTGAATACTTAATGCACTATCAACGATCTTTTATGACTACTAAACTAAGTCATAAATATTATTATAATATACTTTTAATATATTAAATATATTATATAAAAATAATTAGGTCATTTACTCAACTCTTCACTCCCATAAATATTAATTGAATATTGAATAATTTAATATTCATAAATTAATATTTACAATGTATTTACTTAAAACTCATAAATACATTTAATAAATAAATTCAATACTCAATATTCTAAACTCTAATAATATGAATTTATTTATCACATTGGTGATCATTTTTCTCTGGAAAAATCTTAAACCCCAGTGGTGGGTCCCACCATGTACAAAACTCATATTCAACTGAATAGGGAATATTATTGAATACACTATTGTGTGTGACCCTCTAGGCCCTTATCTCGACAGTAGTGAATAGTATTCACAGACTAAGAGTGGGATCTAGAAACCCATCATTTCCCCTGAAGAGATAAGTATTGTCACAATAGTGATAACCAACCTACGAACACGCACTGTGTAATATAATATATTTTTTGTAATATCTCATAAAGTGTGATGCACTCACATGTCATATCCCTTTTATTTCATTATTATTTGTTGATTTAACTTGACGGATTTACCCTGGAATTCCATAGCCATAGTCTTATAAAGGTACTGCCATGCATATCAACATAGCCTGAGATATATTACTTCTATAACTTGGATGCTTAAAATCCTTTATTGACCATTCATCCAATGACATGCCACCAATGGTGCACCCAACACAATCTACGTCACCATGACTTCATTTCCATGGTTTTTTCTTGCATCAATGTACGCAATCAAATGACATACATTCGTAATGATATCAAGTCAGAAGACCATTACACATGATCTTAGATAGGAACGTCCAATGACACCCGAAACATGTGGTGTTCCTATTGGCAGGTCTGTCCTCATGATCTCACTACTAGATATCACCAAATGCGAATTTCATAAGAAGATGTCTCAATGCTTATAAGCCCCCAAAACCTGATAGTCAAATATCTATTGTGTCCTATCAGTAAGATGTATCTAGACCATATAACTTATATTTAAGATTAATTTCATAGTATCTGGATGGTCTCATTATAGCTTGAGAACATATATAACCTCTTGATACGACAATTAACATTTGTACATTTCCATATCATTAGTGGATGCAGAAAAGTATACACTATAATGGAAAGATTACATCATGTATATATGATATGGTAATCAAAATCACTGAATAGTTGGGTCTAGGGCACCCACTATATCAACATTCCCACTTTCAATAGAGCCAACTTTCTGACCAAAAATGTTAGCTACTCACATAATTAACATCATGTTTCTACTGAGTAATGGATTTCTCTACAAGGCCTACTACAGTTCCACCATGTGGAAATTATTCTATTGAGACCTTGTATCCTTGAGTAAAACTACTCAAGAGATGGTATCCCGAGCATATCTCACCTTTTCATTGTCATGTCTTGAAATATTTTCTAGTAAGAATATCATAAATTACATTATGATAATAATTTTAATACCATGTGTGATTCTAAGAACTGGAATAAATTTTTACATTTAACTACTTCTTAGATTCCTTAGAAGCTGCAACATACTCAGTATTTGGAGGTATGGCTACAACTGGATGATATTATCTAGACTCACTCATCATCTTTAGCCTATCTGTGATAGTAGATCACTTTTATCTATGGAAGACTAGTTTGTATCCTTGAAAAATAGTATCATTTCTTCTCCACATACTAGGTACATATCTTTTGTACACTGAAGTACAATTAGATTGTTCTAACTACATCCCTTGCAGGGCTCCAGGATATAACTGATATTTTCCTACTATAAAATATACCTTGTCAATATCGGTTTTTGTATATATTATTCCATGCATGATTGATCCATTGCTTCGATTTATGGATTGTAACTCACCACGTTTATCTCTTCCCATGTGACAAACAAGTCAACATAGAGAGATTATGTCCTGTGACATATGAAACAATTCATCTCTTTAATTGTTCCAACTTGTATTTTTCAATACAATGTCACTATATGTACGATTGACTAGCACCAAGAAACCTATAGATCTATTTTAGTAGATCTTATTCCCTAAAACTTAGGTTGCGACTTTAAGTCAATCATTGGAGAATAAACTTCATTTTGGTAATAACTATAAGACCAATGTGTTTTCCATATGTTTCTGAACATATTTCATTTGTAAAACATTAGTGCTCCCACTAACCTCTGGTAGACACATGGCGCCCATTTTTTTTCCAATGTATATTCTATGATTATGTTGCTTACTTTAATCCAAAACCAGATTTTAGTAACTTTCAACCTTTATTATCATTCTGTGACATTCCCATCCCTTTCTGGTTGCATCCTATAAACACTATCCAAGATTTGTGGTCATGAAATCCAATGCTAAATAATTTGATCATAGATATTAGCTATGATAAGTAAAATTCTAATGGATTTAGGCATAATGACATGGTCAAACCAATCGATCCTTATTGGTACTACGCTTGTACCACCCATATGTCAACTCACTTGAATACCCACCACAGTATTCAAAATAATAACCCTCTTTGCACTTTGATACATGGTATCCATTAATTGAATTGTAGTTCATCTTATCAATTTTAGCTAATTGGCATATACTTATTACTTGTATGAAATATTATTCACATTGAATAATAGATCACCGACCACAGTGAATATAAAAACCATCACCATGGTTTTATCCTTCCTATGCAGTGTGTGTCTCTAGAACATACTCTGTTCCACATGCGCTTATGGAACTAGTTTCTATACCAACTATTTGATCATCTTTAGCATTGACTAAACAAAAGTCAATATAGCTCCCACTATATCTAATAGAGATATGCACCCTTAAATAGATGTTTAGTCTATCACTTGACTACAATTTTTCTATTATACGGATTTATGTAATATCCTAAGTAGTTTTTTGGATAAGTACCTCAGTTTCACAATGTGTTTATCTTGATGAAAGTTTGTTTGTATCTGAACAAACTATTCACATTCAAACACATGTCTTTAGGACATAATGGATTTACATCATACTATGACTTGTATGATATCCATTTTTCAGTATAGTTAGCATATGGTTGGGGGATATCACCGTTATTTGTAGTGCATTTCATGAAATATAATGGAAGTTTCTGCAAGTTGTAACATTGATAATACCTACATAAAAATTTTGATGTATAACATATGCGTTTAGGAATTTATCCACACTAAATACTTGTTGATCAATGTTGATATGTACGAATTCATCATCAATCCTCATCATTAACATCAATTTCATGATGTCAATAAGGTAATGTGCGTTTAGGAATTACTCCATGCTACATTATCATTATTGATGAATGCTTGGTCGAGATATTCTTCGGTATCTCAACCTGAAGCAACTCATATCTTATGACCATGAATATACATCACTTTTTTATTCCTTAAGTACTTAAAGGAATCTTATTAAGTATATATACCTCTATCTTATAATTGGAATTGTTTCCGCTTACTTGTTGAACTATTTCGAAAAGCTTTGTGACATACCTTTATTTCTAAAGGCTCCTTTGTCCAAACTAAAGACGTCGATAACACCAAAATTATTTAGCTTTACCGAGCCTAAATACCTTACATGGTATATTCATGACATCCACTTTTAGTATTAATATACAGAGAATTATCTTGTCACAACTTGGTATAATTATTACATTTATATTCATCACTAATTGCCTATTATTGATGTATTATTGAACTAGTGATTGAGTTTTCTAAAAACAAAATTCATTACTTAATCTAAAAGTGTTTCTCCTTGCATCCAAGGACACAAGAGATTATTGTTTGTGGTTATACTCAATGCTAGTTCAACATGAATCATTCACTAAGAAATTAAAGAAGTCGTGTAATTATAAGTACTAGCCTAGGTATCACCATTTCACAACCACTTGGAGAATAAACTTGACTTCTAGTAAGGTTTCTATACTTTCTTGGTAACTATATTTAAATAAACATATATAAAAAGCATATAGTATTAAATACCCAAGTAGTAAAATGAAACATTACATTGAGGAATATTCCTAATGTAGAAGTGGTGACTTTCTCTAAATCAGGTTATTGCTTTTAAACATCCATAGTTATATTTTATAATTTGCAATGAAAATAACCTTTTTTAATACCTAATTAGTTGAAGGACGTTGCAAATATGCCTTTGGGATTAAATACCTTTGAACTTTCCACATTGTCTTTCAATTTATTCGCTATAATAATTAAAACTTAACTATACTTTATTATTATTATCTTGGCAAACCTTACCTAAATTGGTAATGAAGCGTTTACTCAATACTTATTCATTCTGTAAAAACAAGACTTGAGTAATGTGGTGAAAATGATATGAGAAATGGATATATTTAAAGATCATGGTCAATCTTTCAATTTACAAATGTCGGTACAACATCGATTATTCATGTCATTTATTCGCTTTCTCCTTGCAAACATCTCAGGGATGAGACCTCATGTTTTATCATCTATGTCCTGGTGTTGCGACCGCATCAAACCCTGGATGTTGACTAATGCATAGTGATATAACTATCATATGCTTTGTACATTAGTCTCTTGTAAGCAGTTTCACCCTCGCTTCATGAGGTAGTTAACAATATTGGGGACACTAGCACCTTGATTTCTTATACCAGAGTATTATGCGCACGTGCATGTACTATTCATGGATACTCGTGTTAGTGTGGACATTTACTTTGTCCAATATTATATCACAGTTTAAACTTGTGGTATAACATGACATTTTTTCTACAAAAATGAATTTTAGCAAATGAGTGCCTTTTATCTGATTACTAGTTTAGACATTTTTTATTAATTACTTAAATCATGTAATGTCTCCAACTATTTTATCAGATTCTAGGAACCCGTTGTGCGAGAATCAGAATACTCTGTCACTTGAGTATTCTAGTGGCAAGGATCCTAGATTCACCCACATAGTATACAATCTATGGCTACGCCACTACATGGAGGGTTCTAGGTGAGCTTTTGGCTGGCCGACTGCGTTAACTTGCGATTCCTTGATCTGTTGAGTGATGTCCGAGCTTCTTCAAATCAGAACATGATTTACTCAACTCTTGCCTATAAAATTACAAAAAGCTAGATATGGATATTTCCTTGATGCAATTTTAGTTATGTCAACCCATCATTCTCATAAGAACTCCCGGGTAATAAGAGGAACCCTCGGCTATGGCATGACCGACACCTCAAACAGCTGGTTTTGTCTAAATTTGAATAAAGGAAGGTGGTTATGACTTAACATATTTTTGAGGGTTTTATTATTTTAAGTGTGACAAACGAAATCATTTTTTATTTTATAAGCATGTACTATGTGATCGCACTCACAACTAACCGTGCAAGAAATAGAAATTTCATCGCGTCACATGTTCATTTTATCATGAATGCTTGTTTATTATTATACCATGTGATCACGCAATAAACTAGACATGAACAAAATAATAAACCATGAAAAACAAAATGAACACATGATCATGATCCGGTTCTAATGGTTGATCTGTTGAGTGAATAACAGACCAACCGAAACCCTAGGGGTAAGTACCTTTAGTCGTGTGGGTTGCCACTTGAACAACAAAAACTCATATCTGGTGTGTCGTCGTCAATTGGCGCAAAGTGTGTCTCACCTCATCTCTTCATTATACAACAGTACTCGCATGTAGGTGAGGGGATCTCGGGGAGTAAAATTGTTCAACTTAGAGAAGTGGACACTCTGGTCCTTATACATATAATGATATTGAGATGACACAAAAATCGTCTTTTATTTAATTAAAATAATTATTACAAAATTGTATGCAATAATTAAATAAATTAATTAAATTCACAAACAAACACCAGACAAGCATTGGTAGGTCGACGGCTCATGACTAGCATATACGCATTAAACTTGCGTATATTAAATAAAGACAAAATAAAAAATTAAACTTCCATTTAAATAATACTTGAGAGAATTTGATTGAATTAAAAACTTCACTCTTATTTTTAAAAATAAATTAATTAATTAATTTAATTAAAAACCAATTAAATTAATGATGCCACATAAAATATAAAAAAATATTTGATTAATTTAATTCTTGAACAAAGTTAAATAAATTAAATCAATTAATTTTGATTCAAATAAATTACCCGAGCCCCATAAACCTCGGGCAGGGCCGGCGCGGGTCAGGGCGAACCTGTGCAGACCCATCCCGGGCTGTGCCGACCCCATGCAAGGTTGTTCTAGACTGGGCAGGCCTGCCCATACCCGTTCCTAGATGGGCGGACCCACTCGGTCACCTGGAGAGGCAAAAAAAAAACCGAACCCGCACCCGCAGTAGGGGTTACCTCATGGTGGCTACCAGGTCTGGCTACACAAAGGACATCGTATGGTTGGCGTTTCCCTTATGGCGGCCAGGGCGGTCCGTGTCTGCAGTGAGTGAGGAGGCCAGAGGGTTTCAGCGGGGGGTCTCTCACCGGCTGGTCGAGAGCGGCCGACGTGGAGTTCTTTCGGCCAAGGATGAGAAGGCGCCAGTACGGACTGGGCACGACAGCCACAAGAGTGCACCGGACAAGGGAGGAGGCATACCGAAAAGCTGCTGTGCACCTGGATCTGGGAGGAGGGGGCCGCTAGCACTTTGTCACTGAGCTAGTTGTTGTGCGGTGTGCTGCTGCTAGTAGAGGGTGCCCCGCACAGGGCTCTACAAGAAGGGTGGCCAGAAGGGTTGTTGACTTGGTCAGCGCTGGCAAGGAGGAGGCAGGGCAGGCCGTAGCCACATGCAGTAGGGAGGAGCCAGCACGGGCTGGTGCGGTGTAGCGGCGCGGCTGGGTGCATCGCAGGGGAGGAGAAATAGGGATGGGGAGCAAGAATGGCAGGTCCGCGATGATCGTAACATACGTCGTTCTGCAGCGGCTCTCCGCGGGAGGAAGAACGTGAACCTAGGCTGCGCTGATGGTTGTTGTATGTTTGTGGGAAGAATGGGAAGCGCTTGGCTGCTTGCTGCTTGTCTGCAGGTAGGAAGGGGAACCAGCGGACAGGGGCTGCGCCTAGCTTGGTCATGGTGCATCTTGACTCCATAGGGAAGGAAGAAGAGGTGGTGCCTACACCTTGGTTCCCTGGTGCGCTACGCTGTGGGGAGAGGCCTAGGTGCGGAGCAGCTCCGGGGCCGCGGGTCGCGGGGCGGGAGGAACCAGCCGGGGGCCACTCCCAGTTTTTATTATTATAATTAAACTATTATTATTATAATAAAATTATTATAACAATAATAATTAATAGTACTAATCTAAAAATACTATTTCAGTGTAAACTGATGTATATAAAATTGGTTCATCAATTTATAACCATATTAAACTACCAGTTTTTATCCGAACATAAAACTTTGCATGACCGTAGGACGGTCATCCAGTATCATATTAAAACATGGTCTGCGGCATTTGGACCGTATCGATGCCCTCTTCAATAACTTAATAAAAATTTAATTTCTTTATTGGTTTAAAAAGGACACGCACTCCCTCTAATACCACTTGTTGGAACCAGGTGTGCAGCGGAAGCCCTAAACAGGTAGGTTTTTAAAAAAATTCCACCGACGATCAATATAAACTTGTCGATGTCGGTGAAGGGTAACCCGGTCAAGGCCAAGGATCCTATGTGAAATATTTTAAGAACAAAATAAATAGTAAAAATACCTGGTTTAATTCCAAAGTTGCACATGATGTCTGCTCATCATTGGTGATCAATGATTGACGAATCCAAAGTAGAATTCCTTTAGATCGTCCACATGCGCTTCAAGGAATCCACAGGAGTGTCGTTCATCGTAATCTGGGTGCTACCACAGAATTGCGATGACGCCTTCAACATTCAAACGATCACTGCATCGCTTCGCCAGCGATGCCTGAGAGAATGCTCGATCTGAGATTCTTGGATCCAGAGCCACTCTCTCTAGATCATGGGAGATAAGAGAAGAGAGAGAAGCACCATGAATAGTGTTTAGAAAAATCCTTTCCTCTTGAATTTATAGTGTTCAATTAAAATACCCGGTATAGCCTCTCCGGCCCTGAATACTTAACGTACTATCAATTGAATTTTATGACTTCTGAACCGCTTCATAAATATTATTATCATTTAATTATAATATATTAAATATATTACATGATCATAATTAAGTCATTAACTCGACTCGTTGCTCCCATAAGTATTAATTGAACCTTGAATAATTTAATATTCGTCAATTAATATTTTTCATATATTTACTTAAAACTCATAAATATATTTAATAAATATACTAAATACTCATTATTCTAAACTCGAATAATATAAATTTATTTATCACATTGGTGATAGTTTTTCTTTAGAAAAATCTCGAACCGCAGTGGTGGGACCCACCATGTCCAATACTCATATTCAACTGAATAGGGAAGATTTTTTAATACACTATTGTGTGTGACCCTCTAGGCCCTTATCTTGACAACAATGTATAGTATTCACAGAACAAGAGCAGGATCTAGCACCCCACCATGACCCCTGAAGAGAAAAGGATTGTCACATTAGCGACAACCAATCTATGAACACGCACTGTGTAATATAATCTATTTGTCTGTAATATCTCATAAAGTTGGACGCACTCATGTGTCATCGCTCTTTTCTTGCTTTATTGTTTGTTGATTTAACTAGATTGATTTATGCTTGACTGCCTTGGACATGGTCCTATAAAGGTAATTCCATCCATATCAACTTGGCCTGAGATATATTACTTCCATAACTCGGAAGCAAAAAATCCTTTCTTGACTAGACAACCAATGTCATGCCACCAATGGCACACCCAACACAAAACACCTCACCACGACTTCATTGCCATGGTTTTCGTCATGTATCAAAGTATGCAATCAAATGACATACATTGGTAATGATCTCAAGTCAGGAGACCATTACACTTGATCATAGATAGGAACATCCAATGACACCCGAAACATGTGGTGTTCCTATTGGCGGGTCATTCCTCATGATCTCACTACTAGATACCACCAAGTGCGAACTTCTTGAGATGAAGTCTCAATGTTTATGAGCCCCCAGCACAAGATATTCAAATATCTACTGTGTCCAGTCAGTAAGATGTATCTAGACCATAGAACTTATATTTAATATTAATGTCATAATATCTCGAGGTTCTTATTATAGCCTAAAAACTATTATAACATCTTGATATGACAATTAACCTTTAGAAATTACCATATCAATAGTGGAAGGAGAAAAGTCCACACTATAATGGTATGACGGCATCATGAATATATGATATGGTAATCAAAATCACTGAATTGTTGGGTCTAGGGCAACCACTATTTCAATATCAAAGTGTATCTTTTTAACTCAAATTGAAATTAATTTAAGTAAAAACAACAAGTGACATACTGAAAACCACACAAATGCATTCAGATTGTTTTGATATTGATTTACAATGATTTATTAGTCATTTGAAAAGTATAGGAATTATCCGCACCTCAATATGTTTCAAGGTGTGGCAAGTATAACTCAAAGTGTCTCTTTTTATTTACAATTGACATTAATTTAAGTAAAAACAACAAGTGATATACCGAAAACCAAGAAAACGCATTCATATTATTTCAATATTTTAGTAAAATGATCCATTAGTCATTAGTGATGTGTAGGAATCAAGCGCACTTCAATATGATGCATGGTGTTTCTAATATAACTCAAATTGTCTCTTTTAATTTAAAATTGACATAAATTTAAGTAAAAACAACAAGTGACATAACGAAAAATAAGAAAATACATTCGTATTATTTTAATATTTTAGGAAAATGATCTATTACTCATTCGGGATGTGTAGGAATCAGCTGCACCTCAATAAGACACATGGAGTGGATAGTATAACTCAAAGAGTGTCTTTTATTTTAAATTGACATGAATTTAAGTAAAACCAACAAGTGACATACTGAAAACAAAAAAAAAATGAATTCTGATTATTTTAATACTTTAGGAAAATGATCAATGAGTCATTTGTGATGTGCATGAGTCAACCTGAACTCAATTCGATGCATGATGTGACCGATATGACTAAATGTGTCTGTTGTCAGTTTAAAATTGACATTTTAGTTCAAAATGCGTCCCTCACTAAAAACCAAGAAAACACACTCTGATTATCTTGATAATTTAGGAAAATGATTCATAAGTCATTTGTGACATGTATAAATTATTCTCACATCAAAACAATTCACGATGCAACTGGTATGACTCATAATGAGTGGTTCCAGTTTGAAATGGAATTTTAGTAAAAAAACACAACTGACATGCTGAATACGGAAAAAAAAATTTTGGATTGTTTTGATACTTTAGGAAAACAATCCATCAGTAATTTTTGATAGGTAGGAATCAGCTGCACCTCAATCCAATGCACGGTGTAACAGGTATAACTCCAAATGTGTCATTATTTAAAATTGACATTAATTTTAGTAATAGAACAAATGACATACTAAAAACTGAGAAATCATATTCTGATTTTTTTTATATTTTATAACAAAGATCCATAACTCATTTGTGACGAGTAGGAATTAACCCCCACCTCAATATGATGCACGGTGTGACAGATATGACTCTTAATGTGTCATTTTTGATTAAATGTTGACATTTTATTAATGCATTATTCAATATTAATGTTTAATTTATTTCTTTATAGTATTATTAACATAATATTTGTTTTCTTATATAGGTGAAATCTTTTTCTCATTTTGAGATGATTTGTTTGGTAGATGATACCATGGGTAGAAATTTTTGAGGGGGAATCACAGACATCAAAAGATGAAATATTAATGTTTTAGAATGTTTGTTGGATAATTATAAATGTAATTATATAATTTTTTTTGAAATGTAAATAGTAGTGGTTTTTTGTATATACCATGGGTGGAAATTTTTTTATTCATGATGTCAATTAAATGTATATAGAATTTTTTAAAATAATAGCATTGTTTGAAATTACAGGTTGTATATCTTATTTGAAATTGTAGGTTTTTGCTTCTGGGAGTGTTGTTATATAAACAACATATTGTAGGTGGCTAGGCCTTTATCAGTGATACTGTTAGAACGGATAAAGGGGGACCTTTATTATCACTTTTTTAGTGGGGATAAAGGACTCCCTTTATCAGTGTTTTTTTAGCGCTGATAAGAGAGACCCCCTATTTAATTTCCATGATTAACAATGATTTTTAGCGATGTTAAAAGCTGTTTTACGCACTGTTAAAGGGAATATGTGTAGTAGTGCCCGTTGCAAATAATCACGTCAATACTAATCTAACATAAATATACCCCCACCCAGTTTTTTTCATTTCACTTCCTTTGAGCATTCATCTCTTCCTCTACTCTCCCTTTATCATCAATTTTTTGGTTTAAAAGTTTAAATTTTTATAGGTAAATAAATTTTTAGCTTTGCATCTGATAAAAGGTTCAGTTTTGAGGTATTTATTTAATATTCATAAATTTAATTTAATTTATTTTATTTTATATTAAAATTTATTATTATTAATTAGCATTAATAAGCATTAATTGGAATCAATTATTTTAAATTTCAAATATTTAAGTTTAATTAGAAGTAATTTTTTTAATCAGAAGTAATTTTTTTAATTTTCAATAATTAGTTTTAATTATCATTAAGTGGTTGTTATTAATAGTAATTACATATAATTGATCAATAAATAGTATTTATTAACAGAACTCAATAATAATTTATGGATCTTAATAATAAGTAATAATCATTTATAATAATTTCTAATAAATAACAATAAATAGTAATTAGTACTAATTTTTAATAATTTATGATAAATATTAATAATTTAAAAACAATTAGTAAAAATTATATTTAATTAGTAAAAATTAGTTAAAATTAGTAAAATTATAGTGATAATTCTTAAAAAATAGCATTAATTATTAGAAATTGTCATTAATTAGTAGAAAATAGTTGCAATTAGTAAAAATTATCTAAAATTATTAGTAAACATAAAACATTAATGAAAATGAGTGGTAATTAGTTAAAATTATAAATAATGGGTGGTATTTCAAAAACAATAAATGAAATGAGTGGTATTTAGTAAAAATTTGTGGAAATGAGTAGTAATTAGTAAATGTTAGTGAAATGAATGGTAATTAGTAAAATATAATTAAAATGAGTTATAATTAGATAAATTAACAAAAATGAGACTTATTTAGTAAAAATTATTGGAACTAAGTGGTGATTAATAACAATTATAGGTAATGAGCTGTAATTATTAAAAATTAGTGTAAATGAGCGGTAATTCATTAAAATTATCGGTAATGAGTGAAAATTATGAAAAATTATTGGTAATGAGCTGTTACAATAAAAAATTTCCAATTATGATTGGTAATTAGTTGTAATTAGTTGTAATGAGAGGTAATTGGTTAATATTTGTGGGAATGAGTGTTAATTAGTTAAATTTTGTGCAAATTAGCATTATTTAGTAAAAGTTAGCAGCAATGAGTGTGAATTATTAAAAATTAACAGAAATGAGTGATAATTATTTAAAATTACTAGAAATGAGGAATAATTAGTAAACATACTTGAATTGAGTGGTAATTAGTAAAAAATAATAGTTTAGAGAGGTAATTAGTAAAAAATACCGATAATGACTACTTTTTAGTAAAAAATACCAACAATGTGAGGTTTTTAGTAAAAAATGATGTATATGAGAATTATTTAGTTAAAATTATTGACAATGAGTGATATTTAGTAAAATTTACTAGTAATGAGCGACATTTAGTTAAAAATACCGATAATGAGTGTTATTTAGTTAAAAATAACAACAATGAGCATTATGCATTTAAAAATACTAGCAATGAGATTTATTTAGTAAAAAATACTACAAATGAGTGTTATTTAGTAAAAAATACTTACAATGATGGTTATTTTGTAACAAATATCACAATTAACCACAAATAACCACAAATAACCTAAATTAATGAAAACTGACCAAAATTAACCAAAATTAACCACAATTAGTAACTGATGATCAACCAAGGGGTGTTAGGGTATCATGAAGTGGAGGGGATAAATGAGACAACAGAGTGAACTAATTTCAGTGCCCCTATGTTCTGATGGTTTGAAAGAGCTATTGTCATGTGTAATCTCATAGGTTTACCAATGACCGTCACTCCTCCAAACAGTTTGAGCATAGGGACCCTGAAATTCTTTCACTCCATCATCAACTTCAATCCATCCACTCCATTATTTCATCACATTCCCTGGTCAAACTTCTATTTCCCATAATGTTAAATAATAGTCATTAGAAAAAAAATAGTGGCAATGAGAACGAATTGGCAGTCATTTGGGAATTAGAATAATTTACTGTTAAATAGATATAATTGAAAATATTTACATGTATTTTTTTATTTTATATTTTTTTTGATAGTATATTCCTTATATTAGATTAATTATTATTTTTTATTTTCTAATTAAAAAAATATGGAACAAGGATATATAAAACAGTCTGTATTATAAGATCATGATTGAATAGATCATCACAAGAATCCAAATATCTCTGGAATAAATCCAGTATATATTGACTGTGTAAAATATTTTTAATCATTTGCATTATCTAAAAAAATTGTTTTAGAAGGGAAAATTATGTGCATGTGTTAGAAATGTAATCCTAGGAGGTTTGAATTTTTTTGACAATATGGGGGTCATCAATTACATTTCTGTTTTAAAAAAGATTATTTTTTTGGGTATCGACATGGTGAGAAAAGTTATAGATATGATACTAACAATTCCATTCCAAATCCATCATGATTTCAAACTTTATTACATGAGGTTTCTGGTCCAAATTTTCAACAAACAGAAGCATAGAATGATTTTGATTTGAATCCCAAGTTAGAATCATCTTAATTTTATGATTTGATGAAGTCTATTGAAGAGTATTTATATTCTGGTTCATGATAACAAAATTTTAAGTGATGAAAAAATTTATGTCTATTAAATTAGATAATGTAATGTAAAATATTTATTTTGATAAGATATTATCTTTTGTTAAATAATTGTTACCCAAAGTATATGGTGTTTCCTAGAAATATCTTTGAGTGAAAGATACTAGTTCATAATTTGGGACTTGGTTACCATAAAGTTCATCCATGTTCAAATAATTGAATCATATATTATGGTGAATATGATTAATTATTTAGTTTTAATGTATTTGGAAAATCGAGGTACAATAAGGCTCAAAAAGGGATGTCTGGATTGATTCCCATTAAATAGTTTAGGTATTTCCCACTTACACCCAGATTGTAGTATTTATATATGTCTCAGAACACAATTTTATTTATCTTAGGGAAAAAATCCAATATTTTAATTGATAAAATAGTAAATCATCCTTATAATGGTGATTCAAGGAAATATTTGGACTGTGAACATCCTTCATTTTCATTAAAATACCATAACATGGGATTGGGTCTTTCTACTGATGTTGTCTATCCACATGGTTTGTATGGTAGTCAATATTCTTGTTTCCTATCTTTATAACCCCGTAAAACATACATCCTTGGTCATTAATGAATGACCAATATATCTTTCTAACATTATTAATTCCATGATATCCAAAAAATATATCAATATTTATTTTCATCTATTGATTGATGAGTTAAATTTATTGTGGAGTAATGGTGTCAGTTCATATGATGTTGTCGTGAAATATAATTTCCTAATGAAAGATACATTAATTAGAACAATTAGTGACTTCCCTGCAAATGGCATGTTATCTAGCTAGAGTACATGAGGTCCAAAATCATGTTTCTACATTATGAGTGACAGAAAATCATTTATGCTTCTCAATGGTAGAAAAATATGTTTTTTTGACTATCTTCACAAATTTATTCCTATTGATCATTATCTCTGATGGAAGAAAAATCATTTCAGAAAGGGTACAATTGAAAGAGTTTGACCACCAGAAATGATCTCAGGTATTGATTTAAAATCTATTTTCTCTTCAATACCCCCTCTTACCTTTGGAACAAATATAAATAAAAAAATAGATGGATTTAGGAAAGATCAAAATTGAATTAAAAAAATTATTTTTGGGGATCTTCCATATTGGTCTGACTTTTTTTCACAGGGTGGATGTCATGTATATTGAGAGAAAATATTTTAATAATATATTTTATACAATTTTGGACACACCTGGTAAGACCAAAAATCCTGTAAAGGCATGATTAGATATTGCTAAGTTTGTTGAAGACTAGAACTTGAGTTGATTGAAAATGACAAATCACATAAGTTAATAAAGAAAAAAAAGATTATACACTTTATAATTTTTTTTTTATTTTTTTAGTGGATTATTGATTTGAGACTACCATATGGTTATGTTTCCAATTTGGATAGATTTATCAGAAATATTTTTATTGCCGTATTAAAAATTCATGATTTTCATGTAATATTGGAAAGAATTATACTTATTGGATTTAGAGTTTAATGTAATTCTTTCATTTGGGATTAACTAATAGAAATATTATATTTTTCTAAGACATCTGTGTGGAAACAATATACTATGATTCACATTGTAGACTACAAGAAGATGTTGTTTTAATTCCATGTTAATTGAATTTTTTCTATCATCTTTCTATGATTCAATGTAATATTTGATATTAAATTTTCCATATGAAGGAAAACATGTGGGGCCAGTACAGTTTTTATTGATGTACCCATATTAAAGATGCATGTTGCAATTGAAGAAGAAGGTACATAAAAAATAAACAATTGAAGTGTCAATTGCATAAGATTATTTATAGGAAGAAATTTTTATTTTCTCTTCCCATTATTTCCAACCTGTATATCCTTCAAAACATAATCGAATGAACTATAATGAGGGAAATGTTGATGATAAACTGAATATTCAATTATTAGTTTTTAACTAGACTAAACTTTGATTTTTTGGGGTTAATGAATGATGAATTTCATGTAATAAAAATCACAAGACTCATGCATATGTTCTTATAAACTTTAAATAAATGACATGATTTTTACAGTGAGTTCTACAACCACATATTAACTATAAAAAAATTAAAATTATATCAATTTTAGATTATATTATTATGATATCAAGAAATGGTTTCCAAAAATTACACCATCTTATCATGAAGAATTTCAATATGATAATTTTTCCTACTGGTATCAATGACTGGTAAAGTAAATTTTTTATGATTAAACATATGCAATAAATTTTTTAATTGTTATTTTGTTAATTTTTTTTAAAATTTTCAGGTATCAAAAGATACTAATAAAATTGATTATAAATTGTGTGTATTGAGTAAACCACTATCCAAAATGGTTAAATTTTATAATTTATATGTGGTGAATGGTTTTATATTTCATAAACATGCATATAGTGACTAAAAAACCAATAAATAATGATGTTTTCTTGAGAGGATATCATTATAGGGAAAGTGAAGTTTAATTTTATGGGATTATGGATGAAATAATTTTGTTTTGTTATTTGGAGCATAATTTAGTAATGATATTCAAATTCCATTGGTTGGATACTGATAGAGGATTGTGTGTTCATCTATGCCACAGAATCATGGAAATTAAATATAAAATTCTTTTTGAAGTAAATGAAACATTTTTATTAGATCATCATCCACACCATATATATTATCAAATTTATTATGATACTTTAAGATTGTTAATTTATTGGTGGAGAATTATAAAATAAAATCCCATGAAAATCAGTTTATTCATAGTGAATATGGTTCTATTGTAGTTCAATGAATTGAAAATTTTCAAGATAGAACACCAAAAACATATTTTCAATGAAGAGACACATATATTGATGATGACACCACACAATTATGGGTCGATGGTGTTGATGATGTAACAAATGAATTTGAATTGACAAGCAAAGATGAAGTTGATCCTATGGAAATTGATGATACTGAGGAAGAATATGAACAAATTGAAACTATATTTTGTGAAGATGAGGTTGAAGATAAAGAATGAAACAATTAAAAACAGATTAGAGTCATAATTAATATATATATATATATATATATTATATTCATGTTCATTTACTTATTAGGAACATTCTTTCTAAGTGTTAGATGGATGATGAGATTTATGATGAGATCTTCCATTGGCCTCTAGGAGGCTATACTACCTGGTGATGAGCTTGATGATATGTAATCAGACCCTCAGGTTTCTAGATTTTAATCATCGACTCAGAGGAGTAGATGTCTTTAGATATTGATAATTATTGACTCTATTCCCAAGAGATATCCATGTCTTCAGTTCAATCCACACATACAAGGGTATATAGAGTTTTGTGTTTTAGTTAGTTGTCATTAGTTGTAATTAATTAATTTTTATACTAATTTTTTGATTATTTGCTATATTTTTCTCATAAAATTTCTCATATAGTTGTTGGATAGGGGAGTTCTAATATAAAAAACTATTTTTTTGGATCATGGATGATGTGGGATCATATTCCCATTGATGTTTGGCACTGCATGTTTGACCATTGGATGGTACTAAAATAAATAATAGTTTTGTTTGAATTTTTTTAATTATTATGTTTATATTATTAATTATTTTCATGGTTTATGGTATCCCATTGATGATAGAAATAATACATCTATCTGGGGGGGGGGTCTGCATGCATGATTGTTTTCATCATTTTTTCACAATTTGAGAAGGATAACCCAGAAGAAAGAGGGAGTCATTGTTTTTATCAGTCTTGTGGTTCCCATTGAAAAGATTACATCTCATATAAGGATTGGGATAGATTATATTCATATTACATGGGAGATAGTTTTCATAGTAGAGAATTATTAGGTCACCAAAATCGGGGGGAGGCATGAGGTGACACATCGAGATGGTACTTGTACATTCATTACTAACTGATTACATATGGTAAGTACATTTAAAAAAAATTATATAACTTAAAATTTAAACTATTTATTTAATTATCATATAGGAATTTTAAAATCCTAATAATATGGAGTTTGATGTTTAAAATCAGATGTACAATGATCCTATCACCAGAGATATTATAGTAGGTCACCAGTTTTAGATTGTGGTTAGTATAATTTTTTTAAGTTTTAAAATTAACATAGAATAATATTTTAACTATTTTAATTTCAAATTGAAATTGAAGGAGTCATGTGAGGCCATGAATTCTCAGAAACAGGATATTATTAAGTTTGAGGTTGATATTCAAGCCACTCATGTTGAAGTATTTGATGATTCAGTATAGATACGGGTGACTTTGTATGATTTCAAGAAGGGTTGAGTGCACTAGTACAAAAACTATTTAAAACATCACATTTTTTACGTCATTTTTTTAGAACCTATGTGAAAATATAGGAATATTTTTTACATTGGTTCATATATAATCTATGTTAAAAATACATTTCTCCACTTTTTCACATCATTTATATAATAATCGATGTGAAAAAAAAATTTATGACTTTTTCACCTCAGTTATTAAATAACTGACGTGAAAACCCAAGTTTTCAAAAAAAAAAATCATGTCAGCTATTTAATAACTAATGTGAAAATGTTTCAAAACATATAGTTAATTTACAAATATTCTATTTTACTAGTCTTGGAGCTCAAACGGAGTTAGGGATTAAAAATTATGTCCATCAAAGGTTGGTCTTCTCTAGATGATGTCTTAGAGAATTCCAAATTCTGATGGCCATAAATTTTGATCTGTAACTCCGTTTGATCTCCAGAACTAGTAAAATAGAATCTTGGGAAATGAAATATATGTTTTTTAATATTTTTAATTTTATTTTTTTTAAAACCGACATGAATATTTTCCTTTAACGTTGGTTCTTGAAAAACTCGATGTTAAGATCTAGTTTTCCATGTTAGTTATCATAAAATCAACATGAAAAACTAAATATTCACATATTTTTTATGATAACCGACATGAAATATGAAAATTTTAATATATTTTGATGATATTTATCATAAAAATACTGTGAAAGATAATTTTAATATCCTACCAATGTATAATTCCAATATTTTTACAACGTGATATCAAAATTTTTAATTTCCACCTAAAATTTATAATAACGCATTTTTTTACAATATAATTTATATGATTTCCTTATACACATATATTAATTTAATGATTAATTCTTTAAACCATAATCATTCCACCAACTCAAGTCATTTGATCTTCATCGTGAATCCACTATTATTTTTTTCGACGATCTAGTTAAGGTATTTTTAATTATTTTCCCAGGATTTTTGTTTTTTATGATTATTTTTCCTAATTGATATACTGGTGAATGATTATAGTTTTATTATAATGAAGAATTATTATTCATATCATGGCAAAAATACAGATCTTCCTTCATTTTATAAAATTTCTTCTAAGATGAATGTTTTATTGCCACATTAGATCTTTCCTTGGAAAAAATTATATCAAAATTCTGATGATCATATGTTTTGATCCATAACTCTATTTGAGATCTACGACTAGTAAAATCTAATCTTAGGAAATTATCTAAAATTTTATAAAAATTATTGACATTGTTTTTCCAAAAAATGACATTAAAAATGAATTTTAACATTTTTTTTGAAAAAACAACATGAAAAATATGTTTTTAATGTCGTTTTTAAACTGATATTAAGATGGTCTTTCACATCGGTTTTTTAAGAATTGACGTGAAAAATCATAAAAATAAAACTTTAATTTAGGTTATTAAAACCATCTTTTAAAAACATATTTACAATGTCGCCTTAAAATACGTCACCTCATGAACCAGCATTAAAAATATAAAAAACTGGCATAAAAAAATATTTTTTCCTAATGGTTGTTGATATAGGTTCTCAATTAATTCATAGTAGTTTTTATGGTGTTACTATATTGTCGACATCCAACGTGAAGGGAGATTGTGGTGAATCTTGATCATTATCTATACAGTATGAGGAGTAGTTGTGAGCTTAGAGTGAGGTTAAAGAGGTCGTGCATAGGGATCAGGAAGAGCTCCATCAATAACAACAGTAGGGGGAAGAGATACAATGATGGCAGGAGTAGCAGCATGATCAAACGATGAAGTACATGTGATGACTGGATGAGGGTATAAGGATAGAGTTCCATCCCCCTCCTCATCTAGATGACCCCCCTACCCCTCTTGATTACCCTCCCCCTTATACTGGTTGATATATAATATACACATTTATTATGTTAAAATTTGAATGAAAATAGTTTGTTTAATATTTTTATGATTTTAAATGTTTATAGTTCTATTTATTACATTTTTAAACGATTCTAATACTTTGGTATTTTTAATAATTTTTAATACAATTTTATTTTTCATTTTTTTATTTTTTAAACTTATTTGCAACGGGACTAAAAACCATCACAAATGATTATTTTTGATTGGTCAATTAGAACATCAAAAATAATGGATTAAATAATCTGGTAAAAAAACTATTTACAATGGGCCACCCTCCTATTGAAAAATATATTTTATTATGACGGTTCATTGAAAAAACTATAATTTTTATGGAGTTTTTAGGGACATTAAACATGTGACCGGACCCCATCGCAAATAAATGATTTTTTTTGTTGGGACCACAAAAGTGTTTTTTTAAATAATAACTTCAGTCCAACCAAACAAGAGTATGAGAAATAAATTTTACTCACTCCATTTACCCAAATCAACTTGACTGATTAATGAAATTAATTTTTGACTTTAATCAAATCGATTTATTTATATAAATATAATTTTTTTAGTTTTTCTTCCAAAATATTTGTGTAATCTTAAATATAATATCTTTTTCTACATAGTCGATAGAATGTAAATGAAAGGAAAAAAAATTTAGGAGAAATTATATATTTTTATAAAATGTCTCATAATATCATCTAGTTTTGAAATCTCCTATAAATATCATTTCACATAATTCTAATCCGGTGTTATGATGAAAAAAAATCAAAAGATAGATACATAGATCCAAATGTATTAGTCATGACCTCTAATTAAGTTAAAAATGTTTTGGGGTTTGAGGATTATATATATTTATTTTAATTGGTATTAAGAATTATAATTAATTCACCTTTTGTGATACTTTGTCTCTATCTCTCTATTTATCAATCATCATCAGCCTCCCCAACAAAAATAAAAACATACTATGATATTATAAATACACTTTTAAAAGAGTATAATAAGACAAAAACACAATAAATAATAAAATAAATTATAATGAAATATGACTATTTAATCTATATGATACTAGAAGTAACGATGATATAGTTAAAGTGAATATGATATGTAATATGAATGTCCTCATATGTGTAACATATATTTCTTCTGTCTATTCCTACAACTTTACCTATGACACCCTATCATGGCCCCACCCTCAAATGGTACTACTCCTGGGACAACAATGAAGGAAGAGAGATAATGCCCCATGAGTCCAACATCCAGTAGGCCTCAGGTTGGGGACTAACACCAAGGGTATAAAAATTTCACCAATGGAAGAAATTAAACTCTATAATAATAGGATCGATATATTGGATTAATAATGTTTAATAAACCTCGTGAAATCATATAAAAAGTAAACCAAAACCATCCCACAATGTATGTACAAGTAAAATAGAAAAAAGTAAATGTGTACAAATAAATTCCCAAAATAAAATCTATGACCGCAACATAAAAACAACCCCAAGGTTCATGCTTGAAATTTCTAGAATATTCCATATATTCCCTTAGGAAAATTGAAGAAAATTTGTACATACATGGGGTGAGCATACAAGTATGCTCAGTAGGTTCCAAAAAAAAAATTCTTCCATGCACATGTGAAAAGAGCATAATAATACACCTATGAGAAAATAGAAAAAACAAACAACACTTTAACATATCAACAATAGAATCCCATCCTCACTAATTCATCCTCACCATATAACACAACCCAATTATAATATCATAAAAATAAGGATATCGGTAAAGGGTACCCCACACCACTATTTTGTAGGGTTTCCCTCTCACACCCCAACATCGTATATTCTCAAGCTCTTATCTCTTATATATAACACATCATGCCAATAACCCCACATGAAACTGGGAATCACAACACTTCTTTATTGAAGAAGACTATTTCATCACACCACACCTCTCCTAAATCACATAGGCTATCACATCACCACCATAACAAGTATAATAGGGTATAGTTAAAATGAAGGACATCAAACTCATTCCTTCCTCATACCATGCATCACCTCCATGATAAGAAAACATATCATCTCACAAAACATCACCATAGTGCACTTTTGAATTATATCCATCACAAGATGCGCATGTTAATTTCACATGGAAGAGAGAGTGGGAAAGTTGGGGTATCTAATCACACATCCTTGTCACTAATACATTATGAAAAATATCCCCAAATATTTGGGTCTCCACAAAAGGTTGTCGATGTGGGTGGGGTGAATATTAAAAAAATGAACATAATATATATATATATATATATATATATAAATACATGAACAAGCATAACCTATGGGTTCACACCACAATCATTGACCATCTCACAACATCCCCACCCAACCTTACACCACCACATCATTCACTAACAATATTAAATAAAAAACATCACAAAAAAAACTGAAAGACACATTTCACATTTCAGATTTGAAATTATTTCTCAAAGTAATCCATTTTATATTTTTCAAATTGTCAACTAGTATACATTATGTATCCCATTTATTTAAAATTAAAAATAAATCATGTCTAACCACACGACTTGATATTATTCATTCATTCATTTACCATTAAATTTATACCATTTCAATTTCAACATTACCATTTAATTCTTATACTATCCAAAAAACTACCACAAACCAACACCTCACAATAAAAAAACACCCCATCCAAATAAGCCCACATCATCACCAATATATAGCCAAAACCCCCTCCTCACCTCAACTGCAACATCACCACTAGTAATATATCACAATCACCCTATAGAACAACCACAAAACTCATCACATCTTCCCTACAAAACCACCACACATCATATCGAACAAGTAACAAATACACTTTACTTCACATCACCTCCCCACACACTACCACACATCACAACCATGATTCACACTTTTACAAATTCACAAAACATTTTTTAGATTTATCAAAGAGATTTCATTGCAATCCACCTAATTATTTCAAGTTCATTCTAATACAAGGAATAATTTCCATGTGTAACCAATTAATTAAATTAGTATAATTTTTTAGATAATTTCTATTTTTGGTGGTAAAAAAAAACAAGGTTCCTATAATCACAACAATACTAGTGAAAAAAATCCCTTAATGATAATGAATTTTTCTGTGTCATCAAGCCTGATCAATCATAACAAAAATAAATATCAAAATCTATAAATGCATGTTATTTAATTCCCATTTCCCTTCAAGATAAATTTATTCCAATTACTTATCATTAATTATGTACATGAAAACTATCTTCCTAAAAGATAAAAAACATTTAAACCCTCCCACGTGATACACTAGGTAAGAAATGAAGGATTCTATACCTCAAATGGAGATTTCTGATCTACATAAATAGTCAGAGTGAAAGGGAACAATCACTAGACAACATAAAAAAACCATGATGATCTCAATAAAACAACACCAAAGAACATCCCCTACTAAAAAAACTAATGAAATTATGATTTCCCCTAGAAGAAACCCTCCCATACAAAAAAATAGGGAGAACAATAGTTACAAATTGGGGGAAATGGAAGAGAGTAACTCACCTAAACCACCAAAGACCGATCCTCAGATTTCAAGGTCAAAATACACTAAAAGGAGTCTAAAATAGCTCCCTATGAAGAACTTTGGTACCCTAAGAAACAAGATGAATATTGGAAAAGTGATCAAGACTGAGGGGATTTTGGGTTCTTAAAACCATCCTAGAAAACATAAGACCATGGAATAATCTATAGAAACACACCACAATACTTCTTAAAACTGAAGAAACTATGGAAAACACCCCTCAAAAAGATGTCACCCTGATAGTCAAAGACCCTTTGGGATTTATTATATCATTTCACTATAGATCCTTTAAAATATGAAGTTAGTGATTCATTATCCCTTTCTCCATGGAACAACATTTCATAAAAATAAAAACCCTCTAAAAACATCCTCTCACAACTCTACGCTGGAACCAAAATACCTACACCACAACCACTCAGGAGAGAATTGACCTGCACACCATATAAATGCTTTACACTGCAGCTACCCCCAAAATGGTAGTAGAATTAATAAAATTCCTCCCAATAATTTATGCTAAAACCAAGTCATCCACACTATAGCCTCCAGACCTTATGGTGTATCCCCATGCTCCTTGTTGTAGGAATCCCTCAAGGTAAAATATCATCCCCATATCCTACTCTTAACCTCCAAAATTCTCATGATTTGAATCAGTCATGTACAAAACCAAAATTATTGCAATGTAACAGATCGAAATCTTTGTGATATTATATCAGATACCTATCAAACTATTCTAACCCTCAAGAATCCAAACCATCCCAAAAGGAGAGAGGGAAAAGTCCAAACAACCATCTCTCAAGATAACTCTCAAGGATCTCATTACTCTCCAAAAAAAACCACATAACCAAACAAACACACCAAACCCATCCAAGAATATTCACTAATCGTCACTCATAACCACATCACTACCCCACTCTATTATACAATAATAATAATGCACAAAAATCAAGAATTATATCTTCCATGTCAAGGTATTGTCTACATTGAGTGGCATTGACACACCCACATAGTTTTAATCATGTCAATGTATAAAAATTCTTGATTATGAATCAGGTTTTCCATTATTAGTATGATTAGAGTTATAAAAAATGCATCACAGAATTGAGGAAAATCACATCTCATAAAACATCAATATACAAACATAACATCATCAAATAAAAATAAAACATGGAAAAAGGGAATAATCAATACAACTATGGGTACTGGGCACACATCTGCGTATCACATTCTTAAGTACACTCCCCTAGGACACCATGCCTCCATAGAACATGAACCAAAAGAATGCTTCATCAATGCACCACCTTCCCTAGATGATCCTGGATCTCCACTACCCACTCAAAAAATGTTGTGTCATTATTGATATCTAACTAACCCCATTCAAAGACATTAGATTCATAAATAGACATAATTATTTTAACTTTGAAATATTTATGTATAATTGGTAGTAATTTGTTTTAATCATAATTAATTAGTTTTAATTTTCAATAATTAGTTTTAATTATCATTAAGTGGTTTTTATTAATAGTAATTACTTATAATTGATAAATAAATAGTACTAATTAATAGATCTAATTAATAATTTATTGATTTTTGTAATAAGTAATTGTCATTTATAATAATTTCTAACATTTAACAGTAAATAGTATTTAGTACTAATTAGTACTAGTTTTTAATAATTAATGATAAATATTAATAATTTAAAAACAA
This sequence comes from Viscum album, assembly GCA_963277665.1. Classification (NCBI taxonomy): domain Eukaryota; kingdom Viridiplantae; phylum Streptophyta; class Magnoliopsida; order Santalales; family Viscaceae; genus Viscum; species Viscum album. The sequence goes on from OY728128.1 coordinate 2,113,544,575, forward strand.
TTAGTAAAAATTAGCTTTAATCAGTACAGATTAGTGGAAATCAGTAAAATTATAATGGTAATTCTTAAAAAAGTAGTAATTATCATCAAATGTCGTTAATTAGTATAAAATAATGATAATTAGTAAAAAAATAGAAATAAAATGAGTTGTAATCAGTAAAACATTAATGAAAATGAGTGGTAATTAGTTAAAATTATCCAAAATGAGCGGTATTTCATAAATTTAAAGGAAATTAGTGGTAATTAGAAAAAAATAAAAATGAGTGGTAATTAGTAAAAAATAAAAATGAGTTTTAATTAGATAAAGTTATCAAAAAAGAGTGGTATTTAGTAAAAATTAGTTGAAATGAGTGGTAATTCGTAATAATTACTAGTAATAAACTGTAATTATTAAAAATTAATGGAAATGAGCTGTAATTAGAAAAAATTATCGGTAATGCACGAAAATTATTAAAAATTATCGATAATGTGCTATAACTATTAAAAATTACCGATAATGACCAGTAATTAGTTATAATTTATGGAAATGAGTGGTGATTAGTTAATATTTATTGAAGTGATCATTAATTAGTTAAAATTAGCAAAAATGAGCATTATTTAGTAAAAGTTAGTACCAATGAGAAAGAATTATTAAAAATTTGTAGAAATGAGTTGTAATTAGTTAAAATTACTTTAAATGATAATTAATTAGTAAAAAGTCCTAAAATGAGGGGTAATTAGTAAAAAATAACAGCTTATAGAGGTAATTAGTAAAAGATACTGGTAATGACTGGTTTTTAGTAAAAAATACATACAATGAGTGGTTTCTAGTAAAAAATACTAGCAATGAACATTATTTGGGAAAAAATAAGGATAATTAATTATATTTAACAAAAAATATAGTTAATGAGTGGAATTTAGTAAAACAAATACCTATAATGAGTGTTATTTAGTTAAAAATACCAACATTGGGCATTATTCATTAAAAAAGTTCTGGCAATGAGCGTTATTTACTAAACAATACTGGCAATGAGCGTTATTTAGTAAAAAATATAGGTAATGAGTGTTATTTAGTAAAAATATCCAAATTAACAACAAATAAACAAATTTAACAACAATTTGTAATTGATGATCAACTAAGGGGTGTGAGGGAAGCATGAAGTGGAGGGGATGAAGGAAATAATAGAGTGAAATAATTTCAGTTCCCCTATGTTAAAATGGTTTGAATAAGTGACACTCATTGGTAAAATTATAGGTTTACCCATGAATGTCCCTCCTCCAAATAGTTTGAACATAGGGACACTGAAATTATTTCACTCTATCAACGACTTAATTACCTACACTCTATGCGTCTATCATATTACTTATTATACATTATATTTCCCTTAATGATAAATAATTTTAATTATAAAAAATTAGTTGTTATTAGAAAAAAATTTCGGTTATTTTCAAATTATAATAATTTATCAGTAATTTGATAGAATTGATAATATTTACAAGTAATTTGATTTTTTTACTTTCTAGATTTTTTGGATAGTCTCTTATTTATATTAGATTTTTTATAAGAAATATTTTTATTCTCTAATTTTAGGAAAATATGGAACAAGGAATTATACAATAGTATTTATTACATAATCATAATCGGATAAATCATCATAGGAATCCAAATAGTTCTGGTATAAAACATTTATATACTGAGGGTGTAGAATCTTGTTACTCATTTTCATCATCTAAACTAAACATTTTTTCATAGGGTAAAAATAAGTGTCCATGGAAGAAATGTTATCTAAGGAGGTTTGACACATTTGAAAATGTGGTGGTAATCTATTGAGTTTTTGTTTTTGGAAAGATTAAGTTTTTTAGTATCAAAATGGTGAAAGTAGTTTAATATTTTATACTAATAACCTTGTTCTAGATCCATCATGGTTTTAAAATTTAGTGCATGAGGTTTTCATTCCATCATTTCAACAAATAGAAACTTATAATGATATTAATTTTAATCCTGAGTTGGAACCATATTTATTTTATGAGCTGCTGATGGATTTTTAATATTCCTTATATCATTGTTTCATGATAAGAAAATTTGAAGTTGTGAAAACATTATGGCTATTAAATCAGGTAATGAAATGTAAAATATTTTTCTTCTTAATATATTCTATTTGGTTAAATCACTATCACCTAAATGAAATATTTTTCCCACTAATTTCTAGGAGGGAAATCGTCTAGTTTATAATTTGTGTCTTGGTTACCAGAAGATTCATGCATATTCAAATGATTTCATCTTATATTATAGTGAAAATGAGTCATTAGTAATTTGTACTTCATATGTAAAATCAAGGTACAAGGAGGGTTAATAGGGGATGTCTGGAGTATTTCCCATTAAACCATTGAGGTATTTTCTGCTTTAACCAATATTTTCTTGTTTATTTATGTCTTGGAACACAACGTCATTGATGTTGTTGACCAAATACAATATTTAAATGAGTAGAATATTAAATCAACCTTATAATGGTGATTCTTGGAATCTTTTTGACTATATACACCCTTAAATTTTAATAGAAACCCATAACATGGGATAATGTCTTTCTACCGATGGTTTCTTTCCATTTGGTTCCTATGGTAGGTAATATTATCTTTATACCATCATTATGAATCCATACAACTTACCTACTTGGATGTTTATGAATGAACCCTATATGATTTTAATATTATTAATTTCAAGACATCCAAAAAATAATATCGATATTTATTTGAAGCCATTTATTGATTAGTTAAATTTATTATAGGGTAATGGTGTCAGTAAATATGATGTTGTTGTGAAATAGAATTTCCTAATGAAAGATTCATTAATGTGGAAAATTAGGGACTTCCCAAAAAATGGAATGATATCTGGCTGGAGTACATATGGTCCAAAAACATGTATGTGCTATATGATTGACAAAAAATCATTTTTTTCTTGTTAATGGGAGAAAACCTTATTTTTTTACTGTCATCATATATTTCTTCCTATTGATCATCATTTTTCAAGGGACAAAAATCAATTTATAAAAGGTAAAGTTGAAACATATGGACCTCTATAAATGATCTCATGCATTGATTTATAATCTATTGTCTCTTCAATACCTCCAATTACCTTTAGACTGACTATAAATATACAAAAAATAGATGGATTTGGAAAAGATCCCAATTGTATTAAACAAAGTATTTTTGGGGATCTTCCATAATGGTCTGATTTTTTTTTCATCATAGGGTGGATGTCATGCATATTAAAAAGAATTGTTTTGATAATATATTTTATACAATTTTGGACACACCTAGTAAGACCAAAGAACATGTAATGTCAGGATTAGATCTTGCTCAAATTTTATGAAAACTAGAACTTGAGTTATTTGAAAATTATAGATCATAAAAGTTAATAAATAGAAAATTACCTTATAATGGTTCATATTCTGTTGGTAAATCATTTTTCCAATAGATTTCATCTTTCACTAAATTTTTGGTTCAAACATTATCTCTAAATGTTATTGTGGAAAATAAAATAGTTATATTGTAATTATAATAATACCAATAAAAAATTTATTTGTTGGTGAAAATTTGTATAAAAAAAATCATATTATATGGTTATATTTTGATAATATTTTCCAACATTTATTATTTCATCAGAAATATTATTAAAAATATTATTTTAATTTTTCTTCTAAGAAATACCAAAAATTTATATCGATTTGAAAATTATTTTTTAAATAAACTAATATGTTTGGGTGTTACAATATTTGTTGGTAAACTTTTATATTAAATTTATTAATATAATTATTTATAATATATTTATCATATTTATTATACAATAATTAGAAATGTAACTTATATAAAACTCTAACAAATTGAGGCTTTTTCTGAAAACAAAATTCTGAAAGAACATGTTCAAACTTAATTTTCAAACATATTTGAACTTCAAGAAAAAAATGAATCTTCAAGAAAGATGTTACCAACATGTTCAAACAAATTACAAACATGATCAAGAATGTTCAAAATCAAAGAAAAAAACACATGAATGTCCATTAAAATTCATTCTGAATAATTTTCTCCCACACATCAATAGTCATAATCATTTTCCACACAAGTAGTGGGGTCTACTCATGCAATTAAATCACTCAATCATTACATGTCCATATTGTCGAAAATCACATATAGTGATCTCACATTGACTAATAGAAGGTCGTTATCCCCAATTTTAGAAATAGGTATTCCCCAAACCAGTGTCTAGAAATAAAATATCATCTCTACTCATGTATAAAGGTCTTCTTTTATATACTTATGTTTGGAATCTATTCATCACTAATAGCACACTAGTAGTCATAAAAAGATGTCTCAAATGTAAATAGCACCATAGTTGGTGAATATAAATTAAAATAATTTAGAATATGATAAAATTGAAAATTCATGTCAATCATGTTTAAGAAACTCATTTTTTACACATTTCATACAACTTTCAAAATATCACTCAGATGCCTAGTATTTCTAGAAAAGGGTCATTTACTTGTATGTTTCACTAATTAGTATACTAAACCAAATAATCTATTCAACCCAAATATGATAAAATTAAATCACCAACTAGTCATTATAAAATTCATTTAAAAGGATTAATATTTAAATTTCAAATATGATCTATAAAATTCTTACAAGGATAGTTATTAATCATTGAAATCATTACAAGATCACATCTTAAAATATTTTATCACTTCTTTCTAACATTATTTGGATTCTCAACATCTATTTTTATTAGTATAATCAAATTTGATTGAATTAATTTATATATGATAAACATAAAATGAAGAGAAATGTTGACATGGTAAATAATTTGAGATCAAATTTCAAGTGACTAATTATTTCTATAGGGAATATCTAAAAAAATAAGCACTAGTCAAAGTATGATTGAAAAAAGTGACCAAGATGAAAAGCATAAAATAAAACACATTATTTTATGGGTGATAAAAATGGAATCAATAATTAAATTAACATTTGGAAATAAATTTAGTTCAATGATTGATAAAAAATGAAAAACCAACTAGTAAATAAATTTAATGTTGTTAAAAAACTTCTTTGAGGTGAAAAATTGAAATTATCATAAACTTTTTTAATGGTAAAGTATAAGATCTAAAATTGAAGGAATTTATCTTAGATTATGGTATAAAATAACATTAGAATAAATAAAATTAAAATATATTAAGAATTTACTAAAAAAATTATTTTAAACAATAGAAGGCTAGTCCAAACAAACTATCATAAGAGAAAGAAATTGGAATCACTCTATTTAACCAAATTTTCTTGAGTGCTCAATGAAATTAATTTAAGACTTTAACCAAATCCATTTATACCTGTGAATATAAAATTTTTACATTTTCTTCTAACAAATTTATGGGAAATAACATATAATATATTTTTCTATAATGTCGGTAGAATGGGAAGGAAATGATATAATGTTTAGGAGAAAGCATAGAATTTTATGAAATGTATCATAATATCATATAGTATTCAAATATCACATAAATATAATTTCACTTACTTCTAATAAATTCAAATGAATAAAAAATATAATTAAAGATGCATAGATCCAAATTTCATAATTAGTTTCCTAATTTAGTGAACAATGTTGTGGGGTTTGACCAGTATATATATTAAGTTGAGTTAGTATTTTTAATGATAATTCATGATTCAATTGTGATACTATTTCTATATAACTCTCATTTTCTCTATATTCATCACCCTTCCCAACTTAAATAATAGTCTATAACTATATTAAAAATAAAGTTATCCAAGATTATAATAAGCTACAAATTCAATAAGTAAAAAAATCAAGAAACAATATGATTATTTATGCTATTGGATGCTAGAACTCATGGTCATACAATTATAGTGAATCTAATATGTAATATTAATGTCCAAATACGTGTAACTTATGCTGCTTCAAGTTATTTGTGTGACACTTCCTGTGATATTATTTCATGAACCCCTCCCTCCAAAGGTACCTCACCGGGGACAATAATGAAAGAAGATAGATAATGACCTCCCCCCCTAAGTCCCACCTATAGTAGGCCCTGGGTCAGAAACCCGTACCAAAGGTATAAATATCTCACAAATGGGGGTAATTACCCTCTATAATAAAAGGATAAATATATCGGAGAAATCAAATCTAATAAAATCCATTACATAATATAAAAATGAAAACAAAACCATAATATAATGTATGTATATGAAAAATAGATACCGATACAAGTCTCAAAATAAATGTCCAAAATAAAAGCTAAGGTAGAGACCCAACAATTTCCCAAAAAACCAAGTTTTAAATATCTACTAAAACTTACATAATCCTCTAGGAAACCTAAATGATGTTTTTATATACCTATGGTGAGAATAAAAGTACAATTAGTTGGGTCATAAAAAGTCTCCCATTCACAAGTGAAAAGAGTATACCAATGCAGCTGTGAGAAAATAGTCATACCAAGAACACCTCAACATATCAAATATCCAATCCTATCCTCACCAATTAATGATCATCAAATAATAAAATCCATGTATAATATCATAATTGGAATGATATCAATAATGGTTACCATATAATTCTCTTCCACTGGGTTTCCACTCTCACACCATTGCATCGTACATCCTAGAACTCCAATCTCCTCCATATAACAAATCACGCCATGCAGCCCATGTAAAACTAGCCCTCATATAAAATATTTCATGAAGACACATGGTTAATCATACCATATCTCAGCTGAAGATACCCGGTCCATCACTTCATAGCCATAACCGGAATAATAGGGTATATTGTTTTGGAGTTGGTGGCCTAGAACCAACTAATTTTTACTTTATTCATTAATAAATACCTTATCACATCTTGATTATTATTCTGCATGAAAATTCATGTGATAATGTCCCAAGTATAGCTATTTCACTAAAGGGTCATAGTGTATTCCCCCTATGATGAGAACCTGGAAGTGCCATAACACTATTCTTGAATAAATGTTCTATGTGCTGATGAAGTTATTTGAGGGACAAAAATTATACATGCCATTAGGGGGGAGGAATCATAAAACATTGAGGCACATTATCATGGTATGCCCCCTTTGTAATATCCAAAAAGATATCATGAGAACGAGACCTTCCAGTAGGAAATCCACATTTCATAGTGTCATTGGATGTTCCTCTCTATGGACATGTGTATTGGTTATTATACATTAAGATTATTATTAATGGGTATTACAACTAACACTCTTAGATGTATTGACAAAAACTATAACGACACACTATTCATAGCAAGGTAGAATATGTTTGGTGCTTCATGAGTATTATTATATTAATAGATAATGTGAGAAAGGATTTATCCCTTCTATTCCATAATAGAAGTAGATATCTCAGTCCCTTTGATGGAATTGATATAGCCTAAATAAATCCATGGCCATGGTGAGGAATGGAAAAGTTCGATTCTGGAGGTGCGACAACCACCCTTTTCTTCTGTTCCGGTGGACGGTTGATTTCCACAGGGGACGTGATTGTAATTGCTCTGCCTTGTGGATCCGCCTCTAGGTCCTGACGCTTTCTTTTCAAAACCTTGGTTTATTGAAAGGGATTGGCGATAATCTTGGTTTCTTCCTGTGCGCTGAATACTCTACCGCTCGAGTCATGCAGCAATGTTTTGCATGCTTCTGCATTGAAATGGTTTTTTCTAGGGTTCTTCCTCACCGAATTTGGCTATCTGTGGGTGGTGAGGATGGATTCTAGCAACACATCATCTACAAGGAGGTTGTAAGTTATTGTTCGTTCATTTTTTGTCAAGGACATTCACGATCTAGATGTCGCTGGCATGGAGGTCGCCGTCGAAGAGGTCCCTCAATAGCCTGTGATGCTCAGGAGGATCAGTTACACTCTACAATTGAGGATCCTGTTCAGCCTCTAATTGTTGTGAAGGTGTCGGCTCCGCCCTCAGATCAAGCCCCTATCTCCGTGTAACCTGGCTTGCCAAGCTCCCCTCTTCATTTGACTCCGATTATAGGAAATCAGGGGTCGCCTCTAGCTCTTTGATCTCCCAGGGTTGGGCAGGTGTCCAGTGGGGGTACCGGCCAGAGGTTCCTCTTGTTGGCTAGTGTTGGAGTGGTTCCAGTTGTGAAGGATTTACAGAGGTCTCCGTTGAAGAAGGATAAACATGTGATGGTTGATGATGATGGTTTTACTCTTTTTCTTAGTAGGAGGTCAAAATTGTGCAAGGATTATGCATCCACTCATTATGGAATGGTAAGGTCTGAAGAAGGGATCCCATCTTTCCCTCCTCAATGCAGGGAAGCTAGTATAGGTAATGTTACCCCCAATGCTGACTTGGGTGGCGGTTCTACCTCTCATCAATATAGTCCTGGTAATGTGGTGCGTTCTCCGTTATGAGATAGTTGCCCGAATCTATCTAATTCTCCTCCCCTTTCTCCGAGGGGACGGGCTAGGAAGATGACGTTAGCGGTCCTGAGTAGTATTTGCATGATAAGTAAAGTCATATATTGATTATAGTGGAAGTTTTATGTTTCATTGAATTTTTTGAGTTTCTTTTTGTAGTGAAAGTCTTCAGTCACACTACTGGATCTGCCTCATATGTGGTTTCAGAGCAAGGAGCATTCACTAGCGCATTCCATTCAGATTTGGGCAATTGAGAGGGTGTGGCGAATGCCATCGGTACCAGGCCTGTGTATCTTTGCATGGGACAGCTTGTCGAGCGGTCATGCGAAGGTGGAGGCTTTAATTAACGATTTTGATGCTTTGTAGAGGCATCTTCAAATAGTCTTGATTTGGGTGACTTTTCCTTTTAATGTTTTATTTGGATGTTATTGTTAGGGTTCTCACTTACCCTTAAAAGTGTCATTTGAAAATACCAAAAAAATGGATTTGGAGGAGGGAACTTCTTTCTCTATGGGTGCCTTGGCATGTTTCTAGATGATAACCTTGGACTTTAGGCTGGCTCTGCCTAATGCCACTTAAAAAGAGGCCTAGAGGGTCACACACTAAGTGTGTCCAAGTATCTATGTTAAATATTAATATAACAAGTTGAATAATGATTATTCCCGATTGTGGTTTAATAATTATTCAAGGATGCCTAATCACATTTATTTTGACACTAGTTATTTTAGAAAATATATTTTGGAAAAAATAATACATTTATTAGTGAGTAATGTAGTGATATTTATTTAAGAAATAAATAGTCACTATTCTAGGTCTAATAAATGTGGTGGAGGGGATAAAGAAAAAAAGGAAAAGCAAAAGTATACGCCTTGTATATTAATATACATGCCATGTAGTTTTTTGGGGATTTGTGAGAAATAATATTATTTATTTAATTAAATAATTTTAAGTCTAATTCATTGGTCTCATGTCAACTAATAATAATAGTCAACTATTATTATTTCACATGAGGTCTTACTAAGAATTAAATGAAATGAATAAATTCTTTTGGGTAATCAATTAATTTTATTATTCTAAGTAATTAAAATCCCTATTATATTATTCTCATTAGCCTATCCATTATTTTGTGGTTTTACACAACAGATCTAGAAAAATCTCTCAATCCAAGAGGGAATTATTTTCTCCCAAAAATGCTCTCAAGTTACGAGAGAGATCCTCCTCCACCAGATCAAAGAGAGCGCTTTTCAAGCATCTCTCGATGCGATCAAAGGAGGACATCACAAGTGAAGGCTCTTCTGTGGTAGCACATAGAGATACCTTTGGTGAAGTCCAAATACATGTGGAGCATATGTGAATCACCGTTAGAGGAATCCAACACTTGGATACTAAGACAAAGTGATGGATCATATCAGATCGTGACTGTAAACATCAATGGAGAGAGAATTCCATCAAGGAAATTATTGTCTTTTAATTAAATTAATTATACAAAACATATGATGATCCTTTAAATGGTTCAATGACTCTCTTCCTTTCTTTTGTTCTTCGTTCTATTCCGAAGATCCGACATTTTATTATCATGACTGATCTTGGGTTGATCATTTTTAATGGAAAAATTAAAGTTGGGTAAACCCACCAATACACATCCACTACGCCTGAAACCTACACGTGTTATTATAAGGAGATTATATCATTGATTATAATTATTTAGTTTTTTGTTCATGATTTACACATTTAATAATTTATTTTTATAAATTAAAGTTAATTATTCTGCAAATCTGAATCTCTAGATCTGTTCCCCCACTTTAGTTTCCCATTTACCTTACAAAAACGATATTTTTCTTTTAATTTTGATTAAATTAATACATTGGATCTCATCCAGAGGTGCCAAATGTTCCTGGCCATACAACACCAGAACACACGACATGTATTTAGTAGTACACACCATATAGTCAAGGTTCAATGCATCAGACTGGTCCGCCAAACCCGGTCGTGTCATTGGATTCTATTTAAGTATTTATGACTCCATGTGTTGACTAGGAATATGTGTAAATTGGTTTCTATATTACACACCATGTTTCCCACTGAACACTACGTGTAGTTCCTTCAGGTTAGGGTTGGACCGTGTACCTCGTACACAACTTGTCTGGCTGGAGACAGTGTAACGCGAATACTACACTGCATGTGTCCCACTGGACACGTCTTGTACTCTAAAGATTTCCGAAGTACATCTACACACCATGTCCCCAGGCATGTACTTTGGATGGATGGTGAAATATAGTACACACCATGTAGTCAGAACTACACTCCATATACTTATCCAAATTATGCATATTTATTAAAATTTATTATTATATTATACAAACCCTTAAGCTGTGTACAATGGTGCAGGTGTAATCTTAAGGCACAACATGTGATGGGTGTTTTATATATATGTGTTTAATTTAACATAATTGTATTATTCATTTCAAATAATTGGCTAGGTATGAATGGGAATTCACCGGGTTGCCTCCAAGGTACAAGTTAGGTACAAAGATAATTTTGAATGAATTTATTTGTTTAAAAATTATGATGGATGAGAATATCATGGACATATAGAAATTGGTTTAAGATAAAAGGATTGGTTAATTAAAGATTATTAATTGATTCGAGCATGATTTATCTTAAATAAGAATGATTAAAGAGTTGAATGCTAGTTTTATTTATGCATATATATCATTGCATACATGGATGATCTTGAGCTAGAACATGACCTTTTTATGTGGTTGGTTTCTTTTTATTAATTAATTTAAATTAAATTTGTTGGTCTGTGAGCCTTTTCATTGTTGATATATAAGGCCTGCATGCCTAAGGTATCTTTTATGTAAAACCCATTTTACCCCTCACCCATGTGTGAGATAAAAGCACATATAATGGATGGAGATCCCAAGATAGTGGAGGCAAATCAAGTTAGGAGCCAAGGTGAAACCAATCCAAGGAGATACAATGGTGGACAAGTGGAAAGCTGTAAACACTAACCCAAAAAGTTTCAAGGTGTTTCTCCCCTAGGTCTTGGGTTAGTTTATCAAACACTAGATAAAAAAATCAATAGAACAAGCTAATGATCCTACCATTTATTTTATTTATATCATTTTAATGGTTTATTTATTGTGGTTGTGTTGTCACGATCACACAATTAATGAATTAAACAATCAGGCAAGATGGAACGTAAATAAGACCGACTTATGTGTAAATATTATCTTAGACATGGTTAATAACTTATGTATATCCCACTTAATATTAACAAGAATGTAAGAAAGATAATAAAATGTAAATTTACATATAAAGATAAAATAAATCAAAGAAATATTAAGTCTTTATAGCTTTCTATAATCTTGGTTAGAATCAAACCATAGTTTAAAGTGATTGACCAACCCTAGTTAGGGTGATTTCAATTATCAGGGAATTCTAATTCAAGGTTTTGTGTTGACTCGACTTAGTTCAAATCTAGGGTTGACTGACACAAAAAGACTTGGTATGACCAAGAGGTATAGGTTGAGGAAATCCAAAAATAAAAGGATTTCAGGAATGGGGAGTCCACTCAACGGATCAATGAACTAAAAGTTAATGTAGTTGGAATTTGGAATACCTACCTAAAACCCTTCCAATTTCTTGACCAACCCTAGTTGGGGTAATGCGAAGGGGAATATGAATCCTTTCAACTAATGGGAGAGTAATAAGTATTAATTTATTTATTTTTCTCAGTTTTATCATGATAAATTACTAAACCTTTAACATATTAATTTATAAAAATGAAAAGTCAAATGACTTCAAACATATCATTGGGAACCATACTCGAGAAGGAAAACCTTCTCATTGGCACCAATTTCTAGGATTTGCAGAGGCGTTTACACATCATCCTTCACCACGAGAGGAAATTGTATGTGCTGGATGAGCCTATTCCAGTTTCACCTAGAAAAGAGGAAAATGATGAGGAACTGTCTCTCTATATGAAATATGTGGATGATGCCATATATTTCCAATGTTTCATGCTATCGGCCACGTCTAATGAGCTCTTGAAGCAACATGAAAACATTGATGCGTATAACATGATGTCTCACCCTAAGTATATCTACCAAGAGAAGCTGAGATAGGACATATATGAGATCTTCAACACTTAGTTTACAACTAATATTAGAGTGTCTGTGCTAGCTGGTCCTCATGTATTCAAGATTATTGGCTACATTGAATGCTTGGACATCTTAGAGATGAATTTCCTAGATGAGTTGCATATAGATATCATCCTATCATCACTTCACAAGACCTTCTCTAACTTTATAGTCAACTAAAAAATGAGAAATAATGAGAAGAGTATATCAGAACTTATGACCTTAATTATCTAGGTAGATAAGGATATGGGGAATGACAAACCCGTAGTCCTTATGGTGAATAAGAAAAGTAAGGACAAGGAAAAGGGGACAAATATTCATAAACGGTATGAAGCCCCTGAGCATCGTCCATCCAAGACGGGGAAAATACAAAGGAAGGTAAAGGAATGGGAGGTGCTATGTTTTTCATGTGGAAAGTCAGGCCACTGGAAGAGGAACTGCACCCAGAAGCATGGGGGATGCTAAAGGTATGTTCATTATCGTGTGTAATCATTCCATTTATACACATTGGGTATTTGATATAGCTTGTGGGGATCACATATATATTAAAATATAAGAACCAAGTATATTTAGAAATATTGACAGACGATAGGTGGATATTTGAGCTTCTAATGGCGCAAGGATGGCTGCATTGTCCATTGGAAATTACCATCTCTCACTGCCAACTGGGATGATCTTTGTTTTACATAACTGTTATTATGTGCCTAGTGTTACCAAGAACATAATTTCTATATCATGATTAGATATGATGGATTTTTTTCAAGTATATAAATAAGGGTTGTTTATTTTATAAGAACTACATATGTTATGGAATTACGCATTTAAATAATGGTTTTTATGTATTAAATTATGAAAACCTTGTTTTGGAAATTGATAATGAAACAAAATCACATGACTCGTACAACACCCAGTTGTGGCATAACCATCTTGGTCATGTAAACAAGAGTCCCTTGAAATACGTCTTCCAAGATGGTTATTTTCACTCTACTGAGCTAAAACAACTTGATATATTTCACACTTGGTTACAAGGTAAAATGACCAAGCCACCTTTCGGTGGATAGGGTGAAAGGGCTATATAGATTCTTGGATTGGTACACACGGATGTATGTGGACCATTTTCTAATAAAAGCTGGAGGTGGATATTCTTACATATTTACTTTTACTGACGATTTGAGTAGATATGGCTGTGTCTACTTAATGAGGTATAATTTAGAGTCCTTTGAGAAATTTAAGGAATTCAAGAATGAAATAGAGAATCAACTTGGTAAGAAGATAAAAAAGCTTCGATCGGATCGAGGTGGAGAATATATGAACCAAAATTTCATCGATATTCTACGAGAGTCTGGGATTCTATCTCAACTCACTCCTCCTTACACACTACAGTGGAATGGTGTTAGTGAAAGGAGGAACTTCACCTTGTTGGACATGGTGAGGTTGATGGTGAGTTATGTACGTCTTTTATTGTCCTTTTTGGATATGCATTAGAAAATGAAACATACACATTATACCGATTACCAACTAAGGAGGAAAATGAAATTCTCTCCAAGATATGGAATGAAAAGAAATACATTTTGTCACACACATGTGTATGGGGATGCAAGATGTTTTTTATGTCATTATCCAGAAACAAACTAGCACCATAGGGCACGAAGTGTATCATTATAGGATATCCCATGGAAACAAAAGGATATTACCTATATAACCCTTTAGAAAAGAAATTCATTATTTCCTAACAAGGTGTATTTATTGAGAGGGATCACATCTTAAAAAAGTATAGTTGGAGAAAGATTGACTTTTATGAAGTTTATTCTCAAGATTCACCAGAGTTGGTACCAGAACAAGTTCCACAGGTCCACATGGAAGAGGTTCTAGAAACACAAGTATGGAATAGGATCCCAAGAGAGGTAAGGGAGCCAGAGATATTTGGTTTCCTAGTCACTGAGGATGGTGAATCATAATTATTGGAAAATGATGAACCTCTCTCATATAATGAAGCAATAGAGAGCTTATAAGCTACAAGATGTCTATAAGATATGAAATATGAGATAGATTCCATGTATCAGAACCAAGTCTGGGTTTTGGTCGATGATCCAGTTGATGTAAATCATGTTGGATGCAAATGGGTATTTAAGAGAAAGCTAGACATGGAAGGTCAAGTTAGTACCTATAAAGAAAGGATAGTGGATAAAGGGTTTATACAACATCAAGGAATTGAAAATGACGAAACCTTATTGCTAGTTTCCATGTTTAAATACATAAGAATCATACTTTCTGTAACATCTTACCATGACTATGAGATTTGGCAGATGGATGTCAAAACAGAATTCCTTAAAGGGAACCTTCTGGAAGATGTCTATATGATGCAACTAGAAGGTTTTGTGACACCAGGTGAAGCCAAATGGGTTTTCAAGTTATAGAAATCCATTTATAGACTAAATAAATCATTTAGGTCATGGAACATTCAATTTTATGAAACCATAAAAGAATTTGGTTTCATTAATAATGAATGTGTGTCATATGTTTATAAGCGGTTTTATTGGAATGTGGTCATTTTCCTAGTAGTATATGTTGACGGAATATTACTTATTGGAAATGATGTACTAGTCTTGTAGTTAGTCAGGGACTGGTTGAACAAGTATTTCTCCATGAAGGACTTAGGTGAAACAACTTTCATTATACGGATTAAGATCATTTGTGATAGATCCAAGTGGATTCTTGGACTATGTCAGGGTACATACATTGACCAGATACTAAACGGATTTAGTATGGAACAATCTAAGAGAGTATTAGTTCTAGTGTCTCATGGACTAATTATTTATAAGAAAATGTGTCCTCAAAAATAATAAGAGAAAGATAGGATGTGTAAGATCCCATACACTTTGGATATAGGATCCATCATGTATGATATGTTATGTACGAGGATTGGTGTTGCCTATGCACTGAGCATGGTAGGAAGATATTGTGCAGATCTAGGAGAACAAAATTGGACTTCCCCTAATACTATACTTAAGTATCTTAGAAGAACTAAGGATATGTTTCTTATGTATGGAGGATATGAGGAGCTTGTCATCAGAGGATATATTGTTGCTAGTTTTTACAAAGATCGGAATGAACTGAATTCAAAATCAGGATATGTATTTTGTCTCAACAGAAGAGCTGTGAGATGGAAAAGTTCAAAGTATCTAGTTGTCACTGATTATATTGTGGAGTCTAAATGTATAGCGACTTATGATGCAGCCAAGGAAGCTGTCTGGATTTAGAAATTTTTTTAGAAGCTTGATGTGCTGCCTATCAGTAAAGATCCTATCACATTGTATTGTGATAATACCGCAGTAGTGGCTCTTGAAAAAGAACAAAGGTTACATCAACAAAGAAATAACATTCTCAAAAAATATCACCTCCAAAGTGATTTTTGTAAAAGAGGTGACATTTTAGTGAGTAGAGTGTCCACATAAGAGAACGTGGAAGACCCCATAACTAAAGTCCTATCTTAGCAGAAGCATGAAGATCATGTGAGATCTAGAGGGTTAATGGTTGTTAGCAGTTGGCTCTAGTCCAAGTGGGAGTCTGTTGGATTTGGTGTCCTAGAACCAACTACTTTGTACTTTATTCATAAATAAATACCTTATAATATATTGATTATTATTTTGCGTGACAATACATGTGATAATTTCTTAAGGATAGTTGTTTCACTAAAGGGTCATAGCAGATCCCTACTATGATGAGAACCCGGAAGTTCTATAACATTGTTCTTGAATAAATGTTCTATGGCCGGATGATGTAATTTGAAGGACACAAATAATACAGAACATTAGGGGTGTGAACTCATAAAAATTTGAGGCACCTTCTCATGGTGTGTGCCCTTAGTAATATCCATGATATTATTATGAGAATGAGAACCACCAATAGGATATCAAAATTTCAAAGTGTCATTGGATGTTTCTATCTAGGGATGTTTACATTGGTCCTCAGACTTTAGGATTATTATTAATGTGTATTACAACTTTCTCACTTAGATTTATTGATGAAAAATGTGACGAAACACTATTCACAGCGAGGTAGGATATGTTGGTTGTTTCATAAGTAATATTTCATTAATATATAATGTGAGAAAGGATTTTTCCCTTCTATTACATAATAGAAGTAGATATGGTAGACCCTTTGATGGAATTGATATAGCCTAAATAAATCCATGGCCATGGTGAGGAATGGGAATGTTCAATTCCAGGAAGTCAAAGAAAGAATAATCAAGCACATGGGTTGATGGCATCAGCATACAACCCACTTGATTCGAGATATCAAGACAAAGATATTACATTACACTATAATCATTCGTAGAAGGTGTCACATCATTACGGTGTTAACTTCTTTCTCTAGGGTTTCTTTGGCATGTTGATACATGATAACCTTGGGTTTTAGGTAGGCTCCGCCAAATGACACTGAGAAAGAGGCCTAGAGGGTCACACACTAAGTGTGTCCAAGTATCTCAGTTAAATATTAATTTAACAATTTGAATAAATATTATTCCCTATTGTGGTTTAATAATTATTCAATGATTTTTTATCACATTTATTTCGACACTAGTTATTTGAGAGAATATATTGTGGGAGAAATAATACATTTATTAGCAAGTAATTTAGTGATATTCATTTATGAAATAAATAGTAATTATTCAAGGTCTAATAAATGTGGCGGAGGAAATAAAGAAAAAAAAGGAAAAAAAAGTACACACCATGTAGTTTTTTTGGGACTTGTGAGAAATAATATTATTTATTTAAATATGTAATATTAGGTGTAATTCGCTGAGCATATGTCATGTAATTATAGTAGTCAACTATTATTATTATACATGGGGTATTACTAATAATTAAATTAAATGAATAAATTCTTTCAGGTAATTAATTAATTTTATTATACTATATAATTAAAATCCCAATTATATTATTCTCATTAGCCTAGCCATTATTTGGTGGTTGTGAACAATAGATCTAGAAACATCTCTATAGCCAAGGGTGAATACTTTTCTTCCTAGATCACTCTCATGTTTCGACAGAGATCCTCCTCCATCGGATCAAGTAGATCTCTTTTCAAGCGGCTCTCAAAGTGATCGAAGGAGGACATCACAAGCGAAGGCTCTTCTGTGATAGAACCTAGAGATCCCTTCAATGAAATTCAGAGATACATGGAGCACATTTAGATCACCGCTAAAGGAATCCTACACTTTGATTATATGGAACAACATCGGATCGTGACTGGAAACATCAACCGAGAGATAACTACATCAAGGTAATTATTGTATTTTAATTAAATTAAATATAACCGTCATATGATGATCCTCTCTATGGTTTCAGGACCCCCTTACATTCTTTAGTTATTCATTCTATTTTGAAGATATGACTTTTTATTATCTTGAAAGATCTCAGATTGATCGTTGTTAATGGAAAAATTATAGTTGGGTAAACCCACCAACATGCTTCTGCTACACCTAGAACCTACATAGGGAATATGAAGGAAAAAAATATCATTTCTTCCTTATACAATGAATGAACCCGAACCCATGAATTCTCATAATATTATCACCACACTACACTATTTAATTATGGCCTTCACAGCCCATGCATTTCAATGTCACCTATAAGGGATCCAGAAAGTGGGTGTGGCCAGTCATCCATCCTCATCACCAATATTTTAGAAAAAACACCAAAAATATGTGTGTTTTTTCACAAGGTGTTTGATGCAATTTTGATTCATATTAAAATAAAAAATAATAAAAAATATATATATTTAAATACACACACAAGACCAACCTATGGGTTTACAACATGAGCACCGGCCATCTCACAACATCACCACCCAACCACACAACACCAACTATTTCATTTCCACAACTAAATTCACAACATCACATAAAAAATCCCAAGATACATTTCAAATTTCACAATAAATATTTTAACTTACTTTTCTACTTAATCCATTTTCTATATTTCACATTTCCAACTAATTTCCATTATCCATCCCATTTATTTCACGTTAAACATCATCCATGTTTAACCACACTTCCCATTATTATTCATTCATTAATTTAGCATTCAACCCATACCAATTCAATTTAAACATTATCATTTAATTCTAACACAACCCAACCAACTACCACAACCCAACACCACAAAAATAAGTAAAACCCAATGCCAACAAGCCCATATCATCACCATTACACAATCATAAACTCCTACTCATTATAATATTTACATTACCACCAATTTTATATCACATCCACCCCATATCATGACCACACTACTTATCACATCCTCCCCACAACACAACCACACATCACAATCTCCACATACCACATCCACTTATCCTCACATCACTACCCAAAAAAAAAATACACATCATACCCAAACTTCACACTTTCATATATTAACACAACAACTATAATATTTATCAAGGGTCTTTCAACACATTCAAATTCAATATTTCAAGGTTATTATAACACAATCTATAATTTCCGTGTGTGACCAATTTTTAACCAAGTATAAGCGGTTAGACAATATATATTTTTGTTGAAAACTGAGAACAAAAAATAAGTTTCCCATAATCACAAAAATCACAACACAAAAAAGTCACCCAATTACTATGATTTTCAATGAATCATCAAGACTGATCGATCAAAACATCAATTAATATCAAGATGTAAAATAATGTGATTTCATTCCCCTTCCCATTCAAGTTAAATTTAACATAATTATTATTCATTAATTAAGATAATAAAAACTATCTTCCCAAAATATTATAAGCATATAACCTCTACCATATGATACACTAGTTGAGAAAAGAATAACCCCTACCTAAATAGTGATTCTTGATCTACTGTATAAGTTGGATGAAGAGGGAAACCCCATCAGGATCCAAAACAAAGAAGAACACCTTGATGGCCCTAAACACTACACCCAACAATATTAACTAATTTTAAAAAACTAATGTTGACTTACCTTGATTGAAAACTTCCCAAATAAAAACAATGATAAAAGTATTGGAAAACTGGGAGAAAAGGAAGATAGGTACTCACCTAAATTAGCACAGATCAATCCATCAAGGTCAAGGTTGAAATCCAATGAAATGGTTATAAAATTAACCCCTGGGACACACATGTGTCATTTATTAAATGATAAAAATATTGGAAAACTGATTGATTCTATAGGGATTTTGGGATTTTATAAATAATTTAGAAAAAAATAAGACCACACAGCAGCCCATAAAAACATGCCACATTACTGATAAAAACTGATGAAACTATGGTAAAATTACCCTCACCACACCACAACCCTTATTGTGAAAACCATTGGGATTTTCAGATATCTTTTCACCCTAGATATTATAAAATATGAATAGGGTTGTGCTACAACCCCTACTATATGATGAAATGGTGCCTATAAATGAAGAACCAAGGAGAAACTACTCCTGTGAATCCACGTTACAACCAAAACCCCTACAACGTATCCACTCATGGGAGACTCACCTCCATAAGACATGTTTTCTCCAGACTGAATCTACCACAAAAAGTAAATTAATACTAAAAAACCTCTTCCCAGGACCTTAATTTGAAGCCAATCCTTCCACACCAAAACCTCTATCCATTGAATCATAGCCCTAGGATCTAAGATGTAAGACCCCCTTCTACTAAAATCTCAGCACTGTGTCTTCCTCTTACTGTCCAAATTCTCCAAGATTCCCTCCGAACACCTCCACAACTAGAATTACTATAATGTAATGGGAAAAAAGGTTTGTGATGTTACATTAGATACCTATCAAACTATTATCACCCTCAATAATCAAAACCATCTTGTAAGGAGAGAGGGAAAAGGTACAAACAATTATCCCTTGAGACCACTTTCAAAGATCTCATTACACCCCAAACACTACCACACAACTAACCAAACACACCAAACCCAAGCCAGAACATTCGATATGTTTTCTTAATAACCACGTCACCACACCACACTATCAAAAAACAATCTCCATGAATATAAATGAAGGAAATACATATTTTATGAAAATTTATTATCCTCTTTGGGTGGCACTGATTCAACCTCATTGTTTCAATTGTGTCAAAGTACAAAATGTTTTGAATCATTCAATGTGGGGAATTTTATTAAGAATATGAATCATATAGAGTATGAAATATGGAAATAAATAAATAAAATAGGTCTTGAATTGAAATTAGGTTTTCTCCTCTTCTTGTAAACATACATCACATCATCAAAGAAAATAACATCACATAAAATTTAAAAATCCAAACATCGCATAATCAATGAAAAATAGAATATGGAAAAATAAGAAAAACCTAAAAAACATTGGTTACTAGGAACACATCTATATCTCACAATACCATGTACTATCCTTTAGGTCACCATGCCTCCACTACACACAAAACGATGTAATAGTTCTTTCATTCATTACCCTATCATGATATTCATGGATCTCCACCGAACACTGTAAAAACATCATGTCATCCTTGATATCAATCTCTACCCAGTCAATGACATAGGTTTCATCATAAAGATATCAACATAGATGAGAGATGTGGAATATGTTTTTAATCTTATCCATCAATAGAGGAAGTGAAAACCAATAATACACTATTACAATGTGCACCAACACCTCAAAAGGCCCATCAAACTGGGCCAAGATCTTACTCACCCAACCAAACCTCCAGTACCCCTATCAAGGGGAGACCTTCAAGAACAAATGGTCTCCAAAATTGAACTCTAATGGGATTCACCTATGATAGTAATAATAATTATTTCAGTCCCGATGTACTTTCATCCCCTCATGAATAACCTAAACCTTCTCTATCATGATCTACACCACATTGGGATATATGAACAATTAATTTACAACCATAGACTAACACAATAGAGAACAACATGGCCACTCATACAAATCCTCAAATGGTTACATGCAGATGGATGAGTGATATCTTTTATTATAAGAAACATTAACTAAAGGAAATCACACTGTCCATGTTCTGCTAATGTCTTTGATGCATGCCCATAAGATATCCTCTAGAGTTTGGATAGACTACTCTGTTTTCCCATCTGTTTGAGGGTGGAAACAATGATAAGGTTCAAATTAGTTCCAATATATTTTTTAAAACCATATATTAACTTAAGGTAAAATGATCTTCCATATTAGAGAAAATAGACCGGAAACTCCACAGAGCTGAAAAACCTCATCCATACACCTCCTCTCCAAAATATTCACAACATCCAACTCCCTAATGGATATGAAGTGGTACAATTTCATCCACTAATAAATGATTAACTAGATAGTATCACTACCAATCTATTATTTAGGTAAACCATTGAATAATTCCATAAAAATGTCATCCCATATCATCTTGATAAAATCCAAGGGCTGTGACGAACCTCTAGGGACATGATACCCACCTTTTACTTACTGGAAAACTAAACACTGACTTACAAACTATGCCTCCACTCATTCCATTATGGGACACCAAAACTATTTCCTTAATCAAACATTCATATTATACACTCATGGGTGTACCACCAAAGGTGAGTTATGAATCTAATGAAGAACCCCCTTACACATTTCTAGTGAAATAGGAAACACTCCCTAAAACAACATCTTGTTATGACTATACCTCCAAATCATAACCATGGCCAACACGATCTCATATAACCTCTTCCTATGAGTCTCTCCACAGTTACACCACCATATTCCTTGTCAGATAAGACTAAACAATCATCTAAAACAATAATCATCCACCATCAACCACACTTTCATGTATGTGTAGGGTTTCAAACTCCTATATTACCATACAATTATTTTTAGACTCCCAAAAACATCCTATCGAGACTTCCTAGTTCAATTTTTGGCCATAACATTTCTCATTCCTGAGGTGTAGAAGATCTCAAAATCACAGTACTGGAGAAACTCTATACACCTCCACCATTGAAAATTCAGATCACATTGAGAAAATATATGATTCATGTAACGCCCCGACCCTAGTTACCCAGAGTCGGTGCGTTATTACATAACATTGGAATGATTACAAGGAATCAAGTCCCAAAAGACTGATTAGTTTAGCAGTCTTGGAAAATAGATTACATACAAGAATGTTACATTACACTTTCTAACATACAACAAAGTTTTTTTTTGAGAATTACATTGTTCCCTTAGATTATCCCTTCATCTCAAACATAAAACACTTCTTGGGATCCTGGGGAAATAAAACATAATAAATGGGTGAGCTCAGATGCTCAGTACGGGTAAATAATTTAGCGAAAGCTATAAACTTTTAAGGAAATATGTGTAATAAAAACAACAGCCTTTTAAACATAAACACGAACATAATATGGAAAAAATAAATAAAAAATTACCATATTAACATGAACATGGATATTCTACTAGTGGAATAATCACATGTAATAACTAATTTCATAATGAGGGAATGTATAGTACCATGCATTATTTTCTGTGTCAAGGCCTTGTGCCAGAACCTAGGGGCTAACTGTAACAGGACCCGAACCCGGAGAGCCTCTGTAACCAGTCTCCAACCCAGATAGCCTCTATAACCGGACTCCAACCCGGAGAGCCTCTATAACTGGACTCCATCCCGGAGATCCTCTGTAACCAGAATCTAACCTGGAGGGTCTGCTGTAACCAGACTCCAACCCGGAGGGTATACTTTTACCAGTCCCCAACCCAGAACATACTATTTAAATACATTCATCATAAGAAAATTTTTACATATAACATAAAACTTCGTATTAAAAATAGCATACGAAATGTCAATACTTTATCCATAAACCATGAATGGTATAAAAATAACACATCCATATTCAAACATGTCACAAAACATTCAATACAATATGGAAGATTTGTATCATAATAATTTAACTTCAAACAAGTTTAAAATCAATTAAAGGATGTTGACATAAATGAAAGTGATCAGTGAAATGATTTGAGAGAAATACCCCCTTTTCATGAAATCATTTAAAATTCTTACAATTTATAATGGTAGTAATTTAAAAGCGATTTTTGAATCAAAGTGTCCCATAAAAATTTGAATTTTTTTAAAATAATCATCATTTCAAAACATTCATATCCATATAAATAAATCCTTAAAATCATTTTGAAAACATGGAAATTAATTAAAAGGGTTTAGAATGATAAATCTTTAGAACATTTAAAATGATGATCTAGTTAAATAGAACCTCCCATAAAACCTTAAAACTTTCCTTTTGAAATCATTTTTATAAAATATGGGTATCTAAGATAAGTATGTCCTAGAAAATACTTGCACATGAACAATCTCGAATAATAATGAGATTGAGGAAATAACCCTTACCTCTTTGTAATCAATCGAGTCATATGAAAAATAGTAAATAACCACCAAATTAATCATAGAATATCATGAATATAAAGAGAATAATGATAATATATATCAAATGGTAGTAAAAAATACACCACATGCAATAAATAAGTGGTAAACAATAGAAATATCACATAATTAAAAGTGATATAAGAAACCCCTTACCTTGTACTTTTCCTTGGTCGAGGGTTCGTTAAACTCATATATAATTGTTAAATAAATGTTATTAAATTATAAAATAACCATATACATAAATATGATATCATATATGATCTTATAATATTTCATTGTTAATAGTATTTTAGTTTTATCATCGTTTCAGGTGTTAACTGATTCCTTTTCCTTTATATGTTTTATTACATAAGATGTGTTTGTTATGAATATGATGTATTTGATTCATATACATAATGTTATTGAGTTTTTAAACATTATTTTTAATCATAAAATAAAAATTATTCTTGAATGATTACGATGCGGAAATGAATCTCATCGCGTTCATGGAGACGGTAATCCGTACATACACACGAGCGACAATATCATTCTTTTGATTTAAAATCATATGTAAATAGTTGGTATATCATATATATACAGAATCATTAACATGTTATATTTGTTATTTACGTCAATTATACATCATTATTATACCCATCCAAATAATATTGTATTGTATAACAATCACAACATAATGTGGAGACGGTAAGCCGTACGTATGCATGTATGGTGATATGTCATTCATTGGATGGATAAAATAATGAATATGGTTGTACCATATTTATAATAACATAACAATATATAGAATATACTAGAGTTATTATTTTAGAATTTAAACTGTTAGGTCCACAAGGATGAATACCCTGAGAGGGGGGGGGGGTGAATCAGGGTATGACTAATTAAAAATTAAAGCTCGTTCTGATCTTATTTTGCTGCTAAGAAAAACACTCTTCTCTCTCTTTATCGTTGCACAATATAAACAAAAAGTAAAGCATGCACATGACACAAAGATTTTTACATGGTTCACCCTCACTGGGATATGTATATGGAGCATACACCGGCAATGTGCCGATGTACCAATTCACTAAAAGCACACTGCTATTTACAAGGTTCAGGCTAGATCACTTCTATGCCTAGGCTCACTGCCTTTACAAAGTTTAGGGTCAGCTCACTGCTTTCCCAAGGGTCACTCCCTGTCTCTCTCTCTCTCTAGCTCACTGCCGGTGGAGAGGATCACCTTCTTTCTCTTCCTTTTCTCACTGCTCTGGAAGGAATACACTCACAGTTTATAGACTTGTAGGTCTGTTCATTTTCATGAATGAATGAATCTTCCTCTGTATGTAGATGCTCTGTTGAAGTCCAACTTTCACGTGTAGATGAATTTCTATTTGCACCAAAGGTATCGGGAAATCTTCCAGCTTTCACACAACCCATAAACACTACATTGAATCAACCTTACTTGGCGCGCAAGTCTAACCTGGCATGCAAGTATCGGCACGCAGGTCACAACTAGCGCGCAGGTCTACCTCAACCACCTGCACGACACAATATTCTACAACTCCAACCCTGATTGAATCAACCACTTTTATACCCAAACCAATATTGGCGCGCAACTACCTACCAGATCTCAACTTCAAACACTGGCGCGCAAGTCCACCTGCGCGACCACACACCACCTGCGTGACCACCACACCAGCGCTACGGGAGCTCTAATTTTTCAAAGTGTTGAACTCCGTTAGAAATGAGGAGGGGTGGTCCTGTATTTATAGGCATTTGGTCAATCTACGCGGTGGTGCGCAAGTCTCCCCTTGGAGCACAAGTCTCAGCACATAGGTCTCTTTCCCTGCAAGTCACTTGCGTGACCCTCTTTCCTTTTCCATATTTCGAAGATCTGATCTTTGAAAAAAAAATGGCGCACAACTTTCCAATCCTCCTAGGCACCGACGCGCATGTCCTTTCACGGTGCGCAAGTCACCTATGTGACCACATCAATACATGCATGACCCTATTTCCTTTGCCATATTTTGACCTTATGATCTTGAAAAACATTAGGCGCACAAGTTTCCTCTCCCTCAAGTACATGGAATGCAAGTCCCTTTTCCAAAAACCACTTTTCTTCATTTGTCGATTTTCAGGTCAAAAATTTGGAAAACACTAGAAAACGGTGCCACCTTGTATCTGTTCTTTTTGTACTGCCTCTAGATCATCCGTTCCTTTGTCTAAATTCTTGAATCAAACATGGATCATTGACCACAACTCTTGAACTCGACATTCCACCATGAAATCCCCTTTGTCAACAAATTTGTATGTCATTGTTTTGCTTTGTCAACAATCACCACACAGATGTCCACATTGTCAACAAACACAATCACCTCAAAAATGATTCAATGATACCTTGAGGGATTTTTTCCCAACAGAAACAACAAGGAAAGAATAAGTGGAAGAAGAAAATAACTTGGAAGAGGTGATGAAATATTTACCTTTTATTTAGGTTCTTCCATTTGATTTGATCAAAAGGGCTCCTTAGGTTGGCTTTTTAACTAAAGTAATGCCTCTAGGATTAAGGGAGGATAGTTGAGAGGTTATTTGGGTAGGGTTTGGCCTAGCCAAATGGCTTTGAAGGTGTGAATTCGAGAGAAAGGGAGTGCCCTTTTATAAGAGGGGTGAGGGGCACCTTATGAAAAGATTGAAATATTATTTTATAATAAAATAATATTCGGTTAATGATGGCTCTAAATTGATTTATTTCAAAGATAATATGAGTATGTGTTAAAATAATCTCATCCAATAGGTTTTATTCTTGTTTAGGTTACCATTTTAACCTTATATTTTAGATTTAACTCTAAGTATAAAAGTTTATCTTTTACTGTGTCTTCTTGTATTCTTACACTATATGGTTAATAAACATACTATAAACATCCAAAAGAAACTCTAGTGGTTCATTAATGACATATATAATATTATTTAAGCTCTTTGGTCAATCTATAGAGTTTTATGAATATTATATCAACCAATAATATAGTATTTGTTTTAAAAATTAATTTATGTCAATTTTAACACTATTTGGTATTTTTTTTGTGAAAGTCATAACAACCTTATCACTTTGAAAAAAATTATCTAATAAACCCAAAAATGTCATATTAACCTAGAAAATTAGTGTAATTCATCAAAAGTCTCATATTACATTTATTTTTATATTTATAATATTGATTATTTTAATCTTTCATTAATAAGTTAATTACTGCACCATCATTGTGTCATAAATAAATTAAATTATTTAATGTCTAAAAATTATAAATAAAATACCATTATGTAGGAAATATTTGTATCTTTATAATTAATATTTATAGTCGAATTTATCTTATGTATAACTTTATATTAAAATGTTTTAGTTATTAAAATTTGAATTTAGCACTTTTAACTCTTCTTTAAATTAAATAATAATAAATGTCCTAATCTAATAAAATTGAACCTAAAGGGTCATATTTTATTCTTAAGGTTGTTTTTGGTCGAATTACACTTATCCAACAGAATTAGGACATGTGTTAGGGTAATAATAAAATAATTTTTACCTTTAATTACCATATTTACTTTTAACCGTGGTAAATAAAAGTCAAATGTTACTATTCATCAAAAATTATTTTTATCTTATTGAACCACATTTTACTTACTGATATCAACCATGTCTCTTGGATTTTTGAAATAAAATTCATAGAAGCGGTAAAATTGTGGTTTATGAAAATTAGCAAATGCTCCTCGGAGGTGGGTAAAACACGTTAAGAAGTTCAATAAAATTTTTATATATCTAAACATATTATAAAATGACTCTAATGAATTACATTGAACATATATTGGTATTATGTATCTATTTTGACCTAAAATAAATTTAAATAAATTAAATAATTATTTAAATAAAAAGACGGTTTTAAACAATAACTCAGTGTCTTTCGCTATTCATCAAAATTTTAAAGTTTTAAGAAAAATATCAAAAATTCACCCTAAGAAAATTTTGATATTCCGAATTCAAAAATGAAGTCTATTTTACCAAATTAATAACATAAAAGTAGAATTTATTAATTTAAAATTAATTCCTATTGTCAAAACAAAAAAACAGGTTTTTAAAAAAGTAAAAACTATCAAAAGATTGACATTTGTTTATGTCAAATTTAATTGTGAAATTACTTATAATGACCCAAATTGTATTAAATTGTAATAATATAATCTATTTATACTTTCAAACCATTAAAATATATAATTTAACATTATAAATTATTTTTATTAAAAAGTTGTTTTTAGTTAAAATATAGTATTTTTCACTATTCACCGAAATATGAAAGTAATGAGAAAAACACCAAAAATTTATTAAAACTAAATTATTATGTCCTGATTATAAAGAAGAAGCTTATTTTGTCAAATTTAATATATAAACATTTCAAATATTGTATTTAAAAAGGGTTCTCTATTAAAAGGTGTTAAAATTGCATTTTTTTTGAAAAATACTTCTTTTATCTGAAAAAATGAATTTGTTATTACATAATGTATAAGAAACTCATAAAATGAATTCTAAAATTACAAGGATTATATAAAGTTCAAAATTTAGTTAACACTACTCATAACCGCTTTTGAACAGCTAGTGTGGTAAGTCGTCGTGCGCTTGAACTCAGTGTTGCGTGTAGTGCAAGTTATTGAATTACTTCGAAGAAATAATGTACTATGAAATCTTGGGGTGTTACATTCTTCCCTCCTTCAATAAATTGTGCCCTTGTAATGTGAAATTGTTCTTCAAAAATAAATGGTTGAAAATAGAAAATACCTTTGTGGGAAAACTCACATCGGAAATTGGGTTAATAAAATTTAGTTTTAATAAGAGGAAAAGGGAAATAAAAGGGTCACCACCAAATTTTGATCTCGATTAGGAGAACATTGGTGGACATTACAGACAAATAATTGGAGTAAAATGTTAATATTTATAGGGAGTGATTGAGGTCATCAATCACAAACAAGTGTAAAATTGAGGGCCTCAAATCCATCAATCTAGGATGATTTAAAATACCATCGGTTCAACAAAACATAAGGTATTAGGATAATGCATTTTTTGTTTTAAGATCCCTTCCCTAAAGTTTAAGTATTAATTTATCCATAGAAAAATAGGGAAACAATTATATATATATATATATATAATTGATAAGTAGAGTTTCATCCATCAATTAATTCCTACCACAAACTCATCTGTCACTCCAAAAGATTTCAAAAAAATATATTCTATTTATCCTAATTATATAGGGTTACAAAAATAATGAATTTATAACTCACTTATCAGACCTTTTAAAAAAGAAACTACATTATACAATCCTAGACATCACGTTGGCCAGTGGGTAGTGATGCACCCTTATCGCCCTTCAGTTGCGGGTTCAAGTCTGACGGCCTTGCCGGACGCGACTGGTTGTCGCCCGACCTCTAGGTTGTCCTTTTTATAAAAATCCAAAAATAACCTTAACAATAGTATCCAATT
The DNA here is from genome assembly GCA_963277665.1 of Viscum album. Lineage (NCBI taxonomy): Eukaryota > Viridiplantae > Streptophyta > Magnoliopsida > Santalales > Viscaceae > Viscum > Viscum album. The sequence continues at coordinate 2,113,574,041 of OY728128.1, forward strand.
TCAAACTTAATCCATTCCAACATTTAGAGTTATACAAAATACTTCTATCCAAACGCACAGTCCAAAATTTATAAGGAATTTAAACACAATTAATATCCTTTTTTCCACATAATAACATGTGAACACCTTCATCATTTATTCTTTTAAAACATGGCAAAACCTTTAATTACAATAAAACCTTATTGATTATATTCATGATCTCTTATTCTTTATAGAATAATGGATATATTTTTTATATCCAAATTTTTTGAATATTCCAAAAATGATGAAATAAAAAAACTATTAATCAGTTCCAAGGAAGTCATGAATATCCAATATAATTTATCCAAATAAAACATATCTTATTCCAAAACCACTAACTCATTATCATTAATATATTAAGGATTACCTTTCCTTCAACCATGTATTTTCCAAAAAGTGTAGATTACTATTTAGTCACTTTTCTTAGAACCATATAATCTCAAATCCTCAATAAAATAGTACTGCATTTAATCCTCATTTATCTCCATAATTCATATAAATAGTATATTATTGATACAACACACAAATGAAATAATTATATAATAACAAAATAAGGACACTAGTTATTACTCTTCATCTAAGGTAGTATCATAACATGATTATTATCCAATAGAATCATTTTTGGTATACTCCGATTACTGGGACATTGATTCGCGTAGTGTCCAGACTCCTTGCAGATGAAGCATTTTAGATTTGAAACTTTTTTCGTACCCTTGAAATCATGTACTTGGTTCCCTTTTTCTCCACACTTATAACAAAATCCCATTACATTCATGAATTTACAAAGGTTATTCTTTCCACAGTTATCACATATGGAAAAATCAATTTTCCCCACTTTCCTTTATACATCGTTCTGCCTACCATCCTTTTCTTCTCTTGCTTCCCTTCAAATCCATAAGGCTCATAGATTTCTTTAATTATCTTATTAACACAAGATAATATTTTATCATAAGATGAGAATATGTGGGAGAATATTTCCCTTATAAATGTTGTCTTAATACCCTGAAAGATATGATCCTTATTATTTTTGGATCAAACATATTTCTGGAGTTCTCATTCCCTCTACTGGGTGCCATTTCTAAACAATGGAATACACTAGGTCAGTTTATGAATTGCAATGCATAATTTCAATCTTGTAAAATACCCAACATAAATTGAAAAGTTTATGAATATAATACATAATCATAACAATGTTTTCTTTGAGGAAGTATTTACTCTTAAATCCTTCATAATGTCTTGTAATGAAAATTTGAATTATCCTTAGCATATCCCCAAGGAGTGGCATAACCAAAAGTATAGCAAGGACCATTGTCATGCAGAAGTTACCATTCAAGTCTAGCTCAAAATGGTGTTTTTGGGTTTTACCCCTAGGTACATCTGTTCCAGAGCCGCCTCTACCTGCTCGTATCCAGACAGGGATTCATTTTCTTGGAAAACTCACAAAATCTCTATATTACCAAAATTTTAGGAAGTTCTTCTAAAATAATCCTCAAAGTCTATCTTAGGGTAATCTGCTCTAATAAAAGTTTATCTAAATCTATTTTCCAAGGTTATTTCTAAAATTCCACTGATACCAACTGTATCGCCCTGAACCCAGTTACCCAGAGTTGGTACATTATAACATAACATTGGCATGATTACAAGGAATCTAATCCCGAACGACCAATCAGTTTAGAAGTCTTGGAAAATATATAACATACATGAACATTAAATTAAACATTCTAACATACAACACAAAAAAAATCCTTTGATAATTCCATTGTTCCCTTAGCTTAACCCTTAATATCAAACATAAAACACTTCTTGGGATCCTGGTAAAATAAAACATATGAAAGGGGTCAGCTCAGAAGCTCAGTAAGGGTAAATAATTTGGTAGAAGCTATAAAATTTTAAGGAAATATATTTAATAAAAACAACAGCCTTTTAAACATAAACTTGATCATAATATGGAAAAAATAAATAAAAAATTTCCATATTAACATGCACATGGATATTCTACTAGTCGAATAATCACATGTAATAACTAATTTCATAATGAGGGAATATATAGTACTAGACATTAATTTCTGTGTCAAGGCCTCATGCTAGGACCTAGGGGCTAACTGTAACCGGACCCCAACCCATAGAGCCTATGTAACTGGACTCCAACCTGGAGAGCCTCTGTAACTGGACACCAACCCAGAGATCCTCTGTAACTGGACTCCAACCTGAAGAGCCTCTGTAACCAGACTCCATCCTAGAGAGCCTCTATAACCAGAATCCAATCCGGAGGGTGGGCTGTAACCGGACCTCTACCCAGAGGGATTACTTTTACTGGTCTCCAACTCAGAACATACTAGTTCAATACATTCATCATAAGAAAAAGATGAAATATAACATAAACATTCGTATTAAAACTATCATATGTAATTTCAATACTTTATCCATAAACCATGAATGGTATAAAAATAACACATACATAGTCAAACATATCAAAATACATTCAATACAGTATGGAATATTTGTATCATAATAAATCAACTTCAAAAAAGTTTAAAATCCATTAATGGATTTTGACATAGATAAAAATGATCAGTAAAATGCTTTGAGATAAATACACCTTTTTTATGAAATCATTTAAAATTATCAAAATTTATAAAGGTAGGAATTTGAAAAGGATTTTTGAATCAAAGTGTCCCATACCACTTTGAAACTTTTTATAAGAATTATCATTTCAGAACATTCATGTCTATATAAATAAATCCTTAAAATCATTTTGAAAACATGGACATTAATTAAAAGGGTTTAGAAAGATAAATCTTTAAAACATTTAAAATGATGATCTATTTTAATATAACCTCCCATAAAACCTTAAAATATTCCTTTTGAAATCATTTTAATAGAATATGGGTATCTAGGATAAGTATGTCCCAGAAAATACTTTCACACGAACAATCTTGGATAATAATTAGATTGAGGAAATAACCCTTACCTCGTTGTAATCAATCGAGTCACATGAAAAATAGTCAATAACCAAAAATTGAATCATATAATATCATCAATATAAAGAGAATAATTATAATATATAACAAATGGTAGTACACAATACATCACATGCAATAAATAAGTGGTGAACAATGGAAATCTCATGAAATTAAAAGTGAGATAAGAAACCCATTACCTTGTACTTTTCCTTGGTCGATGGTTTTTTAACCTCCTTCATAATAGTTAAACCCCTATTATTAAATTATAAAAGAACCATAAACATAAATATGATATCATATATGATCTTCTAATATTTCTTTGTTAATAATATTTTAGTATTATCGTCGTTTCTGGTGTTAACTGATTCGTTTTCCTTTATATGTGTTGTTACATAAGACATGTTTGTTATGGATAAGATGTATTTGTTTCGTATCCAGAATGATATTGAGTTCTTAAACATTATTTTTAGTTATAATATAAAAATTATTCTTGAATGATTATGATGGGGAAATGAATCTCATCGCGTTTGTGGAGACGGTAATCCGTACGTATGCACGAGCGACAATATCATACTTTTGATTTAAAATAATTTTTCAATAGATGGTATATCATATATAAATAATCATTAACATGTTATATATATTATTTTCATCAATTATACATCATTATTATACCCATCGAGATAATAATTTATTGAATAACAATCACACCACGATGTGGAGACGGTAAGTCGTACGTATGCACATATGGTGATATGTTATTCATAGGATGGGTAAAATAATGAATATGGTTGTACCTTATTTATAATAACATAATAGTATATATAATATACTAGAGTTGTTATTTTACAATGGAGACAAAAAGGAAAGAAGAAGTGGAAGAAGAAAAGAACTTGGAAGAGGTGATGAAATATTTACCTCTTCTTCAGGTTCTTCCATTTGATTTGATCAAAAGGGCTCATTAGGTTGGTATTCTGATTAAAGGAAGGCATCTAGGATGAAGTGAGGATAGTTGAGAGTATATTTTTTCTGGGGTTGGCCGACCCAACTGGCTTTGTAGGTGTGAATTTGAGAGAAGGGGGAGTTCCCTTTTATAAGAGGGGTGAGGGGCACCTTAGGAAAAGATTGAAATATTATTTTATAATAAAATCATATTCAGTTAATAATGGATCAAAATTAATTTATTTAGAATATAAAGTGGGTATGGGTCAAAATCCTCTTATCCAATAGGTTTTATATAAGTTTAGGTTACCATTTTAAACTTATCTTTTAGATTTAACTCTAAGTAGATTAATTTTACTTTTACCGTGTCTTCTTGTATTATTACAAAATATGGTTAATAAACATACTATAAACTTCCAAAAGAACCATAAGTAGTTCATTAATGACATATATAATATTATGTAAGACCTATGGAAGAAACTTATATTTTTAAGAATATTATATCAACCAATAATATAGTATTTGTTTTAAAAATTAATTTATGTCAATTTTAACCCTATTTGGTATTTTATTTTTGTGAAAGTCATAAAAGCCTTATAACTTTAAAAAATTTTATATAATCAAACCTAACATGTAATAATAACCTATAAAATTAGTGTAATTCATCAAAAGTCTCAAATTACATTTATTTGGATATTTATAATATCAATTATTTTAATCTTTAATTAATAAGGTAATTAATTCATCATCATTGTGTCATAAATAAATTATATTTTTTAATGTCTAAAAATTAAAAATAAAATACCATTATGTAGGAAATCTTGTTATATTTCTAATTTATATTTATATTCTAATTTATCTTATGTATAACCCTATATTAAAATGATTTAGTTATGAAAACTTAAATATAACACTTTTAACTCTTCATTAAATTAAATAATAATAAATGTCCTAATCTAATCAAAATGGACCTAAATGGTCATATTTGATTCCTAAGGTTGTGGTTTTTCGAATTAAACTTATCCAATAAAATTAGGACTTGTGTTAGGGTAATAATAATATCATTTTTACCTTTAATTACCCTATTTACTTTTAACCGTGGTAAATAAAAGTCAAAAGTTACTATTCACCAAAAAATTATTTTTATCTTATTGAACCATATTTTACTTACTAAAATCAACTGTGTATATTAGATTTTTGAAATTTAATTCACAGAAGTAGTAAAATTAGGTTTTATGAAAATTAGCAAATGCTCCTAGGAGGTGGGTAAAAGATGGTAAAAAGTTCAATAAAATTTTTATATATCTAAACATATTCTAAAATGAATCCAATGAATTAAATTGAACATATATAAGTATTATGTATCTATTTTTACCTAAAATAATTTTAAATAAATAAAATAATTATATAAATAAAAAGTTAGTTTTAAACAATAACTCAGTGTCTATCAATATTCATCAAAAATTAAAAGTTTTCAGAAAAATACCAAAAATTACCCCTAAGATAATTTCGATATTCTGAATTCAAAAATGAAGTCTATTTTACCAAATTAAAAACATAGAAGTTGAATTTTTTTAATTTAAAATTAATTCCCGTTGTTCAAAACCAAAAAACTGGTTTTTAAAAAAGTAAAAACTATCAAAAGATTGACATATGATTATGTCAAATTAAAATATAAAATTACTTATAATGACAAACAATGAATTAATTAGTAAAAATATAACCTATTTATAAACCATTAGAATGTGTAATTTAACACTATGAATTATTTTGATAAAAAAGTTGTTTTTAGTTAAAATATAGTATTTTTCACTATTCACCCAAATATGAAAGTTATCAGAACAACACTGGAAATTTATTGAAACTAAATTATTATATCCTTATTCTAAGGAAAAAGTTTATTATTCCAAATTGAATATATAAAAGTTTCAAATTTTGAATTTAAAAAGGGTTCTCCATTAAAAGGCGGTAAAATTGTATTTTTTGAAAAATAATTCTTTCATCTAAAAAAATGAATTTGTTCTTACATTATTTCTAGGAAACTAATAATATGGATTCTAAAATTATAAGGATTATATAAAGTTTAAAATTTAGTTAATAATATTCATAACCAATTTTGAACGGCTAGTTTGGTAAGTCGTGGTTCACTTGAACTCAGTGTTGTGTGTAGAGCAAGTTATTTAATTACTTTAAATAAATAATGTACTATGAAATATTGGGGTGTTACATTCTTCCCTACTTCATTAAATTGTATCCTCACAATTTGAAATTGTTCTTCGAAAATAAATGTTTGAAAATAGAAAATACCTTTGTGGGAAAACTCTAATCGGATATTGGGTTAATAAAATTTATTCTTAATAAGAGGAAAAGGGAAATGAAAGGGTCACCAACAAATTATGATCTTGATTAGGAGTATATTGGTGGCCATTAGAGACAAATAATTGGAGGACAAATGTAAATATTTATAGGAAGTGATTGAGGTCATCAATCACAAACAAGGGTAAAATTGAGGTCCTCAAGTCCATTAATATATGATGATTTAAAATACTATCGGTTCAACAAAACATAAGGTATTAGGATAACAAATTTTTTGTTTTATGATACCTTCCCTAAATTTTAGGAACTAATTTATCCGTAGAATAAGAGGGAAAGAATTATGTATATATATATATATAATTGATAAGTAGAGTTTCATCCTTCAATTAATTCCTACCTCAAACTCACCTGTCACTCCAAAAGATTTCAAAAAAATATTCTATTAATACTTATCGTATAGGGTTCCAAAAATAATGAATTTATAATTCACCTATTAGATCTTTTAAAAAAACTACATTATATAATCCAGTACATCACGTGGGCTAGTGGTTGGTGATGTACCCTTGTCTCCCTTTAGTTGTGGGTTCAAGTCTCATGGCCTTGCTGGATGTGACTGGTTGTCGCCCGACCTCTAGGTTCACCTTTTTTATAACAATACAAAAATAAACGTAACAATAGTATCCAATTTCAAACTTAATCCATTCCAACCTTTAGACTTATCCAAAATACTTCTATCCAAACTCACATTCCAAAATTTATAAGGAAATCAAACACAATGAAGATCCTTTTTCCATGTAATAACAAGTGATCACCTTTATCATGTATTCTTTTAAAACATGGTAACACCCTGAATCACCATAAAACCTTATTGATTACATTCATGTTCCCTTATTATTTATAGAATACTAGATATATTCCTTATATTCAAGAAATTTGAATACCCCAACAATGATGAAATAAACGAACTATTAATCTGTTTCAAAGAAGTCAGGAATATCCAATATAATTTATCCAAATCAATCATCTCTTATTCCAAAATCACAACCTCATTATCACGATCATATTAAGGATTACCTTTCCTTCAACCATGTATTTTCCAAAAACTATATCTTACTATTAATTCTCTTTTCTTAGAACCATATGATCTCAAATCCTCAATAAAATAGTACTGCAATACAATCCTTATTTATATCCATAATTCATATAACCAGTATATTGTAGATACAACACTAAAATGAAATAATTATATAATAACAACATAATGACACTAGTCATTAATCTTCATCTGAGGTAGTATCATAACATGATTATTATCCAATAGCATCATTTGTGGTATACTCCAATGACTAGGACATTGATTTGTGTAGTGTCCGGACACCTTGCAGATGAAGCATTTTACATTTGAAACCTTTTTCTTACCCTTAGAATCACGTACTTGGTGTCCTTTTTCTCCACACTTATAACAAACTCCCATTCCCTTAAATCATTTACAAAGTTGATTCTTTCTATATTTATCACATATGGTAAAATCGTTCTTTCCACAATTTCCATTATCCATCATTATCTCTACCATCCTTTTCTTCTCTTGCTTCCCTTCAAACCCATAAGAGTCAGAGAATTATTTACATATCTTATTAACAAATGATACTATTTCTTCATATGATAATAATATGTGGGTGACTATTTCCCTTCTAAATGTTGTCTTATTACCATTAAAGATATGATCCTTCTTACTCTTTGGATCAAATGTATTGCTGGAGTTCTCATTCCTTCTACTGGGCACCATTTCTAAACAATGACATATGCTAGGTCAGTTTATGAATCGCAATGCATAATTCAAACTTGTAAAATACCTAATGTAAATTTAACAGTTTATGGATATAATCCATAATCATAAAAACTATTTCTTTGAGGACGTATTTACTCCTAAATCCTTCATAATGGCTTTTAATGAAAATGTGAATAATCCTAAGCATATCCCCCGGGAGTGTCGTAACCAAGAGTGCAGCAAGGCCCGTTGTCATGCACCAGTTTCCATTTGAGTCTATCTCAAAGAGGTGTTTTCAGGTTTTACCCCTAGGTACCTGAATGCTAGAGCCTCCTCTACTTGATCGTATACAAACAAGGATTTATTTATTGGAAAACTCACAAAATCTCAGTATTACCAAAATTCTAGGAATTTATTCTATACTAATACTCAAATTCTATCTTAGGGTAATGTTCTCTAATCAGATTTTATCTAAATCTAGTTTCCAAGGTTATTGCTAAACTTCCTCTAATACCAAATATAACGCCCTGACCCCAGTTACCCAGAGTCGATGCATTATTATATAACATTGGCATGATTACAAGGAATCAAGTCCCAAAAGAAAGATCAATTTAGTAGTCTTGGAAAATAGATTACACACATGAACGTTACATACCACTTTCTAACATACATCACAAAAAAATACTTCGAGAATGTCACTGTTCCCTTTGCATAACCATTCATCTAAGACATAAAACACTTCTTGGGATCCTTGGAAAATAAAACATAAGAATGGGGTGAGCTCAGATGCTCAGTAAGGGAAAATAATTTAGCGGAAGCTATAAACTTTTAAGGAAAGATGTGTAATAAAAAAATAGCCTTTTAAACATAAAAATGAACATAATATGGAAAAAATAAATAAATAATTACCATATTAACATGAACATAGATATTCTACTAGTCAAAAAATTAGGTGTAATAACTAATTTCATAATGAGGGAATGTATAATACCAGACATTAATTTCTGTGTCAAGGCCACGTTCCAGGACCAAGGGGATAACTATAACTAGAATCCAACCTGGAGAGCCTCTATAACCGGACTCCAACCCAGAGAGCCTCTATAACCGAACACCAACCCGGAGATCCTCTGTAACCTGACTCCAACCCGGAGAGCCTCTATAACTGGACTCCATCCTGGAGATCCTCTGTAACCATACATCAACCCGGAGGGTCTTCTGTAACCGAAACCCCACTCGGAGGGCTTACTTTTACCAGTCCCCAACCCTTAACATACTAGTCCAATACATTCATCATAAGAAAAGGTTAAAATATAACATAAACATTTGTATTAAAACTAGCATACAAAATGTCAATACATTATCCATAAATCATGAATGGTATAAAAATAACACATCCACAGTCAAACATATCACAAAACATTCCATACGGTATGGAATATTTGTATCATAATAAATCAACTTCAAACAAGTTTAAAATCAATTAAAGGGTTTTGACATATATGAAAATGATCAGTAAAAATATTTGAGAGAAATACCCATTTTTCATGAAATCGTTTAAAATTCTCATAATTTATAAAGGTATTCATTTAAAAGTGTTTTTTGAATAAAAGTGTCCCTTACCACTTTGATATTTTTTAAAAGAATTATCATTTTAAAACATTAATGTCCATATAAATAAATCCTTAAAATCATTTTGAAAACATGGACATTAATTAAAAGGGTTTTGAAAGTTAAATATTTATAACATTTAAAGTGATGATCTAGTTAAATAGACCCTACCATAAAACATTAAAATATTTATTTTGAAATTATTTTTATAAAATATGGGTATCTATTATAAGTATGTCCCAGAAAATACTTGCACATGAACAATCTCAGAAAATAATGAGATTGAGGAAATAACCCTTACCTCATTGTAATCAATCGAGTTATATGAACAATAATCAATAACCAATAAATGAATCACATAATATAATGAATATAAAATGATAATATATATCAAATGGCACTACACAATACACCACATGCAATAAATAAGTGGTGAACAATGGAAATATTGTGCAATTAAAAGTGAGATATGAAACCCCTTACCTTGTAATTTTCTTTGGTTGAGGGTTTGTTAAGCTCTTTTATAACAGTGAAATCATTGTTATTATATTATACAAGAACCATATACATAAATATGATATCATATATGATCTTCTAATATTTCTTTGTTAATAATAATTTAGTATTATCGTCATTTCGGGTGTTAACTGATTCATTTTACTTTATATATTTTGTTACATAAGACATGTTTGTTATGGATAGGATGTATTTTATTCATATCTAGAATGATATTTAGTTCTTAAACATTATTTTTAATAGAAATATGAAAATTATTCTTGAATGATTATGATGGGGAAATGAATCTCATCGCGTTCGTGGAGACGGTAATATGTTCGTACGTATGAGCGACAATATCATTCTTTTGATTTAAATCATTTGTAAATAGATGGTATATCATATATACAGTATCATTAACATGGTATAATTATTACTTATATCAATTATACATAATTATTATACCAGTCCAAATAATAATGTATTGAATAACAATCCCACCACGACGTGGAGACGGTAAGCCGTACGTATGCACGTATGGTGATATGTCATTCACAGGACATGTAGAAAAATGAATATGGTTGTAGAATATTTATAATAACATCAAAATATATAGAATATACTGGATTTAATACTTTATAATGGAAAAAACAAGGAAATAAGAAGTGAAAGAAGAAAAGAACTTGGAAGAGGTAATGAAATATTTACCTCTTCTTCGAGTTCTTCCTTTTGATTTGATCAAAAGGGCTCCTTAGGTTGGATTTAAAACTAAATTAATCCCTCTAGGATGAAGGGAGGAAAGTTGAGTGGATATTTGGGTAGGGGTTGGCTGTGCCAAATGGCTTTGAAGGTGTGAATTTTAGAGAAGGGGGAGTGCCCTTTTATAAGAGGGGTGAAAGGTACCTTAGGAAAAGATTGAAATATTATTTTATAATAAAATAATATTCAGTTAATAATGGATCCAAATTGATATATTTTGAAGCTAAATTGGTTATGTGTCGAATTCCTCTCAACCAATAGGTTTTATAGAAGTTTATGTTACCGTTTTAACCTTATCTTTTAGATTTAACTCTAAATAAAATAATTTAACTTTTACCTTGTCTTCTTGTATTCTTACACTATATTGACAATAAACTTACTATAAACATCCAAAAGAACCTCAAGTGGTTCATTAATGACATAAATAATATTATTTAAGCCCTTTTTCCAAACGTTATATTTTTATTAATATTATATCATCCAATAATATAGTATTTGTTTTAAATATTAATTTATGTCAATTTTGACACTATTTGGTATTTTGTTTTTGTGAAAGTCATAAAAACCTTATCACTTCTAAAAAAATTATCTAATAAACCCTATAATGTCATATTATCATATAAAATTAGTGGAATTCATCAAAAATCTCAAATTACATTTATTTGAATATTTATAATATCAATTATTTTAATCTTTCCTTAATAAGGTAATTACTACATCATCATTGTGTCATAAATAAATTACATTATTTAATGTCTAAAAATTATATATAAAATATCATTATGTAGGAAATATTTTTATATTTCTAATAAATGTTTATCATCGAATGTATCTTATATTAAAATGTTTTAGTTATGAAAACTTGAATTTAACACTTTTAACACTTCTTTATATTAGATAATAATAAATGTCCTAATCTAATCCAAGTGGACCTAAAGGGTCATATTTTATTCCTAAGGTTGTTTTTGGTCTAATTAAACTTATGAAATAGAATTATTACATGTGTTAGTGTAATAATAATATCATTTTTACCTTTAACTACCCAATTTGCTTTTAACCGTGGTAACTAAAAGTCAATAGTTACTATTCACCGAAAATTGTTTTTATCTTATCGAATAAAATTTTTTACTGATATTAACCGTGTATATTGTATTTTTGTAATTTAATTCATAGAAGCGTTAAAATTACGTTTTATACAAATTAGCTTATGCTCCTAGGAGCTTGGTAAAAGAAGGTAAAAAGTTCAATAAAATTTTTATATATCTAAACATATATTAAAATGAATCCAATGAATTAAATTGAACATATATAGGTATTATGTTTGTATTTTTACCTAAAATAAATTTAAATAAAAGAAATAATTATTTAAATAAAAAGTCTGTTTTAAAAAATAACTCAATGTCTTTCACTATTCATAAAATATTTATAGTTTTCAGAAAAATACCAAAAATCCCCCCTTATATAATTTCGATATTGAAAATTAAAAAATAAACTCTATTTTACCAAATTATAAACATTGAAGTTGCATTTATTAATTTAAAATTAATTCCCGTTGTCAAAACCAATAAAAACCGGTTTTTAAAAGAGTAAAAACTATCAAACGATTGACATGTGTTTATGTAAAATTTAAATGTGAAATTACTTATAATGACCAAAATTTTATTAAATGGTAAAAATATAATATATTTATACTTTCAAACCATTAAAATGTATAATTTTACACTATGAATTATTTTTATTAAAAAAGTTGTTTTCAGTTAAAATATAGTATTTTTCACTATTCACCCAAATATGAATGTTATCAGAACAACACCAGAAATTTATTGAAACTAAATTCGTAGGTCCTGATTCTAAAGAAGAAGTTTAGTTTTTCTAATTTAATATTTAAAAGTTTCAAATATTGGATTTAAAATGGGTTCTCCATTAAAAGGCTGTAAAATTGCATTTTTTCAAAAATACTTCTTTTATCTGAAAAAAATAAATTTATTCTTACATTATGTATAAGAAACTCATAATATGGATTCTAAAATTATAATGATTATATAAAGTATAAAATTTAGTTAATACTATTCATATCCGATTTTGAACGGCTAGTTTGGTAAGTCGTGGTGCGTTTGAACTCAGGTTGCATGTAGTGCAAGTTTTTGAATTATTTTGAAGAATTAATGTAATATGAAATCTTGAGGTGTTACATTCTTCCCTCCTTCAATTAATTGTGTCCTCACAATTTGAAATTGTTCTTTGAAAATAAATGGTTGAAAATAGAAAATACCTTTGTGGGAAAACTCACATGGGAAATTGGGTTAATAAAATTTAGTCTTAATAAGAGGAAAAGGGAAATGAAAGGACCTCCACCAAATTATGATCTCAATTAGGAGAAAATTGGTGGAAATTAGAGACACATAATTGGAGGAAAAACATAAATATTTATAAGGAGGTATTGAGTTCATCAATCACAAAAAAGTGTAAAATTGACGACCTAAATTCCATCAATCTATGATGATTTAAAATACCATCGGTTCAACAAAACATAAGGTATTAGGATAACACATATTTGGTTTTGGATACATTCCCTAAAGATTAATAATTAATTTATCCATAGAATAATAGGGAAAAAAATTATATATATATATATATAATTGATAAGTAGATTTTCATCCTTCAACTAATTCCTACCACAAACTCATCTGTCACTCCAAAAGATTTCAAAAAAAAAATTCTATTTTTCCTAATCGTATAGGGTTACAAAAATAATGAATTTATAATTCACCTATCAAACCTTTTAAAAAAAGAAACTACATTATACAATCCATGACATCACATAGGCCAGTGGTAGGTGATGGACCATTATCACCCTTCGGTTGCGGGTTCAAGTCTTGCAGCCTTACCGGACGTGATTAGTTGTTGCCCGACCTCTAGGTTGTCCTTTTTATAACAATCAAAAAATAACCTTAACTATAGTATCCAATTTAAAACTTAATCTATTCCAACCTTTATACTTATCCAAAATAATTCTATCTAAACTCACAGTCCAAAATTTATAAGGAAGTTAAACACAATGAAGATCCTTTTTTCCATGTAATAACATGTGAACACCTTCAACATGTATTCTTTTAATCCATGGTATCACCCTGAATTACCATAAAACCATATTGATTACTTCAGGCTCCCTTATTCTTTACAGAATACTAGATATATTCCTTATATCAATTTTTTTTAATATTCCAACAATGATGAAATAAAAAAAACATTAATCAGTTCCTTAGTAGTCAAGAATATCCAATATAATTTATCCAATTCAACCATCTCTTATTACAAAATCACTAACTCATTATTAGAAACATATTGAGGATTTCCTTCCCTTCAACCATGTATTTTACAAAAAGTTTAGATTACTATTAAGTCACATTTTGTAGAACTATATAATCTCAAATCCTCAAAAAAATAGTACTGCAGTAAAATCCTTATTTATATTCATAATTCCTAAAACAAGTTTATTGTTGATACAACACTCAAATGAAATAATTCTATAATAACAACATAAGAACACTAGTCATTCCTCTTCTTCTGAGGTAGTATCATAACTTGATTATTATCCAATAACATCATTTTTGGTATACTTTGATGACTGGGACATTGATTCGCGTAGTGTCCAGACTCCTTACAGATGAAGCATTTTATATTTGAATCCTTTTTCTTACACTTTCAATCATGTATTTGGTGTCCTTTTTCTCTACACTTATTACAAACTACCATTCCCTTCGAGAATTTAGAAAGGTGATTATTTCCATAGTTATCACAAATTGAAAAATCTTTCTTTCCCATCATTCCTTTATCCATCATTCTCTCTACCAAACTTTTCTTCTCTTACTTCCCTTCAAAGCCATAAGACTCAGAGAATTCTTTACTTATCTTATTAACACATGATACTATTTCTTCATATGATGAGAATATGTGGGTGACTATTTCCCTTCTAAATTTTGTCTTAATACCATGAAATATGTGATCCTTATTACTCTTTGGATGAAATGTATTGCTGGAGATCTCATTCCTTCTACTGGGCACCATTTCTAAACAATGGCATACACTATGTCAGTTTATGAATCACAATGCATAATTCCAAAAATGTAAAATACCTAACCTAAATTTAACAGTTTATAGATATAATCCATAATAATAAAAATGTTTTCTTTAAGGAAGTATTTACTCCTAAATCCTTTATAATGTCTTGTAATTAAAATGTGAATTATCTTAAGCATATCCCCCAGGAGTGTCATAACCAAGAGTGCAACAAGGACCATTGTCATGCACCAGTTCCCATTCGATTCTAGCTCAAAGAAGACTTTTTGGGTTTTACCCCTAGGTACATTTGTGCCAGAGATGCCTCTACCTGCTCATATCCAGACAGGGATTTATTTTCTTAGAAAACTGACACAATCTATACATTACCAAAATTATTGGATGTTCTTCTATACTAATCCTCAAAGTCTATCTTTGGGTAATTTTTTCTAATCAGAGTTTATCTAAATCTAGTTTCCAAGGTTATTGCTAAACTTCCTATGATACCAACTGTAACGCCCCAACCCAAGTTCTCCAGAGTCAGTGCATTATTACATAACATTGGCATGATTACAAGGAATCAATTTCTAAAAGACCGATCAGTTTAGCTATCTTGGAAAATAGATTACATACTTGAACTTTACATTACAATTTCTAACATACAAAACAAAAAAATCCTTTGATAATTCCATTGTTACCTTATCTTAACCCTTCATCTCAAACATAAATCACTTCTTGGGATCATCGGAATATAAAACATAAGAATGGGGTGATCTCAGATACTCAGTAAGGGTAAATAATTTAGCAGAAGCTATAAACTTCTAAGGAAAGATGTGTAATAAAAACAAAAACCTTTTGAACATAAACTTGAACATAATATGGAAACAATAAATTAAAAATTACCATATTAACATGAACATGGATATTCTACTAGTCAAATAGTCACATTTAATAACTAATTTCATAACGAGGGAATGTATATTACTGAACTTTAATTTCTGTGTCAAGGCCTCGTGCCAGGACCAAGGGACTAACTGTAACGGAACTCTGACCCAAAGATCCTCTATAACTAGACTCCAACCTTGAGGGTTTTCTGTAACCAGACCCCAACCCGGAGGGCTTACATTTACCAGTCCCCAAATCGGAACATTCTAGTCCAATACATTCATCATAAGAAAATGTTGAAATACAACATAAACATTCGTATAAAAACTAGTATACGAAATGTCAATAATTTATCCATAAACCATGAATGGTATAAAATTAATACATCCACATTCAAACATATCACAAAACATTCAATACAGTATGGAAGATTTGTATCATAATAAATCAACATCAAACAAGTTTATAATCCATTAAATGACATTGACCTAGATAAAAATGATCAGTAAAATGCTTTGAGAGAAATACCCCTTTTCCTTAAATAATTTAAAATTCTCAAAATTTATAAACATAGCCATTTAAAAGGGATTTTTTAATCCAAGTTTCCCATAACAATTTGAAATTTTTTAAAGGAATTATCATTTCAAAACATTCATGTCCATATAAAAAAATCCTTAAAATCATTTTAAAACATGGAAATTAATTAAAAGGGTTTAGAAAGATAAATATTCAAAACATTAAAAATGATTATCTAGTTAAATAAACCCTCCCATAAAACCTTAAAATATTCCTTTTGAAAACATTTTTATAAAAATGGTTATCTATGATAAGTGTGTCCCATAAAATACTTGCACGTGAACAATCTTGGAAAATAATGAGATTGGGGAAATAACCATGACCTCATTGTAATCAATCAAGTCATGTGAACAATATTCAATAACCACCAAATGAATCATAGAATATCATGAATATAAATAGAATCATGATAATATATATCAAATGGCAGAACACAATACATCACATGCAATAAATAAGTGGTGAACAATGGAAATATCATGGAATTAAAAGTGATATAAGAAACCCCTTACCCTGTAATTTTCCATGGTAGAGGGTTCATTAACCTCTTGTCTAATAGTTAAATCATTTTTATTAAATTATACAAGAAACATATACATAAATATGATATCATATATGATCTTCTAATATCGCTTTGTTAATAATATTTTAGTATTATTGTCGTTTTGGGTGTTAACTGATTCGTTTTATTTTATATTTTTTGTTACATAAGACGCGTTTGTTATGGATAGGATGTATTTGATTCATATCCAGAATTATTTTGAGTTCTTAAAAATTATTTTTAATCAAAATATGAAAATTATTCATGAATGATTACGATGGGGAAATGAATCTCATCGCGTTCGTGGAGACGGTAATCCATACATACGCACGAGCGACAATATCATTCATTTGATTTAGAATTGTATGTAAATAGATGGTATATCAAATATAAAGAATAATTAAAATGTTATATTTATTATTTACATCAATTATACATCATTATTATACCCATACAAATAATAATGTATTGAATAACAATCACACCACGATGTGGAGACAGTAAGTCGTACGTATGCATGTATGGTGATATGTCATTCATAGGATGGGTAAAATAATGAATATGGTTATTCAATATTTATAATAAAATTAAAGTATATATAAGATACTATAGTTATTATTTTAGAATGGAATCAACAAGGAATGAAGAAGTGGAAGATGAAAAGAACTTGGAAGAGGTGATGAAATATTAACCTCTTCTTCGGGTTCTTCCTCTTGATTTGATCAAAAGGGCTCCATAGGTTGGATTTTTGACTAAAGAAAGGCCTCTAGGATGAAGGGATGAAAGTTTATAGGATATTTGGGCTAGGTTTGATAGGGCGAAATGGATTTGAAGGTTTGAATTTGAGAGAAGGGGGAGTACCCTTTTATAAGAGGGGTGAGGGGCACCTTAGGAAAAGATGGAAATATTATTTAATAATAAAATCATATTCGGTTAGTAATGGATCCAAATTGATTTATTTCTAAGATAAATATGTTATGGGTCAAAATACTCTCAACCAATAGGTTTTATATATGTTTGTGTTACCATTTTAACTTTATCATTTAGATTTAAATCTAAGAAAAATAATTTAACTTTTACCGTGTCTTCTTGTATTCTTATACTATATGGTTAATAAAATTACTATAAACATCCAAAAGAACCTAAAGTGGTTCAATAATTACATATATAATATTATTAAATCTCATTGGATGAAACTTAGATTTTTAGGAATAATATATCAACCAATAATATAGTATTTGTTTTAAAAATTAATTTATGTCAATTTTGGCACAATTTGGTATTTTGTTTTTCTTGAAAGTCATAAAAACCTTATCATTTTCAAAAAATATATATAATCCACCATAACATGTTATTTTAACCTATAAAAATATTTTAATTCATCAAAAGTCTCAAATTACATTTATTTGGATATTTATAATATCAATTATTTTAATCTTTCATTAATAAGGTAATTACTGCGTCATCATTGTGTCATAAATAAATTAAATTATTTAATGTATAAAAATTATAAATAAAATAAAATTATGTAGGAATTTTTTTTATCTTTATAATTAATATTTATAGTCTATTTTATATTATGTATAACCCTATATTAAAATTTTTTAGTTATGAAAACTTGAATTTTACACTTTTAACTCTTATTTAAATTAAATAATAATAAATGTCCTAATTTAATCCAAGTGGACCTAAATGGTAATATTTTATTCCTAATGTTGTTTTTAGTCGAATTAAACTTATCCAATAGAATTAAGACATGTGTTTGGATAATAATAATATCATTTTTACCTTTAATTTCCCTAATAGTGGTAAATAAAAGTCAAACGTTACTAATCATGAAAAAATATTTTATTTTATTGAACCACATTTTACTTATTGATATCAAATGTGTCTCTCAGATTTTTTATATTCAATTCACAGAAGTAGTAAAATTATGTTTTTTTTGTAAATTAGCTAATGCTTCTAGGAGGTGGGTAAAAGACGGTAAAAAGTTTAATAAAATTTTTATATATCTGAACATATTATAAAATTACTCCAATGAATTATATTGAAAATATATAGGAATTATGTTTATATTTTTACCTAAAATAAATATAAATAAAACAAATAATTATTTAAATAAAAAGTCATTTTTAAAGAATTACTCAGTGTCATTCACTATTCATCAAAAATTAAAAGTTTTCAGAAAAATACCAAAAATTCTCACTAAGATAATTTAAATATTAAGAATTCAAAAATGAAGTCTATTTTACCAAATTAAAAAATTATAAATTTAATTTATTAATTTAAAATTAATTCCCGTTGTCAAAACCAAAGAAATGGGTTTTTAAAAATGTAAAAACTATCAAAATATTGACTTGTGTTTATGTCAAATTTAAATGTGAAATTACTTATAATTACCAAAATTGTATTATATGGAAAAAATATTTTCTATTTATACTTCCAAACCAATAAAATTTATAATTTAACACTATAAATTATTTTGATTGAAAAAAGTTTTTTTTTTCAGTTAAAATATAGTATTTTTATCTATTCAACGAAATATGAATGTTATCAGAACAACACCCAAAAGTTATTGAAACTAAATTCTTATGTCCTGATTCTAAAGAATAATTTTATTTTTTCAAATTGAATATATACAAGTTTAAAATATTGGATTTAAAAAGGGTTCTCCATTAAAAGGTGGTAAAATTTCATTTTTTGAAAAATACTTCTTTTATCTTAAAAAAATGAATTTGTTCTTAAATTATTTCTAAAAACTCATAATATAGATTCTAAAATTATAAGGATTATATAATGTTCAAAATTTAGTTAATAATATCCATAAATGCTTCTTAATGGCTAGTTTGGTAAGTTGTGGTGTGCTTGAATTCGATGTTTTGTGTAGTTCAAATTATTGAATTACTTTGAAAAAAATAACGTACTATGAAATCTTGGGGTGTTACATTCTTCCCTATTTCAATAAATTTCATCCTCTCAATTTGAAATTGTTCTTCAAAATTGAATGGTTGAAATAGAAAATACCTTTGTGGGAAAACTCGCATCGAAAATTGGGTTAATAAAATATAGTCTTAATAAGAGAAAAAGGTAAATGAAAGGGTTACCACCAAATTATGATCTCGATTAAGAGAACATTGGTATCCATTAGAGACACATAATTGGAGGTAAACGTAAATATTTATATGGAGTGATTGAGGTCATCAATCAAAAACAAGTGTAAAATTGAGGGCCTCAAATCAACCAATCTATGATGATTTAAAATACCAATGGTTCAACAAATGATAATGTATTAGGATAACACATTTTTGGTTTTAATATCTCTTGCCTAAAGTTTATGAATTAATTTATCCATAGAATAAGAGGGAAAAAAGTATATATATATATGTATATATTTGATAAGTAGAGTTTAATCCTTCAACTAATTCCTACCACAAACTCATCTATCACTCCAAAAGATTTCAAAAAATATATTCTATTCGTCCTAATCGTATAGGGTTACAAAAATAATGAATTTATTATTCACCTATCAGAACTTTAAAAAAAAGTACATTATTCAATCCAATACATCACATAGGCCAGTGGTAGGTGATGCACCCTTGTCGCCCTTCGGTTGTGGGTTCAAGTCTCGCGGCCTTGCCAGACGCGACTGGTTGTCTCCCGACCTCTAGGTTGTCCTTTTTATAACAATCCAAAAATAAGCTTAACAATAGTATCCAATTTCAAACATAATCCATTCCAACTTTTAGAATTATCCAAAATAATTCTCTCCAAATTCACAGTCCAAAATTTATAAGGAAGTTAAACACAATGAAGATCCTTTTTTATACGTAAGAACATGTGAACACATTTATCATGTATTATTCTAAAACATGGTAACACCCTGAATTACCATAAAACCTTATTGATTCCATTTATGCTCCCTTATTCTTTATAGTATACTGGATATATTCCTTATATCCAAAAAATTTGGATATACCAACAATGATGATATAAACAAACTATTAATCAGTTCCAAGGAATTCAAGAATATCTAATATAATTTATCCAAATAAACCATATATTATTCCAAAATCACTACATCAGTATCAGGACCATATTAAGGATTACCTTTTCTTCAACCATGTATTTTTTAAAAAGTGTAGCTTACTATTAAGTCAATTTTCATAGAACCATATAGTCTGAAATCCTCAATAAAATAGTACTGTAGTACTATCCTTATTTATCTCCATAATTCATATAACCAGTATATTGTTGATACAATAATCAAATGAAATAATTCTATAATAACAATATGAGAACACTAGTCATTCCTCTTCATCTGAGGTAGTATTATAACTTGATTATTATCCAATAGCATCATTTGTGGCATACTTAGATGACTGGGATATTGATTCGCGTAGTGTCCAGACTCCTTGCAGATGGAGCATTTTACATTTGAAACCTTTTTATTACCCTTGTAATCACGCAATTGGTGTCCTTTTTCTCCACACTTATAAGAATCTCACATTCCATTCAATAATTTACAAAGGTTACTCTTTCCATAGTTATCACATATGGGAAAATCTTTGTTTCCCCTCTTTCCTTTATCCATCATTCTCTCTGCCATCCTTTTCTTCTCTTGCTTTGCTTCAAATCCATAAGATTTAGAGACATTTTTACTTATCTTATTAACTCATGATACTATTTCTTCATATGATGAGAATATATGGGAGACTATTTCCCTTCTAAATGTTGTCTTAATACCATGAAATATATGATCCATCTGACACTTTGGATCAAACATGTTTTTGGAGTTCGCATTCCTTCGACTAGGGTCCATTTCTAAACAATGGCACACACTAGGTCAATTTTTGAATCTCAATGCATAATTCCTAACTTGTAAAATACCTAACGTAAATTGAACAGTTTATGTATATAATCCATAATCATAAAAAATTTTTCTTTGAGGAATTATTTACTCCTAAATCCTTCATACTGTCTTGTAATGAAAATGTGAATTATCTTAAGAATATCCCCTAGGATTTTCGTAACCAAGAGTGTATCTAGGCCCATTGTCATGCACCAGTTCCCGTTTGAGATCTAGTTAAAAGCGGTGTTTTCAGGGATTACCCCTAGGCACATCTGTGGCAGAGCCGCATCTACCTGCTTGTATCCAGAGATGGATTTATTTTCTTGGAAAACTCACAAAATCTCTACATTACGAAACTTCTTGGAAGTTATTCTATACTAATCCTCAAAGTCTATCTTAGGGTAATGTGCTCCAATCAAAGTTTATCTAAATATAGTTACCAAGGTTATTTCTAAACTTCCTTTTATACCAACTGTAATGCCCCGACCCTAGTTACCCAGAGTCGGTGCATTATTACATAACATTGGAATGATTATAATGAATCAAGTCATGAAAGTCTAATCAGTTTAGTATTCTTGGAAAATAGATTACATACATGAATGTTACATTACACTTTATAACATACAACACAAAAAAATCCTTTGAGAATGCCATTGTTCCCTTATCTTAACCATTCATCTCAAACATAAAACACTTCTTGGTATCCTGGGAAAATAAAACATAAGAAAGGGGTGAACTTAAATGCTCAGTAAGGGTAAATAATTTATTGCAAGCTATAAAATTTTAAGGCACTATGTGTAATAAAAATGACATCCTGTTAAACACAAACTTGAGCATAATATGGAAAACATAAATCAAAAATTACCATATTAACGTGCACATGGATATTATACTAGTAAAATAATCATATGTAATAACTAATTTCATAACGAGGAAATGTATATTAATGGACTTTAATTTCTATTTCAAGGCCTCATGCCAGGACCTAGGGGCTAACTGTAACCAGACCCCAACCTAGAGAGCCTCTGTAATGGGACTCCAACCTAGAGAGCCTCTATAATTGGACTCCAACCCGGAGATCCTCTATAACCAGACTCCAATTAGGAGAGCCTCTATAACCGGGCTCCATCCCGGAGAGCCTCTATAACTGGACTCCAACCCGGAGTATCTTATGTAACCAGACCCATACCCATAGGGCTAACTTTTATCAGTCCCCAACCCAGAACATACTAGTTCAATACATTCTTCATAAAAAAATGTTGAAATATAACATAAACATTCTTATTAAAACTAGTATATGAAATGTCAATACTTTATCCATAAACCATGAATGGTATAAAAATAACACATCCACCATCTAAAATATTACAAAATATTTAATACAATATGGAAGATTTGTATAATAATAAATCAACTTCAAACAAGTTTAAAATCTATTAAATGATGTTGACATAGATGAAAATGATCAGTAAAATGCTTTGAGAGAAATACCTTTTTTTTCATGAAATCGTTTAAAATTATCACAATTTATAATGGTAGTAATTTAAAAGGGATTTTAGAATCATAGTGTTTCATACCACTTTGAAACTTTTTAAAATAATTATCATTTAAAAACATTCATGTCCATATAAATAAATCCTTAAAATCATTTTGAAAACATAGACATTAATTAAAAGGGTTTCAAAAGATAAATCATGAAGACATTTAAAATGATGGACTAGTTAAATAGACTCTCTCATAAAACCTTAAAATATTCCTTTTTAAATAATTTTTATAAAATATGGGTATCTATGATAAGTATGTCCCTGAAAATACATGCACATGAACAATCTCCGATAATAATGAGATTCTGGAAATAACCCTTATCTCACTGTAATAAATCAAGTCATATGAATAGTAGTCAATAACCACCAAATTAATCACAGAATATCATGAATATAAAGAGAATAATTATAATATATATCAAATGGTAGTACAAAATACACCACATGTAATAAATAAGTGGTCAACAATAGAAATCTCACGAAATTAAAATTGAGATAAGAAACCCCTTACCTTGTACTTTTCCTTGGTTGTGGGTTTGTTAACCTCCTGTATAATAGTTAAATAATTGTTATTAAATTATAAAAGAACCATATATATAAATATGATATCATATATTATCTTCTAATATTGCTTTGTTAATAATATTTTAATATTATCGTCGTTTTGGGTGTTAACTGATTCGTTTTCCTTTATATGTTTTGTTACATAAGACATATTTGTTATGGATAGAATGTATTTGATTCATATCCAGAATTATATTGAGTTCTTAAAAATTATTTTTAATCATAAAATCAAAATTATTCTTAAATGATTACGATGGGGAAATGAATCTCATCGCGTTCGTGGAGACGGTAATCCATACATACGTACGAGCAACAATATCATTCTTTTGATTTAAAATCGTATGTAAATAGACAGTATATCATCTATACAGAATCATTAACAAGTTATATTTATTATTTAAATCAATTATACATAATTTTTATAACAATCCAAAAAATAATGTATTGAATAACAATCACACCACGACGTGGAGACGGTAAGCCGTAAGGATGCACATATGGTGATATGTCATTCATAGGATGGTTAAAATAATGAATATGATTGTACCATATTTATAATAACATCCCATTATATATAATATACTGGATTTATTAATTTATAATTAAAATAAAAAGGAAAGAAGAAGTGGAAGAAGAAAATAACTTAGAAGAGGTGATGAAATATTTACCTCTTCTTCGGCTTCTTCCTTTTTATTTGATCAAAAGGAATCCATAGATTGGATTTATGACTAAAGAAAGGTCTCTAGGATGAAGGTATGTAATTTTAAAGGATATTTGGGAAGGGGTTGACCGAGCCAAATAGTTTTGAAGGTGTGAATTTGAGAGAAGGGGGAGTGCCCTTTTATAAGTGGGGCGAGGGTCACCTTAGGAATAGATTGAAATATTATTTTATAATAAAATCATATTTGATTAATAATGGCTCAAAATTGATTTATTTCTACAATAAAGTGGGTATTTGTGTAAATCCTCTCAACCAATAGGTTTTATACATGTTTAGGTTACCATTTTAAAATTATCTTTTATATTTAACTATAATAAAATAATTTAACTTTTATTGTGTCTTCTAGTATTCTTACACAATATGGTTAATAAACATACTATAAACATCCAAAAGAACCTAAAGTGTTTCATTAATGACTTATATAATATTATTTAGTCCTTTTGGACGAACCTTAGATTTTTAGGAATATTATATCAACCAATTATATAGTATTAGTTTTAAATATTAATTTATGTCAATTTTGAGACTATTTTTTAATTTGCTTTTGCAAAACTCTTAATAACCTTATCACTTCGAAAACAACTTATATAATGAACTAAAACATGTCATAGTAACCTATAAAATTAGTTTAATTCATCAAAAGTCTCAAATTACATTTATTTAGATATTTATAATATCAATTATTTTAATCATTCATTAATAAGGTAATTAATACATCATCATTTTGTCATAAATAAATTAAATTATTTAATGTCTAAAAATTATAAATAAAATACCATTATTTAGGAAATATTTTTACTTTTATAATGAATATTTATAGTCGAATTTATCTTATGTATAACCCTATATTAAAATATTTTCGTTATGAAAACTTGAATTTAACACTTTTAACTCTTCTTTAAATTAAATAATAATAAATGTCCTAATCTAATACATGTGGAACTAATGGTTCATATTTTATTACTAAGGTTTTTTTTGGTCTAATTACACTTATCCAATATAATTAGAACATGTGTTACAAGAATAATAATATTATTTTTAACTTTAATTACCCTATTTACTTTTAACCGTGGTAAATAAAAGTCAAAAGTTACTATTAACCAAAAACTATTTATATCTTATTGAATCAAATTTTACTTACTTATATCAACCATGTCTCTCTTATTTTTTAAATTCAATTCACAGAATTGGTAAAATTATGTTTTATGCAAATTAGCAAATACTCCTTGGAGATGGGTAAAAGACGGTAAAATGTTCAATAAAATTTTTATATATCTAAACATATTATAAAATGACTCTAATTAATTACATTGAACATATATATGTATTATGTATCTATTATGACCTAAAATAAATTTAAATAAAAGAAATAATTATTTAAATAAAAGGTCGGTTTTAAATAATAACTCAGCGTCTTTAACTATTCATCAAAAATTGAAATTTTTCATAAAAATACCGAAAATTCATTCTAAGCTAATTTTGATATTCCGAATTCAAAAATAAAATCTATTTTACTAAATTCAAAACATATAAGTTTCACTTATTAATTTAAAATTAATTCACGTTGTCAAAACTAAAAAAACATGTTTTTAAAAAAGTAAAAACTATCAAAAGATTGACAAGTGTTTATGTCAAATTTAAATGTGAAATTACTTATAATGACCAAAATTGTATTATATGGTAAAAATATAATCTATTTATACTTAAAAAGCATTAAAATGTATAATTTAACAATATAAATTATTTTTATTAAAAAAGTTGTTTTCAGTTAAAATATAGTATTTTTCACTATTCACCCAAATATGAAATTTATCATAACAACACCAAAAATTCATTGAAACTAAATTCTTATGTACCTATTCTTAAGAAGAATTTTATTTTTTCAAATTGAATATATAAATGTTTCAAATATTGGATTTAAAAATGGTTCTCTATTAAAAGGTGATAAAATTTCATTTTTTGAAAAATACTTATTTTATCTGAAAAAATGAATTTGTTCTTACATTATATCTAACAAAATCATAATATAGATTCTAAAATTATAATTATTATATAATTTTCAAAATTTAGTTAATACTATTCATAACTTCTTTTGAACGACTAGTTTGGTATGTCGTGGTGCAGTTGAACTCGGTGTTGCGTGTAGTGAAAGTTATTGAATTACTTTGAAGAAATAATGTACTATGAAATCTTGGGGTGTTACGTTCTTCCCTATTTCAATAAATTGTGTCCTCACAATTTTAAAATGTTCTTTGAAAATAAATGGTTGAAAATAGAAAATACCTTTGTGGGAAAACTCACAACGGAAATTGGGCTAATAAAATTTAGCCTTAATAAGAGGAAAAGGGAAATGAAAGGGTCACCAACAAATTATGATCTCGATTAGGAGAAAATTGGTGGACATTAGAGACAAATAATTGGAGGAAAAACTTAAATATTTATAGGGATTTATTTTGGTCATCAATCACAAACAAGTGTAAAATTGAGGGCCTCAAATCCATCAATCTACGATGATTTAAAATACCATCTGTTCAACAAAACATAAGGTATTAGGATAAAACATTTTTGATCTTTAGATCCCTTCCCTAAAGTTTAAGAATTAATATATCCATAGTATAAGAGGGAAAAAATTATATATATATATATATATATATATAATTTATAAGTAGAGTTTCATCATTCAACTAATTGCTTCCACAAACTCATCTGTCACTCGAAAAGATTTAAAACAATATATTCTATTTATCCTAATAATATAGGGTTCCTAAAATAATGAATTTACAATTCACCAATCAGACCTTTTAAAAAATAAACTACAGTATACAGTCCATGACATCTTGTAGGCTAGTGGTAGGCGATTCACCCATGTCGCCCTTCGGTTGCGGGTTCAAGTCTCGCGGCCTTGCCGGACGCGACTGGTTGTCATCCGACCTCTAGGTTGTTCTTTTTATAAAAATCCAAAAATAACATTAACAACAGTATCTAATTATAAACTTAATCCATTCAAACCTTTAGAATTATCCAAAATACTTCTATCTAAACTACCAGTCCAAAATTTATAAGGAAGTAAAACACAATGAGGATCCTTTTTGTCATGTAATAACATGTGAAAACCTTCATCGTGTATTATTTTAAAACATGGTAACTCCCTGAATTACCATAAAACCTTATTGATTACATTCTTGCCCCTTTTTTCTTTATATAATACTGGATATATTCCTTATATCCAAAAAAATTGAATATTCCAATAGTGATGATTTAAACAAACTATTAATTAGTTCCAAGGAAGTCAATAATATCCAATATAATTTATCCAAATAAACCATCTCTTATTCCAAAATCACTACCTCATTATCAGGAACATATTAAGGATTACCTTTCCTTAAACCACGTATCTTCCAAAAAGTGTAGCATACTATTATGTCACTTTTCTTATAACTATATAATCTCAAATCCTCAATAAAATAGTACTGTAGTAAAATAATTATTTATCTCCATAATTCATATAACTAGTATATTGTTGATACAACACTCAAATGAAATAATTCTATAATAACAACATAATAACACTAGTCATTCCTCTTCATCTGAGGTAGTGTCATAACATTATTATTTTCCAATAACATCATTTGTAGTATACTCTGATGACTGGGACATTGATTTGCGTAGTGTCCAGACTCCTTACAGATGAATTGTTTTTCCTTAGAAACCTTTTTCAGACACTTTCAATCATGTAATTGGTGTCCTTTTTCTCCACACTTATAACAAACTCCCATTCCCTTCAAACATTTACAAAGGTGATTCTTTCCATAGTTATCACATATGTGAAAATCTTTCTTTCCACTATTTCTTTATACATCATTCTCTATACCATCGTTTTCTTCTCTTGCTTCCCTTCAATGCCATAAGACACAGATAATCCTTTACTAATATTATTAACACATGATATTATTTCTTCATATGATGAAAATATGTGGGAGACTATTTCCCTTCTAAATTTTGTCCTAATACTATGAAAGATATGATCCTTCTTACTCATTGGATCAAAAATATTGTTGGAGTTCTCATTCCTTCTACTGGGAGCCATTTATAAACAATGGCATACACTATGTCAGTTTATGAATCACAGTGCATAATTCAAAACCTGTATAATACCTAAAGTAAATTGAATAGTTTATGGATATAATTCACAATCATAAAAATGTTTTCTTTGAAGAAGTATTTACTCCTAAATCATTCATAATGGCTTGTAATGTAAATGTGAATTATCCAAATCATATCCCCAGGAGTGTCGTAACCAAGAGTGCAGCAAGGCCCGTTGTCATGCACCAGTTCCCGTTCGAGTCTAGATCAAAGCTTTGTTTTCAGGTTTTACCCCTAGTTACATCTATGCTAGAACCGCCTCTACCTGCTCCTATCCAGACAGAGATTTATTTTCTTAGAAAAATCACAAAATATCTACATTACCAAAATTCTAGGAAGTTATTCTATACAAATACTCAATGTATATCTTAGGGTAATGTGCTCTAATTAGAGTTTATCAAAATTTAGTTTTCCAAGGTTATTGCTAAACATTTTCTAATACCAACTGTAACGACTCGACCCCAGTTACCTAGAGTTGGTGCATTGTTACATAACATTGGCATGATTACAAGGAATCAAGTACCGAAAGATAGATCAGTTTAGCAGTCTTGGAAAATATATTACATACATGAAAATTATATTACACTTTTTAACATACAATATAAAAAAAATATTTTGATAATTCAATTGTTCCCTTATCTTAACTATTTATCTCAAACATAAAACACTTATTGGGATCCTGGGAAAATAAAACATAAGAAATGGGTGAGGTCAGATAATCAGTAAGGGTAAATAATTTAGCGGAATCTATAAACTTTTAAGGCATGATGTGTAATGAAAACAAAATCCTGTTAAACATAAGAATGAACATAATATGGAAAAAATAAATCAAAAATTAAAATATTAACATACACATTGATATTCTACTAGTTGAATAATCACATGTAAAAACTAATTTCATAATGAGGTAATGTGTAGTACCAGACATTAATTTCTATGTCAAGGCCTCATGCCAGGATCTAGGGGATAACTGTAACCAGACCCCAACCCAGAGAGCCTCTATAACGGGACTCCAACCCGAAAGGCCTCTGTAACCGAACTCCAACCTAGAGAGCCTCTGTAATCGGACTCCATCCCAAAGATACTCTGTAACTAGACTCGGACCTGGAGGGTCTGCTTTAACCAGACCCCAACTCGGAGGGATTACTTTTACCAGTTACCAACCCAGTACATACTAGTAAAATAAATTCATCATATGAAAAGGTTGATATATAACATAAACATTTGTATTAAAATTGTCATACAAAATTTCAATACTTTATCAACAAACCATGAATGGTATAAAAATTACACATCCACAGTCAAACATATCACAAAAAATTTAATAAAATATGGAAGAATTGTATCATTATAAATCAACCTCAAACAAGTTTAAAATCCATTAAAGGATGTTGACATAGATGAGAAGGATCAGTAAAATGATTTTAGAGAAATTCCCTATTTTTCATGAAATCATTTAAAATTCTAAAAATTTATAAAGGTATTCATTTAAAAGGGATTTTTGATTCAAAGTTTCCCATACCACTTTGAATATTTTTAAAATATTTATCATTTCAAATCATTCATGTTCATATAAATAAATCCTTAAAATCATTTTGAAAACATGGACATTAATTAAAAGGGTTTAGAAAGATAAATCTTTAAAAAATTTAAAATGATGATCTAGTTAAATAGATCCTCCCATAAATCCTTAAAATATTCCTTTTTAAATCATTTTTATATAATATGGTTATCTATAATATGTATGTCCCATAAAATACTTGCACATGAACAATCTCGGATAATAATGAGACTGAGGAAATAACACTTACCTCGTTGTAATCAATCAAGTCGTATGAAAAATAGTTAATAAATGCCAAATGAATCACATAATATCATTAATATAAATAGAATAATTATAATATATATCAAATGGTAGTACACAATACACCAAATGTAATAAATAAGTGGGAAAGAATGGAAATCTCAAGGAATTAAAAGTGAGATAAGAAACCCCTTACCTTGAACTTTTCCTTGGTCTAGGGTTCGTTAACCTCCTTTATAATAGTTAAATCATTGTTATTAAATTATACAAGAACCATATACAAAATATGATAACATATATGATCTTCTAATATTGCTTTGTTAATAATATTTTAGTATTATCGTCGTTTCGGGTGTTAACTGATTCATTTTCCATTATATGTTTTGTTACATAAGATGTTTTTGTTATGGATAAGATGTATTGGATTCATATCCATAATGATATTGAGTTCTTAAACATTATATTTAATCATAAAATGAAAACTATTCTTGAATGATTACGATGGGGAAATGAATCTCATCACATTCATGGATATGGTAATCCGTACGTACGCACGAACGACAATATCATTATTTTGATTTAAAATCATATGTAAATAGATGGTATATCATATATAAATAATCATTAAAATTTTATATTTATTATTTAAATCAATTATACATCATTAATATACCCATCCAAATAATAATGTATTGAATAACAATCACACCACGACGTGGAGACGACAAGCCGTACATATGCACATACATTGATATGTCATTCCTAGGATGGATAAAATAATGAATATGGTTGTACCATATTTATAATAACATCATATTATATAGAAGATAATTGATTTATTATTTTATAATGGAAAAAACAAGGAAAGAAGAAGTGGAAGAAGAAAAGGACTTGGAAGACACGATGAAATATTTACCTCTTCTTCGGGTTCTTCCTTTTGATTTGATCAAAAGGGCTCCATAGGATGGATTCATGACTAAAGGAAGGCCTCTAGGATGAATGGAGGATAGTTTAGAGGATATTTGGGAAGGGTTTGGCCGAGCCAAATGGCTTTGAATGTGTGAATTTGAGAGAAGTGGGAGTGCCCTTTTATAAGAGGGGTGAGGGGAACCTTAAGAAAAGATTGAAATATTATTTTATAATAAAATCATATTCGGTTAAAAATGGCTCCAAATTGATTTATTTCAAAGCTAAAGTGGTTATGGGTCGAAATAATCTCATCCAATAGGTTTCATACTAGTTTACGTTACCAATTTATCCTTATCTTTTAGATTTAACTCTAAGTATAACAATATAACTTTTACCTTGCCTTCTTGTATTCTTACACTATATGGTTAATAAACATAAAATAAACTTCCAAAAGAACCTAAAGTGGTTCATTAATGACATATATAATATTATTTAAGACCTTTGGCTGATACTTAGTGTTTTAAGAATATTATATCAACCAATAATATAGTATTTGTTTTAAAAATTAATTTATGTTAATTTTGACACTATTTGGTATTTTGTTTTCGTGAAAGTCAAAACAAACTTATCACTTCGAAAAAAATTATCTAATCAACCTTAAAATTTCATATTAACCTATAAAATTAGTGGAATTTATCAAAAGTGTCAAATTACATTTATTTGGATATTTATAAAATCAAATATTTTAATCTTTCATTCATAAGGTAATAAATGCATCATGATTGTGTTATAAATAAATTACATTATTTAATGTCTAAAAATTATAAATAAAATAACATTATGTAGGAAATATTATTATCTTTCTAATTAATTTTTATAGTCGAATTTATCTTATATATAACCCTATATTAAAATGTTTTAGTCATGAAAAGATGAATTTATCACTTTTAAATATTATTTAAATTAAATAATAATAAATGTCCTAATCTAATACAAGTTCACCTAAAGGGTCATATTTTATTCCTAATGTTGTTTTTGGTTGAATTACACTTATCCAATTGAATTAGGAAATGCGTTAGGGAAATAATAATATCGTTTTTACCTTTAATTACCATATTTACTTTTAACCGTGGTAAATAAAATTCAAAAGATACTATTCATCAAAAAATATTCTTATCTTATTGAACCACATTTTACTTACTAATATCAACCATGTCTCTCGGATTTTTGAAATTAAATTCACAGAAGCGGTAAAATTATGTTTTTTGCAAATTAGCAAATGCTCCCAGGAGGTGGGTAAAAGACGGTAAAAAATTCACTAAAATTTTTATATATCTAAATATATTATAAAATGACTCTAATGAAATACATTGAACATATAAAGGTATTATGTAACTATTTTGACCTAAAATAAATTTAAATAAAATAAATAATTATTTAAATAAAAATTCGGTTTTAAACAATAACTCAGTGTCTTTCACTATTCATCAAAAATTGAAAGTTTTCAGAAAAATACCAAAAATTCACCCTAAGATAATTTTGAAATTATAAATTCAAAAATTAAGTCTATTATATCAAATTCAAAACATAGAAGTTGTATTTATTAATTTAAAATTAATTCCCGTTGTCAAAACAAAAAAAACGGGTTTTTAAAAAAGTAAAAAACTATCCAAAGATTGACATGTGTTTATGTCAAATTTAATTTTTAAATTACTTATAAAGACAAAAATTGTATTAAATTGTAAAAATATAATCTATTTATACTTCCAAACCATTAAAATTAATAATTTAACAGTAAAAAATATTTTTATTAAAAAAGTTGTTTTCAGTTAAAATATAGTAATTTTCACTATTAACCCAAATATGAAAGTTATCAGAACAACACCAAAAATTTATTGAAACTAAATTATTATGTCCTGATTCTAAAGGAGTTTATTTTTTCAAATTGAATATATAAATGTTTAAAATCTTGAATTGAAAAAGGGTTCTCCATTAAAAGGTGGGAAAATTGCATTTTTTGAAAAATATTTCTTTCATCTAAAAAAATGAATTTGTTATTACATTATGTCTAAGAAACTCATAATATGGATTCTAAAATTATAAGGATTATATAAATATCAAAATTCAGTTAATACTATTCATAACCGCTTTTGAACGGCTAGTTTGGCAAGTCGTGGAGCACTTGAACTTAGTGTTGCGTGTTGTGCAAGTTATTGAATTACTTTGAACAAATAACATACTATGAAATCTTGGGGTGTTACAATTCAAGATCATGTTATCCATAGAGATGAAAAAGAGCTTCCCAATTAGGTAATTTTCCCACATCTTCAATGCAAACAAAATCATAGATAGCTCTTTATCCATAGTGGAATAGTTATGTTCATGGGGGAAAACTACCTAGTCCCATAGGAGATCACTCCTCTATACTAAATCAAGACACATCCCATTCCCATGAAATAAAAATTATTAAACACATTGAATAATACTTATTCTCTAGAAACTAGATTAGCAGAGCACTGGTCAATATCCTCATTAGGTAGATAGACATTACCCGAAAATGATCAGTCCAAATAAAATCCTACTCATTCCAAGTCAAATCTATCAATAGGGATAAAATATATGATAAACCAGATTCTTACCTCTGGTAGTAGACTATAAGACCCAAGAATCTACAAACCTCTACCATATTCTTGGGTGCTGCCCAAGAGAACAATTCCTCGGCCTTTGAAGGGTCCATGAATACACCCCATTGAGAC
The DNA here is from genome assembly GCA_963277665.1 of Viscum album. Classification (NCBI taxonomy): domain Eukaryota; kingdom Viridiplantae; phylum Streptophyta; class Magnoliopsida; order Santalales; family Viscaceae; genus Viscum; species Viscum album. The sequence continues at coordinate 2,113,608,264 of OY728128.1, forward strand.
ACAACATTCCCAAGGAAACACACCTCTCATGTCCAAAACAAAAACATGAAAAAATTTCCATAGAGATAGTGGAGTTGAAGAACCTATAATACCACTTTAATATGTTCATCATACCCCCATATAACTTCAATTAGATCAATATATAATTGATAAACATGTATATAAAACCATTTATAAATTCATGAAACATGGATTTCATGAACCCCATGAACACAGTAGGTGAATATGTGACACCAAACAACTTGAACCCAATATTGAGGTTCCTATACCTATATTTAATGAAATTCTTCAATACATCATCCCCTTAACCATGAACTAGAGATATCTATATCGAGGTTCAATCTTAGTAAACCAAATAGCCCCTCTAAACTGATCATAAAGACCATCAATCCAAAGAAGAAGGTATATAATCTTCATTGTTACCTAATTGATCCTCTAGTAGTCTATAAATAACATAAAACCATCATCCACATTCTTGGATAATAACACCAGAGAACCCCATAGTGACACACTAGTCTAGATGAATCCATTCTATATGAGATCAACTATTTGAATACTCAACTCCAATAACTCCAAAGGTTCCATCCAATAAAGATCCATCAAAATCATAGAAGTACCAGGCTATAAGTCTATCCAAAACTCAACATCATGTTGAGGGGGTAACATCACAACTTCCTGAGGAATTTTTTTTGAAGCCATATAAAAACCCTAGGAGATTTCTATATCCCATCATCCACTAATTCCATAGTTAACTAATATATCAAACAAATAATGGACTCCACACATATACTATTGACCTGAAATCTTCTCTCAATAATGAAAAATACACACTAGCCCTCCACATCCAACTACTGATGTGTCCTCATCATTAGTCTACACCCCTATCACACATTTAAAAATATGGTATGAACTCCAATTAGTGTAGTAAACACCATGGTTATGGGAATCCTCTCTACATCTATTCCAAGATAAAAAACTAGAATAGTTAAAATAATGGAGTGTGAAGCTCCTGAATCAAATAAGTCACAAATAAGGGTGGAAGATGTGATGATCATGCCTCTAATGATATTTGGTCCCTCTGGTGTTGTTACCTCCACCGCATGCAATTAACCACAACCACCTTCTCTACTTCCCTATATATGGAAACCTCAATGGCCATGCTCAGGTCAAGAAACATGAACATGATGAACAACCTGAGGTTAACCTCTAAAGATATAAATACATTGGTTACATAAGTGGAGTAACTGTATATGTGATAGAAGGACGAAGTTCCCCCCCAAGAATATTTTCTTAGGACCGCACTTCTAGAAAAAATCTTCGACAAAAATAATTTTTTTTGAACTTTTCCCAAGCCCCCACAAAATCAATGTTCCCAAGTAAAGAGAAAGGAGAACCCACCTCTTCACTTCCTTTATAGTATATGAGACGTAATCTACTTAGAAATCCTTCTAAATTTTGACCCATGAAATTTATGCCTCATTTAGCTCACCAAAATACAATGTCCATAACTACCATATTACTCGACACATCTGACAGACTGCCAATAGGAGATAGTGCTCCTCTAGGACCTGGATCAAACTAAATGCAATATAGATCTCCTATAACTATCTCTATATCTATAGATAAAAATCACAATGCCTATATTTCCCTAAATTCTTACATTAAAAAATGAACAATATTTTCCACCACTTATCATTCCCCTAAATTGGATTAGCCCTTCTTCGATCAACCATACCAGTTTGTGAAACCTCCACTGCATAAACTACACATGTAAGATCAGCGGGTTCCATAGGTGAAATAGATAAAAGGATTTACTAAGCCTAGTAGTAGGAAATATTATTAAAATATATTTTATCTATTTTATCTTCCAATAATAAAACCCACAAAATTCAAATAATAACACACATCAATAATGATCCATGTACCTCTACTATGTTAATACCCGAGAAGTGACACAGTCTCACTATATCTTACAGTAGGATCTAAGTCATTGTATAAGAATACAGGGTTCCATAATTTTCCATTTCATATAATGTTATCCCTAAACAATATCATGCACTAAGATCAACTGACACTATTTCCTTACAAACCAATTCATCCCTCATTATTCCTAACTCCAAAATCCATCTTATCTTACAACCATACCTCTGATTACCATCTTTAATGACCTCATCCCTCTAAAGGTACCCCTCTTAGGATAACAATAAAAGAATATAGATAATGATCCCCAAGTCGTGCCTCCAGTAATATCCTGTTTTGTGACTAGAATTGAGGGTATAAAAATATAACAAATGGTGAGAATTACCCTCTATAATACTAAAATCAATAGAGAGGATAAATCTAACACAATAAAACACATTACATAATAAAATAATGAAACCAAAACTATCAAAAAATATAAGTATATGTAAAACAGATATAGATAAAAGTCTCCAAAAAAATAACCAAAAGAAAAGCTAATGAAATGACACACTAAAAACCCAAAAGTCCAAGTTTGGAATTTATCATATGGTCAATGTATTCCTCTTATAAACCTAGAATTTTTTTGTATATATGTAGGGTGAGAATAAACGTACAATCAGGAGGGTTATACTAAACTCCCCCATGAACATGTGAAAAGCGCATACTAATTCACTCATGAGAAAAAAAAGAACCAACTACATGTAAAAAAGATCAACTATCCAGTCTCATCCTTACCAAGGCACGGTCACAAAATAACACAAGGCATGTATAATAGCAAAATAAGAAGCATATTGATAAAGGTTACAATGAACCACTACCACCCTTGGTAGTTGCTCTCACACCCCAAAATCATGGGTCCTTGTGCACCCATCTCCTCTATATAACACATCATGTTAATCAAACCACATGCAACTGACCATCACATCACATATCTTTTAAAGACACCTAGGATATCACATGAAATATCATCCAAAGACACAAGGGTCATCACATCACATCCATAACCAAAATTTTAGGGTATCGTTAACATGAAGGACGTCACCTCATTCACACCTAATACCATGAATGAACCCCACCAAAATCTGTATCACTGTCTCATTAAAGATTACCACATTTCACTCTTGATTTCTGTCCATCATAACTCATGCATGTCAATGTCTCCTGGGATAGATAGTGAGAAAGAGGGGGTAACCATCCTTCCATCTTAATCAATGAGATGTTTGGAGCCCCTTAAATACATGGGTGTATCCAAATGTTCTTGATGTGGTTGTGATGCATATATTAATAGAAAATAATATGTAATGTATATTTATAAATCTACATGGAAGCACATCCTATGCGATCAAAACACAAGCACCAACCATATCAGAACATAACCACCCATCCTCATAAAACCACCACTTTATCTTCCACTACAAAATTCACAACACAACATGATAGACCACAAAGAACATTTCAAATTTCACTTGTCACATTTCACATTTAAAATTTCATATTATTTCCTAACATGATCTTTTTTTACAGATTTTAAATTACCAACCCATTTTTTTTATTTAGAACATTTATTTCAAATTTAAAATTAACAATGTTTAATGATACTCCCCATTATTATTCATTCATTAATTTAAAATTTCAACCATACCATTTAAATTTCAATAGTAGTATTTAATTCCAATTATACATGGGAAACTTCCACAACACAACACTATGAAAATAAAAAACCTCCCCACTCTAACAATCCCACATGATCACCATTTCACTACCACAACCACCTTCTAATTACAATTTTTTCATCACCACCACTTTTCCCTCACAAATTACCTATAACATGTCTAAAAAACTCTTTACATCCACCCCTAGAACACAATGACACATCATAATCTCCATGTATCACTTCCATTTCTCATCATATCACCATCATACAATGCAACCAAACATTACCACTATGATTCATAGATTCACACACTCACATAAAATTTTCATATTTATCAAGGGGATTTCATCGCATTCCACTCCTTTATTTCAAGGTAATTATTACAAAATCCCCAATTTTAGTGTGTAACCAAATTATTAGATGATTATAAGTGGCTATAAAATTTCCAATTTTTGTGATAGTAAATAGCACACAATAAGGTTCTCATAATCACAAGAATATCAGTGCAGTAAAACCCCCCAAAGGACATGATTTATAGTTACATATCAAGCCCAACAAATCACAACATCAATAAATATCAAAGTTCCTAAAAGAATGTTATTTATTTACCCTTCCCCTTCAACTTCAATTTAAACCAATTATTTATCATTAATTAAGATGATAAAAAATATTATCCCCGAAGATAATAAGAGTATAAATCCTCGCACATGATATACCATGTGGGGAATAAAAGATCCACTACAAAAAATAGAGATTTCAAATCTACTGCATAATTTGGAGCAAGAGGGAACAACTAATAGGATCCACAATGAAGAAAACACCTTAATAACCATAAAAATACCCGAAAACATCCAAAAATAAAAGTAACATAAAAATTAATTATTTACCCTAGTAGAAACCTAACCATGCATGGAACATGGATAAATGGATGAGAGGAAATCACCTAAACCACCACGGATCAATCCCCCAAGGTTGAGGTTGAAATCCACTCAAAGTGGGATGAAATTTCTCCTTGGGATGAACTTAGGTTACCTAAAAAAAGAGATGAATATTCGGGAAGTGATCGGTACTGAGTGGATTCTGAGGTTTTATAACCATCATGGAAAACCAAATACCACAACATAGCCCATAGGAACACATCACCCCACTTCTAAGAACTGAAGAAACTATGGCGCAACACACCTCACCATGACTTATCCCTACCAATCAAAGACCCTATAGTATTCCAGACTATATTTGGACTATAGATTCTATAAAATATGAAGGGGGTTTCCCATATCCCCTACTACAAATCACATTAGTTCCAAAAAATAAAAAACCTCCAAAAATATCCTCCTCGTATTTCACACCACAATCAAAACCCCTACGTCGCTACCAGTCAGGTGTTAACTCACCTCTACACGACAAGGTCACTCCACAATGTAGATACCCCTAAAAGAGAAGTATCATAAAAAACTTATCCCAGGACACTACACCCCACCTAGTTCTTCCACATTGCAACCAACATCCCTGAAGGTGTAGCCCCGAGATCTATGCTATAAGACACAATACAACAAACATCTTAGCTCCATATCCTCCTATTACCCTCCAAAATACTCAATATTTCCCCCAGAAACATCCACTATCATAATTTCTATAATGTAATGAGCCAAATTTCTTGGGCCATTAAACACCTAACAACACCTACACAATCATTAACTATAAGGACTACATAAAAATAAATTTAATTTCTCTATGTTCTTCCCATATCTTTTATAAAACACAAAATTTAATTACATATAGTGAATAATATGTCATTATCATTAGTATTTTACCATAAATAAACACAATTAACATGCATTAAAAATCATAATAGAACCCAAAAAATAGAATAAACCTAAGCAAAACCTTTTTATCAATATAAGTATGCATAATCATAACATTGGTACCCAAATATTTCATACTCTGCTCAAACCTAAAAAAAGACCCACCACTTTACTTTAGGATACATAAACTATTCACCACAAAAGAGAGTCTAGATAAATATATCACCTGCATGAGGACTACCAAGGCCTATATGAGAGAATAGAGATAATTCATTTACATGATCTATATGAAAAATGACAACATCCACAAACACAAAGTATTTCAAAAAAAATAAATTAATTGTTAACTAGGAAATCGTATCATTCCAGTAAATTATGATTACAATATAGGTATAAATTATTAAATTCTATTGTATCATAACAATAGTAACTTATTTTTAATTGTTTTTTGAAACGATCTAAAATTATAATTTTAATAAAATAAAATTATATAAATAGAGAATACCACATGTCGAAGATTCCATTGACAAGGGTGAATAAAAAAAAGTAAACTATCATTAATGTATAACAAAAAATAATAATCCATTAATGTAAAAATATGATTTGAATCACATGAAAACACAATATATTAGAAATAAAATGATATTTCTAGTAAAATTAGATCTTGATCATCTGTAACTATAAATAGTGGAACTTAATTATTAGGGATTCTTAATCATTACCTTTAATAATTCAAGGAAATCATTTCAATTTAATCTATGATTATACTTCAGAGGTAATAATTATTTTAATACACATAAAATTTACTACAAACATGTAGGTAATATAAAAAATATATATTAAAACCATAAGGAATATTTATGGATGTATGAGATCTACATGTGGGTGTATCCTATTTTTAATCAGAAAATCCATTTATAGAATATTGTCTCTTATCTCTATCACCTTCATGATTAGAGATATACTGTCATGCTAGGATTTTGGATCTCACATCTTTTGGTACATTGGAAGACTATTTTTTGGATTAAAAACCAAAACCAAAACTTTATTACTAACTATAAGAATATAAAAACCAAGATTCCATTACATTATGCACTACCTCATGATCTTTATTAATCTTATCCAAAAAAGTGTTGTCAATTACCCACAATATTAAATTGAAAGTAATTTTTCACATGAAAAATAACATAAACTTACTAAATAAATCACAACATATATCAAATCATTAATATCATGATAAACTATAAATCCATATAAATAATAATGAGGTTGAATAAAAGTTTCAAGTCCCATTGATTTAGTTGAAAATAACCTAACCCATATTAAAAATGTTTTATGTTCTATATTTATTAATGTTTAAAAATAATAAAATGAATAAAATAAATTCTTGCACCCCACAAATTTAGAAGAATGTAGATATAATTAAGAAAATAAATGAAGTTATAAGGTGAAATGAAGCATGAATTACATCTTTCCAACTACCCCAAATCCCTTTTAATTCATCACATTTTAAAAAAGGAAACATGTGATGATGTGAATTACTAAATTTAATAAGTATAAAATTCTAGATTCATAGGAATGTTTCAAATTAGAAAAATAATAACACTATATTCAATATTTTGAACCATAATATCAATATGATCAATAAAAAACGAAACTCCAAATGAAAATATAAAATAAATTGAAATAATTATACTTATATATGGATTATTATATTAACAAGGATAATCTAATACAATATTGTAAAAAATAATGATAAAAATTATTGAGTGAGAAAGTTGTTTAGATCCTTGAAAATTAAATAATTTCATCATGGAATTCATCATTAACATCCATTGAACATAAAAATACAATGACTATAGCATTGAAAAATACATGTAAAAGGGAGAATAAAACCCTGATGATGAAGAGTGTAAGAATAAACTTTTTGTAAAAATATTTTTAATATTAGTAAAAAGTGTAAGAAATAGTTTTTTAGGTTTAACATGACATAAAATTAAAATTTTTTATCATAGTAAATGTTACCATGAAATAAATAAATTTATGCATTTATGGGTAAATAGAGTTATCAATAAAAAAGACATCATATACACTAAAAATAATTTCTGTCATATTCCTTTTAATGTTACATTTTTGTTCCCTATATGGCATTTCATTTCTTTGTGAACCATAATTTGACCTATAAACATGTGAGACACAATATCTAAAGTAATTACAATGATTTTCCAAATCAAATGTATTGGGTTAATCGTGTGATGATGATTTAATCATTTTTTTAAATAAAAGGGGATCAAATTAAAAAATTATAGGAATATCAAATTATTGACCAACCTGTGAATAATATATTGATATAAATCTTGAAAAACCAATTTTAGTTATCGCATGACCAAATTTGGGAATTCGGGAAATAACTATATATAACTATTGAGAGATTCTATCTCATAACAATGACAAGAATAATGTAACACAACTACAAAAGAAAAAAAACTTTTTTTAACATTGTCAAAGTGAAAAGTTTATAAACATGAATAAATAATTTAGAAACAATTTTGAAAACTAGTGAAAACTTGCATAACATTTAAAAACATGCATAAAAGGATACAAAATGTATAAAAACGTATATCATAATAGTGAAAAGAATATTGTACTATTACAATAGAATCAACACAAATAATTTCATAGATATATCTGAACAATGAAAGGAACAATATAGTTCTGTTACAGAAGTCACACAAAACAATTCACAGACTTAAGAGAGTTAAATTGAAAAGGGTATAAAAAAGAATATACTTGTATAAAAAATATTTAAGAACCAGTAAAAATTGGTATAATGTTAGTGAAAAGTCTCAGAACCACTTTTTTAAAGGTTCACATGATATAGAATTTAATTTATTTATCATAGTCAGAATAATGACAAGAACAATGAACTGGTACTATAGATGACACAAAACATTCAATAAAATTTTCACAGTCAAAGTGGGAAGTGTATAAACAAATATTAAAAAGTTAGATACACTTATAGATACATATATAATGTTAGTGAAAAGTGTTTTAATCACTTTTTGTAAGTGCCACACAACTTAAATGTGCACTGTTACAAAATTTACACAATAAAAAATTTCTATTTTAGTGACAAGTGTTATAATAACTTGAAAAAATATTTTTCAACATTCATTTTAATACCAAATACTAAACTATATATGAAACTACATTTCATTTTGAACCACACTTTGAGCCAGAAACATGTGATGCAGAATGTGTGATGCATTTCCATGGATTGTCTAAATCAAATACATAGGGTATTTCATGTGATGATGGTTTAAACATTTTTTACACAAAAATAGATTAAATTCACAAATTATTGGAATATAAACTTATTGGATGGACTATGCATAATATAAATACAAATATATAGAGTAACAACTGAATGTTATTCCATAGCCTTATATGAAAAATCAGTAAAAGCATTCATCTTAATGTTGAGACTCTTTATCATAGAACATAGACAAGCATTGTATAATTCTATTACAGAAGTCAATCAAAAATTTGGAGGAATTGAATAATGATGATGTGTGATGTGTTGTGTTTGTATTAGATCAAAATATATAATTGAAAAAAATGGAATCCATTTTAATGGTTGTGGAAGATCCGTCATGGTAGGAATAAATGGGAACACTGTTTCTTTGATGATCCTAGAATTGGATGCCATATAACCTACTTATTTAGTGAAAAACAATAGTAATACTAAAATTCATGTAATTAATTTTAAAATAAACGTTTTAATCATTTAATGAGATAGAGTATAATTTTTAATAAATAATTCCTTAATTGTATGGGAAACAAAAATTTATTATACGATGTACTGAGGTAAGAGATATTAATCTCAAATCTTGGAAGAGTTCTCTTAAGTATTTGAATATATCACAAGTTATAACATAAAATCACTAACTTTTAATAAAATTTATAATAAAACATTCTTAAAATGATGGGATACAAAAATATATTAGAAGATGAAATGGGGTAAGGGATATAACACTAATATCGAATAATAGTATTTTTAAATTATAGAAAATATAAAAAATTATCACATAAAATGTTGGAATATGAATAGATAGATGATAATTAAATCTAATACAATAGAGAAAAATATTAATAGATACATCACTAAAGTTGAGAAACACTACCAATATTTGGGTTAAATCAAAACATAAATTAAATTTTCAAAGGTACCTCATTGAAAACAACCATAAGTAAAAAAGTAATAATATTGAATGTACAAATAAAATTAATTCTCATTTTTTACATCATAAATTAAAATACTAAAAGGGTTTTTTTTTATTTTTAATGTAATAAGTTCATCATGTCAACTCATTAAAGACAAAAACACACATGTGTAAAATAAATAGACATCAATGCTCTATAAAATCAATTCTAAATTAATATGATCAAACATTTAGTAATATATATATATATATATATATATAAACATTAAATTCATGTTGATGTTTCTAAAAAGAATTCATCAATCCATATTATTTTTCAATGTCATGTAAAATGAATTAAATTAGACACTAGTATATTTGTATCACAATGAGGTTTGGTGGATTAAGCACTTGACATGTAGTTACATATCTAAGTTAAGACTCCTTATTAATAAACAAAGATAAAGTGATCCCCCTACTGACCCATAATTACTTTCTATGGTAGAAAACACAACATTACATCGATCCATTATGGGATTAATATATTTTAACCCATTTGCTTCATCCCCTTTACAAAAAAACCATCATGTATTATTTTATTTATTACTTATTTTCAATAAATATATTTATTTAAAATATTATTAATATAAAAACCATTGTTTTATAAACATAAAAATTTTATTGTATAAATAATTATTTTTTATTTCAATAATATCATTTCATAAATAATATAAATATTATTTAATTTTATTTTCAAAATATTATTTATAATATAAAATATTTATCTAAAAATATTGTAAATATTGTCTAAATTTTATTTTTATAATATATATTTACTATGATACAAAATGATTCATTATAATATATTTTGGTTTATGTTATTGTTTAACTATGTTTTCATCAAATAAATATATTTATTATATTTCGATTAAGTATTATTATACAAATATCCTTTATTTAAATATATTTAATTATATTAAATATATTTTTACTTTCATTGTATAAATAAATTTTATTTATTTATTTTTATCAGTATTAAAATTATATGTATTTTTTTTAAATATCATGAAAATATAATTATATTTTTTACATCATTAATATTATATATTTTTTAAATCTATAACTTTTACAGTTTTTAATTATTCATAATTCATTATATAAATAATATAAAAATATTTTAAAAAATATATTTTATATAATGAAGTTAACCCATACAAAATACCAATAAATAAATAAATAAAACTAAACATGATATATAGTATAGTAATAAATTTACCTTAAACCAATATATGTAAATAAATTTTTTTAAATAAATATGGCTTACCTCAAGAGAGAATAAAGGGAGATTAGATTAAATGTGATTGGTGAAGTACAAATCAAAGATAGGGATGGGGGGATTGCAGATTGTTTGACAAATGAGATATGATTGTAAGGATGGACTTTAAGTGTTGATTTATAGGGGATAGGTTGTTACTTCTATATTAGTTTATGATGTTTCTGTAATAAATAATGTGTCATCACTAAAAGATGAGTTTCATGTACTTTGGGTTACGCATAAAAGTAACTTTAATGGAATTCCAAGGAGGTGTGTCAAGAATTATTTTTATAAAAAAATAAGTTGGGAATATATAGTCTTGAGATATTGTTTATAACACTCAACATGAACATTGGATCCACTACTCTTGTGTTTACTCGGTATTTTTCCTAGTTTTCATATGAAATATTTTGATCGGTTTTTAATCCTGTGTAATGTTAGGATTCTGTGTTCTATGGATATGTATAGTGAAATTATTCAATCACATGAATTAGGTTTTTACCACATTTGATTTTTGGGGTTTTCAATGTTAAATTTTACTTTTCAGTTCGACTTTTTTAAATCCTTTTTTGTTGTGTTAATTTAATTGAACAATCATGATCACAATGACACAATCACAACCATAATTTCTGCATCAAATATCCCAACAAAACATCTATGAATACTCCCCAACTATAAAAATGACATAATATATTACTTTTTGATATATTTTTATACTTTTACTATATTTTTCATTTCACGACCTTGAAGTGTCAAAAATGACCTAAGATAAATATTGTTGAAACATTAAATATATTAAAAGACCAATCAATTTTCATTACATTTAAACACACACATTCAAACTATATTTAAAATTTTATATAAAAATATTCCTCTTTATTTGTGGATTTTTATAGCATAACTATAATGGGAGTCCCTTCAATAGATTTTTTGGTAGTTAAAAAAAGTAAAAGGATCATGATGAAATTAATATGAATAATTAACCTAATCCTATTATTTATTTATTTATTTGTTTTAGTATGCATATGTCTCTAACAAAATAAGGAAATATTGATACTTTAAATCAATTTCCAAGAAAACTAAGGCTTGGTTGAACATAACGAGTGGTGATTCCCTGAGCGCTATAGTAAACAATGGTGAGGTTTTTTCCAGTGACTTTGGAAGTGAGTTGGATTGGGTCCAATATTATCCTAGTGCATGATAATACTTTTCTGCAATTTAATTTATTTTTGGCATGGGTTCCTGATGTCCCCACCATATCCTTAATAGATACATAATGGATGTGAAGACTGGTTTTCTAGAAAATGGAAACAACGACACAATTTTAGTAACATCATATGATCTGGGGAAATTTTTTCAAGTAGAGTACATTTTTTTAATTATTGTAATTTTGGTAAAGGTTTTTCAATGAAAATGCATGTTGGTCCAATTTAATTATGCCTCAAAGATTATTTAGGATAATAGAAATTAAAATATGAGTACATTTTTTAATGAAGAAAAAGAAAACCATTTACCATTTCAGAACAAGTACTTATTTCTCGATAATTTTGATCAACGATAATTGTGTTTTGGAAAGAGTTGAATTTGAGATTTTCAAATGTGACACCTTGAACCTTTCCATTTCCAACCAGTAAATGTCAATTAAAATTTATTTGAAATGAAGGATAAATGATTATGTCGATTCATTAGACATTAGGGATAAAGGATAGCATATGACCCTATAAATTCTTTATTTGAGATCCATTGGTAGTAATAGTGAAGGTAACATCATTCACATTTATTTCATGCATGTTCAAAACATTCCCAAACCTACCAAAGCTCCCAATAATTCATTTTTTGACATATTAAATATTAACATTTACTTTTAAATAATAAATGTATATAAATCTAGTTACCTTATTCCTTGGTATGGACCACAATCTACATGCTTGATAATCACATCTGAAGTGAAATAAATGATTGAGACACTATCATCCCCTGGAATATTTTTGGGTCATTTTTTAGTCAGAAATAATAGGATTAGGAAAAAACACTTCTTTGAAATAAGTAAATTTCATTATTTTTGGAGGGGTTATTAAGGTGTGGGTGGGGGTAGAGGTGATATACCACATGAAAATTGGTAATTAGTGATGGTGACATTTTGAACGCTTTGTTGATAAAGACCATCGGGGTTGGGACTTCGCTCAGGAGATGATGTATTAAAATTTTCAACATTCACTGAATTACACATCATCACCAGAACATGGGATTTTGGTGACTCCACAACATGGAAGTTGTTTATGGATAACCCCTTGATGGAAGTAAACCAGAGTGCCAGCTTTTTATCCTCATATCTCATCCAATATAACCATGCATATTTTTTCACCCTCTCATTACCATAATGTTAATAAATGCATACAAATAGAAAAAATAAATTTCCCAAATCCTTACAGTCGATGCTAATGTGGTGAAATCCAACTGAAAAATGGAAACACAACCTGAAGAAAGTGAAAATAAGATAGAGATAATGATTAATTGATATATATGTAAATAGATGTGGAAAATATATCAATCTTGGATAATCATAAAAATTATGATCCCACCATTCCTTTCCACTTCCATTGATTATATCCATGATAACGAAGGACATACTCTAGGGAAATATAGTGAATTCCATCCATTGTCCCAAGTCGAGTCCCTTCCAGGCACTAGGTTCTTCCAATGCAATGATTTACCCCTTCAGCTGTTATGGTTGGAAATAATTTTATAATGTTTTATTATTATATTTTATTTGGTTGTAGGATGAAGCATTTCTAAGTACCTAAAAGGCGATGAAAGATTTTCATGGTCCCTTAAAAATAATAGGATACAAAAAAAAACTGCCCTCGTGGAACTAAAATGTTAGGGTTTCTTTCAGTTGCACTACATGTTGTCTCCCAGGTCTTATGAAATGACTATGCATGTACATGATCCATTTATCATATGTTTTGTCTATTGTAATAGATGGATATAAATAAAAACATGACAAGTTTTTTACCCAGGAAGCGTCGGTGGTGGGAACCCTAATAGCCCCGAAAATAAACACGTTGAATGCAGGGTGATCCATGTTCATGGAATCCATATTTATACGAGAAAAAATCCCAAATATGAGTGGTGAAGATACCTTTCCCTTCATTATCTCATCACAAACTCATGTTTAGGTTTTCTTGACTACTTGATATCAAAAAAAAATATTAATATTCTCACAGTATTTCCCCAACCAATCAAATATGAATATCTCGTGCGTGAATCAAATTTTTAATGATGGTGATTCATTAGGGGGAATTTAAATGCTGTGAGTAGTCATTGTGAGGATCTGGGGGCCTGTAGTGGAAACCGGTGGGTCAAGGATTTTAAAATTTTCGTTGAAGGGATAATGGAACTTGTCATTGCCGATGATTCGAGCCCCGGAAAGGTCTGAGGATCTCACATAAATCATAAAGAGCACAAAACAAAAAGAAAACATACAAGTTTCATAATATGAAGTCGTGGTCGATTTCAACTAGTCGATGGAAATCGTTTCTTGAAAGATCCAAAGCAGGAACCCTCCATATTGTCCACACGTGCTTCAAAAAAATGGTGGGACTGTCAATCGTCGAGTTCCGGGTGCTAACGCGGTGATCCGATGACGATTTAAACGTCCTGACGATCACCGCATCGAGATTCCTTCGATGCTGAAGAGAGATCTTGATCCAAGATCCTTGGATCAAGATCTTCTCTCTCTAGAGAGAGGGAGGAGAGAGAGGATCTGAATATCACTCCATGGAATGAGTGAATAATGAATTGCACAACATAAGAGAGAGCCTCATCCAATATTTATAGCGATGTTGATAAATACTCGATAGGGTTCCTCGACCCTCGTTTATTTCAACGTTCACTAAATAAATAATTTTGAAAAACTAAACCATGTTAATATTATATATTATTTTATCACATACTTGTAATATATACAAATTATATTATGTTATAAAACTTGAGCCATTTAACTCGACTCGTTGTCCCACTTAATATTAAACGAGCCTTGAATATTAAAATAATATTCTTTTGATTAATATTTTCTCATTTTTACTAAACATGTAAATACATTAAATAAATTCAATCCCAATTACTCATAACTTGAATAATAATGAATTTATTTAATTCATCGGTGATGGATAACTTGGACAAGACACAGACCCTATGGTGGGGACCACTATGTCCACATATCTATTCAACTGAATAGGGAATATTCTTGAATACGCTATTGTGTGTGACCCTATAGGCCCTTATCTCAATAGTAGTGAATAAAATCCACAGACCAAGAGTAGAGTCTAGCAACCCATCATGGACCATAAAGAGATAAGGATAGTCATAGCAATGACTACCATCCTACGAAAACTGACTGTGTACTATAATCTCTTTGTCATTAAATATCTCATAAAGTAGGAAGCACTCTTGTGTCATCATCTTAAAATTTCTTTATTATTTGTTGATCTATCTGGATGGATTTTCTTTTATACTACTTTGGCCAAAGACTTATGAAGGCATCACCATCCCAATCAACCAGACCTGAGATATACAACTTCATGAACTTGGAAGTGAAAAATCCTTTCTTGACCATATATCCAATTTCATATCACCAACGACACATCCAACATAAACTACCTCTCCATGACATCACTGCCATGGTTTTTGTCTTGTATCAAAGTATGTAATCAAATGATACAAATTGGTAATGGTCTCAAGTTAGGAGACCAATACACATGTCAGTAGATAGGAACAACCAATGACACCCAAAATATGTGGTGTTCCTATTTGCAGTTATGTCTTCATGATATCATTACTAGAGATCACCAAGTGAGAACTTCATGGGAAGAAGTGTCAATGCTTATGATCCCCAAATACTTGATAGTCATACATCTACTGTGTCCAGTCAATAAGATGTATCTAGACTATAGAACATATATTTAAGATCAATGTCATTGTATCTCAACGTTCTCATTATAGTCTGGGAAATACTATAACCTCTCGACATGAAAATTAACCTTTGGACATTACCATTATAATAGTGGACACCAAAAAGTCTACACTATAATGGTAAGATCACATCATGTATAACTAATTGTACATGATATGGTAATAAAAAGTACTGCATAGTTGGGTCTAGGGAACCCACTATTTCCATAGTCATGTTTTTATTAATTTTGATGGTTGGCCAAATGGAATGGTTTGTGGTTTTGGGTGGCAGGTTTATAGATTTTGTGTATGTTGGTTATTTTTTTAGTTATGAGAACACACCCTCTATATTTTGCCAATATGGTTTTAGTTTTGGTTTTGTTGGTTACCAGCTATATCCAGTGGTGAGAAGGGAAGTGATAGGGATGCTTACTTGTTGGCATGTGTGGATGCATGGTATATTGAAATATCAATACAATAATGATTAGGGACATGGTGGGATATAAACGGAATGATATGAGGATGGTGGAGATACATGGGAGGTGGAATTCCTGGCGTACAACATTTTTGTGAACCATTGTATTATAGACCAACTCACACCATTGAAACCATAGGACTCATTTTATCCTTGTTTTTCCATGAGGATGATTCCTTTTAGTCTCTGGAAAATGATGCAGTAGAAGATGTGGTAACATTTAAATCATTTCATGCATGACCAGAGTAGTGCCCCACATCAAGGCCGCCTGATCCCCCAAGTATAAACAAGATATGCACTGAAAGTAAATTATATTTATTAAACTAGTTATACAAGGCATTTTTATCATATTTATTCTGTAATAATTATAAAATTAACTTATATTAAACTCTAAAAAATAGATACTTTTTTTAAAAAACATGTCTAAAAAACCCTTTCAAACAAAATATAAAAAATGTTTGAACTCGAAGAAAAAAATAAATGAATCTCCATAAAAATTTATTTACAATGTGTTTCTCCCACACATCAACTATCATAATAATGGTTGAAACCATTGTATGGGTCTATGCATGTAGTTCAGTCACTCATTCATGACATGGACATAATGGCCGCAATCACATATAGTTGGCTTGCATTTAATGTGAGAAGGTGTTTATCCCCATTTTTTGATACAGGTAGAACTCACACTAGTGGTTGAAAATAGACGATCATATTCACTCTTGTAAGAAGGTTCCCATATTTACACTTGTGGATTGAATCCATTCATCCCCAATCTCACAGTAGTAGAAAAAAGAATATGTTTATAAAATAGATACCACCGGTTTATGAGAATGTAATATAAAATTACAAAAAAGATAATAAAATTGAATATTCAAGTCAATCTTACTTAAAGTTAATTTTTTATTCAAAATGGGAGTGAAGGAACCCAAGACAAACAGAGAGATTCTCAAGGAGGGAAAAAATGGGCGAGGCCTAGGGAATCATGTAGAAAAAAACTTCTAAATTCCATAAGAAGAGACCCCAAACTCTCAAAGATGATGAGAGAGTCATTTGGGTTCCCCATATGAGACAACACATCATCTGAACAATTCGCTTCTCTCTAAACGTGCTTTACCCACTAGCCGCCATTAGTGTCCAGTGACCAACTTCTAGAAAGGTACGATAAATCCAATGAAGCCCCACATTTCCCCTAAAAAATCCTGACTAGAACCTCAGATTCAGACTCTATCTCCATCACTTGAATACCAAAACCTTTACATAACCTAAAACCATAATGGAGCACCCTGAATTCCACCCCCAACGAACCACCTAGGTCATAAAAGGTGTGAAAATAGAACCCAATAGAACCCATAGAGTCTCTAAAAAACCCCCACCAAACATTTGGACATTCAATTAAGAGCCTTCAACATTAATATTCATTCCATTCAGTGGGGTGTCAATTTTATCCATTGTCCAATAGACCTATCACCCAATCCAGGTCTTCTCAGCAACCTAGATTCTGTAAATAATGCACAAACCCCTTGAAATAGAGAACCTATCTCTATGGCTCTGAGAAAAAACGAAAAAATTCGCCTTCATCCCCAAGACGGAAAAACAAAAGGACCGTAACCGTCTCATGATGGATCATACAAGGCAGGCGAAAATTGAAAATAATAAAGTCATCATGCTTGGACCACCAGGTTTCCCTAAAGACATCCCAACCACACAAAGGGAAGATGGTAGGCCATATCAGGACTTTAATACCAAGTGCAATATTGGGGGTTGGAAAGAGAACCAAACGAAGAAGATTTACACTAAATCAGGCACATATCCTACCCCCCGAAGGACACTACCTCAACATTAATAGAGTTGTTGACAATGCCAAAAGATCCACTAACTCAAAGCTCTAATCCAAGACAAATTCCCACTGAGCCACCTGACCCTGAACCTGATTCAAAAACAACAATGCTAGGCCTCCTAGCACAAGGTGACTCAGGGATGCGAGGATCTACACCATCAGGCCCAATCACGCGTCAAACTTGGAAAAGGGTGAAACACAAAGACCGAGACGGAAAATATTATTACCCAATACCCATGGATCTTAAATGACAAATTGAAATGATCCAATCAGTGAGAAACTCCCCAAAATGATGGAAATTGACGGGTGAAAAAATGAACCTGGAGGACTCAAAGGTGGAGGCGGGCAAGACCCATCCCTGCCTAGATCAATGACCATTTTATGCTGGAACTATTGTGGGCTTGGAAACCCAAGAAAGATTCAAATGATCCAGTGTAATTTCACCCAAAGTCACCTCGATATGGTTTTCCTGTCCGAAACCATATTGGAAAGCAAGGACAACACCAACATTGCTTTGAAATGTGGCTTCCAAGGCTACCTCCCGGTCTCCCGACAAGGCCACTTAGGGGGAATTGGTCTCCTATGGAAGGAAAACATTGATGTCAAGATCTCGTCCTTCTCCTCATAAAACATGGCTATGACCATTCATAAGGACCATACCCTGCCTTGGACCTTTATGGGATTCTATGGTTGGCCCTCCCTTAATGAGAAATGGAAATCTTGGGATCTTCTCAGCCAGCTGCGACACGATCTGCCGAGCCCTATTCTCTATGGAGGTGATTTCAATGAGATTATGTACCATAAGGAAAAAAGATGTGAAGCCTTACGACCCTTGATTTCGATGTCAAATTTTAAGAATGCGATCTCCAGGGAAGACATGGTCGATCTAGGATACCCGGGCAATCCATTCACATGGTTCCAGGGTAATACGGATGAAACCCACATCACTGAGTGACTCGACAGATTTATGGGCTCAACGGATTGGACAAATCTCTTCATCATGTTTCACATCAATCACCTGATGCTAAACTGCTCGGACCACTGCCCAATTGTCCTCGACTGTGCTCAAAGCAATCACAACATGAAATCTAGAAGACCCTTCAGATTTGAAAGCATCTGTTCAAAAGAAAACGAGTATGAAAATGTTATATAATCAAGATGGATGAGTAACTCTGTAGATGATAGATCTAATCTGCAATAGGTCATATCTGATATGAGGTCTTGGAGCATAAAGAAATTCCATCATCCTGACAGGCACTGTGATTTCCTTGAAAGGAAATTGTAAAACCATCTCAACCAACCCCCATCCAACTGTAATCTTTCTAAAATTGGAGCCACTCAAAGGGACCTTGATACTGCATTGTGCATAAAGGAAATATTCTAGGCCATGCGGGCGCGGGACACCCACATTGCTGAAGGGGATGCTAACACGTGATATTTTCATCAGAAAGCATCTAGTAGGCACCGGAAAAATTTAATATCTAGCATCTTGAAACTCGATGGCAGCAAAGTTTCCAACACCGATGGAATCTAAGAGTCTATTTCTAGCTACTTTCAGAATCTATTTTCTACAAGAAACCCTTTAATTTCCCTCTAAGGTAGAGGAGTGCATCCGACCAGTGATTACCAAAGAGATCAATAGGCAGCTTTCCAAAGATGCGACAGATGATGAGACTCATCTGGCTATGAAACAGATCCACCCTACTAAGGCCTCGGGCCCGGATGGATTCCATGCACTCTTCTTTAAATAATAATAGCATATTATTGGCCCTGGCAAATGAAACATAATGAAGAACATCTGGGATGGGAAAACAAACATTTTATGACATCAATGAAACTGTCCTCATCCTTATTCCCAAAATCAAGAATCCTCTTGTGGTCCTCGATTTTAGACCTATCAGCCTATGTAATGTTTCCTACAAGATCTTCTCAATTATCTTAGTTAATCGGCTGCGCACTTGTCTACCTGACAACATCTCAGAAAATCAGAGTGCCTTCATGGCTAAGATACTGAAAACCGATAATTCCATTGTCTCCCATGAAGTTTTCCACTCGATGAAAACACGCTCCACTACAAAAAGAGGAACCTTGGCTTAGAAACTGGATATGACCAAAGTTTATGACAAAGTGGAATGGAATTTCCTCAGAGTCGTGATGCAAAAAATGGGATTCTTCTCTAAATGTACAGATATAGTCATGCACTGTGTCTCTTCTGTCTCCTTCCGAATCAATGTCAACGGGACACTCACCCGAGGCTTCACCCCACCCCAAGGCCTGCACCAAGGAGATCATATCTCCCCCTTTCTCTTTATCTAGGTGGCTGATGTTTTTTAACCTCATTTCCATGGATTCATACTCTCATACAATCCATGGGGAAAAGGTTTTCCATGAAAGACCGCTGGTGTCTCATCTCTTATTCACGAACAACTACCTCCTTTTCTCCAGAGAAACCAATGATGAGTGTCGTGCGATCAGCCATGTGATCCGACTTTATGTGAGGGCCTATGGACAGTCTATCAATCATGGAAATTAGGAAATATCCTTCACTGCTGGGGTTACTCTATCCAAAAAAGAAGAACTATGCACCATTGAAGGCATTCATATGGTTAAGAAATATAAGAAGTACCTCGGGCTTCCTACAGTGATTGGTCGCTCCAAAAGAGAAATCTTCGCATATATATTGGATAGGATTGAGAAAAAAATTCAAGGCTGGAACCCAGAAAGAATTTCCAAATCTGAAAAGGAGACCTTTATTAAAGCTGCCCTCCAATCCATCCCCAGCAATTTCATGTCCCTCTTTAATCTCCCAACTACTGTATTCAATCAGATACACGCACACACAACCAATTTCTGGTGGGGAACAAATAATGGGAGGAATAGAACCCATTGGATAGCCTGTGAGAACCTTTTCTTACCAAAATATGAGTGTGGAATGGGATTCTGAGATCTTCATCACTTTAATGATGCATTGCTGGCTAAGAAAGGTTGGCATCTTTTGAACCACCCATCCTATCTCTATGCACAGGTTCTCCGTGCAAAATACTTCCCCCACAAGGACTTCCACGAATCATCTCTTGGCCCCCGTCCTAGCTTCTTATGGAGAAGCATCTGGGGTGCCCGTAGTCTCTTGGGAAAAGGGCTGGGCTAGGGGATTAGGAATGGCTCAACAGTTAACATCTGGACCGATCCCTGGCTGATCGATAAAGAAGGTGTAAGGGGCATTATCCCATACCCAACCAGGCTTTGAAGATGCCACTTTCAGATGCATTTTTGATGATTAAAGGATTGGGTGGTGCATGGAAAGGATACAAGCATGGTTAATCAAAGGAGATAAAAAAGTTATCATGAGTATCCCCTGTATTCCAGATGTCGTCCCCAAACATCTCTTTTGGATCCACGACCTCTCCAGGGCCTATACAGTGAAATCAGGTTACCAGCTCACTATTGGCACTTAGAATGAAGTGAGGGAAGGGAGGCCCTGGAAATAGCTTTGGAAACTCAATGTCCCCCAAAAAATACACCACTTTTGGTGGTAGGTGTGCAAGGGAACCCTCCCTACCATGATCCTTCTCACCTTCCCACATATTTATAGTGACAGGTTCTTCCCCTTCTGCCCGAACGTCCCAGAATCTCCCTTTCACGCTATCATCCAATGTCCGGGGGAAAAGGAGATTTTAAGGAAATAGAACTCTTCTATAGACTCCTCACTAATCATGGGATCTGACCTCCCCTCTCTTCTGAGGAAATGGTTCTCCTCCTTCTCGTCGGCTGAAGCAGACTCTCTTTGCATCATGGCCTGGATCATTTGGGTCTGCCGCAATGATTCCGTTTTCAACCATGTTCACAAAACTCCCGAATACTAGATTGAACATGCCTCTTCCTGGTTTGAGGGATGGTAGCACCATCATGGACAACATTTTTCCTTTGAAACCCCCTCTTTTTCCTCCCATTGGAGCCCACCCCCGAAAGGGATTCTCAAGATTAATGTGGATGCGGCTCTCCCCAAGGATGCTCCTATTGCACTTGGCCTGCTGGCCTGTAACCATCTTGATCAAATCATTACAGCCAAACATGAGGCACATAACGCTTTTTGGGAACTGGTGTTTGCCGAGGCTGCCACCATCCTTGCAAGAATGATGCTCGCAGTTGATCGTGGATAGGACAAAATCAGCATCAAATCAGACTACATCACCATTATCAATGCCATCGACCTCAATGATGGTAGACTTCAGTCCTTTGGGCCCCTCATCAGGAAAATCCTTCCCAACCATCACTACTTTTCTTTCTACACCTTCTCCTTTACCAAAAGGGAAGGAAACAAGGCTTCCATCAACTGGCAGTAGCTGGACCCTTTGATGTTAACCAGCTCTAGCTGGACCATTTCCCTGCATGGATTCGAGTCTATACGTCTAATAATTTTTACATTTAATGAATCCGTATTTTATCGAAAAAAGTATTGATGGAGGTTTTCATGGAAGACTGGCCCTCCCTGAATGAGATCTACTGCCCGATGTAGGACCATAAGGAAGTCACCCACTTTAACTAGAAGAAAAGATGCCCCGTAAATTCGGTGCCAGGTCTAGAACAGAAAAAACAATGGGAGGCCAACTGAATTCCCCTCCTTTGAACATTCTCCTCAGTCAGAATCTCATTGTTCCTAATGCACCAAACGAGGAAATTCAACTTCGTTGGAAACTCCCTACACCACAACATTTCTTCCCCTATGTCCAGTTCCCTTATACGGTGGAGCATCATGTATTTGCACATCGATAAGGCCCCCGAACTAGACCCCATTAAATAGAACCTATCCACCTCACCATTCAAGGGGATGTTATGAAACCCTTCCCACTGATCCTGAGAGAGTAATAGCCTTACCAGGTTCGGGAAACTGGTAACATCACTAACAAAACCGCATGGATTCGGGAAAATGGGGAAGGACAGCTTCTCCCCCGTCCAGTTCGCCAACTAGAAGTTGATCTGGCCTTTCCCTATAATCCACTGAGTGGAGATCTACAACTCTTATAGTATGGGAAACAAACACCTCGCCAAGTGAGAAGTCCGATCTCTACGAGACTCTCCACCCTACCAATGATTCCCATACCTGTCTATGAAAAATGACACCCAAAACAAACCACCCTCGATAATATCCCAAGCTATATGATCTTGGAGGACTTTCATGGTTTCAGTGATGTCTCGTAAACACACGTCGCTATCTTCCATCGGTCTGGACTAGATTTTCTAGGAGGCCCAGTGGAAGCGCCCAGTAAGATTCGCATCCCACAGAAATTCCATCCTAACCTTCTCCATCCTATCTATCGAGCCTTTTGGCAGAACAATAATAGAAAAAATATGCATGGGTATGGAAGTTAACACACTGTTAATCAATGCCACACTTCAGCCAAAGGACATGAATTTATTCTTCCATTTTAAGATTCTACCTAGAATCCTATTGATGATATCCATAAAGAAGATCTTATTGATGATGCCAAAGGAGAATGGTGTTCCAAGGTAAATCATAGGAAACTTCACCTATTGTATACCCATCAATCTGTGGATTTCCCTGCAGTGCCTGACAAATCACTTATTTGATATGAAGACACGACTCTTACTTGTATTTATGTATTGACCACTCAAACCTCCATATGAGGACATGTCCTCCAAGAAACCTCTCATCGTTCTTTTACATCCATTCATGAAAATCAATATGTCATCAAAAAACATTAGATGATTTACCATCACATTGTCCCTTCAGTTGAGAAAAGGAAGGATTCATCCTTCCTGCATGCGACTCTGGAGATTTCTGGATAGCTCCTCTTGAGGAAGTATAAATAGAGACGAAGAGAGGGGGTCACCCTGCCACACACCATGAATGCTTTTGAAGAACCCAAAACCATTCCCCATAAGAGATATAGAGATCTATGGGGAAGAGAAACACCTGAAACAGAAATAAAAAAACCACTCATTAAAACATAGTTTCCTCAAAACCAGAATTATGAAACTCCACTCAATTTTATTGTATGATTTTTCCCTGTCGACTTGGATGATAACATTAGACCCCATGAATCTTTGGTTGATATCTTACACCATCTCATTAGCAATCACGATCACCCCTTGGATACTCCTGCCTTTTATAAAACCATGCTACTCTTTGGACACCCACCTTGGAATGAAGCTGCTTGGCCTTCTGGTGGTAAGACTAGCCATAATTTAATAAGAGACATTACAAAGGTATATGGGATGATAGTGGTTAAGACTATTCGTATCCTTAACCTTTGGCACCAGAATGAACTTCGAGGCATAAACACTCCTAGGAAGGGGTCCCCCCCCCGAAATAAGTTCTGAATGGCCTCTACCACATGGACACCCACCACCTCCCTTGCTTCCAAATAGAAGGCCCCCGAAAAAACATCCGGTCCAGGGGCACTCTCCTACGACATCAAGGAGACAAAATCTTTGATATCCCCTTGACTAGGGACAACAATTTTCTTGACATTGTCAGAACTATCCAAAATCCTAGGAATGCACTCCAAAAATCCCTCCTCAAGCTCCCTCGGATGGGAGGAACCATCCCTGATAGGGGTAGGTCCAACCAACAGTGCCTTGAATTGATCCAAATCCAATTTACCAGCAACATCCATGTCCAATGTAAAGGATTCGTCACCCAAACTGAGGTTAACTGTCACGATTCTATTCTCCTTAAGACAGGTATAGAATAAGGTCGTGTTCCACTCGCCCTCTTTAATCCATCTAGCACGAGTCCTCAGATTGAGGCCCCTTTACACATCCAACAAATTTATATCCAACACCACTCCCTTATCACAAAGTTGGACGAAAGAAGACTCTTCCCACCTATATTGAAATACCTCCTCCATATAGTCAATTTCCACATTCAGACTCTCCACACCAACATTCTACATGGGTTTGTTGACCAACCATCAAAGAATATCCTTATTAAGTTGACTTATCCGACTTGTAAGACCAACCCAGAGCCTCCCCTCCTCCTAGACATTCTAGGAAAACTTCACCAGATCCATGAATCCTACATCCCGATGCTAATCAGAAGAGTAAAAGAAATGGGTAGACCCTAAGATGGACCTTTGGAGCTTCACCAGGAGTGGCGCATGATTTGAGAGAGACCTCAAAAAATTAGTAACTGATGCCAGAACAAAGGAATCCGGGCCTTGGAGGTTAGACATGCATCTATCAAGGCAGATCCAGATATGGCTAGACCCTTTGTGATTGTTGCACCAAGTGAACGTGCTACCAGTGAATCCCAAATCCATTTGACCTTTGGATCCAAGGAAATTTTAAAAATCATGCATGACACTATTGAAACCTATCGACCCGCCTCTTTTCTCAGATATATCCACAATGGAGTTGAAATCCCCTCTAAAGAACCAAGGAAACCCCTCAGAATTAAAGGACTCTAAGAAAATCCAAAGAGAACCTCTCTGAAGAGCATCAAAACTGGCTTAGAAAAAAGATAATAAAAACTCAGTTCCACCAACCGAAATATTTGTATTGAGTCACTGCTCTATTGGACTAACTAGTTCCACTTTCACATTGTGGTTCCAGCAAACACAAATCTTGTTATTCTCCAAAAACCCATCCATGCACCCCAAGCACCTCAAACTATGGGATAAAGGGATGAGTTTACCAGGGTTCGGCATTGGTTCCACCATATCAAATAGTTATTGTTTAATAGTTTTGAAAGCAAAGGGTAATTTCCAGTACAACAAATAATATCTTTGACCAAACTACCATAAAAAAATCAATAAATAGTCATACTCTAATTAATTTCAAAGGATTAACATATAAATTTCAAATAGGATCTAAAAAATTATTATAGGGTTAGTTATAAATCACTGAAATCATAACAAGATCACATCTTGATATATTCTATTGTTTTGTTTTTTTACTTTATTTAGACTCTCAATAACTATATTTATTACTCTAATTAGGTTTAATTGGATTAATATATATTCTATACACTTAAAATAAAGTGTAACACTAACATGGTAAATAATTTGAAGTCAAACATTAAGTGACTAATAAGTTCTATAGGGAATATGTTAAAATAAATAGAAAAAATAAGTACTATAAAAAGTATTATAGAAAAAGGATACTAGGATCATAAGAATCAAATAAAACGCATTATTTTAAAGGATATTAATAGGGAATTTATGAATAAATTTACCATTGAAAAAAAATTACTTCAAGGATAGAGAAAAAAGGAATAAACAACTAGTCAATATCTTTAATGAATTTGAAAAAAAATAGTTAATAATGTGAAAATATAATTATTTTTTAACTAGTAAAGTCTATGATATACTATGGAAGGAATTTCCCAAGGATTTTGGAATCACATAACACACATGTAAATAACATTAATGGCTATTATGTATTTACACCAACTATAGGAAAACAAGATTTTGCAACAAGCCCATCGCCCATCGCAAATAGTCATTTCCACTGGATTATTTGCAACAAGATTCATTTCCCATCACAAATAATCATAAATATAAACTTATTTGTGATTCAAAAAAAATTCTGTTGCAAATACATTTGGAACATCTACATGCTAAACCACAGAAAAGGCTATTTGCGATGGGTATTTACTCCCATCGCAAATATCCATTATTGTTAATGTTATTTGTGATAAAAAGTTGTAACCCATTGTGAATAATTAGTAAAAATTAGAGAAATTAGTGGTAATTAGAAACAAATAATGAAAATGAGCACAAGTTAGTTAAAATTAGAGAAAATGAGTGGTATTTTGTAAAAATTATCCAAAATGATCGGTAATTATTAACAATTACCGATAAGGAGCGATAATTATTAAAAATTAGCGAAAATGAGTTGTAATTAATAAAAATTACTGGTAATGAGTGAAAAATATAAAAAATTTCCAATAACGAGCTACAACTATTAAAATTTATAGGTAATGAATAGTAATTAGTTATAATTAGTGGTAACGAGCAGTATTTATTTTATATTAGTGGAAATGAGCGTTAATTAGGTAAAATTATCAGAAATGAGCATTATTTAGTAAAAGTTAGTTGCAATGAGTGGGAATTATCAAAAATTAGTGAAAATGAGTGATAATTATTTAAAATTACTAGAAATGAGTTTTAATTAGTAAATATACTAGAAATGGGTGGTAAGTAGTAAGAAATAATGGATTAGAGAGGTAATTAGTAAAATAGACCAAAAATGACTGGTTTTTAGAGAAAAAATGTTGACAATGAGCGTATTATTGTAAAAAAATACATGAAAGGTGTAATATTTTGTAAAAATTACTGACAATTAGGTTTATTTAGTAAACAATACTTGCAATGAGAATTATTTAATAAAAAAGACTGGAAATGAGCGTTATCTAGTTAAAATTATTTGTAATGAGCATTATTCATTAAAAAATTCCAAAATTGAGAATTATTTACTAAATAATACTAGAAATGAGTGTTACATTGTGAAAAATACCACTAATGAGCATTATTTAGTAACAAATATCACATTTAACCACAATTTAAAAAAATCAACCAAAATCAACCAAAATTAACTAAAAATTACCATAATAAAGAACAATTAAACTCAATTAGTAATATATGATCGACCAAGGAGTGTGGTGGAAGCATGAAGAGGAAGGTATAAAGAAGAATATAAAGTGAAATAATTTCATCACCCCTGCATTCAGATAGTTTAAATGAGAGATAGTCATGGGTAAACTCGTAGGTTTACTCATGATTGTCTCTCCCCCAAATAGTCTGAACATAGGGTCACTAGAATTCTTTCACTCCATCATGACCTTCATCCCCTCCACTCTATGATTATCTCACATTCATTGGTTTACCTTCTATTTCATTTAATGATAAATAATCTAAATTCAAAAAATTAGTGGTAATTTGAACAAAGTTTGCATCCATTTTGAAAATTAGAATAAGTTAATGGTAATTAGATAGAATTAATAATATTTACAAGTAATTTTATTTTTTTTATCTTATAACTTTTTTGATAATCTCTTCCATATATTAAATTAATTATAAGAAATATTTTTATTCTCAATTTTTTAGAAAAACATGATACAAGGAATTATACTATAGTCTTGATTACATGATCACAATTAGATAAATCATCACAAGAATCCAAATAGTTATGGTATAAATCTTGTATATGTTGAGGGTGTAGAATCGTGATAATCATTTTCATCATCATTATAGAACATTTATTTTAGTGGGGAAAATTAAGTGTCCATGTAAGAAATTTAATCTGAGGAGGTTCGAAACATTTTAAAATACAGAGGGTTAGCTATTGAATTTTAGTTTTTAGAAATATTGTGTTTTTTGGTATCAATATGGAGAACACAGTTCCAGATATAATATTAATAACTTTTTTCCAGATTTATCCAGTTTTCAAACATTGGTACATGAGGTTTTCGATCAGCTTTTTCAAGAACCAGAAACTTAAAATGATATCAATTTAACTATTGAGTTAGAATAATCTTGATTTTATGAATTTCTGATGTCTGTGGAAGATTAATTATATCCTGGTTTCATGATAAGAAAATTTTATGTTTTGAAAATTTTTATGGCTATTAAATCAAATAATGAAATGTAAAATAGTTGTTTTGATTAAATATTCTATTTGGTTAAATCAATTTAACCTGAAGGAAATGTGTTTCCCACCAATTTCTAGGAGGGAAAGAGGATGGTTTGTAATTTTTGTACATCAGCTTTGGTTTTTGGGATGTAACCCATTTATTTATGATTTTAAGTATTAAAAGTATTTAGGTGAAGTTTGGGAGAGTTTGGAAACATTTAGAGTGTTTTTGGGGATTTTCTATAGGTGCATAGTTGGTGCACGATTGAGGAAAACCATGCAACACCTCCAGGAAACCATGGACAAGAAGTTAGGGGAAAAAGGGAAGGTGCATAGGCGGCACATGATTTTCACAAACCGTTCATCCACCCAGTATTAACCATGTGGTTTGTAAAGGTGGTTGTGGATTTTCGATACTGTGGCTTCAACATGGTTGGAGTATAGTTTGGAAACCATTCAAGACGACCATGCAAGGTGAATCCTTGAGGTAGTGGCTAATGCACTGTTAGTGCACAATTTTTCTAACCATGTGTGACAAAGAAACTAGATCCTAAAAAAGTGTACCGAGGTTAGTTAAATGTTTTAATTCCCCTTTTACCCCCCAAAATAGCCCTAACTCGGGATTTTTCCCTATCAAAGGTTATAGAACCTTTCCCCATCGAAATAGAAGTAATCCAGAGCTGTTCCTTTGTTTGCTGAAACTCAATTATTGTAGCAAGGCATAAATCTTTGTCATTATTGATGACTTTTCCAAGATCCACTTCTCCCTTTCTCCTAATTTCGTAGATCTACATCTGTTTTGGGTAGATCTAGGTTTTTGAATACCAAATATGTTAAATTTGGACTTTTTTTGATAGGGGGAGATATCTAAAGTGGGTATTGGGATATTTAATCCATTTTTGTTGATGTTCTTCATGTCGTTCTTCATTCTCACCATAAAACCCAAGGTAGGAGGAGTCAATCTTAAGTCCTCTAATTAGAACTTGATGGATTAGTTTATGTTTGTTTCTATTAATTTATTTTGATTGAGAAATGTTGGTGTAAAGGATGTTATAAAACCTCTTTAGTGATGATTTATGTTTTTCGGTGAAATTTTAGAATCATGGTAACTAGTTGTGTAAAGTTCCTTGGTTTCCTGATTTTAAAAGATTTATTTCGAAATATGGATTTACTAGATTTTTGAAATGATTTGTTGGAAAGGTTTTCAATAAAAATAATTTTTTATTGAAATGGTTTGAAATGGTTTTAGCATACATGGGTTTTTGTGTGAGTTCATGTTCTATGTGCCCCTGAATAAGGTACATGTACCAGTGGGGTAGAAGGTACGTGACCCTAGATCAGGGGAGTGTGTCAGAGGAACAAAAGATGATTGGGTGAGAGACTAATCATGAGTATGGATCTGTCAAACAACTGTGCATGTGTGGTTTTATTATGATCCATATAATGGGTATGCCAAAATATAATGTTAAATAATTTAATGAATTGTTTATGCACTTTCCTTGGAAAACTGTTTACTATATTTTTTTATATTTTGATATAAACAATTTCATAAATTGTTTTATATAAATGTTTCCAACTTGTTATATCCTAGTGGCGTGAATTGGGATGTCATCAAGGGAAAACTACTGAATTTTATTACTCACCCCTACTTTGGAACAATTTTCTTTTACAGATATTGTCTATTGAGATATTGGAAAAGG
Source organism: Viscum album (assembly GCA_963277665.1). Taxonomy (NCBI): domain Eukaryota; kingdom Viridiplantae; phylum Streptophyta; class Magnoliopsida; order Santalales; family Viscaceae; genus Viscum; species Viscum album. Next base: position 2,113,638,763 of record OY728128.1, read on the forward strand.
TAATGTATCACACATATTTAGCAATACTTCCTGATACTTGGGTTATTTGTTAGAGTTGGAACTTGGAGCATGTGGATATTTGGAGTCATGTGGATTTCTTTGAGTTTCAATAGTTTATCTTCTTCTTTTTTACTTTTAAGTTAGTTTGTCTTTTTTTGTGGTACTCTTTTGTTATTTTTTATATAAATGAAATGTTAGAGTTGTTTTTAATTTTTATCATGCATCATGTAGTGTTTTATTTGGTGATGGTTTGTTGGTTGGATTTTTATCTTTAAAGGGAAAAGAATCCCCTAAAGTATAAATGATGCCCTCAACATTTATTTCCAACATTTGGTGTAGCTAAATTTTTTATAATGAACATAAATTTACTAGGGATTCAGTTAAATAATTTTTTTGGAGACACTTTCAAGATTTTTTAATCTCATTATCATGGGTTTATACAATTATATGAGCATGGAATGTATTATAGGAATGAATTCCCCCTAGGACTACATATTTTATTTTTTAGTAATGATATATGATTTGGTGCAATGTTTTTATTTTTGAAAAATGTTGAAATTATTTTCAAATGAAATATTTTGAAAAAGAAAATGGTTGTGGAATTTTGAAGATAGTTTGATTATCAAAATAAAGTTGAAATTTTTTCAAAAATGGTTGAACATGATAAAGGATAATTTCGAAAAGTAGTGTTCTGGTAGTTGACATGGTTGAATTTAAATTTTTCTGGCCTTCAGTTAATAGAGAGAAAGACTAATGGATTTTTTTGTTTTCTTAGAAAATGAAACATGTTATTCATATTAGGAACTAGTTGGAAGAGTCCATTGATAATTTGGTTCCACCCGAGCCACTGGTGAACCAATAGTTGGTCGAAAGCATCACTCATGATTTTCAAACTATTGAGTCTAGACTGTAACCATATACTCTTTTTATGATATCCTTCACTACTAAAAATCCATGTGAGAGAAGTATGGTTGTCTTCATGAGAGGACATGTGAACTCTAGGACTAAGAGTAATAGGACAAGGGAAACATAATTTCAAGGTGGTGGAACACATCAGAATCAGACCATAGGAGGAAGTAACCTTCCTCCAAGACCTGAGATCAAGCCTTGATGTTTTTAGTGTAGATCAATGAGTCACATAAATATAAAGTGTACTAGACCACCAAGAGAATGCCCCAATTGCCAAAATATGGGGAATCTTCACCATTATTGTCATGGTTCTCTAAGGTTGGGTGTTTGAGACACTCATCATTTGTCGCAGACATTGTATACATTGACAAGGAAAGAGAAACATAATACCTCCCATCAACAAAACAAAGATATCCATGGTGATTCTAAGAGCACTAGGACTCCTCATTTTGTGAAATCTCAATAGTCCAACAAGGAGCAAAGTGTAGTGATGACAAAATTATATGGAGATGGGTAGGTTATTGTGGATGACCAGCCTAAACCATATAAGGTGTGAGGTATGATTATTTTGAATTCCTCCCTTATAAAAGTGTTGTTTTATACTGTTCCATCTCATTCTTTTAATTCTTCTCATGTTTTGGATTTTCTATGTTAAAAAATTGAGATGATTCCCTCTATGATAAAACTTCAAAATTTTTGTGTCCAAAGAGAATGTAGAGCCTTTCTATGAAGAGAATGTTCTACAACTATTGATGGATCTAAGATAAAATGGGATTTCTCAGTGCTAGAAATGTATGTATATGATATTATCCTAGGTGTGGATTTTTTGAGAATGTACAAGGCTCACATAAAATGTTATAACATAATAATTAATTTCATGACTGAGGATTGTGCTGAGAATCTCTTTAGAGGAGAAAGGAATATACAAGTAGGTAATATAACAAATTTTGCACCAGAAGTTGGAAGGACATCTTACCAGTTGTTAGTGTTGACATTAGAATTTATGTAAGAAATCTAGAATAGCTATTTTCCAGTAGTCATGGACTATTTTTCTGATGTTTTCCTGATAATTTCTCAGGGTTTTTACGAGTAAGGGAATGGGATTTTATGATCAATCTCCTTTTTGGGACCAGTACCATCTCACATCCATTTTATAGGATATAACCAATATAATTAATGTATTATAACGTATAGTTGGAAGAGATAGAAATCAAAGGGTTCATTCATTCGAGCATATCTCTATGGGTAGCACTATATTTGTTTGTCTAGAAGGCATATGTAACTCTTCGACTTTTTGTTGATTATCTTAAGATTAACCAAGTTATGATAAAGAATAGGTATCCATTTCTATGCATTTATGATTAATTATATCAATTTATGGGATCTTAGTGGTTCTCTAAGATTGACTAGTGTTAAGGATATCACTAATTGTGAGTTCGAAAGGAGGTTATTCTAAAGACAACTTTCAGAAGAAGATATGGTCATTATGAATATGTGGTAAATCCTTTCGATCTTACAAGTTCACCAATAGTATTTATGGCATTGATAAATAATATATTTTAGTGATATATGGATTCTTTTTTTTGTGGTGTTTTTTGAGGACATATTGGTGTATTGAAGGATAAGGGCTGAGTATGAGAAACACTTAGAAATAGTTTTGGGAATCTTGAGGGATCATCAGTTCTATTACAAACTATCAATGTGTTATTTTTTGATATAATAATTATGTTTTATTGTCCATGTAATTTCTGAAATATGTGTCTTAGAGGATCTGTAGATGATAGAAGCTGTTATCTATTGGAAACCGCCAAGGAATGTATTTGAGATACATGGTTTTCTTGGTCTAGATGGTTATTACTGATGATTCAGTCATGTTTTTTCTTGACTATACTCTCCTATGAAAACTTTTAAAATGAATAATGATTCATTACAATGGGATGTGGAATGTTAGAAATTTTTTCAATAGTAAAAGGTTCTCCTTACATCCACCCCGATCTTGATTTTTCTGTAATCGAGACAAGGGTACGTGGTGTATTGTGATGCTTTGGGATCTAGGTTGGGGTGTGTTCTCATGAAAGGATACCATGTTATTTTTTATATCTCAAGGTAGTTAAGGTTTCACTAAAACAACTACCAACACAATATTTTGAGTAAGCGGTCATAGTCTATGATTGGAAGACTTGGTGTCATTACCTATTTTGTGAGAAATTTACTATGTTAATGGATTAGAAGATCTTGAAAAATATTTTCTCACAATGGTATTTAAATATTAGACAAATAATATGGATGGAATATCTCTATATTCTATACTTTGACTTTATGTATACATGGTTAAAGGAAATTTGATGTTCACTGCACTAGGAAGGAAGTCATATGCTTAGTTGAAAAACATGATTTAGATGAGTGGTAGTTGATGTTGGTATTAGCCTAAATGCATGTGTAATGTGAAGACCAAGGTGATTGTTTGGTTTTATTTCCATTTTCAATGGTTCTTGATTTGGTGAAGTTGGTTAAAGAGGCATAGAAATCCAATCTAGAATGTGTGTCTATGGGGTCAAAACTCAATGGTGGGGAGACCATTGAGTGATGGAAGCTAGACGTGACTTCAATGTAGTGGTTCAAAAATTTAATGTTATTACCTACGACTTTTCAGGAGAAACTTCTTCATGCTTATAATCATCCAAAAAGGGTTGTCTATTCGGGAATACTGAATATATATAAGGCACTGAAAGAATAGTTTTGGGGGATCAACATGAAAAAAGAGGTGGATATGTTTGTTTCAAGGTGCTTAACATGTTGGCAAGTTAAATCACAACATCAGTGACCAACATGTATGTTTTAGTCTTTACATATCCCTATTTGGAAATAGAAGCATATAACTATGTATTTTGTAACAGGTCATCTAAGAACGATTCAGAAACATGATGCCATATGGGTGATAGGGGATCGAATTAAAAAGTTGGATCATTTCATTCATATTCTTGAATCTCATGTGGTGGAGGAACTAACAAAAATAAATATCCAAGAAGTGGTAAAAAGTCATGGAATACTAGTTTAAATAGTGTCAGACATAGATCCAAGGTTCACATCTCATTTCTAGAAATCTATGCAAGAATCCATTGGGACTCAGTTGACCATGAGTATGACATAACATCCTCAAATATATGAGAAACCTGAAAGGATGATACAAATGTTGGATGATATGTTTCAGTATTTTATAATGGATTTTGGTGGCTTGGGAGAAGAGAATGTCCCATTAGTAGAGTTATCGTATAACAATAGCTATAGTTCCTCGATAAATATGACTAATTTTGAAGAATTGTATGGGGTTCCTTATCGTTCTCCATTTTTTGGGTGTAAATTGGTGATACATCACTAGTTGGACCAAGACTTGCCTAAGAAACAACAGATTAGATGAAGTTGATCAGAAAGTGGATGTAGATGGCTCAGAGTCATCAGAAATCTTATGTGGATCATCATCGATAACCATTATCATTTACAGTGAGTGACAATGTGTTCTTGAAGATCTCTCCAAGGCTTATACATCATAATTTTGGGAAATAGGGAAAATTATCTCCATGATACATAGGCCTTTTTAGGTACTGTAATGGTTTGAAGAGGTGTCATATTATATGGAATTTCAACCATGTTACAGTGTAGTGCATAATGTGTTCCATGTATCTCAGTTGAAAAAGTATTAGCCTGATCCTGACCGTGTGACCATATTAAATCATGTCAACCTAGAGATAGATTCTTCATTATTTCACATGCTGACGATTATTTTGGATAAGAAAGAGAATGTATTATGTGGAAAAATCATCAATCTATTGTGGGTTTTGTAGAAACATGGACATATCTAGGAAGAGGAATGGGAATGTGAAAAGGAAATGAAAGAGAAATGGACAGAACTCATTCAGGAAAATTATGTTTTTCTAGTTTTCGAGGATGGAAAGACCAATGTTTGGGAGAATGTATCACCCCTGGTTTCTTGTAAATAACCCCTTATTTAAGTTTTTTAAGTATATAAAGTATATTGGTGAAGTTTGGGAGAGTTTGGAGAACATTTGGAGTGTTTTTTGTGATTTTATACAAGTACATGGTTGGTTCACGGTTTGGGAAAACTGTTCAACATATCCAGTTAATCATGTATAGGGAGTCATGGGAAAAAGGGAAGGTGCAGAGGCAGCACATGATTTTTTCAAAACCATGCTCCCACCAAGTAGAAACTATGTGGTTTGTAAAGGTAGTTGTGGATTTTTGAGACAGTGTATTTGGCACAATTGGTGCATGGTTTGGAAACTTTGTGAGACGACCATGCGAGGTATATCCTTGAGTTTGTGTCTAATGCATGGTTAGCACTAAGTTCTTCTTATCGTGCTACTAAACCATTCATGAAAAATAAACTAGATTCAAAAAAAGTATATCTTGGATGGTTTAATATTTTAATCCTCTCATTTTTCCAAAATGACCCTAACTCGGTATTTTCCATCTCAAATGTTGGATAACCTCTCCCAATCAAATTATAAGTGATCTAGAGCTGATCCTTGATGCATTGAAGCTTTATTATTACGGTAAGGATTCATTATTCATTGCTCAGGATGAGTTTTATTAAATATAATTCTTCCTTTATATAAGTTTCTTATATCTCCGCCTGTTATGGGTATATAGAAGATTTTTAATGCCAAGTATTTTTATATTTGGTATTTTTGTTGATAGGGTAAGAGATATAAGCTAGGGTTTTGGAGATTTAACCCTGTTTTATTGTTTTTCATCATGTCGTTCTTTGTTCTCTCTATAAAACATGAGGTAGATGGATTCACTCTTGAATATTATATTTATAACTTTAAGGATTAGTTTAAAATTGGTTTAATTACTTGATTTTTATTGTAAAATTATGGATAAAATCATTTTACAAATCGTCTTTAGTGATGATTTATGGTTTTTAGTGAAATTGAGGAATCATTGTAATTGGTTGTTTAATATAATTTGGTTTCTTGATTTTTAAATATTGATTTTAAAATATGGTTTTTTAGATTTTTGAAATTTCTTGTAGTAAAGGTTTTCAATAAAAATGATTCTTTTATTGAAATTTTTTAAAATGGTTTTTCTGAATTGGTTTTGGCATTCATGGGGATTTGTGCGAGTTCATATACGATGTTCCCCTAAATAAGTTACGTTTAAAAGTTGGGTAGAAGGTGTGTGACCCTGTATTAGGGGATTTTTTCAATGGGAAACAAGGTGATTAGATGATAAAACTCTCATGATTATTGAAATGTCAAACAATCATGCATGCGTGGTTATGTTGTGAGCCATGGAATGAGTATGTCAAAATAGAATGTTAAATGATTTGAATTTTTTTATGTAATTTCCTTGGGAAAATATTTACTATGTATTTTCTTAACATTTTTATATAAAAAGTTTTAGAAATTATTTTATATAAATTAAATTATATAATGTTGATATCTTGTTCTATCCTAGTGGTGTGAGTTTGGAAGTCATTGGGGTAAAACCTACTGAGTTTTAGTACTCACCCCTACTTTTCCACTATAGTGATTGTGCAGATATCATCTATCTAGATATGGGAAAAGGTAAAGTATCACACATATTTAGGACTACTTAATGATTCTTGGGATATTTGTTGGAGTTAGAGATTTGAGAGTGTGGAGCTTTGGAGTCATGTGGTTGTCTTTGAGTTTTTATAGTTTGTCCTCCACTCTTTACTTTGATGTTATTTTTTCTTCCACTATGGTACTATTTGGTTGGATTTGATATAAATTAAATGTATGAGTTTTATTTAATTTTTATTATTCATCATGTGGTGTTTTATTTGGTTATGGTTTGTTGGTTGGTTGTTTATATTAAAAGGTAAAATTGTCCATGAAATTTTAAATAAACCCCTTAACAATTATTTCTAGCCTTTGGTGTCTTGGTAATGTTGCTTAAGGACAAGTAGCATCCTTCTACCTTTTCAATCCAATGAGAAGTAGAGGGACGTTACCTTGGGTCTTGGTTACTAGAACATTCATGATTTTTCAAATGATTTCATATTTTATTATGGTAAAAATGAGTCATTAGTTAGTTTTCCTTCATGTGGAAAATCAATTTATAAGGAGTCTTAACAAGGGAAGTCTGGATTTATTCCCATTAAATTGTTTAGGTATTTACTGCTTAAACCAAGATTTCAATGTTTATTTATGTCTCAAAACACAACACTATTGATGTTATGGAACAAATACAATATTTCAATGGGTATAATCTTCAATCAACCTTGTAATGGTGATTCATGGAAACATTTTGACTATGTAAATACTTAATTTTATTTAGATGCCCATAACTTGGGATTAGGTCTTTTTGCTAATAGCTTCTATCCATTTAGTTCATATAGTTTTTGATATTCTTGTTGGACCATCTTTATAACTCTATACAACTTAACTCCTTAGATGTTGATGAATGACCATATATTATTTTATCATTATTAATTCTTGTATATCCAAAAAATAATATTGATGTTTATTTGAATCTATTGATTAATGAGATAAATTTATTATGGAGTAATGGTGTTAGTACAAATGTTGTTGTTGTGAAACAGAATTTCCTAATGAAAGATACATTAATAAAGAAAATTAGTGACTTCCTATAAAATGACATGTTATCTGGATAGAGTACACATGGTCCAAAAACATTTAGGTACTATATAAGCTACAGAAAATAGTTTATTCTTGTCAATAGAAGAAAACCTTGATATTTCGACTATCATCAACTGTTTCTTCCTATTGATCATCCGTTCCGAAGGAAAAAATCATTTTAGAAAATGTACAATTGAAAGAGGTGAACCTCCAAAAATGATCTTAGGTATTGATTTAAAATCTATTGTCTATTTAATACCACTTATTACCTTTGGACTGACTAAAAATCAACAAAAATAGATAGATTTGGGAAAGATCACAATTTCTTTAATCAAAGTGTTTTTGGAGATCTTCTATATGGGTCTAATTTTTCGTTTTTCATAGGGTGTATGTCTTGAATATTGATAAGAATGATTTTGATAATATATTTTATATAGTGTTTTACAGAATTGGTAAGAACAAAGATCATGTAAAGTCATGATTAGATCTTGCTCAAATTTTCTGAAAACGAGAACTTGAGTTATCTGAAAATTACCGATCACAGAAGTTAATAAATCCAAAAGACCCTTATAAAGGTGCATATTCTATTGGTAAATAATTTTACCAATATATTGGTTCCATCGCTAAATTGTTGGTAAAAACATTTTTCAAAATGTTATTATGGAAAATAAATTAGTTATATTATAATTATAATAACACCAATATAAAATATATTTTATAGTGAAAATGTGTAACAAAAAAATTATATGATATGTTTTTATTTTGATAATATTATTTCCAACCTTTATTTTTTTACCAGTAATATTATTAAAAATATTATTTTATTTTTAATCATAAGTAACACCAACAATTTATAGATATTTGTAAATTATTTTTTAAATAAAATATTATGTGTGGGTGTGATGATATTTATTGGTAAAATATAATATTATAATTATTAATATAACTATTTATAATATATTTAGCATATTTATTTTATAATAATTATAAAATTAACATATATAAAACACTAAAAAATATTGGTTTTTTTAAGTCTAAAATAACAAGTTCAAACTTAATTTAAAAACATGTTTAAAATTCATTAAAAAAACATTAATCTTAAAGAAATATGTCAAAAACATGTTCAAACATGTTCCAAGCATGTTCAAACATGTTCAAACACGATGAAAAAACACATTAATGTCCATAAAATTACATTCTCGATCTTTTTCTCCCACACATCAACAGTCATAATCATTGTTCACACCATTAGTGGGGTCTACTCATGATATTCACCAACTTAGTCATTACATGCCAATAATTTCATCGATAACTTATAGTATTCTCAAATTAATTAAAAGAAAGTGGTAATCCCCAATTTCAGAAATTGGTATCACCCACACCAGTGTTTAGAATTAACAGATCATCACTACCCATGTTAGTAGGTCCCCTTTTTTCACTCGTGTATTAAAGCCATTCATCCCCAATAACACACTAGTAGTTATATGAATATGTTTTAAATGTAAATTGCACCAGAGTTGGTGCATAAAAAAATGAAATAATGTAAAATATGATAAAATTGATTATTCAAGCGAGCAATGTTTAGGAATATCACTTATTTTTTTACTTAATTCATAAAACATTCAATATATCACTAAGATGCCTAGTTTTTTTAGAAAAGGGTAATTTCATTATAAGTTTCACTAATCAGTATACTACACAAAATAATCTCTTTAACTCAACTATGATAAAATTAAATCACCAACTAGTCATTCATTAATTCATTTAAAATTATTAGTACATAAATTTAAAATAAGATCTATAAAATTATTATAGGGAAAGTTATGAATCATTGAAATCATAAAAATATCATGTATTAAAATCTTCTAATAATTCTTTCTTACATTATCTGGACTCTCAAAAACTATCTTTATTAGTCTAATCCAATTTAATATAATTAATTTATATTCAATTAACTTAAAATAAAGATAAATGTTAACATGGTAAATAAGTTAAAATAAAACATCAAATGGATATTTCTTTCTATATATAATATCTAAAAAACAAGCACTTCCCAAAGTATAATTGAAAAAAAGAGACCAAGCTGATAAGAATCAAATAAACAAAATTATTTTTTTGGGTGATGAAAATAGAATCAATAATTAAATTAATCTTTGGAAATAAATTTAGTTCAATGATTGATAAAAAAGAAAAACCAACTAGTGAATAAATTTAATGTTGTTAAAATATTTCTTTGAGGTGAAAAATTAAGAATATTAGAAGTTTTTGACTGGTAAAGTCAAAGATCTAATATTTAAAAAAATTATCTTTGATTATGGTAGAATGTGACATTATTATACAAAAAATTAATAGATATTAATAATTTACTCAAAAAATGTATTTTATACAATATAAGTCCAGTCCAACCAAATAATCATAAGATAAATAAAGTGTAATCACTCTATTTAACCAAATCTACTAGAGTAATCAATGAAACTAATTTTTCACTTGAACCAAATCCATTTATACCTGTGAATAAAAAATTATGTTTTTTCTTCTAAAAAATTATGTGAAATGACATATAATTTCTTCTTCTATAGAGTCGGAAGAATGTGAATGAATGGAAATAATGTTTAGGTGATAGAATATAAGTTTTTGAAATATATCATAATCGCTTCTAGTATTGAAATCCCATATTAATATAATCTCACTTCTAACAAAATGAAATGAATAAAAAATAAAAATAAAGATGTATAAATCCAAATGTTATAATCATGTTCTCTAATTTAGTGAAAAATGTTGTGGGGTTTAAGCAATATATATATATATTAAGTTGAGTTGGTATTAGAAATGATAATTAATGATTTAGCTGTGATACTCTTACCATACATCTCTCTATTTATCTATAATCCTCACCTTCCCTAACCAAAAGAGTAGTCTACAGTGATATTAAATATATTGTTTTCAAATATTATAATAAGATACAAATTAAATAAGTAAAAAATTAACAAATCAAGGAACAATATGAAAATTTATTCTATTGGATGCTGGAAGTCAAGGTCATATAACTAAAGTGCATCTAATATGTAATATTAGTGACCAACTAAGTGTAACATACATTGCTTATAGTGATGCCTACAACATTTCTTGTGAAACATTTTCATGACCCCATCCCTCTAATAGTATCCCACTAGGACAAACAATAAATAAATATAGATAATGACCCCCTAAGTCCCACCTCCCTCAAGCCTCAAGTCGGAAACTGGAACTAAAGGTATAAAATTTTCATGAATGGGAGGCATTAACATCTATAATAACAGATCGATATATAGGATGAATCAACTCTAAGAAACTCCATGACAAAATTAATAATTGAAACCAAAACCATCTAACAATGGATGTGTAAGTAAAATAGACACTGGTAAAAGTCTCCAAATAAATGTCCAAAATAAAATCTAAGGTAGTGATGCAACAACATCCCAAAGGACCAAGTTATAAATATCTATCAAAATCCACAAAATCGTCCTAGAAACCTATGCAATGTTTTTATATACCTACGGTGAGAATAAAAGTAAAATTAGTTGGGTTATACAAAAGTATCATGTGCACATGTGAAAAAATTATACTAATGCACTTGTGAGAAAAAACAGAACTGAGAAGACCTCAAAATATCAAATGTCCAATCCCATCCTCACAAGATATGGTCACAAAATAATGAAATCCATTTGTAATATCACAATTTGAATGATATCAATAATGGGTACCCCACACTTCTCTTCCATTGTGTTACCACTATTACACCATTGCATCGTACATCTTGAAACTCTCATATCCTCTATATAAAAAACCATGCCATGCACCCCGTGTACAACTGGCCATCACATAAAATCTTTCCCAAAGACACCTGGTTCATCACACCACATCGCACCTGAATAACTTGGTCCATCACTTCATAACCATAACCCTAATAGTAAGGTGTAGTGAATATTAAGGACATTAATCTCATTCCCTCCTCATACCATGAATTCCCCCCACTATAAGAAATATCATAATCTCATCAAATATCACCACACTACACTATTGAATTATGTAAATCACCACCCATTCATGTTAATGTCACATATAAGAGATACAAAAAGTGGGTGTGTCCAATAATCCATCCTTTTCATCAATATATTAGAAAAAACTCTAAGAAATATATGTTTTTTATCAAAAGGTGTTTGATGAGAGTGATGTATATTGAAATCACAAAGAACACACAAGGTATATATTTAAATCTACACCCGAGCCTAACCTATAGGTTCAAAAATTGATCACTGACCATCTCATAACATCACCACCAAACCACAAAACACCACATATTGTTTTCCACTACAAAATGACAACTATCACATTAAAAACCACAAGTCACATTTCAAATTTAACATTTTACATTTTAACTTCTTTAACAACTTAATCCATTTTCCATATTTCACATTACCAACCAATTTCCATTATCCATCTAATTTATTTCACATTAAACATCATACATGTTTAACAACACTTTCCCTTATTATTCATTCATTAATTTATCATCAACACATAACATTTAAATTTTAACATTATCATTTAATTCTAACACAACCCAACTAACTACCACAACCCAACACCACACAAATAAATAACAACCCCATGAAAACAATCCCATGTAACCACTATTACATAGACACAAACTCCTCCACATTATAATCTTTACATCACAGCCAATTTTATATCACAACTTTACTATAAGACGACTACCCAACTCATCACATCCTACCCACAATACAACCACATATCACAATCGCCACATACCACATCCAATTTTCCTCACATTACTTCCCAAAAAAAACACATCATACCCAAACTTCAGAATTTCACATATTAACATAACATCTCTCATATTTATAAAGGGTTCTCATGTACATTCAAATTAATTATTTCAATGGAATTATAACACAAGCCATAATTTACATGTGTGGCCAATTTTTTAACTGAGTATAAGCATTTATCCAATATATATTTTCTGTGATAAAAAAGAACACAAAATAATTTTCCAATAATCACCTCAATCCTAAAAAAAATTCCCTCAATTACTAATATTTTCAAAGAGGCATCAAGCACGATCAATCAAAACATCAATAAAAATAAAAAGTTGTAAAATAATGCGACTTCATTCCTCTTACCCTTCATGTTCAATTTACCCCAATTAATATTATTTAATTAACATTATGAAAACTATATTAACAAAATATTACAATAATATAACTCATCACATATAATAAATTAGTTGAGAAAAGAAAGATCCCCTACCAAAAATAGAGACTTCTAATCTGTTTCACAATTTGAATGAAGATAGAACAACCAACAAGAACTACAACAAAGAAGAACACCTTTATGACCCTAAACACAACACTTCTTAACATACCCTAATTAAAAAACATAAAAAATAATGATTTATCATAACATAAACCATACCAAATAAAAATAGTGAGAAACATATGGGAAAACTGGGAGAAAAAGAAGATATGTACTCACCTAAAGAACCATAGATTGATCCATAAAGGTCAAGGTTGAAAGACAATGAAAGGGTGCTAAAAGTGATCCATAGGACAGACATGGGTCATTGATTAAATGATAGTAATATTGGAAAAGTGATTGAGTCTAAAGTGCTTTTGGAATTTTATACCTAACTTATAAAAAATAATACCACAGTGCAGACCATAGGACCATGCCACATTACTGCTAGAAACTAGTGAAACTATGGTACAATGAACCTCACCACACTACAAACCTTATTTTTAAATACCCATTGGGTTTTTCGGATATCTTTACAGCATAGATCTTATAAATTATAAAGGGGTGTTGACAAAACCCCTACCCCATGATGAAATGGTGCCTATAAATGAATAATCAATGATAACATCATCCCATGTCTCCACACTACATCCAAAATCCCTACACTACAATAACTTAGGTGATTACTCACCTAAATTACATAGGCTTTCTCCATGCTGAAGCTACCCCAAAAAGTGAATTAGCACTAAAAAACCTCCTCCACAGACCATAATTTACAACCAAACCTTCTACACCACAGCGTCCATCTCTTCCATTATTGCCTGAGGCTCTAAGATGTAAGACTCCCTCCTACTAAAATCTTAGCTCTATGTCCTCCTCTTACCCTCCAAACTCTTCAGGATTCCTCCATACACCACCATAACTATAATTACTATAATTTAATAGGATAAAAGGTTTGGGATGCTACATCATATACCTATAAAACTATTATCTCCCTCTATAATCAAAACCAACATGGAAGGAGAGATGGAAAGGTCCAAAAACAATCCATTTAGATACGTTTTAAATATCTAATTACACCCCAAACACAATAGCACCACTAACCAAACAAACCAAACCCATCCAAGAACAATTAGTAAGTTTCCTTCATGACGACATCACTACACCACTCAATAAAAAACAATATCAATTCATAAAAATCAAGGAATTAAATATTCTATGAAAATATATTATCCGATTTGGGTGTCACTAACTCACCCTCACAGTTATAATTGTTTCAAATTACAAAAAATCACGATTCGTTCAAAGTGGGAAATTTTATTATGTATTAAAATCACTTACAATAGGAAATATGGAAATAAAGAAATAAAACATTTCTTTATTTGATGTTAGGTTTTATTATTTTCCTGTAAACATACATCACATTATTAAGGAAAAGAAAATTTCATTAAACATCAAGTCCAAACACCACATCGTCAATGCAAAAATGAACAAGGAAAAATATGGAAAACCAAAAAAAATACAGGTACTTGGAAAAAATGTATATATCCCAATAATAAGTACTCCCATTTAGGATATCATGCCTCCACTACACACAAACCAAAGGAATTATTCATTCACTCATCATCTTCTCCCAATGATCCTAGATCTCCAATTGACACTCCAAAATCATCATGTCATCCTTCATATCCAATTCTCCCATATCAATGACATAGAATTAATCATGAAGATATCAATTGAGCTGGGGGATGTGGAAGACATTGTGAATCTTCTCCATCCATGGAGGATGTTCCACTCAATAAGACTCTTTGATAATGCGCACCAAGACCTCAAAAGGACCATCAAACTAGGCGGAGATCTTGCTCGCCCTATCAAACCTCCACTACCCCTATCGAGGGGAAACCTTCAAGATCACATGGTATACAACCATGAAATCCAAGGGTCCTCACCTGTGATTGGCATAATACTTTTTTCAATCTGGAAATACTTGCATCCTCTCATGAATAACCTGAACACTGTTTGTCATGCTCTACCCCACATTGGGTTCTAGAACCAATGACTCTCAAACAATGGTCCAACACAATAGGGGACAACATGGACTCTTTTAAAAAGCCTCAAATGATTAAATGTCAAAATAAGAGTGATATCTTGTAATATTATGTGCCCTATTGGTCTGTTACTTTTCCAGTATTGGTTGTTTAAGGTGTTCAGGGGAGGTTTCAAGTGTTTTTTGTGGAAGGTGGAGGTGTAGTGGAAATGGTTCAATAAATACACACCATGTAAGTTTATTACACAATGTGAAAGTTGGTTTCCCAACTTTTCTAGGTATGGTTCACATGGTTTGGATTTTTATGGTTAAATAATAAAAATGTGATGTGTTTTTTGGCGGAACATGGAATCCCGAGATTACATGATGTGAAAGGGGATTATACATCATGTAATTACCCGATGTTCTACAGTTTTAGAGGCTTGAGCCACTCATGTTTTTTAAAAATCCTATGTTTAGTGTGTATTTTCTCATTATAGGGGTATAGTGTCCTTTTACTTCATCTTTTGAAGATTACTTTCAATAGAGATTGATTATTGGGTTCCCGTCTTTGATCCGTAGTGAGTTCTCCTCTTGTTATTGTCAGCTTCCTTTAATTCTTCTTTGGGGTTTCACTGTGGTGGTATGGTTTGTTTGCAGTAGTTAGTTCTAGTTGAATATGTAAGTCCTTTTTTGGTGATAAAGGTTGATCAATGGATCCTTGTGGCATGTCTTTGGTTTGTGGGCATTTTTCTTCACCCTTCGGTTAGCAGTGAGTTGAAAATCTTCTTTGAGGTAGGATTTCCCTCATTTCTCTTTATAGTGTATCACGAGGGAAGGGTTTTATTTTGTTTACCTATGGTTTATGGTTGTACTATCTTAATTATTTAATTCATTATTTTGTAATTAATATTTAAAGGTGTTTTTTTCAATTTCATTTACATATTTGATATTATTATGATACTGTGGATTGTACGGGCTTGATGCCCCTATGAATATTGTGACCATTGGGGGATTTTTTTGCACTGGATATATCTATTATAACTTTTTTTTTACTATTTTGACTATTGTTATTATTGTTATATTACCCTAAATGGAAATGGATTAATTACTTATACTTGGATAATTAAATGGTTTCCCTGAGGTTTTTTGTGAGTGATAACAACCCTAAAATAATGTGGAATGTGATAAGAGCCTGTTTTTTAATTTGTGAAATGATCTTACTGTGTTTTGATGTGTGGTCATGTTTGTGGGACATCATTGTGTGGTAGTCCATTGTGGTGATTATAGATTTTTTGGTTGTGCTTTTGGGGCAATGAGGAGGCAGTTTTTTTATGTACTTTTGTGGAGGCAAGGTGGTGGTTGATTTGTTCTAGATGCCAGGGTAGTGATGGAATAAATAAATAATTATTCAATAATGTTTGGAATGGATTGGGTTCGTTTGGTTAATGGAATGGAAATGGTTAATGGATAATTAAATAGTGGTTTTTTGGTAAAATTTTTTTGATGCTAAATAATGAAATGAATGTGGTGATTAAATGAAATTGGTTGGAAATTTGAAGCAGGGATTATGGCTTGATGTGTGGTGTTATGAATTTAGTGGTGGAAAAAAATTGATGGTGTTGTGACTTGCTTCATTTGTTTTTGAACCCATTGGTTGGGATTGAGTGTTTGATACTATATATATACTTGAATTTTCCTTCTGATTTCTTTACGCACCCCACCCACATTGATCACTACGTTCCGAACACCCACATAATCACGTGGGGGTGTCTTTCCCAACATCTCGGTGGGAGGATAGATGGCTGGACACCCATCTTCCCTACTCCCTCTTCCAGGAGATACTAGACTTGGTGTCTTCGGGTGAGTTATGATGTGTGGTCCCAGGTGTCTTTGGGACGAGATGTGATATGTTTCCCAGGTGTCTTTGGGATGAGATGTGATATGTGTCCCATGTGTCCTCGGGATGAGATGTGTTGTGATAGCCCAGGTGTGTGTGGGCGGGATGAGATGTGTTGTAATATCCCAAGTGTGTGTGGGTGGGATGTGTTGTGATAACCAAGGTGTGTATAGGTAGGATGTGTAGTGATTTCCTAGCTGTGTACGTGCAGGATGTGATGTGATAAATTCCTAAGAGGTGGGTGTTCTAGGACATTTTCCATTGGGGTTTGAGAGTGGCTAATCATTGGGAAAGTGGTGCAGGGCACCCTCTTATCAATGTGATTTAATTTATTTTATATTACATGATGTCTATTACTTGGTGAGCTTTCCTTGGTAAGGGTAGGATGGTTAGTATTCTTGCTTAGGTTCTCTTTGGTTCTGCTGTTTTCTCACATGCGCATTAGTATGTTTCTTTCCCATGTGCATGAGGGAATTTGGTTTTCCTAGTGAGTATACATGTATGATCACACTACATATATAAAATTGTTTTCAGGTTTCTAGGATGATTTCATGGACCATGATGAACCTTACTAGCTCAGATCCTTGACAATTGTTGTGTCGTTACTTTAGCTTTACTTTTGGGTATTTACTTTGGTGACTTTAATCTATATTAGTTATATTTATACATGCATGTGTGATTGTTTAGGTTTCTCTTTTATATTTTGTCTTGAAGTTGTTCTAGATGATTCATTCTATATTGAGATCTTGTTTTCTTATAAAGGGTAAATACCTCCCATATTGTGATATTTTTACACCATTGGTTCTAGTCACCAACCTTGTTCCAATTGGAGGTGGGACTCAGGGGGGTCATTATCTCCCCCCCTCATTGTGGTATTTTTGGAGGGATGGGGTCATGAAAGAGTGGTATTAGAGGGGATGGTTGAGAGATAATATGGAGTTTAGAGTTAGAAATAGTGAGTATTTCATGAGTTGGTATGGAAACTATTCTAATTGACATTGGTATGTGATGTAGTCCTAGGATACCGGCAAGAAAATGGGATTTTAGGCCACCCTGTGATCCAATGCATGGACTCTAAGACTATTGAACGACCAAGTGAGATGAACCTACTTATAGGGTAAATACCTAGTAAAGGTACATGCATCATAATTACTTGTATTCTTCTTTTAATTGGGATGTCTTGGGAAAATTTAAATGAATAAAAAATTAATTAAATGAGTTAAGATGATTCTTAATGAAATTTCATACTACTTGGGCTTAGGAAATCCTTTTTTTCCTTTCCAATATGGAATAAATTCATCATTAGTGTCTGGATCAACTATTTGAGTTCAATAGTCTTATCCATTTAATCTCTGTGGGGTTGATCTGATTATGGAGGATGATCAGTGGAAAAGGACGTTGCATGATTTCCAACAGCAGGCTTTCATGAAGTATGAGGGTAGTGTTTTAGATATGGAAATAGAGGTTTGTCTATAGGATCTTGAGATATATTTTATATTTATCCATTCCTTGATGTTGTACTAGGTCCCTTTGGAAGTTATTCATATTCTAAGATCTTCACATTAGTGGTGTATGTTGTATCTAGCAGAGTAGAGGGAGGCATACATTTTGTGGGTCAACTTTGAGAAGGAGTTTCATGTAGAGTTCCTTTTCGTTAACCATGAAGGAAGTGAAAAGGTAGGAGCATATTTATCTTCAGTAGGGGATAATATCAGTGTGGGATTCGGGAATCAAGTTTAAGGACCTTCTATGTTATCCCTAGATCTTTTTCTAGATGAGGATTCTCGTTCGAGACGTCTTGAGGAGGCACTCCGTCCTTATTTCCAGTATACAAAAAATCCTTTTACATTTCTAATGTACCTAGAGGTTTCTAAGAACGTATAGGTGATTGATAGAATTCACTCATGGTGATTTTTTCTATAGGAATGGAACATATAGGGTTCCTTGAGCGGTAGAGTTTTCAGTGCTAGGTCTCATGTGCCAAGACCTTTGAGGTTTCGACTAGCCGAGAGTCGACCTCAGATGCTTCCATTTTGACCTTCTGGTTTTTGGGACATTCTTGTGGTGTTGGTGATGATGTGTTTCTTATGTGGAGTTCATGATCTTCTTCAATACCAGTGCCTAGTGGATACTCAATCTCATTTTGTCCAAGGTGTACAAGTTTAGCCTCAGCCACACCATCAGTTACTATTGTGGATGTTTTAATAGTAGGGGAAAGAGGCTTATGCTTCACCCAGGGGGTGGAGCTTGTTGAGGCTAAACTTAAGATGTTCCTCATGTTTTGAGACCATGTACCAATCATGGATAGGGATGAATTCATTAGTAGAGAGGTAGAGGGGTTTTGTGTGATCAGTTTCATGCAGTTGGGGCAACATTTCTAGAGGTCCAAAGATCTTTAGAGGTATGATCAAATTGTTTAGTACTCTTGTTTTTTCCTTGTTTGATTCATGAGAATCATATTCCTTTGATGAAACTAATATATACCAAGCTTTGTGACTAGATGTATAGAGGCTTCCCATACCTCTGATGTTGACTATTCTAATCGAACGCCAGACCAACTTGTTCGATGTGTTTTGGGGGTGTACTCTAATGATGGGGCCACAACAGTCCCATGGTGATGTTTTCTTTATACATTTTAAATAATATGATTTCATCCTCCACATAGAATGGTTTTATTACTTAGGTGATATTATTGACTGCTTCTAGAGTAGATTTTTGTTTTCAGGTGTGGATGGTCATCATATGGTTTTCATTGGTGGGAAAATTTTTTAGGTGGACAGTAAGCATTTAGAGCCCTTTCTTTCCTTATCAGATGCATTATCAATGGAATCAGTAAATGTTGGGATGGTATAGGTTCCCATGGTTTTTGGGGAGTTCCTGGATGTTTTTCATGACGATTTTGTAATGCTACCCCATCAACACGACGTTGAGTATGGGATAGACTCACAACCCAGTGATTCTCCAATTTTGATGGATCCTTATTGGATAAAACCTTATGAGTTGTGGGAGTTGAGGATTTATCTAGATGATCTGATGTAGAAGGGTTTTATTTGGACTAATGTGTTTTTGTGGGGTTCATCAGTGTTGTTCACCAAGAAGTTTGATGGAAGTCTGAGGTTTTTTATAGACTAATGAAGGTTGAATCCGGTGAAGGTCAAGAATCATTACCCTCTTCCAAGGATAGATGATCTTTTCAACCAGCTGATAGCGGTAACTTGATTTTCTATGATCTATCCGCTGTCTGGATATCACTAGCTGAGGGTGAAAGAGAGAAATATCATGAAGACTACCTTCAGATGCATGTTTTCTCACTTCAAGTTTATAGTCATGTCATTCGGTGTTTTGAACACACCATCAATGTTCATGGGTCATATGAACTCTCTGTTCCATGAGTTCCTAGACTAGTTCATCGATTATATCTTGATCTAATTAAAGTTAGAGGAGGAGGAGGCTGAGTATCTCAGAACTATCTTGCATGTTCTTCGAAACCAACATCTTTATGGAAATTTTACAAGCATAAGTTTTGGACATGAGATGTCTATTTCCTTGGGAATGTGGTGTCTCTGCAGGGTGTGGATGTTGACCCATAGAAGGTTGAAGTATTTGGTTCTTGGGTGATACCCAAGAATGTGGCATAACTTCATACCTTCTTTGGTATCACAAGAAATTATCTGAGGTTTGGGCATGATTTCTCTCAAGTTTTAGTCTTTTTTACATATTTGACCATGAATGACCAAGTTATTTTGTGAAGTGATCAGTTCCATGTAGCGTTTGGTTACCTGAAGGGGAATTAGGCCAATGATCTAGTGATTTGGTTTCCATTGAAAGGGTAAATTATTGAGATGTTTTCTAATGATTCCCATCAAGGATTAGAATGAATCTTGATGCATTATCAAACAATGATATTCTATGGGTATAGGAAGATACATCCCTGTGAGTGCAAGTATTCTACCCACGATCTGGAGGTTGAAGTAGTTTTGTTTGCACTGAAGTTATGGCCGCATTACCTTATTAAGGAGCACTTTTTGGTCTTTAAAGATCACAAGAGATTGAGGTATATATTTTCTCAGTTTGATATGAACTTTTGGAAATGAAGGTGGATGGATTTTATTGAAGATTATGATTTTTATATCTATTACACCTCATGAAAGGGGAATGTTCTGGCCAATGATTTGACCCGAAAGTCATAGAAGGATGTTTTTTGGGAGTATAGGGACACATGGAGAGAAATGGGGGAGTTGTAATCCTTTCACTTAGACACAAGGTTGGAAGGTGGTTGAGGATATTTGTTTCAGATGATGGTGAAATTTCCTCTGATGTAGAAGGTGGAGGAGTCTCGATAGGGAGACTCAGAGGCATAGGTGATGCACGAATGTGTTGGCCATGGTGATGCTATGGAGAGATAAATAGAGGATGTTTAGAACTAGATGTTGTTTTGTAAAAGGTTTTATGTTTAGATAGAAATGTGTAAGGGAGTTCTCCATGAGTTTCATAGATCATCCTTTGTGGTACACCCAAGAATTTCTAAGATGTACCATGGATTGATGCTTTAGTTTTGGTGACCTAGGATCAAGAAGAAGTGACAGAGTTTATAGAAAGGTTCTTGGTTTTCTAGTTGGTATAGGTAGATTAATTATTTTTTAGTGGTTTGTTTCAACCCCTGGATGTCCCCTAGTAGAAATGGGATGAAATCTTGATGAATTTATTCATAGGGTTACCCAGAGATTAGGGAGTTTGTGTTGTTATCTAGGTGATAGTGGATCAGTTGAAAAAATTGGCCCACTTCTTATTGATCAAGGACTCAGGCATAGTGGTTTCCTTGGCTATGTGTTACATGGATGAGGTGGTGTGGATTCATGATTTTACAAGTTCCATTGTCTCATATCGGGACACATGTTTTACCTCACGAGTCTAGATGGCATTCTAGTGAGCTTTTGGATCTCAGTTACACCTCAGTACTTCTTCCCACTCAAAGAAAGGCGGTCATATGGAATAGACTATCCAAACATTGGAGGATATGTTGTGGTCATGCATCTTATTCTTTGGTGGATCTTGGGAGTGACACATAGCTTTGGCAGAGTTTGATTATAATAATTGTTATCACTCTTCCATTGTCATAGCCCCATTAGAGGCTTTTTACAGGAGACCATGTTGTTTATCATTGTGCTAGATGGAGGCTGGAGAAACAATATTTTTTTCCTGATGTGGTGCAGAGCATGATAAATAATGATCATATTATTCACAAGAGAATGAAATCATCATAGGACTGACATAAGTCTTATAATTATCGTAGTAGGAGGCCCTTAAAGATCTAGGTTGGGGACCACAATTTCTTGAAGGATTCCCCCAACATGGGAAACAAAGGTTTGGAAGAGGGAGTAAGATTTCTCCTAGGATTTTTGGGCCTTTTGAGGTGTTGGGGTGAGTTAGTAAGGTGAAATACCGGTTGGTGGTTCTACCATGGTTAGAGATGATCCATGACATATTTTACATATCTCAGCTTTGTTAGTATCTTCACGATCAATCCCATCTACTTGAATGGGGATAGTTGGATATCAAGGATGACACTCCATTCGTGGAGAGGCCGGTAGAGATCCCAGATCATTAAGAGAAGGTGCTTCATGGATAAACCATTTATTTGGTTTTTGTGTTGTGGAGTCATGGTGTTCTGGTGGAGTGTACTTGGGAGAGAGAAACACGGATGTGTTCCCAATACTCAGAGTTGTTTTAAGTTTTTTTTCATTATTATTCTTTGTGATGTGATGTTTGAGACCTTGTTGTTTTATGAGATGAGTTGTTTTACTTGTTTTATGATATGTGTGGTGTGAATTTTCATAAATTCATGACATATGAAAATAGGAATACCTAGTTCCCAATCGAGATGCATTAACTGCAATGTGATTTAACCCATGTAGGAGTGTCAGTGCCACCTAGAGAATATAGTATCCTGACATGGAAGATAGAATTCTACGATTCATGTGTTATGAATTTTGTGGTTCATTGGTTGTAGTGGTTGTTGGTTTGGACTGCGTGGAGGTTGAGATGGTTGTGCAGTGGTGATGTGGAATTCTGGTTGTGTGAGAGGAGGCAGATTGTGGTTTTGAGGTGTGTTTTGTGGCTGTTTAGGTTGACATGTTTAAGTGGTGGTAGCGTTTGAGGTATGATGAGATCTTTAAGAGGTATATCATTGGTTGTTCGTACCCCTTTCATTCTAATCATGGTTTTGGAATCATGAGGAAGATAATTATTTGATAGGTAACTAATGTAATAGTTCATTTCCTCATGGTCCATTACATTCAATTTTTGGTAGTTTAAGGTGTTTAGGGGAGGTTCTAGGAGTTATTGGTGGAAGATAGAGGTGTATTAGAACTACTTTAGGAAATAAACACTGTGTAAGTGTATTGCATGATGTGAAAGTTGGTTTCACAGATTGGACAAGGCTGGTTCATGAGGCATATATTTTATATGTTAAATAATAAAAAGGTGACATTTTTTCTGTGGAACTTGGAATCTAAGGATTACGTGATGTGAAAGGGGACTACACAACTTGTAATTCCCCAATGCTATAAAGTTTTAAAGGTTTTAGCTACTTGGGTTATTTCAAAACCCTATGTCAAGTGTCTCTTCTCTCATTCCAGGAATCTGATGACTTTCAACTTTATCGTTTAGAGATTTCTTTTGATGGGGGTCGATCCTTGGGATCTTCTATTCAATATGTGGTGAGTTCTTCTATCTTTTTCATCAGTTTCCCTATTTTATTCTTTAGGGATTGACTATGGTGGGATGTTTTGGTTTGGGTTGTGTGTTTAGGATGCGTATTTTTGGTCTTTTTGTGTGGTATTAGTTGATCCATGGATCTTCATGATGCGTTTGTGGTTTGTGGGAATTATTCTTCACCATGTAGTGCGGAATGAGTAGAAATGCTTCTTTGAGGTAGGATTTCCTTCATTTTTTCGTTATTTTGTATCATGTAGGATGAGTTTCCTTTTGTTTACCTATTTTTTATGGTTGTGCATGATTAATTAAATAATTTGTTATCTTGAAATTGAAGGGAAATGAGTTTTTTTCACATGGTTTTACAGTTTGAAAATTATTTTTATATTCTGGATTGTACGAGCCTAATTCCCCATTGAAAATTGTGGTTGTTGGGGGAATTGTTTGCACTATATATATGTATTGTTATTGTTGTTACTGTTGTGATTATTATGATATCACCTTAAATGTAAATTTATTAATTACTTATATTTGGATATTGACATGGTTTCCCCAAGATTTCGGTTTGTGTGATAACACCCCTAAAATAAAGTGGAATGTGATAAGAGCCCCTTTATAAATTTGTGAAATGATCTTGATTTATTGTGACGTGTGGTAATGCTTGTTGCATAATGATGTGTGGTTGGGGAATGTGGGGGTGATAGTTTTTTTGGACATTCTTTTGGGGTGGAAAGGACGTAGTTTGTTATTTCAGGCTTTTGGGGTGACGAGGTGGTGGTTTCTTTGTTCTATATTCCTGAGTAGTGATGGAATAAAAAAATATTTGTTCAATAATGTTTGGAATATATTGGTTTGGTTTGATTAATGGAATGGGAATGGTTAATGGAAAATTAAATGTTGGGTTTTGTGGTTAAATGTGGATGATTCTAAATAATGAAATTAATGGGGCGATTAAATGAAATTTCTTGGAAATTTGTAGTGTGTTTTTTGGAATAGAGTGTGGTGTTATGAATTTATAGGTGGAAACAAAATTAATGGTGTTGTACGTAGGTTCATTTTTTTGTGAACCCATAGGTTGGTCTTGAGTGTTTGATCCTATATATATACATCTATTTGCCTTTTTATTTCTATACACACACCAACCACATTGAGAACTATGTTCCAAACACCAACATAGTCATGCAGGGGTGTCTTTACCAACATCCTGGTGGGAGGATGGATGACTAGCCCCTCGCTCTTCCATACTCCCTGTTCTAGGCAATACTAACCTAGGTGTCTTCATGAAAGTTGTGATGCATGTTCCCAGTTGTCTTTAGGATGAGATGTGATATGTGTCCCAGGTGTCTTTGGGATGAGATACGATATGTTTCCCATGGGTATTTGGGTTGAGATGTTTTGTGATAACCCATGTGCGTGCGGGCGGGATGAGATGTGTTATGATAAACCAAGTGTGTGTGGGCATGGTATGTTGTGATAGCATAGGTGTGTGTGGGTGGGATGTGTTGTGATTTCCTAGGTGTGTGTGGGGGGATGTGATGTGATATATTTGTAAGAGGTGGGATTTCCATGTAATGTTGTTCTCATAAAGGGAGTAGCGGGTTAGGTATCCATCTCATTGGTGCCTTCTTCCCTGTTTTTCTCGGATGACAGCGGTTCCTCCTTGGTCTTCTCGGCGTGCTCTTGGACCGATGGTTACTTCCGTGGTGAAGAGTGGACATGATCTGGAGGCCCAGTGTTCAGTCTTCCACAAAGATGGTGTTAGGGTTTTCTCTGGATTCGGGATGGTGCTCTGCCTCTTCCACATCATGGGGTCGAGATCTGGTGTGGCGTCGTGTTCACAGTCCTTCAATATGGAAATGGGGTTCCTGATCTGGTGTGTTGGGGTCATGGTTCAGTTCTCTGTTAAGGTGAGGTCTTGATCTGGTGCGTTGGGGTCTTGTATTTGCGGTGAAGTGGATTCCGCTTCGATGCATTGAGGTAGAAATCTTCTTGTTCTATGGTGTTGGGGGCATGCTTAAATGTGGCTTGGGGTCATGGCTCAGTGCGTTGTGGGGTCATTCTCTAAAGGTGGGGGTCGTGACCACCCTTCCATAGTGGTGAGGTCATGTTCTGGTTGCCTCTCAGGGCAATGAACTTCTTCTGCGGCCTTGGAGTCCAATCCTTCTTCTGCAGTGTGGATCATGATTTGTTCTTCCTACGCTAGGGCTATGATTTTGATCCTTGGTGAACGAGAGAGTTTTCATCGATTGTTCTATGCTCAGGCAGGGGGTTCCTTGGATGGACTATTGTGGTCTCTGCGTGACGGTTTTATGGCAGCAACGAGACATTTACATGATGTATTTATGGAGTTGAGGAATTTTTATTGGTGTGTTTATCCTAATGTCTTGCTTCAGTTGATTTGTAATGGTGGTAGTTGTATACTTGAATGGTTTGTTTTCTAAAGGTGGGAAGTTTTTGATACCAGACTTGACTTCATGAAAAGACTCAAGAGAAGATTTTAGAGCTGGCAGTTCATATTTGAAGTGTTTTTTTGATTTGGTTGTTTGATATGGTATGGTTCCTGTAATTGGATTGAGTCTAATCTTTGACTCAGGACACTTGCATGCTGAATTAACTTGCAATAGTGGAGAGATTCTTCATGTTCAAATGTTGGGGAAGAGCAGTTTAGTGATTTCATCTTGGTTTTTACTCTTTCTTCCTTCTAGTGTGATTGTCATATGTACATTATTTCCTTGAGTTTCCACCACCTTCATCCCTTAAAATGGGGACTTATCATATAATAAAAAAAATTGATGTCCTTCGAGTCGTTGGATGGATGAAGGTGGGAGAGATAGGACGACTTCTATTGGGGTGTGAGAGTGTCTAATCAGTTGTAAAGTGGTACTGGGTACCATATCATTGATTTTATTTTATTTATATTATATTACTTTACATGAGTTACTTGGTTAGCGATCCTTGGTGAAGTTGGGATGGTCAGTATGCCTATTTAGGTACTGTTTTGTTCAACTGTTTCCTCACAGGTGCATTAGTATGATTCATTAACATGATCACAAGAGACTATGGTTTTCCAACTAAGTGTACTTTTATGATCACCCTATGTATATAAAACTATTTTCAGGTTTCATGGAGGATTTCAGGGACCGTGTTAGACCTTACTAGCCTGGATCCTTAATAGTTTTTGTGTTGCTGTTTTAGCATTAATTTTGGAAATTTACTTTGGAGACTTTTATCTGTATCAGTTCAATTTATACATGAACGTAGAATGGTTGGGTTTCTATTTTATATTATGGTTTAGATTTTTTTTGGATGATTCATTCAATCTCCCTCTCTTGTTTTTTATAAAGGGTAAATTCCTTCCATATTGTGAGATTTATACACCATTGGTTCTAGTCGCCAACCTGGTGCCTACTGGAGGTGGGACACATGGTTCATTACTTATCTCCCCTCATTACAGTATATTTAGAAGGAGGGGGTCATTAAATATCTATTATTATAAGAAATCCTAAACAATAGAAGGTTCATTGTCCATGTTCTGCTAAAGTCTTAGATGCAAGCCCATAACATATCCTTTAGAGTCTGGATAGTCTACACTTTTTTCCTAGCATTTTTAGAGTGAAAAGTCGTGATAAGGGTCAATTGAGTTCCAAAAACATGTTTTAATCCCATGCAGTATCTTATGGTAAAATGAGCGTCTTGATGGGAGAAAATGTACCCCAAGCTCCACATAGCTGAATAGCCTTAACCATATACCTGATCACAAAAATAATCACAACAGGAGAATCCATAATGTCTATGAAGTGGTTCAATTTCATCAACTGACCAATGATATCCAGATAGAATCACTACCCATCTATTATTAATGTAAACCATCAAATAATTCCATCAATATGTCATCCCATTTCATCTTGGTTTTTTTAAAGGTTGGGGCTGAAGCCTCGTTTTATTATTAAAGAAAAGACCTCTTTTGACTTGGTAGAGGGAGACCCATTACATAGTTTAAAATACCAAGTCCAAGTGGCCTAAATATAAGGTTTGAAAGCCCATTATTCCCCAAAGGAACCCTTAGTGAATAGTACTGCTATAGTACCCAGTCTGCTATAGTCCCAGCTATAGTGCCAACGCCGCTACAGTTCCTACTACAGTACCGTTGCCGCTACAGTGTCACCAATGCTACAGTGCCTAGCTACAGTGCTACTACAGTACCCGAAATTTTACCTCTACCCAGATTTGATCCTAGGTATTTTGGATTCCAAGCATGAGCCTGTACCACTTAGGTATAGGAATATTGGCACCCATTTCATCTTGGTAAAATAAACGGGTTGAAACAAACCTCTAGGACCACAATACTCACCTTTTACCTACTGGAAAACCAAACATCGAGCTTCAAACTCTACCACCACTCATTACATCATGGGACACAAAAACTATTTCCTTAATCCATCGTACATATTATACACTCTTGGGTGTACCACCAAAGAAGAGTTATTAATCTTATAAAGGGCCCCTTACACATTTCTATTAAAATAAACAACATTAATGGAAACAAAAACAATTTTTGAGCATACCTCTAGACCATAACCATGGACAACACAATCTCACAATACCTCTTCCTATGAGTCTCCCCATATAGACACCTCCATATACCACATCATAGAAGTTTAAAATATCATCTAAAATTAAAATAGTCCCTCATCAACAATCGTTTAATATAAGTTTATAGTTTCCAACTCCTATATTACCCTACAAGAATATAAGGACTCCCAAAAAATATCCTCCCATGACTTCTGGGTCAAATTGTTTGCCATAAAATTTCCCAATCCTAAGGTGTAAGAGTTCTCAAAGTCATAGTTCTGAAATAATTTTATACCCTCCACCATTGAAAATTGAAATCACATTGAGAAGATATATGATTCAAGATCATGTGAATCATGGAGACCACAATGAGATCCCCGATAAGGTAAATAGGCCACATCTTTAGTGTGAACACAATAAACGATTGATCTAGATAATGTATGAAATAGTTATGTTCATGGGGAATAACTACCTAGTCCTATAGGAGATCACTTATCTTTAATAGATCAAGAAACATCCCATGCCAAATAATTAAGCATTGAAAAACACATTGAATAATACATATTCTTCAGAAACTGGAGTACCAAATCCCTGATAAATCTCCCTATTAGGTAGTTAAACACTACCCAACATTGATTAGTCCAGGTAAAATCCTATTCCTTAGAAGAAGTATCTATCAATGGGAATTAAATCTATTATAATCCAGATTCTTAACTCTGGTAATAGATTGTAAGACCCATGATGATATGAAACTATTCCATATTCTTAGGTGCTTCCCAAGAACAAATTGCCTTGACCATTGAAGGGTCCATGAATACACCCGGTTGAGACACAACATTACCAACGAAACACACCCATTGTATCCAAAACATAATCTTGGAACACTTTCAATAGATATTGTGGTGCCAAATTACCTATAAGATTTCATTAATATGTTCATCATTCTCCCCATATAACTTCAATTATATCAATATTCCATTAATGAAAATGGCTACAAAATGGTCTTAAAATTCATAGAACATGTATTCCATGAATCCCCTGGACACAACTAGTGAATTTGTGACACCAAATAGCTTGAACATAATCTTTAGGTTCCCATACATATATTTAAAGACATTCTTCAAAACATAATCCCCCTTCACTCTCAACTAGAGATATCTAGACCACCGTTTAATCTTAGTAAACTAAATATCCCCTCTAAACTGATCATAAATATCATTGATCCTAGGAATAAGATATAAAACCTTCATTGTCATCGGATTAATCCTCCATTAGTCGATACTTATCCTCAAACCACTATCCATCTTCTTGGATAATGACACCAGAGCACCCCATGGTGACACACTAGTCCGAATGAAACCCTTATTTATCAGATCATCTATTTGAATACTCAACTCCCACAACTATAAAGGTTCCATATGATAAAGATACATAAAAATCAGAGAAGAAGCATACTATAAGTATATCCTAAAATCAAAATTAGGTCGAGGGGGTAGCATAAAAAATTCTTCAGTAAAAACATTTAGAAACTCTCTAAAAACCCTAGGATATTCCTATATCCCAGCATAAACTGATTTCATAGACAACACATCTATAAAAGAAATAATGGACTCCACACATATACAATCCACTAAATAACATCTCTCACCAATGAAAACTATACACTGACCATCCGTATCTGAGTAGATGAAAATTATCTAGAATAAGTCAATAACAATATGCACATAATACAACCAATATAAGATAAGAATGATATCATGTGGCTAAAATAGTATAAATAAAATAAAATTCATGTAGGATTAATGCGGTCTCATCATCCTTCTCCACCACTAGAACACATTAAAAATGTTCTGACCTCCAACTAATGTTGTCAACATTGGGGTTATGGAAAGCCTCTCTACATATAGTCCTAGAGAACAAACTAGAACGATTAAAATAATGTATTGTGAATATGCTGAATCAAATAAAGAAACAAAAAAGGGTGGTAGAAAAGATGATCATACCTATAACAATCTCCAGTCTATCTGGTGTTGTTGCCACCACTACAAGAAATAGACTGCACCCACCTCCTCTACTACCCAATAAATGGACACCTCCATGGCCATTCTCATGTCAAGGACCTTGAACCCAATGAACATCATGAGGATGGCCTCTACCTACTCCATACCCTCTGAAAGTATCATAATATTGATGAAAATATTTCCAAAATGGTGTCACTGGTAGCTTTTACTGATCATGAAACTGAACCTGTCCACTTTCACAGTACTGAGCTTGAAGAACAATTGGGAACTAATTCTAATGATAGAACTGAACCCCACATACAAAACAAACTGGCCAAAATTCGCTAGGAAATAAAAAAACCACTTGTCCAGAAGGATTTAAAGGAATCTATTGATGTTGACTCCCCTCTCGTCAAAACTTCAAAAGCCTTGACACCTGATACATACTGCTGAAAGTACTTCTCCTTAAATAACCCTATTGGATCTCCATTCATAATAAAACTTTTCACGGGTGCATCCACATAATCATCTCTTCCATATTCTAAAGCTATAAATACATTTTTGACATAAAGGGAGTAACTATATAATTGATATAATGATGAAGTTCTTACTTGATAATTTTTTCTTGGGATACCTCAACCAAATTTTTTTTTGACAAAAATAAAAAATATTTTTGAACTTTATCTCAATCCCCCCCAAAACTTCCCTACTAAAGAAAAGGGATCACCCAAATCTTCATTGAATTCATATTTTATGAGATGATATATACTCTGAAATCCTTCTGAATTTTGATCCATGAAATATATGTCTCATTCATCTCACCAAGATAAAACATCCATAACTACAATATAGTCATCCGATCTAACTGACTACCAATATGACCTAGTGCTCCTCCAGGACCTGGATCAAACTGAATGTTATATTTAGCTCCAATGACTAGCTCTATATCTATAGATAAAAAACCTCATTTTTCCCCAAATCTTTCCATTGAAAAATGAAATTTTTTCCAACACTGATCATTCCCTCCAACTGGATTATCCTTTTGTTGATCAACCATATCAGCCTGTTGAACCTCCACTACTATAACCACACATGTAAGATCCCCAGGATCCATATGATAAAGGGAATCAAGGATTTACTAAGACTAATATTATGAAATATTATAAATATGTATTTAATTCATTTTATCTTCCTAGAATAAAACCCACCAAATTCAAATAAGAACATACATCAATAATAATGAATGTACCTCTCCAAATTTAATAGCTTAGAAGTGGCACCGTCTCACTACACATTTCAGTAGGCTCTGAGTCATTTCATTATAATACTGGGGGGCCAGTTTGGATACTAGAATTGATGGTATAAATATATCACAAATGGGGGGAATTACCCTCTATAATACTAGGATCAAGAGATAAGGTAAATATACCATAATAAAATAAATTACATAAGAAAATAATGAAACATAAACTATCCCAAATTTTATGTATATATAAAATAGATATAGATAAAAGTATCTAAATAAATACACAAAATAAAAGCTAAGGCAACAAAACAAAAACAACCCAAAAGTCCAAGGTTTTAATTTCTAGTACGGTCCTTGTAGTCCTCCTAGAATCCTGGATTTTTTTTACATACATAGGGTGAGAATAAAAGTACAATAATTAGGGTTATACTAAAATATCTTATGCACATGTAAAAAGTTCATACTATTGTACTCATGAGAAAAAAACTGAACCAACTACACCTAAATAGATCAACTATTTAGTCCTATCCTAGCCAAGACATGCTCACTAAATAATACATGGCATGTAGAATAGTAGAATAAGAATCATATTGGAAAAGGCTACAATGCACCACTCCCACACTTGGTTGTCTCTCCCACAACCCAACATCATGTGTCCTTATGCTCCCATATCCTTTATATAACACATCATGCCAATCACACCACCTGCAACTGTCCATCACATCACATATCTCCTGAAGAAACCTGGGATATCTCATGAAATATCACCCAAAGACACCTGGGTCGTCACATCACATCCATAACCAAAATAGTTGGTCATCAATAAAATGAAATAAATTACCTCATCCACACCTTACAACATGCGTGAACCCCTCCATAATATATATCATTATCTCATTAAACATCGCCACAGTGCACTTTTTATTTCTAGACATCAAAACTCGTTCATTTCAATGTATCCTGGAAGAGAGAGTGAGAGATAGGGGGTATCCATCCCGCCATCCTCATCAATGAGATGTTGGGACCCCCCCCCCCCAAATGCATGGGGGTCTTCACAAGGTTCTTGATGTGGGTGGGGTGCGTGTATTAAGAAAAAACATGTAATGTGTATTTATAAATCTACACACATTCCCATACTATGGGCTCAAAAGACTAGAACCATCCATTCAAAAACATTATCTACCATCCTCATAACATCAAAACATTCCACTACTAATATAACACGCCACGATTTCATAGTACATTATTTATTTAAAGTAATTGAATAACTTGCACTACACGCAACACCGAGTTCTAGCGCACCATGACTTACCAAACAAGCCGTTCAAAAGCGGTTATGAATATTAGTAACTGAATTTTGAACATTATATAATCCTTATAATTTTAGAATCCACATTATTAGTTTGTTAGACATAATTTAAGAACAAATACATTTTTTCAGATAAAAGAAGCATTTTTCAAAAAATGAAATTTTACCGCCTTTTAATAGAGAATCCTTTTTGAATCCAATATTTGAAACTTTTATATATTAAATTTGACAAAATAAACATCTTCTTTAGAATTGGGACATAAGAATTTAGTTTCAATAACGTTTTGGTGTTTTTCTGATAACTTTCATATTTGGGTGAATATGGAAAAATACTATATTTTAACTGAAAACAACTTTTCAAATGAAAATAATTTATATTGTTAAATTATAAATTTTAATGGTTTGGAAGTATAAATAGATTATATTTTTACCATTTAATCCAATGATGGTTATTGTAAGTAATTTCACTTTGAAATTGGACATAAACAAGTGTCAAACTTTTGGTAGTTATTATTTCTTAAAAATACGCCTTTTGGTTTTGACAACAAGAATTAATTTTAAATTATTAAATTCAACTTATATGTCTTGAATTTGGTAAAATATACTTCATTATTGAATTCAGAATATCAAAATTATCTTAGCGTAAATTTTTGGTATTTTTCTGAAAACTTTTAATTTTTGATGAATAGTAAAAAATACTGAGTTATAGTTTAAAACTGAATTTTTATTTATTTAATTTAAATTTAATTAAGGTAAAAATAGATACATAATACCTATATAAGTTCAATTTAATTAATTGTAGGTATTTTAGAATAATTTTAGATATATAAAAAATTTATTGAACTTTTCACCATCTTTTACCCACCTCCTAGGAGAATTTGGAAATTCACATAAAACTTAATTTTACCGCTTCTGCGAGTGGAATTTTGAAAATCCGAGAGACACGGTTAATATCAAGGAGTAAAATGTGGTTCAATAAGAAATGTTTTTTGTGTGAATAGTAACTTTTTACTTTTATTTACCACTGTAAAGAGTAAATAGGGTAGTGAAGAGTAATAATGATATTATTATTACCCTAACACATGTCCTAATTCTAGTGGCTAAGTATAATTCGACCAAAAACAACCTTATGAATAAAATATG
The DNA here is from genome assembly GCA_963277665.1 of Viscum album. Classification (NCBI taxonomy): domain Eukaryota; kingdom Viridiplantae; phylum Streptophyta; class Magnoliopsida; order Santalales; family Viscaceae; genus Viscum; species Viscum album. The sequence goes on from OY728128.1 coordinate 2,113,672,503, forward strand.
AACCTCTTTGGTCCACTTGGATTAAATTAGGACATTTCATATTATTTAATTCAAAGAAGAGTTAAAAGATTTAAAATCAAAGGTTAATAAAAAAAACATTTTTAATATAGGGTTATACATAAGATAAATTCGATTATAAATATTAATTAGAAAGATAAAATGATTCCCTATATAATGATATTTTATTTATAGTTTCTAGACATTAAATAATTTAATTTATATATGACACAATGATGATGCAGTAATTACCTTATTAGTGAAATATTAAAATAATTGATATTATAAATACCCAAATAAATATAATTTGAGACTTTTAATGAATTACACGAATTTTATTGGTCAATATGACATGTTAGGACTGATAAAATGAATTTGGTTCTAATATATAAAGTTACTAAAATCTTAACAAAAATCAATTATTAAATAGTGTCAAAATTGACATAAAGGAGTTTTTTAAAAAAATACTATATTATTAATTGATATAATATTCATAAAAATATAAGGTTCGGAAAAAGGACTTATATGATGATAGGTATGTCATTAATTAACCAATTGGGGTTCTATTGAAAGTTTATAGTAAGTTTATTAACCATATAATATTAAAATACAAAGAGACATGGTAAATATCAAACTATTTAACTAAGAGTTAAATCTAAAATATAAGGGTGAAATAGTGATCCAAACTTGTCTAAAACCAATTGGTTGAGTGGTTTTAGACCTATAAATACCTTATAATTTAAATAATCTAGTTTGGAGCCATTATAAACCTAATATTAATTTATTATTAAATAATACTTTAAGTTTTTTCTAAAGAGCCCCTCCTCCCCCTTATAAAAGGACACCACTTCTAACCAATTCCTCACTCCTGTCAAGCCTTTTGGCTCGTCCATTATCTTCCCAATTAAGCTCCCTACATCCCTCTCCTCCTCCTGGAATCCTTACCTTATGCAGGAAGCACTTAAAGATTCCTTTTTGGTTCAAACCAAAAGAAGATACCCAAATTAAAGGTAACGATTTCTCTTAGCTTCTTTTATTTTATTTTACTTCTCCAACCCCTAAACTCTTCTTATTCTTTTCATTTGTAACAAAACCAGTATACTAAATATATTAGGATATTTTTATGAGATGTATTCGAACTACACTTACACACACCTCCATCTAATGGGTGAAGAACATAATGTTTCTGTGGATGGTGACCAAATGCCTCACGAAATGATGATTGTTCAATTATCTCCTACCGCCTATCATGGTGGCCATTATGATGAAAATATAATTAAATATGATATTAATAATATATTTTTTATATATAAGCTTCTGTAATTCCATTTTATAGCATACCATTATTCGTTTCATGTTGTGTATATATATACGATAATTTCATTTTAGGAAGTGCGGACTACCGCCCCCTCAAAGTGATATGACTCGTTCATACCATAAATAGAACGTATAAAGGATTGTGTTAATGAACTTATGTAACATAAATAGGATATTATATTATACTGGAACAATAATATACCTATGTATCATTTGGTTTTGATTCATTTTAAAATGATAAATGAAATGGAAGTAGCGTTCGTGCGTACGTACGGACTACCGTCTCCACGAATGCGATGAGATTCATTCCCCATCGTATCCATTCAAGACTAATTTTCATTTGATGATTAAAAATAATGTTTAAGGACTTGATATCATTCTGGATATAAATAATATACAACCTATGGATAAAAACCAAATCTTGTGTAACAGAACATATAAAAAAACGAGTAAGTGAACACCCGAAACGACGATAATACAAAAATATTATTAACAAATAAATATTAAAAGATCATATATGATATCATATTTATGTATATTATTCTTGTATAATTTAATAATAATGATTTAACTATTATATTAGAGGTTAACCTACCCTTGACCATGGAAAAGTACAGTGTAAGGGTTAATTTCACAATCTCTTCATTATCCGAGGTTGTTTATACGTAATTATCTACTGGGATCTCTTAATCATCCACATCCATGTTTCTTAAAATGTATTCCAAAACATTTTTACTATTTACTAGACTATGGTTTAAATTCATTTATAATATTGTTTTACTTTTTATAAAATGGTTTGAAAGGAATCTTTCCGTTGTTTTCCAAACAAGGTCCTTTTTAACCTTTTCGACAAAATTAAGGTAATAATGTCTTTTTAACTTATACGGCGGGTGAAGATATTTTTATTCCATTATAAAATCATTAAAGATTCCCTTAAAAGATTATAAGAATATTTTCAAAGTAAATTTTTTCTTTTATAATTATGTGACTTTTAAATGATTTAAAAAAAAGTGATATTTCTCTCAAATAGTTTTGATTTCATCTATGTCAACATCCTTTGAAGGATTTTAAGCTTATTTGAAATTTTTTTATTATGATATGAAACTTCCATATTGTATTGAAGGTTTTGTGATATGTTTGACTGTGGATGTGTTATTTTTATACCATTCATGGTTTATAGAGAAAGTATTGACATTTCGTTTGCGAGTTTTAATATGAATGTTTATGTTATGTTTAAACCTATTCATATGAGGAATGCATTGGACTTAATAAGTGACAGGTGGAGCCCGCTATATCTCCTCGATGCATCGGTAGGTCTCATGAGAAAAACTAGTGTCTTGGAACAAGTACTTGACAAAATCTTATTTGTAGATTTGGCACAAGGCCTTGATTATGTGGTTATGATAGTCTGGCATTAGGCATTCCATCATTATGAAAGTGGTTATTGATATTGCATGTGATTATTCGACTAGTAGAATATCCAATTGAATAAGTAAATGGAATTATTTAATTTTATTTCTTCCATATTATTCTTAAGTTCAAGTTTAAAAGTCTTTTTTTTAGTTATACATTTCCATAAATGTTTATGCTTATTTATGAAAGATCCCGCTATATTATTATCCTTAATAGGAATCTGAGATCATCCCTTTCTATGTTTTATTTTTCCCAATATGTGAAGAAATATTAAATGAATGACCTGTAGGGATAGTATGAGGGGATATGAGTGTGGACTATGGAGATTATGTTGTTGAAATTTTCATTTTATGATGTAATGTAAACTTTATGAATGTATCTAGTGATTCCAAGGCTACTAAACTAATCGGTCTTTCGAGACTTGATCTTTTGTGATCATGATTATGTTATGTAATAATGCAATGACTCTGGTTAACTAGGGTCAGGGTGTTACAGTTGGTACCAGAGTAAGTTTAGTACAAATCTTGGAATCTATATTTAGATAAACTCTAATTAGAGAACATAGACCTAAGATAGAATTTGAGGATTAGTATAGAAGAACTTCCTAGAATTTTGGTATTGTAGAGATTTTTTGAGTTTTCCGAGTATTACATCCCTATCTGGATACGATAAGGTAGAGGCAACTCTGGCACAGATGTAACTAGAGGTAAAACCCGAAAACACCGCTTTGAGATAGACTCGAACGAGAACTAGTGCACAATAACGGCCCTTGCTGCACTCTTGGTTACAACACTCCTAGGGGATATGCTTAGGATAATTATTATTTTCTTTACAAACCATTATGAAGGGTTTATGAGTATATAATTCTTCAAAGAAAACATTTTTATGATTATGGATTATATCCATAAATTTTCAATTACATTAGGTATTTCACAAGTTTGGAATTCTTCATTGGAATTCATAAACTGACATAGTGTATGCCATTATATAGAAATGGCGCCCGGTAGAAGGAATGTGAACTCCAGCAATATATAAGATCCAAAGAGTAAGAAGGATTATATCTTCCATGGTATTAATCCATCATTTAGAATGGAAATAGTCTCTTGTGTTTTCTCAACATATGAAGAAATAGTATCATGTGTAATAAGATAATAAATGATTTTTTTGATTCCTATGGCTTTGAAGGGAAGCAATAGAAGAAAAGGATGGAAGTGAGAATGCTGGATAAAGGGAAGTGGGAAAAAGAATAATTTTCTCATATGTGATAACTATGGGAAGAAACACCCTGTAACTTTCCTGAAGGGAATGGGAGTTTGTTATAAGTTTGGAGAAAAAGGACACCATGTACGTGACTGCAAGGGTAAGAAAAAGGTTTCAAATTTATAATGCTTTATCTGTGAGGAGTTGGGACAATACGTGAACCAATGTCCAAATCATCAGAGTATTCCCCAAATGATGCTATTGGATAATAATAATGTTATGATACTACCTCATATAAAGAAGAATGACTAGTGTTCTTATGTTGTTATTATAGGATTATTTCATTTGAGTGTTGTATCAACAATATACTGGTTATATGAATTATGGTGATAAATAAGGATTGTACTGTAATACTTTTTTATTGAGGATTTGAGATTATATGGTTTTATGAAAAGTAACTTAATAGTGAACTACACTTTTGTTAAAATACGTGGTTGAAGGAAAGGTAATCCTTAATATGGTCCCGATAATGAGGTAGTGATTTTGGAATAAGAGAATGCTGATTTGAATAAATTATATTGGATATTCTTGAATACCTTGAAACTGATTAATGATTTTTCATCATAGGAGTTTACAACATTTTTGGATAGAAGGATAATATCCAGTATTCTATAAAGAATAAGGGAGCATGAATGTAATCAATAAGGTTTTATGGTAATTTCTGGATGTTACCATGTTTTAAAATAATACATGATGAAGGTGTTCACATGTTATTAAATGGAAAAAAGGATCTTCATTGTGTTTAACTTCCTTATAAATTTTGGACTGTGAGTTTGGATAGTAGTATTTTGGATAAGTCTAAAGGTTGGAATAGATTATGTTTGAAAGGTTATTTCAGGATTTTTATAAAAGGACAGAACACAGACCGTGTGACAACCCATCGCGTCGGACAAAGCTGCAGGAATCAAACCCACAACCATAAGTGTGATTGGGATTTATCATCTACCACTGGACTACGTGAAGTTACTAGATGGTATAATGTAGTTCTTTTTAAAGGGTATGATACATGAATTATAAATTTATTATATTTGGAACCCTATAAAATTAGGATAAATAGATTATTTTTGAGTTGTATTATGTTTTGGAGTGAATGATGAGTTTGTGGTAGGAATTAGTTGAAGGATGAAACTCTACTTGTCAAGTATACATATACATACATACATATATATATATATATATATATATATATTCCCTCTTATTTTAGGGATAAATTAATTATTAATCTTTAAATAAGGGATCTTAAAACCAAAAATGTGTTATCCTAATACCTTACGTTTTGTTGAACCGATGGTATTTTAAATCATTATAGATTGATGAATTTATGGCCCTCAATTTTACTCTTGTTTGTGATTGATGACCTCAATCACTACCTATAAATATTTAAGTTTTTCCTCCAATTATATGTCTCTAATTTCCACCAATGTTCTCTTAATCGAGATCATAATTTTGTGGTGACCCTTTCATTTTCCTTTTCCTCTTATTAAGACTATAATTTATTAACCTAATTTTTGATGTGGGTTTTCCCAATGGTATTTTCTATTTTCAACATTTTATTTTAGAAAAATAATTTCAAATTGTGAGGAAACAATTTATTGAAGGAGGGAAGAATGTAACACCCCAAGATTTCATAGTACGTTATTTATTCAAAGTAATTCAATAACTTTCACTACACACAACACCGAGTTCTAGCGCACCATGACTTACCAAACAAGCCGTTCAAAAGAGGTTATGAATAGTACTAACAAAATTTTGAACTTTATATAATCCTTATAATTTTAGAATCCATATTATGAGTTTCTTACAAATAATGTAAGATCAAATACATTTTTTCAGATAAAATAAGTATTTTTCAAAAAATAAAATTTTACTAACTTTTAATGGAGAAGCCTTTTTAAATCCAATATTTGAAACTTTTATATATTAAATTTGACAAAATAAAATTCTTTTTTATAATCAGGACATAAGAATTTAGTTTCGATAACGTTTTTGTATTTTTCTGATAACTTTCATATTTGTGTGAATTGTGAAAAATACTATATTTTAATTGAAAACAACTTTTTAAATCAAAATAAATTATATTTTTAAATTATACATTTTAATGGTTTGGAAGTATACATAAATTATATTTTTACCATTTAATCCAATGATGGTTATTGTAAGTAATTTCACTTTGAAATTGGACATAAACAAATGTCCAACTTTTGGTAGTTATTATTTCATAAAAAATACGCCTTTTGGTTTTGATAGTAGGAATTGATTGTAAATTAATATATGAAACTTATATTTTTTTTAATTTTTTAAAATAGACTTCATTATTGAATTCAGAATATCAAAATTATCTTAGGGTAAATTTTTGGTATTATTCAGAAAACTTTTAATTTTTGATTAATAGTTAAAAACACCGAGTTATAGTTTAAAACTGATTTTTTATTTAAATAATTATATATTTTATTTAAATTTAATTAAGGTAAAAATAGATACATAATACCTATATAAGTTCAATGTAATTCATTAGTGTTAGTTTATAATAATTTTAGATATTTAAATTTTTTATTGAACTTTTCACCGTCTTTTACCCACCTCTTATGAGAATTTGGAAATTCACATAAAACATAATTTTAAAGCTTTTGTGAGTGGAATTTCAAAAATCTGAGAGACACGGTTAATATCAAGGAGTAAAATTTGGTTCAATAAGATAATTTTTTTGGTGAATAGTAACGTTTTACTTTTATTTACCACGGTAAAAAGTAAATAGGGTAATTTAGGGGAAAAATGATATTATTATTACCCTAAAACATGTCCTAATTCTATTTTCTAAGTATAATTCGACAAAAAAAACCTTAGGAAGAAAATATGAACCTATTTGGTCCACTTGTATTAGATTAGGACATTAATTATTATTTAATTCAAAGAAGAGTTAAAAGAGTTAAAATCAAAGTTTAATAACTAAAAAAATTTAATATAGGGTTATTAAAAAGATAAATTAGATTATAAATATTCATTAGAAAGATAAAAATGTTTTCTACAAAATGATATTTTATTTATAATTTTTAGACTATAAATAAGTTAATTTATTTATGAGACAATGATGATGCATTAATTTCCTTATTAGTGAAATATTAAAATAATTGATATTATAAATACCCAAATAAACATAATTTTAGACTTTTAATGAATTCCACGAATTTTATTGGTTAATATGAAATGTTAGTATTGATTAAATTAATTTGGTTTCAATTAATACAGTTATAAAGACTTTAGAAAAAATCAATTATTAAATAGTGTTAAAATTGACATAAAGGAGTTTTTAAAACAAATATTATATTATTAATTAATATAATATTCCTAAAAATATAAGGTTCTACAAAATAACTTATATGATGATATTTATGTCATTAATTAACCACTTGGGGTTCTCTTTGCAGTTTATAATAAGTTTATTAACCATATAATATAAAAATACAAAGAGAAATGGTAAATGTCAAACTATTTAACTAAGAGTTAAATCTAAAAGATAAGGGTAAAATAGTGAACCAAACTTGTCTAAAACCTATTAGTTGTGTAGTTTTTGACCCATAACCACCTTATACTTTAAATAATATAGTTTAGAGCCATTATAAACCGAATATGAATTTATTATAAAATAATACTTTAAGTTTTTCCTAAAGAGCCCCTCCTCCTCCTTATAAAAGGACACTGCTTCTAACCAATTCCCAAACCTCTCATGCCTTTTGTCTCATAAAAACTCAACCCAATTACACTTCCTACATCCCTATCCTCCTCCTAGAATCCTTAACTTAGGCAGAAGGCATGTTAAGAGTCCTTTTTTGTTCAAACCAAATGGAGTTACCCAAATTAAATGTAACGATTTCTCTTAGCTTCTTTTCTTTTATTTTACTTCTCCAACCCTAAACTCTTCTCATTATTTTCTTTTGTAACAAAACCAGTTTCCTAAATATACTAGGATATTGTTATGAGAATTATTCTAACTAAACATAAACACACCTTCATCAAATGGGTGTAGAACATAATGTTTCTGTGGATGGCAACAAAACGCCTCACGAAATGATAATTGTTCAATTATCTCCTACTGCCTCTCATGGTGGCCATTATGATGGAACAATTATTAAATAAGATATTAGTGATATTTATTTTATATATAATCTTCTGTAATTCCATTTTATAGCATACCATTATTCGTTTCATGTTGTGTATATATATAAAATAATTTCATTTGAGGAAGTACAGACTACAACCCCCTCAAAGTAATATGACTCGTTCATACCAAACATGGAACATATAAAGGATGGTGTTAATGAACTTAAGTAACATATATAATATATTATATTATACTGGAACAATAATATACCTATGTTTCATTTGGTTTTTATTCCTTTTAAAATGAAAAATGAAATGGATGTAGTGTTCGTGCGTACGTACGGACTACCGTCTCCACGAACACGATGAGATTCATTTCACATCGTATCCGTTCAAGACTAATTTTTATTTTATGATTAAAAATAATGTTTAAGGAATTGATATCATTCTGGATATAAATAAGATACAACCTATGGATAACAACCACAACTTATCTAACAAAACATATAAAAAAACGAGTAAGTGAACACCTGAAACGACGATAATACTAAAATATTATTACCGAATCAATATTAAAAGATCTTATATGATATCATATTTAAGTATATGATTCTTGTATAATTTAATAACAATTATTTAACTATTATACAAGAGGTTAACCTACCCTCGAACAAGGAAAAGTACAAGGTAAGGGTAAATTTCATAATCTCTTCATTATCCGAGGTTGTTTATACGTAATTATCTACTGGGATCTCTTTATCATCCACATCCATGTTTCTTAAAAATGTATTCCAAAACATTTTTACTATTTACTAGAATATTGGTTAAAGTCATTTATACCCTTATTTGACTTTTTATAAAACTTTTTGAAAGGAATCTTTCCATCGTTTTCCAAACAACGTCCCTTTTTAACCTTTTCGACAAAATTAAGGTAAGAATGTCTTTTTAACTTATACGGTGGGTGAGGATATTTTTCTGCCATTATAAAATCGTCGAGGTTTCCTTTACCAGATTATAATAATATTTTCAAAGTAAATGTTCTCTTTTATAATTATGTGACTTTTAAATGATTTCAAAAAATGAGATATTTCTCTCAAATAGTTTTGATTTCATCTATGTCAACATCATTTGATGGATTTTAAGATTATATAAAGTTTATTTTTTATGATACCTAAATTCCATATTGTATTAAAGGTCTTGTGATATTTTTGACTCTAGATGTGTTATTTTTATTTCATTCATGGTTTATGGAGAAAGTATTGACATTTCGTATGCGAGTTTTAATAAGAATGTTTATGTTATGTTTAAACTTGTTCATATGAGAAATACATTGGACTTAAAAAGTGACAGTTGGAGCATGATATAGCTCCTCGATGCATCGGTAGGTCTCATGAGACAAACTAGTCTATTGGCACATGGCCTTGAAAAAATCTTATTTGTAGTCTTGGCACAAGGCCTTGACTATGTGGTTATGATAGCATGGCATTATACATTCTATCATTACGAAAGTGGTTATTGATATTACAAGTGATTATTAGACTAGTAGAATATCCATGTGAATAAGTAAAATGCATTATTTCATTTTATTTCTACCATATTATGCTGAAGTTCAAGTTTAAAAGGCTTTTGTTTTAATAATGCACCGACACTAGGTAACTGGGGTCAGGGCATTACAGTTGGTACCAGAGGAAGTTTATTACAAACCTTGGAATCTATATTTTGATAAACTATGATTAGAGCACATAGACCTAAGATGGATTTTGAGGATTAGTATAGAGTAACTTCCATGATTTTTGGTATTGTAGAGATTTTGTGAGTTTTCCGAGCAATACATCCCTGTCTGGATACGAGCAGGTAGAGGCAGCTCTGGAACAGATATACCTAGGGGTAAAACCCAAAAACACCGCTTTGAGATAGACTCGAATGGGAACTGGTGTAGGACAATGGGCCTTGGTGCACTCTTGGTTACGACACTCTCGGGGGATATGCTTAGGATAATACTCTTTTTTTTTTCAAACCATTATGAAGGGTTTATGAGTATATACTTCCTCAAAGAAAACATTTTTATGATTATGGATTATATCCATAAATGTTCCATTTATGTTAGGTATTTTACAAGTTTGGAATTCTTCATTACAATTCATAAACTAACCTAGTGTATTCCATTGTATAGAAATGGCGCCCAGTAGAAGGAATGTGAACTTCAGCAATACATATGATCCAAAGAGTAAGAAGGATCATATCTTCCATGGTATTAAGCCAGCATTTAGAATGGAAATATTCTCTCATGTTTTCCAAATATACGAAGAAATAGTATCATGTGTTAATAAGATAAGTAATGATTTCTCTGAGTCCTATGGATTTGAAGGGAAGCAAGAGAAGAAAAGTATGGAAGAGAGAAAGATGGATAAAGGGAAGAGGGAAAAAGATGAATTTTCCCATATGTGATAACTGTGGGAAGAAAAACCCTAGAACTTTACTAAAGGGAATGGGAGTTTGTTATAAGTGTGGAGAAAAAGGACACCAAGTACTTGACTGAAAGGCTAAGAAAAAGGTTTCAAATGTACAATGCTTCATCAGTAAGGAGTTGGGACACTACGCGAACCAATGTCCATATCATCAGAGTATGCCCCAAATGATGCTATTGGATAATAATAATGTTATGATACTACCTCGGATAAAGAAGAATGACTAGTGTTATTATGTTGTTATTATAGGATTATTTCATTTTAGTGTTGTATCAACAATATACTGGTAATACGAATTATGGTGATAAATAAGGATTGTTCTGCAGTACTTTTTTATTGAGGATTTGAGATTATATGGTTATATGAAAAGTGACTTAATAGTGAACTACACTTTTGTTAAAATACATGGTTGAAGGAAAGGTAATCCTTAATATGATCCCGATAATGTGGTAGTGATTTTGGAATAAGAGAATGTTGATTTGAATAAATTATATTGGATATTCTGAACTACCTTGAAACTGATTAATGATTTTTCATCGTTGGAGTTTACAAAATTTTTTGATAGAAGGAGTATATCCAGTATTCTATAAAGAATAAGGGAGCGTGAATGTAATCAATAAGGTTTTATGGTAATTTAGGATGTTACCATGTTTTAAAATAATAAATTATGAAGGTTTTCACATGTTATTACATAGAAAAAAGGATCTTCATTGTGTTTATCTTATTTATAAATTTTGAACTGTGAGTTTGGATAGTAGTATTTTGGATGAGTCTAATGGTTGGAATGGATTAAGTTTGAGAGGTTATTTTTGGATTTTTATAAAAAGACAAAACACAGACCGTGTGGCAACCCATCACGTCGGACATAACTGTAGGAATCGAACCCACACCCATAAGTGCGATTGGGATTTATCACCTACCACTGGACTACGTGAAGTTCATAGATGGTATAATGTAGTTTATTTTTTTAAAGGTTCTGATACGTGAATTATAAATTCATTATATTTGGAACCCTATACCATTAAGATAAATAGAGTATTTTTGAGTTGTATTATGTTTTGGAGTGAATGATGAGTTTGTGTTAGGAATTAGTTGAAGGAAGAAACTCTACTTGTCAAGTAAACATATACATATACATATATATATATATATATATTCCCTCTTATTTTATGGATAAATTAATTATTAAACTTTAAGGAAGGGATCTTAAAACCAAAAATGTGTTATCCTAATACCTTACATTTTGTTGAACCGAAGGTATTTTAAATCATCATAGATTGATGAATTTAAGGCCTTCAATTTTACTCTTGTTTATGACTGATGACATCACTAAATACCTATAAATATTTACGTTTTTTCTCCAATTATATGTCTCTAATTTCCACCAATGTTCTCTTAATTGAGATCATAATTTGGTGGTGACCCTTTCATTTTCTATTTCCTCTTATTAAGACTAAATTTTATTAACCTAATTTCTGATGTGGGTTTTCCCAAAGGTATTTTATATTTTCAACCTTTTATTTTAGAAAAATAATTTCAAATTGCGAGGAAGAAATTTATTGAAGGAGGTAAGAATGTAACACCCCAAAATTTCATAGTACATTATTTATTCAAAGTAATTCAATTACTTGAACTACACGCAACACCGATTTCTAGCGCACCATGACTTACCAAACAAGCCGTTCAAAAGAGGTTATGAATAGTATTAACTGAATTTTTATCTTTATATAATCCTTATAATTTTAGAATCCATATTATGAGTTTCTTAGACATAATGTAAGAACAAATAAATGTTTTCAGATAAAACAAGTATTTTTCAAAAAATGAAATTTTACCGCCTTTTAATGGCGAATCATTTTTAAATACAATATTTGAATATTTTATATATTCAATTAGATAAAATAAACATCTTCTTTAGAATCAGGACATAATAATTTAGTTTCAATAAGGATTTGATGTGTTTCTGATAACATTCATATTTTGGTGAACAGTGAAAAATACTATATTTTAACTGAAAACAACTTTTTAAATCAAAATAATTTATATTTTTAAATTATAAATTTTAATGGTTTGAAAGTATAGATAGATTATATTTTTACCATTTAATACAATGATGGTAATTTTAAGTAATTTCACTTTGCAATTGGACATAAACAAATGTCAATCTTTTGGTAGTTATTATTTCTTAAATATATGCCTTTTGGTTTTGATAGCGGGAATAAATTTTAAATTAATAAATGTAACATATATGTTTTGAATTTGGTAAAATAGACTTCATTATTGAATTCATAATATCAAAATTAGATTAGGGTAATTTTTTTGTATTTTTCTGAATTTTTTTAATTTTTGATGAATAGTGAAAAAACACCGAGTTATAGTTTAAAACTGAATTTTTATTTAAATAATTATATATTTTATTTAAATTTAATTAAGGTCAAAATATATACATAATACCTATATAAGTTTAATGTAATTCATTGGAGTTAGTTTAGAATAATTTTAGATATATAAAAATTTTATTGAAATTTTCACCGTCTTTTACCCACCTCCTAGGAGAATTTGGAAATTCAGATAAAACTTAATTTTACCGCTTCTGTGAGTGGAATTTCAAAAATCACAGAGGCATGTTTAATATCAAGGTGTTAAATTTGGTTCAATTAGATAATTTTTTTTGGTGAATAGTAACTTTTTACTATTATTTTCCACGGTAAAAAGTAAATTGGGCAATTAAGGGTAAAATGCTATTATTATTACCCTAACACAAGTACTAATTATATTGGCTAAGTATAATTCAACCAAAAAAACCTTAGGAATAAAATATGAACCTCTTTGGTCCATGTAAATTAGATTAGGACATTTATTATTATTTAATCCAAAGAAGAGTTAAAAGAGTTAAAATCAATGTTTAATAACTAATGAATTTTTAATATAGGGTTATACATAAGATAAATAGGATTATAAATATTTATTAGAAAGATAAAAATATTTCCTACATAATCGTATTTTATTTATGATTTTTATACCTTAAATAATTTAATTTATTTCTGACACAATGATGATGCAGTAATTACCTTATTAGTGAAATATTAAAATAATTGATATTATAAATAACCAAATAAATATAATTTTAAACTTTCAATGAATTATACGAATTTTATTGGTTAATATGACATGTTATTATTGATTAAATGAATTTTTTTCAAATTAATAAAGTTATTAACATTTTAACAATAATCAATTATTAAATAATGTCAAAATTGACATAAAGGAGTTTTTAAAACAAATATTATATTATTAATTGATATAATATTCCTAAAAATCTAAGGATCAGACAAATGACTTATATGGTGATAGGTATGTCATTAATGAACCACTTGGGGTTCGCTTGGTAGTTTATAGTAAGTTTATTAACCATATAATATAAAAATACAAAGAGACATGGTAAATGTCAAACTATTTGAGTAAGAGTTAAATCTAAAAGATAAGGGTAATATAGTGATCCAAACTTGTCTAAAACCAATTGGTTGAGTGTATTTCGACCCATCCCCACCATAGACTTTAAATAATCCAGTTTGGAACCATTATAAACTGAATATGAATTTTTTATAAAATAATATTTTAAGTTTTTCCTAGAGAGCCACTCCCCCCCATTATAAAAGGACACCACTTCTAACCAATTCCTCACACCTATAAAGACTTTTGGATCATCCAAACTCTGCCCAATTAATCTACATACATCCCTATCCTCCTCCTAGAAGCCTTAACTTAGGCATAAGGAACTTAAAAAGTCCTTTTGGGTTCAAACCAAAGGGAGTTACCCAAATTAAAGGTAACAATTTCTCTTAGCTTCTTTTCTTTTATTTTTCTTCTCCAACCTTGAAACTCTTCTTGTTCATTTATTTTGTAACAAAACTAGTATCCTAAATATACTAGGATATTGTTATGAGAATTATTTTAACTAAACTTACACACACCTCCATCTAATGGGTGAAGGACATAATGTTTCTGTGGATGGTAACCAAATGCCTCACGAAACAATGATTGTTCAATTATCTCCTACCACCTCTCATGGTGGCCATTATGATGGAACTATAATTAAATATGATATTAATTATATTTATTTTATATATAAGCTTTTTTAATTCCATTTTATAGCATACCATTATTTGTTTCATGTTATATATATATATATATATATATATATATATGATATTTTCATTTGAGGAAGTGCGGACTACTGCCCCCTCAAAGTGATATGACTCATTCATACCATACATTGAAAATATAAAAGATGATGTTAATGAACATAAGTAACATATATAAGATATTATATTATACTGGAACAATAATATACCTATGTATCATTTGGTTTTGATTCCTTTTAAAATGAAAAATGAAATAGAAGTAGCGTTCGTGCGTACATACGGACTACCGTCTCCATGAACGCGATGAGATTCATTCCCCATCGTATCCATTCAGGACTAATTTTTATTTGATGATTAAAAATAATTTTTAAGGACTTGGTATCATTATGGATATAAATAAGATACAACCTATGGATAAAAACCACGGCTTATGTAACAAAACATATAAAAAATTAGTAAGTGAACACCCGAAACGACGATAATACTAAAATATTATTAACAAAGAAATATTAAAAGATCATTTATGATATCATATTTATGTATATGATTCTTGTATAATTAAATAAAAATTATTTAACTATTATACAAGAGGTTAACCTACCCTCGAACAAGTAAAAGTACAAGGTAAGGGTTAATTTCACAATCTCTTCATTATCTGAGGTTGTTTATACGCAATTATCTATAGGGATCCCTTTATCATCCACATCCATGTTTCTTAAAAATGTATTCCAATTTTGTTTTACTATTTACTAGACTATGGGTTAAAGTCATTTATACCCTTGTATGAATTTTTATAAAATGGTTTGAAAGTAATCTTTCCGTCGTTTTCCAAACAAGGTCCTTTTTAACCTTTTCGAAAAAATTAAGGTAAGAATGTCTTTTTAACTTATACGGAGGGGGCGACTATTTTGCCGCAACTATAAAATAGTCGAAGCTTCCATAGAAATATTATAATAATATTTTCAAAGTAAATGTCGTCTTTTATAATTATGTGACTTTTAAATGATTTCAAAAAAAGAGATATTTCTCTCAAATAGTTTTGATTTCATCTATGTCAACATCCTTTGATGGATTTTAAGCTTATTTGAAGTTTATTTATTATGATACAAAACCTCCATATCTTATTGAAGGTTTTGTGATTTGTTTGACTGTGCATGTATTATATTTATACCATTAATGGTTTCTGTAGAAATTATTGACATTTCATATGCTAGTTTTAATACGAATGTTTATGGTATGTTTAAACCTGTTCATATGAGGAATGTATTGGACTTAATAAGTGAAGGGTGGAGCCTGATATATCTCCTCAATGCATCTGTAGGTCTCATGTGACAAACTTGTGTCTTTTCACAAGGCCTTGAAAAAATATTATTTGTAGTCTTGGCACAAGGCTTTGACTATGTGGTTATGATAGTCCGACATTATGCATTCCACCATTAGGAAAGTGGTTATTCATATTGCATGTAATTATTCAACTATTAGAATATCCATGTGAATAAGTAAATGGAATTATTTCATTTTATTTCTGCCATATTATGCTGAAGTTCAAGTTTAAAAGGATTTTTTTAGTTATACATTTCTTTAAATGTTTATGCTTATTTATGAAAGTTTCCGCTATATTGTTATCCTTACTGGGAATCTGAGCTCACACCTTTCTATGTTTTATTTTTCCTAGGATGTGAAGAAGTATTTTATGAATGAAATGTAGGGATAGTATGTGGGGATATGAGTGTGGACTATGGAGACTATGTTGTAGTTTTCATTTTATGATGTAATGTAAACATTATGAATGTGTCTAGTGATTCCAAGGCTACTAAACTAATCGATCTTTAGAGACTTGATCTTTTGTGATCATGCCAATGTTATATATTAATGCACCGACTCTGGGTAACTGGGGTTGGGGCATTACAGTTGGTATGATAGGAAGTTTTGTACAATCCTTGGAAGCTATATTTAGATAAACATTGATTATAGCACAGAGACCTAAGATAGACTTTGAGAATTAGTATAGAAGACCTTCCTAGAATTTTGATGTTGTAGAGATTTTGTGAGTTTTCCAAGCAATACATCCTTGTCTGGATATGGGCAGGTAGAGGTGTCTCTGGCGTAGATGTACCTAGAGTTAAAACCCAAAAACACCACATTGAGCTAGACTCAAATGGGAATTGTTGAATGATAACGGGCCTTGCTGCACTCTTGGTTATGACACGCCCAGGCGATGTGCTTAGGATAATTCTCATTTTATTTACAAACCATTATGAAGGGTTTATGAGTATATACTTTCTCAAAGAAAACATTTTTATGATTATGGATTATATCCATAAATGTTCAATTTACGTTAGGTATTTTACAAGTTTGGAATTCTTCATTGCAACTCATAAACTGACCTACTGTATGCCATTGTATAGAAAAGGTGCCCAGTAGAAGGAATGTGAACTCCAGCAATACATACGATCCAAAGAGTAAGAAGGATCATATCTTCCACGGTATTAAGCCAACATTTAGAATGGAAATAGTCTCTAATGTTTTCTCAACATATGAAGAAATAGGATCATGTTTTAATAAGATAAGTAAAGAATTATGTTAGTCCTATGGCTTTGATGGGAAGCAAGAGAAGAAAAGGATGGAAGAGATAAAGGTGGATAAAGGGAAGAGGGAAAAGGAAGAATTTTCCCATATGTGATAACTGTGGTAAGAAACACCCTGGAACTTTCCTAAAGGGAATGGGAGTTTGTTATAAGTGTGGAGAAAAAGGACACAAAGTACGTGACTGCAAGGGTAAGAAAAAGGTTTCAAATGTACATTGCTTCATCTGTAAGGAGTTGGGACACTACACAAACCAAGGTCCAAATCATCAGAGTATTCCCCAAATGATGCTATTGGATAATAATAATGTTATGATACTACCTCAGATAATGAATAATGACTAGTGTTATCATGTTTTTATTATAGGATTATTTCATTTGAGTGTTGTATCAACAATATTCTGGTAATATGAATTATGGTGATAAATAAGGATTGTTTTTCAGTACTGTTTTATTGAGGATTTGAGATTATATGGTTCTAAGAAAAGTGACATAGTAGTGAACTACAATTTTGGTAAAATACATGGTTGAAGGAAAGGTAATCCTTAATATGGTTCTGATAATGAGGTATCGATTTTGGAATAAGAGAATGTTGATTTGAATAAATTATATTGGATATTCCTGACTACCTTGAAACTAATTAATGATTTTTCATCGTTGGAGTTTACAACATTTTTGGACAGAAGGAGTATATCCAGTATTCTATGATTAATAAAGGAGAATTAATGTAATGAATAAGGTTTTATGGTAATTCAATATTTTACCATGTTTTAGAATAATATATGATGAAGGTCTTCACATGTTATTACATGGAAAAAAGGATCTTCATTGTGTTTAGTATCCTTATAAATTTAGGACTGTGAGTTTGGATAGTAGTATTTTGGATAAGTCTCAAGGTTGGAATGGATTAAGTTTGAAAGGTTATTTTTGGATTTTTATAAAAGGACAAAACATAGACCGTGTGACAACCCATCGCATCAGACAAAGCTGCAGGAATCAAACCCACAACCGTAAGTGCGATTGGGATTTATCGTCTACCACTGCACTACGTGAAGTTCCTAGATGGTATAGTGTAGTTTATTTTTTTAAAAGGGTTTGATATGTGAATTATAAATTCATTATATTTGGAACCCTATACTATTAGGATAAATAGAGTATTTTTGAGTAATATTATGTTTTTGAGTGAATGATGAGTTTGTGGTAGGAATTAGTTGCAGGAAGAAACTCTACTTTTCAAGTATACATATACATATATATATATATATATTCCATCTTATTTTATGGATAAATTAATTATTAATCTTTAAGGAAGGGATCTTAAAACCTAAAATTTTTTATTCTAATACCTTACGTTTTGATGAACTGGTGGTATTTTAAATCATAGATTGATTAATTTAAGGCCCTCAATTTTACACCTGTTTGTGATTGATGACCTCAATAACTACCTATAAATATTTACGTTTTCCCTCCAATTATATGTCTCTAATTTCCACTAATGTTCTCCTAATAGAGATCATAATTTGGTGGTGACCCTTTCATTTTATTTTTCCTCTTATTAAGACTTAATTTTATTAACCTAATTTACGATGTGGGTTTTCCCAAAGAAATTTTATATTTTCAACCTTTTATTTTAGAAAAATAATTTCAAATTGCGAGGACACAATTTATTGAAGGAGAGAAGAATGTAACACCCCAAGATTTCATAGTACGTTATTTATTCAAAGTAATTCAATAACATTCACTACACGCAACTCCAAGTTCTAGCGCACCATGACTTACCAAACAAGTCATTCAAAAGTGGTTATGAATAGTATTAACTGAATTTTGAACTTTATATAATCCTTATAATTTTATAATCCATATTATGAGTTTCTTAGATATAATGTATGAACAAATACATTTTTTCACATAAAAGAAGTATTTTTCAAAAAAATGAAATTTAACGCCTTTTAATGGAAAAGCCTTTTTAAGTCCAATATGTGAAACTTATATATATTCAATTTGACTAAATTAAATTCTTATTTAGAATCAGGATATAAGAATTTAGTTTCGATACCGTTTTGGTGTTTTTCTGATACCTATATATGTTAAATTTAATTCATTGGAGTTAGTTTAGAATAATTTTAGATATGCAAAAATTTTATTGAACTTTTCACCGTCTTTTACCCACCTCCTAGGAGAATTTTGAAATTCACATAAAACGTAATTTTATACCTTCTGAGAGTGGAAATTCAAAAATTTGAGAGACACATCTAATATCAAGGAGTAAAATTTGGTTCAATGAGGTTATTTTTTTTGGGTGAATAGTAACGTTTACTTTTATTTACCACGGTTATAAGTAAATAGGGTAATTAAGGGTAAAAATGATATTATTATTACCCTAAAAAATTTCTTAATTCTATTGGATAAGTAAAATATGAACTTCTTTGGTCCTCATGGATTAGATTAGGACATTTATTATTATTTGATTCAAAGAAGAGTTAAAAGAGTAAAAATCAAAATTCAATAACTAAAACATTTTTAAAATAGAGTTATACATAAGATAAATTCGATTATAAATATTAATTAGAAATATAAAATGGTTTCATACATAATTATATTTTATTTAAAATTTTTAGACATTATATAAGTTAATTTATTTATGACACAATGATGATGCAATAATTACCTTATTAGTGAAATATTAAAATAATTGATACTATAAATACCCAAATAAATATTATTTGAGACTTTTAATGAATTAAACGAATTTTATTGGTTAATATGAAATTTTATTATTGATTAAATCAATTTTTTTCGAATTAATAAAGTTATTAAGACTTTTAAAAAAATAAATTATTAAATAGTGTCAAAATTGACATAAAGCAGTTTTTAAAACAAATATTATATTATTAATTGATATAATATTCATAAAAATATATGGTTCGGAAAAATGACTAATATGATTATATATATTACATTAATTAACCACTAGGGGTTCTCTTGGTAGTTTTTAGTAAGTTTATTAACCATATAATATAAAAATACAAAGAGACATGATAAATGTCAAACTATTTAACTAAGAGTTAAATATAAAAGATAATGGTAACATTGTGATCCAAACTTGTCTAAAACATATTGGTTGAGCGGTTTTCGACCCATAACCACCTTATACTTTGAATAATCTAGTTTTGAGCCATTATAAACCGAATACCAATTTATTATAAAATAATACTTTAGTTTTTTCCTAAGCATCTCCTCCTCCCCCTTATAAAAGGACACCACTTCTATCCAATTCCTCACACCTCTCAAGACTTTTGGCTCATCCAACCTCTTCCCAATTAAGCTCCATACATCCCTATCCTCATCCTAGAATCCTTAAATTAGGCAGAAGGAACATCAAGAGTCCTTTTTGGTTCAAACCAAAGGAGTTACCCAAATTAAAGGTAACGATTTCTCTTAGCTTCTTTTCTTTTATTTTACTTCTCCAACCCCTAAACTCTTCTTGTTAATTTCTTTTCTAACAAAACCAGTATCCTAAATATACTAGGATATTTTTATGAGATGTATTTGAACTACAATTACACACACCTCCATCTAATGGGTGAATAACATAATGTTTCTGTGGGTGGGAACCAAACGCCTCATGAAATGATGATTGTTCAATTTTCTCCTACCACCTCTCATGGTGGAAATTATGATGGCACTAAAATTTAATTAATATATTAATGATATTTATTTTATATATAAGCTTATGTAATTCCATTTTATAGCATACCATTATTTTTTTCAAGTTGTATATATATACACACGATAATTTCATTTGAGGAAGCGCGGACTACCGCCCCCTCAAAGTGATATGAGTCATTCATACCATACATGGAACGTATAAAGGATGGTGTTAATGAACTTAAGTTATATATATATATATAAGATATTATATTATACTGGAATAATAATATACCTATGTATCATTTGGTTTTGATTCTTTTTAAAATGAAAAATGAAATGGAAGTTGCGTTTGTGCGTACGTACGGACTACCGTATCCACAAACGTGATGAGATTCATTCCCCATTGTATCCATTAAAGACTAATATTAATTTTATAATTAAAAATAATGTTTAATGACTTGATATAATTCTCGATATAAATAAGATACAACCTTTGGATAAAAACCATGACTTACATAACAAAACATATAAAAAAACGAGTAAGTGAACTCCCGAAACGACGATAATACTAAACTATTATTAACAAAGCAATATTTAAAGATCATATATGATATAATATTTATTTATATGATTCTTGTATAATTTAATAATAATTACTTAACTATTATACAGGATCTTAACCTACCCTTAACCAAGGAAAATTACAAGGTAAGGGTTAATTTCACAATCTCTTCGTTATCCAAGGTTGTTTATACATAATTATCTACTGGGATCTCTTTATCATCCACAACCATGTTTCTTAAAAATGTATTCCTAATTTTTTTTACTATTTACTAGACTATGGGTTAAATTCATTTATACCCTTGTTTTAATTTTTATAAATTGGTTTGAAAGGAATCATTACGTCATTTTCCAAACAAGGTCCTTTTTAACCTTTTCGACAAAATTGAGGTAAGAATGTCTTTTTAACTTATACGGCGGGTGCGACTATTTTTTCTCCATTATAAAATCTTCTAAGCTTACCTTACAATATTATAAGAATATTTTTAAAGTAAATTTTTTATTTTATAATTATGTGACTTTTAAATGATTTAAAAAAAAGAGATATTTTTCTCAAATTGTTTTGATTTCATCTATGTCAACATCCTTTTATGGATTTTAAGATTATTTGAAGTTTATTTATTATGATACAAAAATTCCATATTGTATTTAATGTTTTGTGATATGTTTGATTGTGGTTGTGTTATTTTTATACCATTCATGGTTTATGGAGAAAGTATTGACATTTCCTATACTAGTTTTAATACAAATGTTTGTGTTATGTTTAAACCTGTTCATATGAGGAATGCATTGGACTTAATAAGTGATGGGTGGAGCCCGTTATAGCTCCTCAATGAATTCTTAGGTCTCATGAGACACACTAGTTTCTTGGCACAAGGTCTTGACAAAATCTTATTTGTAGTCTTGGCACAAGGCCTTGACTATGTGTTAATGATCGTATGGAATTATGCAGTCCATCATTATGAAAGTGGTTATTGATATTTCATGTGATTATTCAACTAGTAGAATATCCATGTGAATGAGTAAATGGTATTATTTCATTTTATTTCTGCCATATTATGCTTAAGTTCAAGATTAAAAGGCTTTTTTTATTTATACATTGCCTTAAATGTTTGTGCTTATTTATGAAAGTTTCTGCTATATTGTTATCCTTACTGGGTATCTAAGCTCACCCCTTTCTGTGTTTTATTTTTTCCCAGGATGTGAAGAATTATTTTATGAATGACCTGCAGGGATAGTATGAGGGATATGAGTGTGGACTATGGAGACTATGTTGTTTTAGTTTTCATTTTATGAAGTAATGTAAACTTTATGAATGTATTTAGTGATTCCAAGGCTACTAAACTAATCGGTATTTCAAGACTTGATCTTTTGTGATCATGCCAATGTTATGTAATAATGCACCAAGTCTGGGTAAATGGTGTCAGGGCATTACATTTGGTACCAGAGGAAGTTTAGTACAAACCTTAGAAGCTAGATTTAGATAAAATCTGATTAGAGCACATATACCTAAGATGGACATTGAGGAATGATATATAAGAACTTCCTAGAATTTTGGTATTGTAAGGATTTTGTGAGTTTTCCAAGAAATACATCCCTGTCTGGATACGAGCAGGTAGAGGCGGCTCTGGCACATATGTACATAGGGGTAAAACCCAAAAACACAGGTTTGGTCTAGACTCAAATGGGAACTGGTGAATGAAAACGGGCCTTGCTGCACTCTAGGTTACGATACTCCTGGGGGATATGCTTAGGATAATTCTCATTTTCTTTACAAACCATTATGAATGGTTTATGAGTATATACTTCCTCAAAAATATTTTTTTTATGATTATGGATTATATCCATAAATGTTCAATTTGCATTAGGTATTTTACATGTTTGGAATTCTTCATTGTAATTCATAAACTGACCTAGTGTATGCCATTGTATAGAAATGGCACCCAGTAGAAGGAATGTGAACTCCAGAAATACATACGATCCAAAGAGTAAGAAGGATCATATCTTCCACTGTATTAATCCAATATTTAGAATGGAAATATTCTCTCATGTTTTCTCAACATATGAAGAAATAATATCATTTGTTAATAAGATAAGTAAAGAATTATCTGAGTCCTATGGATTTGAAGGAAAGCAAGAGAAGAAAAGGATGGAAGAGAGAAAGATGGATAAAGGGAAGAGGGGAAAAGAAGAATTTTCCCATATGTGATAACTATGGGAGGAAGCACCCTGGAACTTGCCTGAAGGGAATGAGATTTTTTTATAAGTGTGGAGAAAAAATTACACCAAGTACATGACTGCAAGGGTAAGAAAAAGGTTTCAAATGTACAATGCTTCATCTGTAAGGAGTTGGGACACTACGCGAACCAATGTCCAAATCATCAGAGTATACCCCAAATGATGCAATTGGATAATAATTAGGTTATGATACTCCCACAGATAAAGAATAATGACTAGTGTTCTTATGTTTTTATTATATTATTATTTCATTTGAGTGTTGTATCAACAATATACTGGTTATATGAATTATGGTGATAAATTAGGATTGTAATGCAGTACTTTTTTATCGAGGATTTGTGATTATATGGTTCTAAGAAAAGTGACTTAATATTGAACTAAAATTTTGGTAAAATATATTGTTGAAGGAAAGGTAACCCTTAATATGGTCCTGATAATGAGGTAGTGATTTTGGAATAAGAGAATGTTGATTTGAATAAATTATATTTGAAATTCTTGACTACCTTGAAACTGATTAAAGATTTTTCATCATTGGAGTTTACAAAATTTTTGGATATAAGGAGTATATCCAGTATTATATAAAGAAAAAGGGAGCATGAATGTAATCAATGAGGTTTTATGGTAATTCAAGATGTTACCATGTTTTAAAATAATACATTATGAAGGTGTTCACATGTTATTACATGGAAAATAGGATCTTCATTGTGTTTAAATTCCTTATAAATTTTGGACTGTGAGTTTTGATAATATTATTTTGGATAAGTCTAAAGGTTGTAATGGATTAAGTTTTAAAGGTTATTTTTGGATTTTTATAAAAGGACAAAACACTGACCATGTGACAACCCATCACGTCGGACAAAGCTGCAGGAATCGAACCCACAACCATAAGTGCGATTGGGATTTATCGCCTACCACTGGACTACGTGAAGTTTCTAGATTGTTTAATGTAGTTTATTTTTTTAAGGGTCTGAAATGTGAATGATAAATTCATTATATTTGTAACCCTATACGATTAGGATAAATAGAGTATTTTTGAGTTGTATTATGTTTTTGAGTGAATGATGACTTTGTGGTAAGAATTAGTTGAACGAAGAAACTCTACCTGTCAAGTATAAATATACATATATATATATATATATTACCTCTTATTTTATGGATTAATTAATTATTAAACTTTGAGGAAGGGATATTAAAACCAAAAATGTGTTATCCTAATACCTGACGTTTTATTGAACTGATGGTATTTTAAATCATCATAGATTGATGAATTTAAGGCCCTCAATTTTATACTTGTTTGTGATTGATGACCTCAATCAATACCTATAAATATCTACATTTTCCTACAATTATATGTCTCTAATTTTCACCGATGTTCTCCTAATCGAGATTATAATTTGGTGGTGACCCTTTCATTTTCCTTTTCCTCTTATTAAGACTAAATTTTATTAACCAAATTTTCGATATGGGTTTTACCAAAAGGTATTTTCTATTTCAAACCTTTTATTTTAGAAAAATAATATCAAATTGTGAGGATGCAATTTATAGAAGGAGGGAATAATGTAACACCCCAAGATTTCAGAGTATGTTATTTATTCAAAGAAATTGAATAACTTGCACTACACGCAACACCAAGTTCTAGCGCACCATGACTTACCAAACAAGCCGTTCAAAAGTAGTTATGAATAGTATTAACTGAATTTTTAACTTTATATAAACCTTATAATTTTATAATCCATATTATGAGTTTTGTAGACATAATGTAAGAACAAATACATTTTTTCAGATAAAAGAAGTATTTTTCAAAAAATGCAGTTTTACCTCCTTTTAATGGGGAAGCCTTTTTAAATCCAATATTTGAAACTTTTATATATTCAATTTGACAAAATAAACTATTTATTTAGAATCGGGACTTAATAATTTAGTTTTGATAACGTTTTGGTGTTTTTCTGATAACTTTCATATTTGGGTGAATAGTGAAAAATACTATATTTTAACTAAAAACAACTTTTTAAATCAAACTAATTTATATTGTTATATTATAAATTTTAATGGTTGGGGAGTATAAATAGATTATATTTTTACCATTTAATCCAATGATGGTCATTGTAACTAATTTCACTTTGAAATTGGACATAAAAAAGTGTCAATCTTTTGGTAGTTATTATTTCTTAAAAATACGCCTTTTGGTTTTGACAGTGGGAATTAATTTTAAATTAATAAATGCAATTTCAATGTTTTGAATTTGGTAAAATAGACTTCATTATTGAATTCATAATATCAAAATTAGCTCAGGGTAATTTTTTGGTATTTTTCTGAAAACTTTTAATTTATGATGAATGCTGAAAAACACTGAGTTATAGTTTAAAACTGAATTTTTATTTAAATTTTTATTTATTTTATTTAAATTTAATTAATGTCATAATAGATAAATAATACCTATAAAATTTCAATTTAATTCATTGGAGTTAGTTTAGAATAATTTTAGATATATAAAAATTTTATTGAAATTTTCACCGTCTTTTACCCACCTCCAAGGAGAATTTGGAAATTCACATAAAACATAATTTTACCTCTTATGTGAGTGGAATTTTGAAAATCCGAGAGACACAGTTAATATCAAGGAGTAAAATTTGGTTCAATAAGATAATTTTTTTTTGGTCAATAACTTTTTTACTTTTATTTACCACAGTAAAAAGTAAATAGGGTAATTAAGGGAATAAATGATATTATTATTACCATAACACATTTCCTAAATCTATTGGCTAATTATAATTCGACCAAAACAACCTTAGGAATAAAATAGTAACCTCTTTGGTCCACCTGGATTATATTAGGACATTTATTTATATTTAATTCAAAGAAGAGTTAAAAGAGTTAAAACCAAAGTTTAATAACTAAAACATTTTTAATATAGGGTTATACATAAGATAAATTCGATTATAAATATTCATTAGAAAGATAAAAATATTTCATACATAATGGTATTTTATTTATAATTTTTAGACATTAAAAAATTTAATTTATTTATGGCACAATGATGATTCAGTAATTACCTTATTAGTGAAATATTAAAATAATTTATATTATAAATACCCAAATAAATATAATTTGAGACTTTTAATGAATTAAACGAATTTTATTGGTTAATATGACATTTTAGAATTTATTAAATTATTCTTTTAGAATTAATAAATTTATTAAGACTTTAACAAAAATCAATTATTAAATAGTGTCAAAATTGACATAAAGTAGTTTTTAAAACAAATATTATATTATTAATTGATATAATTTTTATAAAAATTTAATGTTTGGAAAAAGGACATATATGATGATATTTATGTCATTAATTAACCACTTGGGGTTCTCTTGGTAGTTTATAGTAATTTTATTAACCATATAATATAAAACTACAAAGAGACATGGTAAATATCAAACTATTTAACTGAGAGTTAAATCTAAAAGATAAGGGTAAAATAGTGACCCAAACTTGTCTAAAACCTATTGGTTGAGTGTTTTTTCGGCCCATAAACACCTTATACATTAAATTATCTAGTTTTGAGACATTATAAACTAAATATTAATTTATTATAAAATAATACTTTAAGTTTTTCCAAAATAGCCCCTCCTCCCCCTTATAAAAGGACACCACTTATATCCAATTCCTCACATCTTTCAAGCCTTTTTTCTCGTGAAACCTCTGCCAAATTAATCTCCATAAATACCTATCCTCCTCTTAGAAGCCACACCTTAGGCAAAAGGCACTTCAAGAGTCCTTTTTGGTTCAAACCAAAGGGAGTTACCCAAATTAAAGGTAACGATTTCTCTTAGCTTCTTTTCTTTTATTTTACTTCTCCAACCCATAAACTCTTCTTATTATTTTCTTTTGTAAAAAAATCAGTATCCTAAATATATACTAGGATATTTTTATGAGAAGTATTAGAACAAAAATTACACACACCTCCATCTAATGGGTGAAGAACATAATGTTTATGTGGATGGAAACCAAACGCCTCACGAAATGATGATGGTTCAATTATCTCCTACCACCTCTCATGGTGGCCATTATGATGACACTATAAATAAATATGATATTTATGATATTTATTTTATATATAAGATTCTGTAATTCCATTTTATAGCATACCATTATTCTTTTCATGTTGTATATATATATATACGATAATTTCATTTAAGGAAGTGCAGACTACCGCCCCCTCAAAGTGATATGACTCGTTCAAACCATACACGGAATGTATAAAGGATGGTGTTAAAGAACATAAGTAACATATATAAGATATTATATTATATTGTAACAATAATATACCTATCCATCATTTGGGTTTTATTCCTTTTAAAATGAAAAATGAAATGGATGTAGCGTTCGTGCGTACGTACGTACGGACTACCGTCTCCACGAACGCGATGAGATTCATTCCCCATCATATCCAATCAAGAATAATTTTAATTTGATGTTTAAAAATAATTTTTAATGAATTGATATCATTCTGTATATAAATAACATACAACTTATGGATAACAACCACAACTTATGTAACAAAAGATATAAAAAAACGAGTAAGTGAACACCCGAAACGATGATAATACTAAAATATTATTAATAAAGAAATTTTTATAGATCATATATGATATCATATTTATGTATATTATTTTTGTATAATTTAATAACAATTATTTAACTATAATAATGGAGGTAAACCTACCCTCGACCAAGGAAAAGTACAAGGTAAGGGTTAATTTTACAATCTCTTCATTATCCAAGGTTGTTTATACGTAATTATCTACTGGGATCTCTTTATCATCCACATCTATGTTTCTTAAAAATGTATTCCAAAACATTTTTACTATTTAATAGACTATGGGTTAAAGTCATTTATACCCTTTTTTTACTTTTTATGAAATGGTATGAAAGGAATCTTTCTGTCGTTTTCCAAACAAGGTCCTTTTTAATATTTTCGACAAAATTAAGGTAAGAATGTCTTTTTGACTTATACAGTGGGTGAAGCTATTTTTCCACCCTTAGAAAATCATCGAACCATCCCTTACAAGATCATAAGAATATTTTCAAATTAAGTGTTTTCTTTTAAAATTTTGTGACTTTTAAATGATTTAAAAAAAAGAGATATTTCTCTCAAATAGTTTTTATTTCATCTATGTCAACATCCTTTAATGGATTTTAAGATTATTTGATGTTTATTTATTATGATACAAAACTTCCATATTATATTGAAGGTTTTTTGATATGTTTGACTACGGATGTGTTATTTTTATACCATTAATGATTCATAGAGAAAGTATTGACATTTCGTATGCTAGTTTTAATACTAATGTTTATGTTATGTTTAAACCTATTCATATGAGGAATGCATTGGACTTAATAAGTGGTAAGTGAAGCCCGATAAAGCTACTCAATGCATCAGTAGGTCTTATGAAACAAACTAGTGTGTTGGCATAAGGCCTTGAAAAATCATAGTTGTAGTATTGGCACAAGGCCTTGACTATGTGGTTATGGTAGTATGGCATTATGCATTCCATCATTATGAAAGTGGTTATTGATATTGCATGTGATTATTCGATTAGTAGAATATCCATGTGAATAAGTTAATGAATTTATTTCATTTTATTTCTGCCATATTATGCTGAAGTTCAATTTTAAAAGGATTTTGTTTTAGTTATACATTGCCTTAAATGTTTATGCTTATTTATGAATGTTTCTGCTATATTGTTATCCTTACTGGGAATCTGAGCTCACCCATTTATATGTTTCATTTTTCCCAGGATGTGAAGAAGTATTTTATGAACAACTTTTAGGGATAGTATGGGGGGATATGAGTGTGGAATACAGAGACTATGTTTTTTTAGTTTTCATTTTATGATGTAATGTAAACTTTATGAATATATCTAATGATTCCAAGGCTACTAAACTAATCGGTCTGTTGGGACTTGATCTTTTGTGATCATGCCAATGTTATGTAATAATGCACCGACACTGGGTAACTAGGTTCGAGGCATAATAGTTGGTACCATAGGAATTTTAGTACAAAACTTGGAAGATAGATTTAGTTAACTCTGATTAGAGCAGAGACCTAAGATGGACTTTGAGGATTAGTATAGAAGAACTTCCTAGAATTTTGGTATTATAGAGATTTTGTGAGTTTTTTGAACAATATATCCCTGTCTAGATACGAGCAGGTAGAGGTGGATCTGGCACAAATGTACCTAGGGGTAAAACTCGAAAACATCTCTTTGAGCTAGACTCAAACGGGAACTGGTGCACGACAATGGGCCTTGCTGCACTCTTGGTTACGACACTACTGGGGGATATGCTTAGGATAATTATCATTTTCTTTACAAACCATTATGAAGGGTTTATTAGTATATACTTCCTCAAAGAAAAAACATTTTTATGATTATGGATTATATCCATAAATGTTCAATTTACCTTTGTATTTTACAAGTTTTTAATTCTTCATTGTAATTCATAAACTGACCTAGTGTATGCCATTGTATAGAAATGGCACTCAGTAGAAGGAATGTGAACTCCTGCAATACATACGATCCAAAGTGTAAGAAGGATCATATCTTCCACTATATTAAGAAAACATTTAGAATGGAAATAGTCTCTCATGTTTTTTCAAAATATGAAGAAATAGTATCATGTGTTAATAAGATAAGTAAATAATTCTTTGAGTCCTATGGATTTAAAGGGAAGCTAGATAAAAAAATATGGAAGAGAGAAAGACGGATAAAGGGAAGAGGGAAAAAGAAGAATTTTCCCATATGTGATAACTGTGGGAAGAAACACCCTGGAACTTTCTTGTAGGGAATGAAAGTTTGTTATAAGTGTGGAGAAAAAGGACACCAAGTACGTGACTATAAGGGTAAGAAAAATGTTTCAAATGTACAATGCTTCATCTGTAAGGAGATGTGACACTACGCGAACTAGTGTATAAATCATCAGAGTATGCACCAAATGATGTTATTGGATAATAATAAAGGTATGATACTACCTCAGATAAAGAAGAATGACTAGTGTTCTTATGTTGTTATTATAGTATTATTTCATTTGAGTTTTGTATCAACAATATACTGGTTATATGAATTATGGTGATAAATAAGGATTGTACTACAGTACTTTTTTATTGAGGATTTGAGATTATATGGTTCTAAGAGAAGTGACTTAATAGTGAACTAAAATTTTGGTAAAATACATGGTTGAAGGCAAGGTAATCCTTAATATGGTCCCGATAATGAGGTAGTGATTTTGGAATAAGAGAATGTTGATTTGAATAAATTATATTGGATATTCTTGACTATCGTGAAACTGATTAATGATTTTTCATCATTAGAGTTTACAAAATTTTTGAATAGATGGAATATATCCAGTATTATAAAAATAATAAGGGAGCATGAATGTAATCAATAAGGTTTTATGGTAATTTCAGATGTTACCATGTTTTAAAATAATACATGATGAAGTTTTTCACATGTTATTACATTGCAAAAAGGATCTTCATTGTGTATAACTTCCTTTTAAATTTTGGACTGTGGGTTTGGATAATAATATTTTTGGATAAGTCTAAAGGTTGGAATGGATTAAGTTTGAAAGGTTATTTTTGGATTTTTATAAAAGGACAAAATGCAGACTGTGTGACAACCCATCGCGTCCGACAAAGCTGTAGGAATCGAACCCACAACCATAATTGCGATTGGGATTTATCGCCTACCACTAGACTACATGAAGTTCCTAGATGGTATAATGTTGTTTCTTTTTTTTAAAGGTTCTGATACATGAATTATAAATTCATTTTAATTGGAACCCTATACGATTAGGATAAATAGAGTATTTTTGAGTTGTATTATGTTTTGGAGTGAATGATGAGTTTGTGGTAGGAATTAGTTGAAGGACGAAACTCTACTTTTCAAGTATACATATAAATATATATATATATATATATATATATTCCCTCTTATTTTATTGAAAAATTAATTATTAAACTTTAAGGAAGGGATATTAAAACCAAAAATGTGTTATCCTAATACCTTACATTTTGTTGAACCGATGGTATTATAAATCATCATAGATTGATGATTTTAAGGACTTTAATTTTACACTTGTTTGTGATTGATGACCTCAGTAACTACCTATAAATATTTACATTTTTTATCTAATTATATGTCTCTAATTTCCACCAATTTTCTCCTAATAGAGATCATAATTTGGTGGTGACCCTTTCATTTTCCTTTTCCTCTTATTAAGACTAAAACTTATTAACCTAATTTCCGATGTGGGTTTTCCCAAAGGTATTTTCTATTTTAAACCTTTTATTTTAGAAAAATAATTTCAAATTGCGAGAACGCAATTTATTGAAGGAGTTAAGAATGTAACACCCCAAGATTTCATAGTACGCTATTTATTCAATGTAATTCAATAACTTGCACTACATGCAACACCGAGTTCTAGCGCACCATGACTTACCAAACAAGCTGTTCTAAAGAGTTTTTGAATAGTATTCACTAAATTTTGAACTTTATATAATCCTTATAATTTTAGAATCCATATTATGAGTTTCTTAGACATAATTTAAAAACAAATACATTTTTTCAGATAAAAGAAGTATTTTTTCAAAAAATGAAATTTTACCGCCTTTTAAAGGAAAATCCTTCTTAAATCCAATATTTGAAACTTTTATATATTCAAATTAACAAAATAAACTTCTTATTTAGAATCAGTACATAATAATTATGTTTCGATAACGCTTTGGTGTTTTTCTTATAACTTTTATATTTGGGTTATTAGTGAAAAATACTATATTTTCACTGAAAACAAAATTTTAAATCAAAATAATTTATATTGTTAAATTATACATTTTAATGGTTTGGAAGTATATATAGATTATATTTTTAACATTTAATCCAATGATGATAATTATAAGTAATTTCACTTTGAAATTGGACATAAACAAGTGTCAAACTTTTGGTAGTTATAATTTTAAAAAATACGCATTTTGGATTTGACAGCGAGAATTAATTTTAAATTAATAAATTAAACTTATATGTTTTTAATTTGGTAAAATATACTTCATTATTGAATTCATAATATCAAAATTAGCTTAGGGTAAATTTTTGGTATTTTTCAGAAAACTTTTAATTTTTAAAGATTAGTGAAAACATTGAGTTATAGTTTAAAACTGAATTTTTATTATAATAAGTATTTATTTTATTTAAATTTAATTAAGGTCAAAATAGATACATAATAACTCTATAAGTTCAATGTAACTCATTGGAGTTATTTTAGAATAATTTTAGATATATAAAAATTTTATTGAACTTTTTGACCGTCTTTTACCCACCTTCTAGGAGAATTTGGAAATTCGCATAAAACATTATTTTACCACTTCTGTGAGTGGAATTTATAAAATCCTAGAGACACGATTAATATCAAGGAGTAAAATGTGCTTCAATAAGAATGTTTTTTTGGTGAATAGTAACTTTTTACTTTTATTTACCACAGTAAAAATTAAATAGTGTAATTAAGGGTAAAAATGATATTATTATTACCCTAAAACATGTCATAATTCTATTTTATAAGTATAATTAGACCAGAAAAACCTTATGAATAAAATTTGAACCTATTTGGTCCACATGGATTAGATTAGGACATTTATTATTATTTAATTCAAAGAAGAGTTAAAAGAGTTAAAATCAATGTTTAATAACTAAAACATTTTTAATAGAGGGTTATACATAAGATAAATTCGATTATAAATATTCATTAGAAAGATAAATAGATTTACTACATAATGGTATTTTTTTTATAATTTTTGGACGTTATATAATTTAATTTATTTATAACACAATGATGATGCATTAATTACCTTATTAGTGAAATATTAAAATAATTGATATTATAAATACCCAAATAAATATAATTTGAGTCTTTTAATGAATTACAAAAATTTTATTGGTTAACATGACATGTTAGGATTGATTAAATAAATTAATTTCGAATTAATAAAGTTTTTAAGACTTTAACAAAAATCAATTATTAAATAGTGTCAAAATTGACATAAAGGAGTTTTTAAAAGAAATATTATATTATTAATTGATATAATATTGCTAAAAAACTATGGTTCGGCAAAAGGAATTATAAGATGATAGTTAAGTCATTAATGAACCACTTAGGGTTATATTTTCAGTTTATTGTATGTTTATTAACCATATAATATAAAAATACAAAGAGACATGGTAAATGTCAAACTATTTAACTAAGAGTTAAATCTAAATGATAAGGTTAAACAGAGACCCAAACATGTCTAAAACCTATTGGCTGAGTGGTTTTCAACCCATACCCTCCTTAGAATTTAAATAATCCAGTTTGGAGCCATTATAAACTGAATATGAATTTATTATAAAATAATACTTGAAGTTTTTCCTAAAGAGCCCCTCCTCCCCCTTATAAAATGACACCACTTATAACCAATTTATTACACATAACAATCCTTTTGGATCATCCAAACTCTGCCCAATTAAGCTCTATACATCCTTCTCCTCCTCCTAGAAGCCTTACCTTAGGCAGAGGGCACTTCAAGAGTCCTTTTTGGTTCCAACCAAAGGGAGTTACCCAAATTAAAGGTAACGATTTCTCTTAGCTTCTTTTCTTTTATTTAACTTCTCCAACCCCTAAACTCTTATTATTATTTTCTTTTGAAACAAAACCAATATACTAAAAATACTAAGATATTTTTATGAGATTTATTCGAACCAAACTTACACACACCTCCATCTAATGAGTGAAGAACATAAAGTTTCTGTGGATGGAAACCAAACGCCTCACGAAATGATGATTGTTCAATTATCTCCTACCGCCTCTCATGGTGGCCATTATGATGGAACTATAATTAAATATGATATTAATGATATTTATTTTATATATAAGCTTATTTAATTCCATTTTATAGCATTCCATTATTCATTTTATATTGTATATTTATATACGATAATTTCATTTAAGGAAGTGCGGAATACCGCCCCCTCAAAGTGATATGACTCGTTCATACCATACATGGAACGTATAAAGGATGGTGTTAATGAACTTCAGTAAAATATAAAAGATATTATATTATACTATAAAAATAATATACCTATGTATCATTTGTTTTTGATTCCTTTTAAAAAGAAAAATGAAATGGAAGTAGGGTTCGTGCGTACGTACGGACTACCTTCTCCACGAATGCGATGAGATTCATTCCCCGTCATATCCCTTCAAGTTTAATTTTAATTTGAGGATTAAAAATAATATTTAGTGACTTGATATCATTTTGGATATAAATAATATACAACCTATGGATAAAAATAACATCTTATGTAACAAAACATATAAAAAACGAGTAAGTGAACACCCAAAACGACGATAATACTAAAATATTGTTAACAAAGAAATATTAAATGATCATATATGATTTAATATTTATGTATATTATTCTTTTATAATTTAATAACAATGATTTAACTATTATACAGGAGGTTAACCTACTCTCGACTAAGGAAAAGTACAAGGTAAGGCTTAATTTCACAATCTCTTCATTATCAGATGTTGTTTATAGGTAATTATCTACTGGGATCTCTTTATCATCCACATCCATGTTTCTTAAAAATGTATTCCAAAGCATTTTTACTATTTACTAGACTATGGGTAAATGTCATTTATACCCTTGTTTTACTTTTTATAAAATGGTTTGAAAGAACTTTTTCTGTCATTTTCCAAACAAGGTCCTTTTTAACCTTTTCGACAAAATTAAGATAAGAATGTCTTTTTAACTTATACGGCAGGTGTGACTATTTTTACGCCATTATAAAATCATCGAAGCTTCCATTACATGATTATAAGAATTTTTTCTAATTAAATGTTTTCTTTTATAATTATGTGACTTTTAGATGATTTCAAAAAAAGAGATATTTCTCTCAAATAGTTTTGATTTCATCTATGTCAACATCCTTTGATGGATTTTAAGCTTATTTGAAGCTTATTTATTATCAAAAAAAACTTACATATTTTATTTAAGGTTTTGTGATATGGTTGACTATGGATGTGTTATTTTTATACCATTCGTGGTTTATGGAGAAAGTATTGGCATTTTGTATGCTAGTTTAATACGAATGTTTATATTATGTTTAAACCTGTTCATATGAAGAATGCATTGGACTTAATAAGGGACGGGTGGAGCCCTCTATATCTCCTCGATGCATCGGTAGGTCTCATGAGACAAAATAGTGTCTTGTCACAAGCCCTTGAAAAAATCTTATTTTTAGTCTTGGCACAAGGCCTTGACTATGTGGTTATGATAGTCTGACATTATGGATTTCATCATTATGAAAGTAGTTATTGATATTTCATGTGATTATTCAACTAGTAGAATATCAATGTGAATAATTAAATGGAATTATTTCATTTTATTTCTTCCATATTATGCTGAAGTTCATGTTTAAAAGGATTTTGTTTTAGTTATACATTGCCTTAAATGTTTATTCTTATTTATGAAAGTTTTCGCTATATTGTTATCCTTACTGGGAATCTGAGCTCACCCCTTTCTATGTTTTATTTTTCCCAGGATGTTAAGAAGTATTTTATGAATGAACTGCAGGGATAGTATGAGAGGATATGAGTTAAGACTATGGAGACTATGTGGTTGTAGTTTTCATTTTATGATGTAATGTAAACTTTATGAATGTATATAGTGATTCCAAGTCTACTAAAACAAATCGGTCTCTTGAGACTTGATCTTTTGTGATCATGCCATTGTTATGTAATAATGCACGGACTCTGGGTAACTAGGGTCGGGGCGTTACAACTAAATTCAACCACCACATTATAGACCACAGTGAACATTTCACATTTCACATTTCACATTTCACATTTCATATTCTTCCACAACTTAGCCCATTTTCTATATTTCAAATTACCAAACAATTTCTATTAGCTGACATATTTATTTCACATTAAACATTAAAAAAGTTTAATGATACTTCCCATTATTATTCATTCATTCATTTACCATTTGACCCATACTATTGAAATTTCAACATTATTAATTAATTCCAATTCTACTTGGGAAACTACCTCAATACTACACTATGGAAAAAAGCACCCCATGATAATAAAACAAAATTAAACACAATTATTATTATATGATAAAACAAGGAGTGTGAGCGAATCATAGAGTTGAGGGGATGAAGGTGATGATAGAGTGAAATAATTTCAATGCCCTTGCATTCAGATTGTTTGATGGAGAGATAGGCATGGGTAAACTCATAGGTTTACCAATGACTATCTCTCATCCAAAGGGTCCAAACATAGGGCCACTTGAATTATTTCACTCCATCATGGCCTTCATCCCCTCCACCCCATGCTTCTCTCACATTCCATGGTCATTATTCAATTTCTTTTAAGGATAAATAATGGTAATGAGAAAAAAATAGTGGTAATTATAACAAACTTTGCGGTCATTTTCAAATTAGAATAATTTAGCAATATTTAGATTTAATTGATAATATTTAAAAGTAATTTGTTTTTTTTTATTTTATAATTTTTTTGGATAGTATCTTCCTTATTTTAGATTAATTATAATAAATATTTTTATTCTATATTTTTTAGAAAAATATGGAATAAGTAATTATACAACATTATTTATTACATGATCACAATTAGATAAATCCTCACAAGAATCCAAATAGTTCTGGAATAAATCTTGTATATATCGATGGTTTATAATCTAGTTAATCATTATAATAATATAAACTAAAATTTGTTTTAGAGGGTTTAATTTGTTTTCCTTGTAAGAAATGTGATCTGAGATGGATTGAAACATTTGAAAAAGTGAGGGGTCATCTATTGTGTTTTGATTTTTGGAAATATTATGTTTTTTGGTATCAACATAGTGAAAACAGTTCCCAATATGGTACAAATAAAATTCTTCTACATTCATAATAGTTTCAAACATTAGTAAATGAGCTTTCCAGTCCTCCTTTTCAATAAACATAATCATAGAATGATATTAATTTAACTCCCGAGTTAGAAAAATCTTGATTGATTGAGTTTCTGATGTATGTTGAAGATTCCTTATATCCTGGTTTCATGATAAGAAAATTTGAAGTGGTGAAAAGCTTTTTGGATATTAAATTAGATAATGAAATGTAAAATATTTTTTTTGACCATATATTCTATTTGTTTAAATCATTGTCACCTGAAGGAAACGTGTTTCCCACCAATTTTATGGAGGGAAAGAGGCTGGTTCATTATTTGGGTGTAGCATAATCTATTTCTGTTTAGTAAACCCTTATTTAATATTTTCATATATTCAAATTATATGGGTAAAGTTGTGGAGAGTTTTTAGAACTTTTGGAGTGTTTTGGGGGATTTTCCACTGGTTCACGGTTGAGGAAAACCATGCAACACCTCCTAGAAATTGTGCATATGGATTCAGGGTAAAAAGGGATAGAGCATGAGAAACACATAGTTATCCCAAACCATGTGTCCCCCATGTAGAATCTTTGCAGATTATAAAGGTTTTTATGGATTTTTGAGATAGAGGATTCATCATGGAAGGTTCATGGTTTGGAAACCGTGCGAGACGACTGTGCAAGGTACATCCATGAGGCAATGGCTAATACTTGGTTAACACACAATTTTTCTAACCTTGTGTGAAAAATAAACTAAATCATAAAAAGTGAAACTAAGTTGATTTAATGTTATAATTCCTCTATAAATCAGGATTTTCCCTCTCCAAGGTTGTAGAAACTCTCACCATCAAATTGGAAGCAATCGAGATTTGTTCCTTGGTGTGTTGAAGCTCAATTCTTGCAGTAAGGCTTCACTCTTCATCGTTATTGAGGAGTTTTCTTAGATCTATTTTTCCATTGTCATGGTTTCATATATCTATCCCCATTGTGGGTAGATATAGGGTTGTTAATTCTAAAATGTTTTTAGATTTGGTATTTTTTGATAGGGGAATAGATCTAAGGTAGGGTTTTGGAGATTTAACCCAGTTTCATGGAAGTTATTCATACTGTTCTTCATTCTCACCATAAAACCTAATGTAGGTGGCTTGAATCTCCACTCATAAACATAGAACACGAAGTATTAGTTTAAAATTGGGTTAATTGATTGATTTTTATTGTGAAATTGTGATGAAAATCATGTTATTAATCCTCTTTAGTGACGATTTATGATTTTTGTTGAAATTATGGAATCATGGAAATTGGTTGTGTAATGTGCTTTTGTATCTTGATTTTAAAATGATTATTTAAAAATATGTCTTTTCTATATTTTGGAAATGGCTTGTCAGAAAGGTTTTCAATAAAAGTTAGTTTTATTGAAATGGTTTGAAATGGTTTTGGAATACGTGGGTTTTTGTGTGAGTTAATCTTTGATGTACCCCTAAATATGGGTGGTGTACTAGTGGGTTACAAGGTATGTGACACCGGATTGGTGGGGAGTGTCAGTGGGACACAAGGTAATTTGATGAGAGACCACTATGATTATGTAACTATGAAACAAGAATGCATGTGTGGTTTTACTGTGAGCCATGGAATATGTATTCCCAAATAGAATGTTAAATTATTTAAATAATTGGTTATGTAATTTACTTGGGAAACTATTTACTATAGAGTTTGTTTATATTTTTATATAAACTATTTTAGGGAATGTTTTATATAAATTGTTTTATATAAATGTTACTAACTTGTTCTATCCTGGTGGCATGTGTTGGGAAATCATCAAGGAAAACCTATTGAGTTTTAGTACTCACCCATGCTTTGTAACTTTGTGATTTTATTGAAATCGTATATCAAGATATGAGAAAATGTAATGTATCACACATATTTAGTAATACTTGATGATACTTAGGCTATTTTGTGGAGTTGGATCTTGGATCATGGGGTTCTTTACAGTCGTGTGGTAGTCTTTGAGTTTTGATAGTTTGTCTTCCACTGTTTACTTTGATGTTAGTTTTTATTTTTTTGTGGTACTATTTTTTTTTGATTTTATATAAATGAAATGTTTGAGTTGTCTTTTTTTTATCATGCATCATGTAGTGTTTTATTTGTTTATGTTTTATTTTTTTGATTTTTTATATTCAAAAGGAAAATAATCCCCTAAATTGTAAACAAAGCCCTTGACATTTATTTCCAGCCTTTGGCATAGCTAAATTTTTTATTCTAAACATCAAGTTACTAGGGTGTTAGGAATATAAGTGTTTTTGATACACTAGGATTTTGAAATCTCATTATCATGGATTTAACCAATGATACAATCATGGAATGAATTAGAGGAACTAATTACCACTAGGACTACATATTTCATTTTGAGTAATGATATATGATTTGGTGAAAAGTGTTGATTTTTGACAAATATTGAAATTGTTTTCAAATGAATTATTTTAAAAAAGGAAATGGTTGTGGTATTTTGAAAATGTCTCGATTTTCAAATGAATGTTGATTTTCTTTTTCAAAAATAGTTGAACATGGTAAAGGTAGATTTTGGAAATTAGTGTTCAGGTATTTGTTGTGGTAGAATTTAAAATTGTTAAGCCTTAAAATAATAGAGAGAGAGACTAATGGATTTTTTTTGTTCGTTGAAAATTAAGTCTGGTAGGCCTCATAGGAACCAGTCAAAAGATCCCATTGACAATGTGGTTTCATCTTAGCCACTGAGGAACCAATAGTTTGTCTAAATCATCACTCAATATTTTCAAATTTATGAGTCAGGACTGCACACAAATAAACTTTTTACAATATCTATCTCTACTGAAAATCCAAGTGGATAATGTACGGTTTTCTTCATAATAGGAGGTGAGAACTATAACACTATCATCACTAGGAAGAGGTGAACCTATTATTAAGGTAGTGGAAAACATTAGAATCAGACCATAGGAGGAAGTTACCTTCCTCTAAGACCAAAGATCCAGACTAGATGTTTTTAGTGTGGTTCAATGAGTCATATCATGTGAATGTGTACCGAACCACAAAGAGAATGCCCTAATTGTGATAGTATGGGGCATCTTCATCATTATTGTCATATTTCTCCATGGTCGGGTGTTCGGGACACTCCCCATCTATCGCGGACGTCATGTGATTCGATTGGGAGAGGGAAACATAATACCTATCATTAGCAGAATAGAGCTAGAAATGGTGATTCTAGGAATACCATGACTCCTCGGGTTGTGCAATATCAATAAGGAAATAATGAGAAACGTTTAATGGTGAAGAAATTATGTGGAGTTTTCTAGGTTATTATGGATGACTTGACCGGATCATCTATGGTGTGATGTACGATTTTCTTTAATTCTACCCTTATGCAAGTGCTATTTGATACTGGTTAATCTCATTGATTTATTGCATCTCATGTTATTGATATTATATGTTTAAAACTTTAGATGATTCCATCTATGATAAAACATCAAAATCATATTTGGAAAAGATAATGTGGAGCCTTCCTAGGTAAAGATTGTTCTATAACTGTTGATAGATCTAAGCTGAAATTGGATTTCCCAGTGCTAGAAATGGATGTCTATTATGTAATCATGGGTATGGATTTGTTGACAACATGGAAGGTTCACATCAAATGTTATAACCAAATAGTTAGTTTCAACACTAAGAATTGCATCTAGCATCTCTTGAGAGAAGAAAGAAATTTAAAAGAAGGTGAAACATACTTTTTGGAACCAACAGTTTGAAGGATCTGTTACCATTCTGTGATGTTCACTTTAGAATCGATGGAAGAGATACAGAGTAGCTCTTTTCTAGTAGTCATGTACCATTTTCCTGATGTTTTCTTGAAAATTTATTAGGGTTTCCACCTATAACAGAAGTGGAGTTTACAATTGATCTCCTTCATGGGACCAGTCCCATATCACTTTCATTTTATAGGATGGAACTAACATAATTAAGGGATTTGAAAGTGAAGTTGGAAAATATGAAAGCTGAAGGGTTAATTCAGTGGAGCACATCTCTATGGGTAGACACAATTTTTTTTTGTCTCGAAGGCATAGAGAACTCTTCAGTTTTGTGTCGATTATTATAATATTTTCAAAGTTATGATAAATAAGAATATCAATTTCCATGCATTGATGGTTTGTTCGATTAATTGAAATGAGATGACTGGTTTTCTAAGATTGACTTGCAATCAGGATATCACCAATTGCGACTTTGAAAGAAGGATATTCGGAAGATATATTTCAGAAGGAGATATGGCCATTTTGAGTATGTGGTAATTCCTTTCAGTCTTACAAGTGCACCAAAAATCATTATGGAATTGATAAATGAGATAATTTAGTGACATATGGATTCTTTTGTTGTGATGTTTTTCAATGAAATATTGGTGTATTCAAGGATAAGGGAGAGCATGAGAAAATATTAGTGACAGTATTAGTAATATTGAGGGATCATTGGTTATATTCAAAACTATCAAAGTGTAATTTCTAGATGCAATAGGTTTGTTTTCTTGCCCATGTAATTTTTAAAAGATTTTTTTAGTGGATCCATAGTAGATAGAAGCTGTTATATCTTATAAACCACAAAAAAATGTATTTCAGATAAAACATTTTCTTGGTCTAGCTAGTTATTAATGATGCTTCATTCATAAATTTTCTCAACTATCTTAAGCTATGAAAACTTTAAAAATAAATAATGTTTTTTTTCGATGGGATGAGGAATGGTTGAAATCTTTTTAATAGCTAAATGTTCACCTTACATATACAATGATCATGATATTTCTAGAATCAGGAAAAGGGTATGTAGTGTATAGTGATGCTTTGGGATCTAGGTTGGGGTGTGTTCTCATGAAAAGATAGTATGCTATTTCTTACAGCTCAAGACAGTTAAGGGTTCCTGAGAATAACTACCCAACACATTATTTGGAGTCAGTTGTCATCGTCCATGCTTTGAAGACTTAGAATCATTACCTCTTTGGTGATAAATTTATTATGTTCATGGATCATAAGAGCTTGAAACATATTTTCTCACAATGAGATTTTAACTTGAGACAAATGAGATGGATTAAGTATCTCCAAATGTTTGAATTTGACTTAATGTATACACTGGGTAAACTAAATTTGGTGGTTGATCCATTAAGGATGAATTCATATGCTCAGTTGGAAAAACAAGCTTTAGATGAGTGGTAGTTGATGTTGGTCCTAAGATACATGCATGTGGAATGTAAATATCTAGGTGATGTTATAGTTTTCTTTACTGTTTCATTGGTTCGGGATTTGACGAAGATGGTTAAATAGGAACATACATCTGATGAAGAATGTGTGGCTACGTGGTCACAACATAATAGTGGGGAGACCACTGATGGCTGGAATTTAGATGGGTGTTCAGTTTTTTGGTTAAAATAAACGGATGGTTTTACCTATGGATTATCAGGAGACACTTCTTAATTCTTACAACCATTCAAGATGGGATGTCAATATGAGAATATAGAATATGTATAAGGCATTGAAAGCATATTTTTGGTGGATTAGTGTGAAACATGAGGTGGATGATTTTTTTTCAAGGTGATTAACTTCTCACAAAGTTAAAGCAGATCAAGAGAGACAAATAAGTATGTTGTAGTATTTACTTATCTCTGTTTGTAAATGGGAGCAGATAGCTATGGATTTTGTAACATGTATCCCAATAACAGTTCAGAAACACGATACCATATAGATGATAGTGGATCAAATAACAAATTTGGATCATTTCATTCAAATTATTGAATCTCATATGGTGGAGGAATTAACAAAAAGCTATATCATAGAAGTTGTAAAAAGGAATTTCATTATAGTTTTAATAGTGTGAGAGAGAGATCCGAGATTCACGTCTCATTTTTTGAAATCCTTGCAACAAGCCCTTGGGACACAGTTGACCATGAGTACAATGTATTAAATTCAAAAAGTTGGGAAACATGAAATTATAATACAAATATTGGAAGATATGTTGTGGGATAGTGAAATGGATTTTGGTTGCTCATGGGAAGAGCATGTTCCATTAGTGGAGCTCTCATATAATAACAATTATCAGGACTCTATAAATATGGGTTATTTTGAAGCATTATTTGGATGATCTTGTCATTCTTCACTTTTTTGGGTGGAAATAGGTGATACTTCACTAGTTGGCCTGATCCTTTGTAACGCCCCGACCCTAGTTACCCAGAGTCGGTGCATTATTACATAACATTAGCATGATCACAAGAAAGATCAAATCTCGAAAGACCGATTGGTTTAGTAGCCTTGGAAACACTAGATATATTCATAAGTTTTACATTACATCATTAAACGAAAAACTACTACAACAACATATTGTCTCCATAATCCACACTCATATCCCCACATAATATCCCTACAGGTCATTCATAACTTACTTCTTCACTTCCTGGGAAAAATAAAACATAGAAAAGGGGTGAGCTCAAATGCCCAGTAAGGATAACAATATAGCGGAAACTTTCATAAATAAGAATAAACTTTTAAGGCAATGTATACCTAAAACAAAAGCCTTTCAAACATGAACTTTTAACATGGTATGGCATAAATAAAATGAAATAATTCCATTTACTTACTCACATGTATATTCTACTAATTGAATAATCACATGCAAAAATCAATAACCACTTTCATAATGTTGGAATGCATAATGCCAGACTATCATAAACACATAGCCAAGGCCTCGTGCCAAGACTACAAATAAGATTTTGTCAAGGCCTTGTTCCAAGACACTAGTTTGTCTCATGAGACCTACCGATGCATCGAGGAGCTATAGCGGGCTCCACCCGTCACATATTAAGTCCAATGCATTCCCATATGAAAAGGTTTAAACATAACATAAACATTCGTATTAAAACTAGCATACAAAATGTCAATAATTTCACCATAAACTATGAATGGTATAAAAATAGCACATCCACAGTCAAACATATCACAAAACAATCAATACAATATAGAAGTTTTGTATCATAATAAATCAACTTCAAATAAGCGTAAAATCTGTCGAAGGATGTTGACATAGATGAAATCAAAACACTTTTTTAGAGAAATATCTCTTTCTATTTTCTTGAAATCATTTTAAGAGTCATATAAAATAAAACATTTTCTTGAAAATATTCTTATAAGCTTGTAAGGGAAGCTTTGACGATTTTATAATGGCGGAAAATAACCGCACCCGCCGTATAAGTAAAAAAAACATTCTTATCTTAATTCTGTCGAAAAGGTTA
The DNA here is from genome assembly GCA_963277665.1 of Viscum album. Classification (NCBI taxonomy): domain Eukaryota; kingdom Viridiplantae; phylum Streptophyta; class Magnoliopsida; order Santalales; family Viscaceae; genus Viscum; species Viscum album. The sequence goes on from OY728128.1 coordinate 2,113,717,498, forward strand.
AAAAGCACCTTGTTTGGAAAACGACGGAAAGATTCCCTTATAAAACTCTTATAAAAAGTCAAGAAAGGGTATAAATGACTTTAACTCATATTCTAGTAAATAGTAAAAATGTTTTGAAATACATTTTTAAGAAACATGGATGTGGATGATAAAGAGATCCCAGTAGATTATTACATATAAACAACCTCGGATAATGAAGAGATTGTGAAATAACCCTTACCTTGTACTTTTCCTTGGTTGGGGTAGGTTAACCTCCTGTATAATGGTGAAATAATTGTTATTAAATTATACAAGAATCATATACATTAATATGATATCATATATGATCTTTTAATATTGATTTGATAATAATATCTTAGTATTATCATTATATCGGGTGTTAACTTACTTGTTTTCTTTTATATGTTTTGTTACATAAGACATGTTTGTAAAGGATAGGTTGTATATTATTAATATCCAGAATGATATCAAGTCCTTAAACATAATTTTTAAATCATCAAATGATAATTATACTTGAATGGATACGATGGAGAATGAATCTCATCGCGTTCGTGGAGACGGTAGTCCGTACGTACGCACGAGCGACAATATCATTCTTTTGATATTAAAATAATATATAAATGGATGGTATATCATATATACAGAATCATTAACATGTTATATTTATTATTTACATGAGTTACACATCATTATTATACCCATCCAAATAATATTATATTGAATAACAATTACACCACGACGTGGAGACGGTAAGCCGTACGTACGCACGTATGGTGACATGTTATTCAAAGGGTGGATAGAATACTGAATATGGTTGTACCATACTTATAATAACATCACAATATATGTGAGATACTGGAGTTATTATTTTAGAATGGTAAGAACAAAGGAAGAATAAGTGGAAGAAGAAATGAACTTAGAAAAGGGTGGTGAAATCATTACCTCTTCTTCGGGTTCTTCCTTTTGATTTGATCAAAAGGGCTCCTTAGGTTGGCTTTCTGATCAAACTAAGGCCTCTAGGTTGTAGTGAGGGATGTTGGGAGAGTATCTGGGCATAGTTTGTCCGAACCAAAAGGCTTTAGAGGTGTGAAGAAATGAGAAGGAGGAGTTCCCTTTTATAAGAGGGGTGAGGGGCACCTTTGGAAAAGCTAGAAATATTAATTTATAATAAATTCATATTCGGTTTCTAATGGCTCAAAAGTTGATTATTTAAATTTTAAGGTGGGGATAGGTCGAAAACAACTCAACCAATAGAAGTTAGACAGGTTTGGGTACTTATATTAACCTTATCTTTAAGTATTAACTCTAAGTTAATTAGTTTCACTTTTACAATGTCTCTTTGTAGTTTTATATAATATGGTTAATAAACTTACTATATACATCCAAGATACCCCCAAGTGGTCCATTAATGATTAACCTATCATGATATAAGTCTCTTGGCCTAACCTTAGATTTTTATGAATTTAATATCAATTAATAATATAAAGTTTGTTTTAAGAACTCTTTTATGTCAATTTTGACACTATTCAATAGTTGATTTTTTTGAAACTCATAACAGATTGATTACTTCGAACAAAGTAAATCCAATCAATCCTAATATATCATATTATCCTATAAAATTAGTTTAATTCATTAAAAGTTTCATATTATATTTATTTTGGTATTTATAATATGAATTATTTTAATTTTTCACTATTATAGTAATTACCGCATCATCATTGTGTCATAAATAAAATAACTTATTTAATGTCTAAAAATTATAAATAAAATATCATTATGTATGAAATATTTTTATCTTTCTAATGAATATTTATAATCGAAAATCCAACATGTATAACCCTGTGTAAAAGTTGTTCTTCTAAAAGATGTAAGCTTATGCCATTTTTATTTTTATTTTAACTTTATTAATATAAAGTGTCCCTACCACATACAAGTGGCTCCAAGGGGTCCCCAAATTGACCCAAGGATGATCATGGTCGGGTATGTGTCCACCAATAAGGTTAGGACACGTTTTAGGGTAATTTTGTATTATTATAATATTATTTTTTAACCCTTATTTACCGGATTTACCCTTAACCATGGTAAATAAAATATTTACCACAGTAATTATTCAAAATGTCTAAAAATAAAAGTTACCTATTTACACAATTTGGACATCCTGATTCCAAATATGGAATCCATTTTTCTAAATTCAAAACACAGAAGTGGCAGAAATTAATTTAAAATTAATTCCCGCTGTCAAAACAAAAAGCGTGTTTTTAAGAGGTAATAACTATCAAAAGATTGACACTTGTTTATGTTCGGTTTAATGGTAAAATTATGTCCAATGACCAACATTATATTAAATGGTAAAAATATATTCTAAATATACTTTAAAACCACTCAAATTCACAATTTATCACTATTAATTATTTTGATTAAAAAAGTTGTTTTTAATTAAAATTTAGTAATTTTCACTATTCATCAAAATATTAAAGTTATCCGAAAAGTACCAAAATTTCACCCTAGGATAATTTCAATATTCCGAATCCAAAAATGAAGTCCATTTTGAAATATAAAATATATATGATTTCAAAAAGTAGGTATTACTATTCACAACGGCTATTTTAATTAGTTGTGGTGTGTGTTAGAACTCGAGGTTGCGTACAACACACGCTATCACATTATTCAAAGAGAAGCGTACCGTAGAAGCTTGGGATGTTTCATTTTAAATTTTTGATGTCCCCATTTAGTCAAAAAGTTTAAAATATAGTATTTAAAAAGGGTTCACTATTAAAGTTGATAAAAGTGCAATACTGAAAATGAATTTGTTCTTGCATTATATCTAAGAAACTCATAATATGGATTCTAAAATTATAAGGATTATATAAACATTAAAATTTATCTAATACTATTCATAACCTCTTTTGAACGGCTTGTTTGGTAAGTCATGGTGTGCTTGAACTTTGTGTTGCATGTAGTGAAAGTTATTGAATTATTTTGAAGAACTAACACACTATGAAATCTTGGGGTGTTACATTCTCCCCTCCTTCAATAAATTGCGTCCTCGCAATTTGAAATTGTTCTTCGAAAATAAAAGGTTGAAAATATATAATATATTTGTGGGAAACCCCACATCGGAAATTGGGTTACTAAAATTTAGTCTTAATATGAGGAAAATAGAAATGAAAGGGTCACCACCAAATTATGATCTCGATTAGGAGAACATTGGTGGCAATTTGAGACATATAATTGGAGGAAAAACGTAAATATTTATAGGTAGTGATTGAGGTCATCAATTACAAACAAGTATAAAATTGAGGTCCTTAAATTCATCAATCTATGATGATTTGAAATACCATCGGTTCAACAAAACATAGGGTATTAGGATAACACATTTTTGACGTTTCAAAATATCTTAGTTGAAATCCCACATCGAAAAATGAATTAACGAGGCCTCTATTTAAAATAAAGAGTGGAAAGTATGAAGATTACCGAAAATAACACATACTAGGGTTCCATGTAGGAAAATATGGATATGGAAGAGAAATATAACCATCAATTATCTGATGGAGAGTGGTAGAGAACATGGCTATGAAAAGGCCAACAATCCCAAAGCCATGAATTAGTGATGATTTAAGGTACCATCTAGGAAAAAAATTTTGTTCTAAGTTGCTTTTCTTAATATTGAGGAATTTATTTATGAGATTGGCTAAGATCATAAGGAGATATACTTACTTTATAATTAGAGTTTTATCCATTAATAAATTTCTACCACAAACTCATCTTTCACTCTAAAAGATAATAGAACGTAAATTTTTTTTCTATTTATACTATTCGTACAGGGTTCCAAAATAAATGAATTTATAATTCATCTACCAGATCTTTTAAAAAAAACTACATTATTTAATTCAGGAAATCTCGTGGGACAGTGGTAGGTGATACACCCTTGTCTCCCTTCGGTTGCGGGTTCAAGTCTCGCAGCCTTGCCGGACGCGACGGATTGCCGCTCGACCTCCGGGTTGTTCTTTTATGGCAATCCAAAATAATCCAAACTAGAACTATCCAAAATACTTCTGTCTAAACTCACAGTCCAACATTTATAAGGAAGGTAAACATAATATAGATCCTTTTTACCCCGTAATTGAATATGAATACCTTCATCATGTATTACCATATTACTTATTGATTACATTCATGCTCCCTTATTCCATATAGAATGCTGGATATGCTTCATTAATCCAAAAATGTTTTAAACCCCAACAATGATGGAATATACAAATCATTAATCAGCTTCAAGGTAGTCAATAATATCCAATATAATTTATCCAAATCAATCATGTATTATTCTAAAATCACCACCTCGGTATCTGAACCATATTATGGTTTATCTTTCTCTCAACCATATATTTTCCAAACATTTAACCTGCTATTGAGTCACTTTTCTTTGTTCCACACAATCTCAAGTCCTTAATGAAATAGTACTGCAGTACAATCCTTATATACTCCATAATTATTATAACAAGTACATTGTTGATACAACACTCAATTGACATAATCAACATAAGAACTCTAATCATTCCTCTTCATCTGTGGTAGTATCATAACTTGATTATTATCCAATAGCATCATTTGCGGCATAGTCTGATGACTAGGGCATAGGTTCGCGTAGTGTCCAAACTCCTTGCAAATGAAGCATTGTACATTTGAAACCATTTTCTTACCCTTGTAGTCATGTACTTTGTGCCCTTTTCCTCCACACTTATAACAAACTCCCATTTCTTTCAGGCAAGTTCCAGGGTGTTTCTTTCCACAGTTACCACATATGGGAAAATTCTTCTTTTCCCTCTTCCCTTTATCCATCTTTCTCTCTTCTATCATTTTCTTCTCTTGCTTCCCTTCAAAGCCATAGGACTCAGTAAACTCTTTACTTATCTTATCAACACATGATATTATTTCTTCATATGATGATAATACATGGGAGACTATTTCTCTTATAAATTCTAGCTTAAGACCATGAAAGATATGATCCTTCCTTCTCTTTGGATCCTGTGCATTTCTGGAGTTCTCATTCCTTCTACTGGGCGCCATTTCTAAACAATGGCATACACTAGATCAGTTTATGAATCAAAATACATAATCCCATACTTATAAAAAACTTAACATAAATTGAACTATTTATGGATATAATCCATAATCATAAAAATGTCTCCTTTGAGGATGTATATACTCATAAACCCTTCATAATGGTTTGTAAAGAAAATGAGAATTATCCTAAGCATATCCCCCGGGAGTGTCGTAACCAAGAGTGCAGCAAGGCCCGTTGTCGTGCACCAGTTCCCGTTCGAGTCTAACTCAAAGCGGTGTTTTCGGGTTTTACCCCTAGGTACATCTGTGCCAGAGCCGCCTCTACCTGCTCGTATCCAGACAGGGATGTATTGCCCGGAAAACTCACAAAATCTCTACAATACCAAAATTCTAGGAAGTTCTTCTATACTAATCCTCAAAGTTCATCTTAGGTCTACGTGCTCTAATCAGAGTTTATCTAAATCTAGCTTCCAAGGTTTGTACTAAACTTCCTCTGATACCAACTGTAACGCCCTGACCCCAGTTACCCAGAGTCGGTGCATTATTACATAACATTAGCATGATCACAAGAAAGATCAAATCTCGAAAGACCGATTGGTTTAGTAGCCTTGGAAACACTAGATATATTCATATGTTTTACATTACATCATTAAACAAAAAACTACTACAACAACATATTGTATCCATAATCCACACTCATATCCCCACATAATATCCCTGCAGGTCATTCATAACTTACTTCTTCACTTCCTGGGAAAAATAAAACATAGAAAAGGGGTGAGCTCAAATGCCCAGTAAGGATAACAATATAGCGGAAACTTTCATAAATAAGAATAAACTTTTAAGGCAATGTATAACTAAAACAAAAGCCTTTAAAACATGAACTTTCAACATGGTATGGCATAAATAAAATGAAATAATTCCATTTACTTACTCACATGGATATTCTACTAATTGAATAATCACATGCAAAAATCAATAACCACTTTCATAATGTTGGAATGCATAATGCCAGACTATCATAACCACATAGCCAAGGCCTCGTGCCAAGACTACAAATAAGATTTTGTCAAGGCCTTGTGCCAAGACACTAGTTTGTCTCATGAGACCTACCGATGCACCGAGGAGCTATAGCGGGCTCCACCCGTCACATATTAAGTCCAATGCATTCCCATATGAAAAGGTTTAAACATAACATAAACATTCGTATTAAAACTAGCATACGAAATGTCAATAATTTCACCAAAAACTATGAATGGTATAAAAATAGCACATCCACAGTCAAACATATCACAAAACCTTCAATACAATATAGAAGTTTTGTATCATAATAAATCAACTTCAAATAAGCGTAAAATCCGTCGAAGGATGTTGACATAGATGAAATCAAAACACTTTTTAGAGAAATATCTCTTTCTATTTTTTTGAAATCATTTTAAGAGTCATATAAAATAAAACATTTTCTTGAAAATATTCTTATAAGCTTTTAAGGGAAGCTTTGACGATTTTATAACGGCGGAAAATAACCGCACCCTCCGTATAAGTAAAAAAACATTCTTATCTTAATTCTGTCGAAAAGGTTAAAAAGCACCTTGTCTGGAAAACGACGGAAAGATTCCCTTATAAACCACTTATAAAAAGTCAAGCAAGGGTATAAATGACTTTAACTCATATTCTAGTAAATAGTAAAAATGTTTTGAAATACATTTTTAAGAAACATGGATGTGGATGATAAAGAGATCCCAGTAGATTATTACATATAAACAACCTCGGATAATGAAGAGATTGTGAAATAACCCTTACCTTGTACTTTTCCTTGGTTGGGGTAGGTTAACCTCCTGTATAATGGTGAAATAATTGTTATTAAATTATACAAGAATCATATACATTAATATGATATCATATATGATCTTTTAATATTGATTTGATAATAATATCTCAGTATTATCATTATATCGGGTGTTAACTTACTTGTTTTCTTTTATATGTTTTGTTACGTAAGACAAGTTTGTAAAGGATAGGTTGTATATTATTAATATCCAGAATGATATCAAGTCCTTAAACATCATTTTTAAATCATCAAATGATAATTATACTTGAATGGATACGATGGAGAATGAATCTCATCGCGTTCGTGGAGACGGTAGTCCGTACGTACGCACGAGCGACAATATCATTCTTTTGATATTAAAATAATATATAAATGGATGGTATATCATATATAAAGAATCATTAACATGTTATATTTATTATTTACATGAGTTACACATCATTATTATACCCATCCAAATAATATTATATTCAATAACAATTACACCACGACGTGGAGACGGTAAGCCGTACGTACGCACGTATGGTGACATGTTATTCAAAGGGTGGATAGAATACTGAATATGGTTGTACCATACTTATAATAAAATCACAGTATATGTGAGATACTGGATTTATTATTTTAGAATGGTAAGAACAAAGGAAGAATAAGTGGAAGAAGAAATGAACTTAGAAAAGGGTGGTGAAATCATTACCTCTTCTTCGGGTTCTTCCTTTTCATTTGATCAAAAGGGCTCCTTAGGTTGGCTTTATGATCAAACTAAGGCCTCTAGGTTGTAGTGAGGGATGTTGGGAGAGTATTTGGGCAGAGTTTGGCCGAACCAAAAGGCTTTAGAGGTGTGAAGAAATGAGAAGGAGGAGTGCCCTTTTATAAGAGGGGTGAGGGGCACCTTTGGAAAAGCTAGAAATATTAATTTATAATAAATTCATATTCGGTTTCTAATGGCTCCAATGTTGATTATTTAAATGTTAAGGTGGGGATAGGTCGAAAACAACTCAACCAATAGAATTTAGACAGGTTTGGGTACTTATATTAACCTTATCTTTAAGTATTAACTCTAAGTTAATTAGTTTCACTTTTACAATGTCTCTTTGTAGTTTTATATAATATGGTTAATAAACTTACTATATACATCCAAGAGACCCCCAAGTGGTCCATTAATGATTAACCTATCATGATATAAGTCTCTTGGCCGAACCTTAGATTTTTAGGAATTTAATATCAATTAATAATATAATATTTGTTTTAAGAACTCTTTTATGTCAATTTTGACACTATTCAATAGTTGTTTTTTTTGAAACTCATAACAGATTTATTACTTCTAAAAAAGTCAATCCAATCAATCCTAATATATCATATTATCCTATAAAATTAGTTTAATTCATTAAAAGTTTCATATTATATTTATTTTGGTATCTATAATATCAATTATTTTAATTTTTCACTATTATAGTAATTACCGCATCATCATTGTGTCATAAATAAAATAACTTATTTAATGTCTAAAAATTATAAATAAAATATCATTATGTAGGAAATATTTTTAGATTTCTAATGAATATTTATAATCGAAAATCCAACATGTATAACCCTGTGTAAAAGTTGTTCTTCTAAAAGATGTAAGCTTATGCCATTTTTATTTTTATTTTAACTTTATTAATATAAAGTGTCCCTACCACATACAAGTGGCTCCAAGGGGTCCCCAAATTGACCCAAGGAAGATCATGGTCGGGTATGTGTCCACCAATAAGGTTAGGACACGTTTTAGGGTAATTTTGTATTATTATAATATTATTTTTTAACCCTTATTTACCGGATTTACCCTTAACCATGGTAAATAAAATATTTACCACAGTAATTATTCAAAATGTCTAAAAATAAAAGTTACCTATTTACACAATTTGGAAATCCTGATTCCAAATATGGAATCCATTTTTCTAAATTCAAAACACAGAAGTGGCAGAAATTAATTTAAAATTAATTCCCGCTGTCAAAACAAAAAGCGTGTTTTTAAGAGGTAATAACTATCAAAAGATTGACACTTGTTTATGTTCGGTTTAATGGTAAAATTATGTCCAATGACCAAAATTATATTAAATGGTAAAAATATATTCTAAATATACTTTAAAACCACTCAAATTCACAATTTATCACTATTAATTATTTTGATTAAAAAATTTGTTTTTAATTAAAATTTAGTAATTTTCACTATTCATCAAAATATTAAAGTTATCCGAAAAGTACCAAAATTTCACCCTAGGATAATTTCAATATTCCGAATCCAAAAATGAAGTCCATTTTGAAATATTAAATATATATGATTTCAAAAAGTAGGTATTACTATTCACAACGGCTATTTTAATTAGTTGTGGTGTGTGTTAGAACTCGAGGTTGCGTACAACACACGTTATCACATTATTCAAAGAGAAGCGTACCGTAGAAGCTTGGGATGTTTCATTTTAAATTTTTGATGTCCCCATTTAGTCAAAAAGTTTAAAATATAGTATTTAAAAAGGGTTCACTATTAAAGTTGATAAAAGTGCAATACTGAAAATGAATTTGTTCTTGCATTATATCTAAGAAACTCATAATATGGATTCTAAAATTATTAGGATTATATAAAAATTAAAATTTATCTAATACTATTCATAACCTCTTTTGAACGGCTTGTTTGGTAAGTCATGGTGTGCTTGAACTTTGTGTTGCATGTAGTGAAAGTTATTGAATTATTTTGAAGAACTAACACACTATGAAATCTTGGGGTGTTACATCCTTGACAATGAAACAATGGAGAATATTCAGTTGAACAAAAATAGGATGTAGATGGATTAGGGTTGTTTTAAATTTTATGCAGATCATTGTCGATGACCGTTGTTAGTTTTAGTGAGTGATAATGTGTTCTTGAATATCTATCTAATTCTTGGACATCATCATTTTGGGAACTAGGGAAAATTGCCTCCTCAATAAATATGCCCTTTTAAGATACTGGAATGGGTTGGAGAGAGGGCATATTGGCTGGAATTTCCACCATGGTTCAGTGTGGTGCATAATGTGTTCCACATATCTCAGTTGAAAAAGAATCATCATGATCCTGACCATGTGATCATATGGGATCAAGTCAACCTAGAGACATATGATTCACTGTTTCACATGATATTGAGGATTGTGGATAAGAAAGAGAATGTTTTTGTGAAAAAATCATCATCCAAGTGCTGGTTTTGTGGAAACATGGTCAGATCTAGGAAGAGACTTGGGAATGTGAGAGGGAAATGAAAGGGAATTTTCCATAATGTAACACCATTGGTTTATAGTATATAACCCATTGTTTGAGTTTTTTAGGTATGTAATGTATATGGATTATGTTTAGAGGAGTTTAGAGAACTTTTGGAGTGTTTTCAGGCTTTTCTACAAGTGCATGGTTGGTGAACAGTTTCAGAAAATTGTTCAACACCTCCATGAAAGCGTGCACAAGGATTCATGGGGGAAAGGGAAAGAACACAGGGTGGGGGCACATAATGTTTTTCAAACCATGCTTTCACTAGGTATAGTCTTTATGGTGTGTAAAGGTGGATATGCATTTTTGAGATAGTAGATTCAGAATGATTGGCATATGGTTTAGAAACCGTGTGAGATGACTATGAAAAGTTTATCCTTGAGAATGTTTCTAATTATTGGTTAACACATGGTTTTTATAATCATGTGACTAAACCATGCATGAAAATGAATCTAGATCCTAAAAAAGTGGATCTATGTTGGTTTAATGTTTTAATTCCTCACTTTTTCCCAGAATAACCTTAAATTGGGATTTTTCTTCTCAATGGTTGGATAACCTATTCCCATCAAATTGAAAGTAATTTAGAGTTGTTCCTTGGTGCTTTAAAGCTCTATTATTGTGGTAAGTATTCATTATCCATCATTATTGATGAGGTATCCTAGATATAATTCTTCACTATCTCAGATTCTTAGATATACGACCACTGTGGGTAGATCTAGGGTTGTGAATACCAAATATGTTTAGATTTGGTCTTGTTGTAGATAAGGGAAGATATATTAGGTGGGGTTTTGGGATATTTGACCTGGTTTCATGGATTTTCTTCATACCATTCTTCATTTTCTCCATAAAACCTTAGGTAGGTGTCTTCACTCTCGACTCCTCTATTTAGAACATGAAGGATTTATTTAAAATTGGTTTAATTGCTTGATTTTGATAGTGAAATTGTGGTGAAAATCCTGTTATAAATCCTCTTTAGTTAGGATTTATGGTTTTTGATGAAATTAAGGAATCAGGGTAATTATTTGTATAAAGTTATATGGTTTCTTGATTTCAAAATGCTTATTTTATAATATGGATTTTCTAAATGTTTGAAATGTGTTGTTGAAAATTTTTTCAATAAAAAAGATATTTTATTAGAATTGTTTGAAATGGTTTGTTTGAAATGGTTTTTGCATACATGGGTTTTTATGTGAGTTCATGTTTGATGTGTACCTGAATATGGGACATGTACAAGTGGGGTATAAGTTGAGTGACCCTAGATCGAGGGTGTGTGTAAGTGAAAAATAAGGTGATTCGATGAGAGACCACTCATGAGAATGGAACTGTTGAAACAGTATGAATGTGTGGTTGTGTTGTGAGACAAAGAATGAGTATGCCAAAAACAAATGTTAAATGATTTAAGGAATTATTTATGTACTTTCCTTGGGAAGATATTTACTATGGATTTTGTTTATAATTTGATATAAACTATTTTAGAAATAGATTATATAAATTGTTTTATATAAATATTCTATCTTGTTCTATCCTATTGGAATGAGTTTGGAAGTCATTGGGGAAAACCTACTAAGTTTTAGTACTCACCCTTGCTTTTAAACATTGATTCTTTTGCAGATATCATCTATTGATATATGGGAAAAGGTAAAGTATCACACATATTTAGTAGTACTTAATGATACTTGGACTGTTTGTTGGATTTAGATCTTTGAGAATGTGGAGCTTTGAAGTCAGGTGGTTGTCTTAGATTTTTATAGTTTCTATACCACTATTTACTTTTATGTTAGATTGTCTTCTGATGTGGTACTCTTTGGTTGGTTTTTATATAAATGAAAAGTCTGAGTGGTCTTTCATTTTTATCATTCATCATGTAGAGTTGCGTTTGGTTATGGTTTGTTGGATGATTTTTTTTCTTGAAAGGGTAAATTTTCCCCAAAATTGTAAATAAAGACCTCAACATTTATTTCCAAACTTTGGTATCTCGGGGATATCTCTTAAGGAGAAGTATCATCCTTTCTACTTTTCAAGACAATGAGAAGTATAGGGATGTTACATTGGGTATTAGTTACCAGAATATTCATGCATGTTCAAATGATTTCATCTTATATTATGGTGAAAATGATTCATTAGTTAGTTTTCCTTCATGTGGAAAATTGAGGTACAATAAGTCTTAACAAGGGAAGCCTGGATTTATTCCCATTAAATTTTTGATGTCTTTACAACTTAAACCAAGATTAATGTATTTATTTATGTCTCAGAATACAACTCCTTTGGTGTAATGGAACAAATCCAAAATTTCAATGGGTAGAAGCTTAAATGAACCTGTTAATGGTGATTCATGGAAACATTTTGACTATGTACATCCTTAAATTTATTTAGAGGACCATAACTTGGGTTTGGGTCTTTCTACTAATGGTCTCTATCCATTTGGTTTATATGGTAGTCAATATTCCCATTGGACCATCATTATAACTCCATACAACTTACATTCTTGGTTGTTGATGAATAAACCATATATCTTTTCACATTATTAATTCCATGATATCAAAAATTTAATATTGATGTTTATTTTAAGCCATTTATTGATTAATTAAATTTATTATGGAGTAATGGTGTCAGTACTTATGATGTTTTTGTGAAACAAAATTTCCTAATGAAAGTTGTATTAATGAGGATAATTAGTGACTTCCTAGAAAATGACAAGTTATATGGATGAAGTACACATGTTCCAAAATCATGTATGTACTGTATGAGTGATAAAAAATATTTTATGCTTGTAAATGGGGGAAAATTTTTTTTAAAATATCATAATAAATTACATTCCTATTAAATAACCTTTCTAAAGGAAAAAAAATCATTTCAGAAAAGGTACTGTTGAAATAAATGGACATCTAGAAATGATCTTAGGTATTAATTTAAAGTCTATTGTCTCTTCAATACCTCCATTATGTTTGGACCGACTATAAATCAGAAAAAATAGATTGATTTGGGAAATATCACAATTGGATTAAACAAAGTATTTTTAGGGATATTCCATATTGGTTTGATTTCTTTTCCATCTTAGGGTGGATGTCTTTCATATTGAGAATAAGTTTGATAATATATTTTATACATTTTTGGACACAAATAGTAAGAGTAATGATTATGCAAAGGCATGATTAGATCTTGCTCAAATTTTCTGATAACAAGAACTTGAGTTGTGTGAAAGTTAAAGATCACATAAGTTAATGAAACCAAAGAAACCTTATTAAGGTTCATATTCTATTAGGAAATAATTTTACCTATAGATTGGATCTATCACTAATTTTTTGGTAAGAACATTGTCGCTGAATTTTATTATGGAAAAATAAATAGTTATATTTAATTATAATACCAGTAGAAAATATATTTTTTTGGTAAAAATGTGTAACAAAGAAACTATATGATATGTTTTTATTTTGATAATTTTATTTCCAACATCTATCTTTCTATCAGTAATATTATTAAAAATATTTTTTTATTTTTTATTATAAGAAACACCAACAATTTATATATATATGTAAATTATTTTTTAAATAAAATATTATGTGTGGGTGTTCCATTATTTATTATTAAACTCTTATATTATATTTATCATTTTTATTATATAATAATTTTAAAAGAAACTTATATGAAACACTAAAAAACTAAGGATTTTTTTGAAAAAAAATCTTAAGTAACATGTTCAAACTAAATTTAAATACATGTTTTAACATTAATAAAAATCAAGAATCTTAAATAAATATGTTACCATAATGTTAAAACATGTTCCAAATAAGTTCAAACATTTTAAAACTTGAAGAAAAAAACATATGAATGTCCATAAAAATACATTCTCAATTTTTTCTCCCATCATCAACAGTCATAATCACTGTTCACACCAGCAGTGGGGTATACTCATGAAATTCACCTACTCGGTCATGACGTGCCCATAATTCTGTGATCACATATTTTAGTCTCACATTGATTAAAAGAAAGTGGTAATAACCAATTTCAAAAATACGTAGCACCCACACCTGTGTCTAGAAATAATATATCATCACTACTCATGTAAACAATTCCCATTTTTTCTCTTATTTATTGAATCCATTCATCCCAAATAGCACCCTATTAGTAATAAAAAAAAGTTTCAAATGTAAATAGTACCATACTTGGTGAATATAAAATAAAATAATGTAAAAGATGAAAAATTGAATATTAAAGAAAAACATGTTTAATAATCTCATTTATTTTCTACTCATTTCATTAAACTTTCAATATATCACTCATATGCCTAGTTTTTCTAGAATAGGGTCATTTCCTTGTATGTTTCACTAATCAGTATACTACACCAAATAATCTCACCAACTCAACTATGATAAAATTATATCACCAACAAGTTATGCTCTATTTAATTTATAATGATTAATATATAAATTTCAAATGTGATCAACAAAATTCTTATAGGGGTAGTTGTGAATCATTGAAATCATAACAAGATCGCATCATAAAATCTTTTATTACTTCTTTCTTACAATATTTGGACTCTTAACAACCATACTTATTATTATAATCAAATTTAATGGAAATAATTTATATTTTATCAACATAAAATCAATAGAAATTTTGGAATAGTAAATAAGTTAAAATCAACCTTTAAGTGAAAAATTATTTCTATATGAAATATCTAAAAAAATAAGCACTGTATAAAGTATGATTGAAAAAAAGAGACCAAGTTTATAAGAATTAAACAAAACACAATATTTTATGGGTGATGAAAGTGGAATCAATAATTAAATTAATTTTTTGAAATAAATTTAGTACAAATATTAATAAAGAAAGAAAAAACCAACTACTGAATAAATTTAATTTTGATAAAAAAAGATTTTGAGGTGAAAAATTAAAAATATCAGAATTTTATGACTGGTAAAGTCTAAGATATAGTATTGAATTGATTTCTCTTATATTATGGTAGAACATAACATTATAATAAATAAAATTAACAAATATTAATAATTCACTCAAAAAAGTGTATTTTAGACATTAGATGTCCAATCCAACCAAATAATCATAAGAGAAAGAAATTGGACTCACTCCATTTAATAAAATCCGCTTGAGTGCTCAATGACATTAATTTTTCTCTTGAAACAAATCCATTTATGCCTATTAATATAAAATTATTAGTTTTTATTCTAATAAATTTATGGTAAATGACATATAATATATTTTAATATAGAATTGGTAGAATGTGAATGAAAGGACATAATGTTTTGGAGAAATCATATGAGATTATGAAATATATCATAATATCATCTGTTATTGAAATCCCACATTAAATTTTTTTTACTTACTTCTAACAAAATGAAATGAATAAAAAATAAAAATAAATATGAATAGATCCAAATGTTATAATCATGTTCCCTAATTCAGAGAAAAATGTTGCGGGGTATGAGAAATATATATATTAAGTTGAGTGTGTATTAGAAATGATAATTAATGATTCAATTGTGTTGTGGTCTTAATATCTCTCTCTATTTCTCTATAATCATCACCCTACCTAACAAAAATATTAGTATATATTGATATTAAAAATAATGTTCCCAAATATTATAATAATCTACGAATTAAATAAGTAAAAAATAAATAAATCAAGAAATAATATTACTATTTATGTTTTTGGATAATGAAAGTCATGGTTATATTGTCAAATTGAATCTAATATATTATATTAATGTCCAACTAAGTGTAACTTATGTTAATTCTAGTGATATATAAAAATTTTCGTATGACACTATGTGATGACCCCATACCTTCAAAGGTACCCCACCTGAGACAACAATGAAGGAATATAGATAATGACCCCCTGTGTCCCACCTTTAGTAGGCCTCGGGTTGAAAACTAGCACCAAAGGTATAAAAATTTCAAAAATGGTTAGCATTAATCTCTATAATAATAGGATTGAGATATTGGATAAATCAACTCTAATAAACTCCACAATTTAATATAAAAATGAAACCAAAACCATCCAACAATGAATGTATAATTAAAATAGATAAAAATAAAAGTCTCCAAATAAATGTCCTAAATAAAATATAAGCCAACTATACTAAAAAAAACTGAATCCCAAAGTTATAAATATATTTAAAAATCCCCATATTCCTCATGGAAACCTAAAAAAAGTTTTTTATGAATCTATGGTGAGAATAAAATAACAATAAGTTGGGTCGTACAAAAGTCTCTTGTGCACATGTGATAAGAGTATACTAAAGAACCTGTGAGAAAAAATAAGAACCAAGAAAACATCAACATATCAAATATACATTCCCATCCTCACCATGTAATGGTCACCAAATAATGAAAGAAATTTCAAATATCATAATTATAAGGATATCAATAATGGGTTCCCCATTCTACTCTTCCATTGGGTTTACACTCTTACACCATTGCATCGCATGTACTGGAAATCCCATATCCTCTATATAAAAAATAATTCCATGGACCCCATTTACAACTATCCATAACAACAAATATTCCCCTAAGACACCTGGTTCATCACACCGCATCTCATCTGAAGACACTTGGTCCATCACATCATAGGCACAACCAGAATAGTAAGGTATATTGAATATGAAGGACATAAATCCCATGCCCCACTGATACCATGAATAACCCCAGTATAAGAAGTCTCATAATATCATCAAATATCACTACACTAAAATATTGAATTATGGAAATCATAAACCATGGATTTCAATGTCTCTTATAAGAGAACCAAAAAGTGGGTGTGGCCAGTCATCCATCATTGTCACCAATATATTTTGAAAAACTCTGAGAAATATATTTTTTATAAAACAATGTGTTCAATGAGAGTAATATGCATATTGAAATAACAAAGAACACATAATTTATATATTTATATCAACACCCTATCCCAACCAATAGGTTCACAACATGAGCACTGAAAATCTCACAACATCATGATCCAACCACACAACACCACCCATTTTATTGCCAGTACTAAATTCACTACATCACATAAAAAATAATGATACATATTTCACATTTCACATTTCACATTTTAACTTATTTATCTACTTAATCTATTTTCCATATTTCACATTACCAAATAATTTCCATTATCCATCCCATTTATTTCACATTAAACATCATCCATGTTTAACCAAACTTCCCATTATTATTCATTCATTCATTTACCATTCAACCCATAACACTTCAATTTCAATATTTTCATTTAATGCTAATACAACTCAACCAACTACCACAACCCAGCACCATGCAAATAAATAACAACCCCATGAAGAAAAATCCCATATCATCACCTTTACACATCCATAAACTCCCCTAGATATAATATATACATAACATATTATTTTATATCACAACTTTCCCATAGCACAACCACATAACTCATCACATCCTCCCCACAAAACAACCACAGATCATAATTGTCAAATACCACATCCACTTATCCTCACATCACTACCCCAAAACAAAAAAAACATCATACCCAAACATAAAATTTTTACATATTAACATAATATCTATCATATTGATCAATGGTCTTTCATCAAATTCAAATTCATTATTTCAAAGGAATTATAACAGAAGCCAAAATTTACATATGGGACAAATTTTTAACTGGGTATAAGTGGTTGGAAAATTTATATTTTTGGTGATAAAAAGAACAAAAAATAAGATTCCCATAATCACAACACTTCCATCACAAACAAGTCCCATAATTACCATGATTTTCATATAGGCATCAAGCCTGATCAATCAAAACATCAATTAATATCGAAAGTTGTAAAATAATGTGATTTCCTTCCTCTTCCCCTTCAAATTCAATTTAAACCAATAATTATTCTTTAATTAAGATGATAAAAACTATGCTCCCAAAATATTAAAATCATATATCCCGTCCCATATGATAAACTAATTGATAAAAGAATGATCCCTTAACTAAAATAGAGACTTATGATCAACTACTTACGTTGGATGAAGAGGGAACAACCACTAGAAACCACAATAGAGAATAACACCTTGATGACCCTAAAAATAACACCCCACAACATTACCTAATTAAAAAACATTAAAAATGATTATTTATCATGACAAAAACCTTCCCAAATAAAAACAGTGAGAAAAATATGGGAAAACTGGGAGAAAAGGAAGATATGTACTCACCAAAACCACTGTGGATCTATCCATAAAGGTCAAGGCTGAAATCCAATGAAAGGGTGGTTAAATTTATCCCTTGTACAGACATCATTCATTAATTAAATGATATTAATATTAGAAAATTGATTGAGTCTATAGGGAATTTTGTATTTTATACCTAACATAGAAAAAAAATAATACCACAGTGCAGACCATAGGACTATACCACATTACTGCTAAAAACCGATGAAACTATGGTACAATGACCCCCAACACACTATAATCCTTCTTGTGAAATACTCATTGGAATTTTTAGCTATATTTTCACCATATATCTTATAAAATATGAAGGGGGGTATGCTGCAGTCCCAACTTCAAGATGAAATGGTGCCTAAAAATGAAGAATCAATGAGAAACTCCTCCCATTACTCCAAGATGAAGCCAAAACCCCGACAATTCAACCACTTAGGTGAGTCTCACCTCCATGACACGAGATTTATCTATAATGAATCTACCAAAATAAGTGAATTAGCTCAAAAACACCTCATCCCAAGACCTTACATTGAATCCAATACTTCCCCACCATAGCCTCCATCCCTTCCAACATTTCCCCCGACTCTAATATGTAAGACTCTCTCCTACTAAAATATCATCTCCATGTCCTCCTGTTACCCACCAAACTCTTCATGATTACCTTCGTACACCTTCACAACTAGAATTCCAACAAGTTAAAAGGATATAAGGTTTGGTATGTTACATCTGATACCTCTCAAACTATTATCTCCCTCAACAATCAAATGCAACATGTAAGGAAAGTGGGAAAAGGCCCAAAAAACTATCCATTGATATAACTTTTAAATATCTCATTACACCCTAACCACAACCTCACCACTTACCAAACACACCGAACCTATCCAACAACACTCAGTAAGTTTCTTTCATGATGAAATCACTCCACCTCTCAATCAAACAACAATCATCACGCATAAAAATTAAGGAATTGCATATTACATGAAAAGATATTATCCTCTTTGAGAGGAACTGAATCTCCCTTATAGTTATAATTGTGTCAAAGTACAACACATCTTGATTCATTTAATATGGGGAATTTTATTATGCTAAGAAATAATAGACTATAGGAAATATGGAAAGAATGAAATACAACATGTCTTGATTTGAATTTAGTTCCTCTCCTCTTCCTGTAAACATACATCACATCATTAATGAAAATAAAATTTCATAAAACATCAAGATCAAAATGTCACATCATCAATAAAAAAAAGGAAAAATATAAAAAACCTCAAAAAAAATCTTGGTACTAGGAACACATATATATCTCCCAATATCATGTACTCTCATTTATTCTACCATTCCTCCACTACAAAAAACCCAAAGTAATGGTTAATTCATGAATCACCATCTCATGATGATTCTGGATCTCCACTGGGCACCCCAAAATCATCATTTCATGTCATATTTGATATCTAAATCTCCCAAGTAAGTGAAATGATAGTCATCGTGAAGATATAAATAGATTTGATAGATATAGAATACATTGTGATGATTATCCATCCATGAAGGAAGTTCCAACTAATAAGGCATTTTAAAAATGTGAACCAACAACTCAAAAGGCCCATAAAACTGGGCTGAGAGCTTACTTGCCTTATCAAACCTCTACTACCACTATCGAGGGGAAACCTTCAAGAACACATGGTCTCTAACCTTGAAATCAAAGGGGCTCCACCTATGATTGGCAAAAGACTTTTTTATTCCCGTAAAACTTTTTTCCTATCATGAATAACCTGAACCTTTTTTTCATGCTCTACCCCACATTGGGATCTAGAACCGATGACTCTCCAACCATAGTGAAACATAATAGAGAACAACATGGACCCTTTTAAAAATACTCAAATGGTTCCATGTTGATGGATGAGTCATATCTTGTAACTATTTGTGCCTTACCAACCCATTACATTGCTATTTTTGGTTGTTTATGTCGTTTGATGGAGGTTTCGAGAGTTTTTAGAGGAAGATGGAGGTGTAGCAGAACTGTTGTAGGAAATACATGTCGTGTAATTTTATTAAAAAATGTGAATATTGGTTTCATGGATTTTCTATGGATGGTTCACAAGATGTATATTTTCGAGGTTGAAAAATAAAAATGTGACATGTTTTTTGAAATAACATGGAATCCCGAGATTGTACAATGTGAACAGGGATTAGACATCATGTAATTCCCTGATTCTATATAGTTGTAAAGGATGTATCAACTCGGGTTTTTCCAAAACCCTACATACAGTGGTTCTTCTCTCATTCCATGAATCCTACGATCTTCTAATTCAGTGTTTTTATATTTCTTTCAATAAGGATTGATCCTTTGGTTCCCTTATTTGATCTGTGGTGAGTTATCCACTTGTTCTCATCAGTTTCATTTTGTTATTCTTCAGGGTTTCACTGTGGTGGTATGGTTTGATTTGGTTTCTGTGTTTGGGTTGCATATTGATGGTAATTTTGTGCGATATATGTTGATACTTGGTTCCTTGTTATGTGTCTTTGGTTTTTGGGCATTCTTCTTCTCCCTGCAGTTCACAACGAGTTGAAAATATTATTTGAGTAAGATTTCCCTCATTTCTCTTTATTGAGTATCATACATAAAGGTTTTTATTTTTTTACATATGGAGTATGTATTTTATGTATTAATTAATGAATTTATTATTTTTAAATTAAGTTTTAAAGTGTTTATTTCTTGTGATTTTACATCTTTGATATTATTGTGATATTGTGGATTGTATGAGCCGGATGCCCCTCTGAAAATTATGGTCATTGGGGGATTTATTTGTACTGGATATTTATATTGTGACTGTTTTTTCTATTGTGACTATTGTTATTATTTTTATATCACCCTAAATATAAATTAATTAATTAATTATACATGGATAATTAAATGCTTTCCCATTGATTTATTATGTGTGATAACACCCCTAAAATAAAGTGGAATGTGATAAGAACCCATTTGTAAATTTTTGAAATAATCCTGATGTGTTGTGATTTGTGGTTGTTTTTATGGGACAATGATGTGTGGTTGGGGAATTTGGGGATGATAGTTTGTTTTTCCATGCTTTTGAGGTGGGGTTGTAGTTTGTTTGGCTATGATTTTGGGGTAGCGAGGTGGTGGTAGCTTTGTGTTAGTTTCCTGAGTAGCAATGGAAAAAATAAATAATTAGTCAATAATTTTTATAATGGCTTGGATTGGTTTGGTTCATGTAATGAAAATGATTAATGGATAATTAAATGGTGGTTTTTGTGGTTAAATGTGTTTGATTCGAAATAGTGAAATGAATGGGGTGATGAAATGAAATTGGTTCGAAATGTGAAGTAGGGTTTATGGATTGATGTGTGGTGTTATGAATTTAGAGGTGGCAGTAAAATTGATAGTGTTGTGAGTTGGTTCATTTATTTTTGAACCCAGAGATTAAGATTTAGTGTTTAATACTATATATATACTTGTATTTTCCTTGTGATTTCTATATACACCGCACCCACATTGAGAACTTATTTCCAAACACCCGCATAGTCACGTGAGTGGTGTCTTTCCCAACATCCCGATGGGAGGATAGATAGACAGCCACCCATCTTCATTGCTCCCTCTCCCATGAAATACTGGACTAGGTGTCTTTGGAAGAGTTATTATGTGTGGTCATAAGTGTCTTCAGGATGAGATGTGATATGTTTCATAGGTGTGTTTGGGATGATATGTGTGGTCCTAGGTATCTTCGAGAGAGTTGTAATGTGTGGTCCTAGGTTTCTTCTAGATGAGATGTGTTGTGATAGCGTAGGTGTGTGCAGGCGGGATGAGATGTGTTGTGATAGACTAGGTGTGTGCGAGAGGGATGTGTTGTGATATCCCAAGTGTGTATGGGTAGGATGTGTTGTGATTTCCCAGGTGTGTGTGGGCAGGATGTGATGTGATATATTTAGAAGAGGTGGGAGCACTAGGATGTTGTCCCTTGGGTTATGTGAGCAGCTAATCATTGGAAATGTCATGTGGGGTACCCTATCTTAGATGTGATTTACTTTATATTATATTACCTAATGTGTGTTACTTGGTGAGCATGCCTTGGTGAGGTTTTAATTGTTAGTATTCATGATTAGGTGTTGTTTGGTTATGTTGTTTTCTTATAGGTGCATTAGTATGATTCTTTAACATGTGCATGAGAGACTTTGGTTTTCCTACTGATTATACTTGTATGATCACCTTATGTATTTAAAACTATTTTCTGGTTTCCAGGAGGATTTTGTGGACCATTCTGAACCTTACTAGCATGAATCCTTGTCTGTTCTTGTCTCACTACTTTAGTTTTACTTTTGGGTATTTACTTTGTTGACTTTAAATTGTATCAATTATATTTTTACAAGCATGTGGGATGTTGTGGGATTCTCTTTTATATTTTTTTCTTAGAGTTTTTTTGGATGATTCATTCTATCTACCAATATTGTATTTCTTATAAAGTGTAAATTCCTCTCATATTGTGAGATTTTTACACCATTGGTACTAGTCTCCAAATCAGTACCTACTTGTGGTGGGACTAGGGGGTCCTTATCTCTCTCCCCTCATTATAGTGTCTTTGGAAGTAGAGAGCCATGGAAGAGTGGTATCAGTGGTGATGGTTGTGCGATAAGAGGGAGTTTGGAGCAACACATAGTAATGATTTCATGGGTTAGTATAGAAACGATGTCAATTGACCGAGTTATGTGACATAATCCAAGGGGACTGGTTAGGAAATGGGATTTTAGGGCCCCCCCGTGATCGAGTTCATAGACTCTAAGCATTCAGAACTACCAAGTGAGACGAATATTTTTGTGGGGTAGAGACCAAGGAAAGGTACATGCATCATAATGACTTGTTTTTTTATCATAATTTGTTTATTTTGGGAAATCTAAAATGAATAAATAAAATAAATTAAATGAGCTAAGATGAATATTAGTGAAATTATATAGTATTAGATCACAGTAAATACTTGTTTTCCTTTCATTTATGGATTCAGTTAATTGTTTTTGTGTGGATGAGGCAGTTGAGGTTCATAAGGATGATCCAGTTAATCATCATGGGGTTGATCTGGTTGAGGATGATGGTTAATGGCAGAGGATTCTATGTGATTTATAGTGGTTGGATTTGGGGATGTATAAGGGTAGTGTATGAGATGTGGAAGTAGAGATTTGGATAAAGGATATTTAGATCAATTTTATTTTTATCTAGGCCCTGATGGAATACTATTTCCATTTGGATGTTAGTCAGATGCAAGGAGCTACACATTAGTGGTTGACACTGTCTCTAGGAGATTAGAGGGAGGAAGATGTTTTGTGGGAGGACTTACAATAGGAGTTTCGAGCAGAGTTACTTTTTTCAACCTTGAAGTCATGAAGAGGTAGGAGATTATTTATTTTTAGTAGGGGATAATGTTAGTGTGGGAGTTGGGAATCAATTTCATGGACCTTCTGTATTTTTACCCAAATCTTTTTCTAAATGAGGAGTCTCGTGCGATATGTCTTGAGGAGGCACTCTGTCCTTCTTTCTAGTACGCAAAAAAAGCTATTATGTTTCCAATATACCTAGAGGTTCAAAATAAGGTAGAAGTGATTGAGAAAATGCACTCATTAGGTGGGTTTCTAAGATAAGGGAACTAATAGAGTTCTTTGAGAGGTTGAGTTTTCAATGGACGGTCTCAGGTGCCAGGACCTTTGAGGTTTCGACCAGCCATGCGTCAACTTCAGA
Source organism: Viscum album (assembly GCA_963277665.1). Classification (NCBI taxonomy): domain Eukaryota; kingdom Viridiplantae; phylum Streptophyta; class Magnoliopsida; order Santalales; family Viscaceae; genus Viscum; species Viscum album. The sequence continues at coordinate 2,113,741,612 of OY728128.1, forward strand.
AGCTCCCCTTTCAACCTCTTAGTTTCTATTCATTTCATGTGGGGTTGGGACTGATGTGTTTCTTAAGTGGAATTTTTATCCATCTTTATGATCAGTTCCCAATGGATACTTGAGCTCAATTTGGCTAAGGTGGACTATTTTAGAATCAACCTCATCATCTATTACCTGTGATTCCATTTAAACAGTATGGGAAACATGATTATTCTCCACTAAGGGGAGATGGAGCTGGTATAGGATAATATTAGGATGTTCCTCTTGTTCAGGGACCACATCCCTAGCATGGATGTGGATGTGGTCATCCGCAATGAGGTATAGGAGCAGGGCGTGGTCCATTGCACATCATGGGGGCGGCAGTTCTAGAGGGGCCATAGATCTCTAGAGGCACGATCTATTTGTTTAGTAGTCTCGTTTGTTAATTTTTTTATTAATGAGATTCATATTCCTTTTTTGAACCTGATCTATCCCATGTTATGAGACATAGAGAGAGGCTTACAATACCCTTGGTTTTGACTACGCGAGTTGGAGGTTGGACCAGCTTGTTCAATGTGTGACGGGGTATAGACTAATGATGGGACCACATCAGTCCTATGAGTATATTTACTTTATATATATTTAGTTATATGAATTCATCATCAACATAAATTGTTTTTATTCCATATGTGATACTATTGACTTATTCTAGAGGAGAGTCATGTTTTTAGTTGTGGATGGTCTGCATGTGGTTTTCTTTGGTGGGAGAAGTATTCAGATGGACAGTCAGTGTGTGTATCCCCTTATCTATTTTTTAGATGATTTGTCAATGGAATCAGTATATTATGGGATTCTAGAGGTTCCTAGGGTAATTGGTGAGTTTCTAGATGTTTTCTTGAGGATATTTTGATACTACCCCATCAACTTGACGTTTATTTTGGGATAGACTTGTAACCTAATGCTTCTCTGATTTCGATGAATCCATATCAGATGGAACCTTATGAGTTGAGGGAGTTGAGGATTTAGATAGATGATCTAATGAATAAGGGTTTTTTCCGACTTAATATGTCATAGTGGGGTGCTTTGGTGTTGTTCAAAAAGAATTTGGATGGTTGTATGATGTTGTGTATAGACTACCAGAGGTTGAATCAGGTGAAGGAAAAGAACATTTACCCTCTTCCAAGGATAGAACATCTTTTTGACCATATGTGAGGGTAAATTTGGTTTTCTAAGATTGATCTGCAGTCTGGATATCACTTGTTGAGGGTGAAGGATCGTGATATCCAGAATCCTACCTTTAGATGCATGCATGGGAACTTCGAGTTTGTAGTCATTCCATTCGGTGTTACGAATGCACCAGCTGTGTTCAAGGGGCTTATGAAAATAATGTTACATGAGTTCCTAGAAAAGTTCACCATCGTTTTCATGGAGGATATCTTGATCTAATTGATGTTAGGGGATGAGCAAGCTCAGTATCTCATAGTTTTCTTGCATGTTCTTGGATGCCGCCTATTATATGGAAATTTTCCATGTTTAAGTTTTGGACATTAGAGGTACATTTCATTGGGAATGTGGTGTCTCGACAGGGTGTGGAATTTGACCCATCAAATGGTAAAGCAATTGTTTCTTAGGTAGCACCTAAAAATGTGGCATAATTTCATAGATTCATTGATCCCACAATATATTTTCAAAGGCTTGTTCCATATTTATCTCATGTTATATACATTTTGATAGATTTGACTAGGAATGACCAATATTTTGTGTGGAATGATCTGTGCCATAAGGTGTTTAGTTACCTGAAGGGGAATTTTTTCAGTTCTCCACTTTCCATAAGAAGTGGAAATTTTTTAGGTTTTTTGTGATTCAACCCATCTAGGATTAGGATGTGTCTTGATGCAGTAGTAGGTAGTGATCTCCTATAGGACTAGTCAATTCTGTCCCCATGGGCATAAGTTTTCCACCCATGATTCATAACTAGTTGTAGTTGTGTTTACACTGAAGTTGTGGTAGTATTACATCAATAGGGATCACTTTTTGATCTTTATAGATCATAATAGATTGATTTATATCTTTTCTCAGTTTGATCTGAACTTGTGAAAATGAAGGTGGGTGGATTTTCATTAGCATTTTGATTTTTATATCTCCTAAACCTTGGGAAAAAAATAAAAAAATATAAATAATTAAAAATTAAAAATATAAATAAAAAAATAAAAAAATAAAAAAATATCCCCTAAACCTTGGGAAATGGGAATGTTGTGGACAATTATTTGAGCAAGAAGTTGTGGAAAGGTGTTTTTCGGGAGTCTGGGGATGCTTGGAGAGAAATGGGGGAGTTGGAAGCCTTGCAATTAGATACAATGGTGGATGGTGGTAGAGGATATTTCATTGGATGAAGATGAAATCTTCTCTGATACAAAAGGTGGAGGAGTCTCAGTTTGGAGACTCAGAGGCAGAGGTGTTGCACAATCATGTTGGCCATGATGATGCTACGAAGGGATGGTCAGAGGATGGTCAAGAACCCAGTATTTTTTTGTAAAAGTTTTTTTTCTGATAGTAATACGTAAGATATTTATTCATGTGTTCCATATCCCACCATTAGCGGTGCACCTATGAATTTATAATATTTACCATAGCTTGAGGCTTCAGTTTTGGTGGCCCAGGATGAAGCATACAGTGACGGAGATTACGGTAAGGTGTTTTGTTTTCCAATAGATAATGGCAGAGAAACATGTTATTTTTGGTTTTTTACAACCCTTGGATATCTCTCAATGGAAATGGGATGAAACATTGGTGTATATATTCACTGGTTTACCCAGATCTCAGGTAGGTTCTAATGTTATCTAGGTGATAATGGACCAGTTAACAAAATCAAACAACCTCTTAGTTATCAAAGAGTCGAGCACTGTAGATTCCATGGTTAATATGTATGTGGATGAGGCGGTTCTATTTCATGGAGTTACAAGGTCCATTATCTCATATATGGACACACATTTTACCTCATGAGTCTGGAGTGGATTGCAACATGATTTTGGCTCTCAGTTTTTCCTCAGTACTACTTTCCACCCAAAGACATATGGTCGTATGGAACGAACTATCCAGACATTGGAGGATATGTTACAGGTTTTCATCCTGGACTTTGATTGATCTTTGTTGTGAAAACTTCATTTTTTAGTGTTTTATTATAATAATATCTCTCACTCTTCCATTGTCATGGCCTCATTTGAGGCTTTATACAGGAGAATGTTTCATTCACCAATGTTCTAGATAGAGGTTTAAGAGACAATTTTTATTGTTCCTGATGTGTTGTAAAGCATGATAGAGAAATTTCACCTTAGTTTCAAGAGAATAAAAGAAGTGCATGGTAGATAAAGTTCACCTTAGTTGCAAGATAATGAAAGAAGCACATGATAGAAAATGTCTTATGAAAATCATAGGAGGAGGCCCTTGGAGTTATTAGTTGGGGACCACATTTTCTTGAAGGATTCACCGCGATGTGGGAAACATTGGTTTGATAGAGGGAGTAATCTTTCTCATAAGTTTTTGGTCCCTTTGAGGTGTTGGGGTGAGTTGGAGAGGTGGCATATTAGTTGGTATTTACAACACGGTTAGAGAGGGTCCCTGATGTCTTTAATGTCTCTCAGCTTCATCTGTATCATCACGATGACTCCCATGTAATTGAATTTGGAGAGTTAGATATCGAGGATGGCATGATATTTGTGGAGCAGCTAGTAGAGATCCATTATCGATAGGAGAAGGTGTTGCATGGACGAACAAATTATTTGGTTCATGTGTTGTAGAGGGATGGTGGTCTATAGAAGAGTATATGGGAGATAGAAGTATGGATGTATGCCTAGAACCCAAAGTTTTTTTTTGAGTTTCACTTTTCTCTATTCTACTTTGTGATGTGATGTTTGAGACCTTCTTGTTCTATTAGATGAGTTATTTTACTTGATTTGTTATATGTGTGGTGTGATGTTTCATTAATTTCTAACAAATGAAAAGGAGAAGACACAATTCCTATATGATATTCACTAACTTCAATGTGATTTAACCCATGTGGGTGACTTAGTTCCACCCAGAGAGGATAACATCTTGACATGGAAGACATAATTCCACGATTCATGTGTTCAGGATGGTGTGGTTTGTTGGTTATAGAAGCTATTGGTTTGGGATGTGTGTAGGTTTTAATTGTTTTTCAGTGGTTCTGTGGAAGTATGGTTGTGTTATAGGAGGTGTATTGTGGTTTTGTAGTGTGTTTTGTGTTCATTTGGGTTCACATGTTTAGCCAGTGGTAGTATTTGAGGTATGATGAGATCCTTGATAGGTATCTCATTGGTTTTTAAGATTTTTTTCCTTCTTTTCTTGGTTTTGGATTCTTCAGGGAGAGAATAATTTGAGAGGTATCTGATGTAATGTTCCATTCCCCCCAAGTCCATTACATTCCATTTTTGTTGTTGAAGGTGTTCAGGGGAGGTTCTGGGAGTTTCTAGTGGAATCTGGAGGTGTAGAAGAAATGTTGGAGAATATATACATTGTGTAAGCGTATAACACGATGTGAAATTTGGTTTCACTTCTTGAATAGGGATGGTTCATGATGTGTAAATTTTCAAGGATAAATAATAAAAAGGTAATGAATTTTTCAATGTAACCTAGAATCCTAAAATTACACGATGTGAAAATGGATTACACGTTATGTAATTTACCAATTAAATATAGTTTTAAAGATTTCAGCGGCTTAGGTTTTTCACAAACCATATGGCCAATGTCTCTTCTCTAATTCCAAGAATCCAAAAATCTTATCCTTCAGCATTTGGATATTACTTTCGATGGTGTTCGATCCTTATGATCTCATATTCGATCCATGGTAAGTTCTCCTTTCATTCTCGTTAGTTTTCTTTCATAATTCTTTGGGGTTTTACTTTAGTTGTAAGATTTGGTTTGGTTTGTGTGTTTGGTATATGACTTTATGGACTTTTTGTGAGGTATTGGTTGATCTATGGTTCCTCATTGTTCATTTGTAGTTTGTGGGTGTTCTTATTCACCCTACGACGCACAGTGAGTTGAAAATCTTCTTTGAGGTAGGATTTCCCTCATTTCTCTTTATTTTGAATTATGCGGGAGGGGTTTCCTTTTGATTACCAATGGGCTATTTTTTCTGGATTAATGAAAGTATTTTTTGCCTTTAAATTAAAGGGTAAATGGGGTTTTTTCACATTGTTTTTTAGTTTTAAAATTATTGTCCTATTGTGGACTATACGGGCCTGATGCCCCACTGAAAATTGTGGCCGTTAGAGGATTTTTTTGGACTAGATATACGTATTGTGACTATTGTGACTATTCCTATTATTGTGATATAACCCTTAATGTAAATTTATTAACTACATATACTTGTATAATGAAATGGTTTCCCTAAAAATTTGGTTTGTGTGATAACACCCCTAAAATAAAGTGGAATGTGATAAGAGCCCCTTTGTAAAATTGTGAAATGATCTTGATGAATAGTGATGTGTGGTTATGCATGAGGAGTGATGATGTGTTTTTGGGGAATGTGGGGTGATAGTTTTTTTGGACATGCTTTTGGGGAGGCGAGGAGGTAGTTTGTTTGTCCGTACATTTTGGGCGACGAGGTGGTGGTTTCATTGTGCTAGATGCCTGAGTAGGGACGAAGTAAATAAATAATTGGTCAATAATGTTTGGAATGGATTGTGTTATTTAGTTAATGGAGTGGGAATGGTTAATGTAAAATTAAATGGTGGGTTCTGTGGTTAAATTTTGTTGATGATAAATAATGAAATTAATGGGGTGATTAAATAAAATTGGTTCAAAATGTGAAGTGGTGTTTTTGGATTGATGTGGGGTGTTATGAATTTAGAGGTGGAAGTAAAAGTGATGGTGTTGTGAGTTGGTTTGTCTATTTGCGAACCCATAGGTCAGTTTTGAGTGTTTGATACTATATATATACTTTTATTTTCCTTGTTAATTCTATACACACCTCACTCATGTTGAGAACTATGTTCCAAACAACTATATAGTCACGCATGGGGTGTCTTTACCAACATCCCAATGGGAGGATGGATGGATAGCCACTTGTACTTTCTTACACCCTATTCTAGGTGATACTGGCACAGGTTTCTTCGATTGAGTTGTGATGTGTGGTCCCAAGTGTCTTAGGTATGAGATGTGATATGTGTCCCATGTGTCATTGGGATGAGATGTGATATGTGTCCCAGGTGTCTTCGGGATGAGATGTGATACAATATACCAGATGTGTGCAGGTGGGATGAGAAATGTAATGATATCCCAGGTGTGTGCGGGTGTGATGTGTTGTGATAGCCCAGGTGTGTGTGGGTGGTATGTGTTGTGATTTCCCAGGTGTGTGCAGGCAGGATGTGGTGTGATATATCTGGAAGTGGTGGGAGTTCTAGGACATTTTCCGTTGGGGTGTTAGAGGGGATAATCAGTGGGAATGTGGTGTAGGGTACCCTATCATTGATGTGATTTAATTTATATTATATTACTTGACATGTGTTACATTTTGAGTGTGCCTTGGCATGGTTGGGATGGTTAGTATACCTTTTTAGGTGCTGTTTGATTCTGCTATTTTCTGAAAGCTTCATTAGTGTGCTTCATTCACATGTGCACAAGAGACATTGGTTTTCCTACTGACTGTACTTGTATGATCACCCTACATATATAAAACTATTTTCAGGTTTCGAGGAGGATTTCATGGACCATTTTGGACCTTACTATCTTATATCCTTGATAGTTTTTGTGTCTCTACATTATCTTTACTTTTGGGGATTTACATTGGACACTATTATTTGTATTTTTTCTATTTATACAAGCATGTGTGATGGTTTGGATTTCTCTTTTATATTATGTATTGGAGTTGTTCTGCATGATTCATTCTATTTCCTGATATTTTTTTCTTATAAAGGGTAAATGTATCCCATAATGTTAGATTTGTACACCATGGGAGCTTGTCTCCAACTTAGGGCCTATTGGAGGCAAGACTCGGTGGTCATTATCTCTCTCCCCTCATTGAGGTATCATTGATGGGAGGGGGTCATGACATATTTTTTATTATAAGAAAACCTAACAAAATGAAAGGGCACTATAAAAGTTTACTGAAGTCTGAGATGAATGACCACATCATATCCTCTAGATTTTGGATAGTCTACTTTGTTTTCCAAGATGTTTGAGGATGAAAAGCTGTGATAAGGTTCAAATGAGTTCTAAAAGCATGTTTTTGTCCCCTGTAGTATCTTAAGGTAAAATGAGAATCCAAATTGGTGAAAATAGACACAAAAATCCACATGTTATACCTCATTTCCAAAAACTCCTCACCATTTTACTCTTTAATGGATTTGATGTGGTCCAATTTCATCAACAGGTCAATGATATTATAGATAGAATCACTACCTATATATTCTTAATGTAAACCATTGAATAAGTCCATCAATATGTCATACCATTTCAACTTTGTAAAATGTAAGGGTTGCAACAAATCCCCAAGACCATAATACTCACCTTTTACCTTTTGGAAAACAAAACACCGAGCTACAAACTCTTCCACCACTAATTCATCATGGGACACCAAAACTATTTCCTTAAGACATCGTACATCTTATAAACTATTGGGTATTCCACCAAAGGTGAGTTATGAATCTCATGAAAGACTCCATTACACATTTCAAGTGAAATTAAATACATTCCCAAAAACAAAATCTAGTTATGACTATCCATCCAGACCATAACCATGTCAAACATGATCACACATCACCTCTTCCTATGAGTCTCCCCATATAGACACCTCAATAGGATGCATCAGAGATGTCTAAACTATCATCTAAAACAATAATCCTCCATGATTAACCAAAGGGTTTTATATTTTCCAATGAAAGGGAAAACATTCACTGTTTATATCTTAATATTTATGTGTTTCAATTTCCATAAATAAAAATTTTAGTGCATTTCATAAATTGAACTTCCATTCACAACATTTGTGAAGTTCATGTTTAAAGCGCATATTTGGTCCCAATCAATCATATACATGTAGAATTAATTATGTTGATTATTTTAAATTTATATTTTGGGATACAATTGATCACGTTTTTTGGAACATTTTATCTTGTAGGATCTATGGATGAATCCTAAGGTAATATGATGATTTTTGGGCATGAATGAAGATATTTTGTAGAAAAAGTGTAGTGGTCCTAAGGACCATCAAACAAAAGAATGGCCTAGAATCCAAGCCAAATGAAGCTACAATTTTTAATATATAAATAGAAACTTATGGGTATCATTTCATTAATATATGTACAATGATAATTCAAAATTTTTCATGGAGGTAAAGGGAGCCCAAGTTTAAATTTAAATGGTGGTCCGTATTTGAACGCCCATAAATTTATCCCACAAGATCCGGCATAACATCCAAATGGATGGTCCAAAATTCCTGAAATTTTTAAATATTTTATATAAAACCTACAAAGATATATTTATTTTAAGAACCCTTCATAATTGGTAATCTTCATTTACGAATTCTCACATTAATAAAGGGGATGAATCTAGCCAAATTTTCTGGTCAACTTCGAGACATCCAATTTCCTTTGATTTCTCACCCACCTTTTGAATCTCCTAATTAATGTGAAGATAATTTCTTATTTAGGGGTAAATATAAGGATTTGAATATCTCTATATAAGGATTTGGTGATGAATGGAATAATGATTGATGTTCTTCCTTTATATTGCACGTTTTTTCATTCAATTTGAATTTCATTCTTTCGTTTTGTAATTGCATCGTCAATTTTTCCCATGTATGATTTTTATTCACCTTAATTTAATTAATAAAAGTTATTATTATTCTTATTCATAATTTCTTATTTCTTTTTCCATATCACAATGATATTGTTTCCTTAGGGATTGAGTCTACTCACATAATCTTTTGTGTAACTCTTCACACAATGGTAGAGTGATTATTTTTCCTTTTTCTTCTCCAATTCCACCCTCACAAGTCTAATATCCAATTCCATTGATAGAATAGAATAAATGGAGGGATAACCCCCTATTGGGTAAATATAAGGGAGTATTAAGGGGATGTATTTCTAGTTATTTATCATTTTAATAATTCTCATTCAATTCTATTTTTGAGATTTTCATTCAATGGTGTACCTTCTCCTTTGAACTCACTAATTTTAAGGATACACATCCCAAGTGCTAAAAAGAGACTCTACCTTGGAGTGATTATAAATATGATCCTACAAGTTTATAGTTGATTGTCCTTAAGATATTAAATACTCAAAATTACATGTGTGATTTAGGGAATTCATATTTTGTTGAAGGAAACACACAAATTTAAGACATTGAATTAATTTAAAAATAAATTCATCCAATCCACCCTAAGTGAAAAATAAGGATAAACTCATTGTTTTTAATTTGAATTAACATAAGTATCTCAAACCCATTTTTATCTAATCAATTCAAACCCATGTTTTCCACTTCATATAAAAATCACCACCATCAAATCACCTTCTTATAATGCATGTTTATTTTGGTTTATTCTTAGGTCTTTTTGGATTCTATAACCTAAGACATACTACAAGATACCGCTTAACCCATAAAACACGGGTAAATTTGGGTGCAACCAAATTTTGGTTCTATTTTTAGGGAACTGTGTAAGTAATTAATAACCTCATTCTATTCTCCCCATTTCTCTTTTCTCATCCCAATTCTCTTATATTATTCCAATTTGTTTCTCTCTTTTATTTGAACATGTCTGAATTCACCTATGACCATTCAAATTTTCTAGTTAGGGTGGATAGTCCTATGGTTGTAGTGTCAAGTTCAAATAGGGGTCTCTATCCATTTGAACTTAATATTCATGATACTATGGATTCAAACATTGAGGCCAATCTGATGGATGGTATTCAAAGAATCCAACTCATCAACCCTGGTGGGAACCAACATGGAATTAAAAATGAGGAAACCCCAAACTTGGGGAATGCCATTGATTTGACCTTGAATGACTACATCACACCAGACTAGAATAATTCACCTGCATGCATTTGGAATGATAATATAGGATATTCCCAATATGTCTTAAAACACCATTTTTTTAACCACCTTCTAAACTTTCATGGGATGGAGTCTAAGATGCGTTAAATTCATGTTAAAGAATTCAATGACATTGTCAAAACCATGTGACCTCCAAATCAAATTAATTCTACTAAAATGAGACTCTTTCGTTTTTATCGAATGTACTGAGAAAATAATTGGATAAACAAATTAGAGAGCATTATCCATTCACTCTTGGGACTAACAGAAATGATATTTATATAAAAAATACTTCCCCCATCACAAAATAATTTCACATAAAAATAGAATCTAATTTTTTTTGTAAGAGATGGAGAAACATTCTTTGAATCATGGGAAATGTTCAAGAACACATTAAACATGGTACCACACCATTGTTTCTTAATCCTAGTATAGGTGAGAATATTCTATGAGGGGTTAGGGCCAGGAAACGAACAATTCATTGGCATGATGTGTAATAAAATCATCAAAAAAAAATCCCCAAATGATTATTATGAGTATATAGAAAATATTTATTAATAGATCCAAACATGGTGAACAACCCCTTAAAATGAGAAGCCACCCAAATCTTGTGGAATGCATAATATTATAGAAGAATAAAATCTTAGGGAAAAACATTATGAACTCACTAAGAAGATCAAAGATATTGATCTTCATAAAGGTCCACGAAACCCAAATTGTTGATCCTGTTTGAACAATTTGTGAAAAACATGACCATAAGATCGATAATTACCCAACCATTCCTTTTATCAAGGAGTTTCTTTTAGGAGGACCACCAAAAAGGTTAATTATTCTAACAGTAAAAAACAAAAGTACCAAAACACTTTTAATATTAGGTACAATTACTATCCAGGAATCCGTCGGAATGAAAATCAATAACCAACACAACAACTTTGTCTCAACCCCTACCCTCAATTTTTTTTCAAACACATAACTAGTTTTAATCACAAGATATCCAATACCAACATTAACCATTCCAATTGAAACAACCTATCCACCAACCAAATCAACATTCTATCCAATAGCCAATTTATCCTCATTGGGAAACCCGACCAATATACGAACCTGCCCAATCTGTCCCTCAACCAATCATTAATCAATTGTGTAAGAAAATAAAAAAATGATCTGTAACAGCCCGAGATTTTATGAAAAATATTCTTTTTAATTTTCTTAATGTCTTGTGTTGTACGCTACACCAAAAGGAGCTTATACAACACACATCCTTGACTTTCCTTCCATTACACGCAATCACGACCTTCCTCGATAGCGTGTGTAGTACGCAATACCGAGTTTCACTAAACAACGATATGCTATTAAAATATTATTATAACTAGCCATTATGAATAGTAATAACCACCTTTTAAAATTTTAGAAATTTTAGCTCTCAAAATGGACTTCATTTTTGGATTCTGAGTATCGAATTTAGCCTAAGGTGAAGTTTTGGTACTTTTCAGATAACTTTTATTTTCTGATGAATAGTGAAAATTACTAAATTATAATTAAAAACAACTTTTTTAATCGAAATAATTAATAGTGATAAATTATTAATTTGAGTGGTTTTAAAGTATATTTAGAATATATTTTTACAATTTAATACAATGTTGGTCATTGAATGTAATTTCACATTTAAACTAGACATAATCAAGTTTCAATCTTTTGATAGATATTGTTTCTTAAAAACACGCTATTTGTTTTAACAGCGGGATTTAATTATAAAATTAATTAATGAAACTTCTATGTTATGAATTTGGTAAAATAGACTTCATTTTTGAATTCGGAATATGAAATATTGCTTAGGATGAAATTTTGGCATTGTTCTAAAAAACATCAATTTTTGATGAATAGTGAAACTACTAAGTGGTAGTTAAAAAAAAACTAAATTTTGCATAAAACTTAATTTTACCGCTTCTGTGAATGGAATTTCGAAAATCCGACAGACACGGTTGATATCAGTAAGTAAAATGTGGTTCAATAAGATAAAAATAATTTTTTGGTGAATAGTGACTTTTTACTTTTTTTACCGCGGTTAATAGTAAATAGGGTAACTAAGGGTAAATATGATATTACTATTACCCTAACACATGTCCTAATTCTATTGGATAAGTGTAATTAGACCAAAAACAACTTTATGAATAAAATATGACCATTTAGGCCCACTTGGGTTAGATTGGGACATTTATTATTAATTTATTTAAAGAAGGGTTAAAATAGTTAAAATCAAAATTTAATAAGTAAATCATTTTTAATATGGGGTTATACATAAGATAAATTCTAATATAAATATTCATTAGAAAGATAAAACTATTTCCTACATAATGGTATTTTATTTATAATTTTTAGACATTAAATAATTTAATTTATTTATGACACAATTATGATGCAGTAATTATCTTATTTATGAAATATTGACATAATTGATGTTATAAACACCAAAATAAATGTAATTTGAGACTTTTTATGAATTACACTAATTTTCTAGGTTACTATGATATATTAGTGTTGATTTAATAAACTTGGTTCTAACATATAATTCTGTTATGACTTTCACAAAAATCATATATCAAATAGTGTCAAAATTGACACAAAATAGTTTTTAAATCAAATATTATATTATTAATTGTTATTTTATTCCTAAAAATATAAGGTTCGGCCAAATGACTTAGATAAGGATATATTTATTAATAATATACAATTTGGGGTTCGTTTGGCATATTATAGTAAGTGTATTAACCATATAGTGAAAGAAAACAAAAAGACACGGTAAAAGTTAAATTATTTAACTTAGAGTTAAATCTAATTGATAAGGTTAAAATAATACCATAAACTTGTCTAAATACTATTGGATGATAGGATTGCGACCCATACCCACTTTAGCTTCGAAATAAGACCCTTTGGAACCATTATAAACCGATTTTGACTTTAATATAAAATAATATTTTGAGATATTCCTAAGGTGCCCCTCTCCTCCCTTATAAAAGGGCACCTCCTTTCCCTCCTCCTCACACCAATTTGAGCACTCAAGATCGTACAACCCCTGCAAAAATCTCTTCTCCACTTCCATATAATACTCCTAGAGGTTCTGGTCTTCTTCAAAGACCAATCTTAGTTCCCTAAGTGGAGGATTCAAAGAGGCGTTTCAAAGAAGAGGTAATATCCATTACCGATATTTTCAATTTCTTTCTTCTTCAACTTCTTCTTCTTTAGTTGTTTCATGATAAAGTAATAACATAAGTATTAATTACATACTGATATGTTATTATAAATATGAAAAAACTCTAATTAACCTTCTATCCATCCTACGGAAAAAGGAAATCACCGCGCGTGCGTACGTACGGAATACCGTCTCCACGCCGTGGTGTAATCTATTTTTCCACCATCACTTTACAAGGATGGGTATAATGGTGTAATGAGTAACTATTTATAATTATTATAAAGTAATATTGATACTGAAATAATATATATATATACTCCAATACAGTTCCACGATCATAGGAACGATATCATCACTCGTGCGTACGTACGGAATACCGTCTCCACGATGTGATGCGACTCGTTCTACATGATCATCATTACATAGTAATTATATAAATGAATTGAATGAATAAATATGATATATGTTACACTAATACCATTCTGAATATAAGGTATCTATAACCTTAAAATAAGAATAAGAATGTATTCGGCAAAACACGCATAAGAACAAAAGGCAATAAAGACCTGAGTAACAAGTAACAATGAAATATTACTAACAAAGAGCTAAGAATATGACCATATATGATATCATATCAATATGTATGATTCTGGAATATGTCAATAACATTATTTAAACCATTATAAAGGAGCTTCAGACACGTAAAATGCAAATCAGACCTAAGGTAAGGGAAATATCACAATCTCATTTTTATCCGAGATTGTTTATTCATAAGTATTTACTGGGGTGTATTTTATCATCCACATCTATGTTACCTCAATATGTAATATTGTTTCCATCCACTTACAATAGTTTAAATCCAATTTTACCCTTCCGTGATTTTTTAGTAAAGAATATGAAAGGAATCTTTTGTCGTTTTTTTTCGTACGAGGTAATTTTTGACTTTTCCGACAAAAGTACGAAGAATGTTTTTTTTAACTTATATGGCATGAATGGATTTTTAAAACATTATTTCCAAGAATATTCCTTTATAAGTTTTCAATTTTATTTTTAATCAACTTATTTTAGTTTATAATTGTATGACATGTTAAGAAAAGAAAAGTGTTTTTGAAGTAGAAAGGGTATTTTCCTCAAGAATGGAGTTCAAATGTTTTATCAAAATTATTTTCCATCTAAGATAATATAAGGTTCTGTTTTTATCCCTATTATTACATTGATTTGATTATGTTGTGAGGGAATTATTTTTATGTAGTCATTTACCTTATATGATTTGTTTTATGATGTCATGATGTTTTAAGAATCCCATTTTTGTTACATGTGTTATGCGATGATGTATGATTTATGATTATGTGGCACACATAAGAAAGGATTCATTATAAGATGGGTGGGACATATATCTCCCTCAAATTCATTGGGTAAAGATTTTATATCTCATGAGATAGACATGGCTGGAATGGTAGGTTATACCGGTTTAGTGAAACAGGACTGAAACGAGGGTTACTCGATTCAGAAAGGGACTTTGTCCACTAAGATAGTCTTGGCAATGAGTCTTGACTAACAAGAAATGATTCTATATGATTATGTGTGTATGCCACAAAGTTTCATGTTTTAAGTTATGATTATTGGGATTTCATTTCACTACTATGATTTATCCCATGATATGAAATTATGCTCCCTTTTGCAGGTTAAGATTTCCAAAAGTTATGTTCTTATGAATATGATGTGATTGATTTTTTTGCTTCTTTTATTTACCCTTACTGAGCATTTGATCTCACCCTTTTATGTTTTCTTTTCCCCAGGATATAAAGAAAGGTTTTAGGTAAAAAAAGGGAAGATCTTTATTGGAGATATTGAAGATCTTTCACCACGATTAGAAGATTACGTTCAGAGTTTCCAAAGACACTAAACTATTACGGTCCTTGTGTGTGTGTTTTTGTTATGTACTAAGTATTCTGCAAAAGTAATGTAATGTCCATGTAAGTCAAGATACGGGTCTCTATAGTTGGTATCAGAGGAAAGGTTTAGTCAACCTTTGGAAACTAGGATGCGAAAACGTTAGTGAGATCCCTAGAGATATTTCTAAGGTATGTCTAGGGATGTCCCTAAGGATAAGTATACGTATAGGATATAGTCCTAGAACTACGGTAACGATCATAGAATTTAACCTAAGATTTTAGATATTGAGGATACTCCACCTTTATTATGTTGTTTTCCCTAGAATGATTTTTGCCTCTCACACTATTTTTTTTGGGTTTTAGAAAATGGATGGAAACAAGGTGATTTACGATAATGGAGGATATGCTGGACAATGGAATGATATTTTTCATGAGCAACCAAATGAAATGGGATTTGGATGTCCAAACATCATTATTATGCCGAATCAGCAATCTCATAATATGATTAATAAAGTAAAATTTGGTAAGTTTCCTGACTCGGCTAATAATAGAAAGATGGAGTTTCATGATGATCATAGAGGAAAGAAAGTTCAATTTCCCCTATGTAAATCATGTGGGAAGAGGCATCAAGGAGAATGTTTCAAAGGAACTGGAAGATGCTTTGGGTGTGGAAAAGAAGGACACAAAGCCAGTAAGTGCAAAGGAAAATGTTCAGTTAACACCAGGGATGAGGATAATGGTATTGCTACGACATCAACAATGGTTAAATGTTTTAAATGTGGAATGTACGGGTATTATGAAAACCAATACCCTAAGGGAAAGTCTCATGAAGATAATCAGTATGGTCGTATGGGAAGTATTTATGTTGATGATGATGAAGAGACTACAAATGATATGTGAGATGAAAGAATTGTTGAAGCTCGGTCAATGGTTTAAGAATGTAGTGGAATGATTACATGTTTATCATGTGTAATGTTGTATAAGAAATCTCATGGTACTATGGAATAAAGAGACATCTTAGGATTGTTACACTGTTGTCTTTCCTTGAGTTATGAAAGTGTATGATTAATGGTACCACTATCCATGAAAGGTTATTCAGATATTTTTGGAATTTAGATGATATGCGCATAATGAAGGAATAATAAGATAATGAGGTGTTTGATTGTATTCATGAGCTCATGACTGATATAAGGAGAAGGTTATATCATGGTTTGAGTATATAGAATTTTTGGATTGTGGTATGTGGAAAGAGTTAACTTTTAACTGCATTCATGTTTTCACTAAGGTTCAATGGGTATTCAAGAAAATACTTGATTAAGGCCTTTGAATGTTTGGAATGTGACCAACAAGACATATCTTATGATATATGGGGATCGACGATGGTGTTAAATCTCTGGTAATCATTTTCACTATGGATCAGCCTAAAGATTGGAATGGATTATGTTGGACATAAGTTAGTATTGTTTAAGGATAGAAGTTTTTATTTCGATATTATTGATGGGATGTTATAGTAATATAGTTTTAGAAAAAGGACAACCTGCAGGACGGGAGACAACCCATCGCTTCGGACAAGGCTGTGGGAATCGAACCCACAACCAAAATGCGACTGACCTTTATTGCCTACCACTGGCCTACAGGAAGTCCCTGTTTAGTAGAAACTAGTTTTATTATATTAAGCAGTATGATATATGAAGTATAAGTCCATTTTAGGAACCATATATGATTAATCTCACTATAGATCGACTTATGTATATAATTTTTGCTGACCTTTTGTTTGAGACAGATGGAATGAACCGTCATTCTATCACATGATCTGCTAACACTTCACGAATAACAAATTCAACTTCATTTATTTAAGAGATGAAGTGGAAATTGTTCAAGGCATGAACAACAGTGAGATTGTACCAAAATAAAGTAAGTATTTATTATAATACAAATTTTCAACTTTAGGGAAATGATCTTAAAAACCAAAAATGTTGTCCTAGTGATCTTATACCTGATGAATCATATGGTACCTTATATCATCACAAATCTATGGATTTTTGATTACTGGCTTTTCCTATAGCCATGTTCTCTACCACTCTCCATCAGAACACGATGGTTAGATTTTTCTTCCATATCCATATTTTCACCTATGTGGAAACCCAGTGATTAGTTTATTTGGGTAACCGTTATGTTTCATACTTTAGTTTTTAAAGATTGGTTTTGGTATTCCGTTTTACGATGTGGGTTTCTATTAAAGAAACTTTCGAATAGTAAACCATTTATAACCCTGACGAATTTCGAGGGCGAAATTCATTTTAAGGGGGGTAGAATGTAACAGCCCGAGATTTTATGAAAAATATTCTTTTTAATTTTATTAATGTCTTGTGTTGTACGCTACACCAAAAGGAGCTTATACAACACACATCCTTGACTTTCCTTGCATTACACGCAATCACGACCTTCCTCGATAGCGTGTGTAGTATGCAATACCGAGTTTCACTAAACAACGATATGCTATTAAAATATTATTATAACTAGCCGTTATGAATAGTAATAACCACCTTTTAAAATTTTATAAATTTTAGCTCTCAAAATGGACTTCATTTTTGGATTCGGAGTATCGAATTTAGCCTAAGGTGAAGTTTTGGTACTTTTCGGATAACTTTTATTTTCTGATGAATAGTGAAAATTACTAAATTATAATTAAAAACAACTTTTTTAATCGAAATAATTAATAGTGATAAATTATTAATTTGAGTGGTTTTAAAGTATATTTAGAATATATTTTTACAATTTAATACAATGTTGGTCATGGAATGTAATTTCACATTTAAACCAGACATAATCAAGTTTCAATCTTTTGACAGATATTGTTTCTTAAAAACACGCTATTTGTTTTAAAAGCGGGATTTAATTATAAAATTAATTAATGAAACTTCTATGTTATGAATTTGGTAAAATAGACTTCATTTTTGAATTCGGAATATGAAATATAGCTTAGGATAAAATTTTGGCATTGTTCTGAAAAACATCAATTTTTGATGAATAGTGAAACTACTAAGTGGTAGTTAAAAAAAAACTGAATTTTGCATAAAAATTAATTTTACCGCTTCTGTGAATGGAATTTTGAAAATCCGATAGACACGGTTGATATCAGTAAGTAAAATGTGGTTCAATGAGATAAAAATAATTTTTTGGTGAATAGTAACTTTTTACTTTTTTTACCGCGGTTAATAGTAAATAGGGTAACTAAGGGTAAATATGATATTACTATTACCCTAACACATGTCCTAATTCTATTGGATAAGTGTAATTCGACCAAAAACAACCTTATGAATAAAATATGACCATTTAGGCCCACTTGGGTTAGATTGAGACATTTATTATTAATTTATTTAAAGAAGGGTTAAAATAGTTAAAATCAAAATTTAATAAGTAAATCATTTTTAATATGGGGTTATACATAAGATAAATTCGACTATAAATATTCATTAGAAAGCTAAAAATATTTTCTACATAATGGTATTTTATTTATAATTTTAAGACATTAAATAATTTAATTTATTTATGACACAATTATGATGCAGTAATTATCTTATTTATGAAATATTGACATAATTGATGTTATAAACACAAAAATAAATGTAATTTGAGACTTTTTATGAATTACACTAATTTTATAGGTTACTATGATATATTAGTGTTGATTTAATAAACTTGGTTCGAACATATAAATCTGTTATGACTTTCACAAAAATCATATATCAAATAGTGTCAAAATTGACACAAAATAGTTTTTAAATCAAATATTATATTATTAATTGTTATTTTATTCCTAAAAATCTAAGGTTCGGCCAAATGACTTAGATAAGGATATATGTATTAATAATATACAATTTTGGGTTCGTTTGGCATATTATAGTAAGTGTATTAACCATATAGTGAAAGAAAACAAAAAGACACGGTAAAAGTTAAATTATTTAACTTAGAGTTAAATCTAATTGATAAGGTTACAATAATACCCTAAACTTGTCTAAATCCTATTGGATGATAGGATTTCGACCCATCCCCACTTTAGCTTCGAAATAAGACCCTTTGGAACCATTGTAAACCGATTTTGACTTTAATATAAAATAATATTTTGAGATATTCCTAAGGTGCCCCTCTCCTCCCTTATAAAAGGGCACCTCCTTTCCCTCCTCCTCACACCAATTTGAGCACTCAAGCTCGGCCAACCCCTGCCAAAATCTCTTCTCCACTTCCCTATAATAATACTAGAGGTTCTGGTCTTCTTCAAAGACCAATCTTAGTTCCCTGAGTGGAGGATTGAAAGAGGCGTTTCAAAGAAGAGGTAATATCCATTACCGATATTTTCAATTTCTTTCTTCTTCAACATCTTCTTCTTTAGTTTTTTCATGATAAAGTAATAACATCAGTATTACTTACATACTGATATGTTATTATAAATATGAAACAACTCTAATTAACCATCTATACATCCTACGGAAAAAGGAAATCACCGCGCGTGCGTACGTACGGAATACCGTCTCCACGCCGTGATGTAATCTATTTTTCCACCATCACTTTACAAGGATGGGTATAATGGTGTAATGAGTAACTATTTATGATTATTATAAAGTAATATTGATACTGAAATAATATATATATACTTCAATACAGTTCCACGATCATAGGAACGATATCATCACTCGTGCGTACGTACGGAATACCGTCTCCACGATGTGATGCGACTCGTTCTACATGATCATCATTACATAGTAATTATATAAATGAATTGAATGAATAAATATGATATATGTTACACTAATACCATTTTGGATATAAGGTATCTATAACCTTAAAAGAAGAATAAGAATGTATTCGGCAAAACATGCATAAGAACAAAAGGCAATAAAGACCCGAGTAACAAGTAACAATGAAATATTACTAACAAGAAGCTAAGAATATGACCATATATGATATCATATCAATATGTATGATTCTGGAATAAGTCAATAACATTATTTAAACCATTATACAGGAGCTTCGGACACGTACAAAGCAAATCGGACCTAAGGTAAGGGAAATATCACAATCTCATTTTTATCCGAGATTGTTTATTCGTAAGTATTTACTGGGGTGTATTTTATCATCCACATCCATGTTACCTCAATATGTAATATTGTTTCAATCCACTTACAATAGTTTAAATCCAATTTTACCCTTCAGTGAGTTTTTAGTAAAGAATATGAAAGGAATCTTTTGTCTTTTTTTTTCGTACGAGGTACTTTTTCACTTTTCCGACAAAAGTACGAAGAATGTTTTTTTTAACTTATACGGCATGAATGGATTTTAGAAACATTATTTCCAAGAATATTCCTTTATAAGTTTTCAAGTTTATTTTTAATCAACTTCTTTTAGTTTATAATTGTATGACATGTTATGAAAAGAAAAGTGTTTTTGAAGTAGAAAGGATATTTTCCTCAAGAATGGAGTTCAAATGTTTTATCAAAATTATTTTCCATCTAAGATAATATAGGGTTCTGTTTTTATACCTATTATTACATTGATTTGATTATGTTGTGAGGGAATTATTTTTATGAAGTCATTTACCTTATATGATTTGTTTTATGATGTCATGATGTTTCAAGAATCCCATTTTTGTTACATGTGTTATGTGATGATGTATGATTTATGATTATGTGGCACACATAAGAAAGGATTCATTATAAGATGGGTGGGACCTATATCTCCCTCCAATGAATTGGGTAAAGATTTTATATCTCATGAGATAGACATGGCTTGAATGGTAGGTTATACTGGTTCAGTGAAACAGGACTGAAATGAGGGTTACTCAATTCAGAAAGGGACTTTGTCCACTAAGATCGTCTTGGAAATGAGTCTTGACTAACAAGAAATGATTCTCTATGATTATGTGTGTATGCCACAAAGTTTCATGTTTTAAGTTTTGATTATTGGGATTTCATTTCACTACTATGATTTATCCCATGATATGAAATTATGCCCTCTTTTGCAGGTTAAGATTTCCAAAAGTTATGTTCTTATGAATATGATGTGATTGACTTTTTTTTTCTTTTATTTACCCTTACTGAGCATTTGAGCTCACCCTTTTATGTTTTCTTTTCCCCAGGATATATAGAAAGGTTTTAGGTAAAAAAAAGGGAAGATATTTATGGGATATATTTAAGATCTTTCACCACGATTAGAAGATTACGTTCCGTGTTTCCAAAGACACTAAACTGTTACGGTCCTTGTGTGTGTGTTTTTGTTATGTACTAAGTATTCTGCAAAAGTAATGTAATGTCCATGTAAGTCAAGATACGGGTCTCTATATGATCTCAGAAGTCTCATCACTTAAACCTGAGATAAAATCA
Source organism: Viscum album (assembly GCA_963277665.1). Taxonomy (NCBI): domain Eukaryota; kingdom Viridiplantae; phylum Streptophyta; class Magnoliopsida; order Santalales; family Viscaceae; genus Viscum; species Viscum album. The sequence continues at coordinate 2,113,763,100 of OY728128.1, forward strand.
ATAAAAACTGAAAAGGAACCCATTTATACTCATGTTGTTCCTCCCCCATCATTATGGTCAGAATCTAGTTAACCAAAAATCTCTCATGGATAAATCAATGTGGTGAATATTTTAAGAAGTGGGAAAACCATTAAAAAAACACGTACCAACCATTCATAATAAACTAAATACTTTAATATATCATGGAAATGATGATGAAAAACTTATTGAATATAAAAATACTACTGATAATGTTGAGGAACCACTACCTCCAGAAACAATATTTTAACCTTCTCCGTTACCTCAACACATGAGTGTAAATTCCAAACCCAAATTTAATGAATCCTTGAGTGAAATATTATTAAATGTTAAAATGAAAATACCCCATCTCGATGAAATAAAAACCATACCTGTATACTCCAATTACCTGAAGGAATTTTGTATATTCAAAAGAAAATTTTCATACTGATGTGGTCGAAGGTCGTCACGGCCCTCAAATATTATTTATAACTCCTACACTAGAACAGTGGTGTAGGGTCGAACCCTAGGGAATGCAGGTGAGAAATATAAGTTTGAATTAAAAATAAACTCCATTGTTGTCAACAGTGGAGAAAGTGAACAATGTATATATTTATTACTTTTTAATATTTTTAATATTTTTTATTTAAGCAGTAATGAAACATGTCTTGAAATTACCAATTTTCTAACTGGAGAATAAAACAAAAAAGTAATAGTGATAACTTAAGATAACCGGAAAAGTAAATAGAAGTGTTGAGAGTTGATCAAATGGTAAGCTCAGGTGAATTGGAATCTACTGGTTATAAAAGAGATTCTTCATTAGGTTGAATTCACTACTTGAAAATTTGTTGTTAATTATTCCTCTCCATAATAAATAACACTTTGAATAATAGTTCTCGATGTTCACCACATTAAAAACCACATACAAAAAATTGTTTTAACAATGTTAATAGAAAACTATCTCGCCAAAAGTTTTTTTAGTTTGAACTTTTATGATTTGATAAAAAATAATCCAAGATCAATCTCATTGAAAGATCACGGATTAAATTTTTTATTACATGTTGGTGCAGATTCAATTTTAGATTTGAGAATCAGATTCAATCTCACCGAAAGAATTAGATTCTCATTAAATGAAATTTAATGAAGATGATGATAATATGACCAATATAAATTCCAATTTCCAGAGCAAGAAATTAAGAGAAGATCATTTTTAATTAAATAAAACATTATAAATAAGATAGAGTAGATGAAGAATAATCCTCCCTCTATGAATGATGTTCATGATTTGCTACCCCGCTCCTGCAACTTTGCTCTCTATCTATTCCCTTTGTGTCTCCTGGGAGATCCTCTCTCAAAAAGTATGATCATGGAAGGAGAATGAGAGTATCTCCCTAGATTATGCTACTACTCTGCCTTTAATATCCACTATTATTTGCTACACGTCACCCCCTACTTTCCACCGACTTAAACATTTTTTTACTGTCGCATAACACACATTTTTTTTCACGAACCACTTGTCGCACTAACTTCACCCCTATAACTAACTTCCTGCTAGTTGGTTGGAAGCACTTGGGCATGTTTTCGGATTTTGTATGAACCCGTACAAGAAAAACAAAACAGAACAGTCAAAAACACAAAGAATGTTTAATTAAAATAAAAATATAGTCATTAGTTAATTAAGAAATATTTAAAATAATAATAAAGTTTCTAAATTAGAGATTATTTAATAAATTATTTTATTAAAATTATTAATAATAAGTTACTATTGAATTAAATGATTTTAATTACAAATCTAATTATTATTATTTTATTATAAATGTTAAGTGTTTAATATTAATGCATCAATTAGTTAAACAGATTAGTTTAATAAATTTTATAGATGTTTATTATTAATTTAATAATTTATTTGATTATTGTTACTTTTAATGTTATTAATTAGTTGAGTAATTGATTAATTAATATTATTAATATTTATATTATTTTCTTAATGAAATTTATTTTAATTATACTAATTATATTTATTTAAATATTTTAATCTATAGATTGTTATTAATTATTTTAGTTTTTATTGTCACGACCCGTCCACCAAGGCCCATGTCGTGACTACCCCAAGCCCGCATTCTATAGGCCAGGGGATGGTGACTAGAAGCAAATGAATAATTCCCTAAAACCAGGAATGTATTACCTTTATAACCTGTAAACACACACACAAGCAAGCACACAACTGGACAAAACACCAAGTAAATTGTATAAAAAAAGTGCTGAAAGTAAAAGGGGCCAGAATACAAGACCAAATAGAAAGTAAAAGTACAAATGTGATACAATACAACTAAAGAAAAGAGAAATTCAGCTGCTGGGTCGTCCTCCGAGGTTCCTACCAGAAGGGTAGGTACAGATCACCTCCTCTGCACTCCTCATCTATCCATCTCCTCTGTGTACCAACTCATCGTAAGGTCCAACTCTAGGTAACGTCTAGTCCTGGTACTCTCAGCCTCAATCAGCACTTTCTATCGTCAGCATCCAACACAACAAGGTGTGGGCATATCCCGTGCAGGGTTGAGTATAACGATACTCATTAGGGACCCCAAGACCCTCAAGGTCACACAAAATCCACCAAGGATAAACCAAAAAGTATGAAATCAATAGAAAACCATACTTAGGTATATTCCCATACATATACCTATGTTATCAAGTAATCCATCAAAATCATGAGGAAAACATAGAGATACTAACTAAGCTCAAACCAGGATTTATTCTAGGGGTAGTATCAAATAACATTCCGAACACAACGTCGAATACCTCGGATGCTGGAGAACTCCTCCTCTATCAAGTACAGTGGGTATGCCGCATCACATAAAGGCGCTTCCCACTAACCTTGGACCGTTGAGGTACTCCTTTTGTCTAGTACTGTGGGTCTTCCGCATCACATAGAGGCACTCCCCACCGTGGGTCTGCCGCGTCACATAGAGGTGCTCCCGCTCGAGGCCTGCTAAGGTATTTCTCCTATCGAGTACCGTGGGTCTATCGTGTCACCAAGGTACTCCTCACCGTGGGTCTTCTGTGTCACCAAGGTGCTCCCCACTAGGTCTGTCGAGTCACTCCGAGTCGGAATGGTCAGGAGTCGTCAATTCTTAGCCAGCCACTAGGTCTCTGCACTATGATCGCTCGTCTCTAGGAGGATCCTCTCTACAAGCTACTAGTCGATACTCCAACTACCATGAAGTCCCACGAAGAAGTATCTAAAATGTCCACCATGTCATAGGGGTCACAACATAATAGACTGCGCAACAATCGGACACCCAGTCAGTGAGTTATTAGCCTTTTAGTCCTCGGGGCCTGGTTGGATTTTTTCTCGATCCAACCTGACAATTCTGCATCTTAATCCAAAAAATAGTGTGGTATACTCAAAGGGACCATCTCACTCCAAGATTTCAAGTGTCACTGACGGTTCGTGAAATAGACATCTGGTTCCAATGTTATGTCCAAAAGAAAGTAATTGGGTCGTAGTGGGAATGGGTCTGGTCTGACAAAGTTGGACTGACTCGGCTCGACCCGGCCTGGGCTAACCCGATTTGGGTCCACCTGACCCATTGTCTTTGGCCTGCCTCATTGGGTTTGGCCCGATGGCCGTGAGGGGCCGCGAAGGCAGCTCGGCCTCAGAGGGGTTCCACGAGGGTGGCTCGGCCATGGAACGACTCGAACACGGGCCGTCTCGACTCGAGGTGGCTCGCAAGGCCATGGTGAGGGTGGATCAGAGTGCCACAGAAAGGGCATAGTGGAGGTGGTGGCTCAGCTTGGATCTGATAGTAGTTCGGCACAGCGACGGCGTGGCTCGGCTCAGCCCGAACAGCGGCGCGGCTTGGCAGACAACGGTGTGGCTCAACGGACGGTGGCGGCATGGTGGCCCAGCACGGAGGACGGAGGCAGCGCAGCTGCTCAGCACGGTAGCGGCGCGATGAGGGGGTTCGGCCCGAGGCAGCGTGGTGGCTTGGCACGGTGGTGGCGCGACGGCGCGGCACGGCGTACGGCGGTGGTGAGGCGACTCGGCACGACAGCGACACACAACAAGGGGGTTCAGCCCGGGGTGGCACAACAACTCGGTACAGTAGCAGTGCGGTCGCTCAGCATGGCGGTAGCGCGACAGCTTGGCACGGTGGCGGTGTAGCGATGGGGTTAGACCTGAGGCGGTGCGGCGGCTCAGTCCGGCCGTGGGTGGCTCGGCCTGGTGCGAGGCTGGTTTGGCCGGGAGGACAAAGCGTCGCGGGGCAGTGTGGGTTGTGAAGGCTGCAGGCGGCGGAGCAGCTTCCTTCATCGTCTTCCTCCATTTCGAAGAACACATCAAAGTGGAACAGCGGAGGGTTCGTGCCATGTTCGTTTGCGCGCAACCCCGAGTTTAGAGTGGTATCAAGTGGTTCACAAAGAACGAAGCATGAACGTGTATTGAAGATATTTTAAAACATAATTTCCCACGACCGACATCAATCTCTATTCCCAATCCCAAAAAAGAATTAGAATGGTAGAACATGGAACACGACAATAAAATATAAATAAACCCCTACCTCGTTCGCTTGATGACGTTGGTGCAAGAAGGTAGTACAGTCGTTGGTTCGCCGTAGATGAGGTTGTCCCAAGTTGGAAAAATTCCTGAGGAAGAAGGTCGAAGGGGGTCGGCGTTCTTCATTGGTAGATAATTCTTTGTCGGTGGAGCGTTCTTCATGGAATAACGTGTTCTTCGTTGAAGAGCTTTCTCCCAAGAGATACTTCCTCCCAATTCCACTAATGAGGCCAAGGATAATAGATTAAGTTATCTATTTAGTTCATTGGCAAAAATTCAAATTAGCACAATCAATTATGTAGGTTATCATATTAAAGGTATTTTTTTTTGCACAATTAATGTGGAGGACGTCAAGATCCTCCTCCAAATTAATGAGCGTGTTGAGAGGTTTTTCTCTATAATGAGGGAAGTTCAAGAGGTTTATTCCTTAGGTGGTCCCCACCACCATAACTTTTCATGGGAGGCTAGGTTCGGGTGGTCCCCACCATCATAACCTCTCGTGGGAGTTTACGGTCTGGTGGTACCCACTTCTCAACTTCCCCATGGAGGTTTAGTTCCAGTGGACCCCACCTCCCAACACCCACATGGGTGTTGCAAATAAAAAAAATGTCACATAATTTTATTTTTATTTTATTCTTACATGAAAAAACCCAAAAAATATCTTTCACCCTCAACCAACTGTCGTCAAGGTGAAAGTCTTCTTAAGTGAATATCGGCGTTGCGAGTTCAACGGTGCCCTCAAATTTCAATTCCAAGCACAGGTTCAAAATTTAGAAAAACCCGCTCGTACGTTTGCTGAACATACCCAAACAAAAGTTCAGAAATTCATTCCAAGCACTCCGGGTCTCGAAATCATGTGCCGTTAATTTTCACAGACTGATAAAATTCTCATTTTTTAAAAAAATTACATGGAAATTACGGGTCTTTACATTCTCCTGACCTCATGGATTTATGTCCTCGTAAGCTACAACTCAAACTAAGGGAACAATTGGGGGTACTAATCACGCATCTAAGCCTCCCGCACCCATGTGCTCTCCTGGAGGTTCCCGTGCTACCAGTGAATGCACACCAGAGGTATCGACCATCCACAAAGGACCTACTCCTATTGATCCTCAATCTCTCCAAGAACCTCCGCAAAAGTCACCCCATCTTCGACGTCTGGCTCTCCATGGTGGATGATGTGAGAAGGGTCATGAAATTATCTCCTCATGTGGGATAATTGTAAGACGTCATGCATTTGGTGATACTAAGGTGAAAGAGCTAAGTAATAAGCCACCTCACCAACTATGCCGAGGACCTAAAAAGGTCCGATGAACCTTGGAGATAACTTGCCGCCTTGGCCAAATCTCTTCAAATCTCATCATGGTGAGACCCGTAGAAAGACGTGGTCACCATCCTCGAACTCCAGAGGTATCTGTCTCCTATCAGCATACAAATTCTACTTGCTCGGTTCAGTTTTCATTCGCTCCTGGATGATCTGCACATTCTCTATGGTAGCCCAAACCATCTCTAGTCCCACGAGTGCTAACTCCCTTGGGCCAGTCCAACACAAAGGCAATCTGCAAGGTCGCCCGTACAACGCCTCGAATGGTGTCATCCCAATGGTGGAGTGACCAAAGAAAAGTGATCCTCCTAGATGCGACCGAAGTCGAGGACACAAGCATGCAACATGTCCTCGAGGGTCTGAAAGGTCCACTCAGTCTGTCCATTCGTCTGAGGATGGAAGGCAGTGCTCAAACAAAGCTGCATCCCAAAATCCTCCAGAAACCCCTTCCATAGTCGGGAAGTAATACATGTATCACGATTGGTGATAATTGTTTAAGGTACTCCAAGTATCCGCACAATCTCATACACATAGAGGCATCCCAATATCTCTACTAAACCCTGATCTCTAATCGGCAGGAAGTGGGCCGACTTGGTGAGTCGTTCGACGATCACCTAGATAAAGTCATTTCCCTTGGATTTACGTGGAAGTACTATCATGAATTCTATGGATATCCCATCCCACATGTACTCTGGGACCTCAAAAGGCTAAACCAAGCCTACTGGTGCCTGATGCTCTGCCTTCACTTGCTAACATGTGAGGCACCAAGAAACAAAATCTGTAACTACTTTCTTCATTCCCAGCCACCAGTGCTGTCATCAGAGATCCTAGTACATATTCTCCACTCCTGGATGTACCTCTAGAGGGGATGTGTGGAACTCCCTCAACACTTACTCTTAAAGTGAAACTGGTACCATGGTACATCCTCTAAATAGGATGATGTTCTCCCCACCTTCATAAAATCCTTCAGGTTCTTATCATGTGGATATCTGAGCACGTTGTGTCTCGTAGTTAGCGTCCCCACACTATGCCTCCCTGAATTGCTGAAAAAATGGGGGTGTGACTGTAAGAGACTATAGAAATGCTTCTTCGTCTCTATCCACCAAGATATCTACAAAGTGACCAGCTACTCCATCGCCTCACCCAGCAGTTGTATACCATACCTCCTGCTGAGTGCATCTGCAAAAACATTCCCCTTCCTAGAAGTATACACGATCTCAAATTCATAGTCCTAGAGGAACTCAAGACAACTTTTTTGTCTCAGATTCGGGTCCTTCTGAGCGAATATATTCCTGAGACTCTTGGGATCAGAGTACATGGTAAAATGCTCGCCCATCAGATTGTTTCGCCACATCTTCAAGGAGAAGACTACTACTACTAACTTCAGGTCATGGGTAGTGTAGTTATACTCGTACTGTCATAGATTTTGAGAACCATATGTGATCACTTCTCACTCGTGCATCAGGACACATCTAAGTCTAGTCCTTGATGTGTCACAGTAAACTATGTATCTCATGCCCTCTTCTAGTAGCCTCATGATGGGGGCACTTGTCAGTCTTTTCCTTAGCTCTGTAAAACTCTACTAGCATCTCTCCATCCAAACAAAGGTATGTCCCTTCTTTTTCAATGTTTACAAGGGTGCCACAACTTGGGAAAAGTCAGGCATGAATATTCAATAGTATCCAGCCAACCCCAGGATGTTCTGTACCTCAGCCACACTCCTAGGTGGCTCCCAAGAAAGTAAAACCTCTATCATTTCTAGATCCACTGCAACTCCAGCCTCTGAGATAATTTTTCCTAGAAAGTGGACCTCTCAAATCCAGAAATATCAAATTCGAGAGCTTATCATAAAGCTGGTGCTCTCTTAGTGTATCTTGAACTATCTACAGATGATAGGCATGATCCTCCTCCATCGCTGAGTATATCAAGATGTCATCAATGAGCACCAACACAAAGTGATCGAGGAATGGCTAAAATATCCTGTTCATGAGTCCCATGAATACTGATGGGGAATTGGTCATGATGAAAAACATAACCAAGAACTCATTGCGGCCATACCGACATCCAAAGGTCATATTCTATACATCCTCATCTCGTACCCTAAGTTGATGAAAGCTTAACCTGAGGTCCATTTTTGAAAACCAAAGAGCTCCCTTCAGCTGATCAAAGAGATCATCAATCATTTGAAGTGGATACTTGTTCTTAATGGTCACCTGGTTCAGGTGCCAGTAGTCAATAAAAAGCCTCATGATCTCATCCACCTTCTTGATGAACAAAATCGGGGCTGCCTAGGTAGAAACACTTGGCCAAATGAATCCCTTCCCCTGTAAGTCCTCTAGTTTTAACCACAGCTCACAAATCTCTGTGGGAGCCATCCGATATGATGGTGTAGATATCAGTGTCATTTCAGGGTACAATTCAATGTAAAAGTCTACCTATCTATGAGGAGGTAGACCCGAAACATCATTAGGGAAAACATCCATGTACTTGTCCACCACTGCAGGATAATTCAGACTCTCCATATCAATCGCTCTGAGGGTAAGGCTAGCCAAATGATGAGTGATTAGATGCAATCTCCTCTGGGTAAGTCCATCCTATGCTGCAAATCCTCCCTTCTCACTAGTGAAGGTAAACTTGGTCCCATATGTGTGGACACACCACACTTTGTGCCTAATACAGTCAATCTTTGCATGGACTATAGATAACTAGTCCATACCCAAAATGATGTCGTAAGGCCTAGATGCGGCTACTAGGAGATCCCAGCTGAAGATCTCGCCTCCTAGAGTAAGCTCGCACTACCATAACCAGTGCGTAATCGTCGATTCCACTCCCGTAGGAGTCTCTATCTGTAAGGATTTTATCGAAATCTCTGAGCTCCGAACGAGGGCAGTGGAAATGAAAGAATGATTGGCACTTGTGTCTAAAAGTACTGAAGCTATGGTGGTGTAGACACAATTCGTACCTCATATCATCTCTGGAGCACTGTGATCATAGGCCTCAGCTTCCTGGAGTTGATATCTCCCTTGTCCACCTACTCCCTGCGGTCGGGGTGGACCTCCTAGTGGTGGTGGAAGTAACATCTCAAATTGTCGCCCACCACCAGCTGCACAACCAGCTCCTCTGCCATGTCTGCCTTCTCCCTATGGACCTCCTCGGTCAAACCTCTGTCTCTACCTGGTCAGTCCTTTAACCATCTGCTGATCATCTGAATGACGGGTTAGACAGTCATGAGCCTTATGACCCTGCCTACCACAAGTGTAACACTGCACACTCCTGGCATGACTGGATCCACTTCAGGTTCCCTGCACAACCAATCCTGAGTCATGCGGTTGTCCACCTATAGGTCTGGTCCTCTTGGACCTCTGTGACGTCTGTCTACTTCCAGCTGTAGAATACTCTGCTACGTGATGACTGGTAGTGGGTCTCGCAGCTGGTGACTGCTCATCAAGGAAACTCACCACCAAGATGGATCTCTCTAACACCCAGTCCTGTGTCGGGATGCTGAGTGAGATCACCAAAGCCCTGATCTCCCGCCTGAGTCCCTGCTCTAAGGTTTGGGCCCTGAAGAATGGGTCTCACACCATATCTATGGAGTAGCGTGAGAGGTTAGTGAACCTCACTGAGTACTGATACACATTCATGCTGCCCTACTGTAGATGAAGACGCTCTTGTATGCACACAGCGTGGAGAGTCATTGGGAAAAACTCTACTCGAAATAGGATCTCGAAGTCTACCCTGAGAAGCGTCGCCTCGTCTTGAACCTAGAGTATCAAGATCCACCATCTGCCAGCTACTGCCTGTATAAGGCTGGGGTCAAGGATCACCCTGAAATCAGATGGTGTCCCTACCAGTCGAAAGACTCTCACTACAGCCTCTATCCAATCCTCAACTACCTGTGGGTCCATCTCTCCCCTAAATTAGGGTGGCCTCTGGTGCTGGAACTCATCCAACGTGCTCAAGCGGTGTGCACCGTCTGCTGCTGGGGCTGGTGGAATTGGTGGACCAATGGGTAATGGTACCGATGGTGCCTATACTTGTGCCTATACTTGAAAAGGCCCCTGCACTGAGGACTCATCACTCGGTGGGATATCAGTGCATACAACTCTTAGAACTCTAGATGGCTGTCTGCATGGAGGTATCCTGAAAAGAAATAGGTGTGCCAAGGTTAATTAGTTATACCTGGTTAGCTGAAATTTATACCTGGTGAGCTGACACAAAACATCACAAAAAAAACTTTTAAAAACACACACGCAATCAGTGTTTTCATGCAATGAGTCAAAAACTAGAAGTCAGGATCCTGGTGTATAGATACGTCGACTATCGCACCAACACTAGACTCCCTGAACTGAAAACTGCACTCATTACCCTTAACACTATTACTTCATAGAAAATATAAGAGTCCTAGTTCTATGGTAGAAACTATTCCTTTGATACCAATTTTTCATGAACCTTCCCCTGGGGCATGTGATGTGACTACCCCATGCCCGCCTTCCACATGACAGGGGCTAGAAACATGCACCAAAGGAATAATTCCAAAAAACTGAGAAGGCATTGCATTTATAACCTGTAAACACACACACAAGAAAGCACACAACTTGAAGAAACACCAAATAACTGTATAAAAAAATATTGCTGAAAGTAAAGGAGGCCAGAATACAAGACCAACTGGAAAGTACTAGTACAAATGTGAAAAAATACAACTGAAGAAAAGGGAACGTCAACTGTTGGGTCATCCTCTGAGGTTACCACCTAAAAGTTTGGTACAGATCGCCTCCTCATCACTCATCGTCTATCCTTCTCCTCCATGTACTGACTCGTCATATGGTCCACCTCTTGGTACAGTCTAGTCCTGGTACTCTCGGCCTCAGTCGGTGATTTCCGTCATCTACATCCAACACAACAAGGTGTGGGTATAGCCCATGTAGGGGTGAGTATAACGATACTCAATAGGGACCCTGATACCCTCAAGGTCTCATAAAATCCGCCAAGGATAAACCACAAAGTATGAAATCAACATACAACCATACCTAGGTATACACCCATATATATACTTATGTTATCGTGTAATCCATCTCAATCATGAGGAAAACATAGAGATACTGACTCATCTCAAAGAAAGATTAATTCTAGGGGTAGTATCTTGTAACATTCTGAACACAACTTCGAACACCTCGGCTACTGGAGAACTCCTTCTCTATCAATTATAGTGGGCCTACCATATAACACAGAGGTGCTTCTCACTAACCATGGACTGCTGAGGTACTCCTCCTATGGAGTACCATGGGTCTGTCACGTCACATAGAGGCACTCCCCACCGTGGGTCTGCCATGCCACATAGAGGTGCTCCCCCACAAGGCCTACGAAGGTACTCCTCCTGTCGAGTACCGTGGGTCTATCATGTCACCAAGGTGCTCCCGACCGTGGGTCTGCCACGTCACCAAGGAACTCCCCAATGGGCCTGTCGACTTACTCTGAGTCGAAACGGTCACCAGTCATCAAGTCTCAGCCAGCCACTAGGTCTCCACACTATGCTCGATCATCTCCAAGAGGATGCACTCCACAAACTACTGGTTGATAATAAAACTACCAAGAAGTACCACGAAAAAGTATCTCAAAGGTCTGTCATGCCATAGGGGTCTCAACGTAACAGATAGCGCGTCAATCAGACACCCAATCTGTGAGTTATTAACATTTTAGTCTTGGGGTCCCAGTTGGATTTGTGCTCAATCCAACCTGACCATTCCCTATCATAATCCAAAAAATAATGGGGTATACTCAAAGGGACCATCTCGCTCCATGATTTTCAGTGCCGCTAACGATTCGTCAAATAGACATCTGGTGCCAATGTTATGGGAAAAAGAAAGAAACTTGGTTGTAGTGGGACCGGGTCTAGTCTAACCCGGTCGGACTGACCCGACCCCAGTCGGCCTGGGATAACCCAATACGGGTCAACCCGAACTGAACCTTTGGGTCTAGCACGGACCACAGGGCGAGTTGGATCGTTGGGTTTGGCATGACCTGCTGGGTGGCCCGACCTGTTGGGTTCGGCCCGACGGCCGCAATGGGTCGTAGAGGCGGCTCAAACCCGGAGGGGTGCCGCGAGGGAAACACGGTTGTGGAACGGCTCGACCAGGGGCTGGATCTGCTCGGGGCGGCTTGTAAGGCCGTGAAAAGGGAGGATTGGGTGGATCAGAGGGCCGCGATGACGGCACAACGGCAGTGGTGGCTCAGCTTGGCCCGGACAGCAGTTCGGCATGTCAGCAGTGCGGCTCATCTCGGCCCAGATAGCAGCTCAGCTCGGCGGATGGCAGCACAGCTCGGCGGACGGCGGCAACCTGGTGGCTTTACATGGAGGGAAGCTGCGGCGTGGCACGATGGTGGCACAGTGAGGGGTTTAGGCCTAGGGTGGCACGACGGCTCGGCACGACAGCGATGTGGTGAGAGGGTTCGGCCCGGGGCGACGCGGCGGCTCGGTCCGGTAGCGGGTGGTTCGGCCAAGTGTGGGGCCAGTTCGGCCAGGAGGGGGAATCACCACAGGGCGGCACGGGTTGTGGAGTTCGCAGGTGGTGGTGTCGTGGCCTTCGTCACCTTCGTCGCATTCCTCCATTTCTAAGAACACATCAAAGAACAATGGCAGAGGGGTCAAGCCATGTTTTGTTTGGCTCTCACCCTCCACGTTTAGTGTGGTAGAAAGTGGTTCACAAAGAAAAAATCATGAACGTGTATGAAAGTTATTTTAAAAAATCATTTAACACAACCCACATCAATCTCTATTCCCAATCACGCAAAATAATTAGAAGGGGAGAACATGAAAAAAGATAATCAAATAGAAATAAACCCCTACCTCATTCTCTTGATGATGTTGTCACAAGAAGGTAGTATGGTCGTCAGTTCCCCGTAGATGAGGATGCCCCATGTCGGAAGAAGTCCCAAGGAAGAGGGTTGAAGGGGGTCAAAATTCTTTAATGGCGGAGTGTTCTTTGTCAGTGGAGCGTTCTTCGTGGAAGAATGAGTTCTTTGTTGAAGGGATTTCTCCCAAGAGCTCCTTCCTCCCAATTCCACCAAAGATTCCAAGGATAATAGATTAAGTTCTCTATTTAGTTCGTTGGAACAAATTCAAATTAGCCTAATAAATTAACTGGTTTTTCATATTAATGGTATGTGTGTTGGTACAATTAACGTGGTGGAAGTCAAGAGGCTCATCCACGTTAATGAGGGTGGTTGAGAGGTTTTTCTCCATAATGAGGTAAGTTCAAGAGTTTTAGGCCTCAGGTGGTCCCCACCACTATAACCTCTCATGGGAGGTTAGGTTCGGGTGGTCCCTACCACCATAACCTCTCGTGAGAGGTTAAGGTCTAGTGGTCCCCACTTCTCAACTTCCACATTGAGGTTTAGTTCTGGTGGACACCACCTCCCAACACCCACATGGGTCTTGCAAATAAAAAACTATCACACACTTTTTTTTATTTTATTCTTACATAAAAAACAGAAAAACTATCTTTCACCCTCGACTAACTACTGTCGAGTTGAAAGTCTTCTTAAGAGAATATTGGAACTGCAAGTTCAACAGTGCCCTCAGATTTCTATTCCATGAACTAGTTTGAAAGTTAGAAAAACCCACTCATACGTTTACTGAACGTACCCAAACAAAAGTTTAGAAATTCATTCTGGGCACTCTAGGCCTTGGAATCATGTGCCGCCAATTTTCCTGGACTCATAAAATTACCATTTATTAAAAAAAATTACATGGAAATTCCAGGTCTTTACATTTATAAATTATAATTATTTAATTGGAAAATTATTTATTTTATTAAAAAATTGAATTAAAAAGTATTACTATTTAATATTTAAGTTCTATAAATATTTTTTTTAAATCATTATTTAAGTTTTAGTTTTTATTTTATGTTATGTTATTCTTTTTTTAATTTTATTCTCCCCCTCCCCCTTCTCCATGAAACAACAGGGGAAGGGTAGGGTTACTCTTCCTCCTGACGATAGATGATGACCCCTGCTTCTCCCAGTGACGCGACACAGCCGACCGGCTCGGCTCATCCCCCTCTTGCTCCATTAGAGGTGACATCAGGTATTCAAGCTCTAGTGGTAGCCTCTTGCCACCAGCGGTTGGTGAGGTTCAGATACAGGCGACGTGACCTGTTTGGATTCGGTGGAGGGTACTTCTCCTAAGGTGGCGGCATTGAACCAGCAGTGGGTGACATTTCTCAGTAGCAGCACAACACCAGTTCACTGTGGCTTGGAATATACAACGGTGATGGCTTGCGCTAGACGACTTCCTACTTCAAGCTCTGGTCTGAAGCACAACAAGTGGCGGCGAAGTTGGATCTGCATCAAATAGGGTCTAAATATGGGAATAAGTGGTATTTTCAGATCTATATTTTGTGTTTATAATGATTAGGTTTGAGTGAGTGTGGATTTTGATGAAATTATTCGTCTAGGTGAGTATGTGGTTGTGAAACAGTGTGAGAAATTAGAGGGCATGACTTGAGAAAGGAGCTGGTGGAATAGAAGTGTGATGAACCAGTGAGGGAAGGGAAAGTAAGGAAACTAGTGGAACAATTGTGTGAAGATGTGAGGCTGATAGTTGTATCAGTAGCAGGAAGAGGATCAGATCAGTGTCATGGGAATGAACAGGGGAACGACAGGAGGTAGTGGAATAGTAGTCGTGTCAGAGTGGATGATTTGAAGAATATGTGACTTGATGAGTGTAGATGAAATGGGCTACCGATGCTAATTGGTGGGAAGGAAGAAAACAAGGGGGTTCTGGTATGTGGAATGGAGGAAATGAGTCGGTATGAATAAATAAAGAAGTCATTGGTGCGAGGTAGAAGGAAGAGACTGACGCTGGGGGAAGCATCAGTGTGTGATTTTGAGACCAATGATAAAAGAGGGATTGGTGAGTCGCGAGGCAAAGAACTATCGGTGGATGTAAAGGATGAAGAAAATATGTGAACTATTTGTGTTTGCGTGACATTTGAATGCATCGGTGTGGGAATTGAGAATGAAATGAATATTGGTGTGTGTGTGACACCCCGATGGAAGAAAATAATGAGACACAGATAGGTAAAATAAAATAAAAATAAAAAAGTATCGGTGAGTCCGTGACACCGATGGGTGTTTTGCATTGGTGAGTCAGTGACTCACCGATAGAAGGATGGAAACAAGAGTCAAGTATCAGTGTGTGCATGACACACCAACAGAATAAAAAAGAGACTCACCGATAGTTATAAAATAAAATAGTCGTTGTTAGTTAAAATAAAAGATAAGTCACCAATAGTTTAAAACGAGAGACCAAAATTAATTCACAAAAGAGACTGATGGTGTTTCAAAGTGATATGTGAGTCATGACTCACTGATAGTTAGAAAAAATTTGGTGTGATAAGGGATCGGTGAGTTGCGACATCGGTGCGTCGCTGCATCTGTGCATCAACTCACCGATATAACAAATTGAAATGTTAACAATAAATAATTAATTTTAAATAGATTATAAAATGAATAAAACATTAATTAGTTAAAACAAAAGAAAAATCAATTAAAATATTAATGACTATATAATTAACTTTATTTAAAGATAACTATTTTATTAATAAAACTAAAAGTAATAGTGACTAAATTATTAAATAAGTATAAAAATATTAATATTAATTAATTAAATATCTAAATAAATGAAAAACTCATACAAAGAATTAACCGCAAACAAGAAATTAAAATTTTTAATATTAACTAATGATTTTGAACGACTAAGTAAATTAATTAAGCAACAAAATGGAAACCTAAAATTAAAAACACATTATTTTATTAAACATTAACTTAAATGTTTAACTTATTTATTTAACAGAATAATTAAACAGTTTAAAAGATAAAGTTAATATATTTTTTTAAATCCAATCTAAAATAGTAAAATTTTAAATTAAAAACTAAATTAAATTAATGAAAATAAGAAAATGAAAAATTTATTAAATAATAATAAATTAATATTAATATAATGTTAACTATATCAAGATTATTAAACTTGAATGTAAGTTAAAAAATTATGAATAATTAGCATGACTAAATAAAAACACTAAAACACATATTTAATTATAAAAAATGATTAATTAATAGATTTAGTGATAAAAATAAAAATGTTCCATTATTTATTAAAAAGTGTTAAAATAAATAATTAAATTGTTAAAAATTAAATAAAAGATAGGGCAAAACTATTTAAAAATAGAGCCACATCACGTACAAAAACCAAGTCCTTTTGGATTCTAATGTGAGTATCACTATCCAAGGAACCATGACACCTAATTTAAGGGAACCAGGTTGTCCTTACATCAATGTTTAACTTAGAGGGAAAAAATTGATCAAGGCCTTATGTGATCTATGAGATAGTTGGAAACTCATTCCATATATAGTGAATTGTCAGTTAGGTCTCTAGGATCTCCAACCCACTCCTGCCACACTCCAACTAAATGATCATAGTGTCCGAATTCCAAGTCTTTAAAGATGTTTTAGTGAAAGTTGAAAATTTCACCCTACCCACTTAATTTTCCTCTACAATCACCCAAGCATAGGTCCTAGGGAGAAAACCCCCATCATTCTTGGTCATTCTTTTATTAGCAACAATCAACTTAGTCATCCATGTTAGGAATGGGAACATGAAAATAACTTTTGGAAACATGAGACTTGATCTCAACATATGTATCCCAAGATCTCATATTAGCAATGATGAGGAAGTTCATGAGGTGAATTTGATAATTATTATTGAAAATGAACCTAAAAATGATCATGGAATTACTGATTGATGTATAATTAAATAAGATTTAAATTTATTATATTCACATGAGAGAAACTTGTACCCATGGATTGATTCTCTTTTATATGGATGTGATATTGATTTTTTACAATTAATGATCATAAAACCATTAGGAGTAAACATAAATAGTGAGTCTATACAAATTTTTGAAAATCATCTTGCAAATTTTGAGGATGAAAAATCTATTCAATAGGAAGATGTTTTGCTAACTGATTTGGAAATTGAAACTAGGTACAATTCAAGATCTCAATTTTTTTATGGAACAGTTTTCAAACCTGAGGTTGAATTAAAGGTCCATACTCTCTCTCCCAGGTATTCATTCATAGTGGAAAACAAAAAATCATACAATTTTCATCTCATCCTCCCTCAATGATAATGTTAATAATATTCTCCTTGACGTATTAAGCATGATTAAAAAAGGAATTGGATGGACCTTTTTTATATTCTTGGGATTAGCCCATTTACTGGGACCAATATGATTTTTCTCAAATAAATTTCCATACTAGCCCACAAACCTTGATGGAGACTGGATCATGATCTAATGGAAGTGGCGATAAATATAATCCTTGAGATGTTGAAATTTCATATTGGTTAAGTTGGGGGTCTCTGTCAAGCTAATGACTTTAAATTAAGGGATTTTTGGAAGGCAACCCATCTTATACATTTTATTTATTTTATTTTTGTGTTTTTTATGGAATCCCATGGGTTTCCAATGAGATATAATGTCTATTGTGTATGAGATTTAGGTTTTGATTCATTTTAGTATTTCAAAATAACACCATTTCCTTCTAAATTTAAAACCCAAAAATCAATTATCCCCATGGAGTCTACATGTGATGTGAAGAAAATTTGTTTAATTTATTATTGACAGGTCACCAACTTCAAACTATGTGGTTTTATTACATGATTTAATTTAAATCACATCTCCCCATCTTTATTCCCATTTCTAATCTATCTTTTATATTCTCTTTTAAAACTGAGGGTAGTTCTATTCTACGTTGGGGGGAATGAAAATCTGGGATTTTGAAGAAAAAAGGTATTTTAGGATAAATATTCAATTGAATGAAACATAATTAAATTCATTATCCTGGTGTAAATTATTGTAAATTTTGAAACATGAAAATTGAATGTCAAAACATTTTAGTTCCATGGTTATGATTTTAATGCATGTTTAAGTAGCTTAGCATAGTTTTTGGAACCTGGAGTTGTCTGACATGATTTTTCATCATTTATATTTTTTATCCTCTTTATGAAAATTCCACATTGAACATATTTTGGATTTTGAGTGTAAATTTGAGTTCTTGGGTCCCTTTAATCTTATCTTAGGGTCTAAGATCACTTTTAGTTTAATTTGAGTATCCTAATTTATTTGAAATAATGACAACATAGAGTAATGTTTTATCCAAATGTGTGGAATCCAGTACTTGGGGATTGTGAATCCATAGTTGTCTTTCCCAGAGTTAGGATTTTTATCACTATTTTAGAGCATGTAACTGAAGATATGGGTGGCATCCAGCCCATGGGGATCGTGGCTCCATATTTTTATTTCCTAGATTTAGTCTTTTTATATCTATTTTGGTTCAAAAAAACAAATAAAAAAAAGAATTGATACACATCTTATGGTTTATTGTGATTCCCACATAGTGATTCCATTTGTTTCCTCTTGAAAAAGAAAATAGGAAACATGAATTTTGAGATACACAATATATCTTCATGCTTAATTGAAATTAGATAAAATTTGATGGAAAATTTTAGCAATGGAATGGGATTGAGCTTGGGATATTCTCGAGAACCTAACTTTTGTGAAATTATTTTGATATGTTTAAGGATTGTTCAACATGATGTATTTTGGTGGTGATTGTATGTTAAAATGCTTTTGGAAAATGGATTTAAATTTAATATTTTTGAGATAATTTTTGCTTAGGACTATAAAAACTGAATTTTGGGGTGTGATTATCCCCTGAAAGGGGATAATATTCATTTTTTATATCTAAATATTGATGTTTTTCTTTGTTTATAAATAAAAATTTTAGTGCATTTCATAAATTGAACTTCATTTCATATCATTCATACAATTCATGTTCAAAGTGCATATTTGGGCCCAATAAATCATCTTTTTGTATAATTAATTACATTTATTATTTGAAAATTATGTTATGTGAAATTTTTTAACACTTCATTGGGAACATTTTAACTTTTAGGATCAATGGATAAATCCCAAGGGAAGATGATGATTTTTGGGAATTAATACAGATATTTTTTGGACAAATCATAATGGACCTCATGCCTATAAAACAAATGTGGGGCCCTCAATAAAAGCCAAATGAAGGTACATTTTTTAATTTTGAAATAGAAAACTTTGGGGATAATTTAATTAAACTATTTCCAAAGATAATTATGAAGTTTTCAGGGAGATAAAGGGATCCCAAGTTGACATTTAAATGGTGGGCCAGATTTGAACGCCCATAAAGTCACCCCACTAGATTAATAATAAATTCCAAAATCATGGTATAATTTGCTTGAACTTTTTATGGGATTTATAGTGAAAATGGAAGAAGATATTTTTATTTTAATACCTCTTCAGATACTGTCAACTTCAGCTACAAATCCACACGTCAATAAAGGTGATGAATCAGGTTGAATTTTCTGGTCAACTTTGAAACGTCCAATTTCCTTTGATTTCTCACCCATCATTTGACTCTCTGAATTAATGGGAAGAGAATTGATTGTTTTGGGGGAATAACTAAGTCTCATAATATTCATATATAAGGATATGGTGTTGAAGGGAATTAGGATCGATGTTTTTTCCTTTCTATCGCATGTTTTTATTTTCAATTGTAATTTCCTACATTTGTTTTATAATCGAATCGTCATTTTTCCCATGTATGTTTTTCATTCACATTAATTTAATTAATAAAATTTATTATTCTTATTATTATTTATCTTTCCATATCACATTGATATCATTGACTTAGGGAGTGAGGATATTCACATAATCTTTGGTGAAACTTTTCACACAATGGTGGAGTGATTATTATTTAATTTTCTTTTCCAATTCCACCCTCATGAGTCTACCACCCACTTAAATTGATAGAATAGAATCAATGGAGGGATAAACATATATTGGGTTGATATAAGGGAGTAGTAATTGGATGGATTGAATGTTTATTTTCATTTAAATAATTCTTAATAATTTCTATTTTTGAGATTTTCATTCAATCATGTACCTTATCCTTTGAACTCACCAATTTTAAGGATACACATCCCGAGTTAAAAATAGACCCTCTAACTTGGAGTTCTCATCAATAAGATTCTCCTTGTTTATATATGATTATCATTAGGATATTGAAGACTCAAAATTATGTGTGTGATTTGGGAAGTTCATATATCGTTGAAAGAAACACTCAAATTTAATACATTGAATTACTTTAAAAAAAATTCAACCAATCCACCCAAAGAGATTACCAAGGATCAACTCATTTTTTTTATTTTAATTACCATAAGTACCTCAAACTAATTTTTAAACCAATAAATTCAAACCCAAGATGGAAACTTCATAGCCAAATAACCACGATCAAATAACTTTCATGGAATGTATATTTCATTAGGTTTTTTCATAGGTCTTTCAGGATTTGATAACCAAATCTGTATCACAAGATACTGATTACACCATAAAACATTGGTATATTTGGGTGAAACTAGTTTCCAACTCCTCTATTACCCTCCAAGAATCTATGGAATCACAAAAAACATCCTTTTGTGACTTCCTGGTAAAATTCTTGGCTGTAACATTCCCTACTCCTGAGGTGTAGGAGTTCTCAAAGTCATATACCTAGAGAAACTCTATCCACCTACACCATTTAAAATTTACATAACATTGAGAAAATATATGATTCAAGATCATGTGATCCATGGATACCATAAATATTTCCCAAATAAGGTAATTTAGCCACATCTTCAGTGTAAACACAATCAATGATAGCTCTAGATCATGAGTGGAATAGTTATGTTCATGGGGAATAAATACCTAGTACCATAGGATATATATTTTATCTACTAAATCAAGACACATCCCATGCCAAGTAAATAATAAATTCTAAACAAATTGAATAGTAATTATTCTTCAGAAAATGAAGTACTAGATCCCTGATCAATCTCCCCATTATGTAGTTAAACACTACCAGACACTAATTAGTCTATATAAAAGCCCTGTCATTACATGTTAAATCAGTCAATGAGGATAAAATCTAGGAATAACCAACTTCATACCATTGTTAATAAATTTTAAAACCCATGAAGCTATAAACCTCTTCTATATTATTGGGTGTTTCCCAAGAAAAAATTGGTTCATCCTTTAAAGGGTCCATGAATACACCCTACTGAGACACACATTCCCAAGGAAACACACCTCTCATGTCCAAAATATAAACTTGGAAAATGTTTCGTAGAGATGGTGGTGTTGAAGAACCTATAAGACTACTTTATGATTTTCATTATGCACCCCATCTAACTTTGAGTAGATATATATGTCATGGATGAAAATGGCTACAAAACGGTCAAGACATTAATAGAACACAAAGTTCATGAACACCATGAACAAAAATGGTGCATCTATGAAAACAAATAACTTGAACACAATCTTGAAGTCCCCATACCTATATTTTAAGTCATTCTTCAGAACATCACCCCCTTCACCATCAACTTGACATATCTAGAAAACAGTTCAATCTTATAAAACCAAAAAGCACCTCTAAACTGATCACAATGATAATTGATGCTAGGAAGAAGGTATATAATCTTCATTTTCACCTAATTAATACTTTAGTAGTATATACATATCCTCAAACCACCATCCACCTTCTTTTGCAATAACACCAGAGCACCCCACGGTGACACACAAGTCTTGATGAAACCCTTCTATATGAGATCGTCTATTTGAATCCTCAACTCCTAAAACTCCCAAGGCTCCCTCTAATAAGGAACCATAAAAATCATAGAAGGACTAGACTATAAGTCTTTCCAAAAATCAACATCATGGTGAGGGGGTATCATCACAACTTCATGAGGAAAAACTTTTTGAAACTCTCTAAAATCACTGGGAGATTCCTCTATCCCAGTATCCATTGATTCCATAAATAACTTGTATATCAAAGAATGAATGGGATCCAAACATCTACTATCCACCTAAAATATTATCTCACCATTGAGAACTACACAATGACTATCCATATATGAGAACATGAAAATTATCTACAATAATTCAATAATATTTTGTACATAATACAAAAAATTGATTCTATGAATGATATTTTGTTGATAAAATAGTAGAAAGAAAAGAAAATCCATGTAATAATGATGTGGCAACATCATCCTTCTATACCCATAGAAAAAATTAAGAAATCTGGTCTGACCTCCATCTAGTGTAGTCAACAATAGGGTTATGGGAAGCCTCTATACATCTAGTCCCAATTAACAAACTATAATGGTTAAAATAATGGAGTGCAAAGCTCTTGAATCAAATAAGGCATAAACAAGGATTTAAGACAAGATGATCATACCTATGATTTTCTATTGTCCCCTGGTGTTGCTACCACCACCGCATGAAATTGACCACACCCACCCCCTCTACTTTTCTACAAATGGAAACCTCCATGGGAACGATCAAGTATAGTACCTTGAACACAAGGAACATCCTTAGGTTGGCCTCAATCTACACTATACCCTATTAGAGTATCCTAATCTTACTGGACCTACTACCAAAATGGTCTCACTGGATGCTTCTACTGATCATGAAACTGAACCTATCCACTTCCACAATACTAATCTTGAAGAGAAACTGGGACCTAATTTTGATGATTGGCATGAACCCCATAGACAAAAAAAAACTGGCCCAAATTCCATAGGAAATAAAAAAACCCACTTTTCCAGAAGGATGTAAAAGACACTATTGATGTGGAATCCTTGCTGGTTAAAACCTCAAAATCCATGGTACCTAAGACATACCATGGACAAGTCTTCTCCTAAAATAACCCTATTGGATCCCCAATCAAAGTAAAAATTCTCAAGAGTGGATCCTCATAATCACCTATTCCATCTTGTAAAGTTATAAATACATTGGTAATATAAAGGGGGTAACTCTATAATTGATATATGGATGAAGTTCCTCACCAAAACTTTTTTTTGGATAGTTCATCTAGAAAAATTCTTCGAAAAAAATAAAAAATATTTTTGAACATTATCCCAAGCCCTGACACAAAAAAAGTTCCCTACTAAAGAGAAAGGATCACCCATCCCTTCACTAACTTCATAGTCTATGAGATGAAATCCACTGAGAAATCCTTATAAATTTTGATCCCTGAAATGTATGTTATATTCATCTCACCAAGATACAACTTCCACACTTACCATATAGCTCATCACATCCGACTGACTGCCAATAGGACATAGTTCTCCTCCAGGACCTGGATCAAACTGAATTCCATCTTGATCTCCTATAACAAGATATAAATCGACAATTCAAAAACATAACCCTCATATTTCCCCAAATCCTTCTATTGAGAAATGAAAAATTGTTTCCACCACTAATCATTCCCCTTAACAAGAGTATCCCTTCATTGATTAACCATATCAGCCTGTTAAACCTCCACTATTTGAACCACACATGTAAGACCACTAGGGTCCCTAGATGTAAGGTAAACAAGTCTTTAATAATCCCAAAAGTATGAAATATTATTAAGATGTATTTAATTCATTTTACATTATTAGAATAAAACCCACCAAATTCAAATAAGAGCACACATCAATAATGATGCATGTACCTCTCCTAAGTTAATACCCTAGAAGTGACATAGTCTCACTATGTATTTCAATGGGATATGAGTCATTGAATTAGAATAAAGGGGGGGAATAACATCCAATTTAATATCCAGTTTTCCCTAGAAAATGTCATGCACTAAGATCTACTAACTCCATTTCCTTACCGACACATGCATTCCTCATTATGTCTAACTCCAAAATCCATTCTATCCCATGAACATACCTCTAATTAAAATATTTCATGACTCCCTCTCTCCAAAGGTACCCCTCCTAGGATGAAAATAATGGATGATATATAATGACCTCTGAGTCCTACCTCCAATAGGTCCCATTTGGGTAACTAGCATCGAGGGTATAAAAATATCAAAAATGAGGGAAATAACTCTCTATAATACAAGGATCATGAGATAGGGTGAATATACCATAATAAAATCGATTACATAATAAAAAATGAAACCATAACTATCCAAAAATTTAATTATATATAAAATATATATAGATAAAAGTCTCTAAACAAATACCCAAAAGAAAATATAAGGAAATGACTTAACAACAACCCAAAAGTCCAAGCTTGGAATTTCTAGTATGGTCCATGTAGTCCTCCTAGAAACCTGGTAAAATTTGGTATATATGTAGGGTGAGAATAAAATCCATATCTATTGGGTTATACTAAAATCTCCCATGCACATGTGAAAATCACATACTAATGCACTCATAAGAAAATGACAGAACCAACTACACCTAAACAGATAAATTATTCAGTACCAACCTAACCAAGGAAGGGTCACTAAATAACACAAGGGATATAGAATAGAAGAATAATAATCATATCAATAAAAGTTACAATGAACCACTCCCACACTTGGTTTTCTCTCCCACACAACAACGTCGTGCTTCCTTATGCTCCCATGTCCTCTGTATAATACATCATGCAAATCACACTGCATGAAACTGTTCATCGCATCACATCTATACTAAAGACATCAAGGATATCACATGAAATATCACCCAAATACAGTTGGGATGCCACATCACATCCAAAACCAAAATAGTAGGGTATCATTAACATGAAGTATTTTACCTCATTCCAACCTCATACCATGCATGAAATACACCACAATCTATATCATTATCTCATTAAACATCACCAAAATGCACTTTTGACTTATAGAAATCACAAATTATGCATTTCAATGTCTCATGGAAGAGAGAG
Organism: Viscum album; assembly: GCA_963277665.1. Lineage (NCBI taxonomy): Eukaryota > Viridiplantae > Streptophyta > Magnoliopsida > Santalales > Viscaceae > Viscum > Viscum album. The sequence continues at coordinate 2,113,787,818 of OY728128.1, forward strand.
TGAGAAATAGGTGGTATAAATCCATCTATACTCATCACTGATATGTTGGGACTCCCCCACCCCCAACACATGGTTGTCTCCACAAGATTCTCAATGTGGTTGGGGTGCATATATTAATAAAAAATAACATGTAATATATATTTATAAATCTAAAAACAATCCCATATTATGGGATCAAAACATAAGGACAAACCATTTCACAACATTACCACCCATAATCATATCACCAAAACTTTCCATTACAAAATGCAGAACACCACATTATAGAACACAAGGCACATTTCACATTTCACATTTCATATTCTTCGTCAACTTAATCCATTTTCTAGATTTAAAATTACCAATCAATTTTTATTATTTGTAACATTTATTTCACCTTAAACATTAGCAAACTTTAATGATACTACCCATTATTATTCATTCATTCATTTACCATTTGACCCATACCATTTATATTTCAACATCAGTAAATAATTCCAATTATATCTGGGAAACTACCACAACACAACACCATGAAAACAAAAAACCATCCCATGCCAACAATCCCACAACATCAACATCCCACAACCATAAACACATTATCATTACAATTTATACATGACCACCGCATTCTGATCACAAATTCTCCATAGCATGACCACAAAACTCTTTATATACACTGGACAATACAATCACACATCAAAATTTCCACGTATCACTTCCATTTCTCATCATATAATTGCCTCAGAAAATAACCACACAACACTAATATTATTAGAACTTTCTAAATTTCACATATTTTTTTAGATTTATCAAGGGTATTTCATCACATTCCACTTCTTTATTTCAAGGGAATAATTACACAAGCCATAAATATAGTGTGAGAACAATTTATTAGTTATGTATAAGTTGTTATCCAATTTATATTTTCATTCATATAAAAAACACATGACAAGGTTCCCATAATTGAAAAAAACTCAGTGTAAACAAATCCCCCCCCCAATGGACATGTTTTTAATGACATATCATCCCCAACCAGTCACAATGTTAATAAATATTAGAGGTTGTAAAAGATTTTTTTCCTTCCCCTTTCCCTTAAAATTAAATTTAAACCAATTATTTACCATCAATTAAGATGATGAAAAATATCATAGAAAAAGATAACCAGAGTATAAATCCCCCCACATGATACAATATATGAGAAACAATGGATCCCCTACAATAAATGGAGATTTCTGATCTACTGCACAAGTTAAAGAAAAAGGGAAGAACCACTGGGCATCATAATGAATAAAAACACCTTAATTACCTTAACCACAACACCCCCAAAACACCCTACTATAAAAATAACATAAAAATCAAATATTTACCCTAATATAAACCTTACCATATGTGAAACCCGGGGAAGAGGACGAGAGTAACTCACCTAAACAACCAAAGATCAACCCTATAAGGTTGAGTTTGAAATCCACTCAAATTGGGATGAAAGTGATCCTTGGGATGAACTTGGGTTACCCAATAAAAAAGAGGAATATTGGGAAAGTTATTGAGTCTTAGGGTATTTTTTATACCCAACATGGAAAACATAAGACTATAACATAACCCATATGACCATATCACATCACTATTAAGAACTGAAGAAACTAAGGCACAAAAACCATAACCATGACTTATCCCTCCCATTCAAGGACCCTATATAATTTGAGAGTATCATTTTACCATAGATTCTATAAAATATGAAGGGGGATTTTCATATCCCCTACTACATAACACATTGGTTTTCAAAAGAGAAAATCCTCCAAAAACATTCTCCTAGGATCCTACACCACAATCGAAACCCCTATGTCACAACCACTCAGGTGTTAAATCACCTCTATAATAAAACATCACTCCACACTATATCTACCCCCAAAAGGATAGTATATTAGAAAACCATATCCAAAGACCCCACACCACACCCAGTCCTTCAACATCGCAACCTACAGTTATGAAGGTGAAACCTCGGGCTCCATGATATAGGACACACTCCAACTAAAATATTAGATTTATATCCTCCTATTACCCTAAAAAATCTTCAATATTTTCCCCATACACCTCCACCACTATAATTCCCATAATTTAATGTGCCAAAATATTTGGACCACTATACACCTAGAAAAACCTAGACAATAATTAATTATAAGGATTCCATAAAAATATTTTTTTTGTGGCTGTGTTCTACCCATATCTTTTATAAAATACCAGATTTAAATACTCTTCAAAGAATAATATGTCATTATCATTAGTATTTCAACATAAATAAACATAATTAACTTGAATGAGAGATCATAACAGAACCCAAAAAATTTTATAAACACAAACAGAACCTTTTTATAAATATAAGTATCTATAGGAATTACATTGGTACCCAAAGATTTCATAGACTGCTCAAACCTAAAAAGAAATACCCACAACTTTCTTGGAGGTTACATAAAATAGTCACCAACAAAATAAATTTTGGATAAATATATAACCAACATGAGGAGTACCAATGAATGTCTGAGAGAATATTGATAATTCATTTTCATGATCCATATAAAAAATGACACCATCTATAAGCACTAAGAATTTAGAAAAAAATAAATTAAGGGTTGACTAAGAAATAATCTCATTCCATTAGATTATGATTACAACAGAGGTATAAATTATTAAATTGTATTGTATCAAAACAAGAGTAACTTAATTTTTTTTTAAATTTGATAAACAATATAATTTTATAATTTTATTTAAATGAAATTATATAAAGAGATCATACCACAAGTTGAAGCTTCCCATGACTTGGGTGAATAAAAAAATGTAAAATATCATTAATGTATAACAAAACATAACATTACATTAATGTAAAAATATTATTTTAATCACATGAAACCCAAATATATTATCAATCAAAGGAAATTTTTAGTAAAATTATAACTTACACATATATAACTACAAATTGAGTACCTTAATTCCCCATGATTCTTACTCATTACCTTTACAAATTCAAGTAAATCATTTCTGTTTAATCTCTGACACTACTTTCAAGGTAATGATTATTTTAATACAATTAAAATTTACTTCAAACATACAGGTAATCTAAATAATATATACTAAAACCAAAATTAATTCCTCTATATGTATGATATATACTTGTTAGCGTATCCTATTTTTGATCAAAAAATCCATTTATAGAATATTGAACCTTATATCTATCACTTTCATGATTGGTGATATACTCTCATGACCTGATTTTGGTTCTCACATCTTTTAGTGCATTGAAATCCTATTTTTTGGATAAAAAAACCAAATCTGAACCTTTATTACTAACTATTAGAGCAGGAAAACCTAGATTCTATAGAAGTATGCACTACATCATGGTATTGATTAATTTGATCAAAAAAGAAATGTTAATTACACAAAATATTAAATTGAAAATAAATTTTCACATGAAAAATAACATAAAATTACTAAATAAATTACAACATATCTCAAATCATTAATATCCTAAAAAAATAGGAATCAATATTTAAAATAATTAGGTTGAATGAAAGTTTAAAGTCCCAATTATTTTGTTCCAAACAACCGTGCCAATATTAAAATATTTTCATGTTTTAAATTTCATAAAGTGAAAAAATGTCAAAGTGAATAAAAGAAAGCCTTGTGCCCCAAAAATTTAGGAGAAAGTAGATTATGTAATAAAATAATTGAAGTTTCAAGGTGAAATGAAATAATAATTTCATCTTTAAAACTACCATAAATACATTTTAATTAATCAAATTAGAAAAAATAAAACATTTAATGAAGTGAATTCATAAATTTAATAAGTATAAAATTCTATATTCGTAGAAATTTTTCTAATTAGAATAAAAAAATAAAACTAGATTCAATATTTTGAACCAAAATCTCAATATGAACAATAAAAAATAAAATTCAAAATGAAAAAATAAAATAAATTGAAATTTGTTTACTTATAGATGGTTTATTATATGAACAATGAAAATCTAATAGAATATTGTAGAAAATAAAGATAAACATTATTGAGTGAGAAAGTTGTTTAGATCCTTGAAAAAAAATCATTTCATCATGGAAATCATCATAAACTTCCCATGAAGATAAAAAAAAATTACTATTGAACTAAAAAAATATGAAAAGAGGAACAATAAAACCATTATTATGAAAAGTGTAAGAAAAGTTTTTTCTCTAAAAAATATTTATAATATTAGTGAAAAGTGTATAAAATATTTTTTGTAAGTGTAACATAAAATATAATTTTCAAATATTTATCATAGTCAATGTAACCTTGAAATAATGAAATTTATTCATTTATGGGTAAATAGAGTGATCTATAAAAAAATATATCAAATACACTAAAAATATTCTACGTCGTATTCCCTTTAATATAACATTGTTGTTACCAGTATGACATTTCATTTCTTTTTCAACCATACTTTGACCTGTTAACATGTGATAGACAATATTTAAAGTATTTATGATGATTGTCCAAATCACATATGTTGGGTTAATCATGTGATGATGATTTAAACATTTTTTTAAATAAAAGCGGTTGAAATTAAAAAATTATATGAATATCAATTTATTGATTAACCTAAGAATAATAGATTTATAGAAATATAGGCAACACACATTTTGTTATCCCATGACTTACTTTGGGAATTCAGAAAATAATTTCATCTAACTATTGAGATATTCTATCTCAAAACAGTGACAAGCACAGTGTGTCACTACTACAAAATACACAATATTTATATATATATTTAACATAGTTAAAGCGAAAATTTTATAAACATGTATAAATAATTTATAATTTTTTTTGAAAACTTGTAAAAACATGCATAACAGGTGTAACATCCCAGTTCCAGGTGCCACTCAACGGGTGCCCCGAACCCAGTTCGCCACATGACCTCAAGAGCATTTCCCCAAACGCCAAAGGCTGTCGACTAGCAAGGAGGGCCCATGACTGATAGTGGGGAAAATATGCCCTCATTTGTCAATATGTATCGCAGTGGAATACAAGATAAACATACAACAACAACGGAAGCAGTAAACCATACACAACTGAAATAATTAACTGATAACAAAATAGGAAACTAGAAGTCATATATATATATGTGAAGATGCAGCATGTCACTATTCTATAAAACAACCATATCATGTTACACTGCAATACAATACAATACAACTGAAGTACATGTATAGAAAAGCAAAAGAGAACAGCCAGCGAAATTGTGAGCCAACGCTCGGTCCCATGCTCTCCTACACCCCAGCAGCAATCAAGTACCAATATAAGGACACTTTCCCTTATCTACACCTGTATAAACCAAATCTTTTTGGGCTGAAAATCATGACCCAAACAGGGTGTGAGAAATAAATTCCCAGTAGACACCCACCAAAGGCCCGTGCTCAACTGTGTGTAGACATGCAACAACAGTGTGCAGTAGTAAACACAATAAACTAAGAAGTACTCAAAAGTAACTAACTTAATAGTTATATTGCCATTTAATTATTCATTTAATCCATTTAATATAAGAAAACACCACAGTGAATTTCTAAGTAAACAGACAGCGTCCTCAGACAAACAAAATCTCACCCTCAGGTAATCAGAATCCAACCCGTAGGTATTGCCCTCAGGTATAAGAAAAATTTCCCTCATGTGTACAAAGTGTTTCCCTCAAGCACAGAGTCTATTGCCCTTAGTCATGGAAGAATTTACCCTCAGGCTAGGATAACAACTGCACTCAGGCTAAGTAAAACAACGCTTACAGGCTGAGTAAAACACTACCCTCAGGAGCAAGTAACCGGGCCATGCCCAACATGTAAATAAACATTCACAAGAAATTCCTCTCATGGAAATTCTACAATCATTAATTTAGAGGCATACCCTCAGGTATCCTGGCCAAACAGCTAAACAAAGGAATGCACCCCCGGGGTGGTCCTCGATCCAAGCACTGATCCCAAACAGCATTTTAATATCACATTTAATTACCTATACAATTTTAGGTATCAAAAATAGCTACGGCCTCAGCTACACGAAACCCTAAATATGGGTTCGTAGCTCAAAAACACACAAAAACACATGACAGTTGGAAATAAACACTAAGCCACCTACCTTAAACACACATGAATGATATACGTGAACAACGCCTTCTGAAACATCCAAGAATGCCATAGATCTGAGTTAAAATAATTTTCACTTAAACTCAAATAACTCCCGTTAGGGGAAGAATTGGCAAGAACAATTAAAGAAGAGTGGAGGGATTACCCGTGTGGTTCCAACGATATTTTCTGAGGCAGAAACGGATTCCGAATGTGCGCTCGACGGATCCTCGAAGATTCGGCCTTCCTCCCCTAAGCTCTCTTCCCGTTCTAAGCCTCCCCTATAAACAGGGGAGGATACACCTCATTTTAAGAAAAAAACAAAGTACATGGCGTGTACTTCCGAGTACACGGCGTATACTTCCCATTTTTAAACTATTCCTCTAGCGGCTTCCCGCCAGCGCGACATTGTTCACCTGCCGACACGACTACATGGTGTGTCTTTGTGAGTACACGGTGTGTGCTGCCCCACAGCTGGCCACCGGCTTACTATTCTCTTGCCAACTGACTACATGGCGTGTAAAGGACCACTAAACGGCATGTAGTCGGTTCCAACACCCTTCATCCCTGGCATGGCCACACACCCCATGTACTCATCCCACACGGCCAGAAGTACACGACGTGTGGAAAAGTACACGACGTGTACTTCCAAAATTTGGGATTTTGCCCATTTTCCTTATTTTCTTAAAAACACTTAAGGAAAGGAGAAAAGAAGAAACTTGTACCTCAAAGATAAGAACATGGTTCTTACAAACTCTCCCCTTTAAAAAAATTCATCCCCGAATTTCCCTTCCAAGGGTGATGAAGATATAGATTAGAACAACTCTATCCACTAAGCATGTACATCAGTCTCCCACTCCCAGGTTTCGTCCTACACTCGGCCATGCTACCATAGCACCCGTATGAGAGGAACTGACTGGCCTCGGAGAACCTTCATGATCCTTTCAACGATACGAATCAGATTCTCCTCAAAGGACACATCTAACTCAATCTCAACCTCCTCTGGCTGAAAGGTGTGAGACGGTTCTGAATGATAGCGGCACAACTGAGATACATGGAAGACGTCGTGCATGGCCCAGTACCTCTGTGGTAATTGCAGCCGATAGGCAACCGTACTAACTCTCTCTGGAATCTCAAATGGCCCTACATACCTCGGTGAATGTTTACCCAATCTCCTGATCCTCTTGTGTCCCAGCCTCGGCGAAACATGCATGAAAAACTACTCCCCGACCACGAACTCCAAAGGTCATCTGCGGCGATTAGCATAAGATTTCTGATGAGACTGCGTGGTAGCCATCCGCTTCTGAATCAACTGGACCTGCTCAGAAGTCTCATGCATGAGATGTGGTCCCAGCAAAGCTGCCTCACCTGCCTCTGACCAGCACAAAGGTGATCGACATGGCCTACCATATAAAGCCTCATATGATTCCATCTCAATAGTTTCCTGAAAATTGTTATTATAGGTAAACTCGACTAGGGGTATGTACTTTTCCCAAGATCCCCCAAAGTCTAGGACGCATGCTCGCAGCATGTACTCAAGCACCTGTATAGTATGCTCTGACTCGTCATCGGTCTAAGGGTGGTAATCTATGCTCAAGAGCACCTGTATACCCAGTGCCCTCTAAAAACTCTGCCAGAAATGAGACATAAAACGGGAATCCCTATCAGAAATGATAGAATGTGGGACCCCATGAAGATGTACGACCTCTCGGATATAAAACCTTCCGATCTCGTCAACACCGAAGGTCTCCTCGATCAGAAAAAAGTAAGCTACCTTTGTGATTCTATCCACAAAAACCCACACGACATCTTTGCCTTGAGGTGACCTCAACAAACCAATCATGAAGTCCATCATGACATCATCCCATTTCCACTCCAGGATTGGTAACTACTATAATAGTCTAGATGGCATCTGATGCTATGCCTTCACCTGATGACAGGTGGAATACCTCTTAACAAAACCAGCTACATCTATCTTCATACCCGGCCACCAGTACTGACGTCTCAATTCACGGTACATCATGGTAACCCCAGGATGAACTGCCCAAGCTGAAGCATGAAACTCCCGTATCAGCTCATCATGTATATCCCATGGAACCCACACTCATCCATGGAAATGCAGAATCTCATCATCGGCCACCGTCCAACCAGAAGGAGGGTCCTCACTTGTCACCGACTCCCGTAGAACTAGGCCTTATGAATCAGATAACAATCTCATCCTCACTCTATCCAGGAGTGTAGAAGTCATATCTAAAGATGAAAGATAGGTTTGCCCCTGACTGTTGTGCACCTCGAGATGCATCTCAGAGAAGAAAACCATGAGCTTCCACTCACCACTAGCCTCCTGCACTACCTGTATCTGAGTCTTCCTGTTCAGTGCATCAGCTACTGCATTACCCTTACCGGGTGTATAGGAAAGCTCAAAATCGAAGGACTGAAGGTATTCGTCCCACCTTCGCTACCTCATATTCAAGTCACGCAGAGTAAAGATATACATGAGGCTTTTGTGGTCGGTGAAAACCAAAAAATTCTCTCCCAATAGATAATGTCTCCAACAGCGCAATGCATGAACAAATGTAGCCAACTCGAGATCATGCATTGGGTAATTCCTCTCATGTGGCCTCAACTACCGAGACCCGTACATAACAACTTGATCGCCCTACATCAACACTGCTCCCAACCCAATACCTGATGCATCACAGTAAACTATATAGTTCTTCCCCTACTCTGGGAGTATCAGGATCGGTGCAGATGTCAACCTTCCCTTCAAGTCCTGAAAGGCTGTCTCATAAGCTTCTTTCCAAATGAACTTCACACCATTCTTAGTCAAACTCGTCAATGGCTATACTAAGCGGGAGAAGTCCTGGATGAAACGTCTGTAGTAACCAGCCAGACCTAAGAAAATCCATATCTCAAACATGTTCTTAGGCTACTCTTAGGAGACTACTGCTCTCACCTTATCTGGGTATACTGCAACTCCTCCATCTGAGATGATATGACCCAGGAAGTGAATCTGGTCCATCTAAATGTGGAACATTGAGAGCTTAGCATATAGCCGGTGCTCTCTCAGTGTACTCAATACGATCTCAATATGGGTTGCATGGTCATGTCGAGTGTGAGAGTACACCAATATATCGTCCATGAATACTACCACAAAAGAGTCTAGATAAGGATGGAACACACGATTCATCAGAGCCATGAAAACTGCTAGCGCGTTCGTGAGTCCGAACGGCATAACCGTATACTCGTATAGTCCATACCTGCTCCTGAAAGCCGTGAGAGGTATATCAGATGGTCTAATGCGCAGCTAGTGATATCTGAACCTCAAGTCAATCTTTGAGAACTCTCATGCTCCACGAAGTTGATCAAAAAGATCATCAATCCTTAGCAAGGGATTTCAGTTCTTAACCATCAACTGGTTCATCTTCCGATAATCCACAAAGAGTCTGAGGGTACCATCTGCCTTTTTCACAAAAAGGACAGGATAACCCCGTGGAGAAGTACTGGGTCAGATGAACCCCTTTTCCTGTAACTCCTCTAACTATCTCTTGAGCTCCTGCAATTCAGGTGTGGCCATCCTATAAGGAGGAATGGACACCGGTGCTACCCCTGGCACAAGAACAATAGAGAAATCCACCTCACACTCTGGAGGAAGACCTGAAAAGTCATCAGGGAAGACATCCCTGAAACGATCAAACACTGGAGGGAAATCCTTCTGACAAGTCCCATGGTCGTCTAGATATAAACTCGCAATCTGGGCAGTGACTCCACCTCGCCCATGATGCTCTGGTCCAGCTCAACTTTCCAAAGCATCCCATTCACCATTGTATAGAAACTCTCTGCCCTCTGGTGACGTAAAACTCACCCTGCTACGATAGAAGTCTACAAAGGCACTAAAGGGAACCAACCAGTCCATCCCGAGAATGACGTCATAATCTGTCATCACTAAGACATAGAGGTCACAAAGAATGTGACACCCACCAACCTCAAGGGGGAACTCCTTGCACTGATGAACACCAACCATCAGAGTCCCCAACAGAGTGTCTAGCATCATGATATTGGAAGAAGTAGAAACACATATCCTAAGGATTTCCACAATGGGCACAAATATGAAACTATGTGTAACACCCATATCAAACAGTACTGAAGATAAAACAGAAGCTACTAGAATAGTACCTCTGACTGTAGAAGGTCCGGGATCCTGCTTATGCTGGGTCTGTTGCCCTGTATATGTCTGCACAATTCCGCGGCCCTGCGACACAACCTGACTACCCTGAGCTATCCCGCCCTACTGCCTCTGAGATCATGTTGTCAGGATACCCCGTCCACGACCACCATCTCCGCCTCCACACCCTGATGTATTCCAGTTCCCTGACTGGTAAGAAGATGCTGGTCTTGCTCCCGCACGCGGAGTCTACACAGAACCCCTCTCACTACCCACTAGTAAAAATGACCAGCAAAAGCGATGCAGATGACCCATCTTGGTACAAGCTCGGCACTCTACTGGGTCTCGTGGACACTACGGTCTCTTGTGCCCCTCTCTACCGCACTGGTAGAAAAAGACTGGGCCACCTGAAGAAATTTCCTAGCTAGTACTTCCACCATGAGAGAAACTCATCTGACGCTTCCTCTTACCAGTAGAAATAGTACCCGAAACTGTTGTTGAACTGCCCTGGCCCACACCACTAGCTTCCTACAGGTTCCTCTTTATAATCAGCACCTGATTCACAATTTCATGTAGTGAAGGCAACCTGAAAACATTTACCAGTGCCTGGATGTCTTAACGAAGACCATCATCAAAGCGCCTGGCTCTCAGCGTCTCATCGCCCACCAGAACGGGTGAATAACGCTAAAGCTCGGTGGAACGAGCTGAATAATCCAACACCGACATAGCGTCCTGCTGTAGATTCATGAACTCCCAAGCTCTATCTTCCCTCAGCATCTCTGGGAAAAAGAAGTAATAGAAGACTGCCTAAAAATCTTCCCATGCCATGTCTCTATGATGCACTGACTGGGTGATAACATCCCACCACCTATTGATGGAATCACGTAGCATGTATGTCGCGAGCTTGACTCTTCGCCCTGGAGGCCTCTCAAGATGATCGAAGATAGTCTGCATCGATCCCAGCCAAGACTTTGCAGCCTGTGGTCTTCCATCCCCTGAAAATGTTGGTGGATGCTGCTGCTGGGATATACGAGTCAGCTCATCCATAGATGTGGGAGCCTGCGGTGCTCCCTGAAAGGTCTTCATGAACCACATAAAGCCTTCACGGAACTGCACCTCCGCGCCTGTGTCCAGTATAACATGTGGCACCACATCTGGCTCTACTAGAGGATCCACTGGTAGCCCATGTCCCACCATCTCTAGAGTATACTCGTTGTCGCTCTCCTGTTGAACAACGTGTGGTCGTTTAGGTGGCATGGCACTACAAGGTCCAAAACACGCCTTAGATTCTAGATTATTAAAGACTGTAAATGAAGGAACCACAAAGTGAAAAAGAGGAAGAAGGTATTTCAAGATTTGAAAAACAGGACTACATGGCGTGTATAATGACTACAGGTCGTGTACTTGACTTTCCTTACCCTGCTCGGGTCCATCGACACGACTAAGCCACACGACTTTCATTTGAACAAAACTACACGGCGTGTATATCATCTACACGGTGTGTGTGGTGTTATTTACAACTACTCGTGTCGCTTGTGACATGGATGACTACTTGGCTTGACACTACACGGCGTGTTACACCCCCACACAGTGTGTACACCACCCCGTTTCCCAGCCACTCGGCTATCTCCACATGGTCTATCCTCAGACAAGACTACACAGCGTGTCCCACGGGTACACGGCGTGTACAAGACGAGCTTCGCTGACTGGTGTTGTTAGTTACACGGCCAGACACATGGATCCAACTACATGGCATGTTCAATATACACACAGAGTGTATATGAAAGGATTACACCAACCCATGTTGTTAGTTAAACGGCCGGGTCCCCAGGTCTGACTACATGGCGTGTTCCATTGTGGACACGATGTGTATGTATTAAGGTCTCCTCCGTTTGTGTTGTTTTTCAAACGGGCGGACTCCGGGTCAACACTACACGACGTGTACATTCGGTACACGGCATGTTCGCCCCAAGAATTTCCCTTCCCCGTGTCCCCGCACACACGGTCTGTGACACGGGAAGAGACTACACGACGTGTACTTAGGGTACACGACATGTACTCAAAAAGTTTATGTTTCTCCCCGAACAGAAGAACATACACGACGTGTTTAAGTACTACACTGCGTGTATACTAGGTTTCTAGATAGTATGCCTCAGAAACTTCCCCGGAACCCAGAAAATACCGCAAAATAATACCTAATTGTCAAATTCAAATATGCGAGGGTCCATACTCCCCACGAATCGATGTTTGACATCTTATCTGTGTTATAACAAAATAAACAGTCAATGATCCACCAAATTCCGGTAGATGGGGGCCCATACTCCACACAAACCAAAGTTTGGCGTCCATTATATAAACAAGCTCACACCAAAATACCCTATCACCTAGCAGGTATTTATCAAGCAGCTATCACAACAGCATGCTTTTCTAGCATAACAACTATCACAACAACGTGAAATTCCTAATGCACCTACATGGCATGGAACTATGCATGGCATGTGATTTCTATCATGTTCCTAAATGATGCATGAGATGGAACACCCTCATCTCATCGGGCTGCAACTAAATAGAACCCATAGATAAAATAAAAATAGCACAATCACAAGTGCGTCACCCAACAGTGAAATCAAATCAACTATAAATTGAAAAATCAGTAAAATTGCAATACGAGGTAAATTGGCATTTCCCTGTACACGGGTTAGCTATGCCCAAGAACATCTTATTACCAACTAAAATTCCCATCCTATCCCTGACTAAGGCTCCAAATAACAAGTCATTGAAAGGAACTCCTTTGATACCACTTTGTAACGTCCATGTTTCGTGTTCCACTCAACGGGTGCCCCGAACCTGGTTCTCCACAAGACCTCAAGTGCATTTCCCCAAACGCCAGAGGCTGCCGACTAGCAGCGAGGGCCTAGGTCTGATAGTGGGGAAACTATGCCCCCATTTGTCAAAGTCTACCGTAGCAAAATATAAGATAAACATACAGCAACAGAGGAACCAGTAAACCATACACAACTGAAATAGATAACTGATAACAAAAAGGGAAACCAGCAGTCATATATATATATATGTGAAGATGCAGCATGTCACTATTCTATAAAATAGCCATAACATGTTACACTGCAATACAATACAATACAACCGAAGTACAATTAAAGAAAATAAAAACAGAACAGCCAACGACATCGTGAGCCAATGCTCGGTCTCATGCTCTCCTACACCCCAACAGTAATCATGTACCTATATAGGGACCCTTTCCCTTATCTACAGCTGCAGAAATGTAATCTGTTTGGGCCGAAAAGCATGACCCAAACAGGGTGTGAGAAATAAATTCTCAGTAGACACCCACCAAAGGCCCGTGCTCAACTGTGTGTAGACATGCAACAACAGTGTGCAGTAGTAAACACAATAAACTAAGCAGTACTCAAAAGTAACTAACTTAATAGTTATATTTCCATTTAATTATTCATTTAATCCATTTAATATAAGAAAACACCACAGTGAATTTCTAAGTAAACAGACATCGTCCTCAAAAAAACAAAATCTCACCCTCAGGTAATCAGAATCCAACTCACAGGTATTTCCCTCAGGAGTAACAGAATTTTACCTCAGGCGTACAAATTTTCTCCCTCAGGCACAGAGTCTATTGTCCTCAGGCATGAAAGAATTTGCCCTCAGGCTAGGATAACAACTGCCCTCGGGCTAAGTAAAACAACGCCCACAGGCTGAGTAAAACACTGCCCTCAGGCGCAAGTAACTGGGCCATGCCCAAAATGTAAATAAACATTCACAATCAATTACTCTCAAGACAATTATACAATCATTACTTTAGGGGCATACCCTCGGGTATCCTGGCCAAACGGCTAAACAGAGAAACGCACCCTCAGGGTGGTCCTGCATCCAAGCACTAATCCCAAACAGCATTTTAATATCACATTTAATTACCTATACAATTATAGGTATCAAAAATAGCTACGACCTTAGCCACATGACACCCCAAATATGGGTTCGTAGCTCAAAAACATACAAAAACACATGACAGTTGGAAATAAACACCAAGCCACCTACCTTAAACACCCATGAACAATATAAGCGAATGACACCATCTGAAACGTCCATGAACGCCATAGATCTGAGGTAAAATAATTCTCTCTTAAACTAAAATAACTCCCTTTATGGGACGAATTGGCAAGAACAGTTAAAGGAGAGTGGAGGGATTACCCGTGCGGTTCCAACGATATCGTTCGAGGTGGAAACGGATTCCGAACGTGTGCTCGGTGGATCCTCGATGATTCGAATTTCCTCCCCCGAGCTCTCTTTATTTTCTATGTCTTCCCTATTAACAGGGGAGGCTACTCCCCATTTTAAGCAAAAAAACAAAGGACATTGTGTGTACATCCGAGTACACTGTGTGTACTTCCCATTTTTAAACTGTTCCTCTGGAGGATTCCCACCAGCGCGACACTGTTCACCTACTGACATGACTACACGGTGTGTATTTGTGAGTACATGGTGTGTGCTGCCCCACAGTTCGCCAACTCTTTACTATTCACCTACCGACTGACTACACGACGTTTAAAGGACCACTACATAGTGTGTAGTCAGTTCCTATACCCTTCATCCCCGGCAAGGTCACACGCCCCGTGTACTCATCCCGTACGACCATAAGTACATGGTGTGTGGAAAAGTACATGGCGTGTACATCCAAAATTTGGGATTTTCCCCATTTTCCTTATTTTCATAAAAACACTAAAGGAAAGGAGAAAAGAAGAAACTCGTACCTCAAAGATAAGAACCAGGTTCTTACAATAGGTACAAAATTGTATAAAAGTGTACAAAATGTATAAACATGTATGTCAAAATAGTGACAAGAATAGTGCACTATTACTACAAAATCAACACAAAACATTTCATAGATATATCTAATTAATGATAGGAACAATATACTAATATTATATAAGTCACACAAAAAAATTCATAGATTTATCAAAGTTAAGTTGAAAGTGTATAAAATAGAATAAACTTGTATAAAAATTTTCAAATCAACATTAAAAATCGGTATAATGTTAGTGAAAAGTTTTAGAAACACTTTTTTAAAGGTTCACATGATATAAAATTTAATTGATTTATCATAGTAAAAACAATGACACATACATTGCACTGGTACGACAGGTGACAGAAAACATTCAATTGAATTTTAATAGTCAAAGTGAAAAGGTTATAAAAATATATTAAAAATTTATAAACTCTTATAGAAACATATATAATGTTAGTGAAAAGTGATTCAATCACTTTTTGTAAGTTTCACACAACATAAATGTGCACTGTTACAACATTTACACAATAAAAATTTCTCTTCTAGTGAAAAGGGTTAGCAGAACTTGAAATGTATGTGTTTAAACTTTCCTTTTAAGATTAAATACTAAACTCTATATGAATTTCCATTTCATTTTGAACCACACTTTGAGGAAAAAATGTGGGATGTCGAATGTGGGATGCATTTCCTTGGATTGTCTAAATCACATACATTTGGTTTTTAATGTGATGATGGTTTAAAATTTTTTTACATGGAAATGGATTTATTTCAAAAATGATTAGAATATTAAATTATTGGATGGACTATGAATCATAGAATGATTGATATCTAGAGTAACCACTATATGTTATTCCATAGTATTTTGCAAGGAATGGGGAAAATCATTCATATTAATGTTGAGACTCTCTATCACAGAATATTGACAAGAATAATGTAATGATATTATATAAGTCACACAAAAATATAGAGGAATTGATGTATGTTTAAGTAAGATTTATTTTTTTTGTATTATATCAAAATATATAAGATAAAAAATGGAATCCATTTTAATGGTGGTGGAAGATCCATCATGGTAGGAAGAAATGGGAATATTGTTTCTTTGATGATCCTAGAATTGGATTTCATATAGCCTACTAATTCAATACACAATAATAGTAATCATAAAATTCATGGAATTCCTTATAAAATCAATGTTTTAATCATTTAATGAGATATACGATAATATTTATAATAAAAACATACTTAAAAGTATGGGAAACAAAAAATTATTATATGACACACTGTGGTAAGAGATATAACTCTCATAACTAGGAAGAGTGTTCTAAAATGTTTGATTATATCACTAGTTATAACATAAAAGCACTAAATTTGAATAAAATTATGAAAAAACATACTTAAAATGAAGGGTAAAAATATATTAGAAGATAAAATGGGGTAAGAGATATGACACTAATATCGAATAAGAGTATTTTTAAAATATTGAACATATAATTAGTTATCACAGAAAATCTATGACTATAGATATATATATGATAATTAAATCCAATAAAAAAAAAATATTAATATATACACCACTAAAGTTGAGTGACACCACCAATATTGGTGTTAACTTAAAACAAAAATTAAATTTTGAAGGGTACCTAATTGATAACAAACATAAGTAAAATAGTAAAAATATTGAATGTACAAATCAAATAAATTTTCATTTTTTAATACATCATCAATTGAAATAATAAAAGTGTATTTTTTTTTGTTTATTTTTATTAAAGTAATATGTGTATCACTTCATCTTATTGAAGACAAAAACACACATATGGTAAATAAAAAGACAAACATTCTATATAAAATCAATTCTACATTGATACGATATAAAATTTATTAATATATATATATATATATAAACATTCAATTCACGTTTATATTTCTCAAAAAAATCAGCAAGCCATATTATTTTTCAACTACATGTAAAATGAATTAAATTAGACACTATTATATTTTCATCAAAGTGAGGTTCGGTGGATTAAGAACTTGACATTTATTTACCCAGCTGAGTCTGGACTCCTTATTGAAAAACAAATAAGAAGTGACCCCCCTCGCTAACCCATAATTTCTCTCTATGGTATAAAACACAACGTTACATCCATCCATTATGGGATTATTATTTTTTCACCCATTTGCTTCATCCCCCTTATAATAAAATCATTATGTATTTTTTATTTATTACTTTTTTCCCCAAAATATATTTCTTTAGAATATTATAAATATAAAAACTATTGTTTTATAAACATAAAAATTATATTGTATAAATAATTAAATTTTATTTTAAAAAAACTAATTCATAAATAGTTTAAATATTATTTTATATTATTTTCAAAATAGTATATATAATATAATTTTTTTTTCAAATAATATTGTAAATATTGTTTAAATTTTATTTTTATAATAAATATTTACTGCGATACAAAATAATTCATTATTGTATATTTTGGTTTATGATTTTGTTTAACTATGTTTTTTTAAATTAAATATATTTATTATGTTTTGATTAAGTATTACTATAAAACTATATTTTATTTAAATCTATTTAATTATATTAGATATCTTTTTATTTTCATTCTATAAATAATTTTTTTTTTATTTTTTTTAATAATTTTTAAAAATATTTGTATTGCTATTTTTAAATATCGTAACTATATAATTTTATTTTTTACTTCATTATTATTATAATTTTTTTAAATCTAGAAATTTTATAGTTTTTAGTTTTTCATAATTCATTATATATATATTATAATAAAATTTTCTAATAAATATTTTATATAATAAAATCAACCCATGATAAATATCACTAAATAAATAAATAAAACTAAGCATGATATATAGTATACTAATAAATTTACCTTAAAACAATATATATAAATAAAAAATTTATAAGAAATGTGGCTTACCTTAGGAGATACTAATTATAGATTATATTAAAGGTGATTGGTGAAGTGTGAATCAATGATGGTACATGGGGGATTATAGATTGTTTACGAAATGAGCGATGGTTATAAGGATTGACTCGAACTGCTGATTGAGGGGAGTGTTATTACTCAAATATTAGTTTATGATGTTTATGTCGTCACTAATGTGTCATCAATAAAATATTAGTTTCATGTACTTTGGGTTATGTATAAATGTAACTTTAAGGGCATTACAAGGAGGTGTGTTAAGAATGAGTTGTATAAAAAATTAATTTCTGAATATACAGTCTTGAGAGATAGTTTGTAACATATATCCAAAGCATTGGATCCACTACTTGGGTGTTTATATGGTATTTTATAGTTTTTATAAGAGATATTTTGATGTGTTTTTATCCTGTATAATGGAGGGAGTATATATTCCATGGATTTTTATAGTGAAATTATTCAATCATGTGCATTAGGATTTTTACCACATTTTATTTTTGTTGTTTTCAATGTCAAATTGTACTTTTTAGTGAATTGTTTTTTCATTATTTTTTTTGTGTTCATTTAATTTAATGATCATGATCTTGATGAATCTATCATAACCATAATTGAAGCATCTAATATCCTAACAACACATCTATGAATACTCCCCAATTATAAAAATTACATGAGATATTACTTTTTGATATATGTTTCTTCTTTTATTTCCCTTTTCCTTTCACAACCTTTACGTGCGAAAAATGACATAAGATATATATTGTTGAAACATTTAATTTATTGAAAAATATATCACTTTTCCTTACTTTTAAACACACACATTCCACTGTTTATTTGAAATTTTATATAAAAGTAATCCTCTTTAGTTTATGGATTTTTAAAGCATAACTATAATGGCCATCCATTTAATAGATATTTGAAAGTTAAAAAAAGTACATGGACCATGATGAAATTAATATTCATAATTCCTCAAAATCATATTATTAATTAATTCATTTCTTTGAGGATGTATATATCTCTAACAAATAAAGGAATCATGGATACTTTAAATAAATTTACAAGACAACTAGGGCTCCGTTGAACAGAACGAGTGGTGATTCCTTGAGAGCCACTGCAATCAGGGGTGAGTGTTTGTACAATGATGTTGGAAGTGTGTTTGATTGAGTCAAACATTATACTAGTGCATGGTATAGTTTTGATGAAATTTAATTTAATTGTGACATTAGTGCATTAAGTACCCATAATATCCTTTTAGGTTACATCATGGATGTGAACACTGGTTTACTAGAAAATGGTAACAACAACACAATTTTAGTAACATCATATGATTTTTGGAAAAAATTTCTTGGTGAGTATATGTTTTAGTTATGATAATTTTAGAGGATTTTTGGGAATGAAATATCATTATGGTCCAATGTAATTATGCCTCAAATATTCTTTAGGATGTTAGACATTAAAATATTAGTATGTTATTTTTGAAAGAAGAAAAAGAATATCGTTTAACATTTCACAACTAGTACTTCTATCATATTAATTTTAATTAGCGATAATTAGGGTGTGGATATAGTTGAATTAGAGATTTTCAAATGTGACACCTTGCATCGTTCCCTTTCAAATCGAAAAATTTCCATTAACATTTATTTAAAATGAAGGAGCAATGATTGTTTCAATTAATAAGGTATTAGGGATAATGGATAGCCTATGTACCTTCCAAGTCTTGATTCGAGATCCATTGGTAGAACTGGTGAAGGTAACATCATTCACATTTATGTCATTCATGTTCAAAATATTCTCACCCCTACCTAATTTCCCAATACCGAATGTTTACACACATTGAATATTAACCTTTATTTTTAAATAATCAATGTAAATAAATACAGTTACCTTATTCAATGGCCCAGACCACATTCTGAATTCTTAAAAATCACATCGGAAATGAAATCACCGACTAAGACGCAAGCATCCCCTAGAATATTATTGAGTAATTTTGGGTTAGATATTAGTGGATTAGAAAAAATAAACTTCTTTAAAAAAGGTAACTTTCATTATTTTTGGAATTTGAGGTGAAATACAACATGAAAATTAGGAATTAGTGATGGTGACATTCTGAATGCTTTGTAGATGAAGACCATTAGTACAGGGACTTTTCACAGGCAATTATGTCATGAAATTTTCAACATTCACCGAATTACACATCATCACCAGAACATGGAATTTGGATGACTCTACAACATGGAAGTCATTTATACCAAAACCATTAATGGAAGTTAATTAGAGCATGTAAATTTGATCCCCATATCTCATCTAATATAACCATGTATATTTTTTCACCCTCTCATAACCATAAGGTTAATAAATTCATAAAAAAAGAAAAAACAACATTCCTAGTCACTTATAGTCGGCACTAATATGGTGACACCCGCCTAAAAAATGGGAAAACAACCAGAATAAAATGAAAATAATATATAAATAAATATTAATTGATATATATGTATATATACGAGGCTTATATACCAAGCATGTATGGTCACGAAAATTATGATCCCACCATCCCTTTCCACTTCCATCGACAATGCCTGTCCCAATGAAGGAAAATCCTAAGGGAAATGTAGTGAATTTCATTTATTGGACCAAGTATAGTCCCTTCCAAGAACTAGGTTCTGTTGGTTCAATGAATTCCCCCTTCAACTATTATTTTGGGAAATAATTTTAAAATGTTTTATGATTATATTTTATTGGGTTGGGGATGAAGTGTTTCCAAGTTTTCGAAAGGTGATGGAAAATATTCATGGTCCCTTAAAAATAACAAGATACACCAAAAACCTCCCTCGTAGAACTGAAATGGTAGGGTTGCTTCTAGTTTCACCACATAATACCTCCCATGTCTTAAGAAATGAATGTCCATGCAAGTACATGATCCATTTACCAACCATATTTTCTATCTCAATATATGGATATAAATAAAAACATAACAAGATTTTTACCCAAGAATCTTCGGTGGTGCCACCCATGATGGCCTCAGACATTTTCACATTGAATTTTGGGTGAGAAACATTCCTGGAATCCCTATTTATAAGAGACCAATGAAAAAATATGATCATTTCTGATCCCTTTCCCTCCATTCTTTTATCACAAACTCGTGATTAATTTTTGTTGAATACTTAATATCCAAATGAATATTAAGATTCTCACACATTTCCCCCAACCAAATGTATGTGAAGACTTCAAGAATGTATGCAATGTGCGATAATGGTGTGGTGGTAGGGGGAATTTAAATGCAGTGAGTAGTTGTGTTTTTCATTATTTGGATAGAAGGCCAAACAGAATGGTATGTGTTTTTGGGTTCCAGGTGTACTATGTTTTTGTTTTTTTGGGTATTTTTTCAGTTATCAGACCACACCATCAATATTTGGACAACATGGTGTTGGTTTTTGTTTTTTTGGTCCCTATATATATCCAGTGGTGGGCAAGGCAGTGATAGGGACGTTTACTTGGTGGCATGTTTGGATGCCTGGAATATATAAATTTCATTCCAATAATGATATGAGACATGGGAGGTGTCACGTGTGGATGTAAGAGATACATAGAGTTATTATGATGACACATACAACATATAACATTTTTGTGGAGGATATAAATGGATTGGTATGTGGATGGAGGAGATTCATGGGAGATGGTATTACTTGAGTACAATGTTTTTTTGTCCCACTGTATTGCAGATCAACTCACACCATTGAAACCAGAAGTGTCCTCTATCCTTTTATAGCTAGGAGGATGAGACCTTTTAGGCTATAGAAAATGAAGTAGTAGAAGACGTGATATCATTTAAATCATTTCATACACCACCAGACTAGCAGACCACATCATGGACACCTGGTAACCTTAGTATAACCAAGATATCCACTCCAAGTAATTTATATTTGTTAGGATAGTAATATATTACATATTTGTCTTATTTATTATATAATAATTATCAAATTATCTTATATGAAAATCTTAAAAAGAGAGACTTTGTTTGAAAAAACATGTCTAAAAAAACATATTCAAACATAATTTAAAAAATGTTTGAACTCCAAGAAAAACATGAATCTCCAAAATGGTGCTACTTACATGTTAAAACTCCAAGAAAAATTACATGAATATCCATAAAAATTCATTCACAATCTGTTTCCCCCAAATATCAATTGTCATAATCATGGTTTAAACCAATAGAGTGGTCTATGAATGAATTTCACCCACTCATCATGACATGGACATAATGGCGGTGATCACAGATAGTAGGCTTGCATTGAATGTAAGATGGTGATCATCCCTAATTTTCAATATAGGTGGATCTCACACTAGTGGTTGAAAATATCCTATTATCTTCACTCTTGTAAGTAGCTCCCCATTTTTACACTTGTGGATTGAATCCATTCATCCCTAATACCACACTAGTAGCATGATGGATATTTTTATAAAATAAATACCACCAGTGTATGTGCATATAATATAAAATAACCAAAAATGAAGAGAAAATTTAATATTCAATTAAATCATGTTTAAGAATATCATTTATTTTTTAAATATTTCATAAAACATCCACCATATCACACATGCACTGGTTCAATAGTTTTTCAAACAAAGGGTTGTTTCCTTAATGTGAGAGTAATCATTATAGTACACCCGATAATCTCTTCAACCAAACTACCATAAAATTAAATCGTTAACTATTCATACTCTAATTATTTCAAAGGATTAACATATAAATTTCATATGGGATCTAAAAAATTCTTATAGGGTTATTTATGAATAACTGGAATCGTAACAAGATCACATATTGAAGTATTCTATTGTTTTTTTACTTTATTTGGACTCTAAATAGCTGTCTTTATTAGTCTAATTCAGTTTAATGGAATTAATATATATTCTATCAAATTAAATTAAATATAAACGCTATCATGGTAAAAAAGTTAAAGTCAAAAATTAAGTGACAAATTTTTTCTATAGAAAATATCTAAAAATAAATAGAAAAAATAAGCATTGGCCAAAGTATGATAGAAAAAAAAGAGACCAAGATCATAAGAATAAAATAAAACACATTCTTTTGAGAGATATTAATAGGGAATACATGAATAAATTAACCATTGGAAATAAATTTAGTTCAAGGATAGAGAAAAAAGGAATAAACAACTAGTGAATATCATAAATAATGTTTAAAAAAATTAGCTACAAATATGAAAATATAAGATTTTTTAACTAGTAAATTATAAGATATACTATTGAAGGTATATTTCAAGGATTTTGGTAGCACATAACACACACATAAAGAAAATTAAAGGCTATTATGTATTTACACCAACTATGGGAAAATGGATTTTTGTGATGGTCCCATCACCTGTTGTAAATAGTCTTTTCTACTGAATTATTTTCCATGAGATTTGTTTTCCATCGCAAATAATCATAAATAAATAATTATTTGTGATATGAAACCATTCACATCACAAAATACATTTGGTGTTTCTACACTCCAAACCATGGAAAAATCAATTTACGGTGGGTATTTACTCTGGTTGCAAATATACTTTGCCTTTAATGTTATTTGCAACGAGAAGTTGTAACCTATTGAAAATAATTAGTAAAAATTAGCGAAATAAGTGGTAATTAGAAAAAAATTATAAAAATGAGCACTAATTAGTTCAGATCAGTGAAATTGAGTGGTATTGAGTAAAAATTAGTATAAATGAGCAGTAATTAGTAACAATTACTGATAATGAGTGGTAATTATTAAAAATTACCAGAAATGAGTGGTAATTAATAAAAATTACCAGAAATGAGTATAAATTTTAAAAATTATAGGTAATGAGTTGTAAATAGTAAATATTATAGGTAATGAACAGTAATTAGTTAACATTAGTGGTAATGAGTGGTAATTAGTTAATATTATTGAAAATGAGCATTAAATAGTTAAAATTAGGGGAAATGAGCATTATTTAGTAAAGTTTAGTTGCAATGAGTGAGAATTATTAACAATTAATGAAAATGAGCGGTAATTATTTAAATATACTCGAAATGAGTGTTAATTAGTAAAAATCCATTAAATGAGTGGTAATTAGTAAAAAATAATGTATTAGAGGGGAAATTAGTAAAAATATATAGATAATGAGCAGTTTTTAGAAGAAAAAAATACAACAGTGAGAAGTGTCTATTAAAAATTAAATTAAATGATCATTATTTAGTAAAAATTACCAAAAATGTGGGGTATTTAGTAAAAAATGCTGGAAATTGGAAGTATTTAACAAAAACTACCGACAATGAGCGTTATTTAACTAAAAATACTAACAATGACCATTATTCATTAAAAAATGATAGCAATGGGCATTATTTACTAAATAATAAAGGAAATGAGATTTATTTAGTAAAAAATACCACCGATTAGAGTTATTTAGTTACAAATATCACAATTAACCACAAATAACCAAAATTAACTCAAATTAACCAAAAATAACGAAAATATACCATAATAAACCATAATTAAACATATTTAAAAATATATGATTTACCAAGAAGTGTGAGGGAAGCATGAAGTATAGGGGATTAAGGTGATTATCAGGTAAAATAATTTCAATTCCCCCATGTTCTAAAGGTTTAGAAGTGATAGTCATGTGTAAACTCATAGGTTTACCTGTGATTGTCTCTCCTCCAAATGGTATGAACATAGGTCCACTGGAATTATTCCACTCCATCATGACCTTTATCATCTATACTTCATGTTTCTCTCACATTAATTGGTTTTCCTTCTATTTCATTTATTGATAAATAATGGTAATTAGAAATATTAGTGTTAATTAGAAAAAAATTGTGTCTATTTGAAAATTAGATTAATTTAATGGTAATTAGGTAGAGTTGATGATATTTACAAGTAATTTAAATTTTTTTAACTTTGTTTATAGTATTTTCCATATATTATATTAATTATAAGAAATATTTTTATTCTTATTTTTTTTTAAAATTTTCCACCAAGAATTATACAACATTCTTTATTACATGAGAACAGTTGGGTAAATCATCACTGGAATCCAAATAGTTCTGGTATAAATCATGTATATATTAGGGTTGTAGAATCTTATTAATCATTTTCATCATCTTTTACAAAAACAATTAGAGCGTAAAATTAAGTTTCAATGTAAGAAATGTGATCTAAGGAGGTTTGAAACATTTGAAAACACAGGGGATCATCTATTTTTTTTGGTTTTTTGAAAGATTATTTTTTTGGTATCAACACGGTGTACACAGTTCCAGAGATGATACTAATAATCTTATTCCAGATTCATCACAGGTTCAAAAATTAGTACATGAGTTTTTCGGTCTTCATTTAAAACAAATAGAAATATAGAATGATATTGATTTAGATCTTTAGTTAGAACCATCTTGATTTTATGAGTTGCTTATTTCTGTTGAAGATTCTTTATATCTTTGTTTCATTATAAGAAAATTTGAAGTGGTGAAAATTTGTATGGATAGTAAATCATATAATGAAATGTAAAAGAGTTTTTTATCTGATATTCTATTTGGTTAAATCAATTTCATCTGCAGGAAACATGTTTCCCAATAATTTCTAGGAGGGAAATAGGTTGGTTCATAATTTGGGTGAATCACTCTAGGTGTCTGGTAAGTAACCCCTTCATTATTCTTTTTAAGTATGTAAAGTATATGGGTTATGTTTGGGAGAGTTTGGAGAAGTTTTGGAGGGTTTTGGGGATTTTCTATAGGTGCGTGGTTGAGGAAAATCATGCAACACCTACAAGAAACAATGCACACGGAGTCAGCAGAAAAAGGGAAGGCGCACAGGTGACACACAATTATCCCAATCCATGCATCTACCAAGTAGAAACCATTTGTTTTGTAATGGTGGTTGTGTATTTTTGAGATAGTGGCTTCATCAAAGATGGTATATGGTTTGGAAACTATTCTAGACGACCATGCAAGGTTCATCCTTCAGGAAGTGGCTAACGTATAGTGATAACACTGTTTTTCTAACCTTGTGTGGCAAACAAATGAGATCCAAAATAGTAGATCTTGGTCGGTTTAATATTTTAATGCCTCTTTTTTACCCAAAATATCCCTAACTTGGTAATTTTTCCTCTTAAAGGTTTTAAAACCTCTCCCTATCAAATTGTTAGTGATCTAGAGATGTTCCTTGGTGCATTAAAGCTCAATTATTTCAGTAAGGCTTCGCTCTTCGTCGTTCTTGATGAGTTTTCCTAGATATACTTCTCCTTTTCTCTCAATTTCTTAGATCTACACCTGATGAGGGTAAATCTATGGTTTTGAATGCAAAATATATTTATATTTTGTCTTTTTTTGATACGGTAAGAGATCTATGGTAGGTTTTGGAGATTTAACAAGGTTCTGTGGATGTTCTGCATGTCGTTATTCATTCTCACCAAAATACCCAAGGTAGGTGGTGTCACTCTCGAATAATCTATTTATATTATGAAGGGTTAGTTTAAATTTGGTTTAATTTCATGATTTTTATTGATAATGTTTTTTTTAAATCATGTTATAAATCCTCTTTAGTGGCGATTTATGGTTTTTTTTAAATTATGGAATCATGGTAATTGGTTGTGTAAAGTGATTTTGTTTCATGGTTTTAAAATGTTTATTTGAAAATATAGATTTTATGGATTTTTAAAACTCCTTGTTGAAAATGTTTTCAATAAAAATAATCTTTTACTGAAATGGTATAATTTTTTTTAATCATTTTGGCATACATGGGTTTTTGTCTGAGTTCATGTTCGACGTCCCCCTGAATAAGGGATTTATACCAGTGGGGTACAAGGTATGTGACCCTATGTCGAGAGAGTGTGTTAGTGGGACACAAGTTGATTGGAAGAGAGACCACTCATAAGTATGGAACTATCATAAAAGAATTCATGTGTGGTTGTATTGTTATCCATGGAATAGGTATGCCAAAATAGAATTTCAAATTATTTAATTAATTCTTTATGTACTTTCCTTGGGAAACAGTTTACTATATATTTTTTTATATTTTGAAATAATCTATTTTAGAATTTTTTTTATAAATTGTTTTATATAAATGTTTCTAACTTGTTCTATCATAGTGGCGTGAGTTGGGACGTCATTGATGGAAACGTGTTGAGTTTCAGTACTCACCCCTTCTTCGAAACTTTGTTCTTTTGAAAATATCATCTATTGAGATACAAGAAAAGGTAATTTACCACACATATTTAGTACTAATTTCTGATACTTAGGTTGTTTGGTGGAGTTGGATCTTGGAGCATGCGTAGCTTTGGAGTCATGTCGGTTCCTTTGAGTTTTGATAGTTTGTCTCCCACTATTTACTTTGATGTTAGTTTGTCTTATTTTATGGGACTATTTGGTTGTTTTTTATATAAATTAAATCTTTTAGTTCTCATTCATTTTTATCATGCATTATATAGTGTTTTATTTGGTTATGGGGTTTTGGTTGGTTTTTTATCTTCAAAGAGAATATCATCCTAAAAATTATAAATGAATCCCTTCACATTTCTTTCCATCCTTTAGCATAGATAAAATTTTTATGCTAAAATTCAAGTTACCAAGGAGTTAGGTGAACAAGGTTTTTGGAGACACATAAAATATTTTGTAATATCATTATCATGGGTTTAACCAATGAGATTAGCATGGAATGCATTAGAGGAATTAATTCCCACTTGGACTTCATATTTTATTTTAATTAATAATATATTATTTGGTAGAATGTTTTGATTTTTGAAAAATGTTTAATTATTTTCAAATGAATTATTTTGAAAAATAGAATGGATGTGGTATTTTGAAAAGCGATTGACTTTCAAAATAATTTTTATTTTTTTTCAAATATGGTTGTACATAATAAAGGATGATTTTGGAAGTATTTTTCTGGTAAATGATGTGGTTGAATTTGAAATTTTTTAGATTTCAATTAAAAGAGAGTGAGACTAATGTATTTTTCGTGTTCCAAGAAAATGACAAGTAGTATGTATCGTAAGAACCTTTCAGAAGAGGCCATTGACAATGTGGTTGATCCCAAGCCACTTGTGAACCAATAGTTGTTCCAATGCATCACTCAGGCTTTTCAAATTGTTGATTTAGAACATTAACCAAATTATCTTTTTGTGATATCTATCTCTATTGAAAATCCAAGTGCAGGTTGTATAGTTGTCTTCCTAAGACGAGGTGAGAACTTGAGCACTAAGATCAAGAGGAAGAGGGAAACCTATTCTCAAGGTGGTGGAACACATCATAATTAGACTACAGGAATAAGTATCCTTCCTTCAAGACCTAAGATAATTATTTTATGTTTTTAGTGTGGTTTAATGAGTCATATCAAGTAAATGTGTACCATAACACTAATATAATTACTCAATTGAAAAAATATGGGTCATTTTCAATGTTATGGACATTGTCCCCTAATGTTGGGTGTTCCAGAAACTCCTTAAGTGTCACAAAAATTTCATTCTTAGATAGGGATAGGGAAACATAATACCTCTCATTACCAGAATAGAACAAGATATGGTGATTCTAGGAATACCATGACTCCTCATGTCATGAAATCTCTGGGTTTCCACCTATAAGGGAATTGGATTTTATGATCGATCTCCTTCTAGGGACAAGTCCCACCTCACTTCAATTTTTTAGGATGGAACCAACATAATTAAGGAAGTTGAAAGTACTATTCAAAGAGATATAAATCAAAGGGTTCATTCATTCTAGCATGTATATGTGGGTAGCACTAGTTTTGTTTTTCTATAAGAAAGATATAACTCTTCAGCTTTGTGTCGATTATCATAAGATTAACCAAGGTACGATAAAGAATGAGTATCCATTTACAGGCATTGATGATATGTTTGATCAATTGACAAGAGCTTAGTGGTTCTCTAAGATTGTCTTGTGATCAGGATATCACCTATTGTGAGTTTGAAAAGAATATATTCCAAAGACAAATTTCAGAAGTAGATATAGCCATTATGAATATGTGGTAATGACTTTTGGTCTTACAAGTTCACCAACAGTATTTTTGGAAATGATGAATTAGATATTTTAGAGATATATGGATTATTTTTTGTAGTGTTTTTCAAGAACATATTTCTATATTCAAGGATAAGTTAAGATCCTGAGAAAAACTTATAAATAGTGTTAGGAATCTTGATGGATCATCGCTTCTATTACAATATATCGAAATGTGATTTTTGGATACAAGAGTTCTGTTTTTTTTCATGTAATTTTTGAAAGAGGTGTTTCAGGGGATCTATAGAAGATAAAAGATGTTATCTCTTGGAAACCAGAAAATAATGTATTTTAGATACAATGTTTTATTGGTATAGTTGGTTATTACCAATGATTCATTCATTATTTTTTGTGACTATCCTCACCCACAAAAACATTAAAAAAGAATAATGTTGCATTCCAATGGGATGAGGAATGTTAGAAATATTTTTAATAGATAAAGGTTTACCTTAAATCCACACCGATCATGATCTTTCTGGAATCAAGACAAGGGTACATGGTGTATTGTAATTATTTGGGATCTAGGTTGGGTTTTGATTTCATGAAATCACACCATGTTATATCTTATAGCTCAATTTAGATAAGGGTTAAAGAGAAGAACTACCCAACACATGATTTGCAGTTAGCTATCATAGTCCATGATTTGAATACTTGTCATTGTTACTTATTTTGTGTGAAATTTACTATGTTCGTGGATCATAAGATCTTGAAACATATTTTCTCACAACAGTTTTTAAACATGAGACAAATAAGATGGATGTATTATCTCCAAATGTTTGACTTTGTCTTGATGTATACACCGGGTAAAGGAAATTAGGTGGCAAATATATTAAGTAGGAAGTCATATATTCATTTGTAAAAACATGATTTAAATGAGTTGTAGTTGATGATGGTCCTAGACGACATGCATGAGGAATGTGAAGACTGATGTGATGTTGTGGTTTTATTTAGAATTTCATTGGCTCCTGATTTTTTAATGATGGTTAAAGAGGAATAAACATCCAATGAAGAATTTGTGGCTATGATGTCAAAACTCAATGGTGGGGAGACCATTGACGGATAGATTATAGAAGAGAGTACAGTTTTGTGGTTCAAAAATCAGATGGTTATACCTAAGGATTCTCAGGATAAACATTTTTATGATTACCACCATTCAATATGGGATTTCTATCCAAGAATAGAGAATATATATAAGGAATTTAAAGCATAGTTTTGGTGTTTCAACATGAAATGGGAGGTGGCTCAGTTTGTTTGATGTTTCTTCAATTATCAGCAAGATAAATAAGATCATCAGTGACCAAAAGGTATGTTGTAGTCTTTACGTGCCCCTATTTAGAAATGGGAGAAGATAGCTATGGATTTGGTAACAGGTCTCCCATGAACGTTTTAGAAACAAGATTCCATATGGGTAATAGTGGATCAATTTAAAAAGTAAACTTATTTCATTCCTATTATTGAATCTTATATGGTAGAGGAATTAAAAAAAATCTATATCCTAGAATTTTTAAAAAGGCATGGAAAACTAGTTTCAATAGTGTCAGACAAAGATATGAGGTTCATGTCTCATTTCTAGAAATACAAGCAGTAATCCCTTGGAAATCAGTTGACAATGAGTATGATGTATCATCCTTAAATGGATGGGAAATATGAAAGGATTAAACAAATGTTGGAAGATATGTTTTGGTGTTGTGTAATGTATATTGGTGGCTTGTGGGAAGAGAATGTTCCATTAGTGGAGTTCTCATATAACAACAGCTATTATGCCTCGATACATATGGCTCCTTTGGAAGAATTGTATGTGTTTTCTTTTTATTCTCAATTTTTTGGGTGGAAATAGGTTATAGTTCATTAGTTGGGCCAAGCCTTGTCCATGAAACAACATATAAGATTCAGTTTATCAGAAAGAGGAAGTAGATGGCTCGGAATCATTAGAAATATTATGTGTATCATTATCGACAATCATTTTCATTCTCATTGAGTGATAATGTGTCCATGAATATATCTACAAGTCTTGTAAAACATCTTTTTGGGAAGTAGGTAAAATTATATCCTTGATACATATGACATTTTGAGATACTGGAAAGGGTGGGAGAGGTGGAATATCAGATGACATTGCCACTATGGTTCAATATAGGGCATAACATGTTCCACGTATCTCATTTTAAAAAGTATTATCTTGATCCTAACCATGTGATTTGATGAGATCATGTCAACCAAGATTGATATGATTCATTGTTGCACATTCCATCAATGATTGTGAATAAGAAAGAAAAAGTCTTGTGTAGAAAATTAATTTGTCTAGTATGGGTTTTGTGGAAACATAAGCCTATACAGGAGGAGAGACTTAGGAAGATGAGAAGGAAATTAAACAGAAATGGATGGAACTCTTTCACGGAAATTATGGTTTTCTATTTTTAGGGTTGGAAAGACCAATGGTGGGGATAATGTATCACCCCTAGTTTCTACTAAAAAACCCATTATATTTGTTTTTTAAGTATGTAAATTATATGGATGATGTTTGGGAGAGTTTGGAGAACTTTTGGAGATTTTTGGGATTTTCTATAATTTCATGGTTGGTGTATAGTTTGGGAAAACTGTGCAACACCTCCATAAAATTTTTAACAGGGAGTCACAGTAAAAAGGGAAGGTTCACAGGAAACACATGATTTTTTCCAAACAGTGCTTCCACAAAGTAGAAACCATGCAGTTTTTGAATGTGGATGTGGATTTTTTATATGGTGGATTATCCATGGTTGGAACATGGATTGGAACTATGAAAGATGATAATTTCAGGTCTATCCTTGAGGCATTGTCTAATGCATGGTTAGCGCACAATTTTTTTAATCCTGAAACTAAACAGTGCACACCAAAGAAACT
The DNA here is from genome assembly GCA_963277665.1 of Viscum album. NCBI lineage: Eukaryota > Viridiplantae > Streptophyta > Magnoliopsida > Santalales > Viscaceae > Viscum > Viscum album. The sequence goes on from OY728128.1 coordinate 2,113,819,763, forward strand.
AGATCCTAAAAAATTGGATCTAGGTCGATTTAATGTTTTAATGCCTCCCATTTTCCCAAAATGGCCCTAACTCGGTATTTTCCCTCTAAAAGGTTGTATAACCTCCCCCAATCAAATTATAAGTGATCTAGAGCCGTTACTTGGTGTTTTGAAGCTTGATTCTTGCAAAAAGGCTTTGTTCTTTATTGTTAATGATGAGTTTTCTTAAATATAATTATTCATTTCTCTCAGTTTCTTAGATATACACCTGTTGTGGGTTGATCGAGGGTTTTGAATGCAAAATAGTATTTTATTTGGATCTTTTTTTGATAAGGGAAGAGATCTAAGGTAGAGTTTTGGGGATTTAGCATAGTTTTGTAGATATTCTTCATGCCATTCTTCATTTTCTACATTAAACCTAAGGTAGGTGGATTGAATCTTGAATCTTCTATTTAGAACTTGAAGGATTAGTTTAAAATTATTTTAATTGGTTGATTTTGATTGTGAAATTGTAGTGAAATGCATGTTATAAATCCTATTTAGTGAAGATTTATGTTTTTTGGTGAAATTGAGGAATCATAGTAATTGGTTGTGTAAAGTGATTTGGTTTCTTTATTTTTAAAAGTTTATTTAAAAATATAGATTTTCCAGATTTTTGAAATGTCTTGTTGGAAAGGTTTTAAATAAAAAAATATGTTTTATTGAGATTATTTGAAATGGTTTGTTTGAAATGGTTTTGGAATACATGGGGGTTTGCATGAGTTCATGTTTGACATGACCCTAAATAAGGGACGTGTACAAGTGGGGTATAAGGTTCCTGAACCTAGATCAAGGGTGTGATTCAGTGGGACACAGGATGATTTGAGGAGAGAACTTTCATGATTATGTAACTTTAAAACAATCATTAATGTGTGGTTGTGTTATGTTCCATGGAGTGATTATGCAAAAATAGAATGTTAAATGATTTAAATAATTGATTATGTACTTTTCTTGGGAAATTGTTTACTCTGGATTTTGTTTATATTTTGATATAAACAGTTTTAGAAATTTATTTATATTAATTGTTTTAGATAAATGTTTCTAACTTGTTTTATCCTAGTGTCTTGACTTGGAAATTCATTGGGGGAAATCTACTAAGTTTTGGTACTCACCCCTACTTTGTCACTTTGGTGATTTTGTAGATATTGTCTATCGAGATATGGGTAAAGGTAAATTATCAAAAATCATTAGTATTACCTTAGGATACTTGGGATGTTTGGTGGAGTTTGATCCTTGATCACGTGGAGCTTTGGAGTCATGTGGTTGTCTTTGAGTTTTGATAGTTTTTATTTTGTTATTTACTTTTATGTTTTTGTATCTTCTATTGTGGTAATATATTGTTTGATTTTGATGAAAATTAACTATCTGAGTTGTATTATATTTTTATAATTCATAATTTAGTGGTTTATTTAGTTATGGTTTGTTGGGTGGTTGTTTATTTTTAATGGGATAATTATCCCCCAAATTATAAATAAAGCCTTCATAATTTATTTCTATTCTTTGGTGTCTTAGGGATTCCTCTTAAGGCCAAGTACCATCCTCCCACCTTTTTAATCCAATGATAAGTAGATAGACGTTACATTGGGCCTTGGTTACTAGAAGATTCATTCTTGATCAAATGATTTCATCTTTTATTATGGTTAAAAAGGGTAATTAGTTAGTTTTCCTTCATGTGGAGAATCAAGGTATAAGGAGGCCTAACAATGGAAGTCTAGCTTAATTCCTATTAAACCATTGATGTATTTCCCATTTAAACTAAGATTTTTTTGTTTATATATATCTCATAACACAATGAAATTGATTTTATGGAACAAATACAATATCTAAATGGGTAAAATATTAAATCAACATTGTAATGGTGATTCATGGAAAGATTCTGACTATTTACATCCTTAATTTTATTGAGAAGCCCATAACACAGGATTGGGTATTTCTGCTGATAGTTTTTATCCATTTGGTTCATATGGTAATTAATATTATTATTGGACCATATTTATAACTCCATACAACTTACCTCATTGGCTATTGATGAATGATCCATATATCTTTTTACCATTATTAATTATAGGATATCCAAAAAATAATATCGATGTTTATTTACAGACATTGACTGATTAGTTAATTTTATTATGGATTAATGTTGTCAGTACATATGAAGTTGTTGAGAAACAAAATTTCCTAATGAAAGCTGCAATAATGAGCAAAATTAGTGACTTCCAAGAAAATGGAATGTTATCTAGATGGATTACACATGGTCTAAAATCATGTCGGTATTTTATGAGTGACAGAAAAGTGTTTATAGTTTTCAATGTGATAAAACCTTTTTTATTTGGCTATCATTGTATATTTATTCCTATTGATCATACTCTCCAAAGGAACACAAATAATTTTAGAAAAGGTACAATTAAAATAGATGGAACTCCAGATATTATCTTAGGTATTGATATAAAATATTTCATTTGTTCAATAACTTCTATTACCTTTGGACCAACTATAAATCAACAAAAATATATAGATTTAGGAAAGATCACAATTCCATTAAAAAATTATTTTTGGGGGTCTTGCATGTTGGTATGTTTTGTTTTCCTTTACAGGGTGGATATCATTCATATTGAGAAGAACTATTTTGTTAATATATTTTATACAGTTTTGGACACAAATTGTTTGACCAATGATCTTGTAAAGTAACTATTAGATCTTGCTCAAATTTTTTGAAAAATAGAACTCACGTTATTTGAAAACAACAAATAATTGAAGTAAATGAAGCCAAAAGAACCTTATAAAGGTGCATAATATGTTGGTAAATAATTTTACCAATGGATCAGATCTGTCACTAAATTTTTTGTTAAAACATTATTCCCTAAATTTTATTGTGGAAAATAAAATAGTTAAATTATAATTATAATAATACCAATAGAAAATATATTTTATGGTGAAATTGTGCAACAAAGAAATTATATGATATGTTTTTCTTTTGATAATATTATTTCCAACAATTATTATTCTATTAGTAATATTATTAAAAATATTATTTCATTTTTTTATCGTAGGAAACACCATCAATTTATATCTATTTGTAAATTATTTTTTAAATAAAATATTATGTATTGGTGTGCCAATATTTATTTTTAAAATATTATATTATATTTATTAATATAATTATTTATTATATATTTGTCATATATATGATATAAAAATTATAAAATTAACCTATATGAAACTCTAAAAAACATATGTTTTTTTTGAAAAGACATGTACAAAAAAACATGTTCAAACATAGTTTAAAACCTTGTTTGAACTTCAAGAAAAAAATAGGAATCTTAAATAAATATGTTACCAATATGTTCAAACATGTTCCAAACATGTTCAATCATGTTAAAATTAGAATAAAAACACATGAATGTCCATCAAAATACATTCTCAATATTTTTATCCCACACATCAGCAGCCATAATAATTGTTCACACCAGCGGTGGGGTATACTCATGCAATTAACCCACTTGGTCAGGACATGCCCATAATTTCAAAGATCACATATAGTAGTCTCACATTGATTAAAAGAATGTGGTAATCCCAAATTTCATAAATATGTTTCACCCAAACAAGTGTCTATAAATAATAAATCATTACTACTCATATAAGTAGGTCCCCTTTCTTTCACTCATGTATTGAATCCATTCATCTCCAATATCCCACTGGTAGTAATAATAATATGTTTTAAATATAAATAGTACCATAGTTGGTACATATAATATAAAATAATGTAAAATATGATAAAATTTAATATTCAAGTGAATCATGAATAGGAATATAATTTATTTTTTACTCATTTCATAAAACATTCAATATATCATTGAATGCCTGGTTTTTCTAGAAAAGGGAAATTTTCTTGTATGTTTCACTAATCAGTATACCACACCAAATAATATCTTCAAATCAACTATGATAAAATTAAATCACCTAGTAGTCATGATCTAATTCATTTAAAAGGATTAATATATAAATTTCAAATATGATCTATAAAATTATTACAGGGATAGTTATGATTCATTGAAATCATAACAAGATCACATCTTAAAATATTATATTACTTATTTATTACATTATTTGGACTCTCAAAAACTATCTTTATTAGTCAAATCCAATTAAATGAAATTAATTTATATGCAATCAACTTAAAATCAAGAGAAATGTTGACATGGTAAATAAGTTAAAATCAAAATTTAAGTGATTAATTATTTCTATATGGATATCTAAAAAAATAAGCAATGTCCAAAGTATGACTGAAGAAGAAGACCAAGCTGATAAGAATCAAATAAAACAAATTATTGTTTTGGGTATGAAAATGGAATCAATAATTAAATTCATCTTTAGAAATAATTATTTACAAATATTGATAAAAAAGGAAAAACCAACTAGTGAATAAATTTAATATTGTTAAAAAATTTCTTTGAGGTGAAAAAATAAAAATATATTACTTTTTTGACTGGGAATGTCTAAAATATACTATTTAAGTAATTTTTCATAGATTATCATACAACACAACATTTGATTAAAAAAATTAACAGATATTAATAATTTACTAAAAAAGTGTATTTTAGACATTAGAAGTCCAGTCCAACTAAAAAATTAGAAGAGAGAGAAAGTGGGATCTCTCCACTTAACCAAATAAACTTAAGTACTCAATGAAATTATTTTTTCACTTCAAATAAATCCATTTATACTTATTAATATAAAATTATTAGTTTTTCTTTTAAAAAATTTATAGGAAATGACATATAATATCTTTTTCTATAGATTCAGTAGAATTGGGATAACAGGAAATAATTTTTAGGATAAAGCATAGAAGTTTATGAAATATATCATAATCTCATATATTATAGAAATCCCAAATAAATATCATTTCACATACTTCTAACACAATTCAAAGAAAAAAGATCAAAACAAAATGAATAGATCCAAATGTTATAATCAAGCGCTCTAATTCAGTGAACAATGTTGTGGGGTTTGAGAATTATATATGTTAAGTTTATTTGTTATTATAAATGATAATTAATGATCCAGTTGTGATAATCTCTCATTATATCTCTCTATTTCACTATAATCATCACCCTCTCTGACCAAAATAGTAGTCTACAGTGATATTAATAAGATATTTCTCAAATATTATAATAAGTTACAAATTGAAAAAGTAAAACATAATTATATCAAGAAAAAATGTTAATATTTATGCTATTGGATTCTGAAAGTCATGGTCCTATATTTAAAGTACATATAATATATAATATTAATGTACAACTAATTTTAAATTATGTTTCTTATAGTGATGCCTCCAACATTTCCTATGGAAATGTTTCATGACCCCCTCCCTCCAAAGGTACCCCGCCGGGTCCAACAATAGAGAAAGATAGATAATGACCCCATGATTCCCACCTCTAGTAGGCCTTGGGTTGGAAACCATAACTAAAGGTATAAAAATTTCACAAATGTGAGGCATTAACTCTATAATAATATGATCAATATATAATAAAAATCAACTCTAAGAAACTCCAATACATAATATAAAAATGAAACCCAAACCAACCAATAATGGATGTATATGTAAAATATATACTGATAAAAGTCTCCCAATAAATGTCCTAAATAAAAGATAAGGTAGTGATATAGCAACAATCCGAGGGACTAAGTTATAAATATCTAGCACAATCTACACAATCCACCTAGAAACCTAAAAAAAATTTATGTACCTATGGTGAGAATAAATGTACAATCTGTTAGGTCAGACAAAAGTCTCATGTGCACTTGTGAAAAGAGTATACTAATTCACCTTTGAGAAAACAACGGAACCAAGAACACCTCAACATATCAACTATCCAATCCCATCCTCACCACGGAGCAATCACTAAATAATGAAATCCATGTATAATATCATAATTATAAGGATATCAATAATGGGTACCCCACACTACTCTTCCATTGGGTTTCCACTCTTACACCATTGCATCGTACATCCTAGAACTACCATCTCCCCCATATAAAAAAAACCATGCCATGCACCCCCTGTACAACTGGGAAATACATTAATTCTTTCACAAATATAGCATGTTCATAACACCACATCTCACCTAAAGAATTATAGTCCATCACTTCATACCCATAACCATAATAATGTTTATAGTTAATATAGAGGACATAAATCTCATTCCCTACTCATACCATGAATGACCACCACCATAAGAAATTTCATTATCTAATCAAATATCACCACACTACACTATTTAATAATGGCTATCACAACCTATTCATATCAATGCCGTGTATAAGAGATCCAAAAAATGGGTGTGTCCAGTCATCCATCCTTATCGCCAATATATTAGAAACAACTCTGAGAAATATATGTGTGTTAGAACAAGGAGTTTTATGGAAGTGTGATGCATATTGAAGTCAGAATTAACACAAGATGTATATATTTAAATCAACTCCCAATCCGATCCTATAGGTTCACAACATGAGCATTGGACGTCTCATAACATCACCACCCAACCACACAACACCACCTATTTCATTGACACTGGTAAACTAAAAACATCTCATAAGAAACCACAATCCACATTTCAAATTTTACATTTTACATTTTAACTTCTTTATCAACTTAATAAATTTTCTATATTTCACATTACCAACCAATTTCAATTATCCATCTCATTTATTTCACATTAAGCCTCATCCATCCTCTCCACAACATAACTACATATCAGAATCACCACATACCACGTCCACTTATCCTCACATAACTGCCACAAAAAAACATCATACCCAAACTTCACACTTTGAAATAATAACATAACATATCTAATATTTATCAACGGTCTATCATCACACTCAGATTCATTATTTCCAGTTAATTGTAACACAAGCCATAATTTTCGTGTTTGACCAATTTTTTAACAGAATATAATCAGTTAGCCAATTTAAAATTTTAGTGATAAAAAAGAAAAAAAAATAATTTTCCCACAGTCACAACAATCCCAACACAAAAGGCCCCCAATTACTATGATTTTAAAAGAGGATTCAAGCCCGATCAATCAAAACATAAATTAATATCAAAATCCATAAAAAATTGTGATTTCATTCCCCTTACCCTTCAATTTCAATTTAACCCAATTATTATTAATTAATTTAGACAATTAAAACTATATTACTGAAATATTAAAATCATATAACCCATATCATATGATAAAATAGTTGAGAAAATAAGGACCCCCTACCTAAAATAGAGACTTCTAATCTGCTACACAAGTTGAATGAATAGGGAACAACCACGAGGAACCAACATGAAGAAGAACACCATGATGAAACTTAAAAAACACCCCATAACATTACCTAATTAAAAAACAAAAAAATGATGGTTTCTCCTGATAGAATCATTCTCAAATAAAAATAGTGAAATAAATATGAGAAAACTAGGGAAAAATGAAGATGCATACTCACCTAAATCTCATAGGATCGATTTTTATAGGTGTTTGTTGAAAGAAAATGAAAGGGTTCTAAAAGTTCTCCCAAGGAAACACATGGGTAATTTATGAAATTCTAGGAATATTAGAAAATTGATTCAGTCTACATGTCATTTGGTAATTTATACCTAACTTAGAAAAAAATAATACCAAAATGTGACCCATAGGATTATGCCGCATTACTGCTAAAAACTGATGAAACTATGGTCCAATGACCCTCACCACACTAAATCCATAATTGTGAAAGACCCATTTGGATTTGCAGCTATATTTGCACCATATATATTTTAAAATACAAAGGGGGTTGTGCCGTATCCCCTACTCCATGATGCAATGGTGCCTAAAAATTAATAATCAATGAGAATCTCCTCCCATGACTCCACACTGTCGCCAAAATACCCACATTGCAACCACTCAGTTGAGTACTCACCTATATGAAACATGATTTATCCTTAATAAATCTACCCCAAAAAATTGAATTAACACAAAAAAACCTCCTCCCATGACCTTAAGTTGTAGTCAATCCTTCCACAACACAACCTCCATCTCTTCCTATATAGCCCCAGTATCTAAGATTTAAGTCTCCCTCTTGCTAAAATATCAGCTCCATGTCATCCTCTTACCCTCCAAACTCTTCATAATTCCCTCAATACACCTCCATAACTAATATTCTTGTAATTTAATAGGATATAAAGATTGGGTTGTAACATCAGATACCTCTAAAACTATTATCTCCTTCAAGAATCAAAACCAACATGGAAGGATAGAGGAAAAAGTTCCAAAAAACCTATCCCTTGAGATATCTTTTAAAGATCTCTCTACAACCCAAACACAACCGCACTACAAACCAAACACACCAAATACATCCAATTACATTCACTAATTTCATTTATGACAACATCACTACACCAGTAAATAAAAAACATCTATGTATAAAAATCAAGGAATTACATCTTCAATGAAAAGATACTATCATATTTGGGTGGCACTAACTCACCCTCACAGTTTTTATTTTTTCAAATTAAAACATTTTAATTCATTCTATGTGGGGAATTTTATTATTTATAGAAATAATAGACATTAAGAAATATTTAATGAAATAAATACAACATGTCTTGATTTAAAATTAGGTTTTATCCTCTTCCTGTAAACATACATCACATCATTAAGGAAAATAAAATTTCATAAAACATCAATATCCAAACATCACATCATCAATAAAAAATAGAATAAGGAAAAATATGAAAAACATCAAAAAAAACTATGGGTACTAAGAAAAAATCTATATCTCCCAATCCCAAGTACTCCCATTTAGGCTATCATGCCTCCGCTACACACAAACCACAAGAATGGTTCATTCACACATCACCTTCTCCTGATGATATTGTATCTCCACTGTACACTCTAAAAACATCATGTCATCCTTGATATAAAACAATCCCCATTCAATGAGATGGGAGTCATCAAGAAGATATTAACAGATATGAGGGATGTGGATGATTTTTTGAATCTTCTACATTCATGGAAGAAGTTACAACCAATAAGATACTTTGAAAATGTGCACCAACACCTCAAAAGGCCCATCAAACTAGTCTGAGAGCTTACACACCCTATCAAACCTCCAATACCCCTATCAAGGGGAAACCATCATGAACACATGGTCTGTAACCGTTAATTACAAAGGGATCTACTAGATATTATAATAAGAATTTTCTTTAGTCATGCAATACTATTATCCTCTCATGAATAACCTAAACCTTTTTTTTCATGCTCTACCCCACATTGGGATCTAGAACCAATGACTCTCTAACCATGGTCCAACACAACATAAAACAACATGGACTATTGTTAAAAGAATTAAATAGTTCCATATCGATGAATGACTGATATCTTGTAATTATTTGTTCCCTACTAGTCAGTTACATTTCTAGTTTTAGTTATTGAAGGTGTTCGACAGAGGTTTCGAGAGTTTTTTGTGGAATATGGAGGTGAAGCATAATTGATTCAAGAAATACATGTCGTGTAAGTGTATTTCATGATGTGAAAGTTGGTTTCATGGATTATCTAGGGATGGTTCACAATTTTTATATTTTCAATGTTAAATTATAATAATTTGACTTATTTTTCAGCAGAACATGGAATCATGAGATTAAATGACCTGAAAGAGGATTACACATCATGTAATTACACGATGTTGTATAGTTTTAAAGGTTGTAACCACTCGGGTTTTTCCCAAACCCTATGTTCAGTATCTCCTCTCTCATTCTAGAGGTTTGTAGACCTTATACATTAGAATTTGAATATTATTTTCAATAGGGATTGATCCTTGGGCTCCCATCTTTGATCCACGGTGAGTTCTACTCTCATTTTCTTCAATTTCCTTTCATTCTAATTTGAGGTTTTTTATGGTGGTATGGTTTTGTTTGTGTTGTGTGATTGGGATAGATATTTATGTACTTTTGTTATTATATAGGTTTATCTGTGGTTCCTTGTGGTGTGTATTTTGTTTTCGGCTATTCTTCTTCCCCCTTCCATGAGCATTGCGTTGAAAATCTTCTTTTGAGGTTGGTTTTCCCTCATTTCTTTTTATTGTGTATCATGAGGGAAGGGTTTTATTTTGTTTGAATTTGGGTTATGGTTGTACTGTATTAATTATATTATTTATTATTTTGTAATTTATGGGTAAAGGTGTCTGTTTCATATGCTTTTACAACATTGATCTTATTGTGATATTGTGGATTTTACGGGCTTGATGCCCCAATAAAAATTATAGTCATTAGGGGATTTGTTTGCGCTGCATATATGTATGATCACTTTTTTGACAGTTTTGACTATTTTTATTTTTTCTATATCACCCTAAATGTAAATTGAATAATTAATTATACATGAATAATATAATGGTTTCCCCAATATTTTCTTTTTGTGTGTGATAAAAACCCTAAAATAAAGTGGAATGTGATAAGATCCCCTTTTTAAATTTGTGAAATGACCTGGATGTGTTGTGAGGTGTGGTCGTGCTTATGGGACATCGATGTGTCATTGGGCATGGGGGGTTGATATTGTTTTTGGTCGTGCTTTTGGGGTGGTTAAGAGGACGTTTTTTTGGCCGTGTTTATGGGGCGATGAAGTGGTGGTTTTTTGTGCTAGATTCTTGAGTCATGATGGAGTAAAGAAATAATTGTTCAATAATATTTTGAATGGCTTGGGTTGGTTTGGTTCATGAAATAGAAATGTTTAATGGATAATTAACTGTTGGGTTTTTTGGTTAATTGAGGTTTATGCTAAATAATGAAATGAATGGGGTGATTAGATGAAATTTGTTGGAAATGTGAAGTGGGGTATATGGATTGATGTGTATTGTTATGAATTTAGCAGTGGAAACAAATGTGATGATGTGGTGAGTTAGTTCATTTTTTGTGAACCCATAGGTGGGGATTGCGTGTTTGATACTATATATATACTTGTATTTTCCATGTGATTTCTATATGCACCCCACCCATGTTGAGAACTATGTTCTGAACACCTGAATAGTCACACGGGTGGTGTCTTTCCAAACATACCAGTGGGAGGATGGATAGATGGCCACCCATCTTCCCTGCTCCCTCTTACAAGTGATACTGGACTAGGTGTCTTTAGGAGAGTTGTGATGTGTGGTCCCATGTGTCTTCGGGATGAGATGTGATATGGGTCCCATGTGTCTTTGGGATGAGATGTGATATGTTTCATGGGTGTCTTCAGGATGAGATGTGTTGTGATTGCCTTGGTGTGTGTGTGGGGGATGAGATGTGTTGTGATATCCCAGGTGTGTGCGTGCCGGATGTGTTGTGATAAAATAGGTGTGTGTGGGAAGGATGTCTTGTAATTTCACAAATGTGTACAGGGGTGATGTGATATGATATATTTAGAAGCTGTAGGAGCGCTAGTATTTTTTTTAATTAGGGTCTGAGAGAAGTTAATCATTGGGAAAGTGGTGTGGGGTACCCTTTCCCAAATGTGATTTACATGATATTATATTAAATGACGTGTGTTACATGGTGATCTTTCCTTGGTGAGGTTGGGATGGTTAGTATGCCCGCTTAGGTGTTGTTTGGTTATGTTGCTTTCTCACAGGTACATTAGTATGCTTCTTTCCCATGTTCACGAGAGAATTTGTTTTTCCTATGAGTATACTTGTATTCTTACACTACATATTTAAAACTATTTTTAGTTTTCCAAGAAAATTACATGGACCATGTTTAACCTTACTTGATCATATCCTTGACAGTTGTTGTATTGCTAATTTATCTTTACTTTTGGTAATTTACTTGGGAGAATTTTATGTATATTATTTATAATTATAAATTCATATTTATGGTTTGGGTTTCCCTTTTATATTTTTTCTTGGATTTATTATGGATGATTCGTTTTGTCTTCTGATCTTGTTTTCTTATAAAGGGTAAATACCACCCAAATTGTGATCATTGTACACCATTGATCCAGTGTATGGACTCTGAGCCTATTGAACGACCAAGTGAGATGAACCTTCTTATAGGGTAGATACATAGGAACGATAAATGCATCATAATGACTTGTGTTCTTATTTAAATTAGTTTTTCTTGGAAAAGTTAAAACGAATTAAAAAAATAAATTAAATGAGTTAAGATGAATAATAATAAAATTCCATACTACTCAGGATTAGTAAATCCTTGTTTTCCTTTTAGTTTTGTTTCATGTTCATCATTCATGTGTGGATAAACTAGATGAGGTTCATGAGGATGATCCAGTTAATCACAAGTGGGTTTGATTCGATTGAGGAGGACAATTAGTGGAAAAGGACGTTGCGTGATTTTCAGCGGCAGGATTTGGGTGTAAAGAACCAAACATTCATTACTGGAAATCCCTCTTGATCTAATTAAATGTATCTTTATGTAAAATGTTTATATTGAATGTCAACTTCTTTGGTTTTATGTTATGAATTGTGACCGTTTCTAATATATCCATTGAATATTGATCATATGATTAGTATAAAAATGGGGCGTTAACAAATCCAATTTACTCAGACAAAGGAAGCGATGGCCTCATTGTAACAACCCGAGATTTTATAAGATATATTGTTTTAATTTCTTTCATATCTTCTATTGTATGATACACCAAGATTATCTTGTGCTATACGCAACACCGTATTAGCTTGCAGTATACGCAACACAATTCTTGGATCGTGTTATACACAATTTCAAGTTCATTTGATAGAAGTTATTCTATGCAACATTGAGTGTATATATATATATATTCAATGTATAAATGAAAAATGGTTGGATTCTGTAATAACGAATCAACAAATGATTCTTGCACTATACGAAACCCTGATTTGGCTTGCATTACATGCAATCACCACCTTCTTTGATAGCGTGTGTTGTACGCAATATCAGGTTTTACTAAACAACGATGTGTTATTATAATATTATTATGAACTAGCCATTATGAATATTATTAAATAAATTTTGAAATTTATAACATTATTATTCATCTTACACATTTTCTAGAACATGGTATAAGAACAAAATAAATTTTTCGGGTAAAATAAGTATTTTTCAAAAAATGCTGTTTTGCCGCCTTTTGATAGCGCACCAACCTTTAATCTAGTTTTTGACATGTTTATAAGTTAAATTTTTCAAAATAAAAGTATTCTTTGGAATAAGGATATAAAATTATTCCTTGGATAAAATTTTCATATTATTCTGAAAACTTTCATATTTTAATGAATAGTAAAAACATGCTATATTTTAATTAAAAACAACATTTTTCCTCATAATAATTTATGTGGTTAAATTATAATATTTAATGGTTTTAAAGTATAAATAGAATATATTTTTACCATTTAATACAATATATGTCATTATCATTGATTTTACCTTGAATTCTTAGGTCAAATAATTTCAATCTTTTGCAATGTTTTAAACAAAAACCCGTTTTCTTTCGACAACGGGATTAATTTTAATTTAATTTATGCAACTTCTGTGTATTTAATTTGGAAAAATGGATTCCATATTTGGAATCAGTGGGTCCAAATTATATTAATAGAATAACTTTTTATTTTTGGGCTTTATGAATAGTAACAACGGTCAATTTTATTTACCATAGTTAAAGGTAAATCAGGTAATTAAGGGTAAATATAATGTTATATAATTACCCTAACACATGCCAAAACTATATTGGATGACTAAAAGTAGACCCATGTCACCTAAGGGTCGGATTAGATTCATTTTATGGACTTTTGACCATGAAAATAATTTAATTATTATTAAAACCAAAGAAAGTGACAACATGTCACTCTCTTAAATCTTATAAGTATAATAATTTTAATTTAGTGATAAACATCATAAAACTTTGAACATGAATAGTCTCCAGAAATCTAATAAAATTATCTACATCATGATAATTTATTTAGAATTTTTATGGATTAAATAATTGCCATTAATGGTGATACATTAATGATGCAGAAATTATTTATTAAGTGAAAATCAGTAATATAGTTTTTATTGAAATAATAATACCCATTAAAAGGCCCAAAAACCTGACCAAAAATTATCTACACCATAATCTTCCAATTACTTAATATATAACCGTTTGGAGTCTTATAAAAGCAATTATGACACTTATATTATTTTTTTAAATGATGCCAAAGTTGTCACCTTCATAATTTAATAAATATAACAATTTAAATATTGTTATTTTAAGATGATAAATTTGAGTAAAATTATTATTGTGACTGGTAATAAATTTATATTCATCATAGGATTTTATTTTTAAATTTTATGCAACAAATATGTATATTAAATAATTATACAAAAATGTTGTAGAAATTATTTTAGTAAGAGATAAACCAAATAAATGGATTTAAAAATAATAAAATAAATATTATATGAACTATTTAATGTGCTCCACTAATTTTCTAGATACATATGACCTTTTATGAATCTATTAAATCTTTTAGTTTGAACATATCTTCTGTATATATTTTATTTAAGTTCAAATAAATGAATAGTGTCAAAATTGACACTATTGTTATTTTATAAAAATAACTTATTATAAAATTGTTTAAAAATCACAAAAATATTTACGAATTATAAATTTAAATTTATATGGTCTATAATGTTATAAATTAACCCATTATGGACAATTCACAACAAATAATTAATTATTTGTTATAATTTAAAATTTAGAATTTTATTACCACAAATAAAATTAAAATTGATTAAATATGGATAAATCAAGTTGATAATGTTTAAAATAAATTCCTAACATGTCTAAATTTTATTGGTTGATGATATTACAACCCTATATCATCTAATATTCTATTATGAGTGATTTTTGGAGGTTTTTAAGTGGGGTTAGATTTATTATAAATTAATATTTTTTATATTTCCAAAGGTGCCCCTCTCCTCCCTTATAAAAGGTCATCTCCTCCCTCTCTTCCTCACACAAATTTGAGCCTTCAAGCTCGGACAAACCCTGCCAAATTATCTTCTCCACTTCCATAGAAACATCCTAGAGGTCCTAGTCTTCTTCAAAGACCAATTTTAGTGCCCTAAGAGGAGGTCTCAAAGAGGCGCTTCAAAGAAGAGGTAATGTCTGTTACTGATTCTTTCAACTTTATTTCTTCTTATACTCATTATTCTTTAGTTGTTTAATTATGAAGTAATAACATCAGTATCACTCATATACTTATATGTTATTATAAGTATGAAAAAACCCTATTTCACCATCTATCCATCCTACGGAAAACGAAATCACTACGCGTGCGTACGTACGGAATACCGTCTCCACGCCGTGGTGTAATCTGTTTTTCCAACACCACATTACTTGGATGGGTATAATGGTGTAAATAATAACTATACATAGTTATTATAACATCATAATGATTCTTATATATTGTATCATCCACTCCAATTCAATTCAATAATTATGGAAATGATATCATCGCTCGTACGTAGGTACAGACTACCGTCTCCACAACGTGATGAGATCCATTCTCCATGTTAACCATTTAAGAATGATTATAAAGTATATATAAGAAATAATAATGAAATATATGAAATTATAAAGCTACTTTATTCATGTATATGTTTGTAATCTACTTAATTCCATTCAACTCAATAAGGAAATGAAAACAGCATTCATGCGTACGTATGGCCTACCGTCTCCATGAACGGTGTATTTATTTCCATTTATCTATCTATTATATATCAGTATATTATGAATATATATTATATATAAATCATGTTTTATATTCTGGAATTAAGTAATCATGATCTAATTAATCATATGAATAATTACAAGTCAAAACACAGATGACAAATGAAACGATTTTAACCAAAACACTCTTTAACATTGAATTTACAAAAGAACGGGTAATATAAAGTCATAAGTAAACCATATATGATATCATAACAATGAATATGATTCTGTAATAAGTCAATGAAATTATTTAAACCATTATACAGGAGGTTCAGATACATACGAAGCATATCGGACATAAGGTAAGTGATAATTTTGCAAATCTCATTTTTATCCGAGATTGCTTATACGTAAGTATTTACTAGGGTTATTGTTATCATCCATTTCCATGTTTAGTAAAAATGATTTCATTTATGTTTAATGTCATTTTTACCCATTTTTGAATTTTACTACATGGTATGTATGGAATCTTTCTTTTACGAGGTACTTTTTGACTTTTCCAGCAAAAGTACGAGAAGAATGTTTTTTTAACTTATACGACACTAATGGATTTTTACGGTTTTATAAAGCCTTATTTTCATGAAGCTTCCTCCAAAATATTTCATGACTATTTTCAACAAAATCTCTTTCTTTTTAAATTGCATGAGGTTCTGTGAAATGAATTTGATTTTGAAGAAGAAAGGATATTTTCCTCAAGAATCCATTTCAAGTGTTTTATCAAAGCCATTTTTCATCTAAGATGACATTATTTCATATGTGTATGTTTCTAGTATAATGTCTCTATGATTTACATGGTTTCACTTTCCTTATTATGAAAGGATATCCATTTCTTTTATATGGAGTATGTGATTATGGGATGATGTTTATGAAACCCATTTTATTTATTGGGTTATTATGAATGATGTATGTTTATTTTGTGGCACAAGTAATAATGATTTCATCATGAGATGGGTGGGACCTATATCTCCCTCCAATGCATTGGGTAAAGATTTATATCTCATGAGATAGACATGGCTGGAACGGTAAGTTAATCCGGTTCAATGTTACCGGACTGAAACGAGGAGTGAACTCGATTCAGAAAGGGACTTTGTCCACTAAGATGGTCTCGGCAGTAATGCCTTGGCTACTATGGAAATCATAACATGTGCTTAATGGTTGCCACAATTACATGTTTTACTCCCATGTTATTTTATCATGCTTAATATTTCTTTATGATCTATGCCTTACGTACATTCATGTTTTATGTCATTGCTCAAGCTTTTGATGTTTAAACATTATATTCATGTTTTTAAGTTCAAATGTATATGATTTGTTTTATTTTATCCATGATTACCCTTACTGATCATTTGAGCTCACCCTTTATATGTTTTCTTTTCCCCAATATTTAAAGAAATGTTTTAGGTAAGAAAACAAAAGGGGAAGATCTTTTTGGGAGATGTTTAAGATCTTTCACCACGATTATAATATTATATTCCGAGTTTCCAAAGACACTAAACTATTACAGTCCTTGTGTGTCTGTTTTTTTATGTATTAAGTATTCTGAAAAAATAATGTAATGTCCATGTACGTCAGGCTTTAGGTCTCTATAGTTGGTATCAGAGGAAAGGTTTAGTCAACCTTTGGAAAACTAGGATGCGAAAACATTAGTGAGATCCCTATAGATATTTCTAAGGTATGTCTAGGGATTTCCCTAAGGATAAGTATACGTATAGGATATAGCCCTAGAACTATGGTAATGATCTTATAATTTAACCTAAGATGTTAGATATCGAGGGTACTCCCCCTTTACTATGTTGTTTTCCCTAGCATGATTTTGCCTCTCACACTATTTTTTTTGGGTTTTAGAAAATGGCTGGAAATAGGAAGATTCATGATAACAGAGGATATAACGGACAATGGAATGATATTATTCATCAGCAACCAAATGAAACGGGATTTGGAAGTCCAAACATCGTTATTATGCCTAATCAGCAATCTCGTAATATGATCAATAATATCAACTTTGGTATGTTTCCCGACTCAGATAATAAGAGAACGATGGAGTTTCATGATGATCATAGAGGAAAGAAAGTTCAATTTCCCTCATGTAAATCATGTGGGAAGAGGCATCGGGGAGATTGTTTCAAAGGAACTGAAATATGCTTTGGGTGTGGAAAAGAAGGACACAAAGCTGGTAAGTGCAAAGGAAAAGGTTCAGTTAACACCATGGACAAGGATAATGGTATTGCTACGACATCAACAATGATTAGATGTTTTAAATGTGGAATGTATGGGAATTATGCATACCAATTCCCTAAGGGAAAATCTCATGAAGAGAATCAGCATGGTCATATGAGTAGTATTTATGTGGATGATGATGAAGAGACTACAAATGAAATATGAGATGAAAGAAATGATGAAACTCAGTCAGTGGTTTAAGAATTTAGTGGAATGATTATATGTTTATAAAGAATAATGTATGGTACTATGGAATAAAGAATCATCTAAGGATTGTTACACTATTGTTTTTCCTAAAGTATTTTTAAGTATATGTTGAATGGTACGGGTAACCAAGGAAGGTTATTCAGATATTTTGGAAAGCAGATGATATGCGCATAATGAAGGTATAAGGAGAAAATGAAATGTTTGACAATATTCATGAGCTCATGATTGATATATGGACTAAGTGATATCATGTTTTGAGTATATAGAATTTTGAGGATTTTGGTATGTGGAAAGAGTTAACTTTTGACAGCACTCTTGTTTTCACTAAGATTCAATGGGTATTCATTTTTTAAGATAATACATGATTAAGGTATTCACATGAATGGAATGTGACCAACAAGATATATGAGGGATAAATGATGGCTTTCACGTGCTTTTTATATGACTTTTTTAGTAATCGTTCTATTTATACAATGAGTTTGGAAAGAAGTATTTTGGATAAGCCTAAAGATTGGAATGGATAGTATTGATTAAGGCTAGAAATTTTTGTTATAATAGTATTGTTTTAGAAAAATGATAACCTATAGGACGGGTGACAACCCATCGCGTCGGTCAAGGTTGTAGGAATCGAACCCACAACCGAAGTGCGACTGGCCTTTATTGCCTACCATTGGCCTACAAGAAGTCCCTGGTTAGTAGAAACTAGTTTTATTTTATTAAACGGTATGATATATGATGTATAAGTTCATTTTTGGAATCGTATATGATTAACCACACCATAGATAGACTTATGTATATTTGATAACCTTTTCTAAACTTTTTCTTGAAACAGATGGAATGACTCATCATTCTATCACATGATCTGCTAACACTTCATGAATGGAAAATTCAACTTTATTTCTGTAAGAGATGAAGTGGAAATTGTTCAAGGCACGAACAACGGTGAGATTGTACCAAAATCAAGTAAGTATTTCTTTTGATTCGAAAATTATTCAACATTAGAGAAATGATCCTGAAAACCAATTTTTTTTCCTAATGCTCTTGTATCCGATAAATCATATGGTACCTTAGATCATCGCAAATCTATGGCTTTGTGATTGTTGGCTATTTCATAGCCATGTTCTCTACCACTCTCTATCAGAACATGATGGTTAGATTTTTCCTCCATATCCATATTTTTACCTATACTCTCCTGTGTGGAAACCCAATGTTGAGTTACCTTGGGTGACCGTTACGTTTCTAAATTTCTTTTTTAAAGTTAGTTTTAGTATTCCTTTTTACGATGTGGGTTTCTATGAATAGTAAGCGATTTATAACCCCGGTGAATTTCGAGGGAGAAATTCATTTTAAGGGGGGTAGAATGTAACAACCTGAGATTTTATAAGATATATTGTTTTAATTTCTTTTATATCTTCTATTGTATGCTACACCAAGATTATCTTGTGCTATACTCAACACCTTATTAGATTACAGTATATGCAACACAATTCTTGGATCGTGTTATACACAATTTCAAGTTCATTTGATAGAAGTTATTCTACGCAACATTGATTGTATATATATATTTATATTCAATTTATAAATGAAAAATGGTTGGATTCAGTTATAACAAATCAACAAAGGATTCTTGCAATATGTGCAACCCTGACTTGGCTTGCATTACATGCAATCACGACCTTTTTCGATAGCGTGTGTTGTACGCAATATTAGGTTTTACTAAACAACAATGTGTTATTATAATATTATTATGAACTAGCCGTTATGAATATTATTAACTAAATTTTTAAATTTATGACATTATTATTCATCTTACACATTTTCTAGAACATGGTATAAGAACAAAATAAAATTTTCGGGTAAAATAAGTATTTTTCAAAAAATGCAGTTTTGTCGCCTTTTGATAGCACACCCACTTTAAATATAGTTTTTGACATGTTTATAAGTTTAATTTTTCAAAATAAAATTTTTCTTTGGAATAAGGATATAAAATTTTACCTTGGATAAAATTTTCATATTATTCTGATAACTTTCATATTTTAATGAATAGTAAAAACATGCTATATTTTAATTAAAAACAACTTTTTTCCTCGTAATAATTTATGTAGATAAATTATAATATTGAATGGTTTTAAAGTATAAATAGAATATATTTTTACCATTTAATACAATGTATGTCATTAGCATTGATTTTACCTTGAATTCGTAGGTTAAATAAATTCAATCTTTTGTAATGTTTTAAACAAAAACCCGTTTTCTTTCGACAATGGGATTAATTTTAATTTAATTTCTACAACTTCTGTGTATTGAATTTGGAAAAATGGATTCCATATTTGGAATCAGTGGGTCCAAATTATATTAATATACTATTTTTTATTTTTGGGCTTTATGAATAGTAACAACGGTAAATTTTATTTACCATAGTTAAAGGTAAATTGGGTAATTAAGGGTAAATATAATATTATATAATTACCCTAACACATGACCAAATTCTATTGGATGGCTAAAAGTAGACCCATATCACCTAAGGGTTGGATTAGATTCATTTTATGGACTTTTGACCATGAAAATAATTTCATTATTATTAAAACCAAAAAAAGTGACAACATGTCACTCACTTAAATCTTATAAGTATAATAATTTTAATTTAGTGATAAACATCATAAAACTTCGAACATGAATAGTATCCAAAAATATAATAAAATTATATACATCATGATAATTTATTTAGAATTTTTATGGATTAAATAATTTCCATTAATGGTGATACATTAATGATGCAGAAATTATTTATTCAATGAAAATCAGTAATATAGTTTTTATTAAAATAATAATACCCATTAAAAGGCCCACAAACCTGACCAAAACTTATATATACCATAATAATCCAATTACCTAATATATAACCGTTTGGAGTCTTATAAAAGCGATTATGACACTTATATTATTTTATTTTAAATGATGCCAAAGTTGACACCTTCATAATTTAATAAATATAACAATTTAAATATTGTTATTTTAAGATGATAAATTAGAGTAAAAGTATTATTGTGAAAGGTAATAGATTTATCTTCATAATAGGATATTATTTTTAATTTTTATGCAACAAATAAGTATATTAAATAATTATACAAAAATGTTGTAGAAATTAGTTTATTAAGAGATAAACCAAATAAATGGTTTTAAAAATAATAAAATAAATATTATATGAACTATTTAATGTGCTCCACTAATTTTCTAGATACATATGACCTTTTATGAATCTATTAAAGCTTTTATTTCGAACATATCATCTGTATATATTTTATTTATTTTCAAATAAATGAATAATGTCAAAATTGACAGTATTGTTATTTTATAAAAATAACATATTATAAAATTGTTTAAAAATCACAAAAATATTTACAAATTACAAATTTATATTTATATGATCTAGAATGTTATAAAGTTACCAATTATGTAAAATTCACAACAAATATGTAATTATTTGTTATAATTTAAAATTTAGAATGTTATTACCACAAATAAAATTAAAATTGATTGAATAAGGATAAATCAAGTTGATAATGTTTAAAATAAATTCCTAACATGTCTAAATTTTATTGGTTGATGAGATTACAACCCTATATCATCTAATATTCGATTGTGAGTCATTTTTGGATTTTTTATGTGGGTTTGGATTTATTATAAATTAATATTTTTAATATTTCCAAAGGTGCCCCTCTCCTCCCTTATAAAAGGGCATCTTCTCCCACTCTTCCTCACACCAATTTGAGCCTTCAAGCTCGACCAAAACCTGAAAAATTATCTTATACACATCCATAGAAACATCCTAGAGGTCCTGGTATTCTTCAAAGACCAATTTTAGTGCCCTAAGAGGAGGTCTCAAAGAGGCGCTTCAAAGAAGAGGTAATGTCTGTTACCGATTATTTCAACTTTATTTCTTCTTCTACTCCTTATTATTTAGTTGTTTCATTATGAAGTAATAACATCAGTATCACTCATATACTTATATGTTATTATAAGTATGAAACAACCCTATTTCACCATCTCTCCATCCTACGGAAAACAAAATCACCGCGCATGCGTACGTACGAAATACCGTCTCCACGCCGTGGTGTAATCTGTTTTTCCAACACCACGTTACTTGGATGGGTATAATGGTGTAAATAATAACTATACATAGTTATTATAACATCATAATGATTCTGATATATTGCATCATCCACTCCAATTCAATTCAATAATTATGGAAATGATATCATCGCCCGTGCATAGGTATGGACTACCGTCTCCACGACGCGATGAGATCCATTCCCCAAGTTAATCATTTAAGAATGATTATAAAGTATATATAATAAATAATAATGAAATATATGACATTATAAATCTACTGTATTTATGTATATGTATGTCATCTACTTAATTCCATTCAACTCAATAAGGAAACGAAAACAGCGTTCATGCGTTCGTACGACCTACTGTCTCCATGAACGGTGTATTTCTTTCCATTTATCGATCTATTATATATATGTATATTATGAATATATATTATATATAAATCATGTTTTATATTCTGTAATTAAGTAATCATGATCTAAGTAATCATATGAATAATTACAAGTCAAAACACGGACGACAAATGAAATGATTTTACCCAAAACACTCTTTAACATGGAATTTACAAAAGAAAGGGTAATATAAAGTCATAAGTAAACCATATATGATATCATGAAAATGAATATGATTCTGTAATATGTCAATGACCTTATTTAAATCATTATACAGGAGGTTCGGATACATACGAAGCATATCGGACATAAGGTAAGGGATAATTTTGCAAATCTCATTTTTATCTGAGATTGCTTATACGTAAGTATTTACTAGGGTTATTGTTATAATCCATGTCCATGTTTACTAAAAATGATTTCATGTGTGTTTAATGTCCTTTTTACCCATTTTTGACTTTTACTACATGGTATGTATGGAATCTTTCTTTTACGAGGTACTTTTTGACTTTTCCGACAAAAGTACGAGAAGAATGTTTTTTTAACTTATACGGCACGAACGGATTTTTTCGGTTTTATAAAGCCTTATTTTCATGAAGCTTACTCCAAAAGATTTCATGAATATTTTCAACAAAATCTCATTCTTTTTAAATTTCATGAGGTTTTGTGAAAAGAAATTGATTTTGAAGAAGATAGGATATTTTCCTCAAGAATCCATTTCAAGTGTTTTATCAAAGCCATTTTTCATCTAAGATAAAATTATTTCATATGTGTATGTTTCAAGTATAATGTCTCTATGATTTACATGGTTTCAATTTACTTATTATGAAATGATATCTATTTCTTTTATATAGAGTATGTGATGATGGGATGATTTTTATGAAACCCATTTTATTTATTGGGTTATTATGAATGATGTATGTTTATTTTGTGGCACAAGTAATAATGATTTCATTATGAGATGGGTGGGACCTATATCTCCCTCCAATGCATTGGGTAAAGATTTATATCTCATGAGATAGACATGGCTGGAATGGTATGTTAATCCGGTTCAATGTTACAGGACTGAAATGAGGAGTGAACTCGATTCAGAAAGGGACTTTGTCCACTAAGATGGTCTCGGCAGTAATGCCTTGGATACTATGGAAATCATAACATGTGATTAATGGTTGCCACAATTACATGTTTTACTCCCATGTTATTTTATCATGCTTAATGTTTCTTTATGATCTATGCCTTACGTACTTTCATGTTTTATGTCATTGCTCAAGCTTTTTATGTTTAAACATTATGTTCATGTTTTTAAGTTCAAATGTATATGATTTGTTTTATTTTATCCATGATTACCCTTACTGAGCATTTGAGCTCACCCTTTATATGTTTTCTTTTCCCCAGGATATAAAGAAAGGTTTTAGGTAAGAAAACAAAAGGGGAAGATCTTTATGGGAGATGTTGAAGATCTTTTACCACGATTAGAAGATTATATTCCAAGTTTACAAAGACACTAAACTATTACGGTCCTTGTGTGTCTGTTTTTTTATGTATTAAGTATTCCGAAAAAGTAATATAATGTCCATGTACGTTAAGCTTCGGGTCTCTACACTCATCCAGTAGACATGCCCCATATGAAGCCCATTTGTTAAATCTCTGAAAGGAGGTTATTTCTTTGGGATTTTCTCTTGACCAATCCCAAGATGAGCTTGAATATGTTAAGATCTAGTGGAACCGCCTACAAGAGAAGTGGAAGATGATAGGGATTACCACCCGAGAAATGTTATCCGAGCCACCCCAAGAGTCAGTCACAATTGCACACCTTACCCTTCAGTCTTATGTGGCTGTTATAAGGGGTTATGTAACAAGTCATTAGAACTATGTTCATGTACATTATTTTTGTATAAAATAATGAATATACCTTCATTTTATTATTGTTACCTTGTAGATGGGTTTTAAAGCACAAATAGTATTATTAGTTAATATTCAACTAAGAAATCTATTTCGATGAATTAATGGATTTTTGAATTAAATAACATTTTAATAAAATGTTATTATTATTATTAAATTAAATTTTCTTAAAAATAAATGATTGTATAATTTTATGAATGCAATTGTAATTTTTATTAAGGTTTGAAATCCATTTTTGTCAAAACCCATGAATTTTTTATAAATGTCAGTTTTTATTTTAAAAATAAAAATTAATATATTTATAAATTTTTTAGATAAAATGAATATTATTTCTGGAATCAGGATGTCGAAATTATCCATAGGTGAATTTTTCATAATTTTCTGAGATAGTCAAAATTTGGGGTAAAAATTAAATATCGTTTAAATATATTATGTATTTTATGACATCATAATGACCCAATAGTGATGTAATAAAATAATATAATCCTTATGTTAGGCCAATATTTTTTTTCCATTAAAATAACATGATTTTAGGTTTGTTTGACTTATTTTACAAACCATTAATGGACCCTTCAAGGCTTATTAAACATCTTGTCTTTTTAAATTGTTTTCTTTGGGAGTGTGACTCGCCTCCACATAAGCAACCCCATTAATTTAAGAAGTTCCGAATTTTCCCTTATAAAATATTTTTTTACACTTTACTTTTCCTAAAACCATTGGAAAAAACCATGGGTTGTTTTGTGGTTTGGATTATTTTAATGTGAGGTGTCCGAGACCTAAATAATAAAGAATTCCCTCACCTTTCCTATATAAACCCACCCGATATCCCACTTCATCCTCACTCAAATCCTTTTGAGTTCTTCCAACCTCTTACCTACTCTTTCTAGAATACTCCCAAGGTTCCCCAAGATCCCAAGAAGGCTCTCTCAAGCCTCTCTCAAGCCTTTGGAAGAACACTTCCAAGTAAGGGTTTTTCTTCCTTTCTCATTTTTGTCTAATTTTATTAATGTTGTTATTCCATTTTAGTTTCAATTATAAATGTTTGGGTATGGTTTAAAACCTCCCCCATACTTCCTTCTTTATGTTTTAAGGATTTGATACCCCTTTCTCTCTCATTAAATGCCTCCCATGTACAACCGTTACTATGCCGAAATTCTGAAAGAAATTTCTCTCTTATTTTACATTCAAGAAATTCTTTTGTATCATGACTCTAAATTCCATTATAGTTGTTGGGACATATATCTATATGACCCCCATAATTTCCATTTCATGTACATATGATGAGACACCCCTTTCTCTCTCATCAACCATTTTTATGAATTTTTACGTCACACCGTTACGCTGCCGAAATTGCACCGATTTTCGAAGCCAATATCATTGTGCAGTGAATACCATGCACATTTCTCTATCAAGGGTATTCACCTTTATGAACATTTACTTATTGTTTAAATAGTTTCATGTATTTATTCCACATTCCTTTATCATGGAATAAATGATTATGTTTTATGAATCCATGTTATATGATCCATGTGGCACACTTATGCATGAAATGAAATGTTTAAGAAGGGTGCCCCCTTATAGCGCTTCAATGCATTAGGTAAAGTATAATATCGTGATACATCATTTTCAATGGGTGTTTACTCATTATAATTGATGTTTAATGAGGTTTTAGTCATGCTTCATGTGCACTGAGGATTTACTCATGCTTCATGTGCAGTGAGCCTTGGCTCATGCTAATTCCATGTTAAGTGTTGTTACCATATTTCCGTGTTATGATTATCATGATTTATCACAACTTTATGTTTGTGCTTATATTGTGATATATTGATATGAATATTTTCTAGCATATATTGTATTCCTCATTTTATTCCATGATTATTCCCTTACTGATCTTTATATCTCACCCTTTTCTTATGCTTTCCATCAGGTTATCCCATGAAATGCTATGTATGAGGGAATGTAGTGGTCATGTAAAGGATTTTTTCAATAAAGATATTGTATTTCATGTTTTAAGTTGTTATTTAATGATCCTAATCCCCAAAGACACTATACCTCTTGATATTATATATTGTATTCAAGTGAAGTTTATGTAATAAGTTAGGTTTAATTGTGTAATAAAAGATCAGAGTTGTCATAGTTGGTATCAGAGGATAGGTTTAGATACTTTTGGGATTAGGATTAGAAAACCCTATTGAAGCCTTAGAGACAAGACTAAGTATAATAAAAAAATACCTAAGTTTTGGTCAGTATTGAGTAAGTGGTTTATCAAGCAAATACATCCCTGTCTGGATATGAGCAGGGAGAGGCGGCTCTATCACAGATGTATCCTAGGGGTAAAACCCGAAAACACCTCTTTTAGCTAGACTCGAACAGGAACTAGTGTACAACAATAGGACTTTCTACAATCTTGGTTACGACACTCCTGGGGGATATGCTTTGGTATGTTCACAAGCTTGGTATGAACCATTATTAAGGGACAAAAAAATGCTCTAAGAATATGTGTTAGAAAGTAGATCATGGATAACATAGACTGAAGCCAATAGATTCATATGTTAAGGAAATAAAAGTTATTTATAAGTCATCATTTTTGTCCATGGATTACCCTTTATGTGTTACCCCTAACTTTCATTTTATTCCAACCAATGGCCCGAAATAGGAAGACTCGGGCTAACAACCGATGTGAAGATCAATGTGATGATTATACTAATGAGATGCCCAATCCAATAGGAGTGGGAATCGTGAACTTTGTCATGCTTATCTCTCATCTAACTCAAGATTTGAATAGAAACATGGGGCAAGAGAAATATTCAACCCCCCCCCCCCAAAATAAAGAACAAGTCGCTATTGAGAGCTTCATGAGACAACAGACTCTTAGTTTTAATGGATCATCTAATCCCTCAATTGATGAAAAATTGATCAAATCCATTTAAAAGATATTATCCATCCTTCAATGTTCTGAACTAGAGAAGGTTATGTTTTCTACTTATTTTATGGAGGGTGAAGCTGATCAATTGTGGATGTTGATCAAAAATACGAATCCTGAGGAGGAGATCGAGGTGTTGGAATGGAAGGATTTCTGGAAGATGTTTTTCGATAAGTATTTTTCGAGCACCCTCCATATTAAGATGGAAAGGGACTTCCTTGACCTCAAGAAAAAAGATGATGAATCTGGTTGAGGGTATGAGGAAAAATTCACAAGGATTGCATGATAAGCTTTCATCTTTGTCGTTACCTTCAAGTGCGAGGTTGACTGCTTCTTTGGTGTGCTGAAACCTAGCCTATGGAAAGCGCTGACGATCCGTGACTTCGATAGCTATGAGTAAATTGTCTGATGTATCCTCAAGGTCAAAATTGGAGATCGGAGAATCTCAAGGGTATCATGGGGATAAGAAGTCTAAGGTGGAATTCAATTATGGTGGTCAGATGGATAAATCCAATGGTGCTAAGAAGATCCATCACCCCACTTGCCAAAGGTGCAGAAACAAGCACCCCAGAAATTTTCTAAAGGGGATGAGAAAATGATTTAGGTGTGGAAGAGAAGGTAACCTAGCTATTAACTACCGAAAAGATAAACCCGCGGATGCAATGGAGGAGAGGGAAACTCTTTTTGAACTTCAACGCATTGTTCATTGCTGCAATTGTAAAGAACTAGGGCATCTTGAAAATCAGTGCCCTAAGCCAAGGGTTTTTAGAGGCAACCAACAACCTCCAAGGCAGCAAGGATGCGCTTCTTCCATCACTATTGCCGAAGTGAACCTCAACCACAATGTGGTGAAATATACGCTAGTTATTCATTCAATAATATCCAACATACTTTGTTATTTAGGTTCTATGCATTCATTTATATCTCGAATGTTTAGTAGAACAATCCCAGCACCACCACAAATCATGGAAGTGAAGATGTTGGTGAGTACGACAAATGGGAAAATCATTTCATCCCATGAATATAACTCCTCCCATATCATAATATATGGATTGAACTTCCTAGAGAACCTTGTCATACTCCCTCTGGTGGAATTTGATGCAATTCTTGGCATGGATTGACTTTCCTAATATAGAGCCAACATAAATTGTCGTGAGAGGGAAATCACTCTCCATGTGGAGAATCGACCCCCAATTCTTTGCAAATGCAATGAGAAAGATGAATCTTCTTTAAATACATCATCTCAAGCATGGATATTACTTCCCTATGAGCATGAGTATCTAGATTAGATGATTGAGTCTAAGGAGGCAACCATCCTATAAGACATGCCTATTGTGAGGGAATTTGCTGAAGTGTTTCCCGAGGAATTTCCTGGTCTTCCTCCTAGAAGAGATGTTGAATTCTCAATTGAACTTATACCTGGGGAATTTACAATATCCAAGACTCTATATAAAATGGCTATTGTGGAGAATTAGGAGCTGAAAAAACAACTACAGGAGAATCTGGATAAAGGGTTTATACACCCAAGTGCTTCACCATGGGGTGCACCAGTCCTATTCATCAAGAGGAAAGATGGGTCAATGCACCTTTGAATCGATTATTGTGAGCTTAAAAAAATTACAATAAAGAACAATCATCCCCTCACATTAATAAATAACTTGTTTGATCATCTGCAGGGAGCACAATACTTCTCCAAGGTGGATTTGCGGTCGGGATATTATCAAGTAAGGGTGAAGAAGGAAGATATCCCCATGAATGCTTTTCGTACAAGATACGGGCACTATGAATTCATAGTAATGCCTTTCAAAATCACTAATGCTCCAACAATATTCATGGACTTGATGAATAGAGTCTTTAGATATTAACTTGAAAAATTTGTGGTAGCATTTATAGATGATATTCTGATGTACTCCAAAACCAAGGAGGATCATGAGGAGCATTTGAGAACTGCACTAGAGACCTTGTGGAAGGAGAAGCTCTATGAAAAGTACATCAAGTGCGAGTTCTGGTTGAAGGAGGTATCATTCTTGGGCCATATCATCACAAGAAATGGGATGTCTATGTATCCCTCCAAAACAGATGCAATTGAGGGACGACTAAGGCCAACATCGGTAATGAATATCCGTATATTCTTGGGGTTAGCTAGATATTATCAATGATTTGTGAGACATTTCTCACTATTTTCCAACCCTCTTACCAAGCTAAATCAGAAGGGAGTACAGTTTGGTTGGAGTGATGAATGCGAAGAAATCTTCAAGGAGTTAAAAAATAGGGTTTTCACTGTGCCCATTCTCACATTACCCACAAGTGGAGAAATTTTTGTGGTATTTAGTGATTCTTCGAAGAATGGCATGGGATGTGTGTTGATGAAAAATAAAAAAGTCATTGCCTATGCTTCAAGGTAATTGAAAGTAAATGAATAGAACTATCCAACACATTACCTGGAGTTGGCTGTAGTGATCTTCACTTTGAAAATTTGGCGGCATTATCTCTTTGGGAAGAAGTGTGAAATATATACAGACCACAAAATCCTCAAGTATATACTCACACAGAAAGAGTTGAACATGCACCAATAAAGATAGTTAGAGCTGATCGAAGACTATGACTACTCAATCCATTACCACCCTGGGAAAGCGAACAAGGTGGTGGATTCCCTAAGTAGAAAGGAACCAGTGATTCTACCATTGATGATAATTGAAAAGGATCAAATATTCTTAGATTTGATGAAGATGGACATGGGAATCATAAATAAGGGAACATCATCAATCATTTCACAAATAATTTCTCAACCATCCCTTTTGGAAAGTTAAAAGATGCTCAAAAAGATGATGTGGGAATTTAGGAAAAAGTTGAAGCTATCAGAAAATGGAAATCCTCGGAGTTTAATGTTAATGAAGAAGGAATTGTAAGATTTGGGAAAAGAATAAGTGTTCTATCAAGTCCGGAGCTAAAGAAGGAACTTTTGGATGATTCACATAGTTTAAATTTCTCTATTCATCCATGAAACAAAAAGATGTATCAAGATTTACGAGAGTATTATTGTTGAGATAATATGAATAAATAGATCGTTGAATATACATCAAAGTGCATGGTGTGTCAGAAAGTGAAGGTAGAGAGTCATAAGTCTAACGGGAAGATGAAACCATTGCCCATACCAGAATGGAAATGGGAGAACATGACCATGGACACTGTCACTGGACTTCTGAAGACATCCAAAGGCTACAATTCCATCTAGATTGTTGTCGATAATCATAAAAAGTCTGCACACTTCATTGCTATTCGGGATGATTTCTCATTGGATCAACTGGCACAGATATATATCAGGGAATTGGTAAGGCTTCATGGAGTACCACTATTTATTGTGTCCGATCGAGATCCAAGATTCACCTCTATGTTTTGGAAATTTCATCAACATTCTATAAATACTGAACTGATCTTCAGTACGGCCTATCATCCTCAAACTGATGGCCAATTCGGGCCGACTATCCAAACACATGAGGACGTTTTTAGAGTGTGATCAATGGACTTTAAAGGAGGATGGGATCAACATCTTCATCTAGTTGAGTTCACTTATAATAAAAGTTTCCACTCAAGCATCCAAATTGCACAATATGAAGCCCTTTATGGGAAAAGGTGCAGAACACCGACGTGTTGGGATGAGGTCATTGAGTGTAAACTGCTTGGACCAGAAATGATCGAAGAAATGGTGGAGACATTGAAAACCATTCAGCATCATATCAAGGCATCCTAGATTCAACAAAAGAGTTATGTAGATAACCATCAATGAGACCTTGAGTTTAAAGTTGGAGACATGTTATTTCTATACATATCTCTGTGGAAGAAGGTCATGAGGTTTTTAAATAAAGGGAAGTTAAGTCCAAGGTACACCAGCCCCTTCATGATTCTTGATCGTGTCATGGCTATGGCCTATCGACTATCAATTCCACCTACCATAATCAAAGTACATGATGTATTTCATGTATCCCTCTTAAGGAAGTACATACCAGACCCTTCACATGTACTCTCTTTAGAGGTGGTAGAGTTATATGATGATCTTTCTTATGAAGAAGAAACCAGTGATGTTCTTATATCGTAGAGAAAAAGTTATACGAAATAATAAAATTCCCCTCTTCAAGGTGTAGTGGTGAAACCGCATGTTTGAAGAAGCGATGTGGCAATTGGAGGAAATGATGAAGCAGAGTTACCCACGTTTGTTTTAGTGTGGGAAAAGAAAATTTCATGGGCGATTTTTTAAGGGGGGAAGATTGTAATGACCCAAACTATCATTAATGGAAATACCTCTTGATCTAATTAAATGTCTCTTTATATAAAATTTTTATAATAAATATCAACTTTTTTGTTTTTATGTTAATAATTGTGACTGTTTCTAATATAGTCGTTGAACTGTGACCACATGATTAGTTTAAATATAGGGCTTTAAAAAATCGAATTTACTTAGACAAAAGAAGTGATGGCCT
The DNA here is from genome assembly GCA_963277665.1 of Viscum album. NCBI lineage: Eukaryota > Viridiplantae > Streptophyta > Magnoliopsida > Santalales > Viscaceae > Viscum > Viscum album. Next base: position 2,113,851,744 of record OY728128.1, read on the forward strand.
CATTCAGTAGATGTGCCCCATATGAAGCCCATTTGTTAGATCTTGGAAAGGAGGTTGCATCTTTGGGCTTTTCTCTTGACCAAGCCCAAGCTGAGCTTGAATATGTTATGCTCGAGTGGAACCACCTATGAGAGAAGTAGAAGTTGATAGAGATTACCACCTGAGCAATGTTATCTGAGCCACCCCAGGAATCAGTCACCATCGTACACCTTACCCTTCAGCCTTATGGGAGTTTTATAAGGGGTTATGTAACAAGACATTAGTACTATGTTCTTGTACATTATTGTTGTATATAATAATGAATATACCTTCATTTTATTATTGTTACTTTATAGATGGGTTTTAAAGCACAAATAGTATTTTTAGCTAATTTTCAAGTAACAAATATATATTGATGAATTAATGAATTTTTGAAATAAATAATATTTTAATAAAATATAATAAATATTATTAAATTAATTTTTATTAAATATAATTGATTGTAAAATTTTATGAATGCAATTGTAATTTTTATTAAGGTTTGAAAGTCATTTTTTTCAGAACCCATGAATTTTTTATAAATGATGGATTTCATTTTAAAAGTGAAAATTAACATATTTAGAAAATTATTTAGATAAAATGAATATTATTTCTTGAAACAGAATGTCGAAATTATCCAATGGTGAATTTTTCTTGATTTTCTGAGACAGTCAAATTTATCATTTAAATATATTATGTGTTGTATGACATCATAATGACACAATAGTGATGTAATAAAATACTATAATCCTTATGTTGGGCCAATATATGTTTTAACATTAAAATAATGTGATTTTATGTTTTTTTGACTTATTTTAAAAGGCATTAACGGACCCTTCAAGTCTTATTAAACATATTGTCTTTTTAAATTATTTTCATTGGGAGTGTGACTCACCTCCACATAGGCAACCCCATTATTTTAAGAAGTAAGGTATTTAGAATTATAAAGTATTTTTTTCCAATTCCCTTTTCCAAAAACCATGGGAAAAACCATGGGATGGTTTGGGGTTTGGATTAGTTTAATGTGAGGTGTCTCAAACCTAAATAATAAATAATTCTCTCAGCTTTCATATATAAACCCACCCAAGCTCCTACTTTCTCCTCACTCAAAGCCTTGGGAGTTCGTCCAACCTATGCCATACTCTCTCTAAATCCTCCCAAGGTTCCCCAATCTCCCAAGAAGCCTCTCCCAAGCCTCTTTCAAGCCTTTGGAAGCAGACTTCCAAGTAAGGGTTTTTCTTCCTTTCTCATTTTTGTCCATATTTAATAATGTTGTTATTCCCTTTAAATTTCAATTATAGATGTTGGGGAATGGTTTATCACCTCCCCCATACTTCTCTATTTATGTTTGAATTATGGGAGACCCTTTTCTCTCTGATTAAATGCCTCACATGTACACCTGTTACTATGCCGATATTCTGAAAGAAATTTCTCTCTCTTATTTTACATTCAAGTAATCATTTTGTATCATGACTCTAAATTCCATTAAAATTATTGGGAAATGTATCTATATAACCCCATTACTATAAATTTCATGTAAATATGATGATACACCCCTTTCTCTCTCATCAACCATTTTTATGAATTCTTACGTCACACCGTTATGCAGCCGAAGTTACATTTATTTTCCAAGCCACTATCATTGTGTAGTGAATACCATTCCCATTTATCTATAAAGGGGATTTGAATTTATGCACATTTACTTATTTTTTAAAGAGTTTCATGTATTTATTCTACATTCCTTTATCTTGGAATAAATGATGATGTTTTATGAATCCATGTTATATGATCTATGTGGCACACTTATGCATGAAATGAAATGTTTTAGAAGGGTGCTCCCTTATAGCGCTCCAATGCATTGGGTAATATATAGTATCATGATACATCATGTGAAATGGGTGTTTACACATGATAATTTAAGTGCAGTGAGGTTTTACTCATGCTTAATGTGTAATGAGGATTTACTCATGCTCCATGTGCAATGAGCCTTGGCTCATGCTAATTTCATGTTAAGTGTTTTTACCACAATTCCATGTTGTGATTATCATTCTTTATCATGCCTTTTATGTTTATGCTTATCTTGTGATATATTGATATGCCTATTTTCTAACATGTATTGTATTCCTCATGTTATTCCATGATTATTCCCTTACTGGTCTTTATAGGTCACCCTTTTCTTATGCATGTCCTCAGGTTATCCCATGTAATGATAAGTATGAGGGAATTTAGTGGTCATGTAATAGAAGTTTTCAATAATGATGTTGTATTTCATGTTTTAAGTTGTTATGTAATGATCCTAATCCCCAAAGACACTATACATATTGACCTTCTATATTTTATTCAAGTGAAGTTTATATAATAAATTATGTTTAATTGTGTAATAAAAGATCAGGGTAGTCATATTGGGGACGTATGAGGGTTGCGTTTTAGATATAGAAATAGAGAGTCTTCTAGTGGATCTTGAGATCAATTTTAGTTTGATCTGATCCTTAATGGAGTACTGGGTTCCTTTGATATTTATTCAGATGCGAGGATCTCCACAGCAGTGGTGGATGCAGTACGTAGGATATAAGAAGAAGGCATAAATTTTGTGGGTTAACTTCAAGAAGGAGTTTCAATCATAGGTCCTTTTTATCGACCATAATGGAAGTGAAGAGGAAGGAGATTCTTTATTTTTAGTAGGGGAACATATTAGTGTAGGATTTGGGAATCATGTTTAAGGACCATCTGAATTTTCCCAAGATCTTTTTCCAGATGACTATTCTTCTACAACACTTCTTGAGGAGGCACTCTATCCTTCTATCTAGTATACAACAACTCCTATTACATTTTTAATGTACTTGGAGATTTAGAATAAGGTAAAGGTGATTTAAAGAATTCACTTGTGAGGAGGTTTTCTATTGAAAGGGAACCGATAGGTTTCCTCAAGAGGTAGAGTTGTTAGTGGTATGTCTCAAGTGCTAGGACCATTGACGTTTAGACCAGCTGAGAGTCAACCTCAGAATACTCCCTTTCTAACTTTTGGTTTATGTTCCTTTATTGTGGGGTTGTTCCTAATGTGTTTATTTTTTAGTGTTTGCATCCATATTTAGAACCAGTTATCAATGGATACATGAGCTTAGTTTGGATGAGACATATAGTTTTAGCATTAGCCTCATTAGCATTTACCATTCAAGACGTTTCAACACTAGGGGGAAACAATCTTATACTCCACCGAGGGGGGATGGAGCTAGTAGAGTCTTACCTTAGGATGTTCTTTATGTTCAGGGACTTTGAACTGAGCATGGACATGGAGGTGGTCATCAACAGAGATGTAGAGGAGATGGGTGTGGTTAGTTATATGGAGTGTGGGAATAATTTCTATATGGGCCATAGATATTTATAGGTGTGATCAATTTTTTAGTACTCTTGTTTTTTCCTTGTTTGATTCATGAGCTTTACATTCCTTTGATGCACCTGATCTACCACATGATCTGGGACTAGAAGTAAAGAGGCTTCCCATACCCCTGGTTTTGACTATGCTAGTCAGAGTCCAGAACTTCTAATTTTATGTGTTCTGAGGTTGTAGACTGATGATGGGGTTGCATCAGTCCCATGGAGATCTTTAATTTCTAAAAATGTAGTAATAAGATTTAATCTTTATAATTAGGTGGTTTTATTCCTTGTTTTCTATTATTGATTTCTTCTAGAAGATATTCATGATTTCGGATGTGGATGGTCACCATATGGTTTTCTTTGGTGAATGAAGTTGTCAGGCGGACAGTCAGCGTGTGGAGTCCCTTCATTCCTTATTGGATGAGTTGGTGGTGGATTCAATAGATTCTAGGATGGTAGAGGTTCCCACGGTTATTGGAAAGTTCATGGATGTTTTTTCTAAGGAGTTTGTGATGCTACCCCATCAACGTGACATTGAGTTTGGGATAGGCTTACATACCAGTAATTCTTCAATTTTAATGGATCATTATCGCATGGAAACTTATGAGTTGTGTGAGTTAAGGATTTAGATAGATGATCTGATATAGAAGGGTTTTATTCATCCCAATGTGTTTTCTTGGGGTCCTCGGTGTTGTTTGCCAAGATGTTAGATGGTAGTCTGAGTTTATGTATAGACTATCCAAGGTTGAATTAGGTGAAGGTCAAGAACCATTACCCTCTTTTAAGGATAAATGATAATTTTGAACAGCTGAGAAGGGATAGTTTGTTTTCTAAGATCAATCCATGGTTTGTATATCACTAGTTGAGGGCGAGGGAGAGAGATATCCTGAAGACTTCCTTTAGATGTATGTATGGTAACTTTGAGATTGTAGTCATGCCATTTTATGTTATGAACACACAAGACATGTTCATGGGGCTTATGAATTCTGTGTTCTATGAGTTCCTATAATAGTTCACCGATGATAACTTGATCTAATCAAATTCATAGGTAGAGTAGGCTGAACATATCAGAGCTATATTTCATGTTCTTCAATTCCACTAGCTTTATGAAAATTTTCCAAGTGTAAGTAATGGACATGAGAGGTCTATTTCATTATGCATGTGGTATCTTGATAGGGTGTGGAAGTTGACCCATCAAATGATGAAGTAGTTGTTTCTTGGGTATCACCCAAGAATTTAACATAAGTTCATAGTTTCCTTGGTCTCAAAATCTATTATTGGAGGTATTTGAACTATTTATTTTGAGTTACATTCATTTTTATATATTTGAACTTGAATGGACAAGATATTTTGTGGAGTGATCAGTGCAAGCAAGTATTTGGTCACCTGAAGGGGATGTTGGTCAGTGATCCAATGCTCCGGTTTCCATAGGAAGGAAAAATGTTTGAGGTGTTTTGTGATGATTTCCCTCTAGGATTAGAATGCATTTTAATGTAGAAAAAAGAAGTTATATTCTTCTGGTCTTGGTATTTACATCCCCATGAGTGTATGTATGCCACCTACGATCTGGATCTAACAATAGTTGTGCATGCTCTGAATTTGTGGCAGAATTACCACATTAGGAAGTGCTTTATGGTCTTCACGGATCACAAGATCTTGAATTATATATTTTATCAGTGTGATTTGACCTTTTGGAAATAAATGTGGATGAATTTTCTTCAATATTATGATTTTTACATCTTCTACACCTCATGAAATGGGAATGTTGTGGCCAATGATTTGAGCATAAAGTCATGGAAGGGTGTTGTTTGGGAGTCTAGGGACACTTGGAGAGAAATGGAGGTGTTGGAAGCCTTTCACTTAGATACAAGGGTGGATGGTGGTAGAGGATATTTGTTTCAGATAAAGGGAAATGATCTATGATGCAGCAGGTGGAGGAGTATTATTAGGGAGACTCATAAGTTGTGGTGGTTCATGATCATGTTGTCCATGGTGATGATATGGATGGATGGTCAAAGGATTGTCAGAACCACCTATTTTTTTGTAAAAGGTTTTTTGTTCTAATAGAAATACATAAGGGAGTTACTCATGAATTCCATATCTCACCCTTGGTGGTACACCTGATAATTTCTTATATTTACTATGTCTCGAGGCTTTAGTTTTGGTGGCCCAAGATGAAGCATGCAGTGGTGGAGTTTGTGGCAAGGTTCTTGTTTTTTCTAGCTGGTAAAGGTAGATAAACATGTTCCTGGTGGGTTGTTACAACCCTTGGATTTCCCCAAGTGGGAATGGGATGACCTCTTGATGTATTTATTCATAGAGTTACCCAGAGCGTAGGGAGGTTGTGATTTTGTCTTGGTAGTAGTGGATCAGTTGATGAAATCAAATCACTTCTTAATGATCAACGAGTTGGGAATGGTGGATTCCTTAGCAAAGAAGTTTTTGGATGAGGTGGTGTAGTTTTATGGATTTATAAGTATCTTTGTCTCATATTGGGGCACACGTTTTACCTCATATGTATGGTTGGGATTGTATCGTTCTTTTGGAACTCAGTTGCACCTTGATACTACTTTCCACCCAAAGACAGATGGTCAAATAGAATGGACTATCCATACGTTATAGGATATGTTGCAGGCATGCATCTAGTACTTTGGTGGATATTGGGTGAGACACCTACATTTGGTTGAGTTTCATTATAATAATAGCTATCAATATTCCATTGGCATGGCCATGTATGATGCTTTGTATGGGATACTGTGTTTTTCCCTGTTGATATGGATAGAGGTTAGAGAGAAAATTGTTATTGGTCTCGATGTGGTGTAGAGCACGATAGAGAAAGGTTATCTTATTCACAAGAAAATGAAAGCAGTGTAGGACCGATATAAGTCTTATATTGATCGCAGGATGAATCCCTTGGAGTTCCAGTTTGGGGGCCACATTTTTTTGAAGGTTTCTCCCTGATGTGGGAAACATAGGTTTGGCAGAGGGATTAATCTTTCTACTAGTTTATTTGGGCCCTATGAGGTGTTGGGGTGATTTGGTTAGGAGAAATACCAGTTGGTGTTGTCATTGTGGTTAGAGAGGATCCACAATGTCTTTCATGTGTCTAATATTTTTTATTCACCTCATGATGACTCACATATCCTTGAATGGGGAGAGTTATATATCAGGGATGATGCGGAATTTGTGGAGAATCTAGTAGATACCCCAGATCATCTGGAGAAGGTCATGCATGGATGACCCATTTCTTTGGTTTGTTTGTTATAGAGTCATGGTGGTTTGTAGGAGATTACTTGGGAGATAGAAATGAAGATGTATTCCTAGTACCCAGAGTTGTTTTGAGTTTTGATTTTCTATGTTCTTCTTTGTGATGTGATGTTTGAGACATTGTTGTTTTATGAGATGAGTTGTTTAACATGGTTTGTGATATGTGTGGTGTTATGTGTCATAAATTCATGAGATATGAAAAGTGGATGACCTAATTTCTAATCGATAATCATTAACTGTGATGTGATTTATCCCATGTAGGAGAGTTAGTGCCACCCAGAGTAGATAGTATCTTGATATGGAAGACAGAATCCTACGATCCATGTTTTCAGGATGGTGTGGTTTTTTGGTTGTAGTGGTTTTTTATTTGGGTTGTGTGAAGGTTGATATTACTGTACAATGGTGATTTGGATTTTTTGTTCTATGAGAGGAGGCAACTTATGGTTGTGCAGTGTGTTTTGTAGCAGTTTGGGTTGACATGTTGAGCCAGTTGTAGCATTTGAGGTATGATGAGATCCTTGATAAGTATCTCATTACTTTTTCGGACCCCTTTACTTCTGGTCTTGGTTTTGGATTCTTGAGGGAGAGAATAATTTGATAGGTTTATGATGTAACAGTTTGTTTCTTCCAAGTCCATTACTTTCTTTTTTGGGCTATTGAAGGTGTTTGGGGGAGGTTCCGAGAGTTTTTCATGGAAGCTGGATGTAAATCAGAAGTACTATGGAAAAAACACAATATGTAAGTGTATTAAACGATGTGAAAGTTTGTTGCATAGATAGACTAGGGATGGTTTGGTGGTGTATATTTTTTTGGTTAAATAAAAAAGGTGACACATTTTTCAGTGGAACCTGGAATCCTGAGATTACATAATGTGAAAGGGGATTACATGTTGTGTAATTACCTAATGCTAGACAATTTTAAAGGCTTCAACCACTCATGTTTTTCCCAAACCTTATGGATAGTTGATCTTCTCTCATTCTAGGAATCTTATTACCTTCTACTTTTGTGTTTGTAGATTCCTTTCGATGGGGATCAATCCTTGGGCCCCTATCTTTGATCTATTGTGAGTTCTCCTCTCATTCTTATCAGTTTCCCTTCATTCTTCATTTTGGTTTCACTACGGTGGTACTATTTGGTTTGTTTTGTGTGTTTAGTTTGAATCGTGATGTTATTTTGGTTCAGTATTGGTTGATATATGGTACCTCATCATGCTTTTTTGGTTTTATGTCATTCTTCTTCACCCGACAGTGCACAGTGAGTTGAAAATCTTCATTGATTTAGGATTCCCCTCATTTATCTTTATTGTGTAACTTGTGGGAGGGGTTTCCTTTTTTTACCTGTGTTTTATAGTTTTTGATGATTAATTAAAGAGTTTTTTTGTCTTTTAATTGAAAGGAAAGGGTTTTTTCAAATGGTTTTACTATTTTGAAATTATTTTAATATTGTGGATTGTATGTACCTGATTCCCCCATTGAAAATTATGGTTATTTTGGGCTTTGTTTAAGCTAGATGTATGTCTTTTTATTATTGTGACTATTGCTGCTATTGTTATTGTTGTGATATCACCCTAAATGAAAATTGATTAATTACTTATACTTTGATAATGAAATGGTTTCTCCAAGATTTTGGTTTGTGGGATAACACCTCTAAAATAAATTGTAATGTGATAAGATCCCCTTTCTAAATTTGTGAAATGATCTTTATGTACTATAATGTGTTGTCATTCTTATGGGACGATGATGTATGGTTGGGGAATGTGGGGGTGATAGTTTGTTTGGATGTTATTTTGGGGAGACAAGGAGGTTGTTTTTTTTGCCATGCTTTTGGGGTGATGAGGTGATGGTTAATTTGTTCTAGATGCCAAAGTAGTGATGGAATAAATAAATAATTGTCCCAAAAAATTTGGAATGGCATGGGTTGGATTGGTTAATGGAATGGAAATGGTTAATGTATAATTAAATGTTGTGTTGTGTGGTTAAATGTGTTTGATGCTAAAAAATGAAATGAATGGGACGATTAAATTAAATTGGTAGGAAATTTGAAGTGGATTTTGTGGCTTGATGTGTGTTGTTATGAATTTATAGGTGGAAATAAAAGTTATGGTGTTGTCAGTAGGTTAGTTTTTTAACCCAAAGGTTGGTCTTGAGTGTTTGACACTATATATATACTTTTATTTTCCATGTGATTTCTACACACACCCCAACCATATTGAGCATTATGTTCCAAACACCTGAATAGTCATGGAAGGGTGTCTTTCCCAACATACTTGTGGGAGGATGGATGGATAGCCACTCACTCTTCCCTACTCACTCTTATAGGAGATATTAGACCAGGTGTCTTTAGGTGAGTAGTGATGTGGGGTCCCAGGTGTCTTCGGGATGAGATGTGATATGTGTCCCATGTGTCTTCAGGATGAGATGTGATATGTGTCCCAGGTGTCTTTAGGATGAGATGTGTTGTGATAACCTAGGTGTGTGAGGGTGGGTTGAGATGTGTTATGATATCTGAGGTGTGTGTAGACGGGATGTGTTGTGATAACCCAGGCATGTGCAGTTGGTATGTGTTATTATTTCCCAAGTTTATGTATGGGATATAATGTGATATATTTGGAAGATGTGGGAGTTCCATGACTGCTTCTATTGGGGTGTGAGAGAAGATAATCAATGGAAAAGTGGTGTGGATTATTGTATCATTGATTTTATTTAATTTATAGTATATTAGTTGAAATGTGTTACTTGGTTAGCATGCTTGGTGAGTTTGTGATGGTTAGTATTCTTATTTAGGTGTCTTTTGTTTCTACTATTTTCTCACTGGTGCATTAGTATGATTCTTTCACATGTGCTCGAGGGACTTTGGTTTTCATATTCATTGTACTTTTATGCTCACCCGATGTATATAAAACTATTTTCAGTTTTTGAGGAGGATTTCGTGGACCTTGTTGGACATTACTAGCCTTGACCCTTGACAGTTGTTGTTTCACTTCTTTAGCTTTTCTTTTGGGAATTTACTTTGGAGACATTTATCTATATTATTTCTATTTATACATGCATGTTGGATGGTTTGGGTTTCTCGTTTATATTATGACTTACAGTTTTTGTGGATGATTCATTCTGTCTCCTGATCATGTTATCTTATAAAGGGTAAATGCCTCCCATATTGCGAGATTTGTACCCCATTGGTGTTAGTCGCCAACCCGAGGCCTACTAGAGGAAGGACTTGTGGTCCATTATCTCTCTCCCCTCATTGCGGTATCTCTGTAGCGAGGGAGTTATGTAATATCTTTTATTATAAGAAAACCTAACCAAAGGGAAGTGAACTATCCAAGTTCTTCTGAAGTCTTATATGCATGGCCACAATATATACTCTTGAGTATGAATAGTCAACTCTATTTTCCCATAGGTTTGAGGGTGAAAATCCATGATAAGGTTCAAATGAGTTCAAAAAACATGTTTTAATCCCATATAGTGTCTTAAGGTAAAATAAGAATCCTGATTAGAGAAAATAACCCCCAAACTCCATGAATCTAAAAAACCTCAACCATAGACCTCCTCTCCAAAACATCCACAACATTTGACCCCTTAATGGCTATGAAGTGGTCCAATTTCATCAACTGGTCAATTATCTCCCATATAGAATCACTACCCATCCATTATTGATGTAAACCATTGAATAATTCCATCAAAATGTCATCCCATTTCATCTTGGTAAAATAAAAGGGTTGAAACAAACCTCTAGGACCACAATACTCACCTTTTACCTACTAAAAAAAATAAAACACCGAGCTATAAACTCTCCCACCACTCATTACATCATGGGACACCAAAACTATTTCATTAATCCATATTAAATATTATAAACTCCTGGTTGTACCACTAAATGTTAGTTATGAATCCAATGAAATAACCCCTTAAAATATTCTAGTGAAATAAAAATATTACCTAAAACAACATCTAGTTCTGACTATTCCTACATACTATAACCATGGCCAACACGATCTCACATCACCTCTTCCTATGAGTATCCCCATAGAGACACCTCCATCTACTGCATCAGATAAGTTAAAAATATCATCTAAAATAAGAATCCTATACCATCAAACACCCTTTAATAAAATTATATGGTTTCCTACCACTCTATTACCCTCCAAGCATCTATGGAATCTCGAAAAACATCCTTCCACAACTTCTTGGTCAATGTTTTGGTTGTACCATTCCCCATTCTTAAGGTATAAGAGATCTTAAAGTCATAGTCCTTGATAAACTCTATCCAACTACACCATTGAAAATTCAGATCACAGTGATAAAATGTATTATTTAAGATCATGTGATCCATGAAGACCTGAAAGAGCTCCCTAATAAAGTAATTTAGCTGCATATTCAGTGTGAACACAATCAATGATATCTCTAGATCTGGAGTGGAATAGTTATATTCATGATGGCATAACTACCTTTTCCCATAGGAGACAACTTATCTATATTAAATAAATAAACATCCCAGGTCAAGTGAAGAAGCATTGAAAAACACATTGAATAGTATATATTTTCTAGAAACTAGAGTACCGTAGCCCAAATCAATCTCTCCATTAGGTAGTTAAACACTACCCAAAACTGATTATTCTAAATAAAAGCCTAGTCCATCCAAGTCGAATCTGTCAATGGGGATGAAATATATGATAAACTATCTTCCTACCTTGGTTAATAGACTATAAGACTCAGGAAGCTATGAACCTATTCCATATTAATGGGTGATTCCCATGAAAAAACTGCCTCGACCATTGAAGGGTCCATGTGTACACCTTGTAGAGACAAAACATTCCCAAGGAAACACACCTCTCATGTCCAAAACATAAACTTAGAAAACATTCCATAGAGATTGTCGAATCACAGATCCTATAAGACCATTTTAAAATGTTCATCATGCTCCTCATCTAACTTCAATTAGATCAATATTTCATTGATGAAAATGGCTTTGAAATGGTCTAGAAATTCATAGAACATGTAGTTTAGGATACTCGTGAACATAGCTGGTGCATCTGTGACACCAAAAAAATTAAACACAAACTTGTGGTGCACATACCTACATTTTAAGACATTCTATAGAACATCATCCCCCTTCACCCTGAACTGGTGATAAAAAGACCATAGTTCAATATTAAAAAACCAAATATCCCCTCTAAACTGATCGTAAAGATCATTAATACTAGGAATAAGGTATATAATCTTCATTTTAACCCGATTCATCCTCCAGTAGTCTATAAATAGCCTCAAACCTCCACCCACCTTCTTGGATAATAACACTGGAGCACCCCACAGTGACACACTAGTCTGGATGAAACCCTTCTATATCAGATCATCTATTTTAATTATCAACTCCCACAACTCAAAAGGTTAAAACTGATAAATATCCATCAAAATCATAGAATCACCGTACTATAAGTCTATCCTAAAATCAAAAACATGTTGAGGGGGCATCATCACAAATTCTTTAAGAAATATTTTTAAAAACTCTCTAAAAACCCTGGGATATTTCTCTATCCTAGCATCCAATGATTCCATAGATAACTCATTTATCAGATAAATAATGGACTCCAAACATCTAATATCCACCAAAAAACTTCTCTCACTAATTAAAACTACACACTAACAATCCACTTCCGAGTACATAAAAATTATCTAGAAGAATTCAATAATAGTATGCACATAATACAATAAATAGAATCTAAGAATGATATCATATGTCTAGAATAGTAGCAAGAAAATAGAATCCATGTGGGAACGATGTGGCCTAATCATCCTTCTACACCACTAGAATACATTAAAAAATCTGGTCTGACCTCTAACTAGTTTAGTCAACATCTGGGTTATAGAAATCCTCTCTACATCAAGTCCCAGATGAAAAAACTAGAATGGTTAAAATAATGGTGCATAAAGCTCCCAAATCAAATAAGCAATAAATAAGGGTGGAAGAAAAGATGAGCATACCTCTAACGGTATCTAGTCCCTCTAGTGTTCCCTCCACCACTGCATGCAATTGACCACACCCACCTACTATACTTCCATATTTATGGACACCTCCATGGATGCACTAAAGTAGAGGACCTTGAAAATGAGGAACATCCTGAGGATGGCCTCTACATACTACATCCCCTATCAAATGATCATTAGATTGATGGACATGTTTCCAAAATGTTATCACTGGAAAATTCTAATAATTATTGCCCCGAACCTGTCCACTTCCATAGTATTGAGATTAAAGAACAGCTAGGAACTAATTTTGATGATGTACATAAACCCCACATACAAAACAAAGTGGAACAAATTACCTAAGAAAAAATAACACTTGTCGAGAAGGATGTAAATGATTCTATTGATGTTGACTCCCCAATGGTCAAAACCTCAAAAGACCTGACACCTGAGACATACCACTAATAAGTCTTCTCCTCAAAGAACCCTATTGGGTCCCTAGTCGTAGTAAAACACCGCGCGAGTGCATCCACATAATCACTTATTCCATATTCTAAAGATATAAATACATTGGTAACATTAATGGAGTAATTTTATACTTGATATAAGGATGAAGTTCTTCCCCAAGATGTTTTTCTTGGGATAGATCATTCAGAAAAAATCTTCGACAAAAATAAAATATATTTTTGAACTTTATACCAAGATCCCACAAAAAAAAGTTCCCAGCTAAAGAAAAAGGAGCACCCAACTCTTTACTAAATTTATAGTCTATGATATAAAATATACACAGATATACATATGAATTTTGATCTATGAAATGTATGTATCATTCATCTCACCAAGATACAACATCCAAAACTACCATATAGCTCATCAAATCTGACAGACTACCAATACGACCTAGTGCCCCTCCAGGATATAGATCAAACTAAATGCAATCTAGAGATCCTATAATTAACTATATATGTCCATATAAAATAAAACCCTCATATTTCCCCAAATCATTCCATTGAAAATTGCCCAATTTTTTCCACCACTGATCACCCCCCAATTAGATTATCCCTTCGTTGACCAACAATATCATACTTCTAAACCTCCACTTCTTGAACCACACATGTAAGATCAACAATATCCATAGGTGAAAGGGAAACAAGGATTTACTAAGACCAATAGTATGAAATATTATTAATATGCATTTAATTCATTTTAGCTTCCCTGAATAAAACTCCCCAAATTCAAATAATAAAACACATTAATAATGATTCATGTACCTCTCCTAAGATAATACACTGAAAGTGGTACCACATCATGACTTATTTTAGTAGTCTTTGAGTAGCCCCAATAGATAATGTTCCCCAGTTCCTTCCTCCAGTAGGCCCTAGTTGGGAGACTAGCATTAAGGGTATAAAAATATCAAAAATAGGGAGAATTGCCCTCTATAATACTAGGATCAAGAGATAGGGTAAATCTATCGTAAGAAAATATGTTACCTAATAAAAAAATGAAACAAAAAATATCCCAAAATTTATGTATATATAAAATGGATACAGATAAAAGACTCTAAATAAATATCCAAAACAAAAGCTAAGGCAACGACACAAGAACAACACAAAAATCCAATCATGGAATTTCAAGTATGGTCCATGCTATCCTACAGGAAACCAAGAATATTTTTTATATACATATGGTGGGAATAAATGTAAAATTAGTATGGTTATACTAAAATCTCCCATTCACATGTGAAAAGAACATACTAATGCACTCATGAGAAAAAAAAGACCGACTACACCTAAATAGATAAACTATTTTGTCCCATCATATCCAAGGCATGTAGAGTAGTAGAATAAGAATCATATCGATAAAGGTTACAATGCACTAATCCCACATTTTATTGTCTATCCCACACCCCAAATTCACGAGTCTTTATTCTCCAAACTCTTATGTATAACAGATAATATCAATCACACAACATGCAACTGGCCATCACATCACATCTTTCTAAAAGATACCTAGGATATCACATAACATATCACCCAAAGATACTTGGGTTGTCACATCACATCCATAACCAAAATAGTAGGGTGCCATTAACATGAAAGAAGTAATCTCATTCCCACATCATCACATGAAATACCCCCCCAATAATCTGTATCATTATCTCATTAAACATCTCTATAGTTCATTTTTGATTTCTAGACATCCCAACTCATGCATGTCAATATATCCTGGAAGAGAGAGTGAGAAATATGGGGTATCCATCCAACCATTCTCATCACTGAGATTTTGGGAACCCCCCCCCCCCCCGTGCGTGTAAATACATTGGTGTCTCCACAAGGTTCTAAATGTTTTTGGGTTGTGTATATTCATAATAACGAACATGAAATGTATTTATAAATCTATACGCATGTACATCCTTTGCGATCAAAACACAAGCACCAACCATTTCAAAACATTACCACCCATGCTCATAACACTAACACTTGACACTACTAAATTTACAACACCACATTATAGACCACAAGGAATATTTCACATTTCACATTTCCCATTTCATATTCTTCCTCAACTTAATCCATTTTTCTAATTTCAAATTACCAAAAACGTTCTATTACATGGAACATTTATTTCACATTAAACATTAACAATGTTTAATGATATTTCCCATTATTATTCATTCATTAATTTACTATTTGACCCATACCATTTAAATTTCAACATTAGTAATTAATTGTAATTCTCCCAAGTAATTAACCACAACAGAACACGATGAAATAAAATACCACCCCTAGCCAATAAACCATAATTAAACACAATCAATAATATATTATCGACCAAGGAGTGTGATAGAATAATGAAGTGGAGGTGATGAAGGCGACCACAGGGTGAAATAATTTTAGTGACCCTGCGTTCAGATAGTTTGAAGAAGAGATAGACATGGGTAAACTCCAAGGTTTACCCATGACTGTCTCTCCTCCAATGGGTCTGAACACAAGGCAAATAGACTTCCTTCACTCTATAATGGACTTCATCTCCTCCACTCCATGCTTCTCTCACATTCCTTGGTCAACATTCTATTTCATTTAATGATAAAAAATGGTAATTGAAAAAATTAGTGGTAATTAGAATAAAATTTTTAGTCATTTTTAAATTAGAATAATTTAGTTGTAATTATATTTAATTTATAATATTTACAAGTAGTTTTATTTTTTTTATTTTCAAATATTTTTTTGATAATATCTTCCTCATATATGATTAATTATAAGAAATATTTTTCTTCTCAATTTTTTAGAAAAATATGGAAGAAGGAATTATACAAAATTCTTTATTACATGTTCACATTTAGATAAATAATCATAGGAATCTGAACAATAATGGTTGAAATATTTTATATACAAAGGGTATAGAATATTGTTAATTATTTGAATCATATAAACTAAAATTTGTTTTACAGGGGAAAATTTAGTGATCATATAAGAAATTTGTTATGAGGAGGATTCACACATTTTGAAATGTGGGGGATCAACTATTGCATTTTTTATTTTGGGAAAGATTGGGTTTTTTGGTATCAACATGGTGAACATAGTTCCCGAGATTATACTTATAATTTAGTTCAATTTTCATCATGGTTTCAAATATTAGTACATGAGGTTTCTGGTCTTCCTTTTCAACAAACAAAAAATTGGAATGATATTGATTTAACTCCTGAGTTAGAACCATCTTGATTTTATGAGTTGCTGAGGTCTGTTGAAGATTCCTTATATCCTGGTTTCAAGATAAGAAAATATAAATTGGGGAAATACTTTATGGATATTAAATCAGATAATGAAATGTAAAATAGTTATTCTCATTAGATATTCTATTTGATTAAATCATTTTCACTTGAAGGAAAAGTGTTTCCCACCAATTTCAAGGAGGGGAAGAGGATTGTTCATAATTTTGGTGTAGAATCCCTGATTTCTAGTAAATAACCCCTTATTTGTGATTTTTATTTATGTAAAGTATATGGGTGAAGTTGGAGAGAGTTTAGAGAACTTTTGGAGTGTTGTGGAGATTTTCTACAGGTGCATGGTTAAGGAAAACTATGAAACACCTCTAGGAAATCTTGTATAAGGAGTCCAGGGAAAAGGGGAAGGTGCATGGGTGGTGCATGGCTTTCCCAAACCATGCATACACCAAGTATAAACTTTGCAGTTTGTAAAGGTGGTTGTGGATTTTTGAGGTAGTGGCTTCAACACAGTTGGTTCATAGTTTGGAAACTATGAGAGAGGACTCTGCAAGGTCCATCCTTGAGGTAGTGGCTAACACACGGTTACCACACATTATTTCTAACCATGTATAGCTAAGAAACTAAATCATAAAAGAGTGGATCTAGGTTGGTTTAAAGTTTCAATGCCTCTTTTTCCGCAAAATAGCCCTAACTCAGGATTTTTTCCTCTCAAAGGTTGGGGTACCTATCCTCATTGGATTTGACGAAATATGGATCAATTATTTGGTGTATTGAAACTCAATTCTTGTAGTAAGGTTTTTCTCTTCATTACTTATGATGTGTTTTCTTAGATATACTTCTCTAATTTTCTCGGTTTCTTAGATATATTCTCTCTATGGGTAGATCTAGGGTAGTGAATTCCAAATTTGTTAAGATTTGGTCTTTTTGATGATAGCAAAAACATATATAAGGTGTGCTTTTGGAAGTTTGACCCAGTTTCTTGGATGTTATTTGTTTCGTTCTACGTTATCACTATAAAACCCAAGGTAAGGGGCATGAATATCCACTCTTATATTTATAAATATAAGTATTAGTTTAAAATTTGTTTAATTTCTTGCTTCTTATTGTGAAATTGTGGTACAAATCATGTTATAAATCCTCTAATGACAATTTATGGTTTTGGATGAAATTATGGAATCCTGAAAATTGGTTGTGTAAAGTGGTTTAGTTTATTGATTTTAAAAGTTTTATTTTAAAATATGGCTATTTTAGATTTTGGAAATGTCTTGTTGAAAATGTTTTCAAAAAAAGGAAGTTTTATTGAAATGGTTTGGCATATATGTGTTTTTGTGTGAGTTCATGTTTGGCGTTACCTTGAATAAGAGAGGTGTACCAGTTGGGTAAACGGTATGTGAACCTACATCGGGAGAGTGTGTTAGTGGGACACAAGTTTATTGGATGAGAGAACACTCATGAGTATGGAACTGTCAAATAAGAATGCATGTGTGGTTGTATTTTGAGCCATATAATGGGAATGCCAAAATAGAATGTTAAATGGTTTAAAGAATTGATTATGTTCTTTCATTGGGAAACTATTTATTATATATTTTTCTTATATTTTGATATAAAATATTTTTGAAAATGTTATATATAAATTGTTTTATATAAATGTTTCTAACTTGTTCTATCCTAGTGGTGTGAGTTGGGAAATAATCGAGGAAAACCTACTCAGTTTTAGTACTCACCCCCTCTTTAGAACTATGTGCTTTTGAAAATATTTTCTATCAAGATATAGGAAAATGTAATGTATCACATATCTTTAGTACTAATTCATGGTTCTTGGGATGTTTTTTGGATTTGGAGCTTGGAGAATGTGCAGCTTTGGAGTCATGTGGTTTTCTTTGAGTTTTGATAGGTTGTCTTCCACTATTTACTTTGATGCTAGTTTGTCTACCACTGTTGTACTCTTTGGTTGGTTTTGATATAAATGAATTTTTTGAGGTTCCTTTTTATTTTTATCGTGCATCATGTATTTTTTATTTGATTATGGTCTGTTGGTTAGTTGATTATTGGGAAAATTGTCCCCCAAATTATATATGAATCCCTCGGCATTTATTTCCAGCCCTTGGCATAGCTAAATGTTTTATACTCAAATTCAAGTTACCAGAGAGTTAGGTAAAGAAGTATTTTGTAGAAACTTACAGGATTCTGTAATCTCATTATCATGGGTTTTACTAATGAGACATGAATGGTATGCATTAGAGGAATGACTTCTCTCGAGTAATTTATATTTAATTTTTAGTAATGATATATTATTTGGTGAAATGTGTTGATTTTTATAAAAAATTGATTTTTTTTCAAAAGAATGATTTTAAAAAAGGGAATGGTTTGGGTATTTTAAAAATGGTTCAATTTTCAAAATCAAGTTGATTTGTTTTAAAAAATAGTTGAACATGGAAAAGTTTGATTTTGGAAAGTAGTGTTCTGGTAGTTGGTGTGGTAGAATTTGAAATTGTTAATACTTAAATTAATAGAGAGAGAGACTAATGGTTTTTTTGTGTTACTAGAAAATGGAGCCCGGTAGGCATCAATAGGAATTGGCCAAAAGAGGAAATTGACAATGTGGTTCCACCTGAGCCACTAGTGAACCAACATTTGGTCTAAAGCATCACTCATGATTTTCAAACCAATGATTCAGGACTGCAACGAGATACTCTTTTTATGATATCTATCACTAATGAAAATATACGTGGAGGAATTATGGTTGTCTTTATGAGAGGAGGTGAGAACTCTAGGACTAAGAGTAATAGGAATAGGGTGGAACACCTCTGAATTGGACCAGAAGAGGAATTAGCCTTCCTCTAAGACCCAATATCAAGCCAAGATGTTTTTATTGTGGTTCAATGAGTCACATTAATAAAAATTATAAAACAACACCAAAATCATTCCCCAATTGCAACAAGATGGGGCATCTCTAGTATTATTGTCATAGTGCTCCAAGGATGGGTGTTTGGGACACTCATCATGTGTCTCATACATCATATGCAATTAAAGGGTGTGGGAAACATTATACCTATTATTATAAGAACAATGATAGCCATGGTGATTCTAGGAATACCATGATTACTCATGTTATGCAATCTCTGCTGGGAAATAAAGAGCAAACTGTTGCGATGAAGAAATTCTATGCAGCTGGGTTGGTTATTGTGGATGACCATCCTGAACCATCTATGATGCAAGGTCTGATTCTTTTAGAATTATACCATAATGCAAGTGATGTTTGATAATTGTTCATCTCATTCCTTTATTTCTTCTCATGTTGTTGATTTTCTAAGTTAAAAACTTGAGATGATGCCCAATGTGACAAAAATTCAAACCTATATTAGGAAAATAGAATGTGGATACTTTGTTTGTAGAGAATGTTCTATAACTATTGATGGAGTTGAGATGAAATGGGATTTCTCGGTGCTAGAAATGGATATCTATTGATGGAGTTCAGATGAAATGGGATTTCTTAGTTCTAGAAATGGATATCTATGATGTAATCCTGGGTTTGGATTGGTTGAAAATGTACAAGTCTCATAATGACTATTGTAGAAGAACAATTAGTTTTGATAATGAGGATGGTTTTGAGAATCTCTTTAGATGAAAAATGAATGTAAAGGCAGGTGAAATTGGCATGTTAGAACCAACAGTTGGAAGGATATCTTACCAGTTGATAGAATTGACTTTAGAATTGATGTAAGAGATCTATAATATCTCTTTTTTAGTAGTCATGGACCATTTTCCTATTTTTTCTGGATAATTTATTAGGGTTTCCACCTATAAGGGATGTGGAGTTTAATATTGATCTATTCCAAGGGACTAGTCCCACCCCACATCCATTTTATAAGATAGAACAAACATAATTAAGGGATTCGAAACTGCAGCTAGAAGACATGGAAAGCAAAGGGTTCATTTGGTTGAGCACATCTCTGTGGGTAGCACCAGTTTTGTTTGTCTAGAAGGAAGATGGAACTCTTTGTCTTTGTTTTGATTATCATAAGATTAACCATGTTGCGATAAAGAAAAGGTATCCATTTCAATGAATTGATGATATGTTCGATCAATTTATTGGAGATCAGTAGTTCATTAAGATTGAATTGTGATCAGGATATCACTAATTATTAGTTCGAAAGGAGGATATTCCAAAGATTCAGAAGAAGATATGTCCATTTTAAATATATGTTAATGCATTTAAGTATTACAAGTGAACCAACAATATTTATGGTATTGATGATTTAGATGTTTTAGCGATATATGGATTATTCTGTTATGTTGTTTTTCGATGATAAATTGGTTTATTCAAGGACAAGGGTTGAGCATGAGAAACACTTTGTGAAAGTTTTGGGAATCTTGAGGGATCACTGGTTCTATTAAAAACTTTTAAAGTATGTTTTTGGATATAATAGGTATGTTTTATTTTCCATGTAATTTCTAAAATAGGTGTTTTAGTAGATCCATAGAAGATAGAAGTAGTTATTAATTGGAAACCTCAAAATAATGTATTTGAGATACAAAGTTTTCTTGGTATATCTGGTTTTTATCGATGCTTCATTCATGATTTATCTTGACTATACTCACCTATAAAAACTTTGAAAAAAAATATTGTTGAATTCTAATGGAATGAGGAATGCCATGAATCTTTTCAGTAGAAAATGATATGCCTTACATTATCACCGATCATGATTTTTTCGGAATCAAGACAAGGGTATGTTGTGTATTGTGATGATTTGGGATCTGGGTTAGGGGGTGTTCTCATTCAAGGATACCATGTTGTTTCTTATAGCTCAAGGTAGTTAAGGGTTCGTGAGATGAAATACCCAACACATCATTTGGATGTAGTTGTCATAGTCAATGATTTGAAGACTTGGCATCATTATCGCTTTGGTGATAAATTTACTATGTTCAAGGATCATAAGATCTTGAAACATATTATCTCACAACAGGATTTGAACTTGAGATAAATAAGATGGATGGATTATCTCAAAATTTTTGAATTTGAATTGATGTATACAGTATGTAAAGGAAATTCAGTGGTCAATGCATTATGTAGTAATTCATATGCTCAGTTGGAAAAAAGAGACTTTATATGAGTGGTAGTTGAAGTATCTCCTAGCCTAAATGCATGTGGAATGGGAAGACTGAGGTTATGTTGAGGTTTTCATTCTAGTTTTTGTGGTTCCTAATTTGGTGAAGATGGTTAAATATGTATAGACATCCAATGAAGAATGTGTGGCTACGAGGTCAAAACTCAATGGTTGTGAGACCATTGGGGGTCAGATGCTATATGGTAGTTCGATTTTGTGGTTCAAAAATCGGATGGTTGTACTTATATATTCTTAAAGAGAAATTATTCATGCTTACCACCATTCAAGATAGGATGTCCATCTGGGAATATGGAAGATGTGTAAAGGCGTTGAAAGCATAATTTTGGTGGATCAGCATGAAATGGGAGGTGGATGAGTTTTTTTAAGGTGCCTAACTTATCATCAAGTTAAATCAAAGTATTAAAGACCAGAAGGTATGTTGTAGTCTTTACATAACCCTGTTTGAAAATGGGATAAGATAGCTATTAATTTTTGTAATAGGTCTCCCAAGAACGTTTTAGAAACAAGATTCTATATGGGAGAGAGTGGATCTAATTACAAAGTTCACTCATTTCATTCTAATTCATAAATCTCAAATGGTGGAGGACTTAACAAAAATATAACTCGGAATTGGTACAAAGGCATGTCATACTAGTTTCAATAGTGTCAGAAAAAGATTGTATGTTCACGTATCGTTTCTAGAAATCCTTAAAAAAATCCCTTGGGACCCAGTTGACCATGAGTATGAGGTACCATCCTCATACGGATGGGAAATATTAAAGGATGATACATACATTGAAAGAAATGTTATGGTATTGTATAATGGATTTTGGTGGCTCATGGGAAGATGACTTTCTATTAGTGGAGTTCTCATATAACAAGAGCTATCAGGAATTGATACATATGTGTCATTTTAAAGAATTGTTTGGGTGTCCTTTTAGTTCTCCACTTTGTTGGGTGTAAATAGCTAATGCTTCACTAGTTTGGATGATCCTTGTCCAAGAAACAAAATATAAGATTCAGTTGATCAGGAAGAGGATGTAGGTGGATCAGAGTCGTCATAAATATTATGATGATCATATTCAACAGCTGTTGTCATTCACATGGAGTGATAATATATTCTTGAATATCTCTCTAAGTATTAGAAATTAGAATTTTGGAAAGAAGGGGAAAATATCTCTTAGATACATAGGCCCTTTTGAGATACAATAATGGGTTGGAGAGGTTGCATGTTGGCTAGTATTTACACCATGGTTCAATGAGGCACATAACATGTACAACGTATCTCAATTGAAAAAGTTTCAACCTTTTCTTAACCATGTGATCATATGGGATCAAATCATCTTAGATCCATATGCTTCGTTGTTGGACATACTAGTGAGGATTGTAGATAAGAAACAGAAAGTCTTATTTTGAAAAATCATCAGTATAGTGAGGGTTTTGTGGAAACATGGTCAGATCCAGGAAGATACTTGGGAACGTTAGAAGGAAATGAAATATGAATTTCTAGAACACTTTTAGGGAAATGATGGTTTTTTACTTTTTGGGGATAGAAATACTAATGTTGGGGAGAATTTGAAACCCCTGGTTTCTGGAAAATGACCCATTATTTATGTTTGTTAAGTATGTAAAGTCTATGGGTGAATTTTGGGAGAGTTTAGAGAACTTTTAGAGTGTTTTAGGTATTTCATATAGGTTCATGGTTGGTGCACGGTTTGGGAAAACTGTGCAACACCTCCAAGAAATCGTGTATAGGGATTCAGGGGAAAACAAGAAGGTGCACCGACGACACATGATTTTTTCCAAATCATGCTTTCTCTATGTAGAAATCATGCATTTTGTAAAGGAGGCTATATATTTTTTTGATAATGGTTTCAACATGGTTGGCATATAGTTTATAAACCATTCAAGATGATCACATGAGGTCTATCCTTGAGGTAGTTGCTAATGCATGGTTAACACACATTTTTTATAATCATGCGACTAAACCAAGAAAGACAAAGAAAATAGATCCTAAAAAATTGATCTAGGTGAGTGCAATGTTTTAATGCCTCTCTTTTTCCAAAAACGACACTAAATTAGGATTGGTTCTTATCAATGGTTTCAAAACCTCTCCCTATTGAATTGGAAGTGATACATAGTTGTTTCTTGGTGCGTTGAAGCTTAATTATTATGGTAAGGATTTGTTCATCATTATTCTTGATGAGTTTTCTTAGATCTAATTCTATATTTCTCTCAATTTATTATATATACACCCTATTGTTGGTAGATACATGATTTTTAATTCCAAATATGTTTATATTTTGTCTTTTTGTTGATAGGGGAAGAGATCTAAGGTGGTGTTTTGGAGATTTAACCTAGTTTTGTGGATGTTATTCATGCTGTTCTTCATTTTATCTATAAAACCTTAAGTAGGTGGCTTTTCTCTTGAATCCTATATTTAGAAATTGAAGGATTATTTTAAAATTGGTTTAATTTTTTAATTTTATCTATGAATTTATTGTAAAAATCATGTCATGAAACCTCTTTGTTGACAATTTATGGTTTTTGGTGAAACTGAGGAATCATGGTAATTGGTTGTGTCAAGTGCTTTGGTTTCATGATTTTAAAATGTTTATTTTAAAATAAGGAATTTCTAGATTTTTAAAATGGATTGTTGGAAAGGTTTTAAATAAAAATGTTGTTTTATTTAAATGGTTTTAAATGGTCTGTTTGAAATGGTTTTGGCATACAAGGGTTTTTTTGTGAGTTCATGTTCAATGTGCCCCTGAATAGGGGATATGCATGAGTGCGGTACAGGGTATATGACCCTAGATTGAGGGAGTGTGTCAGTGGGACACATGGTGATTGGATGAGAGAATACTCATAAGTATGGAACTATAAAAAGATCATGCATGTGTGGTTGTGTTGTGAGCCCTGGAATGAGTATGCCAAAATAGAATGTTAAATCATTTAGAGAATTTTTTATATACTTTCCTTAGGATACTATTTTCTATGGATTTGGATTATATATTGATATAAACTATTTTAGGATTTTTTTATATAAATTGTTTCATATAAATGTTGCTAACTTGTTCTATCCTAGTGGTGTGAGTTGGGAATTCATGAGGGAAAACCAATTGAGTTTTGGTATCCAACCCTACATTGCAACGTTAGTGATTTTGTAGACATCATCTTCCGAGATAAGGGAAAAGGGAAAATATCACACATCTTTAGTACTAAGTCATATACTTGGTCATTTTGGTGGAGTTAGATCTTTGAGCATGTGAAGATTTTAATTCATGTGGTTTTCTTTGAGTTTTGATAGTTTTTCTTCTGTTGTTTACTTTGATGTTAGTTTGTATTATTTTGTGGTTATCTTTGGTTAGTTTTGATATAAATGGAATTTTTATGTTTTATTTTATTTTTTCATTCATAATGTAGTGTTTTATTTGTTTATGGTTTTTTGGTTGTATTTTTATCTTCAAAGGAAAAATATTCCCCAAAATTGTAAATTAATCCCTTAATATTTATTTACAGGCTTTCGTGTTTTGGGGATGTCTCTTAAGGAAAAGTAGCATCATTTTTCGTTTTCAATACATTGAGAAGTAGAGGTATGTTTTATTTGTTCTTGTTTACGAGAAGATTCATTCTTGTTCAAATGATTTCATCTTATATAATGGTGAAAATGATTCATTAGTTAATTTTCCATTATGTGAAAAATCGTGGTACAATGAACCTCAACAAGGTAATCTTGTATTGATTCCCATTAAATTGTAGATGTATTTTATACTTAAACCAAGATTGAAAAATTATTTTTGTCTGAGAACAAAATTCCATTGATATTTGGAAGAAATAAAATATTTCAATGGGTAGAAACTTCAGTCAATATTGTAATGGTGATTCATGGAAACATTTTGACTATGTACATCTTTAATTTTATTTAGAAGATAATAACACAGGATTAGGTCATTTTACTAATGTTATCTATCCAATTTGTTTGTTTGGTGGTCAATATTCTTATTAGCCCATCTTTATAACTCCGTACAACTTACCACCTTTGATGTTTATGAATGAACCATATATCTTTTTAACATTATTAATTTTAGGATATCAAAAAAATAATATTGATGTTTATTTAAAGCCAATGATTGATGAGTTGAATTTATTATGAAGTAATGGTGTTAATACATATGATGTTATTGTGAAAGATAATTTCTTAATTAAAGATGTATTATTGAGGACAATTAGTGACTTCAAGGAAAATGGAATTTTATTTAGCTGGAGCACACATGGTCCAAAATGATGCCTATACTATATGAGTAAAAGAAAAGAGTTTATTATTGTCAATGGGAGAAAACCATGTTTTTTTACTATCATCATAGATTTATTTATATTAATCATCCTTTCAAAAGGAGAAAAAATAAATTCAAAAAAGGTACAATTGAAAGAGGTGGATCTCCAGAAATGATCTCATGTTTTGATTTAAAATCTATTGTCTCTTCAATAGATCCTATTACCATTAAAATTCTATATATAAAAAAATAGATATATTTGGAAAATATCACAACTGGATTAAACAAAGTATTTTTTGGGATCTTCCATTTTGGTCTGATTTTTTGTCTGTCATAGGGTGGATGTCTTTCATATTGAGAAGAACTACCTTGATAATATATTTTATGTTGTTTTGGAAATAACTAGTAAGACAAAAGATCATGTAATGGAATGATTAGATCTAGCTCAAATTTTATGAAAAATAGAACTTGAGTTTTTTGAAAACAATGGATCATATAATTTAATGAATCGAAAATAACCTTTTAAAGGTACATATTCTGTTGGTAAGGAATTTTACCCATAGATTTGATCTATCACTAAATTGTTGTTAAAAACATTATCGTTAAATGTTATTGTGGAAAATAAAATAGTTATATTTTAATTATAATACCAATAAGAAATATATTTTCTGTGTGAAATTTTTTTGTAAAAAAATTATATTATAGTTTTTTCTTTTGATAATATTATTTCCCAAATTTATCTTTCTATCAGTAATATTTTTAAAAATATTGTATTTTTTTTATTATAAGAAACACCAATAATTTTTATTTATTTTTAAATTATTTTTCCGATAAAATATTATATGTGGTTGTTCCAATATTTATTGGTAAAATATTATATTGTGTTTATTAATATAACTTTTTATTATATATTTATAAAATTTATTATATAAAAATTATAAAATTAAATTTTATGAAACTCTAAAAAACTGAGGCTTTTTTTTGAAAAACCAAGTTTAAAATAACATGTTTAAACATAATTTAAAAACATGTTTGAACTTTAAGAAGAAACACGGTTCTTAAATAAAGATATAACCATTGTGTTCAAACATGTTCCAAACATGTTCCAACAAGTTCAAACTCGAATAAAAAAACACATGAATGTCCATCAAAATACATTCTTAATATTTTTCTCCCACACATCAATAGTCATAATCATTGTTCACACCAACGGTTGAGTCTACTCATGCAATTCACCCACTCTGTCATGACAAGCACATAATTAAGTTATCACATATCGTAGTCTCACGATGATTAAAAGAAAGTGGTAATCCCCAATTTTAGAAATAGGTATCACCAAAACTGTTGTTTGTAAATAATAGATCATCACTACTCATGTAAGTAGGTCCCATTTTTAACTTTTATTATTAAATCCATTTATCTATAATAGCACATTAGTAGTAATAAGAATGTGTTTGAAATTTAAATATCACTAGAGTTGGTGCATATAAAATAAAATAATTTAAAATATGATTGAATTGAATATTCATGTGAATCATGTTTAAGAACATCATTTATTTTTTACTCATTTCATAAAACATTCACTATATCATTAAGACTCATAGTTTTTATAGAAATGGGTCATTTCCTTGTATGTTTCAATAATCAGTATACTACAACAAATAATCTCTTTAACCCAAATATGATAAAATTAAATCAGAAAATAGTAATGCTTTAATTCATTTAAAATAATTAATATATAAAATTCAAATATTATCTATAAAATTCTTACATAGGTAGTTATGAATCATTGAAATCATAAGAATATCATATCTTAAAATATTCTATTACTTATTTATTACATTATTTGGACTCTCAAAAACTATCTTTATTAGTCCAATCCAATTTAATGGAATTAATTTATTTCTAATAAACTTAAAATAAACAGAAATTTTGGAATGAAAAATAAGTAAAAATCAAACTTTACATGACTAATTCTTTCTATATTGAATATCTAAAAAACAATAACTATCCAAAGCATGATTGAAAAAGAGAGACCTAGTTGATAAGAATAAAATAAAACACATAATTTTATTGGTGATGAAAGTGGAATAAATAATTAAATTAAACTTTGGAAATAAAGTTTGCTCAAATATTGATAAAAATGGAAAAAACAACTAGTGAATAAGTTTAATATTGTTAAAAAAAATTATCTGAGGTGAAAAACTAAAAATATAAAAAAAATTGACTTTTAAAGTATAAGATATACTATTAAAGATATTTATCTTGGATTATGGTATAACCTAACATTAGAATAAATAAAATTTACATAAAATAATAATTTACTCAGAAAAGTGTATTTTATACATTTGAAGTCCAGTCCAAGCAAACTACCCTAAGAGAAAGAAAGTAGACTCACTCCATTTAACCAAATCTGTTTGATTGCCCAATGAAAT
The DNA here is from genome assembly GCA_963277665.1 of Viscum album. NCBI lineage: Eukaryota > Viridiplantae > Streptophyta > Magnoliopsida > Santalales > Viscaceae > Viscum > Viscum album. The sequence continues at coordinate 2,113,879,911 of OY728128.1, forward strand.
TAATTTTTCACTTCAACCAAATCCATTTATACCAATGCATATAAAATTATTAGTTTTTGTTCTAAAAAATTTATGGGAAATGACATATAATATCTTTTTCTATATAGTCAGTAGAATGGGAATGAAGAGACATAATGTTTAGAAGAAATCATAGAAGTTTATTAAATATCTCATAATCTCATTTAATATTGAAATCCAACATAAATATTATTTCACTTACTTCAAACACAATTAAATTAATTAAAAAAATAAAAATAAAAATGCATACATCCATATTTTATAATCATGTGCTCTAATTAAGTGAACAAGGTTGGGCGGTTTGAGAAATATATATATATTAAGTTCAATTGGTGTTAGAAATGATAATTAATGATTTAGTTGTGATAATCTCTCAATATATCTATCTATGTCTCTATAATCATAATCCTCCATACCCAAAAGATTAGTCAACAATGATATTAAAAATATAGTTCTCACAGAGTATAATAATCTATGAATTCAATAAGTAAAAAATAAATAAATCAATAAAAAAATATAAATATTTGAGCTATTGGATACTGGAAGCCATGGTCATATAGTTAAAGTGAATCTAATTTGTAATATTAATGTCCAAATAAGTGTAACTTATGTTGCTTCTAGTGATTCCTGCAACATTTCTTGTGACACTATGTCATGACCCCCTCCCCCCAAAGGTACCCCACTATGGAAAACAAAGAAGGAAGATAGATAATGACCCCATGAGTCCCACCTCCAATAGGCCTCTGGTTGGAAACCAGCACCGAAGGTATAAATATTTCACAAATTGGAAGCATTACCCTCTACAATAATAGGATCGAGATATAGGATAAATCACTCTAATAAAATCCATGAAATAATATAAAAATGAAACCAAAACCATCCAAAAATTGATGTATAAGTAAAATAGATATAGAGAAAATTCTCCAAATAAATGTCCAAAATAAAAGATAAGGTAGTGAAATAATAACAACCTAATGGGCCAAGTTATAAATATATATCACAATCCACATATTCCTCTTAGAAACAAAAAAAGTTTCTTTGTACGTATGGGGAGAATAAAAGTACAATCATTTGGGTCATAAAAAAGTATCTTGTGTACATGTGAAAAGAGTATACTAATGAACCTATGTGAAAATAATAGAACAAAAAACACCTCAATATATCAACTTTCCAATCCCATGCACACCAAGGAATGGTCACTAATGTAAGCCATGTCTAATATCATAATTAGAAGAATATCAATAATGGGTACCCCACACTACTCTTCAATTAGGTTTCCACTCTAACACCATTGCATTGTACATAATGGAACTCCCATATCCTTTATATAAAATTTCATTCCATGTACCTAATGTACAGCTATCCATCACATCAAATCACTCCCAAAGACACCTAGTTCATCACACCACGTCTCACCTGAGACACCTGGTCCATCACCTGATAGCCACAACTAGAATAGTAATGTATAGTAAATATAAAGGACATAAATATCATGCCCTCCTCACACCATGAATGAACCCCACCATAAGAAATCTCATAATGCCATCAAATATCACCGCACTACACTATTTAATTATGGCCATCATAACCCATGAATGTCAATGTCTCCTATAAGAGAGCCAAAAAGTGGGTGTGGCCAATCATCCATCATTTTTACAAATATATTAGGAAAAACTATGAGAAATATTATTGTGTTATCATAGTGTGTTTGATGCGAGTGTGATGCATATTGAAATCACAAATTACACATAATGTATATATTTAAATCCACAACCAATCTCAACTTATAGGTTCACAACATGAGTACTAAACATATCACAACACCACCACCCAACCACAAAACACCACATATTTCATTTCCACTACTAAATTCACAACATCAAATAAAAAACCACAAGACACATTTCATATTTCACATTTTACATTTTAACTTATCTATCAATTTAAACCATTTTCCATATTTCACATTACCAACCAATTTCCATTATCCAACCTGTTTATTTCACATTAAACATCATCCATGTTTAACCACATTTCCCAATATTATTAATTCAATCATTTTCCATTCAAACCATACCATCTTAATCTCATAATTTTCATTTAATACTTATACAATCCAACCAACTACCAAAACCAAACACCACACAAATAAATAGCGTCCCCATGACAACAAGACAATATCATCACTATTACAAATCCAAAAAATCCTCCTCACTATAATCTATACATTACATCCAATTTTATATCATAACTACCACATAGAACAACCACACAACTCATCACATCCCCCCTACAACACAACCTCTGATCACAATCTCCACATACAAAATCCACTTATCCTCACATCACTTCCCAAAAAAACAAGAAGCATAACAAAACATTACACTTTCACATATTAATAAAACATCAATCATATTTATCAAGGGCCTTTCATCACATTAATGTTCATTATTTAAAGGTAATTATAAAACAAGACATAATTTCCATGTGTGACCAACTTTTTAACAGAGTATAAGAAGTTTTCCAATTAATATTTTTGGTGATAAAAAAGAAAAAAAAAATAAGTTTCCAATTTACATAACAATCCCAACACAAAAAGTCCCTCAATTACTATGATTTTCAGAGATGCATCATGTCCAAAAAATCATAACATCAATTAATATCAAAATCTATAAAATAATGTGATTTACTTAACCTAACCCATAAAGTTAAATATAACCCAATTATTCTTCTTTAATTAAGATGATTAAAACTATATTACCAAAATATTACAAGAATATAACTCATACCATATAATAAACTAGTTTATTAAAGAAGGATCCCCTACTTAAAATTGATACTTTTGATCTACTGTACAAGTTGGATGAAGAGGGAACATCCACTAGGAACCACAACAAATAAGAAAACCTTGATGACCCTAAAAACAACACCCCACAACATTCCCTAATTAAAAAACATAAAAATTATGATTTCTTGTGAAAAAAACCTTCCCAAATAAGAACAGTGTGAAAAATATGTGAAAACTTGGAGAAAAGGAAGATATGTACTCACCTAAACTACTAAGGATCGATCAATAAAGGTCAAGGTTGAAAGCAAATGAAAGGGTGATGAATGTGACCACTGAGAAACACATTGTTCATTTATGAAATTATAGGAATATTATAAAGTTATTGAGTCTATATGTATTTTGGTATTTTATACCTAGCATTGAAAATAATAATACCATAGTGCATCCCATAAGAATATTCCACATTACTGCTAAAAACAAATGAAACTATTGTACAATTATCCTCACCACACTACAACCTTATATGTAAAAGACCCAATGGGATTTACAACTATTTTTTCATAATAAATATTATAAAATATAAGGGGGGTTGTGCTGCAACCCCTTCTACATGATGAAATGGTTCCTAGAAATGAAGAATCAATGAGAACCTCCTCCCATGACTCCACATTTTAGCCAAACCCCTTACATAGTAACCACTTAGTTGATTACTCGCCTCCATGAGACAGGCTTTCTCTATGTTGAAGATACCCAAAAAAAGTGAACTTTAAATAAACAACCTCTTCCTAGGACCTTAAGTTTAAGTTAATCCTTCCACACGACAGCCTCCATCCATTCAAACATAACACCGAGCGCTATGTTGTATGACTCCATCATGCTAAAATATCAGCTCCATGTCCTCTTATTAAACCGCAAACTCTTCAATATTTCCTCCGTACACATCCACAACATTAATTACTACAATTTAATAGGATCCAATGTTAGGGATGTTACATCAGATACCTCTCAAACTATTATCTCCATTGATAATCAAAACCTATATGGAAGGAGAGAGGGAAAATTTCCAAACAACTATCCCTTGAGATAACTTTTAAAGATCTCATTACACCCAAAATACAACCACACCTTTATCCAAACACACCAAACCCATCCAAGAACATTCACTAAGTTTCCTTCATGATGAAATCACTTCTCCACTAAATAAATAAACAATCTTCATGCATAAAAATCAAGTAACTATATCTTCCACAAAAATATATTATCCTCTTTTGGCGGCACAGAATCTCTCCCACAGTTATAATTGTGTCAAAGTACAACATGTATATATTCATTCAAAGTGGGGAGTTTTATTTTTCATAAAAATGATAAGTTGTAGAAAATATGGAAATAAATAAATACAACATGTCTTGATTTGAAATTAAGTTTTCTCCCCTTCCTGTAAACATACATCACATCATTAAGGAAAATAAAATTGAATAAAATATCAAGATCCAAATATCACATCATCAATGAAAAATAGAATAGGTAAAAATATGGAAAACCTCAAACAAAAACCAAATGAATGGTTCTTTCATGCATCACCTTCTCTTGATGATCCTAGATCACCATTGGACACTCCAAAAACATCATGTCATCCTTTATATCCAACTCTCCCTATTCAATGACATGGAAGTCATCATAAAGATATAATCATATATGAGAGATATGAAAGATTTCATGAATCTTATCCATCTATGAAGGAAGTTTAAATCAATAATACAAATTGTCAACGTGTTCCAATACCTCAAAAGTCCCATCAAACTAGTATGACACCTTACTCGCCCTATAAATACTCCACTACCCATTTCTAGGGGAAACCATCAAGAACACATGGTCTCCAACATTGAATTCCAAGTGGATTCACTTGTGATTAGAATAAGTCCTTTTTTTAGTCCTTCGATACATTCATCCTCTCATGAATAACCTAAACCTTCTTTGTCATGCTCTTCTCCACATTGGTATATAGAACCAATGAATATATAACCATGTTCCAACACAATAGAGAACAATATGGTCCCTCGTACAAATCCTTAAATGGTTCCATGTCAACGGATGAGTGATATCTTGTAACGTTCTATGCCCTCCCAGTTCATTATGTGTGTAGTTTTGGTTGTTGAAAGTGTTCAAGGGTAGTACCAATTGTTTTTGGTGGAAGCTCGAGATGTAGTAGAACTGATGTAGGGAATACACATCGTGTGAGTGTATTACATGACGTAAAAGATGGTTTCACGGATTTTCTAGGGCTGGTTCAGAAGGTGTAGATTTTTTAGATTAAATAATAAAAATTTGAAATGTTTTTTTGGAAGAACATGGAATATCAATATTACACGACATGATAGGAGATTTCACATCATGCAATTCCCTGATGTTATATAGTTTTAAAGGTTATAACCATTTGGGTTTTTTCCCAAACCCTATGGTCAGCGGCTCTTCTCTCGTTACATGCATCTGTTGACCTTCTACATGAGTGTTTGAAGAATCCTTTCAATGGGTATTGATCCTTTGGCTCCCATATTCAATCCATGGTGAATTCTTCTCTCGTTCTCATGTGTTTACTTTCATTATTCTTCAGGGTTTTGTTATGGTGGTATGGTTTGGTTTTGTTTGTGTAATTGATTTGTTGAAATAGTGGGTGTCCTAGACCCAAATATTTAGTGCTTTTAATTACCATATCGGGTATACAGTTAACTATAGATGATGTCATCTTACCATTATAGTGTACACTTTTCTGCATCCACTATTGAAATGTTAATTTCCCTAGATTAACTGTCATGTCGAGAGATTATAGAAGTTCTTAGGCTATAATGAGAACCTCAAGATACTATGACATTAATCTTAAATATATTTTCTATAGTCTAGATACATCTTACTGATAGTACTCAGTAGATATATGACTATCAGGTGCTGGGGGCTCATAAGCATTGTGACTTCTTCTCATGAAGTTCACACTTGGTGATATCTAGTAGTGATATCATGAGGATTGACCCGCCAATAGGAACAAAAAATGTTTTGGGTGTCATTGGATTTTCTTATTTACAATCATGTGTAATGGTGTCCTGACTTGAGAACATTACTAATGTATTTCATTTGATTGTGTGCATTGATTCAAGACGAAAACCATGTCAATGAAGTCATGGAGAGGTAGTTTGTGTTCGGTTCATCACTAGTGGCATGGAATTGGTTGAGTGGTCAATAAAGGATTTATTGCTTCTGGGTTATGGAAGAAATATATCTCAGGCCATATTGATAAGGATAGAAGTACCTTTATAAGACAATGGACATGGAAATAAAGGGTAAGTCAATCTAGTTACATCAACAAACAATAAATCTAGAAAAGGGTGATGACACGAGAGTGCGTCCTGCTTTATGTGATATTAACAAAAAAGATATTATATTATACAGCGTGTGTTCATAGGTTGGTTTTCATTGTTGTGACAATCCTTATCTATTTAAGGGCCATGATGGGTTGTTAGATCCCACTCTTAGTCTTTGAATAATATTCACAACTATTGAGATAAGATCCTAGAGGGTCACACACAATGGCGTATTCAATAATCTATCATATTCAGTTGAATAAGAGTTTTGGACATGGTGGGCCCCACCATTGGGGTCCGGGATTTGTCCAAGGTTAAACGATCACCAATGGAATAAATAAATTCATATTATTTGAGTTTATAATAATGAGTATTGAATTTATTTTTTAAATGTTTTTATGAGTTTTAAGTAAATACCCGATAAATATTAATTGATGAATATTAAATTATTCTAGGTTCAATTAATATTTATGGGAATGATGATTCAGGTTAATGAATCAATTATTATCATGTAATATATTTAAATATATTACAAGGGAGTGATAATGATATTTATGAATCAGTTTAGTATCCATAAAATGTCTGTGATAGTGCATTACGTATTCGATGTTGGTGAGGAGATACCGGGTATTTTAATTAAGAACTATACATAGAAGAAGATAGTATTTTTTCAAATGCTACTCATGGACCTTATTTATCCTATCCTCTCTTATTTTATCTTGATAAACAGGCCATGGATCCTAAGATCTCGAATCGAGCACATCTTCAGATTAAACCAAGTATTTTTCGAGCAGTGATCACCAATGAAGAGAAAACATCGTGCACATCTTCAGATTAAACCAAGTATTTTTACGATTTATTTTTGTGAATAAAAACCTTCATGTGTGGTCCTCGGCTAATACTGGGCTTCTATTCACCTATACCGACAAGTTTACATCGATCGTCGATGGAAAAATATTTGAAAAGCCACATTTTTGGGGCTTCTATTACACGCCTGGTTCCAAAAAGTTGTATCAGAGCAATGCGTGCCAATTTTATGCCAATGAAAAATTAAATTTTCATTAAGTAATGAAGAGGGCATCGATATGGTCCCGACGCTGGATATCATGAATTAATCTGACATCGGATGACCATTCTACGATCATCTGAGGTTTTATTTCGGATTTAAAACTGGTAAACATATGAGGTTTTAGATCAATAAACATCAATTTATTCATCGAAATCCCTTGTTTACACTAGAATATTGTTTTCTAGTGAGTTTTGATAATAATAAATATTATAATAATTCTATTATAATAATAATTATTCTATTATAATAATAATTTCATTAATATAATATTTTTATGATATTTTAATATCAAAATATTATTATTATTTTTCAAAATCCTATATATTAGGTTTTGGAAATTTAAAAGAATGGAGAAAGACCTTCCAAGCAGGTCTAAGAAAAAATTTAAAACAAAAGGTAGAAGAGAAAGACCTAAAAAGAAGGTCTAAGAAAAATTTTAAAAAAATGGGGGGGGGGGTACTTTTACATGTCACAAAAAAAGGTTGGTCATCTCCCTCATAGAGATGCACTAGAGCCGTGATGCACAAGTGTTCTCCCTCACCAATAGAGTTGTGGAAAACTAAGTGCCCCTCACTGCAGTGGCAACACTACCCGCACCGGATCCAGTGCAGAAGCCTGCACTCGTTGGTCCACTGGTCTCCCTCTCACGGAGATGCGCCGCACCAGCCCTGTGGCATAGCTTTAGGCACCAAACCCTAGGACCCCCGCACCTTGGCCAACCTTCTCCTCTACCGACCCATAGCACATGGCACATGCCGCCACACCCATGCCACCCCAAACCGGCTTCCCTCTGCGCGCAGTAGCGCACCACCCCGTTCGGATCCCTCCCGCACTGCTACCCGCCTCTACTCCATGAGGAAAACACCCCCCGGTGTCTCGTTCCCTATCTTGTCTCGTCCAAACTAAGAATCCTCCCAGCACGACTGGTCTCCCATCACTCAGACCATGGGGGATCCCTCCGCGCGTGTCCTAACTCTACTTGCCACCGGCCTCACCTTGGTCATCCTTCCTGGAAATACCAGGACAACGATGTTGTGCTTCCATCTTACCTAGATACCCTACCTACTGTGGATAGCTCTACCAGGCTGTCTCCATCCACATGACCACCTCCTCCAGTCAGTGCTCTAGGCCGGCCTCCTCCCTCAGGGAGAGAAGCACTCCACACCGCTCCCGGCCAGTCGCCTCTGGAAGCGGAACCCTGCTACCAGCAAACCCCAGACATTCTATTCTGTGTGCCTGGAAGGATGTGACTATTTCTGTCGGATCGACATAGTCCGTCCAGCCCGAACTGTCCCACACCTACCTCGTCCCGGCCACCGCCTGATCTTCCTAGTGGCCAGGTAACCTCACTACCCCGAAATAGGTCTGGGCAGGTTTTCCCATCCTAGAACAGGCTTGGGTGGGTTGTCCTGGCCCATGACTCCCTTGCACAGGGTCAGTATAGCCCAGAAATGGGCCTGAACAAGTTCTCCCCAACTCGCACCATCCCTTCTTAAAGGTTTAAGTTCCCAAGTGTTTTAATTTAATCATAATTAATTAAAATAATTAATTTAATTTTATATGAGAATTAAATTAATTAGATATTAATTTTTGTTATTAAAATTTTAATGTGGTGTTATCAATTTAATTGGGAAATTAATTAATTTAATTAATTAATTAATTTTTTAGTTTTAAAATTAAACTAATTAAATGGGACCGAACGACGTGATAATTAAATTAAAAATAAAATTGAATTTTTAATTCAATTAAAATGACCTCAAATTTATTTAACACAATTTTAATTATTATTTCTACCTTTATTTAATATATTCTAGTTTAATGCATATTTGATTGATCATGAGCCTTAGACCAACAAATGTATGTTTATTTATTTAATTTATTTATTTAATTGTTGGATTCTAGTTTTTAATAATTTGTTTAATTAAATAAAAGAAAAACTACATATCATCTCAAGTGTCATTATATGTATAAGGGCCTGAACGCCCATTCTCAAAGTTGTATTTTATACCTAGAGACCCCCTCACCTACGGGTGAGTACAATTGTATTATAAAGAGACAATGTATGACGCACTTCACACCAAGTGACAACGACGCACCAGATAGGAGTTAGAAGCATTGGATGAGCAGACATTTCTATTCAATTTGAAAGGCACGCAACTAAAGGTATTGTCCTTAGGGTCTTGGTTGGTCCATTATTAGTCAACGAATCAACCAATAGTACCAGCTCATGATCAGGTCATCATTTTATTTTTCATGGTTTATTATTTTTTGAATGTGTAGTTAGAGCAGGGTCACATAGAATACAAGTAAACTAGCATGAAAGATAAAATGAATATGTGACTGAATGAAATTTAAACTTTCTTTCATGGTTAGTTGTGAGTGAAATCACATACTACAATATTATAAAAATAGAATATTATTTATTTTGTCACATTAAAAAAACCCCTCAAATATATATTAAGTCATAACAGCCTTCCGTCATTCAAATTGAGATAAAACTAAAAATTTGAGGTGCTGGTGATGTTATATCTGAGGGTTCCTCTTACTACCAGGGTGTCCTTATAAGATGATGGGTTTACATAACTAACAATGCAACAACAAAAATATAGTCATATCTAGCTTTTTGTAATTTTAGAGGCAAACATTGAGTAAAAATATTTCTGATTTTAAAAGCTGGTAGTTCACTCAACAGATCAAGGAACCGTAAGTTAATGTAGTCGGTCAGCCAAAAGCCTACCTCGAACCCTTCAATTAGTGGTGTAACCATAAATTATATACTATGAGGGGTGGTTTTGGGATCCATTCCACTAAAATACTTAAGAGATACTGTATTTTGAATCAAGCATAGAGGGATCCTAGAATCCGATAAAATAGTGGGAGGCATTAAATTATTTAAGTAATTAATTAAAATGTATAAACTAGTAATCTAGAAAAAGGCACTAATATGCTAATTTTTACCTTTTTAAAAAATGGAAAGTTAAAACACATGTTTAAAAACTATGATAATATATTGGAAAAAGTAAATTTACTCACTTTCATGAGTATCCATGAATAATACAGGTGCGTTCACATAGTACTACAATATTGAAAACTCAAGGTGACAGTGTCCCCAACACTGTTAAACTACCTTAATAAGTGAGGGTGAAAATTGATTACAGGAGACTAATGTATAATGAATGTGATAGTTATATCATTATTTTTTCATTAACATCTGGTTTCAGTTACAGGCAGTACACTGGGACATGGATAATATAAACATGAAGTCTCGTCTTCGATATGTTTGCAAGGAGAAAGTGAAGCAATGATATGAATAAGGCATTGGTTACACCAGCATGTATAAATTGATATATCGTTCATGATCTTTAAATGGATCCCTTTCTTATATCATTTTCACCCCTTTACTCAAGTTTATTTACAAAAATGAACAAGTATTGAGTAAATTATCTATTACCAATTTAGGAAAAGTTTTCCAATATAATAAGAATATCAAAGATAATTTCATATTTAATTCTTATAAAAAATAAATCGTAAGACAATGCGAAAAGGACAAAAGGAAAGTAATACCAATGGAACCTTTGCAAATTCCTTCAATGAATGAGGTATTAAAGAAGGTTATTTTCATTGCATATTACAAAATAATACTATGGATGTTTAAAAGCAATAAACTGATTTAATGAAGAAATATTCCTCTTCTACGTCAAAAATATTCATCAATGTAATCTTTCCTTTTACTATTTGTGTATTTGACACTATATTTTTTTACATATGTTTATTTAAATATAGTTACCTTGTAAGTATAGAAATATTATTAGAATTAAGATATATCCTCCAAGTGGCTGCGAAAGGGTGATACCTTGGCCAGTGGTGAGAAGTACATGACTTACTAATTTCCATGTGATAGATTAATGTTGAACTGATATAGAGTATAACCAAAAAAATTAATCTCATGTGTCCTTGGATGCAAGGAGACATTATTTCAGGTTCTGGAATGAATGTTGTTTTTGGTAAACTCTATCACTAGTTCAGTAATACATGAATCATAGGCAATTATTGATGAATATAAATGTTATACTTACACCCAGTTGGGACAAGATAAATCTTTATCAAGTAATACTAAATGTGGACTTAATGAATATACCATTTATGGTATTTAGGCTCGGAACAACTAAATACATTTGGAATTATTGACGTCTTTAGTTTGGAAAAAGGTTCTTTTAGAAATAAAGGTATGTCACAAAGATTTTGGAAGTAGTTCTATAAGTAAGCATAAACTATTCCAAGTATAATATAAAGGTATATATACTTCATAAGATTCCTTTATGTAATTAAGGGATAATAAAGTGTAGTATATGCATGGTCAGGAGATATGAGTGGATTTAGGTTGGGATATTGAATAATATCTCGACCCAACATTCATCAATCATGATGATGTAGTGTGGAATAATTACTAAACACCCATTACCTTATCGACATCACGAAATTGATGTTAATGAGGAAAATTGAGGATGATGACTTATATATCAACATTGATCAAAAAACATGTGGCTTGGAGAAATTCCTAAACGCCTATGTTATATATCCATACTTTGATGCAAGTTGTATCAATGTTACAACTTGTAGAAACTTCCAATATATTTTATGAAATGATTTGAAAATAACGGTGTAATCCCATTATCACATGCCAACTAAACTGACAAATGGGCATCATATGAGTCATAGTAATATGATAAGTCCATTATTTCATAAGGACATGTGTTTGGATGTAAGGAATTTGTTTGGAAATAAACAAACTTGCATCATGACAAACAAATTGTTTATTTAGTGTAATAATACTAACGATTTCTTAGGATATTACATAAGTAGAAAATTTATAGTCGAGTGATAGAATAAATTATATAATAGGGTGAAAATCCCTATTAGAGATAGTGGGAGCTATATTGACTTGTGTTTAGTCAATGCTCAAGATGCCCAAATAGTTGGCATAGGAACTAGTTCCATAAGAGCATGTGGAACATAGTATGTTCTAAAGACACATGCTGTTTAGGAAGGGTAAAATCATTGGGATGGTTTTTATATTCACTGTGGTCGGTGATCTATTATTTAATGTGAACAATATTTCCTACAAGTAAGCAGTGTATGGAAATTAGCTAAAATTGATAAGACCAACTAAAAATCAATTAATGGATTCTATGTATCAGAGTGAAAAGGGGCTTATTATTTTGAATATTATGGTGGGTATTCAAGTTAATTGATACATGGATGGTACAAGATTTCTACCAATAATGCTCTATTTTTTGAAACAAGTGGGTATGCATAAATTTTTTAGAATTTTACTTATAAAATCTAATATCTATGATCAAATTACTTAGAATTGGATGTCATGACTACCAATAGTGGATGGTGTCTATACAACGCAACAAGAAAGGGATGGTCACAAGATAGAATGATAATATAAGTTACAAGTTATTAAAATCCAGTTTAAGATTAAATTAATAAACATGATCATATAATATACATTTTCAACAAATGATTTCCATGTTTATTCCATAGGTTAATGGGAGTGCCAATGTTTTTCAAGAAAAAATTTGTTATGCAACATATGGAAAACACATTGGTCTTAAAGTTAGTTAAGACCAAGATGAAATTTATTCTCCAGTGATTGACATAAAGTAGAAACCTATGTTCTAGGGAACAGGATCTAATGAGGTAGATCTATAGGTTTCTATGTCCTAGTCAATCATACATATAGTGACATTGTACTGAAAGATACATGTTGGAAAAATCTAAGAGATGAATTGTTTCCTATGTCAGGGGGCATAATCTCTTCAGGTTGACATGTCTGGGACATAGGAGGAGATAAATATGATGAGTTAAATCAATATGTTGAAGCAATGGAACTATAATGTATTCCTTGATATGTAGAAGAACCGATATTGTCAAGGTATATTTTACAGTAGGAAAATATCCTTTTTATCTAGGAACATAGCAAGGGATGCATTCTGAACTATCTAATTTTACTTCATCAAGTACAAAAGATATGTACCTAGTAAATGGAGAAGAATGGATACTAGTTTTGGGGGATAAAAACTAGTCTTCCATTAATCAGTGTGATATACTATCGTAGCTAGGCTAAAGACGATGAGCGAGTCAAGATCATATAAGCCAATGGTAGCCACATATAGAAAGACCGGGTATATTGAAGATTCTAGACTAGCTAAGAATCAGATAAATGAAATGTTTTTGTTCTTGTTATTGGAATTTCACCTATTGATAAAGGAATTATCATAATGTAAATTATGATATTTTTACTAGCCAAGATGTCAAGTTATAATAGTGGATAAGTGGGATATACTTGAGATATCATCTCTTGAGAAGTTTTACTCAACAATACAAGGTCAAATAGCAGAATTTCCATGTAGAAGGACCATTGTAAACACAGTAGCTAAAGCCATTACTCAACAGAAACATGATACTCATCATTTGAGTACCTGGAAATTTTGGATATCAAGTTGACTCTAGTAAAAGTGGGAGTGTTGAAATAGTGGGTGCCCTAGAACAAACTATTCAGTGCTTTTTATTAACATAACTTTATAAAATTATCTATAAATGATTCCATATTACCATTATAGTGTAGAATTTTCTACACCCTCTATTGAAATGGTAATTTACAAAGATTAATTTTTGTGTCGAAAGGTTATAGAAGTTCTCAAGCTATAATGAGAACCTTGAGATACCATGACATTAATCTTAAATATATGTTTTATGGTATAGATACATCTTACTGATTGTACATAGTAGATATATTACTATCAGGGGCAAGGTGCTCATAATCATTGAGATTTATTCTCTTGAGGTTAGCACTTGGTGATCTCTAGTAGTGAGATCATGAGGACTGGCCTTCCAATAGAAACACTACATGTTTCAGGTTTTGTTGGATGTTCCTATCTATGATCATGTGTAAGGTTCTCCTGAATTGATGTCATTACCAATGTATGTCATTTGATTGTGTATTTTGATGAAGATGAAAACTATGGAAATGAAGTTGTGGAAATTTAGTTTGTGTTGGGTGCCTCATTAGTGGCATGGCATTGGTTTAATGATAAAAAATGATTGGTATCGTTATTGTTATGGATGTAATATATCTCTGGACATGTTGATAAGGATGGAAGTACCTTTATAATACCATGTCCATGTAATTCAAGGGAAAATCCATCCTGTTACATCAAAAAAATATAAATTATGAAAAGGGAAATGACACAAGAGTGCGTCCTTCTTTAGAGATATTAATTTCAAAGAGATTATATTACATAGTGCATATTCCTATGTTGGTTGTCACTTGTTTGACAATCCTTATCTCTTTAGGGGAAATTATGGGTTTCTTGATCCCACTCTTGGTCTTTGAATAATATTCACTACTATCAAGATAAGGGCCTAGAGGGTCATACACAATAGCATATTCAAGAATCTACACTATTCAGTTGAATAGGAGTTTTGGACATCGTGGGCCCCCTCACCGGGGTTTGGGATTTGTCAATTTTTAAATTCTCACTAATGAAATAAAAAATCCATATTATTCGAGTTTAGAATAATGAGTATTGAATTTATTTATTAAATGTATTTATGAGTTTTAAGTAAATACATGAAAAATATTAATTAATAAATTTTAAATTATTCATGGTTCAATTAATATTTATGGGAATGATGAGTCAAGTTGATGACTCAATTATTATCACATAATATATTTTAATATATTACAAGTGAGTGATAATAATATTTATGACTTAGTTTAGTAGTCATAAAATGTCGTTGATAGTGTGTTAAGTATTCGAGGCCGGTGAGGCTATACTGGGTATTTTAATTAAGCACTATAAATAGAAGAGGTGGGGATTTTGTGAAAAACTATTAATATAACTTCTCTCTCCTCTCCTCTCACCCATGATCTAGGGAGGAAGGCTTTATATCAAAGGTTCTAGGTTCGAGAACTCTCTCAGGAATCACCGTCCACGCGATGCGGTGATTGTTGGAGCACAGAAGGAATCATCAGAATTCCATGCTAGAACTCGAATTACAACGAACAATGTTCCCACATATTTCTTGAAGCATTTTTGGAAGATATAGAGGAATTTGTCTTCATATTCTTCGAGCAATGATCCCCAATGAAGAGCAGACGTCATGCATGACTTCAGATTAAACCAGGTATTTTTATGGTTTATTTTTGCGCTTAAAACCCTTCACACATGGTCCTCATCTTATACTGGGTTTCTATTCATCAACGTCGACATGTTTATGTCGATCTTAGGTGGAAAATTTTTAAAACCCACCTGTTTGGGGCTTCCACTACACAGCCAGTTCCCACATGATTTACATCTTGATCATCTTTTGGTGTGATATAGGTTTATCTATGGTTCCTCAAGGGGTGTCTTTGGTTTTTTTACGTTCTTCTTCACCCTATGGTGCACAATGAATTTAAAATATTCTTTGAGGTAGGATTTACATCATTTATCTTTATTGGTTATTATTCTTAAAGTGTTTTTTTACCTATGGGTTACGGTAGTGATGGATTAATTAAATAATGTATTGTTTTTAAATTTAGGGGTTAAGGTTTATCTTTAACATGATTTTACAGCTTTGATATTATTTTGATGTTGTGGATTTTACAAGCCTAATGCCCCTATGCAAATTGTGGCTGTTGGGGGATTTTTTTGCACTGGATATATGTATTTTGACTGTTTTGAGTATTGTGACTATTTTGATTATTGTGGTATCACCCTGAATGGAAATTTGTTAATTAATTATAATTGTATAATGAAATTGTTTCCCCAATATTTTTTACGTGTTATAACACTCCTAAAATAAAGTGTAATGTGATATGATACCCATTGTAAATTTATGAAATGATCTTGATGTGTTGTGATGTGTGGTTATGCTTGTGGGATGATGATGTGTGGTTGGGTCATGTGGGAATTATAGTTTGTTTGGCCTTGATTTTGGGGTGTTGAGGAGGTAGTTTGTTTGGCTATGATTTTGGTGCGATGAGGTGGTGGTTTCATTGTGCTAGGTGGTTGTGTAATGATGGAATAAATAAATAATTGTTCAATGATGTTTGAAATGGATTTGGTTGGTTTGGTTCATGGAATGGAAATGATTAATGGATAATTAAATGGTGGATTTTGTTGTTAAAAGTGGTTGATGATAAATAATGAAATGAATGGGGGGATAAAATGAAATTGGTTGGAAATGTGAAGTGGGGTTTATGGATTTATGTGTCGTGTTATGCATTTAAAGGTGGCATCAAAAGTGACAGTGTTGTTTTTGGTTAATTGTTTTTGAACCCATAGATTGGGATTGAGTGTTTGATACTATATATATATTTATATTTTCCTTGTAATTTCTATTTCCACCCCACCCACATTGAGAACTATGTTCATAACACCTTCATAGTCATGCGGAGGGTTTCTTTCCCAATATCCCAGTGGGAGGATGAAAGGATGGCCACCCGTCTTCCCTGCTCCCTCTTGTAGGTGATACTAGCTCTAGTGTGTTCGGTCAAGTTATGATGTGTGGTCCCAGGTGTCTTTAAAATGAGATGTTATATGTTTCCTAGGTTTCTTTGGGATGAGATGTGATATGTGTCCCATGTGTCTTCAAGATGAGATGTGTTGTGATATCCCAAGTGTGTGCGGGTGGGATGAGATATACTGTGATAGCCTAGGTGAGTATGGGAGGGATGTGTTGTTATAGCCTAGGTGTGTGTGCGTAGGATGTGTTTTGACTGCCCAGGTGTGTGGGGGAGGGATGTGATGTGATATATTCTAAATAGTTGGGAGTTCTAGAACATTTTCCATTGGGTTCTGGGAGAGGCTAATCATTGGGAAAGTGGTGTAGTGTACCCAATCATCAACATGATTTACTTTATATTATATTACTTGATGCGTGTTTCTTGTAGGGCATGACTTGGTGAGGTTATAATGGTTAGTATTCCTGCTTTGGTGTTTTTTGGTTCTTTTATTTTCTCATAGGTGAATTAGCATGCTTCTTTCACATATGCAAGAGAGACATTGGTTCTCCTACTGAGTATACTTGTATACTCACCCTACATATCTAAAACTATTTCAGGTTTCTCAAAGTATTTCATAGACCATGTTTAACCTTACTAGATTGGATCCTTTTTAGTTTTTGTATTGTTGATTTAGCCTTACATTTGGGTATTTACTTTGGTGACTTTTATCTGTATTAGTTATATTTATACATTCATGTTGGATGATTTTGGTTTCTATTTTATATTTTTTCTTGGAGTTTTTATGGATGATTCATTCTATCACTCGATCATTTTTTCTTATTGAGGGTAAATACCTCCTATATAGGGAGATTTGTACGCCATTGGTGATAGTCACCAACCTAGTGCATTTGAAGGTGCGACTCGGGGTCATTACACCTCTAGCCTCATTATAGTATCTTCGGTGGGATGGAGTCATGAAAAAGTGGTATCATATGGGATGGTTGAGAGAAAAAAGGATTTTGGAATTAATAATAGTTAGGATTTCATGGGTTGGTATGGAAATAGTACCAATTTACATTGGTATGTAACATAATATCGGGATACCAGCTAGGACATGGGATTTCAGGGCCCCCCATGATCCAGTGCACGGACTCTGAGCCTACTGAATGACAAAGTGTGATGAAACTTCATACATGTTAGATAACTAGGAAAGGTACATGCCTCATAATGAATTGTTTTCTTATTTGAATTGGGGTGTTTTGGGAATTTTGAAATTAATTACAAAATGAACTAAATGATTTAAGAGGAATCTTAATGAAATTCCATACTATTCAGGATTAGAAAACACTTGTTTTCCTTTCAGCTATGGCTCTTGTTCATAATTATTGTGTGGCTGAGGCAGTTGAGATTTATCAGGCTGATCTAGAAAATTGTTGTGGGTTTGATCCGATTGAGGAGGATGATCAGTGGTAGAGGATGTTATGTGCTTTCCAGCGGCATGATTTGGGGAAGTACGACTGTAGTGTTTTAGATGTGGAAATGGAGAGATGGATAGAGAGGCATGAGATCACTTTCAGTTTGATTGGGACCCCAATAGAATATTGGGTCCCTTTGGAAGTTTGTTAGATTCTAGGATCTATACATTAGTGGTGTATGTTTTTTCTTAGAGAGCAGAGGGAGGAAGATGTGTTTTGGGTCAACTTCTAGAAGGAGTTTTGAGCAGAGTCCATTTTCATCGACCATGAAGGTAGTGTAGAGGTAGGATATTCTTTCTCTTTAGTTGGGTATCATGTCTTTGCTGGAGTAGGGAATCAAGTTCAAGGACCTTCTTTGTTTTACCCAAATCTTTTCCAGATGAGGAGTCTTGTGAGAGATGTCTTGAGGAGGCACTATGTCCTTCTATCCAGTATAAAACAACTCCTTCTACATTTCCAATGTACCTAGAGGTTTAGAATAAGGTATAATTGATTGATATAATGCACTCATGAGGAGGTTTACTGTAGGAAGGGAACAGGTAGGGTTCTTCGAGGGGTATAATTGTCATTGGTAGGTCTCAGGTTACAAGACCTTCGTGGTTTTGACCTGCCTGGAGTCAACCTTCGAAGCTTCCCTTTCAACATTCTTGTTTCAATTCCTTTCCTCTGGGGTTGGGCTTGATGTTTTTATTATGTGGATTTTGCAACCATATTCTTGACTAGTTCCCAATGGATACTCGATATCATTTTAGATGAGGTAGACATGTTTAAAGTTAGCCTCAACAAAATTTTCCAGTGAGGTTGTTTCAACAGAATGGGAAATAGGCTTATACTCCACTGAGGGGAGATGGAGAAAGTATAGGCTGGCCTTAGGATGATCCTCATTTTCAGGTAGCACAACCCGAGCATAGTTTTAGTGGTGGTCATCAGTAGTGAGGTAGATCATATGGACATGGTCAGTTGCACATAGTGGGGGAAGCAGTTCGAGAGGGGCTAGAGATCTTTAGAGGTATGATTAGTTTTTTTAGTACTCTTGTTTCTTCCTTATTTGACTCACTAGTTTCACATTCATTTATTTCACCTGATCTATCCCATTTTATGGTACTATACATATATATGCTTTTTGTACCCCTCGTGTTGACTATGCCATTCAGAGTCCATAGTAGCTTGTTCGATGTGTGCCGAGGGTGTAGATTGATGATGGGGTCACATCACTCGTGTGGGGATATTTTATTTCTACAAATGTTGTCCTATAATTCCATTCTGATAATCAAATATTTTTATTCCATATGTTCTGTTATTGACTACTTTTAGAAGAGAGTATTTTTTTGGATGTGGATGGTTAGCATGCGGTTTTTTTTTGTGAGAGATGTTGTTAGATGGAAAGTCAGTATGTATAGCCCTTTATTTTTTTGGATGAATTATCATTATAATTAGTAGATACTATTATGTTAGAGGTTTCCAAAGTCATTGGGGAGTTCCTAGATGATTTTCTTAAAGAGTTTGTGATGATACCCCTTTGATGCGACATTGTGTTTGGGATAGACTTGCAACCCAATGATTCTATGATTTTGATAAATCCTTATCAGATGGAACCTTATTAGTTTTGGAAACTAAGGATATATTTTATATGATCTAATGTATAAGGGTTGTATCCTACCCAATGTGTCACTATGGGGTGCTACAGTGGTTTTCACCATGAATTTGGATGGTAGTATGAGGTTGTGTATAGACTACCGGTGTTTGAATTGGGTGAAGGTCAAGAACTATAACTGTATTCCAAGGATATACGATCTTTTATAAAAATTTAGAGGGGGTGAGTTGGTTTGATAAGTTTGATTTGCGGACTGGATATCACTAGTTGAGGGTGAAAGGGGGAGATTTCTTGAAGACTAAATTCAAATTCATGTACGGTCACTTTGAGTTTCTAGTCATTCCATTCGGTGTTATGAACACACCAACCATGTTCATGGGGATTATGATCTACATGTTGAATTAGTACCTAGACCAGTTCATTATCACATTCATCGATGATATCTTGATCTACTCAAAGTCATAGGAGGAGAAGGATGAGTATCTCAGAGTTGTCTTACATGTTCCTTGAGGCCACCATATTTATATAAATTTTCCAACTGTAAGTTTTGGAATTGAGAGTTCCATTTCCTCGAGCATTTGGTGTCTTGGAAGGGTGTGGTAGTTGACCCATCGAAGTTTGAAGCAGTTGTTTCTCGGGTAATACCCAAGAATTTGGTATAAATTCATAGATATATTTTTTAGTCTCACAAGCTATTATCATATGTTTTTCCTAACTTATCTCGAGTTACAGACCTTTTGATATCTTTGATCAGGAATGACCAAGATTTTTTGTGGATTGATCAGTTCTATGCATCCTTTTGTTACTTCAAGGGGAATTTGTTTACTACTCCAGTTCTGTAGTTTTCATAGGAAGAAAAATTGATTGAGGTGTTTTGTGACACTTACTATAAGGTATTAGGATGAATCTTGATGTAAAAGTAAGTAGTGATCTTCTATGGTCCTAGGAAGTTACATCAACACGATTATAAGTATGCCACCCAAGATCTGGAGCTAGCAGAAGTTGTGGTTGTGATGAATTTGTTGTGGCATTGCCTCATTATAGAGCATTATACAATATTCATGGATCACAATAGATTAAGATATATTTTTTATTAGTGTGATATGAACTTGCGGTAAAGAAGGTGGAAGGATTTTCATCATGATAATGAGTTTGAGATCTTCTGCACCTTGATAAAGGGGAATTTTGTGGCCAATGCTTTGAGTAGGATGTCATGGAAGGGTGTTGTTTGGGAGTCTGGGGATGCTTGGAGGGTAATTAAGTAGTCGGAACCTTTCACTTAGATACAAGGGTGTATAGTGGTAGAGGATATTTGTTTCAGATGACAGTGCAATCTTCTCTGATTCAACAAGTGGAGGAGTCTAAATGGGGAGACTCAGAGGCAAGGGTGATGCACGATCAGGTTGTTCATAGTGATGCTCCAGAGGGATGGTCAGAGGATGGTTGGAACCAGATGTTGTTTCATAAAAGGTTTTTTGTTATGATAGCAATGTTCAAGGGATTTCTTCATGAGTTCCATATCCCACCCTTGGTAGTACACCTAGGAATTTATAAGATGTACCATGGATTGAGGATTATGTTTTGGTTTCCAGGGATGAAGCAGAAAGTGATGGAGTTTGTGGTAAGGTGTTTGGTTTTCTAGCAGGTAAATTCATGTCAACATGTTTCTGTTGGTTTTTTATAGCCCTTGTATGTCCCTCTATGGAAATGGGATGACAACTTGGTGGATTTATTCATAGGTTTACTCTGATCTCAAGGAGGTTGGGATGTTATCTGGGTGATAGTGGATCAGTTGATGAAATCATCCCACTTCTTAGTGATCAAGGATTTGGGCACGGTGGATGCCTTGGCTAGAGGTACATGGATGAGTTGGTGTGATTTCATAGAGTTCCAAGGTACATTGTTTCATATTGGGATGCACCTCATGAGTCTTGAGGGGATTTTAGCATGATTTTGGAACTTAGTTACACCTCAGTACTGCTTTCCACCCAAAGACATATGGTCAGATATAATAGACTATACATACATTGGAGGATATGTTGCGAGTGTGCATATTGGTCTTTTAGGGATCTTAGGCATGACACCTGACTTTGGTAGATTTTTCTTATAATAATAGCTATCACTCTTCTATTGGCATGCCCCACTTTAGGATTTGTATAGGAGAATATGTTGTTCACTTTTGTGATAGACGAAGGTTGGAGGGAAAACTCTTATTGGTATGTATGTGGTGTAGAGAAAGATATAGAATGTTCAGATTAGTCTCAAGATAATGAATGTAGCACACGATAGGAATAATTCATATGATGATCATAGGATGATGTATTTGGAGTTCTAGTTTGGGAAACACATTTTATTGAAGGTTTCATCCCGATGTGGGAAACATATGTTTGGAAGATGGATTAATCTTTTTCCTATGTTTTTTGGGCCCTTTGAGGTGTTAGGGTGAGTTCGTGAGGTGGTGTACCGGTTGGAGTTTCCACAAAGTTTAGATAGGATCTTGGATGTATTTCACGTCTCTTAGTTTCTTTAGTATCATCATGATGACTCCCATTTCCTTGACTGGGGAGAGTTGGAAATAGATGTTGACATAATGTTTGTGGAATTACCATTAGAGATCTAGGATCATCGAGAGAATGTGCTATATGGACCAACAATTTATTTGGTTCGTGTGTTTTGGAGGCATGGTGGTCGGGAGGACAGTACTTGGGAGAGAGAAATGTATATGTGTTCCAAGTACCTAGAGTTTTTTTGAGTTGTTTTTTTCTCTGATATGCTTTGGGATGTGATGTTTGAGACCTTTTTGTTTTATGAGATGATATGTTTTACTTGGTTTGTGATATGTGTGGTGTGATGTGTCATAAATTTCTAACATAAGAAAATGGGAATACATAATCCCTAATCGAGATGCATTAACTGAAATTTTATTTAACCAATGTGGACGAGTCAGTGCCACCCAGAGTGGATAGTATCTTGACTTGGAATACATAATTCTCCGATTCATGTGTTCTGGATGGTGCGGTTTGTTGGTTTTAGCGGTTGTTGGTTTGGGTCGTTGTGTTGTTTTTAAGGTTATTTGGGTCCTTGAAGGCATGGATGATGTTCTTGTGTAGACTCTAACCTCTTCCAAGGCCTTCGTCCACTCAAATATGCTCTGATCTCTTGGTCCAATGCTCCTTCTAGGATGGTTTGGGATTCTGGCCTCCAATGTGGTTTTGGGATGTGATGTTTGAGGATCTGGTAGTTTCCAAGAGGCACATACGGCACAAGCATCTCCACCTTTGGTACCTATTGGTGGTTCTTCTTCCGGTACAATCATTGAATATGGATTGTTAGGTGATTTTTTTGTTAATGTTTGGTTTTATATTCAATCGATGTATTTGGTAAAAAATTTTGGATTTGTTTTATGTTGGTGAGTTTTTTCTAGGTTATCTAGTGTCGTTAGTGTTCTCACCAGTGTGGTGGTTTCTTATTTTCGCTAATGGAGACTTATGCTGCTCTAATGGATTCAGATCACTATCGATACTTATGACGATGATGGGATGATTATGAATTAGAGTTGTGTTCAGGGAGCTTGGGTTGAGGCTATTCTTGGCCTGAGGTGTTTACTGCTTTGTCCTATTTTTGAATTTGATGTTTGAATTTTGATGTCATGTGTTAGATTTTGGATCTTGTATGTCGTTGTGTTTGAAATATTTCATTCAGTATTGCGAGTTTACGACTCATTCATAAAGTGGATTATTGGGAAAATGAAAATAATGATTTGGATGAGGAGAAATCCTAAAATTATTGTTGTGTAGTGGTGATGTGAAATTCCATTTGTGTGAGAGGAGGAGGATTTTGTTTGTTATGTGTGTTTTTGGCCATTAGGGTTTACTTGTTTAGTCGGTGGTAGTGTTTGAGGTATGACAAGATCCATGAAAGGTATCTCATAGGTTGTTTCGACCCCTTTCCTTCTAGTATTGGTTTTGGATTCTCGAGGGAGAGTATCATTTTATAGGTATCTGATGGAATGGTATATTCCCTCCATATCCATTACATGCCATTTTTGGTTGTCAAATGTGTTTGCGGGAGTTTCTGGGAGTTTTTGGTGGAAGATGGAGGTGTAGTAGATCTGCTATAAGAAATGCACGCCATGTATGCATATTACACGATGTTAAAGTTGGTTTCATGGATTGACCATGGTTGGTTCATGAGGTGTATATTTTAGAGGTTAAATACTAAAAATGTAATGTTTTATTGTGTAACATGGAATCCCGATATTACTTGATGTGAAATGGGATTACACGTTGTGTAATTCCCCAATGCTATAGAGTTTTAAGGGTTTCAGCTACTTGTCTTTTTCTCAAACGCTATGTCCAGCATCTCTTCTCTTATTCAATGCATCCTATGGCCTTCTCCTTCGGCATTTATAGATTCCTTTTGACAGGGATCGATCATTGGGCCCCTTTCTTCGATCTGTGGTGAGTTCTCCTCTCATTCTCATGAGTTTCCTTTCATTCTTCATCGAGTTTTCACTATGGTGGTATAGTTTGGTTTGGGTTATGTGTTTTTTATATCTCTTTATGGTGTTTTGGTGCATTATTGGTTGATCTATAGTTCCTCATTGTGCTTTTTGTGTGTGTGTGTTATTCTTCACCCTACGGTGCACAATGAGTTCAAAAGATTCATTAAGTTAGGATTTCCCTCATTTCTCTTTATTTCTTATTACACGAGAGGGGTTTCCTTTTTTTTACCTATGGGTTATGGTTATGATGGATTAATTAAAGTATCTATTTTCTTTAAATTGAAGGTAAAAGGGGTTTTTTCACATGGTTTTACACTTTTTAAATTATTTTGATATTATGGACTATACAGGAATGATGACCCACTGAAAATTATGGTCGTTGGGGGCTTTGTTTGCACTAGATATGTGTATTGTGATTGTTGTGACTGTTGTGACAATTTTGAATATTGTGACATCACCCTAAATGGAAATTGATCAATTAATAATACTTGGCTAATGAAATTTTTTCCCTTAGATTTTGGTTTGTGTGATAACATCCCTAAAATAATGTGGAATGTGATAAGATCCCCTTTGTAAATTTTTGAAATGATCTTGATGTATTGTGATGTGTGGTTGATCTTATGGGATGATGATGTGTGATTGGGGCATGTGGGGGGTGACAGTGTGTTTGAACATTATTTTTGGGAGGTCAGTAGGTAGTTTGTTTGGTCGTGATTTTGGGTGAGGGGGTGGTGGTTTCTTTGTCCTAGATGTTTATGTAGTGATGAAATAAATAAATAATTTCTCAATAATGTTTTTATTGGCATGGGTTGGTTTGTTTAATGGAATGGAAATGTATAATGGATAATTAAATAGTGGTATGTGTGGTTAAATTTGGTTTAATATAAATAATGAAATGAATGGGGTGATTAAATGAAATTGGATGGAAATGTGAAGTGGGGTTTGTGGCTTGATGTGTGGTGTTATGAATTTAGAGGTGGTATAAAAGGTGATGGTGTTTCGAGTTGGTTTGTTTGTTTGTGAACCCATAGGTTAGGATTGAGTGTTTGATTCTATATATATAATTTTTCTTTCCTTGTTATTTCTATACACACCACACCCAAGTTTAGAACTATGTCTTGAACACCTACATAGTCATGTAGGGGTGTTTTTTCCAACATCCTAGTGGGAGGATGGATGTTTGACCACTTTCTCTTCCCTACTCCCTATTCTATGTGATAATAGCCTAGGTGTCTTTAGGAGAGTAGTGATGTGTGGTCCAAGGTGTCTTCAGGATGAGATGTGATATGTGTCCCTAGTTTCTTGAGGATAAGATGTGATATGTGTCCCATGTGTCATTAGGATTACATGTGTTGTGATATCCCAGGTGTGTGTGGGCGGGATGAGACATGTTATGATAGCCCAGGTGTGTGTGGGCGGTAAGTGTTGTGACAGACCAGGTGTGTGTGGGTTGGATGTGTTGTGATTTCCCATGTGTGTGTGGGTAGGATGTGATGTGATATATTTGGAAGAGGTGGGAGCATAGGGACGTTTTTCATTGGTGTGTGAGATTGTTTAATCATTGGTAAAGTGGTGAGGGGTACCCTATCATCGATGTGATTTAATTTATATTATAGTACCTGACATGCATTACTTTTTGATAAAGTCTTGGTGAGGTTGGGATGGTTATTATTCAGGTTTAGGTGTTTTTTGGTTCTGATGTTTTCTCACATGTTCATTAGTATGCTTCTTTCAGATGTGCATGAGAGACTTTTGTTTTCCTAATGACTATACTTGTACTCTCACCTTATGCATAGAAATCTAATTTTAGGTTTCAAGGTGGACCATTATGGAACTTACTAGTCTCTAACCCAGGGCCTACTAGAGGTGGGACTCAGGGGGTCATTATCTCTCTCCCCCCCTATTGAGGTATCTTTGGAGGGAGGGGGTCATGGAATATCTGTTATTATAATAAAACCTAACAAAAATAAAGAAGAATGTCCAAGTTCTATTGATGTTTTAGATGCACACTCACAACATATCCTCCAGAGTTTGGATAGTTTACTCTCTTTTCTTAAATTTCTGAGGGTGAAAAGTCATGATAAGGTTCATATGAGTTCCAAAAGCATGTTTTTATCCCATATAGTATCTTAAGTTAAAATGACCATCCTAATAGGAGAATATATACCTAAAAATCACATAGTATACCTACTTCCCAAAAACATCCACAACATCCGACTCCTTAATGGATATGAAGTGGTCCACCTTCATCAACAGATAAATGATCTACTAGATAGAATAAATACATATATGTTATTTATGTAAACCATTGAATGAGTCCATAAATATGTCATCCCATTTCATCTTGGTAAAATTCAGGGGTTGCAACAAACCTGTAGGACCATAATACTCACCTTTTACCTACTGGAAAACCAAACACTAAGCTACAAACTCTTCCACCACTCATTACATCAAGGGACACCAAAACTATTTCCTTAAGAAATCGTACATATTATACACTCCTGGGTGTACCAACAAAGGTGAGTTAGGAATCTTATGAATGAACCCCTTACAAATGTATAGCAAAATAAAAAACATTCCCTGAAACAACATCTAATTTTGACCATCCCTCCAGACCATAACCATGGATAACATAATCTCACATCAACACTTCGTATGAGTCTCTCCATAAATACACTTCCATCTACCACATCATAGAAGTCTAAAATATCATCTAAAATAAAAATTCTCCACTATAAACCACTATTTAATCTATGTGTAGGGATTATAACACCTATATTACCATCCATGAAAATCTAGACTCCTGAAAAACATCCTTTTGTGACTTCCTGGTCAAATATTTGGCCATAGCATTCCCCATTCTTAAGGTGTAGAAGATCTCAAAGTCATAGTCATGGGAAAACTCAATCCACATCCACCATTGAAAAATAATATCAAATTGAGAAAATATGTGATTCTGGATCATGTGATCCATGTAGTCCATAGAGATCTAACCAATAAGGTAATTCAGCCACATCTTTAGTGAAAACACAATCAATGATTGATCTAGATCATGAGTGTAATATTTTTGTTAATGGGGGCATAAATACCTAGTCCCATAGGAGATCACTTATCTCTACTAAATCAAGACACATCCCATTCCATGTAAATAATCATTACAAAACACATTGAATAATACTTATTCTCAAAATACAGAAGTACTAGAGCCTTAATCAATCTACACATTATGTATTTAAACACTACCCGGCACAGATTAGTACAGATAAAAGTGTAGTCCTTCCAACTAAAATATGTCATTGGGGATGAAATCTATAATAAAACAGCATCGTATCTATAGTAATAGACTATAATACCCAATAATCTATTGACCTCTTCCATATTCTTGGTTTCTCCCCAAGAAAAAAATGCCTTGACCTTTGAAGGGTTTGTAAATACACCCCACTAAGACACTACATTACAAAGGAAACACACCTCTCATGTCCAAAACATAAACTTGGTAAACATTCCATAGATATGGTGGGATTGAATAATCTATAAGGCCTCTTTAGGAAGTTCATCATGGACCCCATATAACATTGAGTATACCAATATGTTATTGATAATGGCTCTGAAATAGACTACAAATTCATAGTATATGGAGTTCCTGAACCCCATGAACACATATGGTGCATCTATGACACAAAACAACTTGAACACAAACTTTAGGTTCCCAAACCTACATTTGAAGTCATTTTTCAGAACATCACCCCCCTTCACCCTCAACATGAGATATCTAGACCACTGTTCAATATGAGAGAACCAAATAGCCCCTCTAAATTGATCATAAAGATCATTGTTCCTAGGAATATGGTATATAATCTTCGTTGACACCAAATTCATCCTCCAATAAACTATAAATAGCTTCAAACTACCATCCACCTTATTAGATAATAACACCGGAGCACCCAACTGTGACACACTAGTCCAGATGAAACCCTTCTATATTTGATCATCTATTTGAATACTCAAATACTACAACTCCAAAGGTTACATATGATAAATATCCATCAAAATCAGAGGAATAGACTATAATACTTTCCTAAACTCAACATCATTTTGAGGAGTAGCATCACAAATTCATCAGGGATTTTTTTTAGAAACTCTCTAAAACACCTAGGAGATTCCTCTTTCCCTGCATTTGTTGATTCCATAGATAACCCATCTTTCAAAGAAAGAATGGGATCCACACATCTAATATAAACCTAAAAAATTATCCCATCAATGAAAACTACACACTGACCATCAAAATCTAATTACATGACAATTCTATGGAAGAATTCAATAATAGTATGCACATAATGCAACCAATTGATTATACTAATGATATTTCATAGCTGAAATTTTAGTAGTAAAGTAAAATCCATGTGGTAATGATGTAGCCTCATCGTCCTTGTACACCCTTAGAACACATTAAAATTTTTTGTTTGACCTCCATCTAGTGTAGTCAACACCAAAGTTATGGTATGCCTCTCTAAATCTAGTCCCAGAGAACATACTATAATGGTTAAAATAATGGAGTCTGATGATCCTGAATCAAATAAGGCACAAAAAAGGGTGGAAGACAAGATGATCAAACCTATAACAATCTATGGTCCCTCTGGTGTTGCCTCCACCATCGCATGCAATTGACCACACCCACCACCTCTACTTACCTATAGATAGACACCTCCATGGACACACTAAAGTCGAAGAACTTGTACATGAGGAACATCAGGATGTTGGACTATACCGACTCCATACCCTCTCAAGGGAGCATAATATTGATAGACCTACTACCAAAATGGTCTCAATGGAAGCTTCTACTGATCATGACACTAAACCAATCCACGCCCACCGTACAGAGCTTGAATAAAAACTGGGAACTAATTCTGATGATGGACATGAACCCCAGAAACAAAAAAAATCCCAAATTCCATAAGAAATAAAAAAACCACATGTAAATAATGATGTAAAGGACTCTATTGCTGTTGACTCCCCACTAGTCAAAACCTCAAAAGACCAAACACCTGAGACATAACACTAACAATTATTCTCCTCAAACTTCCCTATTGGATCCCCAGTCACAGTAAAAATCCTCGTGAGTGAATCCACATAATAACTACTTCCATATTATAAATCTATAAATACATTGGTAATATAAAGGGAGTAATTGTATACTTGATATAAGTATTATGTTCCTCCCAAATAAGTTTTTCTTGAGACAACTCATACAAAAAATTATTCATCAAAAATAAAAAAAATTGAACTTTATCCCAAGCCCCCCACACACAAAAAATCTATGCTAAAGAAAAAGGAGAACCCACCTCTTCCCTCCCTTCATATTAAATGAGATGAAATATAATTGTAAATAATTTGGATTTTTGACCCATTAAATGTATGTCTCATTATTCTCACCAAGATACAATGTCCACAACTACCATATAGTTCATCACATCTGGCTGACTGCCAATAGGACCTAGTGCTCCCAAAGGACCTTGATCAAACAAAATTTCATCTCGAGCTCCTATAACTATATCTATATCTATATATCAAAAAATCCTCTTATTTCTCCAAATCCTTCTATTTAAAAATGAACAATTTTTTCCACCATTGATCATTCCCCTCAACTATATTATCCCTTCATTGATTAACCATATTAACCTGAGAAACCTCCACTGCCTGAACCGCACATGAAAGATCACCATCATCCATAGGTGAAAGGGAAAAAAGGATTTACTAATCCCAATAGTATGAAATACTATTTAGAAGTATTTAATACGTTTTTCATTCCCATAATAAAACCCACCAAATTAAAATAAGAATGAACATCACTAATGATTCATGTACCTCTTCAAAGTTAATACCCTTGAAGTGACACCGTCTCACTAAATATTTTAGTAGGATTTGAGACATTGAATTAGAATAAATGGGGCCATAAATTCCAATTTAATAGCTTGTTTTCCATATCCAATGTTGTGTAATAATATATACTAATTCCATTTCCTTACCAACCCTTACATTCAACATTATTCCTAACTCCAAAATCCATCCTATCACATAACCATACCTTTGATTCCAATATTTCATGACTACCTCCCTACAAAGGTACCCCTCCTAGGATGAAAATAAAGGAAGATAGATAATTACCCCTTAGTCCTACCTCAAGTAGGACTCATTTTGGTGACTAGAAACAAAGGTATAAAAATATCACAAATGGGGGAATTACCATATATAATACTAGTATCAATAGATAGATTAAATCTACCGTAAGAAAACAAATTACATAATAAAAAAAAATGAAACCAAAACTATCCCAAAATTTATGTATATATAAAACTGATATAAATAAAATTCTCTATATAAATATCCAAAACAAAATAAAAGGAAACAACACAACAATAACCCAAAAGTCCAGGATTGAAATTTCTTGTAACATCCATGTAGTCCTCATGGAAACCTGGGAAAATTTTGTATATTCGTAGGGTGAGAATAAAAGTACATTCAGTATGGTTATAATAAACTCTCCCATGCACATATGAAAAGAACATACTAATGCACTAATGAGAAAACAACAGAACCAACTACACCTAAACAGATCAACTATTCAGTCCAATCCTAACCAAGTCCTGGTCACTAAATAACATAAGGAATGCATAATAGAAGAATAAGAATCATTTCAATAAAGGTTAATATGCACCACTACCACAATTGGTTGTCTCTCCCACACCCCAACGTTGTGCATACTTACGATCTAATGTCCTTTGTATGACACATCTTTTAAATCACACCACATGTAACTGGCCATCACATCACATCTCTCCTAAATAAACCTGGGATATCACATGACATATCACCCAAAGAAACATGGGTCTTCACATCGAATCCATAAAAAAAATAGTAGGGTATCGTTAAAATGAATGATGTTACCTCATTCCCACCTCATACCATGCATGAACCCCTCCATAATCTATATCATTATCTCATTAAAAATCTCCATAATGCAATTTTAATTTCTAGACATCACAAATCATGCATGTAAATGTTTCCTGGAAGAGAGAGTGAGAAATAGGTTGTATAAATCCATCCATACTCATCACTGAGATGTTTGAACCCCCCCCCAAAAAAAAATACATGGGTGTCTCCAAAAGGTAATTAATTTGGTTGGGGTATGTATATTAATAAAAAATAACATGTAATACATATTTATAAATCTACACACATGCCCATACTATGGTATCAAAACATAAGAACCAACCATTTCACAACATTACCACCCATCCTCATAACACAAACTCTTTCCACTACTAAATGAACAACACCACATGATAGACCACAAGTCACATTTCAAATTTCATATTTCAAATTTCACATTCCATATTCTACCTCAACATAGTCTATTTTACATATTTCAAATCACCAACAAATTTTTATTATCTAGTAAATTTATTTCACATTAATCATTAACAATGGTTAATGATACTTTCCATTATTATTCATTCATTCATTTACCATTTGTCTCATACCATTTAAATTTCATCATTAGTAATTAATTCCAATTATACCTAGGAAACTACCACAACACAAAACCATGAAAATAGAAAAACATCCCAGGAAAACAAGAACACATATTCACCATTCCACAACCACAACCACCATCTCATTACAATTTCCACATCACCACCACATTTTGATCACAAATTCCCCATAGCATGACCACAAAACTCTTTAAATCCACCCCACAACACAGCCACACATCACAATCGCCACATATCACATCTATTTCTTATCATATCACGACCTCATAAAAAACATGAATCACCACTATGATTAAAAATTTCACACATTCACATTATTGTTTTACATTTATCAAGGGGATTTCATTGCATTCCAACTATTTATTTCAAGGGAATTGTTACGCAAGACATAAATTCAGTGTGCATCCAATTTATTAGTTGTTTATAAGTTGTTATCTAATTTCCATTTTTGGTGATAGAAAATTACACACAACATGGTTACCATAATCAAAACAATCTTGATGTAAAAAAATCCCCAAATAGAAATTATTTATAGTGACATGTCAACCTCAACAAGTCACAACATCAATAAGCATCATAGGTTGTTAAATCATGTGATTTATTTCCCCTTCACCTTAAACCTAAATTTAAACCAATTATTTTTCATTAATTAAGATGATGAAAAATATCATCTCGAAAGATAACAAGAGTATAAATCCTCCCCCATGATACAATATGTGAGAAACAACAGATCCACTACAATAAAGGGAGATTTCAGATCGACTGCACAAGTTAGAGCAAGAGGGAACCACCACTGGGCACCACAATGAAAAACAACACCTTAACCACCATAAACACAACACCCCCAAAACATAATCTTAGAAAAATAGCATAAAAACCAATGATTTACCCTAGTAGAAACCTTAACATACATAAAACATGGAGAAAAGGACAATAAGAACTCACCTAAACCACCACATATCAACCCCCAAGGTTGAGGTTGAAATCTACTAAAACTGGGATGAAATTACTCCTTGGGATGTACTTGGGTTACATAATAAACAAGAGGAATATTGAGAAAGTGATTGGGTCTTAGGGTATTTTGGGTTTTTATACCCATCATGGAAAACATAAGACAACAAGATAATGCATATGATCACATCACATCACTATTAATAATAAAAGAAACTATTGCACAACACCCCTCAGCATGCCTTATCCCTTCCATTCAAGGACCCTCTAGGATTTGAGACTATATTTATACCGTAGATTCTATAAAATATGAAGGTGGGTTTTTCCATATCCCATACTACACGACAAATTGGTTCCCAAAAAGGAAAATCCTATAAAAATATCCTCTTAGGATTTCACAATAGAATCAAAACCCCTGCATCATAGCTGCTCAGGTGTTAAGTCACCTTTACACTGCAAGATCACTCCAAACTATAGCTACCCCCAAAATGGGAAGAATCATAAAAAATCTTATCCCAGGACCCTACACCACACCCAGTCCTTCCACGTCACATCCTATAGCTCAAAAGGTGTAGCCATGGGCTCCATGATATAGGATACAATCCAACTAAAATCTTAG
This sequence comes from Viscum album, assembly GCA_963277665.1. NCBI lineage: Eukaryota > Viridiplantae > Streptophyta > Magnoliopsida > Santalales > Viscaceae > Viscum > Viscum album. Next base: position 2,113,913,334 of record OY728128.1, read on the forward strand.
TTCCATTTCCTCCTATTACCCTCCAAAATCCTCAATATTCCCCCCAGACACATCCACCACTATAATTACCATAAATTAATGAGCCCAAATGTTTGAACCATTATAAACCTAACAACACCTAGACAATATTTAACTACAAGGATTCCATAAAAATAAATTTTTTTGGCTATTTTATGCCTGTATCTTTTACAAAAAAACAAGATTTAAATCCTCTTCAAATAATAATATTTCATTAATATTAGTATTTAAACATAAATAAGCATAATAAAAAAAGCATGGGAAATCATAACAGAACCCAAAAAAATAATAAACATTAAAAAAACATTTTTATCAATATAAGTATCCATAAAGAATTACATTGGTACCCAAAGATTTCATAGACTTATCAAACCTACAAAAAAATACCCACCACTTTCCTGGAGGTTAAATAAACTAGTCACCAATAAAATAAAGTATGGATAATTGAATCACCTACATGAGGAATACCAAGGCCTGTCTGAGAGAAGATAGATAACTCCTTTACATTATCTACATGAAAAATGAACACACCCATAAAATCTAATAATTTGAAAAAAAATATTAAGGGTTTACTAAGAAATAATCACATTATAATATATTATTATTACAATGGAGGTATAAGTTATTAAATTGGATGGTATCAACAAAATAGTAACTTAATAAATTTTTTAAAAAAAATTGTGAAACAATCTAATTTTATAATTTTAATGAAATAAAATTATATTAAGAGATCATATCACTAGTGAAAGCTTCCCTTGACATGGGTGAATAAAAATATGTAAAATATCATAAATTTATAACAAAACCAAACAATCATTTAATTTAAAAATATGATTTGAATCATATGAAACCCAAATATATTATAAATAAAAGGATATTTGCATTCAATGTATAACATTCTCATATTTAAATATAAATAGAGGACCTTAATTCTCAATGCTTATTACTCATTATATTTACAAATTCCTATAAATCCTTTAAATTTAATATATGATTCTACTTTCTAGGAAAAGATTATTTTAATCCACTTAAAACTAACATCAAACATACAAGTAATCTAAAAAATATATATTAATAGCACAATGATTGTGTTTGGATGTATGAGATCAACTTTTTGGTGTATCCTTTTTTTATCAGACAATCCATTTATAGAATATTAACCATTATCTCTATCACCTTCATGATTGGTGATGCACTCTCATGCCATAATTTTGGATCTCACATATTTTGGTAAATTAGAATCCTACTTTTTGGATCGAAAAAACCCAAACTAAACCTTAATTACTAACTATAATAATATGAAACCCAAGACTCCATATAATTATGAACTACCTCATGATATTAATTAATTTAATCCAATAATCCTTGTTAATTACCAAAAATATTAAATTGAAAAGAATTCTTCACATAAAAAATAACATAGAATTTATATATAAATTACAAAATATCTCAAATCATTAATGTCATTATAAAATAGAAATAAATATGAATAATAATGAGTTTGAATGAATGTTTCAAGTCTCATTGATTTAGTTGAAAACAACCATACCCATATTAAAAAAATCGTGTTCTATATTTCTTAAAGTGAAAAAGGTCAAAGTTAATAAAGGAAAGTCTTATGCCCCACAAATTTATAATAAAATATATATAAGTAAGTACATAATTGAAGTGTTAAGGTGAAATGAATCATGAATTATGTCTTTACAAATACCCCAAATACCTTTTAATTCATCAAATATTTAAAAAGAAAACATGTGATGAAGTGAATTCCTAAATTTAATAAGTATAAAATTCTAGATTCATATAAATGTTTCTAATTTGAATAAAAAATGAAACTATATTCAATATTTTGAACCAGAATCTCAATATTATCAATAAAAAACAGAACATCCAATGAAAACATAAAATAAATTGGAATAATTTTACTTATAGATGGACTATTATATGATCAAAGAAAATTTAGTACAGTATTATAGAAAATAATGATAAAAGTTGTTGAGTGATAAGTTGTTTGGATCCTTGAAAAAAAATCACATCATCATTTAATTCATCATCAAAATCCCATGAACATAAAAATACAATGACTATAGCACTAAAAAATAGATGAAAAGGAGAATAAAACCCTGATTATGAAAAGTGTAATAATATTTTTTTAAAAAAATATTTGTAATATTAGTGAAAAGTGTATGAAACACTTGTTGTAAGTGTAACCTAACATAAAATTTCATATATTTATCATATTCAATGTAACAATGAAATAAATAAATTTATGCATTTATGGGTAATTAGAGTGATCAATGAAAAAAAGATAGCGTATACACTAAACAATATTTGTTATATTCCCTTTAATGTAACATTATTGTTCCCTGTAAGACATTTAATTTCATTGTGAACTATACTTTTACCAATTAACATGTGATACACAATATTTTAATTAATTATGATGATTTTATGAATCACATATATTAGGTTAATCTTTTGATGATTATTTAATCATTTTTTAAATAAAAGGGGATCAAATTATAAAATTATAGGAATATAAAATTATTGAATAACCTATGAATAATATATTGATAAAAAATATTGAAAACCCACATTCTGTTATCCCATTGCCTACTTTGGGAATTTAGGAAAGAATTTCACCTTACTACTAATATATTCTTTTTCAGAATATTGACAAGAATAGTGCAACACTACTTCAAAAGACACAAACTTTTTTATATATATCTTACATATTTAAAGACAAAAGTTTATAAACATGGATAAATAATTGAGAAATAGTTTTTAAAACTAGTGAAAACATGCATAACAAGTACAAAATTTAATACAGGTTTATAAAATGTATAAACATGTATGTCAGAATAGTGACATGAATAGTTCCCTAATACTATAGAATCAACACAAAACATTTCATAGATATATCTAAACAATGAAAGGAATAGTATATTACTTTTATAAAAGTCACACAAAAAAATCATAGATTTATCATAGTTAAGTTGAATGTGTATAAAAAAGAATAAACTTATATAAAAAATTAGGAGCACAAGTAAAAATTGGTATAATGTTAGTGAAAAGTTTTAGACCCAATTTTTTAAAGGATCGAATGATATAAAATTTAATTGATTTATCACAGTTAGAACAGCGACATGAAAATTTCACTGGTACTACAAGTGACACAAACAATTCAATATAATTATCATAGTAAAAGTGAAAAGTGACAAACATATATTAAAAATTTAGAAACACTTCTATAATAATATATAATTTTATTGAAAAGTGTTTGAATCATTTTTTGTTAGTGTCACACAATATAAATGTGCACTGGTTCAAAATTAACACATTGAAAATTTTCTCTTTTAGTGAAAAGTTTTGGTAGAACATGAACAATATGTGTTTTAACTTTAGTTTGAAGATACAATACTAAACTCTATGTGTATTTCCATTTCATTTTGAACCACACTTTGAGGAAAAAAAATGGATGTAGAATGTGTGATGCATTTCCTTGGATTGTCTAAATCACGTACATTGGGTTTTTCATGTGATGGTGGTTTAATCATTTTTTTAAATTTTTTTTTATTAAATTCACAAATTATTATAATATAAAATTATTGGATTGCCTATGAAAAATATAATGATAAATATATATAGTAACCACTACATTTTATTCCATATTTATCTATGGGGAATTAGTAAAAGTATTCATCTTATTGTTGAGAATCTATATCACAGTATATTGACAAGCACAATGTAATGATATTATAGAAGTCACACAAAAAAATATGGAGGAATTGATGTATGTTGAAGTATGATGTATTGTGTTTGGATTAGATCAAAATATATAAGATAAAAAATAGAACCCATTATAATGGTGGTGGAAGATCCATAATAATATGAAGAAATTGGAACATCGTTTCTTTGATGATCCTGTAATTAGAGGCCATATAGCCTACTTATTTAGTTCAAAATAATAGTAATCATAAAATTCTAAAAATTTATTTATAAAATCAATGGTTTAATCATTTAATGAGATATAATATAATACTTATAAAAATATATACTTAAAAGTATAAGAAACAAAATTTTATTTTGTGACACATTGTAGTAAGAGATATAACTCTCATAACATGGAAGAGTGTTCATAAATTTTTGAATATATCACTAGTTATAACATGTGTTGAAATATGGCTTCTTATCGGATGGTGTTGAGTTTGGTATTCTTATGTGGTTGGTGATGGGTTTGTTCTTGCAGTGAATCTACTGTGATAATCTTTGATTCTGATTGATTCTGCTTGGGTGTCTGTTCTGCTATGCGGTCAAAGGTACAATGGTCTATGTTTCCATTTCTGCTTCAAGGTTTGTTCTAGATGAGGTTTAGAGCGGAGTTTTGATCAGATCATGGCTATTTGGAATCAGATGTTTGAGAGGGTATGGAATTTTCTATCGGTATCAGGACCGTGCATCACTACATGAGACATCTAGCCGAGTAGCAATGAGAAGGTGGAAGTTGGACTAATTATTTTATGCTGGGGAGGGGTTTCCCTTGTTGTTTTGATTTGGTTTTATAGATTTTGACCCTTTGGGGAACAGTTTAATGTCTTATGTCCTTGAAGTCATGTTATGTTTCCCTTCATCCTTAAAATTAGTTTATGATATACTAAAAAAATTAATTTTTAGTCATCCATAACATAAAATCACTTAATTTGAATAAAATTTAGAAAAAACATAGTTAAAATGTTGGGATAAAAAATATATTAGAAGATGAAATTGGGTAAGAGATATAAAACTAATATTGAATAAGAGTATTTTTATAAGATTGAATATATCACATGTTATCACATAAAATCTTTGACTATTAATAGATAGATGATAATTTAATCCAATGAAAAAGAGAAAAATATTAATATATATACTACTAAAGTTTAGTACATAACCAATATTTGTGTTAACTCAAAACAGAATTTTTTTTGAAGGGTACCTAATTGAAAACAACCTTAAGTAAAATATTAATAATATTATTTGTAAAAATCAAATTAATTTTTATTTTTTTAATACATCTTCAATTGAAATACTAATAGAGTATTTTTTTTAATTTTTTTTATCAATGTAACAAGTTTATCACTTAAACTCATTTAAGAAAGAAACACACATATGTAAAATAAAGATACATCCATACTATATAAAATGAATTCTACATTGATATGATCAAACATTTCTTAATATATTTATATATAAATAAACATTAAATTCGTGATGATCTTTATAAAACACCATCAAGCCAAATTATTTTTCAATGAAATGTAAAATGAATTAATTAAGACACTAGTATATTTGAATCAAAGCGAGGTTTGGTGGATTAAGCACTTGACATGTAGTTACTCAGCTGAGTCAAGACTCCTTATTAAAAAACAAAGACAAAATTATCCCCATGCTAACTCATAATTACTCTCTAGGGTAGCAAACACAACATTACATCCATCCATTATGGGATTAATATATTTTCACCAATTTTATTCATCCCCTTTATAATAAAATCATAATGTATTCTTTTATTTATTATCTATTCCCCTTAAATATATATTTTTAAAATATTATAAATATAAAAACTATTGTTTTATAAATATAAAAATTAATTGTATAAATAATTAAATTTTATTTTAAAAAAATTATTTCATCAATAATAGAAATATTATTTTATATTATTTTCAAATTCTTATATATAATAAAAACAATGTCTAGAAATATTGTAAATATTTTTTAAATTTTATTTTTATATTAAATATTTACTACGATACAAAATAATTCATTATAGTATATTTTGGTTTGTGTTTTCGTTTAACTATGTTTTTGTCAAATAAATATATTTATTATGTTTGGATTAAATATTATTGTAAAAATATTTTTTGTTTAAATATATTTAATTATGTTACCCATATATTTATTTTCATTGTATAAATAAATTTTATTTATATATTTTTTTAATTTAAAAAAATATATGTATTGCTATTTTTAAATATCGTAACTATATAATTTTAATTTTTAGTTCTTTATTATTATATTTTTTTAAAAATATACCACTTTATTTGTTTTTAATTATTCATAATTTATATTATAAATATTCTAATAAAATTTTCTAAATAATATTTTATCTACTAAAATTAATCCATAAAAATATCAATAAATAAATAAAACTAAACATGATATATAGTATATTAATAAATTTACCTTAAACGAGTATATGTAAATAAAAAATTGAAAAGAAATATGGCTTACCTTAGGAGAGAATAATGACATATTAGATTAAAGGTGACTGGTGAAGTGAAAATCAAATATGGGGCGCGAGGATTATAGATTGTTTAAGAAAAAAAGAGATGATTGTAATGATCAACTAGAAATTTTTATTAAGGGGGGAGGAGTTGTTACTTCTATATTAGTTTATGATGTTTATGTCCCCACTAATGTGTCATAGCTAAAATATTAGTTTCATGTACTTTGGGTTTTGTATAAAAGTAACTTTAAGAGAATTCTAAGGAGGTGTGTCAAGAATGAGTTGCATAAAAAAATTAATTGTTGAATAAATAGTATTGAGAAATTATTTGTAACACCTTACCAGAGCATTGGATCCACTACTCGGGTGTTTATGTGGAAATTTTTCTAGTTTTCATAAGATTTATTTTGATAGGGTTTCATCATGTATAATGGAGGTAGTTTTTAGTCCAATGATCATTATCGTGAAATTATTCAATCATGTGCATTAGGTTTTTACCACATTTGATTTTTGTCGTTTTCAATGTCAAATTTCACTTTTTTGGTTCATTGTAATTTTCATTCTTTTTTGTTGGGTTCATTTAATTGAATGATCACGATCTTGATGACACTATCATAACCATAATTACAGCATCAAATATCCCAACACCATAATTTTTAATACTCCCCAATTATAAAAATTATATAAGATATTACTTTTTGAGATATGTTTCTATATTTATTTTCCTTTTCCTTTCACAACCATGAAGTTTGAAAAATGACATAAGATATATATTTTTGAAAATTTTAATATATTAAAAAATCAATTGCATTTCCTTAATTTTAAATGAACACATTTCAATGCTATTTGAAAATTTATTTAAAAAATAACCATATTTAGTTTTTGTATTTTTATATCATAACAAGAATGGGAATCCATTCAATAGATTTTTGGTGGTTGGAAAAAGTACTAGGATCATGATGAAATTAAAATACATACTTCCACAGATCATATTATTTATTTATTTATTTATTTGAAGATTTATATATCTCTAACAAAAACAAGGAAACATAGATAATTTAAATAAATTTTGAAGACAACTAAGGCTTGTTAGAATAGAATGAGTGGTGATTCCATGAGTGATACTATAATCGATGGTGAGTGATCTTCTAAAACGTTTGAATTGACTTGGATTTAGTCCAACGTTATCCCAGTGCATGGTAAAACTTTGATTCAATTTAATGTAATAGAGGCATGAGTGCTTGATGTCCCCACCAAACCCTTGAAGGTCACATCATAGATGTGAACACTGGTTCGCTAGAAAATGGTAACAATGACACAATGTTAGTAACTTCATATGATGTGTGGAAAAAAATTTAGGGAGAGTATATTTTTTTTAATTATGGAAATTTTTGTTGATGTTTGTGAATGACATCTCTTGTTGGTCAAATGTAATTATGCCTTAAAGATTATTTAAGATGACATACATTAAAATATGGGTATGTATTTTCTGAAAGAATAAAAAGAAAACCATTTACAATTTCATAACAAGTACTTATTTAACAATAATATTGATCAATGATAATTGTGTTTTGGGCAGAGTTGAATTTGAGATTTTCAAATGTGAAACCTTGCATCGTTCCCTTTCGAACGTAAAAATGTCCTTTAAATTTGATTTAAAATGAAGGAGTATTGATTGTGTCGATTCATTAGACATGAGGGATAAGGGAAAGCCTATTTACCTCCCAAGTCTTGATTTGAGATCCATTGGTAGTACTGATGAAGGTAACATCATTCACATTTATGTCATGCACGTTCACAACATTCACATCCCTACCTAAGCCCTAAATACTGCCTTTTTACACATATTGAATATTAAAATTTATTTTTAAATAATGAATGTAAATAAATCTAGTTACCTTATTCCATGACCCGTACCACACACAACGTTCTCGATAATCACATCTCAAGTGAAATCGCCAATCAAGACACAATAATCTACTAGAATATTAAGGAGTCATTTTTTGGTTGGATATAAGAAAATCAGTAAAAAACACTTCTTTGAAGAAGGTAAATGTCATTATCTTTGGAGGTGTTGTCACTGTGTGGGATAGGGGTATAGGTGATATACCACATCCAAATTGGAAATTAGTGATAGTGAAATTCTGAATTCCATGTAGATAAATCCCATTGGTGTTGGGAATTTTCTAGTGTGATGATGTCTTGAAATTTTCAACATTCACCGAATTACACATCCTCACTAGAATGTGGGATTTTGGAAACTCTATAACATGGAAATCCTTTATCATTAACCCATTGATGGAAGTTAACTTGAGGGCCTTATTTTGATCCCCATATCGCATCCAATATAACCCTGTATATTTTATCAACCTCTCATTACCATAAGGTTAATAAATTCACAAAAATAGAAAAAAAATCACATCCACTTATGGTCATTGCTAATGTGGCGCAACTCACTTGAAAAGTAGAAACAGAAATTTAAGGAAATGAAAATAAGATAGAGATAAAGATTAATTGGTATATATTTAAAAATATGAGTCATATATATACCAAGCTTTGATGGTCATAAAAATTCTGATCCCACCATCCCTTTACACTTCCATTAACAATGCATATGTCTGTAAAGGACAGACCTAAGGGAAATGTAGTGAATTCCATCCATTGTTCCTTGTCTAGTCACTTCTAGGCATGAGGTTCTTCCAGTGTAATGGTTTACCCCTTCATCTATTATTTTTGGAATGCATTTTACAACATTTTATTATTAGATTTTAGGGGGTTGTAGGAGGAAGTGTTTCCAAGTACCTAAAAGGTGATGAAATATTTGCATAGTCCCTTGAAAACAATAGGATACACCAAAAACCTCCCTCATGGAACTATAATGGTAAGGTTTCATTCAATTTCACCAAATGATTCCTCCCATGTCTTAAGAAATTCTTTTCCATGAAAGTACGAGATCCATTTATCAAATATATTTTCTATCACTATATATGAATATAAAGAAAAACATGACAATATTTTTACCCAAGAAGTGTTTGTGGTTCCAAGCCTTTCAGCCCCAAACATGCACACATTGAAGGCTGGGTGAGCCAATTTAATGGAATCCATATTTATAAGAGACTAAATTACAAAGATAAACGCTGCTAATACATTACCCAACAATATATTATCACAAACTCTTGTTTAGGTTTTATTGACTAATTGATATCCAAATAAATATTAATAATGTCACCATATTTCCCCCAAAAAATCATATTTGAAGACCTCAAGCGTGTATGAAATGCGTAATGATGGTGAGGTGGTAGGGGGAATTTAAATGTTTTTAGTAATTGTGTTTTTCTTTATTTTGATGGTAGGACAAACAAAATGGTATGTTGTTTTGGGTTCCAGGATTATAGAATTTTTGGTTTTTGGGTTTTTTTCAGTTATCAGACCACACCCTCTATCTTTGGCCAATATGGTGTCAGTTTTCATTATGTTAGTTCTCAGTTGTATCTAGTGGTGGTTCGGGTAGTGACAGGTATGTTTACTTGGTGTCATGTGTGGATTCCTATCATATAGAAATATCAATCCAATAATGATTCGAGACATTAGAGGTGGAATGTGTGGATGGAAAATATACATAAAGTTTTCATGATGACAAGTATAGAGTACAACATTTTTGTGGAGGAGATAAAATGGTTTGTTGATGGAGGAGATACATGGTTTGTGGCATGCCTAGCATACAACATTTTTGTATCCCACTGTATTGCAGATCAACTCACACCATTGAAACTAGATGAGTCACTCTATCCTTGTATAGCCATGGGGATGAGACCTTTGAGGCTATGGAAAATGATTCAATATAAGATGAGGTAACATTTAAATCATTGCACACACCAACAGATTACCAGACCAAATCAAGGTTACATGATCCCCCTAGTACAAACATGATATCCACTAAAAGTAGCTTATATTTGTTAAACTAGTTATATATTACATATTTATAATATTTATTCTATAATAATTACAAAATTAACTTATATGAAACTATAAAAAACAGAGACATTGTTTGAAAAATAACGTCTAAAAAATATTTTCAAACAAAATTTAAAAAATGTTTGAACTCCAAGAAAAACATTAATCTCCAAGAATGGTGCTACTTATATGTTCAAACTCTAAGAAAGAATACATGAACCTCCATCAAAATCCATTTTCAATTTGTTTCTCCTACACATAAATTTTCATAATCATAGTTCAAACAAGTATAGTGGTCTACGCATGCAATTCACCCACTCATGGGCAGCGCCGACCTTTATTAGTGCAAAGAAAAACATGCTGATAAAAGCTGGAGATTTAATAGTTCTATCTAAAATCACTGATAAACGTTTATAATAAAAAATATTATTAAATTATATAAAGTTATTTTATTTATATTAAAAAATACTATTTATTTATCAACATTAAATAAAAATGCATGTTTATAATTAATATATATATTTTTAATAATTAAAATATATATATATATAAAACTTTAAAAAGATTATTTATAAGATCATAAATATATATTGAAATAATTATAATATTATAATAAATTTTATTAAATAGTAAATATATTTATTATTTTTATATTTTTATATTTAATATTCTCTAGAAATAGTTTTTAAATATATATAATTATAATTATAATTATAAATAAATATATGTATATATTTAAATAAGTATACATTTCTGATGAATTTTCTCAATAAATATATTAATGAATGAGTGTAATTGACATGCATATGTTATGTATTCATTATGATTCAATGTTCATTTATACATTACACCCTTATTATTATTATTCATGTTGTCCATATGTGATGATTCATTTTTTACAATCTATATACTAGAACAGCTCATCCCTGGATTTGGGAACCCAAATCTATATCTCTAAGATTTATTTAATAAAAATAAAAATACAAGAGGAAAGTGGGGGAAATGATCAAGTGTGACACCACCACACCCAAGATAAAAGAGTGGGAATACATCTAAATTAAGAACATGCAACAGAGATCATCTCTTCATGTGTTGACCCCAACCTAGAGATCCCCCCGTGTAGCCGGGTAGTGCCCTCTTCTGAATTTCATATCTATTTCCACATGTGGTGCCTCATCTACTAAGTACTCTACAGAATCCTCCTGAAGTGAATATTTTATGGAAAGACTATTCTACATATCCATGTAATCCCTAGTAGCCTCCTCCTGATCCGATGGTTCATGTATGGCAGGGATATCTTGTATAGACTCGTTTTAAGGTGAAGTATCATCACCCTTCACATCCAGGGACAAACCCTTTGGTGATTCTATAGAATCTCTAGCTTTAGATCTCGTCATTAGGGGGGAATTCCTTTGGTTACTGCATCCTTCATTCTCAAGGCCTTCTAAATTAAGGAAGTCAAATTCAGGTGTGTTAATAGAATCGGACATAGAGAAGAAGTTTGTGTTAGCTTTAGCATGACTCGGTATACAGGTCTCATTTTTAAGAACACCATCATTGGGAACTCTCCCTATTGAGGTGGGTTGTCTAGTACTAATAGATTCATTGCAAACCTGCTTCTTATCAACATACTGCTTAGCACCATCCAGATTTCCATCTAAGGAGGCAGACTACTCAATATGGACAATAGGGTTAACAGACCCATCATAATTCTCAATGTTCACATATGGATTCTCAACTCTTACATACTCATTGTCCACAATATTCTCTTAATTTTGGTCATCAAGAACAATAGATAGGGCCATCGATTGTTTAGGCATCACTACTTGAAATCCATTATCATCAATCAACTTTTCCTTCCCCTTACTTCGAACAGAATCCACTGTGACATGACTCATTTTCAAGTTGACTACCTCCTGGATAGCTGCCTCACACTCAGATTGGATTCCTTCATTCTCATCGACCACATCATCCCATGGTTTCCTTATAACATCCAGAACACAAAAAAAAAGCATATTTGGATCCACTAGTGACAGTAGAAACTGCATTTTGAGACTGAATCTACTTTAAATCAGTTTCATGCTCTCCAGTAAGAGCCTTTATCATAATGAATTTATTGAGGAACATAGAAAAGGAGGAATTACAAATGGCAGTACCCTCCTTCTTCTTGAAGATACGTCGACTCCCTATAGGGCCACTACCAGGTCGCTTACTCATAAAATGATAAGAGGAATGTCATAGAGATTTGTAATTTGAGCATTGAAGGTTCCATTGACATTTTTCAAAAGAGTTACCAATGATTAGACAAGATTCATATAAGTTAGGAAACCACTCATATTGAAAAGATAATTCAAGCTTAATGTCACCCACAACTAGAAATATAGTTTCATCCAATTCATAAACTAGATGAACCTCTATAAGCACACGAGCGAAATGGCTATACCTAGATCACACTATTTCCTTATCAACTATGATCAGAGTGCCTCTAGCTAAAGCAGCTTCCCATAGGATCTCTGAATTCTATAAAAACAAACTTAGACCCCTGATTTTGATCCATGTTTTCATGAAGGAATTCCTAATTTCAAAAGGAATGGATAGATGATCCCATTGTTGATACCCAATAAACCCATGATTCATAAGAATCAGTCCAAAAGCAAAGATTTTTTTTTTCAATTCCTTAAATGGAAAGACAATATGGAACATACCATTCTTAATAGATATCAAGATCCATTCACTAAATCCCCATAATTGAAGAAATCAACCTCTCAAATCATCAAGTGTCAAAGAGGAATCCCTTCAAGAACTCGATATCCGAGTAAGAAGAGAAATGTTTCATTCTCCAATATGGTCTTCAAGGACTTTGGGATTCACTTCTAAAAAATAAATCAATCAATATTTTGTGTTATGATTTTGTAATGAATTTGAACTAGGTTGGAGATCAAAGAAAAATCTACTCCACAATGAAAGAAGTTTTGATCGATTGAGATTTTTCTGAGGGTTCCGTTTTTTACTCTTTGTTGCATCCACTAAATCAGATGAACAAACTATAGTGGACTTCAAGGGAGGTATTTTAGACAACCCTTGGATCGAATTAACAATCTAGTAGATTTTCCATTGATCTATTCAACATCGTCTTCAGATTTCCAGAAAATCGCTGAACGAGAGAGCACTAGCATTTTCTCCATCAATCAATCTTTTATTATCTATATACATTACTAGGTATATGATTCATTCATGTTATACCCATGAATATATTCTCATAAATTATTATAAAATTACAATAAATATATTTAAATAATAAATATATTTATTATAATGATATTTATAAAAATTTAATTATATATAATTACTTTTTAAATATATTTTTATATAATTATAATTATATAACTATATATATATATAATTATAAAATAATAATAGATACATCTATTATAATTATATATATATATATATTTATAATTATAAGTAAATATTTATAAATACATTTACTTATAGTTATAATTGTGAATATATATATATATAAGAAAATAATTATAAAATTATAATAAATATATTTATTTTACTTATAAAGTTATAAATATATATAAATAAATAAATATATTTATAAATATATACAAATTTTTATAAATAAATAAAAATATTCATTATTATAATTCTTAATGAATATATATATATTTAAATAATTATAAAAATATAATAAATATAATAATTATATATATTTATAAAATTATGACTATAAATAAGTATATATTAATTATAATTTTTTAATTACAAATAAATATATATATATTTATAGTTATAATTATACATTAATATAAATTTATTTAAATATTCATAAAATTATAAAAAATATATTTTTTATTCTTATAATGTTATAAATTTATAAAATTAAATAAATATATTTATAAATATATAAAAATTATTATAAATAAATACAAACAATTATCAATAAATACAAATATTCATAATAATTATTATAAATAATTTAAATATATTTAAATAATTATACAACTGTAATAAATATATTAATTACATATATTAATAAAATTATAATTATAATTAATATTTTTGTTATAATTTTATAATTATATATATATATATATGTGATTATAACTATAAATAAATATACATTTATTATAATATTTTAATTATAAATAAATATTTATTTATTTATACTTTTTACTATAAATAAATATATATATATTTATTTACTTATTTATTTATAAAATTATAATAAACATATTTATTATAATTATAATGTTAAAAATATATATAAGCATAGATATGGTGCATCCGCTGTTAATGCCACTGTCTCCCCCAAGGCTCCATTTTTTCCTGATAAGCTGTTGTCAAAGGCGACCATGGCACCAGTAGTGGACTTGGTGGGTGAATGTGGACCACGTGTTCCACCTTCCCCTTGTGTATTTTTTTAGTGCCCTCTCTCTCTCTATAAGGAGCTTGCTGTTGGGGAAATTTGTTGGAAACGAAGTATTGCGCATGTTCGAGCTGATACAGATTCAGTCTCTAAATGCCTGAATCTTGGTGAAAACTCGATTATTTCCATATTAATTTTACCCAGGGGCTCAAAACTGTAGAAACGTTATAAAGTAGTTATGCATCTATTGACAATTTGTGGATTTTTCAACTGGAGGTGAGTTTCATTGGGCATGGGATTTTTTCACATCCTCTTCCCCACTAATGATTTGACGATTTGTGCATGGGGGTATGGTATGATTTCAATCAATCCTGACATCATGCATCTCTGTGAATGGGATATGAATTTCAACCCATTGGAGGTACGTAGATCATTAGCTCAACTATGGGTGAAATGTTTTGGATTAAACTGGCTATTGTGGCATTGGAATTTCTTTTATGATATTGCTCTTATTATTAGAGTTCCTATTAAATTAGAAAAAGTGACCGAGCTTGCTCGTTTTGGACCCTACACTTGATTTCAGGTTGAGGTTGACTTAGGCTCCACCAGGACTGATAATTTTTTCTCTCTCCAATAAATGTGAAGTGTTTGTCTGGAGAGTTAAATATGAGAAGGTCTTGAAGTTTTGTTTGAACTACAAACTAATTGGTCATGACTTACTAAATTTCAAAAGAGTAGTGTTTTGATTATACTGTTCAACTCGTGTACATGTTGAAAATAACTGTAATAATAAATCTCAGCCTAGAAAGACATCTACTTGGGATACTGGTGTAAATCTGATTGGTGTTGGGATTTTATCAAGAGGGGATGAAATTAATTCTTCCTCACACCAGGGTGCAGATTTTAATATTATTAATGGTGGGAAGGATTCTTTTTCCTCCATGGGGAAGAAAACCTGGGCTGACATTGCTGCAAAAGAGGTCAATTAAACAATGCAACCTAGTGTTCATGCACTTTATGGGAAATAGGGGGTTTTATCCCTATTTCAAAGAATGATGATGCTGATGACATAGGAATATTAGAGAAATTTTATGACATAGGGGAGCATGAACATGTTTTTTCTATTATGAATTTATATGATTTATAGAAGCTTGAAAATTCAATTCAAGATGAAGTGGATAAGGAATTAATCCAAGAACAAGCTTCGACTTCCTATTCAAGGAAGATAAAAACTATTTTGGTATTGGCTTACCCACTTCCTACTAAGAAGAATGTGGTAGCGCCAATTATTTTTAGCTCTAATGAAGATGATATCCCCTTAATGTTAAGGAGGATACCCTCGTGGAGAAATATGCCTCTGATTTGGAGAGGAAAGAGCTTGGAGGATATTGGAAATAAGATAAGACATAACAGCGGGGTCAACATCAAAAAAATCATGCCTATGGATGTGGTTGTGAGGCTGTTGAATGAGGGATTGACATAAATGTGTCAACCAGGTCTTCTTCTAAGGGACTCACTCTAGAGCAGTAAAATCTTAGAGATAAGTAGAGTGTACTTTTCAACCAAGGGAATTCACAGTCAGAGTGGGAACCTGGTGATGATATCTCTCATCATGATTATGGGGATGCTTTTTATCCTCTTCATTTTGTATGAGGTCTTGTCTTCTTATTTGACCCTATCCATTCTTTTGGTCTATTACTTTTCTAATAATTTTTTTGGAGCAGGCTTACCTGCCTCCTAAACCATTTTAGTATAAATAATTTTTTTTATAATTATAATTATATATATATATAATTTAAAATATATATATAATAATATAAATAAATTTTTAACATTATAGGTTTATCAGTGTTTTTTAGAACTGAGAAAGGATTATCTTTATCAGTTATAAAAAGTGATGATAAAGGCTGTTTTTATAAAAACCCTACTTTTTTTATTACACACTTAAACATGATTTGTTACATAAACTTTCACTTGATACAACCCATAAGATCGAGAGGTCTACCGTATTTGGTTATTAGGAACATTAAATGACAACTTAAGACATAAAATGAAACATCTTTATTGAATAATGTTTTTACATGTCCATAATATTAATTCGTACTTAGAAATGCATGGGAAAACTTGAGGACATACATAAGAAAATGGTGAGCTATAAAGCCCAGTAAGGGAGTAAAAAAGGCATAACATGAACAATACAATACATGTTAGGCAATAGGAATATAAATGGTGCATAAGAGAAACATGAACATAAAGTCATGATATAACATGATTATCATATCATAGAAATGTAGCAACAACATACAACATGATATTATCATGAGCCCAGGCTCATTGCACGTGGATTAGTATGAGTAAACCCTCATTGCACAAGAATTAGCATGAGTAAACCCTTATTGCACATGGATTAGCATGATTAAAACTTTATTTCACATGGGTTAGCATGAGTAAACACTCATTGCACATGGAATATCATGATACTAAACATTACCAAATGCATTGGAGTTCTATCAGGGTGCACCCTTTATAATCATTTCATTTCATGCATTAGTGTGTCACATGGATCATATAACATGGAATCATTCTACATTATAAGTTATTAAAATATTATGGAATGTGGAATACAAAAGTTTATGTAACATTAAATATGTATATTATCATAAATGTTAATACCCTTAATAGAGAAATGGGTATGGTACTCACTACACAATGATTTTGGCTTGAAGAAATGTGATGCAATTTCGGCAAAATAACATCGTCATAAGAAAATTCCATAGTTGGGTTGATGAGAGAGAAAGGGGTGCCTTATCATTTATAAGTGAAATAGACAGTAATAGGATCGTGGAACATAATATCCCAGCATATGAAATGTAATTTTGATTCATGATATGGGATAAATATTTCTATGTAAATTAGAACAGAGAAATCCCTTATGTAATTTCAGCATGGTAACAGGTGTACACGGAAGGCATTAATGAGAGAGAAACGGGTATATAATAATTCAAACAGAAGTAGGGAAGAATGGGGGAGTTATAAATCATACCCCCCCACTTTTATAATTGAAAATAAAATTTCTAACAACATAAATAAACTTGGATAAAAATGGGAAAGGAAATAATGTAAGGATCCCTTACAAACATTCGACATGGTTACAGGTGCACATAAGGGTTCATAAGAAGAATAAATGAGAGTGAAAGGGGGTCTAATAATTTATAAATAAAATGGTCAGTAATTATGATATTTAATAACATATCCCAACATAAGAATAAATTAAATTAAATTACATAACATCAAAAGAATGATTGATAAAAGAGGAGGGTGGACGATTACTTACTTGGATGTGTGATCCCAAAGACTTGGGATAGTCTTGAGAGAGGCTTATTAAGAGCTTAGTAAGACTTTGGAGGATTATAGTGAGCGGATTTAATATTAGGGACGTTCTAAAAGAATTTAGAGTGAATATAAGTGGGTGCTTGGGCGGGTTTATATAGGAAATGAGAGGGTAATTCTTTAATATTTCACAAACATGGGTTTTTTAATCTATATAATTAAATATGCAAAAATACAGACCTTAACTTGGATTTTGCCCATGGTTTTTTCCAAAGTGGAGTGGAAAAAATTATTTTATATTTCCATAGACTTAACATATTAAAATATTGGGCTTTCTTATGTGGAGGTGAGTCACACTCTCAAGGTAATCATTTTAAAATGTTAAAATATTTAATAAGTATTGTATGGTCCACTAAGGCATTATAAAATTAATCAAACAAATAAAAAATCACAAAATTTTAAATGTAACAAATATTTTGTCTGAATATATCTTTTATAGTATTTTATTACACCACTATTGGGTCCTTATGATGTCATAAATCACATTATATATTTATTCGATATTTAATATTTACCCAAAAATCTACTATCTGAAAAAATTATGAAAAAATCACCATTGGATAATTTCAACATCTTGATTACAAAAAAAATATTTATTTTAACCAAATAATTTTCTAAATATTTTAATTTTTAATTTTAAAATAAAAAATAAAATTTGCTGAAAATTGACGGGTTTTGAAAAAAGATTTTTTAACCCTTAATAAAAATTACATTTTAAATCATAAAAATTATATACTCATTTATGATTCATAAAAGTAATTTGATAATAATTTTTAATAAAATATTATTTATTGCAAAAATTCATTATTTCACCAAAATAAATTCTTTAATTTAAAATAAAATTTCTGTTTTATCATATAAAAATATAATTCTTATCAAACTGAATACTTAATCATTTATAGGGTAAAAAAATAAGGAATAAATATAATCATCATTTATAATTAAAATGAGTGTTCTTATAACACTATTATAATAACATTATTAATAAAAACTTATTCTAATATAGTAATTTATATATTTCCAAAAGGTACTATTTTACCCGAAAAATCAATTTATCTAATTCGTTATATTTTTAAGAAAAACTATTCTCATAAAGGAATTGATGGAATAATAATTTTATTTATAAAACTTATTATAAAATAAGTAACTAATACCTTATTATATAACCCCTTACAACACTTGAGTAAGACCTAAGGTTAAGGTGTGCAATGGTGAAAGACTCTTGGGGCGGCTTAGATAACATCACTTAGGTGGTAATCTCTATTAACTTTACTTTTACCATAGGTGATTCCGTTCAAGATTAATGTGTTTAATCTATTCTTGTACTTGGAGAAGAGAAAAGCCCAGTGACCCTACCTCATTCTTGAGGTCTGAAAATGAGCTTTGTACGACCCAAGTCTACTGGATGAGGACATCACCTCCTTTATTTGTGTTGAAATGATTTTTTATAACATTATATTTGTACTAATCATGTGTTCACTTTTCAACAGTTATATTATCAACTGTAATGATACTTAACAATTATTTAATCTCAAGAATAAAAAAAATAGTGCATGTGTTTTCTATATCTATAAAATATTAAAAGACGAGGAATTGTTTACACAAAAGATCATGTCATTACAAGTTTTATCAGTGATTTCTGTTTTACCACTGATAAAACATACCTTTGTTAGTTTTTTTAACTAGAACTAATAAAATATTCACCCAATTATTTAAATGAACCCTAACAGTTGGATTCTTTTCTCACACACCTCAAGATCTTATAGAAGACAACCCTTGCTGTCGTCTCCTCCTCCTTTGTCACCACTAACCCCTGCTCCACCATGAAACCCTCCTCCACTGCGAACCCCTCCTTCACCATGACCCACCTCCACCACAAACCCCACCTCTATCGTGAACCCCACCTCCACCACAAAACCCTTCTCCATCGCAAACCCACTTCTTCCTTAAACCCCACCTCCACCACAAACCCCTTTCGTGTCCTCCACCACCACTGCCTATCCTGACTCCACCATCGCCAAACCCTAATGCTACCACCAAACCTCCAAATATAAGGTATTTTCTTATTTTAATTTTTAATTAATTCTTATATAGTGAAATATTAATTATTGGGATTTAGTGCTTTAAATCGCAGAGTGTGTTTGATCACTATACTATTTGTGGGTATATTTTTCTATCATTGAGACTAATGGAAAACAATCATTTATTATTGGTTTAATATCAATTTACTATTTCTTTCCTCTAAATCTATAAACATATATTTTTATATTACTTATTATAGTTGATTTTTCATATATAGATCTGGTTATGACTTCCAATGATAATATTTTTTGTAGTATAGGGAATTCAGAATCTATCATTATTTATTCTTTTATGTATGTTTTATATACTATTTAATATATGAGAATGGATAATAGAGTGTAGATGATTTAATGGGTAACCAATACTATTCTTATGTCTATGAAAAAATTAGTAATACCTATTAATTAGGTGGTGTATGATATACACATGTTACATTTATTTTAGATTCTTCCTATGACTATAATGTTTTTAGCTATTTTCAAAAATATTGAGAGGACCTTGGGATGATTGACTATTCATTATTAAGAAAATGAGATAGATTAGTCAAAATTTTGTGAGGATATGTGATGCATCACTGAGAGTGTTGAGTTTTAATTTGGGCTAGGTGATAGCTTTTCATTATGGGTTAATTTGTGAAATAAGATGTTGATGTCCTAAGGTACTTTGAATTATCTGAGAGATTATCATTATGTGTGAGGAGTTTTGTTTGGGTTAGTTGATATTGATATATATTATAATAATGTATATAATTTATGACTTATTATAGTAGAAAATGGTTATGATAGGTAGACTGTGTGAGTCCATTTTTGATGTTATTACTTACATTAAATTATGATTCCTTTTTCATATTATATTTCTGAGGGGTTGGAAAGGTTATACCTAAGCCCAATAAAATGTTTAAAAGGAATACTATCTACATGATGATCACTACTATTCTTGAGGGATTGGTAATGTTATGATTACCTCCATGAATCAGATACACTTATAATGGGGATGTAATTTTTATATTGATGGAATAACACATCCTGATGGATTGTAAGTTTTAAACCTTTTTTTAAAACATATATATAATAATCAAGAGGCTGAAGAGGTTATGTAAAATATTGAATCTTCTTATATGGTTGACTATATTACACAAGTTATATTATTCAAATATATTTTAATAGCTATTTATAATAGATGTTATGTTTTATTATTACAATGGTCTAGAATATTATCTTATTTGGATAGTTAAAATGATTCACCAACAATGTAAAAATATGGGATGCTCATGATTCATAGAATATTATCTTATTTTATATTATGGTTGTATATTGGAAAATTATATTTTCTTTAAAATAATAATATATGTTTTTTAGTTTTATTTAAACAACCATATGTAATAATATTATTCTCATTATTCTTCCTAAAACAAGAATTTTTTTGTTTGTCTTTAAATTTAATGGTATAAAATCAATGATGATATAATTCTAGAATATTTTCTTATAAAAAAAATATACCCATTGATGTGTATATAAACTTAGTTTCCTATGATATAGGAAAAAGGAAATTTCATACTTTTATAGTGGTGTTCCATAGTCACTTGTTAAAGATATAATGACAATCCTATGTAGAGGTCACCATAGGGAATAAAGATAGAATATTCATTTTGTGTTATTTTTAAGTATTTACAATAATGTGCCTCTCTTTAAAATAGATTTATTTTTGGTTTACTTTTATATTGTGGGTATTGTGTAAACCTTTTATATATTTATATTTTATTAAATGTTGGTAATTTTTTATTCATGTATATTTTATAAAGTTCCTCTCTTTGAATTTATGTCTTTTTTTAAATCCCTAAGTGGATTTTTTTGAAATGATTCACGTGTTTTTAAATGTTTCATAAACAATTATATGTGTTAAAAATACTATTTTTTGGGTTTAAATAACTTTAAAATGATTTAAACTCCTGGCATAGACTTGGGTTTCATTCTATGTGTTTTCAACACACTCGATTGACTTTCATAATGGGATATCAATGTTTTGAAATCATATTTAATGTTGTTTCATTTTAACATGGGTTTTGTGAACTTTTAAATAAAAATTTGTAAATTAATGAGGGTTTTATCTCAATTCAAGTGTGATTTTATAAATATTATTCAAAGAACATCTAAATTTTAGTTTTTCTATAATCTTTTAAGTTTATATTTTTATATAATTAGGAAGAGAATTAAATTATGTTTGGAAGACAAGTAAATTGATAATAACACCATGTAAAGGGAATTTCACTAACTCTATCCAGCCGATAGGATATTCATCATGACGTCACTCCCAAAAAAAGTGAATTAATTTTTAACCCCATTGAAAATACTAAACCAAATTTGCATCCATCATCACCTACATGGTTTAAATTAGGGGAGTCCTATACAATTACATTTTCATTCTAGTTTGGTGTTATCTTCTAAGGGGATGAGTCTTATAAAACAAAATGAAATAATAACTATAATAAAAATTTGCAGTTCCCCATATTTAAAATACTCTTTTTGTGTATTTATTTTGTTAAATATTGATACTTCTGAATAAAATAGGAATAATATGAATAAATAATGGATAAATTCCAATCATCTGAAAAAAGAGTATTAATATATAATGAAAAAGTTCATCATGTTTTCAAAAGATCATTAATATGAACCTTCTCAAATCCTTTGTCTGTGTTTATGATGTTTTTATTCAAGAATAATTAGTCCAAAGGAGTTAGTAGAACACTTGATTTGTCATGGAATAGACTAATGATATAAATGTTGGAATAAACACTAGGGAAAAGTTAGTATAGATAGTGGATGGGATAGAATTAAGTTTTATGGATCATTTGATATGATTACAAGTTTGTAAAATGAAGAATACCATACCAAGGATGTGATTAAAAATGTGAATTATGATTAAGATCATATTGAGAAAATGAAAAGGATAGTTTAAGATGAACTCCATGATTTCCAAAAATTGTTTGAGAAGTTAAAGACTTGTTAAAAGATGACAATTTATGATGGTTTAACTAAATATACAACATTTTCATCCATACACGAGCTGTGTAATTTGAAAGTAAGAAATAGATGGAGTGATTCTAGTTTTATAGAACTACTTTATCTCTTGAATGAAATCCTACAAGAAGATAATGAGATCCTTAGATGAACATACAATTCCAAATGAATGCTACTATTGGTGGGTATGATCTATGAAAGAATACACACATGCTCTACTGATTTTATACTATTTCACAACGACCACAAATCACTTACAGAATTCCCAAAGTTTGGTTATTCTCAATACAAGAAAGATGAATTGGGTCAATGAAAGTTGTTTAGAGCTTTCCAATCATTCCAAGGTTTAGGTGCCTATATGGAAGTGAGGATACTATAGGTTAATTGAAGTGGGACAAAAATAAAATAATTAAATATTGTAAACTACATCACCCAGCAGAGTCTTCTTAGTGGAGGATAATTGATCATGAGTATCATTAATTTGGAAACGAGTTGAGAAACCTTCATATTTTGTTATATATAGATGTATATCACTCACAGTACATGGACGATTATGTTATTAAATTATAACTTACCACTTTGGTTAGGCATGAAACAAGAATACATCATGTTATTTATGATTATATGGGGACCAAAATAACCATGTAATGATATTGATGTATATTTGGATCCATTTATCAAGTATTTAAAATTATTGTGGGATTCAAGTGTTACATTTTATGATTCTTACAAAAATAAAGATTTCACATTGAGAACCATGTTGTACAGGATGATAAATGACTTTTCTACTTATGAAAAGTTGTTAAGCTATTTAATTAAAGGGGGTGTCCCATTTGCGAAAAAGGTACACAATCAATTGGGTTGAAACATTCATTGAAAACTGTGTTTATAGGATATCACAGATTTCTACCCCAATGATATAAGTACCGATTTTTTATGACATTATTAAATGGAAGTTCAGAAGAATGTAAATTATTTTCTCCACTAACAGGTGACTAACTATTAGAGAAAGTAAAAGATGTTGACACTGCTTTTGGTCTACCATTTTTAAAAAACCTTTTGATAACCGGTTGGAAAAAAGATCATTTTTTTTAATTACCATAATGGAATCTTTTTTACATCATACATTTTCTTGATGTTATACATGTTAAAAAAATGTATGTGATAGTGTCATCGACACATTTATAAATTCACTCAAAAAAAATGATGGAATTAATTCTAGGTTAGACATGGTTGACATGGGAATACCAGAAGAGTTGGCACCAGTGAAAACTGAAAAATAAAAATTTCTTCCTATGGATACATACACTCTTTCCAGGTAGGAGTGATATCAGTTTTGCAACCTATTGAATGATGTAAAAGACCTAGAGGGGTATTCATTGAATATTAATAAAATAATGTGAATGATGAATTTAAATTTAATGGTTATGAGATCAGATGACTACCATGTTTTTATGAAAGATCTTATTCATATAGCTTTACGTTTCATTTTTCCCAATAATTTCCATAATACATTAACCAAACACTATTTATTCTTCAATTCTATGTGCAGCAAAGTTATAGACTTGGTGAAATTGTTGACTATGGAAAGAGAAATTTCCATCATATTATGTGAATTGGAAATGTTCTTCCTGCCAACATTATTTGATATGATGGTTCATTTTATTGTTCACTTAGTGAGAGAGATTCGACTATGTGTTCGTGTACACTATAGATGGATATACCCCATTGATTAATATATGAAGATTTGTAAATGGCATATTAAAAATCGAATCCAGATAGAGGTTTGTATTGTATAGCATTATATTTTTGAGGAATCCAATTAATTCTGTACTGAATATCTATCTTCTGTGGAAATAATTGGTCTACCGAAATCTTGTTACACTGGGAATATTATGGGTAAAGGAATTTCTAGAATTTATGTTGTCACAATAAATATTATTGATCAGGAATAGGCCCAACATTATATTTTACATAACAATGTAGAGGTTTCCCCATATTATGAAACTCACAAAGAAATTATTAGGCATTTGAATCCATCAAGGAAAGAAATATGGAAATAAAATACACATAATTCATAGTTTATAAAATGTTTTTGGGACCATATTATTAAAGAGTCAGATGAAAATATGGATCCAATTTTTGAATGACTTCAATCACTATTTGGAGGAACAATTTTATAGGTATTATCTTACAATGGTTCTGTAATTAATGGTTATACATTGTTCATAAATGAACATGATGAATATAGTACCATGAAAAATATTGGAGGTACACTTGTGAAT
The DNA here is from genome assembly GCA_963277665.1 of Viscum album. Lineage (NCBI taxonomy): Eukaryota > Viridiplantae > Streptophyta > Magnoliopsida > Santalales > Viscaceae > Viscum > Viscum album. The sequence continues at coordinate 2,113,938,720 of OY728128.1, forward strand.
GAAGTGATGCATATTTCTGGAACTAAGGAAAAAAATATAGTTTATGAGAATATGTCAAACTTTGGCATCATAAAAGAAATATGGGAGCTGGATTATACAACATTTCAAGTGCCGATTTTTTAATGCAAGTGGGTTAATAATATGAGTGTTGTTTAAATAGTTGAATTGGGATTAAATAATGTTTATTTTAGTAAGAAAGGCTATAAATATGAATCTTTTATAATGTAATAATAGGAATTACAAGTATTTTATGTTCCAGATCCCGCCAATTGAAAGTGTTCAATTTTTCTGTAATTGACCAAAACGATTGAAGGGTCAAATGAAAATTCAATTGAGAATGATCCATTCATTGGGATGTCACAATCATTTAACCAAGGTTCCAATGTAGAAAACATTTTTTATGTCATAGGAGACCAAAATGGAGGGATTTGGATTTTCTATAGAGTGGTAAAATCCCTTCAGCCTTCAAAAAAGAGATTTCAATAATCATGTTATAATTTTGTGTAATATACATCATTTTACCTAATGTTATTATTAATTTTATACTGCATTTAGGTACTCTAAATTAAATTTTAACCCTAATATAAAGATAATGACTTCTGAACATGATGGTGCTTCCAATCCTACGGAAGATCATGTCTTTGAACCTGTGGCTGCTTGTAGTGAAGAGGAACAATGACCTTCTGCACATGTTGGTACTCACTATCCTAAAGAACAATAGGTTTGTCAACCTGTTGTTTCTCCCAGTGTAGAGGTACAATGACCATCTGTACATGCCGACGATACTACTCCATAAGAACATATTGAAAATCATGAATTTGAGGAAATGTTAGACAATGAAGGAATGGTGATGCAGAAAAAAGGAGTTTCGTAGTTTGACAGTGTTAGAAAAAATCATTAAGGTGAAAATCGAAGGCATAAAATACGAGGTATTATGGAATGCATGGGGACAACATGGTAAATCCAACAAGTTCATGTTTAGTAGTTACATTGGAATCGTCACAAAACAATGAGTTTTGATTGATGTAGATTCATGGAACCATGTAGTAGTTAGGCTTAAGACACTGGTATGGGAAACTATTACGGTAACATTATGACATTATTTCTTTATTTTTCAAGAAATTAAAATTATGAAACATTGGTTTACTCTTTATCATCCTTTACATGGTGAATTTGTTGTATATGAATCCACAAAGAAATATTTATTAATTCTTATTAGATGGATTCAAAAATGATTTCGCACAATTCTAATGATACATCATCTTAAAGATGATGAAAAGAAAATAAACTTTCACCCACCTCTTATCTATTCACACCTGATAACCTAATAAGCATATTATGCATTTAATGGCTATAATATAGATGTTTGTTTTTAGGTACATTGTGTATAGTAATATGTTGTTTGATGATACATGGATTCATCACTTTGATTAAAAGATTTTTTTTATGAAATAGCAAATGAGTTCTAGAAATAAGAAACATGATGCAAAACCAACATACCGCTATCATAAAGAAAGTATGAGATATGATTCACATGAAAAAAATTTGTACATATTTTAAATCTACTGTAATACTTTTATGTGACATGAAAAAACAACATAATTATATTCCACAATTTATATATAGATTGATTACTCCAAATACAAAGCCACTTACTTCCCACACCATGTGTTATGGAGGGAGGCATGTGTAAATAAAGATGGGATACTAATATATGAAAAATAAAAAAAAGTGTGTCATGTATATGTAGGTATGATATAATAAAAAAAATCTTTAAATCACTATTACATAAAAATGATCTCTTATTTTCCTATATTATCTATCTAACATGGTCACAAGAATCAGCCACACCTATACCAGATGAACACCTAGTATCGGTGGCCTTGAAGTAGCCAGGGCAATATGGCTATGTCATAGGTTTGGGTTTTGGTGTGACACCCCTAATATAATTTGAGAAAAAAAAGAAGAGGATGTTCAATGTAAAGAAATTAAATAGATGAGATAAATAACAGATACCCTTGAAGAAGAATTCAAATGGAAGAGATAGTTGATAGAAACATTTATGGGGGGAATAAAATAAAATAAACAACTCAAGAATAACCATCCCATGAAGATCCCACCCACACTCCACTATCTTTGAGGGGAGACATTCCCCTAAAAAATTGCCTTATCTAAGGTAATCAATGCTATAATAATTGTTTTTATGAAATATGAATCATAAAAATGCTGATACCTTTATTGCACTAATATTATATAGGTTTATAATGATTGTGATTTATATCTATAAATACCCACCCATCACCTTGTAGCAGTGATATAGTGTTTAATATCCAAAATGACATGATACACAATATACCACTTCCAACAGGTCATGTGAGAGTATCGATTAGTGTATGCCATGATTTGAGCACCACGAAACCTTGTCCAATTGATAAGGAATATATTCATATAGTCTAAAAATATGTTGTAAAATTCATCGCATGGTCATCACGTCTTGTAAAAACATTTTGACAAGGATTTATTCATTTAAAATTTATTTTTCAATCTAAACCATTAACAATTAGTGAAAAAATGTATGAATCGATGAATGTTATTGTACATAGATGAATGAAAGGGGGTGAAACAAAATATCAAATCAAAACCATATGAAGAATCAACCAATTGATCAAAAAGTTCTACTAAAATCACCATTACCCCTCCCATTATATATCCGCATTTACTAGAATTTAATATTCATATAGATATAAAGTTAAAAGATGGTAGTAGTCACATATTTGATTTTGATGAAAATATGTACATAGATGAATTTGAATACTACATTGGAGTTGAGAATGTAAATGAAATCCTAGATTATGATTGGCTAAGTTCCTCACAGGTAAATATATATGTGAGGTATGTTTTAATGATTTAATTTTCCAAAAGCTGATATATTGTGTTAATTTTGACTAAATACATTTCATATTTTTGGAAGATGCATATATGAAAAATAATAAAATGGATTTTCCCTTAAAAAAAATTTGAACTCATTAGTCCTCACATCACCTCTACAGAACAACAAAAAAATAGATACCAAAAAAGGATGAAATAGTGGTAGGTCTGGTCAAATCATTTGAACAAAAAATTTTGGATGACATACTCTATTTAATACCAACTATATAAGGCTGAAACTCTATAATTTAATCATATAAAATATATTCTAATTTCATTTACTACTTATTATTTTTTGTGTTTTTAGGATGCAATGTATTCTAATTGTTTTCAATTTAGATACTCCAAATATTTATTTCCTGGATTAAATGAATGGGTATCCAATAAAACAACCACATAAGATGAATTTTTTCAATTTTCATTACACTACATCCAGTGTTCAATAATTAAACATAAATTTATATAATTTAGATTATATTTTAATGAGGATTATTTTATGATTGGGTTGTGCATAAATATCATGAAAAATAAGGAATGAGGTCAGGGGATAAGCACAAGGATGCTAAAAAGTTCTACAACTAGACAAGTATTAGGGTATATATAACAATATTTCACTATCCAAACACATATCAAAACAAATTACTTATTTTTATCAATTTTTTTATAGTGTCTGAAACAAAAAAATGGAAAATATTGTGGTTATTGTGTTTGTAAATTTATGAGAGAGATCATATTCTAGGAAAATATTAGCATATCTAATGAGGTATTTTTGAAGATAATTAATATTTTATTTAAAATATTTATTAATTATTTTTAGATTTATTATTTCCAGTACTATTATGACTGTTTAAAAGACTCACATTTACAAGATGATATAGATGTGCTAAAAAATGAATGGTCAGAATACATGATGGAAGAATGTGCGCAAATAACATGACCTTGTGACTTCCACAGAAGCAGATGATTATTTCATATTTATGTTTAATTTATTTATTTTTGGTATTACTCACATAGGAATTGTTTTTATATATAGGTGGATTCCTTAGTTCATGTTGGGGAAATTGTTTTCAAAACTAGTCATACTCTTGAGAGATTGGACTTCGAGGATACAATTGAGATAATTATAATAAAAAATAGGTCAAGAATATGTAAAGGTGAATTCCTAATAATATTTTAGTTAATTAATTTTTTAATCATTTTATCTATTATTTATAAGTTAATTTCCATATCATTTTTATCTAATAATTATTTAGTTTTTTATAGATCTTTTTGGAAGTCATATTTTCCTTTCAATTATCTAAAATAGGCTAGAAAAGAGAGAACATGTTTCTTTTGGGTGGAAAAGGAAACCCCATGTTGCATGAAATATGAATTGAATCACAAGGATGAATCTACCAAGGGATTTCTCAATAGTTGAATGAAATGTATAACTTACCAAAAGATCTTTTATGAACATTTTCCTGAACAGTGTAGTAATCAGTTATAGCTTAATCAAATAAACCTCAATCTGATATATAGTGTTCTTGGTATGACTCAAAGTGTATGTTTTTAGTTTATAATATTCTTTGATCCTTTATGATTCTTGTATTCTGAACCACCATGCTTTGATTCATGACCCATCATTATGATCTATGATATGCAGGGTTTGAATTTCTAATGTTAATATCACCTTCTAACATCTTTATACTCATGTGATCCCTATATGATCATTGATATCTTACTTTTTGACACTTATTTAACATCTATGATCACCCATTATAATGTTTCATACCCTTGGGTTATGAGGAATGGTTTTAAAAATGTTATGTATAAGAAGGTTTCTAGTAAAGAATAACTTGATTAGAGACTCTTATGAAATATTTATTTATGTTTCCATATTTCCAAAAGAAATAGAACTAAACTATTCTAGAAAGGATTATTATGTTATGTAAGGAATATTAATCTACTAAGATGTGATATCAATGTATGAAATGTCTCCATAAATATAGTTTTTATTAGAGAAACTGACCAACTCAAAACCATGAAAACACATTTAGATTGTTTTGATACTTTAGTAAAATGATCCATAAGTCATTTGTGATGTGTAAGGATCAATCAAACCTAAATCTGACACATAGTGTGTATGATATGACTTTAAGTTTGTATTTTCACAGTAAATTGACATTAAATTAAGTAAAAAAGAAATAGTGACATACTGAAATATGAGAAAAATATTAAAATTTATTTGATACTTTAGGAAAATGATCCACGAGTCATTATTGATGTGTAGGAATCAATGACACCTCAATTTGATGCATGGTGGGACTGGTATAACTAAAAGTGTTCATTATCAATTTAAAATTGTCATTTTAGTTAATAATGTATCATTCACTAAAATAAAAGAACACACACTTTGATTGTATTAATAACTTATGATAGTGATTCATAAGTCAATTTTTATGTGTATGAAGTATCCTAACATCAAACTGACACACAATGTGATAGGTATGACTAAAAATTCACATTTCCAGTTTGAAATGACATTTTAGTAAAACAACACAACTAGAATACAAAAAACCCAAAAAATGCATTCAAATTGTTTTTAAAATTTAGGAAAACGATCTATAAATCATTTTTAACATTTAAGAATCAACTTCACCTCAATATGATGCACGGTGTGTTCGGTATAACTCAAAGTGTCTCTTTTTATTTGAAATTGAAATTAATTTTAGTAAAGAGAACTGGTGAAATACTAAAAACCAAGAAAACACATTCATATTGTTTTAATAATTTATTAAAAAAATCCTTGATTCATTTTTGACATGTAGGAATCAACCTCACATAAGTAAAATGAAAAGTGTGACCATTATAACTCCGAATGTGTATTTTTATTTAAAATTGACAATAATTTAAGTATATAAATCAATTGACATACTAAAAACCAAAATATTCATTTGGATTGTTTTTATGATTTAGAAAAATGATCTCTTGGTCATTTTTGACGTGTAGGAATCAACTGAACCCCAATATGATGCACAATGTGACGAGTATGACTAAAATTGTCTATTATCAGTTTAAAATTGACATTTTAGCTCAAAATGTATCACTCACTAGAAACCAAGAATACATGCTATGATTTTCTTGATAATTTAATAATTAAATTCATTAGTCATTTTTGATGTGTAAGAAGGAGTCTCATGTAAAACCAATGTATGATGTGACCAGAATGACACAAAATTTGCGTTTCTAGTTTGAATTGACATTTTAGTAAAAACAACTGACATACTAAAAACTGATAAAACACATTAGGATTATATTGATACTTTAGTAAAATGATCTATAAGTCATTAGTGATGTTTATAAATCATACATGACTCAATAAGATGCATGGTGTGACCAATATGACTCTAAATGTATCTTTTTATTTAAAATTGACATTAATTTAAGTAAAAAAGTACATGTGACATACTAAAAACTGTGAAAATGTATTCGGATTGTTCTTTTGTTTTATGAAAATGATCCAGGAATAATTTTTGATGTGTAGGAGTCAACCACACATCAATATAACACATAGTTTAACCTACATGACTCGAAGTGTGTCTTTTAATTTAAAATTGACATTAATTTAAGTAAAAATAAAAATTGACATAATGAAAACTAAGAAAATGCATTTATATTGTTTTTATAATTTAATAAAATAATCCATGAGTCATCTTTGACATGTAGGAATAAAAAAAACTCAATCTGACACACAGTGTGACCGGTATGACTCAAAGTTTATTTTATTAGTTTAAAATCGGCATTTTAGTTAAAAATGTGTCACCCATAGAAAATCAAGAAAAACACTCTGATTGTCTTGATAATTTAGGCAAATGATTCATAAGTAATTTGTGAGGTGTATTAAGTAGTCTCATATCAAACTAACTCACAATGTTGTTGGTATAACTCATAATGTGTGTTTCTAGTTTTAAATGATATTTTAGTAAAAAAAACAGAACTCACATACTAAAAACCATGAAAATGCATTCAGATTATTTTGATGCTTAAGAAAAATGATCCATAAGTAATTTTTGATATATAGGAATCAAATGTACCTAAATCTGGTGCATGGTGTGACCAGTATAACTCCAAATGTTTCAATATTTATAATTGACATTAATTTTAGTAAAAGAACAAGTGAAATAATCATAACCAAGAAAATAGATTCTGATTGTTTGGATATTTTTGGAATACTATCCATAACTATATCCATCCAAATAAAATTTTTTATTAAATAAAATAAAACAATAAGGACAATAAAAAAACCCCAGGATTATGAAGGTCTAAAGTAGTGTAGGCCGAGGGAATCCCCTCTAATCAAATTAACCCCCTCTGGTTTCAAGAAATTAATAGTAAAGAGAATAGTATTTTTGGAGCTCCAGTCAGCCCAAGAAGACATGAAATCCATGGCCTCATTACCCTCATGCCATTTGTGGGTCACTAAGATATTATTTCAAATAAGGTCTTGTGACATGTAGGAATCAACCATGCATCAATACGATGCACGATGTGACCGTTAAATCTCCAAATGTGTCTTTTCTATTAAATATTGACATTTTATTAATGTATTATTTCATATTAAGGTTTTATTTATTTATTTATAGTTTTAATAAAATAATATTTGTTTTCTTATATAGGAGGAATATTTTTCTCAAATTGAGATGATTTTTTTTAGAAACTCAAACCATGGGAGGACATTTTTGAGAGGGGATCATGGGTGTTAAAAGATGAAATATTAATGTTTTAAAATGTTTGCTGGATAATTGAAAATGTAATTGTATAAAAAACTGAAATGTAAATAGTACTTTTTTTGTATATACCATGGTTGGAAATTTTTGTAATCATGATTCCAATTAAGTGTATATAGCATTGTTTGAAATTATAGGTTTTTGTTGGGTGTTCTGTTATATTAATAGGACATTACAGCCAACAAGGCCTTTATCAATGATATTTTTATCACTGATAAAGGGACCTTGTTATCAGGGCCATTTAAATCACTCATAAAGGTAATCTTTATTAACTCTATGATTAATAGTGCTTTTTAGCATGGTTAAAATCCAATTTGAGTGTTGTTAAAGGGAATATGTGTAGTAGTGGAATAACTAAAATCGTTACAAGATCACATCTTGAAATATTAGATTATATTCTTTTTTAATGTATTTATACTCTCAATAATAATATCTATTAGTCTAATCTAGTTTAATGGGATTAATATATATTCTATCAACTTAAAATTAAGAGAAACACTAAAATGGTCAATAATTTGAAGTCAAACATTAAGTGACTAATTATTTCTACAGGGAATATATAATAAAATAGAATAAAAACAAGCAGTAGAAAAATTTTGATAAAAGAGAGACAAGGATTATAAGCATAAAACAAAACACATTATTCCACGAACACTTAATTGGGAATCCAAGAATAAATTTTCCTTTGGAAATAAATTTTGTTCAATGATAGAGAAAACGAAATGGAGAAAACAACTAGTGAATAACATTAATGATGTTGAAGAAATTATTTTAGGTAAACATTTGAATATATAAGAATTTTTTAACTAGTGAAATTTAAGATATACTATTGAAGGAATATATCTTGGATTTTGATAGCACATAACACACACATAAATACAATTAAAGGTTATTAATAATTTACACCCACTACGGAAAAAAAGGATTTCTACAATTTGCCCACCGTTCATTGCAAATAGTCTTTTCTGTTGGATTATTTGCAACTATAATCATTTTCCATCACAAATAATCATAAATAAATAATTATTTGTGACAGGGAAACATTCCCATCACAATTACATTCAGAATTTATATGCAACAAATCATGGGAAAATCTATTTGTGGATCATTATAAATATCATTCGTTATTAATGCTATTTGTGACGAGAAGTTGTAACCCATCAAAAATAATGTGACGACAGACCAGTACTTGTAGCGAGTCCTATCAAAAATACCTCACATCAATAATGTTATTTGTGACTGGTCCCTTTTCAAATAATTTTTTTATTTATGATGTACTTATTTATGGTCGGTACTGATTGTGATTGGTCCCATCGCAAATAATAGTATTTGTGATGGGAAACCCATCACAAATAATCTCATTGATACTAATATAATCTATATATACCCCAACAGATTTTTTTTTTCATTATAATTTCCTTTGACCATTCCTCACTTCCTCTTATCTCCCTTTCTATTTAGTTTTTTGGTTTCAAATATTAAATTTTTATAGGGAAATAAATTTTTATAATTTTCACCTAATAAAAGATTCGGTTTTGCGGTATTTATTTAATATTCAAAATTTAAATTTCATTTTTTTATTTTATATTAGAATTTATTATTATTAATTATTTGTAATTAACATTAATTATACGTAATTATTTATAATTATAATTATTTATTTTAAATTTGAAATATTTACGTTTAATTATAAGTAATTTTTTAATATAAAGTAATTAGTTTTAATTTTCAATAATTAGTTTTACTTATCATTAAGTGGTTGTTATTAATATTAATTACTTGTAAATGATAAATAAACAGTACTAATTATCAGAACTTAGTAATAATTTATTGATCTTAATAACATGTAATAATCATTTATAATAATTTCTAATAAATAACAGTAAATAGTAATTGGCACAAATTAACACTAACTTTTTATAATTAATGATAAATATTAATAATTTTAAGAAATATATAAATATTAAGTGTATTAAATACAAATAAGTGGTAATAAATAAAATTATAGTGATATTTATTAAAAAATTACAATAATTATTATAAGTTGTCGTTAATTAGTAAAAAATAGAGGTAATTAGTAAAAATTAAAAAAAATGAGTGGTAATCACTAAAAAATAATGAAATTGAGTGTTAATTATTTAAAATTAGAGAACATAAGTGGTAATTAGTAAAAATTTGTGGAATTGAGTTGTAATTAGTAAAAATTATCAAAATGAGCGAAAATTAGTAAAAAACAATGAAAATGGCCAAAAATTAGTTAAAATTACAAGTAATGATCGATATTTATTAAAAATTATTGGTAATGAGCTATAACTGTTAAAAATTATTAGAAATGACCATTAATTAGTTATAATTAGTATTAATGAGTGATAATTAGTTAATATTTGTGGAAATGAGTGTTAATTAGTTAAAATTAGCAGAAATGAGTGTTATTTAGTAAAATTTAGTAGCAATGAGTGAGAATTATATAAAATTAGCAGAATTGAGTGGTAATTATTTAAAATTACTAGAAATGAGTAAAAATTATTAAAAATAAAATATATGAGTGGTAATTAGTAAAAAAATGGCTCAGATAGGTAATTAGTATAAAATACAAACAATGAGTGATTTCTAGTAAAAAACACCAACAATGAGTGATTTCTAGTAAAAAAATACCTGCAATGAGTTGTATTATTAAATATTATAAAAAATAAGCGGCATTTAGTAAAAAATACTAAAAATGAGTAATTTTTAGTGAATAATAAAAGTAATTATCATTATTTAGTTAAGAATACAAAGAATGAGCATTATTCATTAAAAAATATCGATAATGGGCATTATTTACTAAAAAATAATGGAAATGAGAATTTTTTTTGTAAAAAATACCATCAATGAGTTTTATTTAGTAATAAATATAATAATTAACCACAAGTAACCAAAATTAAATAAAATAACAAAAATTAACCATAATAAACCACATTAATCCAGAATTAGTAATATATAATCAACCAAGGGGTGTGAGGGAAGCATTAAGTAGAGGGGAATAAGGTGATAATAGTGTGAAATCATTTCAGTTCACCTGCATTCATATGGTTTTAAGGAGCGACATTCATGGGTAAACTCATAGGTTTACCAATGATTATCCCTCCTCCAAATAGTCTGAGCACAGGGATACTGAAATTATTTCACTCCGTTATTGACTTCACTCCATCCACTCTATGATTGTCTCACATTCCTTGGTAGAAATTCTATTTACCTTAATGATAAATAGTGGTCATTAAAAAAAATATTATAAATTAAAAAGAATTTGCAGTCATTTGAAAATTAGAATAATTTTAGTAGTAATTAGATAGAATTGATAATATTTACAAGTAATTTTTTTTTGATTTTTTAAATTTTTTAGATAGTCTGTTCCTTATATTAGTTTAACTATAAAAAAAATATTTTAATTTTCAATTTTCTAGAGAAATATTGAACAAGGATGCAGAAAACAGTCTTTATTACTAGATCGCGATTGAATAAATCATTACAGGAATCCAAAAAGATCTGGTATAACTCATGTATATATTGAGTGTGTAGAATATTTTTAATCATTTGCATAATAAAAAAAATTCTTTTATAAGGGACAATTAAGTGCCCATGTAAGAAATATTATCTAAGGAGGCTTTCAAAAATTGGCAATGTGGGGGTAATCTATTATTTATTTGGTTTTCAAAAAGATTTGTTTTGGGTATCAGCACAGTTAATGTAGTTCCAGAGAAGATACTAATAATTTTGTTCCAAATACATCATAGTTTCAAACATTATTACTTGAGTTTGATGGTCCATATTTTCAAAAAATGGAAACATAGAATGATATTGATTTAACTCTTGAGTTAGAATAATATAAATTTAATGAGTTTCTGAAGTCTATTAAAGGTTACTTATATTCTAGTTTCATGATAAGAAATTTTGAAGTAATGAAATAATATATTTATACTAAATCAAATAATGGAATGTAAAGTATCTATTTTGATTAGATATTCTCTTGGGTTAAATCCTTGTTACTTGAAAGAAATGTGTTTCCTACCAATTTCTTTAAGGGAAATAGGCTAGTTTATAATTTGGGTCTTGGTTACTAGAAGGTTCATTAATGTTCAAATAATTGAATATTATATTATGGTGAATATGATTTATTTCTGAGTTTTCATGCATGTGGAAAATTTAGGTACAAGGAGGCTCGACATGGGATTTTTGGATTGATTCCCATTAACCAAATTTAGGTATTTCCCACTTACTATCATATTGCAACATTTATTTACATCTCATAACACATTTTCATTTATCTTAAGGAAAAAATCCAATATTTAAAATGGTAAAAGATTAAATAAACCTTATAATGGTGATACATGAAAATATTTTGACCATTTACATCATTCATTTTCTTTATAATCCATTAACATGGTATTGAGTCTTTCTACTGAGGGTCTATATCCATGTGGTTCATATGGTAGTCAATATTCCTGTTGGCCCATCTTTATAAGCCTGCACAACTTAACTCCTTGTTTTTTGATGAATGAACCATATTTCTTTTTAACATTATTAATTCTAGGACATCCAAAAAAATATCTATATTCACTTATAGCCATTGATTGATGAGTGAAATGTATTGTGAAGTAATAGAGTTAGTACATATGATGTTATTGTGAAACAAAATTTCCTAATGAAAGATTCATTAATGAGGAAAATTAGTGAATTAACTTCAAATGTAATGTTATATTTCTAGAGTACAAATGGTCTAAAGTAATTTATATACTACATTAGTTACATAAAATCATTTATGATTCTCAATGGGAAAAAAATTGTTTTTTCCACTGTCATCGCAGATTTATTCATATTGACCATCCTTTCCGAAGTAAAAAAATTATTTTCCTAAAAGGTACAATTGAAAGAGATGGAACTCTAGAAATGATCTAAGGTATTTATTTAAAATATATTTTTTATTCAATTCAAACTATTACCTTTGGTACAAATATAAATAAACAAAAAATATGGATTTGGGAAAGATCCGAATTTGATTAAATAATGTAATTTTAGGGATATTCCATATTGGTCTGATTTTTTTCTGTCATATGGTGGATGTCATGTATATTGAGAATATATATTTTGATAATATATTCTATAAATTTTTAGACACACCTGGTAAGACCAAAGAACATTTAAAGTCATGATTAGATATTTCTCAAATTTTTTGAAGACTAGATTTTTGAGTTGTTTGAAAATGACAGATCATGGAATTTAATGAGTCCAATATAAGCTTATATAGTTTCCAAAGAATTTTTTTTTTATTTTTTCAATGGATTACTGATTTAAGACTATCGGATGGTTATGTTTCCAATTTGGGTTGATGTATCGAAAGTAGTTATATTACCGTATTAAAAATTCTTGATTTTCATATAATATTGGAAATACTTATACTGATTGGATTTAGAAGTTTATTAAATTCTTTGATTTTTGATGCATTAATATAAATACAATAATTTTCCAAGTCACTTGTGTCGAAACAATAAACTATAATTCAATTTGTAGATTGCAAGAAGATGTGGTTTTAATTCTATGTTAATTGAAAAGAATATAACATCTTTATATGATTCCATGGAACATTTGATATTAAATTTTCCACATGAAGGAAAAATTGGTGGGCCAGTACAATTTTGATTGATGTTCCCATACAAGAAGTGTATTTAGAAACTGAAGAAGAAGGTATGTAACAATGAAATAGTTGAAGGTTCAATTATATAATCTTATTTATTGGAGGAAATTTCTATTTTTTCTCCCATTATTTCCAACTTGTATATACTTCGAAAAAACTGAATGGGCCTTAATGAGGGAAAAGTTGATGATACATTGAACATTAAATTATCAGTTTTTAATTATACTAAACTTTGATTTGGTGGAGTTAATGAATGATGGATTTCATATAATGAACATCACAAGACATACATATGTTCTAATCAACTTTAAATAAATGAAATGATTTTTATAATGAGTAATACTACCACATATTGATTATTTAAAAAAATTATATGATTTTTATATTATATGATATTGATATCAGGAAACAATTTCCACAAATTACACCAGATTCTCTTGAAATTTTTTGAAAACATAATTTTTTCTACTCATGTCAATTACTGGTAAAGTAAATTGTTTATGATTAAACATATTGAATGAACTTATTAATTATTATTTTATTAAATATTTTTCAAATATTCAAGTATCAAAACCTATCGATAAAATTGATAATCAATTGTGTGTATTGAGTGACCCACAGTCCAAAATGTTTAAAGCTTATAATGTATATTTGGTGGATGTTTTTCTATTTCATACATGTGAATATGGTGTATAAAAACCAATTAATAATTATGTTTTCTTGAGAGTATCTCATTATAGAGAAATTGATGTTGACTTTTGTGGAATGATGGATGAAATAACTATGTTGTGTTATCTGGGATAGAATTTAGTAATGATATTCAAATTCTATTGGTTTGATACTGATCGGGGATTATGTATTCATCTTTGCTATGGAATCATCAAAATTTAATATAAAATACTTCTTTCACTAAAAGAACCATTTTTATTGGATCATCAACTGCACCAAATATATTATGAAAATTATTATGATGTTTCAAGAGTGTTACTTGACTGGTTAAGAATTTTAAAAATGAAATACCATGATAAATAAGTTTATAAAAAGATAATGTGGTTTTATTGAAGTGTAATTAATTGAAATTTTTAAAGAGATAGTTCTAAATTCATATTTCAATAAAGAGACACAAATATCAATGATGAAACCCAATAATTATGGGTATATGGAAATGATTATGTTGATGATGTAACAAATGAATTTGAATTAACAATAGATGATGTAATTGATCTTATAGAAATTGATGATATTGATGAAGAAGGTGAATAGTTTGACACAATCTTTTGTGAAGATGAGGATGAAGATGTATAATGACACAATTACACACTAATTATAGTGATAATATATATATATATATAATCATGTTCAACTATTTGTTGAGAACATTATTTTCACATTTTAGATGGTGGGGGAGTCTTATGATGAGAACTTCTGTGATATCCAGGTGGTTGTACTACCTTGTGATGAGACTGATGATATGTAATTATACCCATAGGTTGCTAGATCTTCATCATCAACTCAAAGGAGTCATGGTCTTGCGATATTTATGATTCTTAACCCTATTCCCAAGTGACTTCAAAGTCTTGAGTTTGATCCACGCATGGAGAGGTATGTTCATTTGTGCATTTTAGTTAGTTATCATTACATATCATTCATTTATTTATATACTAACTGTTTGATTATTTGTTATATTTTTCTCATATATTTTGTCATATAGCTTTTGGATAGGGGAGTTTTATTCTACGTAACAATTTTTTTGATCATGGATGACATGGGATCAGATTCTCATTGGTGTTTGGCACAGTATGTTTGACCATTGGATGATACATAAATAAATAATAGTTTTGCTTGATTTTTTAATTATTAACTTTCTATTATTGATTATTTTCATGGTTTATGGTATCCTATAGATGATAGAGAGAATAAATATATTTTGGAGGTCTACATGCATGGTTGTTATCATCATTTTTTTGCACAGTCCGAGGAGGACAACCATGAAGAAAGTGGGAGTCACCATTTTTTATCAGTCTTGCAATGCCCATCGACCAGATTAAATCTCATATTAGGATTGGGTAGAAATATTTTCATAATATATGGGATATAGTTTTATAGGATAGAATCATTAGGTCTGAAGAATTGGGGGAGGTAGGAGGTGACACATCGAGATAGTAGTCATATATTCATTATTAATCGATGACATATGTCAAGTTGTTCTTAAAAAATTATATAAATTTATATTTAAACTATTTATTTTTTACTCATAAAAGCTTTTGAACATCCTGATATTATAGAGTTTGATATTTAAAATAGGATGTATAATGGTCCTATCACTATAGAGATTACATGCGGTATCCAATGTTAGATTTTGGTTAGTATAATTCTTTTGAGTTTTAAAATTAACTTAGAATAATATTTTAACTATTTAAATTTAAAATTTAAATTTAAGGAGTCATATGAGGCCATGTATTCTAAAATATAGGATTGTTCTGAGATTAAGGCCACTGGTGTGGAAGGATTTTATGATATAGTATAGATGCAGGTGACTTAGTATGATTTTGAGAAGGGCTAAGTGCACTAGTACAAAAACTATTTATAACGTTTCATTTTTCATGTTCGTTTTTTAGAACTGACATCAATATATTTGAAAAATAATTTTTCATGTCAGTTTTTATATAAACAATTTTAAAAAGTCATTTCACCACATTTTCATGTCAGTTGTATAAGAACAGGCATGAAAAATCAATTTTCATGACTTTTTCATGTCAGTTATTAAATAACTAACATGAAAACCTGACTTTTCATGATTTTTTCACATCATTTTTTTATAACCAACAAGAAAAATGTTTGGAAACATGTATTTCATTTCAAAATCTTTTATTTTATTTGTCCTGGATCTCAAACTGAGTTATGAATTAAGATTTATGGCTATCAGAAGTTGTTCATCTCTAAATGATGTCTTAGAGAAGTTCAACTTCATATGGCCATATCTTTTGATCCATAACTGAGTTTAACCTCCATAACTAGTAAAATAAAAACTTAGGGAATTAAATGAATGTTTCTAAATAATAATCATGTCATTTTTTTGAAAACTGATGTCAAAAATGTCCTTTAACGTCTATTATTTTAAAAAAACGATGTTCAAAGCCTGTTTTCCATGTTAGTTATCAAAAAATTGGTGTGAAAAAACTAACTTTTTTACTTCATTTTTATGATAAAAAATGTGAAAAATGAAACTTTTAAAATCTTTTCATGGTTTTTATCATAAAATCTACATGAAAGATATTTTTAATATCCCACCAATGTATAATTCATAATTTTTTACAACGTAACATCAAAATTTTCAATTACCGCCTAAAATTTATAATAAGACATTTTATTTGACCATATTATTTATATGTTTTAATTATACAAATATATTAATTTAATGATCAATTATTTTAACCATCATCATTCCACCCACTAAGGTAATTTTATCATTATCATAAATCTACTATTTATTCTTTCAGTGATCTTGTTATGTTATTTGAAATTATTTTTACATGAATTATGTTTTTTATGATTAGGTTGAAAATTTGATATACTAGTGTATGATTATAGTTCTATTATATTGAATAATAATTCTTTTTGTCATAATAAAACTACAAACATTCCTTTGAATTCTAAAATTCCTTCTAAGATGAAGGTTTCATTTCCTCATGAGATCTTTCCATGGAAAAAATTATATCCAACTTTTAACATCCATAAATTTATATTTGTAACTCCTTTTGAGCTCTACAACCAGTTAAATAAAATCATAGGAAATTATATACATGTTGATATGCATTTTTCATGCCTTTTTTTATCAAAAACAGACATTAAAAATGACATTTAACATTGGTTTTTAAAAAATTGATCTGAAAAATAGCATTTTAATGTTGTTTTTTTAAACTAATATTATGATGGTATATCACATTAGTTTAAAAAAAAGATGTGAAAAATCATAAGAAATACATTTTTAGCATCGGTTATTAAAACCAATATTAAAAAAAATATTTACAATGTTACCTTAAAAGAATTTACCTCATTAAATGATGTTAAAAATATAAAAAAACCAGCATAAAAACATATTTTTGTACTAGTGGTGGTTGATATAAATTTTTAATTAACACTTGGTGGTTTTTATGGTACTACTGGATTATTGAAATCTAGCATGAGGGGATCTTGTGGTGATTCTTCATCATCAGTTTCATAATATGAGGAGAATTTTTGAGCTCAGAGTGGGGTCAAAGCGGTCGTGCATAGGGATCAGAAAGAGCTCTATTGATAGAAGCGACAATAGGAGATGCAATGATGCTTGGAGAAAAATATTATTAGATGATGAAGTACATGTAACTACTGGCTCTGGGTATAGGGATGTAGTTACCTCCCCCTCCACATCCAGATGACCCTCCCCCTCCCCCTCCATATTACCCTCCCCCTCCATAGTGATTGACACATTACATACAAAATTTTTATGTTAATATTTTAATGAGAATATTGTGTATAATATTTTAATGATTTTAAATATTTAGAATTTTATTTATTATATTTTTTAATTATTTAAATATTTTTTTATGTTTAATAATTTTTATTAATTTTTTATTTTTCATTTTATTATTTTCAAACTTATTTGCAATGGTACTAAAACCTATAAAAAATGATTATTTGTGACGGGTTACTTGGAACATCCAAAATACAAGATTAAATAATCTCATAAAAAAATATTTTAAAAGGGCCACCCTCCCATAGTAAAAGATATTTTCTGTGATGGTTTATTGAAAAACTATCTTTTGCGATGGCATTTTCAGTGACATGCTATTTTTGACTGAGCCCTGTCGCAAATAAACCATTTTTTCTATTGTGACGAAAAAAGTGTTTTTTTAATTATAAGTTTGTTCCAATCAAACAAGAGTAAGTGAAATAAATTTTACTCACTCCATTTAACTAAATAAACTTGATTGCTCAATGAAATTAACTTTTGACTACAACCAAATCCATTTATGTATATAAATTTAAAATTTTCAGTTTTTCATCAAAAATATTTGTGGAAAATGACATAGAATAACTTTTTCTACATAGGTTATAGAAATTGAATTAAAAGAAAAAATGTTTTGGAGAAATTATATATTTTTATAAAATGTCTCGTAATCTAATCCAGTGTTGAACTAACACATAAATATCATTTCACATACTTCTAATCGAGATTCATGATGAAACAAAATCAAAAGATATATACATAGATCCAAATTTTATTGTCATGTCTTATAATTAAGTGAATAATATTGTTGGATTTGAGGAGTATATATATTTATTTTAGTTGGTATTACCAATGATAATTAATTACCCATTTGGGATACTTTCTCTCTCTATCTATTTCTCTATCATCATAATCCTCCCCCCCAAAAAAGAAAAACCTACTATGGTATTATAAATATAGTTTCAAAATAGTATAATAAGATAATAACACAATAAAGAATAAAATAAATCATAATGAAATATGACTATTTATTCTATATGATACTAGAAGTCATGGTGATATTGTTAAAGTGAATCTAATAAGTAATATCAATTTCCTTGTATGTATAACATATATTTCTTCTAGTGATTCCTAAAATGTTACATGTGACACCATTTCCTGACCCCACCCTGCAATGGTAGCCATCCTAGGACAACAATTAAAGAATATAGATAATCCCCCTATAGGCCCACATCAAGTAGGCCTCAAGTTTGTTACTTTCACTTAGGGTAGAAAAATATCACCAATGGGAGGAATTAACCTCTATAATAATATAGTTGATAGATAGGATAAATAAATTGTAATAAACCATATAAAATAATTTAAAAAAGGAAACCAAAACCATCCCACAATGAATGTATAAGTAAAATAGATACAGATAAAAGTATCCAAATAAATGACCAAAATAAAATATATGACTGAAACATAAAAATAACCCAAAGGTTCAAGCTAGAAATGTCAAGAATTTTCCACATATTCCTCCTAGAAGATTGAAAACAATACATATATAGTGTGATCATACAAGTACACTAAGCAGGGTCCCAACAAAGTCTTAAATGGACATGTGAAAAGAGCATAATTATTAACTGATGAGGAAACAGTGGAACAAAAAACACCTAAACATATCAAATATCAAATCCCATAATCACTTATTCATACTCACAACATAAAACAATCCAATTATAATATCACAAAAATAAGGATATTTATAAAGGGTACTGCACACCGCTCTTCTGTTGTTTTTCCCTCTCACACCCCAACATCATATGTCATTAAGATCCCATCTCTTATATATAACACATAATTCCAAGAATCCCATGTGCAACTAGAAATCACAATACATATTTCTTTAATACACCTATGTCATCACACCAAACCCCTCTTAAATACACCTAGGACATCACATTACCACCATCACCAGAATAGAAGGGTATAGTGAAAATGAAAGACATCAACCTTATTCCTTCCTCCTACCATGCAAGAACCCCATGATAAGAAAACTTATCATCTCATAAAAAATCATCACAATGAACTTTTTAATTCTAGATATCACAACCAATTCATGGTAATCTAACATGGAAGAGAGAGTGGGAAATTAGATGTATCTAGTCATGAAACCTTATCATAGAGGTGTTACAAAAAACATCCCCGAATATATGGGTGTCAGTTAAAGGTGGTCTATGTGGGTTGGGTGAATATTAAAATCACAAAGAACATACAATGTATACACATAAATCCACACACAAGTATAACCTATGTGTTCACATCATGATCACTAACCGTCTCGCAATATCACCACCAAACATCACACCACCACCTCATTCACCACCACTACTAAATGCGCAACATCACATAACAAACCAAAAGACACATTTCACATTTCACATTTCACATTTGAAATTATTTCTCAACTTAATCCATTTTAAATTTTTCACATCACCAACCAGTTTACATTATATAGCCCATTTATTTCAAATTAAAAATAAATCATGTCTAACCACACTACCCAATATTATTGATTAATTCATTTACCATTAAATCCATACCATTTCAATTTCAACATTACCATTTAATTCTTATAATACTCATAAAACTACCAAAAACCAATACCTCAATAGGAAAAAAACACCCTATGCAAACAATCCCACATCATCACCATTACATATCCAAAAACGCCTCCTCATCACAACTGCCAAATCACCAACATTTTTATATCACAATCTCCCCATAAATTAACCAAAAAAGTCATCACATATTCCCTACAACACAAATACAAATCATATCTTCCAAGTAACACATCCACTTCTTTTAACATCACCTCCCCAAAACACTACCACACATCACAAATTGCTTCACACATTTACATAACAGTTTCCTAATTAATCAATGAAATTTCATTCCATTCCACTTTTTTATTTCAAGGTCATTCTAACACAAGCCATAATTTCTATGTGTAACTAATTTATTATATCCGTATAATTTGTTAGCCTATTTTTATTTTTGGCTATAGAAAAGAAACAAGGATCCTATAATCATAACAATCACAGTGAAACAAAAATCTCCCAATGACATTGAATTTTTTTGTGTCATCAAACATGATCAATCACAATATAAATAAATATTAAAATATATAAACCCATGATATTTCCTTCCCATTCCCCTTCCATATAAATTTAAACAAATTCCTTATCATTAATTGAGTCCATGAAAAATATCTAACCAAAAGATAAAAATCATATAACCCCTACCACATGATACACTAGCTTATAAATGAAGGGTTTTCTACCTCAAATGGAGATTTATAATCTACTTCAATGGTTGGAGTGAGAGGGACTAATCACCTTCAACCATAAAAAACACATTGATCTCCCTAAACACAACACCCAACAAACATACCATAATAAAAAATCCTCTTGAAATTATGATTCCCCCTAGAAGAAACCTTCCCACACAAAAAATAGTGATAAAATAGTTAATAATTAGGAGAAATTGAAGAGAGTAACTCACCTAAACCACCACATATTGATCCTCTAAGTTCAAGGTCAAAATCTACATAAAGGAGGCCTAAAGAGCTCCCTAGGAAGAACTTGGGTCCCATATGAAATGAGATGAATATTGGAAAAGTGATCAGGACTTGGGGGGTTTGGGTTCTTAAAACCATCTAGGAAAACATAATACCATGGTATGGTCTATAGGAACATGAAACATTACTTCTAAAAAATGAAGAAACTATGAAAAAACACCCTTCACTAAGATACAACACTTCTTGTAAAAGAAACTTTTGGATTTTTTATATCATTTCAATATTGATCCTTTAAAATATAAAGGTGGTGATTCTTCATACCTTTCTCCATGAAAAAACATTTTATAAAATTGAAAAGGATCTAAAAACCTCCTCACACAACTCTATACCGCACCCGAAACACCTACACTGCAACTACTCATGTGAGAACTCATCTCCACACTATATGAATTCTCTACACTACATATACCCATAAAATAGTAGTAGAATGAATAAAATTATTCCAAATACTTTATGTTGAAACAAATTCTTCCAGACAATATAATCCAGGAATTAGGGCGCAACCACATGCTCCAAGCTGTAAGAATCCCTCCAGCTAAAATATCATCCCCATCTCCACCTCTTAACCTCCAAAATGCTCATGATTTCTATCATTCATGAACAATACCAAAATTATTGAAAAGTAACATACCAAAATCTTTGGGCTGTTATACCAAATACCTCTCAAACTATTATCACCCTCGATAATCAAAACAAACATTGAAGTAGAGAGGGAAAAGGTCTAAACAACCATACCTCGAGATACCTCTCAAGGATCTCATTACCCCACCAAACACAAGAACACCACACAAAAACACCAAACCCATACAAGAACATTCATTAAACGTCAATCATGACTACATCACTATACCACTCTATCATACAACGATCCACATTCACAAAAACCAAGGAATTACAACTTCTATATTAAGTTATTGTCTGTTTTAGGAGGAATTGACTCACCCACATAGTTTTAATCATGAAAAGGTGGAACAAATTATGATTTGGAAGAACTTATTCCCCTATTAGTTTGATTGATGTTTTAAAACACACATCACATCATCGAGGAAAATCCCATCCAATAAAACATCAAGATCCAAACATCACATCATCAAAGACAAATGACACATTGAAAAAAAAGAAATGCTTAAAAAAACTCTGGGTACTTGGCACACATATGCGTATGACACTACTAAGTAGTATCCTCCAGGACACCATGCCTCCACAGAACATGACCCAAAGTAATGGTTCATCCATGAACCACCTTTTCCAGATGATCTTGGATCTCAACTAGCAGCTCAACAGACGTTGTTTACTCCTTGATATCTAACTCTCCTTATTCAAGGACATGGGATTCATAATGAAATTAAAAAAAGAGATGAGATATGCTAGAGAAGAGATTATTTTTCTCCAGCTATAGTGGATGTCTCAAATGATAAGCCACTTTACCATGCACTCCAACACCCCAAAAGGCATAAAACATTAGGGTAAGAACTTACTCCCCCTACCATACCTCTACTACCCCCATCATGGGGAACCCATCAAGAACACATGGTCTCCAACATTGAAATCAAAGGGCATCCTCCAAAGATCGAGATAATACTTCTACCAGCCTTTTACTAATTTCATGCTCTTATGATCAACTTAAACCTTCTATGTCATGCTCTACACCACAAGAAGACCAAGAACTAATGACTCTCCCACCTAAAACCAACATAATGGAGAAAGAAATGGATTCCTATAAAAAGGATCAAATATTTCCATTCTAATGAATGAGTTATAAATTTTATTATAAGAAAAATCAACCAAATTAAATTTATTTTCATGAGATCTTCCAGATTCTATTATGAATGAATGAAACATATCCTCTAGTGTATAGATAAACTACTTTGTCTACCCATCTTTCTTAGGGTGGAAATCAATACTGAGGTGAAAATTATTCCTAAAATCATGTTACAATCTACTCTAGAATCAAAGGTAAAATTATAATATTAATAAGATAAAATGGATCTCAAGATTACATGTAGTCGAATATCATCATCCACATAACTTCTTTCCAAAACATCCATAGTTCTTAACTCCTTGATCCCTAATATGTGGGTCAGTTTCATAAATAGGGTAATGATTACATAGATAACATCACTAAAACCCAATTTTTGAGTTAACCTTCTAAATAATTCCCTAAATATTTCCTCCATTTTTAACTGAGGAACATGAAATACTGTAACAAACTTCCAGGAACATGATAATCAACCTTTACCAACTAGAATACCAAACATCATGCTATAAACTATGACACTATTTGTTCCATCTTGGGCCACCAAATCTATTTCCTTATTCCACAATACATATTATAAACTCCTAGGTGTACCGCCAAATGTGAGTAATGAATATCATGAATGAATTCCTTTCACATTTCTATAAGAAATAGCCACATTCCATAAAAAAATATCTAGTTCAGACTATACCTTTAGAGCATCACCATGGCCAACACAATCATGCATCACCCCTACATATGAGTCTCCCCATTGAGAATCCTCTACCTTCCACATCAGAGAAGAAAAAAATATCATAAAAAAAATCATCCTCCACCATCAATCACCCTTGAATCTAAGTGTAAGGATTTTAACTCCCCTATTTCCCCTATAAATCTCCATACCCTAAAAAACCCTTCAAAGTCTTCCTACTCAAAGAATCTAACACAACATTCCCCTTTACTAAGATTCCAGATATCTCAAATTCATAATCCCGGAGAAACTCAATTCACCACCACTTCCAAATATTCAAATCATACTGAGAAAAGATTTAACTTAAGCTCTTATTATATATGAAGACCACAAAAATTCTTCCCAATGAGTTAATATCACCAAAAATTCAGAAAAAACACAAACACTAGTAGTACCATATCATGAGTAAAATAGTTAGGATTATATGGGAATAACTACCTATACCCATAAGATATCATCACCCTTTGATGCATCAAGACACATCCCAAGACCAGATAGGAAGCATCACAAAACACCCCGAACATTAATTAATCTTATAGAAATTAGAGAACCATAGAACTAATCAATATCCACTTCAGGTAGTCAAACACACCCTGAAACAAATAATTCTAGATAAAAACCTGGTTCTTCCTATTCAATGTTATCAATGGGGATGTATGATAAGATAAATTTGATATGAACATCTGTTAATAGCCTGCAAGACCCAAAAAGTGATAAACTGCTTCCATATTCCTGATTTCAACCCCTAAAACAACTAACACAACCCTTAAAAGGTCCATTACTACACCCTATTGAGACACCACATTCCCAAGGAAAAAAAACTCTCATGTCTAAAACTGACACTTGGAAGACATTCTATAGAGACGATGAAATTGAAGAACATACAAGATATCTATAAAATGATCAAATAGACACTCCTCTAAATTCTAGCTAATCAATATGTCATTGATGAACATGAATTTGAAATGATCCATTAATTAATCAAACATAGAGTTAATGATCCCCATGAATGTAGCTGGTGTGTCTATGACACCAAATAACATGACCAAAAACTCAAAGTTCTCATACCAGAATCTAAATGAAGACTTTAAAACATAATCACTTCTCCCACTCAACTATTGATATTCAGACTATAGGTAAATCTTATAAAACCAATTATCCCCTCTTTATTGATTGAAAATACAATTGATACTTGGAAAAGGGTATTGATTCCTGATCATCACCTGATTCAACCTCTGGAAGTCTATACATATCTTGGGACCACCATCCTACTTATTAGAGAATAACACTAAACCACCCCTAGTGACACACTAGGATGGATGAAACCCTTCTATGTCAAATCATTTATCTGAATCCTTGAATCCAACAAATTCTAAGGTTCCATCTGATAAGGTTTCATCAAAATTGGAGAATCATTGTGTTGCATGTCTATCATAAACTAAACATCACATTGAGTGGGTAGCGTCACAACATTCATAAGAAAAACATATGAAAACTCACTAAAAATATTAAGATATTCCTCTATCCCATTATCCATTTATTCCATTGAAAAATAATCTATCAAATATAGAAGGTTCTCTATACATATAATGTCCACTTTACAACTTCGCGCACCAACAAAAACAACATGCCGATCATCCGAATATGAGTACCCAACTATCCTTTATATGTATTCGATAACAAGATGAACATAATACAATTAATCTATTTTAATAGTGACATCATGTGGTTTCAACTACATAAACAAATTACCCATGGGAATGATGTTGCCTCATCACTAGTCTACACCCCCAGTACATATCAAACAAGATGGTTTGGATGAAAACTAGAAGAATTAACTCTAGGGGTAGAAGAATCCTCTATATTTCTAGTACCATGACAAAAAATTGAGTGACAACAATAATGGAGTGGAAATATCATGAATTAATAAACTCACAAACATGTGTAGAAGACAGGATAACTATACCACTAGTGATCATTGGTCCCTTAAGCGATTTGCATCCACTATAAGAAACTAACTATACCCAGATACTCTGATTATATACTAATGGCCACCTCCATGGCCATGCTCTGGAATATTTCCTTTAACATGAGTAACATCATGAGTTCGGCCTCTTCCTACACCATCCCCTCTCAATGGATCATAAGCCTACTTCCCCTACTGCCTAAAGTGTCTCACTGGAAACTTCTATTGAGGATGATATTAAAACATCCCACTTCCACCATATTAATCTCTAAGAACTACTAGTTATTGATTCTTATGATGGAAAATAACCCCACATATAAATAAAAATGACCCAAATATATATGGAAAATCACAAAAACTATTATCCCCAAATGGATGAAAAATAATCTATCCAGGTTGGCTACCTACTTTTCGAAACCTCAAAGGCCCAGACAACTGAGAATTTCTACTAATAACTCTACGTCTTGAGAAACACTACATGATCCCTTATTATGGTAAAAATACTCATTAGTCTATCCACTTTATTACCATTTCTTTCTTTTTAAGATCTAAAATACATTGGTAATTTAAATGGTGTTACCACTAATAGATATAAGGAAGAAGTGCCTCCCCAAGATTTTTTGTTTTGGATTCCTCATCCAGATAAAAGGCATGGGATAAAATAAAAAAGGACCTTGAACACAAACCCAAGATCCCATATAATAAGACGTCTTTACTGAAGATAAATAGGATTCAACATCTTAACTTCCATCATAGTCTATGATAGGAACTCTTCTTCGAAATCCTCTTTAAAGTCAACCCATGAAACATTTGTCTCATTCAAATCACCAAGATACAATGTCCAACACTGATATATAAATCAATGCATATGGATGACTACCAACTAGACCTAGTAATATGCTGGGACCTGGATCAAACTGAAAACGATCTGGTGGTCCTATAACTAGCTATGTATCCATATATCATAAACTCTATCCTCATATTCCCCTTAGTCAAGCAACTAAAATAGCTGGAACATTTTCTTCCACTAATTATTCTCGTCAACTAGATTATCCCTCCATAAATTAGTTGGATTATCTTTCTAAGCCTCTAATACCTGAAAGATGCATAGAAGATCACCAGGAGATATAGTTTAGGGTGAAAAAATATTTCCTAAGAAAGATATTGCGGTATTTTTTAAATATTTATTTAAATCATTTTAACTTAACAAAACCAAAACCACCCAAAACAAACAAGAACACAAGTTAATCATGATTCATGGACCTTTCTTATTTACCTACCCATCAAGTGATACCATCTCAATTGGTTACCTGATAGGATAATATTCCTTACATCAGAACAGGGGGGCCATAAAATCTAATTTCCTAGTATGTATTGCCTAGACAATGCCCCACACTATGATCAACTGATACAATTACCTTACCAACCCATACAGTTCCCACTGTAACAAACTCCATATTCTATCATCTTCATCAAACATACCTTTGATACCACTCTTTCATGAACCCCTCACTCCAAAGGTACCCTTACATGGATGAAAATAAAGGATGAATGATAATGAACCTCATGTCCTTCCTCTAGTAGGTATTGGGTTAGAGACTAACACCATGGGTATAAAAAAGTCTCAAATGGGAAGAATTTACATATATATTGGATTTTAAATTTAGATAAATATACAAAATGAAAATTCATTACATGATTTAAAAAGGAAATTAAAACCATCCCACAGTGCATGGATAAGTAAAATATATACAGATAAAAGTATCCAAATAAATACCCAAATTAAAAGAAAAGGCAGTGAGTCTAAAATAACTTGAAGGTCCATGATTGAAATTTATAGCACAATCCATATATGGCTCTAGATAACCTAAAAACATTATGTGTATATATAGGTTGAGTATACAAGTACACTTATTAGGGTCATAAAAAATTACCCAATGAACATGTGACAAGTGCATACTAATGCACCCATGAGAAAACAACAGAACCAAATGCACCTTAACAAGTCAACTATGTATTACCATCCTAACAAAGGAATGCTCACTAAATAATGAAAGCCAAGTATAATAATATAATAATAAGAATATCGATAAAGGGCACCCCAAACCACTCCTCTACTAGGTTTACTCTATCACACCACAACTTTGTACATCCTAACAGTCCTATTTAAATCAAATAACACATCATGCTAGGAAATCCTTATGAAACTAGCCATCACATAACATCTCTCCTGAAGACACCTTATAAATCACACCACATCTCACTGGAAGACAACTAGGCCATCACCTAACATCCATAACCAAAATAGTTGGGTATTATGAACATGAATGATATCAACCTATTTCTCGTCTCCTACCATGAACGCCCTACATTAATCCATATAATAATCTCATAAAACGTCACTATAGTATACTTTCAAATTCTTTTCATCAAAAAACAATCACATCAACATTTTTTGGAAGATAGAGAGGGAAGGAGGGGGAAGCGAGCCTTTATTCCTCATCAACGTGATGTTTGGATACACCTCCCAAATACAAGGGTGTAACCACAAGGTGATCAACATGGTTTGTGTTTATATATAAATCACAAATAACATACAATAAATATATATAAATCCATACAAAATACAAATCTATGGGATCCCATAACAATAACCAAAAATCTAAAAAAATAACCACCCAACCACAAAACACCATCACTTTCAATTACAATACTAAATGCACAATACCACACAAAAAAACAAGAAAATTTCACATTCCATCTTCTTTATCAACTTAATCCATTTTTCATATTTCACATTTCCAACCAATTTCCATTATGATACCAATTTATTTTGCATTAATATTTAACCATTTTTAACTGTACTTGCCAATATTATTCATTAATTCATTTAACATTGGACCCATAGCATTTTAATTTTATAAATACAATATAATTTCAATATTAACTAGGAAACTGCAACAACACAACACCACGCAAAAAACAACTAACCCATGCCAAAAATCCCACATCATCACCATTACACAACCATAACCACATATTTTTATGAATTTTCAGATAACCAACAATTTTCCATTACAAACACCCCATATCACAACCACCCAACACATTATATCCTCCCCATAATAAAATCACACATCCCAACCACCACACACCACATGACATTTCAACACATCACCGCACCATAATATAACCACACACCATGACCACGATTTAAATTTTCACACATTCACATAATAATAATTTGATTTATCAATGGGATTTTCTCACATCCCACTTCCTTATTTCAAGGGAATTCTCATAGAAGAAATAATTTTAGTGTGCAACTAATTTATTATCTGAGTATAAGTGGATATCCAATTTTTATTTTTGTTGATAGAAAACAAAAAAAACAATAAGGTTTACATAGTAACTAAAATAAAAGAACAAAAACATCCCCTAATGGCCACAAATTTTAGTGATGCATAAATCCCTATAAATCAAAACATCAATTAATATCAAATGTTTTAAAGGATTTCAATTTCCTTCCATTTCCCCATCATGTTCAATTTTAACCAATTCACGTTATAAAACAAGGTCGATGGAAAACTATTTAACCAAAAGATAATAAGAATATAACCCCTCCCCCCCCACATGACAGACTTGGTGAGAAAGAATGGACCCCTACCTCAAATATAGATTTCTGATCCATTGCACAAGTTGGAGTAAGAGGGAAATCCCACTAGGAACCACAACTAATAAGAACACCTTGATCACCCTAAACACAACACCCCAAAACACCCACTTATAAAATCAAAGATATGAAGTTCCCCTAGAATAAACCTTAATAAACATGAAACATGGTGAAAAGGAAGAAAGAAACTCACCTAAACCACCACAGATTGATCCACAAAGGTTTAAGCCAAATGAAACTGAAAGGGGTATGAAAGAGGTCCTCGGGATGAACTTGGGTTACCCAATAAATGAGAGGAATATTGGAAAAGTGATAAGGTCTGAGGGGATTTTGGATTTTAATACCCATCCTAGAAAACATAGGTCCATAGCATATCCCATAAGACTACACTACATCACTGCTAAAAAATGAAGAAACTATAGTGCAATTCCCCTCACAATACAAAACAATAAAAATTAAAAAAATAAGAAAAATAAAAGGCAATGATCGAGACTGTGATGTAATTGAAATCCTTTTAATGATTTGGGAAATAATTTTATGGATATTTTAAAGAAATTTATATCTAAGAAATAAACCACTCATCCCCAAATAAACAATAATATATTTAAAAATAGTTTCCCATTATTCATATTTAGGAAATTTATTTTATTTTTTTAATATATATGAAAATTTTTCATTCATAATGAATTTTCATTAGTCTTCATCCTCTATCATATGAAAGAAATTACTAAGGTTACAAGTACTTTGATTCATTCTTAGTGGAGTTGAACTAGGTCAGGAAGACTACCGATAATAACTCATTCAACCTCCATAGTTGATGAATACAACCGTCACACCAAATTATTTTGTAAATAAGTGTTTATGATTCTAGAAGCATAAATATCAAACCAATAATTATCCCAAACATGGGATAGTTAACTTTTTGGCATGTGCAGATAGATAAGATACATAGATTAATCACATTGACCCTCATGTAGAAGATAAATATCTTGTAAATATCGTTAATGTTTGTGAGGAGTGAGAAAATAAGGTATAAGTTACACTATGAATTATGATGACATAAGAGTAGTAGATGGAGGATCCATAATGGAATAATATTTTTCACACCAGGTCATAGGTTAATAAACATGTACTTGAGTTGATCATCAATAGAGTAAATCAAGAGAACCCTAATCTCTTAAGAATTATTCAAATGATCACAATAAATGACTACTGAAAAATAATGACCAGATAAAGTTCAATGGATTATGCCTTTTGATAAATGTAAAAAAACATATTAGTTTCACATTCCATTCTCTATTGGATGATACTTTGAAATAATTATTTTAAATATAATGGATATAGATGTGTGCTAAATTATTCTTAGTCATTATATCCAATTAAAAATTAATGGTTATTAAAAGGGATAAACTAACCCCATAGAATTCTGCAAGGATACGAAGAATTATACTTCTCTCCATATTATAGATATGATTAATGCCATAGGATTGTGTATGTCTATTGTGTCCAAATATATTTCAGATGAACTCACACCATTGAAACCAAATAATTACCTGTATATTTTTAAAACCGTGAGGATGATGACTTTTAGGATAAGGTAAATGATGTAGTATAAGATGTGGTAAATTTTAAATCATTTCCTACACCACTAGATGAGTAGCTCATAAAGGATTCTTGACCTCCCTCATATAAGAAAAACATCCACCAGAATAAATTCAAATTTTACAACATGGTTAGGTCTATTTCTAATGGTGCATATTCTATTGGTAAGTAATTTTACCAATTGATTGGTTATATCACTTAATCTTTGGTAAAAACTATATCTCTAAATGTCATTGTGGAAAACAAAATAGCCTCTTGTAATTATAAATATACCAACAGCTAATATATTTTTTGGTGGTAATGTGTATCAAAAAATTCACATTATATTTTTATCTTTTCATAATAATATTACAAAAAATTATCTTTTAATCAGTAATATTATTAAAAAAATTATTTTTTTTATTATAAACAATAAAAAAATGTATATCTATTTGTAAATTAATTTTTTATATAAAATATATTGTGTGGGTACTCAAATATTTTTTTAGTAAACATTTATATTATATTTGTTAATATAATTATTTACAATGTATTTATCATATTTATTATAAAATAATTTTTAAATTAACTTATATGAAGATCTAAAATATGAGGCCTTATTTGAAAAAACAAGTCTAAAAAAACATCATCAAACATAATTTAAAAATAAATCAATTTAAGAAAAAAAATATGATTCTTCAAGAAACATGTTACCAATGTCTTCAAACATGTTCTAAAAATATTCAAACATGTTCAAACACTAAGAGAAAAATACGTGAATATCCATAAAAATTCATTCTAGATCTATTTCTTCCACACATCATATGTCATAATCATTGTTCACTTTAGAGATGAGGTATAATCAATAAATTAACCCACTCAATAATGACATGACCATAATGGTAATGATCAGATATTGTACGGTCACATTTACCAAAATAAGGTGGCCATACATAGTTTCATAAATAGGTTTCACTAACACTAGTGACTGGAAATAATTGATCTGCTCCTCTTATGTATGTAGGTCCCCATTTTTTCACTTGTGTATGGAATACATTCACCCAAAATCATACACTAGTAGTAATAATATGTTGTGGAAAAAATAAATAGCACCGGAGTAGGTAAACGTAAAATAAAATAACATAAGATTTGATAAAATTGAATATTCATGTAAATCAAGTTTAATAATCTCATTTCTTTTTTAATAATTTCATAAAACCTCAAACATATCACATGTGTGCCTATTTTTTCTATAAAATATTCAATTCATTTAATTTTTCACAAATAAATATATGACAAAAAATAATATCTTGAACTTAACTTCCTTAAAATTAATTTATAAACTAGTCATAATATTATTAATTTCAAAGGATTATTATATAAATTTCAAATAGGATCTATAAAATTTGTACAAGGTTATTTATGAAAAATTTAAATCATAGTAGAATCACATCTTGAAATATTTTATTGTTTTATTTTTTTATTATAATTGGACTCTCGACCACTGTAGTTATTAGTATAATCTATTTTAATGGAATTAATTTATATTCAATCAATTTAAAATCAATACAAACACTAACAATATAAATAATTTGAAATAAAACATTAAGAGTTTAATCAGTTATATAGGGAATATCTAAAAACAAGTAGAAAAACAAACACTAGAAAAAGTATGATTGAAAAAAAGTGACCAGGCTGATATGAATCAAATAAAAAAATTCCTTTTATAGGTTATGAGCATGGAGTCCACAAATAAATTATCCTTTGGTAATAAATATAGTTTAAGTATTGATAAAAAATGAAAAACCAACTAGTTAATAACTTTAATGATGTTGAAAATGTTCTTTGAGGTGAAAAATTGAAAAAATCATAATTTTCAGGCTGGTAACATTTAAGATCTACGATTGAAGTCATTTATCTTGGATTATTGTAGCACATAACATTCAAATAATTATAATTAAAATATACTAGTAATTTACTCCCCAGAAGTGTATTTTAGAAATTAGTAGTCTAGTCTAACCAAACAAGTATAAGAGAAAGAAATTTGACTCACTCCATTAAACCAAATCAGCTTGAGTGATCAATGAAATTAATATTTGACTTTATCTAAATCCATTTATACATGTGAATAAAAAAATATTAGTTTTTCTTCTAATAAAATATGTAAAATTTCATATAACATATTTTTCTATAGACTTGGTATAATTGGAATGAAAGGACACAATGTTTAGGAGAAAGCATAAAAGTTTATGAAATGTATCATAATATCATCTAGTATTGAAATATCACTTAAATATGATTTCAAATAATTCTAATATAAGGTAATTAGTATAACAAAAGTCAAAATAAAGATTCACACATCCAAATGTTATAATCATGTCCTTTTATTTAGTGAAAAATGTTATGCGGTTTGGGTAGTATATATATTTTCTTTATTTGGTATTAGAAATGATATTAATGCATTAATTTTGATATTATCTATCTATATGTCTCTATTTATATATAATCATCACCCTCCCCCAATAAAAAATGTAGTCTAATATGATATTGAAGATAAATTTTTTAAAGAATAAAATAATCTATTAATACTATACGTAAAAAATAAATTGAGAAAAAATATGACTATTGAAGCTATTAGATGCGGTAAGTCATGGTCATGAAGTTAAAGTGACTCTTATATATAATATTAACATCACACTATGTGTAACCTGTGTTTCTTATGGTGATGCCTTTAATGTCTCCCATTACACCCTATAATAACCCCCTCCCTCTAAAGGTACCCCTCTGAGGCCAACAATGATGGAAGAGAGATAATGCCCCCCGAATCCCACCTCTAGTAGGCTCTGATTTGGAAACTAGCACTAAGGGAAAAATCTCATAAATAGGAGAAATTACTCTCTATAATAATAGGATCAAGATATAGGATAAATAAACCAAAATAAACTTTGTAAAATAATTTAAAAATGAAACCAAAACCATCCAACAAATCATGTATAAGTAGAATTGATATAGATAAAAGTTCCCAAATAAATGACCATAATAAAAGATAAGGGAGTGACACCAGAATAGGCCAAAGGTAAAAGCTATAAATTTCCAGTACAATCTACATAGTTATCTTGGAAACTTGAATATAGTTTTTATATATCTAGGGTGATCATACAAGTACACTCAATAGAGTTATACAAATTCCTCCCATTCAAATGAGAAATAACATATGAATTAACTTATGAGTAAACTAAAAAACTAAAAAACCTCAAAATATCAACTATACAATACAAACCTCACCATGTCATGCTCACTAAATAATGAAATACAAGTATAATATCATAATAATAAGGATATCGGTGAAGGTTACCCCGCACTGCTCTTCCACTAGGTTTTATCTATCACACCCCAACATCATACATCCTTGAATAATAGTGTATAGTGAATATGAAGGAGATAAAAATCATTACATCCTCCTACCATGCATGAGTCCAACCATAAGAAATCTCATAATCCGATCAAATTTGAACACACCAAAGTTTTAAATTCTGACCATCATAGACCATGATTTTTATCATCATATGGAAAAGAGGTTAGGAAAGTGGGGGTAGAAATTCAACCATCATCATCACAAATATGTTATAAAAAACTACAAGAAATATACGGGTGTCATCACAAGGTGTTTGATGCTGTTATGGTGTATATAGAAATCATAAATAACTTATAATTTATATATTTAAATCCACACACAATCCCAACCTATAGGTTCACAACATGATCACTGACCATCTAACCACATCACCACCCACCCACAAAAAACAACTCTTTCACTGTCAGTACTAAATTCAGAACATCACATAAAAAACCACAATCCACATTTCACATTTAAAATTTTACATTTGAACTTCTTTATCAAGTTAATCCATTTTACATATTATAAATTATAAATAAATTTTCATTTTCAATCCCATTTATTTCATAGTAAACACCAACAATGATTAACTTTAATTCCTATTATTATTCATTCATTCATTTATCATTCAATGCATACCATTTCAATTTCAATATTAGCATTTAATTCTAATACTACCCAAGAAACTTCCAAAACCCAATAGCACGCAAACTAATAACCCCCCCATGCCAACATTCCCACATCATCACCATTACACATCCACAATCACCTCCTCATTACAATATCCACATCATCACAAATTTTCTATCATAATTTTTCCATAGCACAAACACACAACTCATCACATCAACCTTACAACACAACCACACATCACAACCACCACATACCACATCCATTTATCCTCACATAAATTCCACAAAATAGAAAAAACATCATAACCACGATGCAAAATTTCACACATTCACATAAAAGTTTTCAAATTAATCAGGGTACTTTCAACACTTTCCAATTCTGTATTTCCTGGAAAATCTCACACACAATTTCCATGTGTAACCAAATATTTAACTGAGTATAAGTGGTTATCTAATTTATATTTTTTGTTATATAAAACAACTCACAATAAAGTTCTGATAATCATGATAAAAAAATCATAAAATTTCCCCCCAAAGACCTTCATTTTAAGAAAGGCATCAAGACTGGTCAATAAAAACATCAATAAATATAAAAAACTTTAAAAGAATTAGATTTCCTTCCCCTTACCCATTAAGTTTTATTTAAATGAATTATTTTTCATTAGTTAATACAATGAAAAATATATACCCAAAAGATAAAAAGCATATAACACCTCTCATGTGATACCCTAGGAGAAAAATGAAGGATCCCCTACCTCAAAAAGATATTTCTGATCTGCTGCAAAAGTCAGAGAAAGAGGGAACAACCAATTGGAACTACCATGAATATGAGCACCTTGATGACCCTAAAAACAACAACCCACAACATATTATTATTAAACAACTATAAAAAATGATTTTCCTTGACAAAAACCTTCCTAAACACAAAAAGGGTAAAAAATAAGGGATAATTGGGAGAAAAGGAAGATAGGTTCTCACCAAAACCACCAAGGATCGATCTTTTAAGGTTGAGTTCAAAATACAATGAAACAGTGTCGAAAAATATCCATGGGACACACTTTTTTCATTGAATAAATGATAGAAATATTGTAAAAGTGATCAAGTATACATGGATTTTGGGTTTCTATAACTATCATAGAAAAAATAATATCATAATGTATCCTTTAGGACCATGACACAATATTGGTGAAAACTAATGAAAATATGGTATAATGACCCTTACTACACTGCAACCCTACTAATAAAAGGAAATTTAGGATTCTCAAAACTATTTGAACTAAATATCCTATAAAATAAGAATGTGGGCATGTCACAACCCATTCTCCACAACGCAATGATGTCTAAAATGGAATAACCTAAAAAATCTCCTCCCAGGACTCCACACTACAGCCAAAACCCCTACACTGTAACCACTCAGGTGAGAAATCACCTCTAGGCCATAGGCTTACTTCACACCAAAGCTATCCCTAAAGGTTAGTAGCATAAAAAAAATACCCATATAACCTTAATACATAACCAGTACTTCTATATCATAGCCCCTATACCTTAAAGCATATCCCCATGCTCCATGCTATAGGAATCACTCCGATTGAAATTTCAGCTCTATCTCCTCCTCATACCTTAAAAACACTTCAAGATTTCACTTGGAAACCTCCGCAACTAGAATTATCATAATGTAATAGGACAAATGGTTTGGGATGTTACATCTAATAACACTAAAACTCTTCTTACCCTATAAAATCAAAACCAAACCAGAAGGGGAGAGGGAAAAGGTCTAAACAACCATCCCTCAAGATACTATTCAAGGATCTCATTGAACCCAAAGCACAAGAACACCACTAACCAAACAATCCCAACCTATCCAAGAAAATTCACTAAATTTCCTTCATGACCATGTTACCACACCACTCTATCACACAATAATCTCAATGCATACAAATCAATAAATTACTTCTTTCTTGAAAATATATTTTCATCTTTGAGTGGTAATGACTCCCCTACATAGTTTTGATCACAAATAAGTATAACCTTTCTTTATTTTGAATGATGTTTTATCCTCTTCCTATACATGATGTTTTATAACAAACATCACATCATCAAGAAATAACACATTGTGTAAAACATGAAGAACCAAACATTACATCATTAAAGAAAAATAGAATAAAGAAAAAATAATGAAAATCCGAACAAAATCTGGTAAATAGTTACACATCTACATCTCACACTCCCAAATACTCTATTTTATTCCACCATGCCTTCATTGCACAAAAAACAATGGAATGGTTCATTCATGCATCAACTTATCCTAATGATCCGAGATCTCCACTGGCCATTCCAAAAATGTCATTTCATACTTGATATCTAACTCTCTATAGTAAATAACAAGTGATTCAACGTGTGGATTCTGAAAGGTTTCATATATGTGGAATAAATTGTGAATTTTCTCTTGACCTGGTAGAGGTTTCAATCTATTATCCACTTTTCCAATATGCACCAACACCTCAAAAGGACCAAAAAACTGGGGTGAGATAGTACTCTCTTTGACAAACCTCTTCTTCTCCTATCAAGGGGAAACCGTAAAGAATAGATGGTCTCTAACCTTGAACTTTAATGAAATCCTACATTGATTGGAATAAGACTTATTTTGGTCCTGCGCTACTTTCATCCACTCATTAATGAATGAAATTTATCTATCAGGTTATGCATCACATTGGGATCGATAACTAACAACTCTCCAACCATGGAACAACATAATATATAATCACATGGCCACCAATAAAAAGCCTCAAATGGGGCCATATCGATGGATGATTGATAGATGTAGTTTAAAGAACACTCAACCAAAGGAACGTTCATTTCTTGAGTTCTAATGATGTCTAAGATGAAACCTCACAACATATCCTCTATTGTCTGGATATTCTACGTGATTTACCAATATTTTCGAGGGTGGAAATATGTGATGAGGTGTAACTAGGTGAAAAAAAAATATTTTTGAAAACCCATATAATGTCATGAGGTAAAATTAGTATCAAGATCCCAGAAAATAGACCTCAAGACTCCATGTAGCTAAAAAACCTCAACCATATACCTCCTGTCTAAAAAATACATGATGTCTAACTCCTTGATGGCTAGAAACTGGGGGAAAAAATTCAACCAATAAACAATCACCCATATAGAATCATTACTTCTCTATTCTTGAGGTAACCATTTGAATAATTATATCAATATTTCATCCCATTTAAAATTATGAAAATTCAAGGGCTGTAAAAAAACCTCCAAGAACATGATACTGAATCATTACCTGCTGGAAAACCAAACACTAGACTAAAAAATATGCCACCACTCATTCCATCATGGGATAAAAAAAACTTTTTACTTACATCATGGTATATCTTATACACTATTGGGTGTACTTCCAAATGTTATTTATAATGCTCATAAAGGACCCCCTTACACATCTATACTAAAAAAATATTCACTAAAACTACATCTAGTTCTGACCATCCATTCAGACCATCACCATGGACAACATGATCACACATCACCTCTACCTATGTGTCTCCCAACTAAGAATCCTCTACTTTATGTATCATAGAAGAATAAACTATCATATGAAACAAGAAATATCAACCACAACCCACCCTCTCATATAAATGTAGGGCTAATAACTCCTCGATCACACTCCAAGCATCTTCAAACTCCAAAAACATCCTTTTATGACTTCTTGTTCATGTTTTCGACCATAAAATTCCCATTTCCTATAGTTTAAGAGATCTCAATATCATAGTCCTTGAGAAACTCTATACACCTTCTATACTAAAAAATTTAGACCAAACTAAGAAAATTTATACCTCAAACTCTTGTGATCCATGGAGACCATAAATAACTCCCTAATAAGGTAATTTCACCACACCTCCAGCACAAAAAAAATATGATATCTCTAGATCATGAGTGGAATATTTATGCTTGTATATGAATGAATACATAGAACCATAAGTTATCACCCATATCATGTTGAATCAATAAACATCCCATGCGCAACCAAGAAGCTTTGCAAAACCTCATGAATAATACTAATTCTCCTAGAAACTATAGTACAAGAGAATCAATCAGTATCCCCATTAGGTAGTTAAACACATCCTAAAACTAATTAGTCCAAATAAAAGATCAGTCCTTCCTAGTAAAATCTATCAATGGGGCCTAAATCTATAATAAATAAGAAACCAAACTATGGTAATAGACTGCAAGACCTAGGAAGATATAAATCTCTACCATTTATTATATTATTTTGAATAAAAAACTACATTGATATTTAAATGGTCCATGAATACACCCTACTGAGACAACTCATACCCAAGGAAACATACCTCTAATTTCCAAAAGGTAAACATAGAAAACATTACATAGAACTTGTGGTGCCAAAGCTCCTATAAGACAACTTTAAGATAATTATAGTTCACCTCTAACATTTAGTAGATCAATATGTCATTGAAGAACATAAATATTAATTGGTCCAATAATTTGTGGAACATTGAGTTCATTATCCCCATGAACATATCTAATGTGTCTATCACACCAAACAACATGACCTCAAACTAAAAGTTCCCACACCTACATTTGAAGGTTGTCTTCATAATATCACCCCCTTCACCCTCAAATGGTATTATCTAGACCACATGTTGATCTTAGAAAACCAAGAAACCACTATAAACTAATTGAAAAGATAATAATTTCTCATGAGAGGGTATGTATTATGTATTTTCTCCTAATTCATCCTCTAGTAGTCTATACACAACATCCTGGTGGGAGGATGGATGGCTGGACACCCGTCTTCTATTCTCCCTCTTCCAGACGATACTGGCCCAGGTGTCTTCAAGTGAGTTGTGATGTGTGGTCCCATGTCTCTTTGGGATGAGATGTGATATGTGTCCTAGGTGTCTTTGGTATGATATGTGATATGTGTCCCAGGTGTCTTCGAGATGAGATATGTTGTGATAGCTCAAGTGTGTGTGGGTGGGATGACATGTGTTGTGATAGCTCTGGTGTGTGCGGGTGAGATGGGTTGTGATAGGCCAGGTGTGTATAGGTAGGATGTGTTGTGATTTCCCAGGTGTGTGTAGGTGAGATGTGATGTGATATATTTAGAAGAGGTGGGAGCACCAAGACGTTTTCCATTGGGGGTCTGAGAGTGGTTAATCATTGGGAAAGTGGTGTGGGGTACCCTATCATTTATTTGATTTACTTTGTATTATATTACTTGATGTGTGTTACTTGGTGAGTGTACCTTGTTAAGGCTAGGATGGTTATTATTCCTACATAGGTGTTGTTTGGTTCTGTTTCTTTCTCACAGGTGCATTAGTATGCTTCTTTCCCATGTTTACAAGAGACATTGTTTTTCCTACTAAGTATAATTGTATGCTCACCCTACATATTTAAAATTGTTTTCATGTTTCTAGGAGGATTTTTAGACAATGAAAAACCTAACTAGATTGGATCCTTGACATTTTTTTGTCTTTTCTTTAGATATTCTTTTAGGTATTTACTTTGGAGACTTTTATCTATATCAGTTATATTAATACATTCATGTGGGATGGTTTGGGTTTCTCTTTTATATTTTGTCTTGGAGTTGTTATGTATGATTCATTATATCTCCTAATCCGGTTTCCTTATAAATGGTAAATACCTCCCAAATTGTGAGATTTGTACACCAATGGTGCTAGTCTCCAACCCAGTTCATACTTGAGGTGGAACTCGGGTGTCATTATCTCTCTCCCCTCATTGCGGTATATTTGGAGGGAGGGGGTCTGGAAAAAGTGGTATCATCGGGTATGGTTGAGTGATAAGATGGATATTGAAGTTAGGAATTGTGAATACTACATGTGTTGGTATGGAAATAGTTCCAATTAACCTTGGTCTGTGACATGGTCCTGGGAGACCGTAAAGGACATGTTAGGGACCCTTGTCATCTAGTGCATAAACTCTTAACCTATTAAACAACCAAGTGAGTTGAACCTACTTATAGGGTAGATACATAGGAAAGTTAAATTAATTATAATTACTTGTGTTCTTATTTGAATTGGCTTTTTTTGGGATAGATGAAATTAATAAAAGCATGAGTTAAATGAGTTAAGATGAATCTTAATGAAATTCCATACTACTCGGGCTTAAGAAATCATTTTTCCAGTTGAGATATGGCTCCCATTCATCGTTTCTGTGTGGATTAGATAGTTGATTTTCAACAGGCTAATTTGGTTAATCACTATGGGGTTGATCCGGTTGAAGAGGATGATCAATGGTAGAGGGTGTTGTGTGATTTCCAACAGCAGGCTTTGGGGAAGTACGAGGGTAATATTTCATATATAGAAATAAAGAGTTAGATATAAGATATTGAGATAACTTTCAGTTTTATCTAGTCCTTAACGGAGTACTAGGTCCCTTTGTAAGTTATTTATATGTGAGGAGATTCGAATTAGTAGTGGATGTTTTACCTAGGAGAGCAATGGGAGGCATACATTTTGTGGCTCGATTTCTAGAATGCGTTTCAAGGAGAGTTCCTTTTCATCAACCATGATGGTAGGGAAGATATGTGATCTTATTTATCTTTAGTAGTGGATCATATTAGTGTGGGAGTAGGGAATCTAGTTCAAGAAACTTCTGCATTTTCCCTAGATCTTTTTCTAGATGAGGATTCTCATGCGAGACGTCTTGAGGAGGAACTCCATCCTTATATCCAGTATGCAACAAATCCTTCTACATTTTCCAATATACCTGGAGGTTCTTAAGATGGTAGAGGTGATTGATATAATTCAATCATGTTGAGTGTTTCTATGGCAAGGGAACCGATATGGTTTCTCGAGAGGTATAGTTGCCACTGGAATGTCTTAGGTTCCAGGACTGTTGAGGTTTCAACCAACTGGGAGTCGACCTCAGAATCTTCCCTCTCGACCTTCTGGTTTCTTTTACTTTTTTATGGGGTTGGGCCTGATTTGTTTCTTATGTGGAATTTGTGGCCATCTTCTAGACTATTTCCCAAAGTAAAATCAAGATAATTTTGGTTTAGGCTGACATGTTTAGAATCATCCTCAGTAGTAGTTACCATTGAGGTTGTTTCAACAGTAGGGGAAATGGGATTATGCTCCACTAGGGGGTAGAACTAGTAGAGGATAACCTTAGGATGTTCCTCATGTTCAGGGACCACATCCACAACATGGCCATGAATATGGTCATCAGTAGAGAGGAAGAGGAGTTCGGTGTGGTCTATTGCAAGTAGTGGGGGAGTCATTTTCAGAGGGTTCAGAGATCTTAATTGTTTTGATTATTTGTTTTACTACTCATGTTTGTACCTTGTTTTATTATAGAGCTTCACATTCATTTGATTCACTTGATCTTGGAAATTCTCTGTTACTAGATGTAGAGAGGCTTCCTATACCCCTAGTTTTGACTATGCTAGTCAGAGTCCAGACTAGCTTTTTTGATGTGTTTCAGTGGTGTAGACTAATTATGGGGATACATCATTCCCATGGAGATATTTTCTTGCTACAGATTTAGTAATATGATTTCATCCTCAGCATAAAAGAATGTTTTGTTCTTTTGGTGTTGTTATTTACTACTACTAGAGGAGAGTCATGTTTTCATATGTGGATGGACAACATATGGTTTTCTTTGGTGAGTGAAGTTTTTAGGTTGATAGTCAACATGTGGAGAACCTTCTTTCCTTTCTAGATTATTTTTCAGTGGAATTAGTAGATTCTACTATGGTAGAGGTCCCTAGGGTCATGGGGGAGTTCTAGATGTTTTTTCTAAGGAGGTTGTGATGTTACCCCATCGATGTGACATTGAGTTTGGGATAGACTAGCAACATAATGATTCTTTAATTTCAATAGATCCTTACCAGATGGAACCTTATGACTTATGGGAGTTGAGGATTTAGATATATGATCTGATGTATAAGGTTTTTATCCAGTCCATTATGTTGTCATGGGGTGCTCTAGTGTAGTTCACTAAGAAGTTATATGGCAGTATGAGGTTGTCTATATACTA
The DNA here is from genome assembly GCA_963277665.1 of Viscum album. NCBI lineage: Eukaryota > Viridiplantae > Streptophyta > Magnoliopsida > Santalales > Viscaceae > Viscum > Viscum album. The sequence continues at coordinate 2,113,981,971 of OY728128.1, forward strand.
CCAGTGGTTGAATTAGGTGAAGTTTAAGAACCATTACCCTCTTCCAAGGATAGAAGATCTTTTCAAACAGTTGAGAGGGGTGATTTGTTTTTCTATGATCGATATACGATCTGGATATCACTAGTTGATGGAGAAGGAGGGTGATATCCTAAAGGCTGCCTTCAGATGTATGTATAGGCACTTCAAGTTTATAGTCATTCCATTAGGTGTTATGAATGCACCATCCATTTTCATGGGGATTATAAAATCTATGTTTTATGAGTTCCTAGACTCGTTCAACAATTATATATTGATCTACATGAAATTAGAGGAGGAGAAGGATGAGTATCTCAGAGCTTCCTTGCATGTTTTTCGACACCACTGGCTTTATGAATAGTTTCTAACTGTAAGTTTTGGACATGAGAGATCAATTTACACAGGAATGTGGTGTCTCATAATGGTGTGTAAGCTGACCCATAGAAGTTTAAAGTAGTAGTTTTTTGTGTAGAACCCAAGAATGTGGCATATGTTCATAGATTTATTAGTCTCAAAATCTCTTATCAAATATTTTTGACCATTTTTTCTCATTTTTTAGTCATTTTAACATATTTTACCATGAATAACCATGATTTTTTGTGGATTGATTAGTTCCAAGTAGTGTTTTTTACCTGAATGGGAATTTGTTCAGTGATCTAGTGCTCTGATTTCCATGGGAAGGGGAAATTTTTGAGGTTTTTTGTGATGCTTCCCATATAGGCTTAGAATGAATCTTGATGATGTAGCAGGAAGTGATCTCCTATGGGTCTAGGAAGTTACATACCCATGAGAATAAGTATGCCAAACACAATCATTATCTAGTAGTAGTTGTGTCTTCATTGATGTTTTGGAGACATTCCCACATTAGGGAGCACTTTGTGGTCTTCACAGAATACAAGAGCTTGATTTATATCTTTTATCGGTGTTATCTGAACTTGTGTAAATGAAGGTCGATGGATTTTCTTTATGACTATGATTTTGAGATCTATTAAACCTCGGGAAAGAGGAATTTGTGGCCAATTATTTGAGCAAGAAGTCATGGAAGGTTGGTGTTCAAGAGTCTGGGGACACTTGGAGAGAAATGGAGGAGTGTGAACCCTTGCGCTTAGATACATGGGTGGATGGTGGTAGAGTATATTTGTTTCAGATGAGAGTGAAAACTTTTATAATGCAACATGCTTAAGAGCCTCAATGGGGAGACTCATAGGTAGAGGTGATGCATTATTGTGTTAGCTATGGTGATGCTCCAAAGGGATAGTCAGAGGATGGTCAAAACCATATGTTTTTTTTGTAAATGGTTGTTTGTTTTTATATAAATTCATAAAGGATTTATTCATGAGTTCCAAACCCCAACCTTGAAGGTACACTTGAGAATTTCAAAGATTTATTGAGGATTGAGGCTTTTGTTTTGGTGGCCTAATATGAAGCAGGCAGTGGCAGAGTTCCTGGTAAGGTGCTTGGTTTTCTAGTAGGTAAATGTAGAGAAACGTGTTCCTGGTGGCTTTTCTCAACCCTCGGATTTACAAAAGTGTAAATGGGATGAAATATTTATGGATTTCATCATAGGGTTACCCATAGATCAGGGAGGTTGTTATTTTATATAGCTGATAGTGGATCATTTGAGGAGATTAGCCTACTTCTTAGTGATCAATGAGTCATGCATGGTGGATTCTTTGGATAAGAGGTATGTAGATGAGGTGGTGTTGTTTCATGGAGTTAAAATTTTCATTGTCTCATATCAAGATTTACATTTTACCTCATGAGTATGGATGGGATTGCAATATGATTTTGGTACTCATTTATTCCTTAGTACTACTTTCCACAAAAAGAAAGATGGTCAGACGGAATGGACTATCCAGACATTGGAGGATATGTTGTGGGTGTGCATCTTGGACATTGGTGTATCTTGGTAATTACACATTCCTTTGGTAGAGTATGATTATAATAATATTTATCACTCTTCCATTAGCATGGCCCCATTTGAGGCTTTGTACGAGAGACTATATTGTTCCCCATTGTGTTGGATGTAGGTTGGAGAGAAAACTGTAATTTGTCTTGATGTGGTTCGGAGAATGATAGAGAAAGTTTAGCTTATTCTCAAGAGAATGAAAGCTATGTAGGATTCACATAAGACTTATACCAATCATCATAGGAGATGCTTGGAGTTCTAGGTTGGGGACCACATTTTGTTAAAGGTTTCCCCCTGATATGGGAAATAGAGGTTTGGTAGAGGGACTAAGATTTCTCCTAGGTTTTTTAGGACCTTTGAGGTGTTGGGGTGAGTTGGTGAAGTGGAATACTGGTTGGCATTACCACCACGTTTATAGAGGATCTATGACATCTTTCACATCTCTTCTCTTTGTTAGTATCATCATGACAACTACCATGTCCTTGAATAGGGAGAGTTAGATATCGAGGATGACATGATGATTGTGGAGCAGTGAGTAGAGATCCCAGATAATCAAGAGAATATGTTGTATGGATGAACCATTTCTTTGTTTTGTGTGTTGTGGAGGCATGGAGGCCTGGAGGAGAGTACTTGGGAGAGAGAAATGCATATTGTTTTCCAATACCTGGAGTTTTTTTGAGTTTTTCTTTTCACTATTCTTCTTTGTGACGTGTTTTTTGAGACCATATTGTTTTATGATATGATTTGTTTGATGTGGTTTGTGCTATTTGTGGGGTGATGTGTCCTAAATTCCTAACATGTGAAAATATTAAACCTAATTCCTAATCAAGATGCATTAAATACGATGTGATTTAACACATGTAGGCGTGTCAGTGTTGCCCAGAACAAATAGTATCTAGACATGGAAGAAATAATTCTCCAATTCATGTGTTCAGGATTGTGTGATTCGTTGGTTGTAGTAGATTTTGGTTTGGGCTACATGGAGGTTGATATTGTTATGAAGTGGTGATTTGGAAGTCTGGTTGTGTAATAGGAGGCGGTTTGTGGTTGTACAGTTTGTTTTGTGGCCATTTGGGTTGAAATGTTTAGTCAGTGGTAGCATTTGAGGTGTAATGAAATCCATTAGAGGTGTCTCATTGGTTGTTCATACCCCTTTCCTTCTGGTCTAGGTTTTCGATTCTATAGGGAGAGAATCATTTTATAGGTATCTGATGTAATAATTTATTTCCTCCTAGTACATTACATTCAATTTTTGGTTATTGAAGGTGTCCAGGGGAGGTTCCTGGAGTTTTTGGTGGAAGCTATAGGTGCAGCAAAACTACTATAGGAAATAAACATTGTGTAAGTGTATTAAGCTACGTAAAAGTTGGTTTCATAGATTGACCATGGATGGTTAATGAGGTTTATATTTTAGAGGTTAAATAATAAAATGGTGACACATTTTTCGGTGGAACTTGGAATCCCAAGATTACATGATGTGAAATGGGATTATGTGTTGTGTAATTCCCTAATGATATATAGATTTATAGGTTTTATCAACTTAGGTTTTTTCCAAACCCTATGGCAAGCCAATATTCTCTCATTATAGGAATATGAAAATCTTCTCCTTGAGTGTTTGGAGATTTTTTTCGATGGGGATTAATCCTTAGGCTTCTATCTTGGATCTATGGTGAGTTTTCTTCTCATTCTTGTTATTTTCCCTTCATTATTATTTGGGGTTTCACTGTGGTGGTATAGTTTGGTTTGGGTTGTGTGTTTAGGATGTGTTTTTATGGTATTTTGGTGAGGTATTGGTTTATACGTGGTTCGTTGTGGTGTTTTTGTGGTTTGTGGGCATTCTTCTTTACCCTATGGTGCATAGTGAGTTGAAAAGATTCTTTAAGGTAGGATTTCCTTCATTTATCTTTATTGGGTATCATGCGGGAGAAGTTTCCTTTTTTATACCTATGGGTTATGGTTTGGATGGATTAATTAAAGAATTTTTTTTCATAAAATTGATAGGAAAGGGATTTTTTCACATGGTTTCACTATTTTGAAATTATTGTTATATTTTGGATTTCATGGGTCTGATTCCCTATTGAAAATTGTGGTTATTGGGGGATTTGTTTGTGCTGGATATATGTATTGTGACTGTTGTGAATATTGTGATTATTGGGATATCTCCCTAAATATAAATTGAGTAGTCACATATACTTGGATATTGAAATGGTTTCCCCAATATTTTGTTTTGTGTGATAACAACCCTAAAATAAAGTGTAATGTGATAAGAGCCCATTTGTAAATGTCTGAAATGATCTTGATGTATGGTGATGTTTGGTTGTGCTTATGGGATGACGATGTGTGGTTCAGGAATGTGGGGGTTATAGTTTGTTTTTGCATTCTTTTATAGAGTAAATGAGGTAGTTTGTTTGTTCATGAATTTGGGGTGATGAGGTGGTGGTTGCTTTGTGCTAGATTCCTGAGTAGTGATGGAATAAATACATAATTTTTCAATAATGTTTGGAATGGATTGGGTTGGTTTGGTTAATGGAATGGAAATTCTTAATGGATAATTAAATGGTGGGGTGTGTGGTTAAATTTGTTTTATTCTAAATAATGAAATGAATGGGGTGATTAAATAAAATTGGTTGTAAATGTGAAGTGGGGTTTTTGGATTGATGTGTGGTGTTATGAATTTAGAGGTGGATACAAAAGTGATGGTGTTGTGAGTAGGTTTTTTTATTTGTGAACCCATAGGTTAGGCTTGAGTGTTTGATACTATATATATACTTGTATTTTTCTTGTGATTTTAATACATACCCCAACAACGTTGAGCGCTATGTGTTGAACACCTTCATATTCATGTATGGGTGTCTTTCCCAAAATCTTGGTTGGAGTATGGATGGCTAGACACTCGCTCTTCCCAGCACCCTCTTCAAGGTGATACTAGCCCAGGTGTCTTCGGGTGAGTTTTCATGTGTAGTCCCAGGTTTCATCGGGATGAGATGTGATATGTGTCCCAGGTGTCTTTGGTAAGAGATGCAATATATATCCCAAGTGTCTTCACAATGAGATGTGTTGTGATAACCTAGGTGTGTGCGGACAGGATGAGATTTGTTATGACATGCAAGGTGTATGTGGGATGGATGTGTTGTGATAGTCTAGTGTGTGGGGGTTGGATTTCTTGTGATTTACTAGGTGTGGGGGGGGATGTGATGTGAAATATTTGAAAGAGGATGGAGCACAAGGATGGCTTCCATTAGGGTATGAGAGTGGATAATCGGTTAGAAAGTAGTGCAGGGTACCCTATCACTGATGCAGATTAATTTAAATTATATTACTTGAAATTCTTACTTGGTGAGTGTTACTTGGTGAAGTTGGGATAGTTAGTATGTTTGTTTAGGGTTTTTTTGGTTTTCCTATTTTCTAATAGGTGCATTAGTATGCTTCATTCACAAGTGCACGGGATACTTTTGTTTTCCTACTGAGTGTACTTGTATTCTCATCATATGTATATAAAACTATTTTGAAGTTTTGAGGAGGATTTTAGGGATTGTGATGGACCTTACTAGCATGGATCCTAGACAATTATTTTGTTTCTTATTTAGATTTACTTTTGGCAATTTACATTGGAGACTTTTATCTATATCAGCTCTATTTATACATGAATATGGGCTGGTTTGGGTTTCTATTTTATATTATGACATGGAGTTTTTGTGATTGATTCATTCTATCTCCCAATATTGTTTTATTATAAAGGGTAAATGCCTCCCATATTGTGATATTTGTACACCATTGGTGCTAGTCTCCATCCCGAGGGAAACTGGAAGCGGGACTCATGGGTCATTATCTATATCTCATAATTGTGGTATCTTTGGAGGGAGGGTCATAAAATATAATCTATTATAAGAAAAATTAAACAAAGGAAAGGACATTGTCTATGTTCTGCTGAATTCTTAAATGCATTCCCACTACATATCCTCTTGTGTATGGATAATCAACTCTTTTTTCCAAGATGTTTGAGGGTGAAAAGTTGTGCTAAGGGTCAACTGAGTTCCGAAATCATGTTTTAATCCCATGTAGTTTATTAAGGTAAAATGTTCATCCTAATTGGATAAAATAGACCCCAAAATCCACATAGCTGAATAGCCTCAACCATATATATCCTCTCCAAAACAACCACAACATCATACTCCTTAATGGATATGAAGTGGTCCAATTTCATCAACCGATCAATGATCTCCCAGATAGAATCAATACCCATATATTATTGACGTAAACCATTGAATAAGTCCATAAATATGTCATACCATTTCATATCGGTAAAATACAAGGGTTTAAACAAACCTCCATGGCTACAATACTCACCTTTTACCTACTAGAAAACCCAACACAGATGTACAAACTCTACCACCACTCATTATATAATGGGACACAAAAACTATTTCCCTAATCCATCATACATCTTATACAATCATGGGTGTACAACCAAAGGTGAGTTTTGAATATCATGAAGGACCCCCCTTACACGTTTCTAGTGAAATAAACAACATTTCCATAAACAACATCTAGTTTTCACCATACCTCCAGCCATAACCATGGCCAACACGATCTCACATCACCTCTTCCTATGAGTCTTCCCATAGAGACACCTCTATCTACCACATCAAAGAAGTCTAAAATATTATCTAAAACAATAATCCCCCACCATAAACCACCCTTTAATCTGAGTGCAGGGCTTCCGACTCTTTTGTTACCCTTCAAACATCTATGGACTCCCAAAAAACATCATTTCGTGACTTCCTAGTCAAATTTTTGGTTGTAACATTCCCCATTCATAAGGATTATAAGATCTCAAATCCATAGTCTTGGAGAAACTCTATCCACCTCCACCATTGAAAATTAAGATCACATTGAGAAAATATATGAATGAAGATCCCGTGATCCATGGAGAACACAAAGAGCTCCCCAATAAGGTATCTTATCCACATCTTTAGTGAGAGAATAATAAATGGTAGCTCTAGATCATGATTGGAATAGTTATGTTCGTAGGGTCATAACTACCTAGTCCCATAGGAGATAACTTATCTCTACTAAATAAATAACTTCCCATTCCAAGTAAAAAATCATTTCAAAACACATTGAATGGTACTTATTTTCCATAAATAGGAGTACCAGATCCCTGATCAATCTCCCCATTAGGTAGTTAAACACAACCCAACACTGATTAGTCCATATAAAAGCCTAGTCCTTCCATGTTAGATCTTTCAATGGGGATGAAATCTATGATAAACCAGCATCATACCTCTGGTAACAGACTGTAAGACCCATGAAGCAACAAACTTCATCCATATTCTTGGGTACTTCCCAATAAAAAACTACCTCATCCTTTTAAGGTTCCATGAATACACCATGATGAGACACAACATTCCCAATGAAACGCACCTATCGTGTCCAAAATATAAACATGGAAAACATTCCATAGCTATGGTGGTTTCAAATAACCTATAACACCACTTTAATATGTTCATTATTATCCCCATATAACATCAATTATATCAATATGTCATTGATGAAAATGTCTACAAAACAGTATAGAAATTAATAGAACAAATAGTTCATGAACCCCATGAACAAATTCAGTGCATCTATGACACCAAAAAACATGAACACAATCTTGAAGTGACCATACATGTGTTTGAAGACATTATTTATAACATCATCCTCCTTCAACCTCAGCTAGAGAAAACTAGACCACAGTTCAATATTATAAATCTAAATAGTCACTCTAAAATGATCATAAAGATCATTGATCTTAGGAATAAGGTATATAATCTTCATTTTCACTTGATTCATCCTCTAGTAGTCTATAAATATCCTCAAACCACCATCCACCTTCTTGTGTAATAACATCGGATCACCCCACGGTGACACACTAGTCCATATGAAACCCTTCTATATTGGATCATCTATTTCAATCCTCAACTCTTACAACTACAAAGGTTCAATATGATAAAGATCCATCAAAATTATAGAATATCCATACTATAAGTTTATCCTAAACTCAACATCATGTCAAGTGGGTAGCATCACAACTTCACTAGGAATGTTTTTTAGAAACTCTCTAAAAACCCTGGGAGATTCCTCTATCGCATCATCCACTGATTCCATAGATAACTCATCAATCAAAAAACGAATGGGTTCCAAAAATCTACTATCAACTTGAAAACCTCTCTCACTAATGAAAAATACACACTAACTATTCACATCTGAGTACATGACAGTTCTCTATAACAAGTAAATAATAGTATACACATAATACAACCAATAGATACTAAGAATGATATTATAAGAAAAAATAATATCAAGAAAATAAAATCCATGTGGGAATGATGTTCCATCATCATAATTTCTCACCCCAAGAACACATTAAAAATATGGTCTTACCTCCAACTAGTGTAGTCAACACCAGGGTTATGGAAAGCCTCCCTACATCTATTCCCAGAGAACAAACTAGAATGGTTGAAATAATAGAGTGTGAAGCTCTTAAAACAAATAAGGAAAAAAGGGTGAAAGTCAATATGATCATACCTCTAAAAATCTGTGGTCCCTCTATTGTTGCCACCACGACCACATGAAACTGAATGCACCCACCTCCTCTACTTCCCTATAGATAGACACCTCCATGTCCATTCTCAAGTTGAGGACCATAAACATGAGGAACATCCTAAGGTTGGCCTCTACCTACTCCATCCCCTCTCAGAGGATCATAAGACTTATAGACCTACTTCCGAAATGGTAGCACTGGTAGCTTCTATTGATCATGAAACTGAACCTATCCACTTCTATAGTACTCAGCTAAAAGAACAATTGGGAACTAATTATGATTATGGACATGAAACCCACATACGGGCAAAAGTGGCCCAAATTTCCTAATAAATAAACGAAAACCACTTTTCTAGAAGGATGTAAAGGAATATATTAATGTTTACTCCCCACTGGTCAAAACCTCAAAAGCCCTGACACCCAAGTCATTCCACAAACAATTCTTCTCCTCAAAGAACCCTATTGGATACCCAGTTACAGTAAAACTCCTCATGAGTGCATCCTCATAATCACCTATTTCATATTCTAAAGCTATAAATACAATGGTAACTTAAAGGGAGTAACATTATACTTGATATAAGTATGAATTTCCTCCCCAAGAAGCTTTTCTTGGGATAGATCATCTAGAAAAAATCTTCAAAAAAAATATTTTTGAACTTTATTCCAATCCCCCACAAAAAAAAGTTCCCTAATAAATAAAAAGGAACACCCACCACTTAAATGACTTCATAGTATATGAGATGAAATATACTCATAAATCATTTTGAATCATGATCCATTAAATGTATATCTCATTCATTTAAACTAGATAAAAACGTCCACAATAGCCATATAACTCATCACATCTGAATGACTTCCAATAGGACCTAGTGCTCCTCCAAGACCTAGATCAAACTGAATGTGACCTTGACCTCCTATAACTATCACTATATATATATATATATCAAAAACACAACCCTCATATTTCCCCAAATCCTTTCATTGGAAAATGCATAATTTTTTCTACCATTGGTCATTCCCCCGAATAGGATTAGCCCTTCATTGATCAACTATATTATCCTGTTAAACCACATCTACCTGAAACAAACATGTAAGATCACCAAGATCCATCGGTGAAAGGGAAACAAGGATTTACTAATCCCAATAGTATGAATTATTATTAAGATGTATTTAATTAATTTTAGATTCCCAGAATAAAACCCACCAAATTAAAATAAGAACACACATCAATAATGATGCATGTACCTCTCTTAATTCAATACCCTGGAAGTGGTAGCATATCATTATGTATTTCAGTAGGATCTGAGTAATTGAATTACAAATATTAGGCTATAACATCCCATTTAATATCCAGTTTTCTCTAGAAAATGTTGTGCACTAAGATCTATTGACGCCATTGCCTTACCAACTAATGGATTACTTGTTATTCCTAACTCCAAAATCTATCCTATCCCACAAGCATACCTCTAATTCTAATCTTTCATGACTACCTACTTCTAATTTTACATATCTTAATATGATAATAAATGAATATAGATAATGAACATCTAGTCCTACCTTTTGTAGTCCCCTGTTTTGAAACTAGCATCAAGGGTATAAAAATATAATAAATGTGGAGAATTACCCTCAATAGTACTAGGATCAAGATATAGGGTAAATCTACCATAACAAAATATATTAAATAATAAAACAATAATACCAAAATTGTCCTAAAATTTATGAATATATAAAATGGATATAGATAAAAATATCTAAATAAATACCCAAAAGAAAATATAATGAAAAGACACAATGACAACCCAAAATTCCAAGCTTTGAATTTCTAGTACGATCCATGTAGTCCTCCGGGAAACCTAAGAAAATTTTGTATAAAAATAGCATGAGAATAAAAGTACAATCAGTAGGGTTATATTAAACTCTCCCATGCACATGTGAAAATCATATACTAATGGAATATTGAGAAAAAAAAACCGAACCAACTACACCTAAACAGATAAACTATTCAGTTCCATCTTAGCCAAGGAATGGTAACTAAATAACACAAGGAACGTATAATAGAAAAATAAGAATCATATAGATAAAGGTTACAATGCACCACTCCAAAACATGGTTGTCTCCCACAAACCCCAACATCATGTGTCCTTATGATCCCATCTCCTCTGTATAACACATCATTCCAATCACACCACATGAAACTGGATATCACATCACATATCTCCAAAATACACCATAGATATCACATGAAATATCACCCAAAGACACTTGGATCATAACATCACATCCATAAATAAAATAGTTTGGTATCATTAACATAAAGGATGTTACTTCACTACCACATCATACCATGCAATATCCACACCATAATCTATATCATTATCTCGTTAAAAAACACCACAATGCACTTTTGATTTCTTGACATCAAAAATCATGTATGTAAATGTCTCTGGGAAGAGAGAGTGATAAAGAGGGGGTAACCAGCTAACCATCCTCGTCACTGAGAAATTGGGAATCCCCCCTCCCAAATTCATGGATGTCTTTACAAGGCTCTTGATGTGGTTGGGGTGGTTATATTAATAAAAAAGAACATGTAATGTATATTTATAAATCTACACACATTCCCATCAAATGGGCTCAAAACACAAGCACCAACCATTTAACAACATTAACTCCCATCCTCATAACACCAAAAATTTACACTACTAAATTCACAACACCACATGATAGTCCACAATGAAAATTTCACAATTTATATTCTTTCTCAACTTAATCCATTTCCAGATTTCAAATTACCAATAAATTTCTATTATCTGGCACATTTATTTCACATTAAACATTAACAATGTTTAATGATAAATCCCATTATAATTTATTCATTCATTCTCCATTTGACCCATACCTTTTAAATTTCAACATTAGTATTTAATTCCAATTCAACCTGGGAAACAACCATAACACAACACCATAAAAAAACACCTTGCCAACAAGCCCACATAATCACCATTCCACAACCATAACCAGGTTCTCATTACAATTTCCACATCACCACCACATTTAGATAAAAAATTCCCCATTGCATGACTAAAAAACACCTAACATCCAGCCCACAACACAATAAAACATCACAATTTCCACATATCACTTCCATTTCTCATCATATTATCACCTTACAACACAAACACACATCACCAATATAATTCACATTTTCCCACATTCACATATTTTTTTTCAATTTATCAAGTCGATTTCATCACATTCCACTTCATTATTTCAATGGAATTCTTACAGAAGAAATAGTTTTAGTGTGAAACCAATTTATTAGCTGTGAATAAGTGGTTATCCAATTTCCATTTTTGGGGATAGAAGACAACACTCAAAAAGGATTCCATAATTGTAATAATCTCAGTGTAAAAAAAATACCCCAATGTACATTATTTTTAGTGACATATAATCCCTAACTATTCAAAACATTAATAAATATCAGAGATTGTAAAATCATGTGATTTCCTTCCCCTACCCCTTCAAGTTCAATTTAAACCAGTACGTTATCATTAATTAAGATGACGAAAAATATCATCCCAAAAGATAATAAGAGTATAAATCCTCCCACATGATACAATATGTGATAAACAATGGATCCACTATAATAAATAGAGATTTATGATCTACTACACAAGTTGGAGGAAGAGGGAACAACCACTGGGCACCACATAGAAGAACAACACCTTAATCACCAAAAACACAACACCCCCAAAAAATCCTCTTATAAAAATATCCTAAAAACCAATGATTTAACCTAGTAGAAACCTTAATATACATGAAACATGGAGAAAATGACAAGTGGAAATCACCTAAAACAAAAAAAGATCATTCCCCCAAGGTTGAGGTTGAAATCCAATCAAATTGGGATGAAATTGATCCTTGGGATGAAATTGGGTTTCTCAATAAACATGAAGAATATTTGGAAAGTGATCGGGTCTTAGGGGATTTTGGGTTTTTATACCAATTATAGAAAACATAAGACCCCAACATAGCCCATAGAACCACATCACATCACTACTAAGAACTGAATAAACTATGGTGCACCACAACTCACCATTCCTTATCCCTTCCAATTAAAGACCCTCTAGGATTTGAGAATATATTTATAACATATATTCTATTAAATATGAAGGGGGTTTCCCATATAATCTACTACATAACACATTGGTTCCCAAAAATGAAAATCCTCAAAAAATCTCCTCCCAGGATTCCACACTACAATCGAAACCCCTACATTGCATCCACTCAGTTGTTAATTCACATATACACTACAAGATCACTCTACACTATAGCTACCCCGAAAATGGAAGTATCATAAAAAACCTCATCCTAGAACCCTACACCACACCCATTCCTTCCACGTCACAACCTACAACTCTAAATGTGAATCCAAAACCTCCATACAATAAGGCACACTCCAACTAAAATATTAGCTCCATGTCCTCCTATTATGTCACGACCCGACCCAACAGGGCTCGAGCCGCGACTCCCCAAGCCTGTCTCCAATAGGCCAGGGGCTAGTGTCTAACATCGAGTAGGATATCACACACATGGGAGGCATTATCCCAAGGTACCTGTACACACGCACCCACATACACCTCCATGCAACATAGTAGAGATATATAAAACTGAAAAGTAAATGCATGCATACAACTATCCCACAACCAGAGTACAGCAAAAGTACAAAAGGGGAAAAACAGGGCCCACTAAAAGAAAACCGCAAAGTGTCCAACCTGATCAGAAGGAGGGTAAACACTGCCAAAAAAACTGACGGTAAGCTCCTCAGTACAACTCCAATAAACACCCTGGTCAAACCTGCTCACTATGATCCGCCTGCTTCGGGTCCTGCTAGGACTCCATCAACAGGCATGTGGTCTTCACAAGACACAAACATGTGCGGGCATAGCCCGTGCAGGGGTGAGTATAACAATACTTAGTAGGCACCCCAAAAACCCAAAACAAAAGAGAGAAAATGAAAGGCAACAGTCCGCTCATCCCAGCCAAAGGGAACCCAGATGAGAGAGAAACTCCATCTTGTGACCATCCTCGGCTAAACACAACTAGTCACCTAAACTCTGGTGTATTCCCATACATACACCTTGAACAATCCAGATATACTCAACTCACGCAACGAGCCACATGAGGTACCAACCTCATCACCAGAAACTATTCCACAACTAGGAGAAAACGATCCATGATCACTGTCATCCCAGATGACACTCGTCTGTGAGAAACACTCCATCGGGTTTCACACAAACATCTCAGACGCTCACCCGAGAGATCATGCTCCTCAGATATCGTCACTGAGGAAACCCCGCTGAAACAATATAAACACCAAACTCCTCGAATAGGGGATTGCTCCTAGGGTCCTCTAGGGGATACTAGAACCCACACCGGTATACGAAGAACTCACAGATAGGGGATCACTCCCAGGGTCCGCTGGGGGATTCCATAACCCGATCTAGCATTCGTACAGAAACATGTCACTCAGATAGAGGATCGTCACCCGCGTAAAGGTGGTCACGACGATACCAAACCCCTATCTGGTATAACTCATGATATAGGGGATGGAACTGATGATGTTGCAACCCTACCGAAACTACGTGCTGAGTAGGGGATTGTATAACCAACGGTACCGAAACCCTACTCAAAACCTAATGCTGAGCATGGGATTCTATACCCGATGATGCCACAACCCAACTGAGCACTTCCCACTACGTAGGGGGTCATATTCCCGATGATTCCACAAAACCTATGGGGTTAACCTCTTAGATAGGGGATTCCCGCCTGTGGATAAGTGGTCACAGTGATACCAAGAACCCGTTCTAGGGTAACGATGCTAGAGGATCCCGCTCCGGGACCACCAGAGGGATGCCGCAACTCTAACTGATTAAGCATCCCATCGAGTGGATCACAAGCCTATACTAGGGTTGTGATGCAGCGAAAACCCTCGTAGGAACAAACCAAGGGAGTACCCTCAACTACTGCCGGTCTAAACGTCGCTAACCTGAGTGACCTGCAACAACGCCACACTGCGCACCTCCAAGGCTGATACCATGGACACCATCATGACCCACACGGAAAAACACGCAGGACAAGCTGTTTACTCACCTGAAACGGACAACCGGTGAAAAAGGCACTATTCACCAAATCCAACTCGGGTGAGTCCCACGCCTCAATCCCAAAACTCATCGAACGGATTACACCATTACGATTCTCTTGGAAAAACACATAGGATCGACTATTCATCCGCCAAAATCGGACTTGTGGTGCGAAAGGTGCGTTTCACCACAAATGCTAAAACCCGGCCTCATGGGGCCCGCACCCCAAACTCAGTCCCAACACCTGAAAACCATTAAGAAAATACTTTTGTATCATTAGCGTCTCAACACCACTGATGGAACATCAATCGGACGCTCCGGGTAGAAGATACAACGGCCCAAAATAGAATAATAATAAAATATTATTATTTTATTCAATGTTTCAAGATCCTAGGCCACGATCACGACTCATAAAATTCCCAAAGTGAGTTTAAAAGATCTGTTTCAATGTAAGGAATGTGGAGCCGCAAATGGATTTCAAATCAGAGTTACAGTTTGCGAGTTACGGGGGTTTAAAGTATCCTCGAAAAAACCTGGTCGTACCACCGCCTGCCTCGTCGGGAACCATTGCGCCGCCGCCGAAAACCGCCCCACCACCGCTGCGCCACTACTGCTTCACCGAAATCCACCCTGTCCACTGCCCTCATCACTGGAAAAGAAAGTTTTTCTACCGGAAAACATCTGGGAGCCACCGAGAGCACCCCGGGGCTCCAAATTCAGATCCGAAAAAAGTTTGGGAAACCTCGGGACCCGAACTACACAACCCTTACAAAAATTTGAAGAAAAAAAAAACAAAAAATGGGATCCGGGATTTTAAAACTCAATCTGCCTACCTCGTGGGAAAACACTGAAGCTTCGGGTGCAGAAAGACGCCTGCGACACCCTAATGGTCGATATGCTGATGATCGATGCAGAAAACAGACGATTCCAGCTCGAATCGGTGAAGAACGGATGAGGGTGGGGAGGGGGTGTCATTGTGCGTAGGAGGAAATGGGAGGGGTGTTGATTGATTTTTAATTTTTTTTTATATAAACCTCATTTAACTCCCTTCCAACTCGCCTCCAACCCGGAACCTGATGCAGACAAAGCTAAGGTCGCCCTTAGGGTAAATCCGTCATTCTGAACACAACAGCGGACTCAGATTTTCGATCCAAGACTCCATTCAGATTTTATTCATGTAGAAGCTCGTATGTAATGCCCCAACTCTCGTTACCCAGAGTCGGTGCATTATTACATAACATTGGCATGATCACAATAAAGATCAAGTCTCAAAAGACCGATTAGTTTAGTAGTCTTAGAAACAATAGATACATTCATAAAGTTTACATTACATCATAAATTGAAAAACTACAACAATATAGTCCCCATAGTCTACATTTTTATCCCCTCATACTATCCCTACAGGTCATTCATAAAATACATCTTCACATCCTGGGAAAAATAAAACATAGAATGGGGTGAGCTCAAATGATCAGTAAGGATATCAATATAGAGGAAACTTTCTAAATAAGCATAAACATTTAAGGCAGTGTATAACTAAAACAGAATTCTTTTAAAACTTGAACTTCAGAATAATATGGCAGAAATAAAATGAAATAATTCCATATACTTATTCACATGTATATTCTACTAGTCGAATAATCACATGCAATATCAATAACCACTTTCATAATGATGGAATGCATAATGCCAGACTATCATAACCACATAGTCATGGCCTCGTGCCAAGACTAAAAATAAGATTTTGTCAAGACCTTGTACCAATACACTAGTTTGTCTCATGAGAACTACCGATGCATCGAGGAGCTATAGCGGGCTCCACCCGTCACTTATTAAGTCCAATGCATTCCTCATATGAACAGGTTTAAACATAAAAAAATATTCGTATTAAAAATAGCATACGAAATGTCAATACATTCTCCATAAACCATGAATGGTATAAAAATTATACATCCACAGTCAAACATATCACAAAACCTTCAATACAATATGGAAGTTCTGTATCACTATAAATCAACTTCAAATAAGCTTAAAATCCATCAAAAGATGTAAACATAGATGAAAGCAAAACTATTTGAGAGAAATATCTCTTTTTTGAAATCATTTAAAAGTAACATAATTATAAAATAAAACATTTACTTTGAAAAATTTCTTATAAGATTTTAAGGGAAGCATTGAATATTTTATAATGGTGGAAAATATCCGTACCCACTGTATAAGTTAAAAAAAGACATTCTTACCTTAATTCTGTCAAAATTGTTAAAAGGGACCTTGTTTGGAAAACGACGAAAAGATTCCTTTAAAAAAGTCAAACATGGGTATAAATTAATTTAACCCATATTATAGTAAAGAGTAAAAAAATTTTGAAATACATTTTTAAGAAACATGGATGTGGATGATAAAGAAGTCCCAGTGGATTATTACGTATAAACAACCTCGGATAATGAAGAGATTGAAAAATAAACCCTTACCTTGTACTTTTCCTTGGTTGGGGGTAGTTTGACCTCCTGTATAATGGTGAAATAATTTTTATTAAATTATACAAGAATCATATACATTAATATGATATCATATATGATCTTTTAACATTGCTTTGTTAATAATATCTTAGAATTATCATCGTTTTGGGTGTTAACTTACTCATTTTCTTTTATATGTTTTTTTACATAAGCCGTGTTTTTTATGGATAGGTTGTATCTTATTCATATCCCGAATTATATAAAGTCCTTAAACATTATTTTTAATCATCAAATTAGAATTCTACTTGAATGGATAAGATGGAGAATGAATCTCATCGCGTTCGTGGAGACGGTAGTCCGTACGCACGCACGAGCGACAATATCATTTTTTGATATTAAAATAATATATGATTGGATGGTATATCATATATACAGAATCCTTATCATGTTATATTTATTATTTACATAAATTACACATCATTATTATACCCATCCAAATAATAATATATTGAATAACAGTTACACCACAATGTGGAGCCGGTAAGCCGTATGTACGCACGTATGGTGACATGTCATACATTGGATGGATTGAATACTGAATATGGTTGTACCATATTTATAATAACATCATAGTATATAGAAGATAATATAGTTATTATTTTAGAATGTAAATAACAAAGAAAGAAGAAGTTGAACAAGAAAGGAACTTGAAAGAGGGTGGTGAAAACATTACCTCTTCTTCGGGTTCTTCCTTTTGATTTGATCAAAAGGTCTCTTTAGGTTGGCTTTAAGATCAAACTAAGGCATCTAGGTTGAATTGAGAGAAGTTTAGTGAGTATTTGGGTAGGGTTTGGCCAAGCCAAAAGGCTTTTAATGTGTGAATTAGTGAGAAGGGGGAGTGCCCTTTTATAAGAGGGGTGAGGGGAACCTTTGGAAAAGCTAGAAATATTATTTTATAATAAATTCATATTTTGTTTCTAGTGTCATCAAAGTGGATTATTTAAAGGATAATGTGGGTATGGGTCGCAAACCACTCAACCAATAGAATTTAGATAGGTTTGGGTCATTATATTTACCTTATCTTTTAGTTTTAACTCTTAGTAAATTAGTTTGACACTTACCATGTCACTTTGTATTTTTATATTATATAGTTAATAAACTTACTATATACCTCCAAGAGACCCCCAAGTTGTCCATTAATGATACACCTATCATGATATAAGTTTCTTGGGGGAACTTTAGTTTTTTAGGAATTGAATATAAATTAATAATATAATATTTGTTTTAGAAACTCTTTTATGTCAATTTTGACACTATTGGGTATTTTTTTTAATAAATTCATAACAACATTATTACTTAAAAAAAATTTATATAACCAATAATAATATGTCATATTAAACTATAAAATTAGTGTAATTCATAAAAAGTCTCAAATTACATTTATTTTGATATTTATAATATTAATTATTTTAATATTTCATTGATTAGGTAATTACTGCATCACCATTGTGTCATAAATAAATTAAATTATTTAATGTGTAAAAATTATAAATAAAATACCATTATGTAGGAAATATTATTATATTTATAATTAATATTTAAATTCTAATTTATCTTTTTTATAACCCTATATTACAATTGTTTTAGTAAATAAACATTGATTTTAACTCTTTTAACTTTTCTTTGAATTAAATAATAATAAATGTCCTAATCTAATCCAAGTGGACCTAAATGATAATATTTTTTTCCTAAGGTTTTTTTTGGTCGATATAAACTTGTAAAATAGAATTAGGACATGTGTTAGGGTAATATTAATATCATTTTTACCCTTAATTACCCTATTTACTTTTAACCATGGTAAATAAATGTAAAAAGCTACTATTCACCAAAAATTATTTTCATCTCATTGAACTACATTTTACACCTTGATATTAACCGTGTCTCTCAAATTTTCGAAATTCCACTTACAGAAGCGGTAAAATTAAGTTTTATGTGAATTTCCAAATTCTCCTAGGAGGTGGGTAAAAGATGGTGAAAAGTTCAATAATATTTTTATATATCTAAAATTATTATAAACTAACTCCAATGAATTACATTGAAATTATATAGGTATTATGTATCTATTTTGACCTTAATTAAATTTAAATAAAATAAATAATTATTTAAATAAAAATTTGGGTTTAAACTATAACTAAGTGTTTTTTTCACTATTCATCAAAATTGAATGTTTTCAGAAAAATTCCAAAATTTCACCCTAGGATAATTTCAATATTTCGAATCCAAAAATGAAGTCCATTTTGAAAGATAAAATTTATAAAATTCAAAAAAGTGATTATTATTATTCATAACGGCTAGTTTGATTGGTTGTGGTGTGTGTGTTAGAACTCGAAGTTGCTTACAACACACGCTACTGTATTATTCAAAGGAATGTGTACCATGGAAGCTTGGGGTGTTACATTCTCCCCTCCTTCAAATAATTTCATCCTAGAAATTTCTAGAATACTACCACATGAAAAAACTCTGGTGGTTCTTCATCATAAGTTCCTCGGGTTCCCACGTTGCCTCTTCCATCTTATAGTCTCTCCATAAAACTTTTACCAGACAACTCATCCTGTTTCTCAGTACTTGTTCTCTCATATCAAGAATCCTGATAGGCTCTTCGCAATAAGAAAAATCGGGTTCTAGTTCTAATTCCTCATAGGTGAGTACATGTGTTGGGTCAGGCATGTATTTCCTCAACAATGATACGTGGAACACATCGTGAACTTTGGAGAGACTTGGCGGTATTTCCAAACGGTAAGCTACAACCCCAATTCGTTCTAGAATTTCGAAAGGTCGGATGTACCTAGGACTCAATTTACCATTCTTACCGAAACGTATAACTCCCTTCCATGGATATACCTTCAAGAAAACATGATCTCCTACCTGAAATTCCAAATCCTTCCTTCGGTTATCGGCATAGATCTTCTTCCTACTTTGAGCTGCTTTGATGTGGTTTGGATTACCTTTACCTTTTCCATTGTTTCCTCCACCAGTTCTGGGCATACAAGTTTTCGTTCACCAACGTCATCCCAATAGGTTGGTGTGCGACATCTCTTTCTATATAACTCTTCATATGGTGCCATCTGAATACTCGAATGGAAGCTATTGTTATAGAAAAATTCTACCAGAGGTAAATATTGATCCCACATACCCTGAAAGTCAAGCGAGGAGGATCTCAACATGTCTTCTAAGTTTTGAATAGTCCGTTCTGATTTTCCATCTGCTTGAGGGTGGTAGGAAGTGCTCAATTGAAGTTCAATATCCAGGGATTTATTTAGACTCTTCCAGAATCTTGAAGTACAACGGGGATCACGATCAGAAACAATCGATAGGGGAACTCCATGAAGTCTCACCACTTCATTAATATATAGTATTTCTAGACTTTCTAGTGGTAGATCTTCTCTTATTTCAAGAAAATGTGCTGACTTGGTAAGAAGATCAACAATAACTCATATTGCATCGTTCCTTCTAGGATTATTTGGTAGCCCCATAACAAAGTTCATCGTAATATTGTCCCATTTCCACTCAGGTATGGGAAGAGGTTGCATGACTCCTCCAGGCTGTTGCCTTCCAGCTTTCACTTGTTGAAAAACCATACAGCTTGACACAAAATCAGTAATCTCCCTCTTCATGTTGTCCCACCAAAAATGTTCCTTCAAATCTATATACATTTTGGTTCTCCCATGGTGTATAGAGATATTGGAACTATGAGAATCATCCAACAATTCCCTTTTTAGATCAGGTATATTGGGAACACAAAGTCTCTTCCCAAATTTTAAAGTTCCTTCTTCATACACAAAGTCTCTCAATCTCCCATCATTCACATCTTTAATCATCTTCTGAAACTCTTCATCATCATTCTGATAACTCTTTGTCCTTTATAGTAAAGATGGTTTGGAAACCATTTGAAAAAGAATTGATGTTTCACCTTCCATGGTGATTCACATATTCAACTTTACTAGATCCATAAAAATAAGATCCCTTTTAATTCTCATCATGTTCAAAACTCCATGATATTTTCTGCTCAAAGCATCTTCCACCTTATTTTCCTTCCCCAGGTGGTAGTGTATCGTGCAATCATAATCCCTGAGTTGTTCAAGCCATCGCCTTTGCCTCATGTTGAGTTCTTTTTGTGAGAAAATATACTTTAAACTCTTGTGATCAGTATAAATATCACATTTTTCACCATAGAGGTAGTGTCTCCATATCTTCAAAGAAAATATCACAGCTGCTAACTCAAGATCATGAGTAGGATAGTTTTGTTCATGAATTTTCAACTGTCGTGATGCATAGGAAATAACCCTTTCATTATGCATAAGGACACAACAAAGTCCTTTCATTGATGCATCACTATAAATAATGAACCCATCATTCTCTGATGGTAGAGTCAATATAGGAGCATTGACTAATTTTCTCTTTAGTTCTTTGAAACATTCTTCACACTCTTTTTTTCAAACAAATTTAACCCCTTTATATGTGATCTTTGTTAATGGGTTAGCCAACCGGGCAAAATTCTGTACAAAATGTCGATAATAACCTGCTAAACCAATAAAACTGCGTGTCTCATTTATATTCATAGGTTCTGACCATTCTTGGATTGCCTTGGTCTTAGAAGGATCAACAGAGATTCCATATTTAGAAACAATATGGCCAAGAAAAGTGATCTCCTGAAGCCTGAATTCACACTTGCTAAACTTCCCATATAATTCATGTCTTCTCAGAGTCATCAGGATAATGCGCAAGTGATTTTCATGATATTTGTAGATTTTGGAGTATACCAAGATATCATCAATAAATACCACCACAAAATCATCGAGATATTCCTTGAGAACCTTATTCATTAGATCCATGAATACAGAGGGTGCATTAGTCAGCCCAAAAGGCATTACCGTAAACTCGTAATGCTCGTACCTTGTTTGAAATGTTGTCTTTGGAATGTCTTCCTTATTCACACACAACTGATGGTATCCAGATCGAAGTTCAATCTCTAAAAAGTATTGAGCTCCATGAAGCTGGTCAAATAAATCATCAATGCGAGGTAGGGGATACTTGTTCTTTATTGTTATAGCACTGATCTCCCTGTAGTCGATACATAACCTCATAGATACATCTTTCTTTTTAACAAAAAGAACAGGGGCTCCCCATGGAGAAACACTTGGGTGAATAAATCCCTTATTACTCAATTCCTCTAGTTGTTTCTTTAGTTCAATTAATTCCATAGTGTCCATTCTATAAGGGGTCTTCGATATAGGCCTTGATCCAGGAATTAAATCAATGAAAAATTCAACTTCTCATTCTGGAGGATGTCTAGGTAAATCTTCCGGAAACACATCTACATATTATTTTACAATAGGTACATCCTCTATTTGAAAATTCCTTTCCTCACCCACAGTCATTTCATTCTCTCCCTCTCTAATAATTTAATTTAGTTGAGCTACTGGGGGTGGATCTAGATAAGAATTAGGTGGTGACGATTGTGCTCTAAAGATAAGGTGTTCCTTATCATTATCATCAAAAATCGTAACCTCATTATTATTACAATAAATCTTTGCATCATGGTCTGAAAGACAATACATACCGAGGATTATATCAAACTCAATCATAGGTATGACGATGAGATTAACAGATAAAGAACATTTATGTGCTCTAATGGGGACTGATTCACAAAACTTTTTTGCAATGATACTTCCCTTAGGAGTTTTAACTAAAAACTCCCTTGTTAAATCAAATTGGAAATATCTAATTTTTTAGCAAACTGGGAAGATATGAAACAATGTAATGATCCAGAATCAAATAATGCATTTTCTAAACTTGAGGAAACCATTAAATTACCTGCCACCACGTCTTTCAGAGCTTCTACCTCAGCAGTAGTGATAGCATAATCATGTCCTTAATCCCTTGGCCTTTTCTAAGGTAAGTTCCCATGACACTTAGGACATTCATTTTCATAATGTCGCATCTCCCTACAATTGTAGCATGGGACATCGGTAGCTTCCTTCTTCCCCTTGAAATCATGAGCTTGGTGGCCTTTTTCACCACACTTGTAACAGACTCCAATTCCTTTTAAGCAAGTACCAGGGTGTTTCTTCCCACATTTACTGCAGGATGGATATTCAACTTTTCCCTCCTTCCCCTTATTTCCATTCCCAGATTGATCTGTAGATCTCTTCTTCTCTTCCTTTACTTTAAAGTCAGAAGACTTAGATAATTCATTTTCTGTCTTGATAGCACATTAGACAATGTCTTCATACAACGAGCAGGATTGTGAGACTAATTCTTGACGGAGAAATGGTTTTAACCCATCAAATAAATGATCAATATTAATTCTTGGGTTACGTATATAATCTCTAGCATACCTTGCTAACCTCGTAAAGTTAACCTCATACATTGCGACATTCTCATCCTCCTTTTGTATCAGACTCAGAAATTGTCTTTCCATATCTGCTCGACGGTCACAAGGAAAGTATTTTTCTAAAAATAGATCTTTGAACTCCCTCCATTCCATATTTGATACTTCATTATCTTCCTTCATGTTTTGAGTCAATGACCACCATAGATCAGCATCTTCAGTGAGGCGATAAACTGCCATAACAACTTTTTCCCCTTCACTACTCCCCAAAGCCTGAAATATTTTCTCTAGGGAACTTATCCATTTCTCAGATACTAATGGATTTGTACTCCCATTGAATGTTGGTGGTTTCTGCCACATGAAGCGATCTAACTTTGATCCTCCACATTATGGATCAGGGTGCTCCATACGGATAAGATTATTATTCATAAACTGAGTGAGTTGTCCCAATATGGTGATTAGTTGATCAGCACCTATTGCATCACCAGCTGCACTATAATTATCTTGAGCAGGAGAGAAATCCCTACATTGAGTGCATGCATTGATACAGTTTCCATTTCTTTCACTAGGCTCCATTTCTAAACAATGGCATAAACTAGATCAGTTTATTAATCAAAATACATAATTCCACACTTATAAAACACTTAACATAAATTGAACTATTTATGGATATAATCTATAATCATAAAAATGTTTTCTTTGAGGATGTATATACTCATAAGCCCTTCATAATGATTTTTAAAGAAAATGAGAGTTATCCTAAGCATATCCCCCAGGAGTGTCATAACTAAGAGTGCAGCAAGGCCCATTGTCGTGCACCGGTTCCCATTCGAGTCTAGCTCAAAGCAGTGTTTTCAGGTTATACCCCGAGGTACATATGTGCTAGATCCGCCTCTACCTGCTCGTATCTAGAAATGGATGTATTGCTCGTAAAACTCACAAAATCTCTACAACACCAAAATTCTAGGAAGTTTTTCTATACTAATCCTAAAATTGCATCTTAAATCTATGTGCTCTAATCAAAGTTTATCTAAATATAGATTCCAAGGTTTGTACTAAACTTTCTTTGATACCAACTGTAACGCCCCGACCCCAATTACCCAGAGTCAGTGCATTATTATATAAGATTGGCATGATCACAAGAAAGATTAAGTCTTGAATGACCGATTAGTTTAGTAGTCTTGGAAACACTAGATACATTCATAATGTTTACATTACATCATAAATTGAAAAACTACAACAATATAGTCTCCATAGTCCACATTCTTATCCCCTCATACTGTCCCTAAAGGTCATTCATAAAATACTTCTTCACATCCTGGGAAAAATAAAACATAGAAATGGGTGAGCTCAAATGCCCAATAAGGATAACAATATAGCGGAAACTTTCATAAATAAGCATAAACATTTAAGGAAATGTATAACTAAAACAAAAGTCTTTTAAAACATGAACTTCAGCATAATATGGCAGAAATAAAATGAAATAATGCCATATAATTTTTCACATGGATATTTTACTAGTCGAATAATCACATGCAATATCAATAACCACTTTCATAATGATGGAATGCATAATGCCAGACTATCATAACCACATAGTCAAGGCCTCGTGCCAAGACTACAAATAAGATTTTGTCAAGGCCTTGTGCTAAGATACTAGTTCGTCTCATGATACCTACTAATGCATCGAGGAGCTATAGCGGGCTCCACCCGTCACTTATTAAGTCCAATGCATTCCTCATATGAACAGGTTTAAACATAACATAAATATTAGTATTAAAACTAGCATAGGAAATGTCAATACTTTCTCCATAAAACATGAATGGTATAAAAATAACACATCCACAGTCAAACATATCACAAAGCCTTCAATACAATATGGAAGTTCTATATCACAATAAATCAACTTCAAATAACCTTAAAATCCATCAAAGGATGGTGACATAGATGAAATCAAAACTATTTGAGCGAAATATCTCTTTTTTGAAATCATTTAAAAGTCACATAATTATAAAATAAAACATTAAAATTGAAAATTTTCTTATAAGAATGTAAGGGAATCTTCTAAGATTTTATTATAGCAGAACATAGCTGCACCCACTGTATAATTTAAAAAAATACATTCTTAGCTTAATTCTATCGAAAAGGTTAAAAGAGACCTTGTTTGGAAAACGACTGAAAAATTCCTTTAAAAAATTAAAACAAGGGTAGAAATGAATTTAACCCATATTCTAGTAAATAGTAATTTTTTTTTGAAATACATTTTTAAGAAACATGGATGTGGATGATAAAGAAGTCCCAGTAGATTATTACATATAAATAACCTCGGATAATGAAGAGATTGCGAAATAAACCCTTACCTTGTACTTTTCCTTGTTTGGGGGTAGTTTAACCTCGTCTATAATGGTTAAATAATTGTTATTAAATTATACAAGAATCATATAAATTAATATGATACCATATATGATCTTTTAACATTTCTTTGTTAATAATATCGTAGAATTGTCGTCATTTCGGGTGTTAACTTACTCATTTTCTTTTATATGTTTTGTTACATATGTCGTGTTTGTTATGGATAGGTTGTATCTTATTCATATCCAGAATTATATCATTTCCTTAAACATTATTTTTAATAATAAAATGAGAATTATAATTGAATGGATACGATGGAGAATGAATCTTATCACGTTCATGGAGATGGTAATCTGTACGTACGCACGAGCGACAATATCATTATTTTGATATTAAAATAATATATGATTGGATGGTATATCATATATAAAAAATCCTTATCATGTTATATTTATTATTTAAATGAATTAAACATCATTATTATACCCATCCAAATAATAATATATTGAATAATAATTACACCACAATGTAGAGACGGTAAGTTGTACGTACGCATGTATGGTGACATGTCATTCAAAGGATGGATAGAATACTGAATATGGTTGTACCATATTTATAATAACATCAAATTATATAGAAGATACTGGAGTTATTGTTTTATAATGGAAATAACAAAGAAAGAAGAAGTTTAAGAAGAAAGGAACTTGAAAGAGGGTGGTGAAAACATTACCTCTTCTTCGGGTTCTTCTTTTTTATTTGATCAAAAGGGATTCTTAGGTTGGCTTTCTGATCAAACTAAGGCCTCTAGGTTTATGTTAGGGAAGGTGGGAGAGTATTTGGGAAGGTTTTGGCCAAGACAAAAGGCTTTGAAAGTGTGAATTAGTGAGAAGGGGGAGTGCCTTTTTATAAGAGGGGTGAGTGGCACCTTTGGAAAAGCTATAAATATTATTTTATAATAAATTCATATTCGGTTTCTAATGTATTAAAAGTGTATTATTTAAATTTTAAGGTGGGGATGGGTCGAAAACCACTCAACCAATATAATTTAGACAGGTTTGGGTCATTATATTAACCTTATCTTTTAGTATTAACTCTTAGTTAATTAGTTTTACACTTACCATGTCACTTTGTATTTTTATATTATATAGTTAATAAACTTACTATATACCTCCAAGAGACCCCCAATTGGTCCATTAATGATACACCTATCATGATATAAGTCTCTTGGGCGAACCGTAGATTTTTAGGGATTTAATATAAATTAATAATACAATATTTGTTTTAAAAACTCTTTAATGTCAATTTTGACAGTATTGGTTATTTTGTTTTTAATAAATTCATAACAGCATTATTACTTCGAAAAAAAATTATATAACCAATAAAAATATTTCATATTAATTTATAAAATTAGTGGAATTCATAAAAAGTCTCAAATTACATTTATTTTGATATTTATAATATTAATTATTTTAATATTTCATTAATTAGGTAATTAATGCATCACCATTGTGTCATAAATAAAATAAATTATTTAATTTTTAAAAATTATAAATAAAATACCATTATGTAGGAAATCTTATTATCTTTCTAATTAATGTTTAAAATCGAATTTATCTTATTTATAACCCTATATTACAATTGTTTTAGTAAATAAACTTTGATTTTAACTCTTTTAACTCTTCTTTGAATTAAATAATAATAAATGTCCTAATCTAATCCAAGTGGACCTAAATGATAATATTTTATTCCTAAGGTTGTTTTTGGTCGATATACACTTGTAAAATAGAATTAGGACATGTGTTAGGGTAATATTAATAACATATTTACCCTTAATTACCCTTTTTACTTTTAACCGTTGTAAATAAAAGTAAAAAGTTACTATTCACAGAAAATTATTTTCATCTCATTGAACCACATTTTAATCCTTGATATTAACCGTGTATCTTGGATTTTTGAAATTCCACTCATTGAAGCGGTAAAATTATGTTTTATGTGAATTTCCAAATTCTCCTAGGAGGTGGGTAAAAGACGGTGAAAAGTTCAATAAAATTTTTATATATCTAAAATTATTCTAAACTAACTCCAATCAATTACATTGAAATTATATAGGTATTATGTATCTATTTTGAACTTAATTAAATTTAAATAAAATAAATAATTATTTAAATTAAAATTTGGTTTTAAACTATAACTTTGTGTTTTTTCACTATTCATCAAAAATTGAAAAATTTTCGAAAAATGCCAAAATTTCACCCTAGGCTAATTTCGATATTCCAAATCCAAAAATGAAGTCCATTTTGAAAGATAAAATTTATAAAATTTCAAAAAGTGGGTGTTAATATTCATAATGGCTAGTTTGATTAGTTGTGGTGTGTGTGTTAGAACTCGAAGTTGCATACCACACACGCTACTATATTATTCAAAGGAAAGCGTACCGTGGAAGCTTGGGGTGTTACATCGTAAATAAACTTTTCCATTTATTTAGGAAAACGCCCCTCGTGGCTTTTCACACAGCAGGCCCGTGCCCACAAAGTTTACACCCCGCCTAGGGTAAACAACACACTCTGAACACAACTGTGCCCTCAGATTCCCATTCTGAGCTACCGTTTAGGAGATATCACACCCCCTCCACGTGCAAAGTATAAAAATACATAATATTTTTATAAAATTAATTCTGGTCACACTAGGCCTCGGAATCGCACATCATCTTCACGCCTAGCTCTGGAATTATTCATAGAAATATTCCAAAGTCTGATAGGGCCAAAACCCGAGTTGCTGCACCCCCCCCCCCCCACCCCGTAGAACTTTTCGTCCCCAAAAAGCCATAAGCACAAGGAAAGAGACTGGTCTCTCAACTAGGTCTCCCATACCAGTGAGTTCGCCAACAAATACCCCTGCTCGAACACATAAGTCAGAATGACTCCTCCACCACACCCCAACACTATCCACTTTGGGTGGAACTGACTCACCCGCACGGTTTTTAATTGCCTCAAAAAAACGTGTCTCGGTGGGGGGAGGATCCCTCTTCCTCACACATTCAAAGAACTCCAAACAACACCCACACAGGGTCTTACCAACGCCCTGAAAAAAACTCGAGCAAGCAACGGAAAGGAAGGGTACCGCTAAACATTGTCTATCAAACTACCACAGAAAGTGGATAAGAACACAAGGCATACCTCTATCCATCTACAGAGCCTCTGGGTCAACAGCCTCTAGGGCATGCAACTATCCTCTCTCTCGTCCACTAGCTCCCTGAGCTTGGCGTGGACCACGTGGAGGTGGAGGCGGTGGCAACTAATACCGCCTACCACCACCTGCTGCTGCACTAGCTCTGTCGCCATGTCCGCCGCCCTGCAGACCTCTTTGCTCGAGACGTTACCTCTGCAAAGGAGGTCCATTGACCGACTCCCTCTCAGCAGCATGACGGTTCAGACAATATCTAGAATGATTTCCCCGACCGTCGCAAGCGTAACACCGCCTCTCTTGTGGCTCACCAAAACTGACCTATGAGCCCTATGAGCCCTGGGCCTCAGATCCTCCATCCTGGGGTCTCATCCTGAAACGTCACCCACGTCAGGGCCCCTGAGTCTGTTGTCAGCTACCAGATGCTGATCCGATTGACGAGGTCTCATATCTCGCGTGCCCAGCACTAACAGGCAGGATCTGCTCGGTCAAAAATCTCTCCACCACCAAAGATCGCTCCAGCACTCTAGCATAGGTGGGTAGACACAAGGAAAGTACACCTGCCCAGATGTCCCTGCATAGGCCCCTCTCGAAGGTCTGAGCCCTAATGAATGAGTCTCGAACCATATCCATGGAGTAGCGCAACAGGTCAGTAAACCTCGCCGAGTACTCCAACACATTCATTCCCTCCTGCCGAAGCTGTAGAAGCTCCTAAATCCGCACTAACCTCAGCGTCACTGGATATAAATCTTCCCTGGAGAACCACTCAAACTCATCCCATGTGAACGTCTCCTTGTCATGGGACTGCATCACCAAACTCCACCATCGCTCGGCCAAACCATGCAGTAGGCTCACCGCTAGGACCACCATCTGATCTGGAGGTGTCCTCACTAGGCGGAAAACTCGAGTGACTGCTTTGAGCCATTCATCATCTTCCAGGGAATCTTTATCACCCCAGAAGCTCAGAGGTCGATGCCTCTAGAACTCATGCAGTACACTCAACCTATGCGCAACCTCATCCTGCACTTCCGGCACGACCAACTATTCGACAGGTGGTGGCTCAACAGGAAAACCACTTGGAGGTGAAACGTCATAACATATGCCCTGGTCCACAGCCTCTACATGGGGCGGATCATCACCAAAATCCGGCTGTGGAACCCTTGCTGGTTGTCGTCATGGAGGCATCCTAAAATACAATCAAGACGCTCCATAATCAAAGGGTATATCTGGGGTGCTGACTCAAGAAGTACAAGGAAAACCTATAACCCAGTCTTATATGATGCATGTACCATTATATCCCTATGACTAGTGTCCAAAAATCCCGAGTCGAAAGGTAGGTTATCAGAGTCCTGATGTATGGATACATCGGCCGCCGCACCAACACTGGAGTCTTTGGCCTGAAATCCGAACTCGAAACATCCTAACATTGTCGTTATGCAACCCAACCCAAACTCACAGCTAGACCAGCTATGCTCTGAGATCCCAATGGTGGAACCTCCTCTAATACCACTTTGTCATGACCTGAACCGACCCAACGGGGTTCAAGCCACGACTCCCCAAGCCTGCCTCCAATAGGCCAGGGGCTGGCGTCTACCGCCGAGTAGGCTATCACACACATGAGAGGCATTAGCCCAAGGTACCTGTACACACGCACCCACGTACACCTCCATGAAACAGTGCAGAGATATATAAAACTGAAAAGTAAATTCATGCATACAACTATCCCAAAACCAGAGTACAACAGAAGTACAAAACGGGAATAACAGGGTGCACCAAAAGAAAACTGCAAAGTGTCCAACCTACTCAGAAAGAGGGTAAACACTTCCAAAACACCTGCCGGTAAGATCCTCGGCACAGCTCTGGTTAACACCCCGGTCAAACTTGCTCACTAGGCACTGCCTGCTCTGGGTCTTCCTAGGACACTGTCAAAATGCATGTGGTCTTCACAGGACACAAACATGTGCGGGCAAAGCCCGTGCAGGGGTGAGTATAAAAATAATCATTAGGCACCCCGAGAACCCAAAACAAAAGAGAGAAACTGAAAGGCAACAGTCTTCTCATCCCAGCCAGAGGGAACCCAGACGAGAAAAAAACTCCATCTTGGGACCATCCTTGGCTAAACACAACTAGTCAGCTTAGCTCTGGTGTACACCCATACATACACCTTGAACAATCGAGATATACTCAACTCACACAACGAGCCCCATGAGGTACCAACCTCATCACCAGAAACTTTTCCACAACCAGGAGAACACGCTCCACGATCACTGTAATCCTAGATGACACTCATATGAGAGAAACACTCCATTGGGTTTCACCCAAACATCTCAGACTCTCACTTGAGAGATCACGCTCCTCAGATATCATCACTGAGGAAACCCCACTAAAACAACATAAACACCAAACTACTCGGATAAGGGATCACTCCTAGGGTCCGCTAGTGGATACCAGAACCCACACCGATATACAAAGAACTCACAGATAGGGGATCACTCTCAGGGTCCACTGGGGGATACCACAACCCGATATGGCATTCGTAGAGAAACACGTCACTCAGATAGGGGATCGCTGCCCATGTAAAGGTGGTCACGATGATACCAAGACCCTATCTGGTATAACTTGCGATGTAGGGGATCGAACTGACGATGCCTTGACCCTACCAAAACCACGTGCTGAGTAGTGGATCATATAACCAATGATACCACAACCCTACTAAAAACATGATGCTGAGCAGTGGATCATATACCCGACGTTTCCACAACACTACTGAGCACAACCCACTGCGTAGGAGATCATATTCTCGATGATGCCGCAAACCCTGCGGGGTTAAACGGCTAGATAGGGGATCCCCCACCCCCCATGGATAAGCGGTCACAACGATACCAAGAACCTGATCTAGGGTAATGATGCTAGAGGATCCCGCTCTGGGCCCACCGGAGGGATGCCATAACTCTAACAGATTAAACATCTCATCGAGAGGATCACAAGCATATACTAGGGTTTTGATGCAGCGCAAACCCTCATAGGAATGAACCAAGGGAGTAACCTCAACCACTGTCTATCCAAACATCGCTAACCCGAGAGACCCGGAACAACACCACACTGTGCACCTCCAAGGCTGATACCGTGGCCACCATCGCTACCCACGTGGAAAAACATGCAGGATAGGCTGTTTACTCGCCCAAAACGGACAACCAGTGAAAAAGGAATTATTCACTTAAACCAACTCGGGTGGGGCCCATGCCTCAATCCCGAAACTCATCGAACTAATTGAACCATTGCAATCCTCTCAAAAAAACACATAGGATCGACTATTCATCCACCAAAATCGGACTCCTGGTGCGAAAGTTTCATTTCTCCGCAAATGGAAAAACTAGCCCTCATGGGGACCGCACCCCAATCTTGGACCCAACACCCAGAAACCCTCAAGAAAAGACCTTTGTATCATCATTTTCTCAATTCCACTGATGGAACGTCAATCAGACGCTCCGAATAGAAGATACAATGGCCCAAAGTCGAATAATAATAAAATATTATTATTTTATTCAACGTTTCATGCTCCCGGGCCATGATCACGACTCATAAAATTCCCAAAGTGATATCAAAATATCTTTATCGATGCATGGAACGCGTTTCCACAACCAGCTCACAAATCGGAGTTACGGTTTACGAGTTATGGGAGTTTAATATACCCCTGGAAAAACCTGGTCTGACCACTGCATGCCTCGCCGGAAATCACCGCGCCGCCGCCGGAAACCACCGCGCTGCCGCCGCTTCGCCGGAATCCACCATGTCTGCCACCCTTGTCGCCGAAAAACTAGGTTTTTCTGCCGGAAAACATCCGGGAGCCACTGTGAGCCCCCCGGTGCTCCAAATTCAGATCTGAAAAAAGTTTCAGAAACCTCGGGACCCAAACTACACAAACCATACAAAAAATATGATGAAAACCACACAAAAATGGGATCCGAGATTTTAAAACTCAAAATGCCTAACTCATGGGAGAAACACCGAAGATTTGGGTGTAGAACGATGCATGCGACGCCCGGAAGCTCGAACTATTGACGATTGACGCAGAAAAATGATGATTCCGACTCAAATCAGCGATGAAGGGATGAGTGTGGGGAGGGGGTTTCGCTGCGCATAGGAGGAAATGGGGGGGTTGATTGATTTTTCATTTTTTTTATAAAAAACTCATTTAACTCCCTGCCAAATCACGTCCAACCCAGCACCCGATACAGACAAAGGTAAGGTCTCCCTTAGGGTAAAAGTGTCATTCTAAACGCAACGACGGACTCAGATTCTTGATCCGAGACTCCATTCAGAAGTTATTCATTCTGACACTCATAAATAAACTTTTTCATTTATTTACAAAAATGCCCCTGGTGGCTTTTCTCACAGCAGGCATGCGCCCACAACGTTTACACCCCGCCTTGGGTAAACGACACACTCCGGACATAATCGTGCCCTCAGATTCCCATTCTGAGCTACCGTTTATGAGATATCACACCCCTTCCTATGGTAAAGGTGCACTCTATGTTAATGTAACCATGAAATAAATAAATTTATGAATTTATGGGTAAATAGGGTGATCAGCAAAAGAATATAGAATATACACTAAAATACATTATGTCATTTTCCCTTTAATGTAACATTGTTGTTCCCTGTATCAAATTTCATTTATTTTTGTACCATACTTTGACCTATAAACACGTGATGCACAATATCTAAATTGATTTGGATGATTTTTTGAATCACATATATTGGGTTAATCGTGTGGCGATAATTTAATCATTTTTTAAAAAGAATGGGATCAAATTAGAAAATTTTAGAAATATAAAATTATTGACTGGCCTATTAATAATATATTGAAAGAAGTATTGATAAACCACTTTTTGTGATTTCATGGCCTACTTTGGGAATTCGAGAATTAATTTTATCTAACTATTGAGACATTTTATCTCAGAATAAAGACAAGAATAGTGTAACACTACTACAAAAGACACAACCTTTTTTATATATTTAGCATAGTCAAAGTGAAAAATTTATAAACATGTATAAATAATTTAGAAACAATATTAAAACCTAGTGTTAACAAGCATAACAATTAAAAAATGTATAAAAGTGTACCAAATGTATAAAAATGTATATCAGAACAGTGATAAGAATAGAATACGGTTACTACAAAATCAACACAAAACATTTAATAGATATATCTAAACAATGATAGGAACATTATACTTCTAATATTGAAGTCACACAAAAAAATTATAGATTTATTAAAGTTAAATTGAAAAGTGTTTAAAAAAATAATAAACTTGTATAAAAAATTTAAAAT
The DNA here is from genome assembly GCA_963277665.1 of Viscum album. Taxonomy (NCBI): domain Eukaryota; kingdom Viridiplantae; phylum Streptophyta; class Magnoliopsida; order Santalales; family Viscaceae; genus Viscum; species Viscum album. The sequence continues at coordinate 2,114,016,340 of OY728128.1, forward strand.
CACCCGTAAAAATTGGTATAATTTTTGTGGAAATTTTTAGAACCACTTTTTTAAAGGTTCACATGATATAAAATTTAATTGATTTATCATAGCCAGAACAACGACATGAACAGTTCACTAGTACTATAGGTGACACAAAACATTCAATACAATTTTCATAGTAAAAGTGAAAAGTGTGTAAACATATATTAAAATTTTAGAACCACTTCTATAAATTTATATAATGTTATTAAAAAGTGTCTAAATCAATTTTTTTAAGTTTCATACAATATAAATGATCATTTCAACACAATTTACACAATGAAGATTTGATATTTTAGTGAAAATTGGTAGAATAACATAAAAAAAATTTGTTTCAAATTTCTTTTGAAGATAAAATACAAAACTCTATATGAATTTCCATTTCATTTTGAACCACACTTTGATCCATAAACATGTGATGAAAAATGTGTGATCCATTTACTTATATTTCCTAAATCACATGCACTGGGTTTTTCATGTGATGATGGGTTAGAAATTTTTTTACACAAAAATGGATTAAATTAACAAATAATCGTAATATAAAATTAACAGATGGCCTATTAAAAATATAATAAATGATATCTAGGGTAACCACTGCATGTTATTCCATGGCCTGTTGTGGGGAACCAGGAAAAGAATTCATCTTAATGTTGAGACCCCCTATCACAAAACATTGACAAGAACATTGTAATTCTATTACATAAGTCACACAAAAATATAGAGGAATTAATGTATATTAATGTATGATGTATTGATTTTGGATTACATCAAAATATATAAGAATGGTTTCTGTTTAATGGTGGTGTAAGATCCATCACGGTAGGAAGAAATGGGAACATTGTTTCTTTAGTGATCCTAGAATGGGATCCTATATAGCCTAATTATTTAGTGCACGACAATAGTAATGAGAAAATTCAAGGAATTACATATAAAATCAATGGTTTGATCATTTATTTAGATTGAGGAAAATATTTATAAAAAAATATACTTAAATGTATCAGAAACAAAAACTTATTATATGAGGCACTGAGGTAAGTTATATAACCCTCATATGTTGGAAGAGTGTTCTTAAATGTTTAAATATATCACTATTTATAACATAAAAACACTAAATTTGACTAAAATTTTGAAATAACATAAAATGATTAGATACAAAAAAATATTAGAATATGAAATGGGGTAAGAGATATAACACTAATATTGAATTACAGTATCTTTAAAAGATTGAACACATCACTTGTTATCACATAAAATATCTTACTATGAATAGATATATGGTAATTAAATCCTATATAAAAGACAAAAATATTAATAGATATATCACTCAAGTTGAGTAACAACACAAATATTGGTGATAACTCAAAATATAAATGGAATTTTGAAACATATCTAATTGACAAGAACCTTAATTAAAAAAGTAATAATATTGAATGTACAAATCAAATTAATTCTCAATTTATTTTTTTATACATCTTCAATTGAAATACAAATAGAGGATTTTATATTATTTTTATTTTTATTAAAGTAATAAGTGCATCACTTTAACTCATTCAATACAAAAACACACATATGTAAAATAACGAGACATCCATGATATATAAAATTAATTCTATATTGATATGATCAATCATTTATTAATATATATATAAATAAAAATTAAATTCATGTTGATATTTATCAAAAAAATTACCAATCCATATTAATTTTCAATGACATGTAAAATGAATTAAATTAGACACCACTATATTTACATCAAATTGTGGTTCCTTGGATCAAGCACTTGTCATGTAGTTGTGTGGCTAAGTCAAGTCTCCTTATTAATAAAAAAAGACAAACTGATCACCCTGATATCCCATAATTACTCTCCATGGTAGAAAACACAGCATTACATCCATCCATTATGGGATTAATATATTTTCACCCATTTTCTTCATCCCCTTTATGATGAAGTCATCATGTATTCTTTTATTCATTACTTATTTTCCCTAAATACATTTATTTAAAATACTATAAATATAAACACTATTATTTTATAAATATAAAAATTATGTTATAAAAATAATTAAATTTTATTTTAAAAACATTATTTCATAAATAATATAAATATTATTTTATATTATTTTCAAAATATTATTTATAATATAATAATTTTATCTAAAAATATTGTAAATATTGTTTAAATTTTTTTTTTAAAATAAATATTTACTATTATACAAAATAATTCATTATAGTATATTTTGGTTTATGATTTTTAACTATATTTTCATCAAATAAATATATTTATTATTTTTTGATTAAGTATTATTATAAAAATATTATTTATTTAAATATATTTATTATATTACATATATTTTTATTTTTATTGTATAAATAAATTTTATTTATTTATTTTTATAAGTTTTTAAAAAATATGTATTACTATTTTTAAACATCATAACTATATAATTTTATTTTTTTACTTCATTATTAATATAATTTTTGAAAATCATCCACTTTTACAGTGTTTAATTATTCATAATTCATTAATTAAATATTATAAAAACATTTTCTACGCAATATTTTATATACTAAAATTAAACCATAAAATATATCAATAAAAAAAGTAAAACTAAACATGATATATAGTATAGTAATAAATTTACCTTAAACCAATATATGCAAATGAAAAATTTAAAATAAATATGGCTTACCTTAGGATAGAATAATGATAGATTAGATTAAAGGTGATTTGTGAAGTGAGAATTAAATATTGGGATGGGGGGATTGTATATTGTTTGATAAATTAGATATGATTATAAGGATGGACTCAAAGTGTTGATTGGGGGGTTGTTACTTCTATATTAGTTTTTGATTTTTATGTCATCACAAATGTGTCATCACTAAAAGATAAATTTCATGTACTTTGGTTTATGTATAAAAGTAATTTTAAGTTAATTCCAAATGAGGTGTTTCAGGAATGAGTTGTATAAAAAAATAATTTTTGAATATATAGTATCTAGAGATTGTTTATAACACCTAACCAGAGCATTGGATCCCCCAATAGGTTGTTTACGTGGTATTTTTTCTAGTTTTCATTAGAGATATCATGATAGGTTTTCATCCTCTATAATGGATTGAGCCTATAGTCCAAGGGTATTTATAGTTAAATTATTCAATCATGTGCATCAAGTTTTTACCACATTTGATTTTTTTGATTTTCAATGTCAAATTTTACTTTTTGATTCCATGTTTTTTCATTATTTTTTGTTGTGTTAATTTAATTGAATTATCATGATCTTGATGACACTATAATAACAATAATTGAAGCATAAAATATCCCAACACCACAACTATGAGTACTCCCCAATTATAAAAATGACATAAGATAATACTTTTTGATATATATTTCTACTTTTATTTTCTTTTTCCTTTCAGAACCTTAAAGTTTAAAAAATTACATAAGATAAATATTGTTGAAACATTTAATATATTAAAAAATCAATCACTTTTCATTACTTTTAAATGCACAAATTCTAATGCTATTTAAAATTTAATATAAAAATAATCCACTTTATTTTATGGATTTTTATATTGTAACCAAAATTGACGCCCATTCAATATATTTTTGGTAGTTAAAATAAGTACAAGGATCATGATGAAATTAATATGAATAATTCCCTAAATATTATTTATTTATTTATTTATTTATTTGAGGATGTATATATATATATATAACAAAAAAAGGAAACATGGATACTTTAAATCATTTTCCGTGAAAACTAAGGCATGGATGAACAAAACAAGTGGTGATTCCATGAGCGCTACTACAATCAGGGGTGAGTGTTTATATGGTGATGTTGGAAGTGATTTGTATTTAGTCCAACATTATCCAAATGAATGGCACCGCTTTGTAGTAATTTAATGTAATTTCAGCCCGAGTTCATGATGTCCCCACCATACCCTTGAAGGTTACATCATGGATGTGAACAACAATTTTCTAAAAAATGGTAACAATGACACAATTTTAGTAAGATTATATGATGTGTTGAAAAAATTTTAAGGTGGGTATATTTTTTTCATTATGGTAAATTTGGTGGATGTTTGTGAATGACATCGTATGTTCTTCCAATTTAATTATACCTCAATGATTATTTAGGATGAGATAAATTAAAAGAACAATACAATTTTTTAAAGAAGAAAAAGAAAACCATTTAGAATTTCAGAACAAGTAGTTTTGTCATAGTAATTTTGATCGAAGATAATTGGGTTTTAGAAAAATTTGAATTTGAGATGTTCAAATGTGACACCTTTTATTATTCCTTTCTAACCTAAAAATTTCTATAAAAATTTATTTAAAACGAAGTAGAAATGAATGTGTCAATTCATTATACATTAGGGATAAAGGATATCCTATGTACCTACCAAGTCTTGATTCGAGCTCTATTGGTAGTACCAGTGAAGGTAACATCCTTCAAATTTATGTCATTAACGTTTACAACATTTACATCCATACTTAAACTCCCAATACATTATTTTTACACTTACTTAATATTAACATTAATTTTTAAATAATCAATGTAAATAAATATCGTTACCTTATTCCATGGCTTGGACCACATTCTACATGCTTGATAATCACATATGAAATGAAATCACTGATTGAGACTCAATCATCCCCTAAAATATTATTGAATCATTTTTTGGTCAGATATAAGAGGATTAGGGAAAATAAACATCATTGAAGAAGTAAAATGTAATTATTTTTGGAGGTTTTATGGAGGTGTGGGGTGGGGTAGAGGTGACATACCACATAGAAATTGAAAATTAGTGATGGTGACATTCTGAACACTTTGTGGATGAAAACCATCAATGTTGGGAATTTTCTCAGGCGATGATGTCTTGAAATTTTCAACATTAATTAAATTACCCATAATCACCAAAACATGGGATTATGGTGACTACATGATATGGACATCCTTCATGGCACCCATTAATGGACGTAAACCTGAGCACCTTCATTTTATAACCATATATCATCCAATATAACCATGTATATTTTTCACCCTCTTATTTCCATAAGGTTAATAAATGCATAAAAATAGAAAAAAAAATTTCCCAGTCCCTTACGGTTAGTGCTAATGTCATGAAACCGGCCTGAAAATTGAAACACAACCAAAAGAAAAACAAAATAATATATAGATAAAGATTAATTGATATATATGTAAATAGATGGGTCATATATACCAAGATTGGATTGTCACAATAATTCTGATCCCACCATCCCTTTCAACTTCCATTGACGATGCCTGTTCCGGTGAAGGACATCCCTGAGGGAATTGTAGTGAATTATATCCATTGCCCCTAGACCACTCCATTCCAGTCACTAGGTTATGTGGGTGCAATAATTTTCCCCTTCAGTTGTTATTGATGGAAATAATTTTAGAACATTTTATGATTATATTTTAGTGGGTTTTAGGATTAAGTGTTTCTAATTACTCTAAAGGTAATTGAATATTTGTATTGTCCCTTAAAAACAATGTGACCCACTAAAAACCTCCCTCTTAGAACTAAAAAGTTAGGTTTTCTATCAGTTGCACCACATGATACCTCCCATGGCTAAGGAAATTCTTGTCTATGCAAGTACGAGATCCATTTATCAATTGTATTGACTATCAAAATATATGGATATAAAAGAAAACATGACAAGATTTTTACCTAGGAAACATCTGTGGTTCCACCCTTGATAGCCCCAAACTTGCGTACATTGAAAGCTGGGTGAGCCATATATATGGAAGCCGTATTTATAAGAGACCATATCCTAAATATGAATGTTTCTGATCCCTTTACCCGCATTCTTTTATCACAAAATCATGTTTAATTTTTATTTACTACTTAATATCCAAATAAATATTAATATTCTCAATATATTACCCCCAACCAACCGTATCTAAAGACATCAATCACGTATGAAATGTGCAATGATGGTGAGATGGTAGGGGGAATTTAAAAGCTGTGATTAGTTGTGTTTTTCTTTATTTGGATGGAAATACAAACATAATGTTATGTGGTTTTGGGTGATAGGTGTATAGTGTTTTTGTTTTTTAGGTATTTATTCAGTTATCAGACCACACCCTCTATCTTTGGACAATATGGTATTTCTTTTCATTTTGTTGGTTCCTAGCTATATCCAGTGGGAGATAGGGTAGTGACAGGGATATTTACTTCGTGGCATGTATGGATTCCTGGATTATAGAAATATCAATCCAATAATGATCCGAGACCTGGGAGGTGGCATGTATGGATGTAGGAGATACATAGAGTTATCACGATGATATGTAAAATGTACAACATTTTTTTGGAGGAGATAAACATAATGGTATGTTGATGGAGGAGATTCATGGAGGACGACATGCCTGACATATAGTGTTTTTCTATCCCATTGTATTTTAGATGAACTCATGCCATTGAAACCATAAGAGTCACTCTATGCTTTTATAGCCATGAGTATGAGACCTTTTAGCCTAAGGAAAATGATGTATTAGAAGATGTGGTAACATTTAAATAATTGCATACACCACTAGACGAGCGGCCCATCAAGGTTTCCTGACCCCTAGTATAAATAGGATATCCACACATAGTAGCTTATATTTTTTAAAATATTTATATTTAAAATATTTATCTTATTTCTTATATAATAATTATAAAATTAACTTATAGTAAAATCTAAAAAACACAGACTTTGTTTGAAAAAACGTTTCTAAAAAACACATTCAAACATAATTTAAAAAATGTTTAAACTCCAAGAGGAAACATGAATCTCCAAGAATGGTGTTACCAAATTGTTAAAACATGTTCAAACTCCAAGAAAAAAAATACAAGAATATCCATAAAAATTAATTCTCAATTTGTTTCTCCCACACATAAAATATCATAATCTTGGTTTAAACAATAAGATTGGTCTATGCATGTAGTTCACCAGCTAAGTCATGAAATGGTTATAATGAAAGATATCACAAATAGTAATCTCGCATTGATTCTAAGAAGGTAGTCATCCCAAATTTCAGATATTGGTAGCACTCACACTAGTGGCTACAAATAGTCGATCATCTTCACTCTTGTAAGAAGAACCCCATTTTTACACTTGTGGATTGAATCCATTCATCTCCAATCTCATAGTAGTATCAAGAATAAAATGTTTATAAAATAGATTCCTTGAGTGTTTGAGCATATAAGATAAAATAACCAAAAAGATGAGAAAACGAAATATTCAGGTCAATAATGTTTATGAATCTAATTTTTTTACACGTTTCATAAAACATCTACCATATCATATGGGCACTTGTTTTCTAGGGTTTAAAGTAAAGGTTCATTTTCTTAATGTGTCTGTTATCATTATAGTACACTAGATAATATCATCAACCTAACTACCATAAAATTAAATCATTAAATAGTCATAATCAAATTCATTTCGAATGATTAATATATAAATATCAATTATAAACTAAAAATTTCTTAAAGGGTTAGTTATGAATCACTGAAATCATAACATGATCACATCTTAAAATATTCTATTGTTTTTTACATTATTTAGACTCTCAATAACTTTATTTATTAGACTATCATAGTTTAATGGGATTAATATATATTTTATAAACTTAAAACCAAGAGAAACGCTAACATGGTAAATAATTTGAAGTCAAAAATTAAGTGAATAATTATTTATTCAGGTAATATCTAAAAATAAACAGAAAAAACAAGCACCGACCAAATAATGATAGAAAAAAAAGATACGAGGATGATAATCATAAAATACAACACATAATTTTAAGAACGCTTATTTGGTAATCCAAGAAAAAATTAACCTTTTGGAATAAATTTTTTTCAAGGATAGAGAAAAGAAAAGGAAAAAACCACTAGTGAATAAATTTTATGACGTTGAAAAAAAATTCTTTTAGGAAAAAATTTAAAATATATGATTTTTTTAACTAGTAAAGTGTGAGATATAATATTGATGTCATTTCTCTTAGATTTTGATAGTACATAACACACACATATATACAATTAAAGGCTATTGTATTTTCACCCACTATAGGAAAAAGGGATTTTTGTAACGGTCCCATCGCCTGTCACAAATAGTCCTTTCTGCTAGATTAACTGCAACAAGATTCATTTCTCGTTTTAAATTATTGTAAATAAATAATTATTTGTGAAGTGAAAATATTCTTTTCATAAATACATTTGGTTTGTATGTGTGCCAAACCGTGGGAAAAGCTATTTGTGATTAGTATTTACTTATGTCACAAATATCCTATGTCGTTAATTTTATTTACGATGAGAACTTGTAACATATTTAAAATTATTAGTAAAAATTATTAAAATGAGTGGTAATTAGTAAAAAATAATGAAAATGTGAAGTAATTAGTTAAAATTAGTGAAATGTGTGGTATTTAGTATAAATTAGTGGAAAGGTGTGTTAATTATTAACAATTACTGATAATTAGTTGTAATTATTAAAAATTAGCAAAAAAGAGAGCAGTAATTAATAAAAATTATCAATAATGAGCGCAAATTATTAAAAATTATCAATAATGAAATGTAAATATTAAAAATTATAGGTAATGACCAGTAATTATTTAGAATTAGCGGTAATGAGTGGTAATTAATTAATATTGGTGTAAATGAGCATTGATTAGTTAAAATTAGCATAAATGATCGTTATTTAGTAAAAGCTAGTTACAATGAGTGAGAATTATTAAAAATTAGTAGAAATGAGTGGTAATTAGTAAAAAATAATTAATTAGAGTGGTAATTAGTAAAAATAAAGACAATGAGCGGTTTTTAGTAAAACATTCCTACAATGAGCAGTATTTAGTAAAAATTATTGGCAATGAGGGGTATTTAGTAAAAAAAGTATTAGTAATGAGTGGTATTTATTAAAAAATACTAGCATAGAGCATTATTTAGTTAAAAATTCCAAAAATTAGCATTGTTCAGTAAAAAATACAAACAATGAGCGTTATTTACTAAATAATACAAGAAATGAGCATTATTTAGTAAAAAATACCACCAATGAGTGTTATTAGTAACAAATTTCACAATTAACCTAAAATAACAAAAAATAACCATAATCAACTAACATTTACCACAATTAAACATAATTATTAATATATGATCGACCAAGGAGTGTGAGGGAAGTATGGAGTGGAGGGATGAAGGTGATGACATAGTCAAATAATTTCAATGCCCTTGCGTTCAGGTAGTTTGAAGGAGAGAAATACATGCGTAATCTCATAGTTTTACCCATGAATTTCTCTCGTCCAAAGGGTATGAACATAGGGACACTGGAATTCTGTCACTCCATCATGGCTATCATCTCCTTCACTTAATTCTTCAATCACATTCCTTGGTCAACATTCTACTTCATTTGATGATAAATAATGATAATTATTAAAAAATTGTGTTAGTTAGAAAAAAAATGTGGTCATTTTAAAAATAGAATAATTTAATAGTAATTAGATAGAATTGATAATACTTACAAGTAATTTTATTTTTTTATTTTTTAAAATTTTTTATAGTCTCTTCCATATAATAGATTAATTATAAGAAATATTTTTTATTATCTATTTTTTTAGAAAAACCTAGAGCACAAAATTTTACAACATTCTTTATTTCATGATCATAATTAGATAAATCATCATTGGAATCAAAATAGTTCTAGTAACACCCCATGCTTCCACGGTACGCTTCTCTTTTAATAATACAGTAGCATGTGTTGTACGCAACTTCGAGTTCTAACACACAGCACAACCAATCAAACTAGCCGTTATGACTAGTAATACCAACTTTTTAAAATTTTATAAATTTTATCTTTCAAAATGGACTTAATTTTTGGAATCGGAATATCGAAATTAGCTTAGGGTGAATTTTTGGTATTTTTCTGAGAACATTCAAATTTTGATGAATAGTAAAAAACATTGAGTTGTAGTTTAAAACCGAATTTTTATTTAAAAAATTATTTATTTTATTTAAATTTAATTAAGGTCAAAATAGATATATAATACCTATATAAGTTCAATGTAATTCATTGGAGTTAGTTTAGAATAATTTTAGATATATAAATATTTTATTGAACTTTTCACCGTCTTTTACCCACCTCCTAGGAGAATTTGCAGATTCACATAAAACATAATTTTACCGCTTCTGTGAGAGTAATTTAAAAAATATGAGAGACATTTAATATCAAGGAGTTAAATGTGGTTCAATGAGATAAAAATAATTTTTGGTGAATAGTATCGTTTTACTTTTATTTACCACGGTTAAAAGTAAATAGGGTAATTAGGGGTAAAATGATATTAATATTACCATAAAACATGTCCAAATTCTATTGTAAAAGTATATATTTACCATAAAAAACCTTAGGAATAAAATATTATCATTTATGTCCACTTTTATTAGATTAGGACATTTATTATTATTTAATTCCAAGAAGAGTCAAAAGAGTTAAAATCAATGTTTATTAACTAAAACATTTTTAGTATAGGGTTATACATAAGATAAATTCAATGATAAATATTCATTAGAAATATAAAACGATTTCCTACATGATGGTATTTTATTTATAATTTATAGACATTAAATAATTTAATTTATTTATGACACAATGATAATGCAGTAATTACCGTATTATTGAAATGTTAAGATAATTGATATCATAAATACCCAAATAAATGAAATTTGAAACTTTTAATGAATTAAACTAATTTTATTGGTTAATATGACATATTATTATTGGTTATATAAATTGTTTACGAAGTAAAAATGCTTTTATGAAATTATGAAAAACAAAATACCCAATAGTGTCTAAATTGACATAAAAGAGTTTTTAGAAAAATATTATATTATTAATTGATATTCTATTCCAAAAAAACTATGGTTTGGAAAAAGAATTATATAATGATATTTGAATCATTAATGGACCACTTTTGGGTCTCGTGGAGGTATATAGTATGTTTATTAACTATATAATATAAAAATATAAAGAGACATGGTAAATGTCAAACTATTTAACTAAGAGTTAAATATAAATGATAAGGTAAATATAGTGACCCAAACCTGTCTAAAATATATTTTTTGAAATGGTTTAGACCCATCCCCACCATACACTCGAAATAAATCAATTTTGAGCCATTGGAAACCGAATATAAATTTATTATAAAATAATATTGTAAGTTTTTCCTAAGGTGCCCCTCACCCCTCTTATAAAAGGGCACTCTCCCTTCTTAATAATTCACACCTTCAAATTCATTTGACTCAGCCAAACCCTGCCCAAATATTCTCTCAACATCACTCAATTCAACCAAGAGGCCATATTTTGATCAAAAAATCCAACCTAAGGAGCCCTTTTGAGAAAATCAAAAGGAAGAACCCGAAGAAGAGGTAATGTTTTCACCACCCTTTTTCAAGTTCCTTTCTTCTTCAACTTCTTATTTCTTTTTTATTTCCATTATAACATAATAAGTCCAGTATCTTTTATATACTGTGATTTTATTATAAATATGGTACAACCATATTCAGTATTCTATACATCCTTTGAATGACATGTCACCATACGTGCGTACGTACGGCTTACCATCTCCATGTCGTGGTGTAATTGTTATTCAAAACATTATTATTTGGATGGGTATGATAATGATTTGTAATTGATGTAAATAATAAATATAACATGATAATGATTCTATATATATTATATAACATCCAATTATATATTATTTTAATATCAAAATAATGATATTGTCGCTCGTGCGTACGTACGGACTACTGTCTCCACGAACGCGATGAGATTCATTCCCCATCGTATCCATCCAAGTATAATTCTCATTTGATGATTAAAAATAATTTTCAAGGACTTTATATCATTCTTTATATGAATATGATACAACCTATCCATAAAAAATATGACTTATGTAACAAAACATATACAAAAAAAAACGAGTAAGTTAACACCCGAAACGACGATAATACTAATATATTATTAACAAAGCAATGTTAAAAGATCATATATAATATAATATTAATGTATATTATTCTTGTATAATTTAGTAAAAATTATTTCACCATTATACATGAGGTTAACCTACCCTCAACCAAAGAAAAGTACAAGGTATGTGTTTATTTCACAATATCTTCATTATCCGAGTTGTTTATACGTAATTATCTACTATGACCTCTTTATCATCCACATCCATGATTCATAAAAATGTATTTCAAAACATTCTTACTATTTTACATAATATGGGTTAATGTCATTTATACCCATGTTTGACTTTTTATAAGATGTTTATAAAGGAATCTTTCCATCGTTTTCCAAACAAGGTCCTTTTTAACCTTTTTGACAAAATTAAGGTAAGAATGTCTTTTTTAACTTATACGGTGGGTGAAGCTATTTTCAATTGTTATGAAATTGTAAAAGCTTCCCTTACAATCTTATATGAATATTTTCAAAGTTAATGTTTTCTTTTATAATTATGTGACTTTTAAAATATTTCCAAAAAAAGAGATATTTCTCTCAAATAGTTTTGATTTCATCTATGTCAACATCCTTTGATGGATTTTAAGCTTATTTTAAGTTGATTTATTATGATACAAAACTTCCATATTGTATTTAAGGTTTTGTAATATGTTTGACTGTGGATGTGTTATTTTTATACCATTCATGGTTTATGGAGAAATTATTGACATTTCGTATGCTAGTTTTAATATGAATTTCTATGTTATGTTTAAACCTATTCATATGAGGATTGCATTGGACTTAATAAGTGACGGGTGGAGGCCGCTATAGCTTCTTGATGCATCGGTAGGTCTCATGAGATAAACTAGTATCTTGGCACAAGGTCTTGACAAAATCTTATTTGTAGTCTTTGAACAAGGCCTTGACTATGTGGTTATGATAGTCTGGCATTATGCATTCCATCATTATGAAAGTGGTTATTGATATTGCATGTGATTATTCGACTAGTATAATATCCATTTGAATAAGTAAATGTCATTATTTAATTTTATCTTTTCCATATTAAGCTTAAGTTCAATTTTAAAAGGCATTTGTTATAGTTGTACATTGTCTTAAATGTTTATGCTTATTTATGAAAGTTTCTACTATATTGTTATCCTTAATGATCATCTGAGCTCACCCCTTTCAATGTTTTATTTTTCCTAGGATGTGAAGAAGTATTTTATTAATGACTTGCAGGGATAGTATAAGGGGATATGACTGTGGAGACAAGATGTTGTTGTAGTTTTTTAATTTATGTTGTAATGTAAACTTTATGAATGTATGTAGTGATTCCAATGCTTCTAAACTAATCGGTCTTTCGAGACATGATCTTTTGTGATCATGCCAATGTTATGTAATAATGCACCGAATCTGGGTAACTGAGGTCGGGGTGTTACAGTTCTGGTATAAATCATGTATATATTGAGGGTGTAAAATATTGTTAGTCATTTGCATAAACTAAACTAAAATTTCTATTAGAGGGTAAAATTATTTCTCCATGTAATAAATATGATATGAGTAAGTTTTACACATTTGAAAATATGGGGGGTCATCTATTTCAATTTTGGTTTTTTGAAAGATAATGTTTGTTGGTATCAACATGGTGAACATAGTTCTATAGATGATACTAATAACTTTGTTCCAGATACATCATTGTTTCAAAACATAGAAAATAAGGTTTCTGATCTTCCTTTTCACCAAACAGAAACTTTGAATGAAATTGAATTAAATCTTGAGTTAGAACCATCTTGATTTTATGAGTTGGCACTATCTGTTTGAGATTTCTTATATCCTTGTTTCAAGATAAAAAAATTTGAAGTGGTCAAAAACTTTATGGCTATTAAATCATATAATAAATTTTAAAATAGTTGGTTTGATAAGATATTATATTTGGTTAAATCATTTTCACCTGAAGGAAATGTGTTTCCCACCAATTTCAAGGAGGGATAGAGGTTGGTTCGAAATTTGGGTGTAGCACCCTCTGTTTCAAGTATGTAACCCAGTATTTATGGTTTTTTATGTGTGTAAAGTATATGGGTGAATTTGGGGAGAGTAAGGAGAAATTTTGGAGTGTTTTTTTGGATTTTCTATAGGTGTCCGATTGAGAAAAATATGGACACACCTACAAGAAATTGTGCACATAGAGTCAGGAGAAAAAGGGAAGGCACACGGGTGGCACATGGTTTTCCCAGACCGTGCGTCCACCAAGTAGAAACTGTATGGTTTGTAAAGGTGGTTGTAGATTTTTGAGACAGTGGATTCATTACGGTTAGTGCATGGTTTGGATACCATGTGAGATGACCATGAAAGGTCCATCCTTGAGTAAATGGCTAACACATGGATAGCGCACAGTTTTTCTAACCATGTGCGGTAAAGAAACTAGATCCTAAAAAAGTATATCTAGTTCAGTTTAATGTTTTAATTCATATTTCTCCCCTAAAACATCCATAACTAGGTATTTTTTCCATCTCATAGTTTATAGAACCTCTCCCCATATAATTTGAAGTGATCTGGATCTATTCATTGGTGAATTGAAGCTCAATTCTTACTATAAGTATTTTCTCTTTTTCATTCTTGGTGATTTTTTATTAGATCTACTTCTCCATTTCACTGGGTTTCTTAAATCTACACCTAATGTGGTTATATCTTGGATTTTAAATTATAAATATGTTCATATTTGGTCTTTTGTTGATAGGGGAGAGACCTAAGGCAGGGTTTTGGAGATTTAACCTAGTTTCATGGATGTTCTTCCTTCCATTCTTCATTCTCACAATAAAACCTTAGGTATGTGACTTGACTCTCTGCCCTTCTATTTTGGACTTGAAGTATTAGTTTAAAATAGGTTTAATTTATTGATTTTGATTGTGAAATTTTGGTTCAAAGCATGTTATAAATCCTCTTTAGTGACGATTTATGGGTTTTGGTGAAATTATGGAATTAGGGAAATTGGCTATATAAAGTTCTTTCGTTTCATGATTTTAAAATTTTATTTTAAAATATGGTTTTGCTGGAATTTTTAAATGACTTGTTTGATTGTTTTTTAATAAAAAAGTAGTTTTATTGAAATGTTTTGAATTATTTTTGTATGTGTGGGTTTTTGTGTGAGTTAATGTTTGACATGCCCCTGAATAAGGGAGGTTTACCAGTGGGGTACAAGGTATGTAACCCTGGATCATGGGACTGTGTCAATGGGACACAAGGTGGTTGGAAGAGATACCACTCATGAGTATGGAACTGTAAAAAAATAACACATATGTGGTTTTTATTTGAACCATGGAATGGGTATGCTAAAATATAGTGTTAAATGATTTAATGAATTGTTTATGTACTTTCCTTGGGAAATTGTTTACTATATATTTTGATTATATTTTGATATAAACTATTTTAGAATTTTTTTTATATAAATTGTTTTATATAATTGTTTCTAACTTGTTCTATCCTTGTGGCATGAGTTGGGAAGTCATCGAGGAAAACCTATTGAGTTTTAGTACTCACCCCTACTATGGAACTTTTTGATTATGCAGATATCATCTATCAAGATACATTAAAAGGTAATGTATCACACATATTTAGTAATACTTTTATTATTTGGTGATGTTTGATCTTAGAGAATGTGTAGCTTTTGAGTCATGTGGTTGTCTTTGAGTTTTGATAGTTTTCCCTCCACTATTTACTTTGATGTTAGTTTGTATTCCACTATGGTACTCGTTGGTTAGTTTTGATATAAATGAAATGTTTCAATTGTCTTTCATTTTTATCATGCATCATGTAGTTTTTTATTTGGATATGGTTTGTTGTATGGTTGTTTATCTTCAAAGGAAAAATCATCCCCCAAATTATAAATGAAGCCCTCAACATTAATGACTATCCTTTTGTGTAGCTAAAAAATTTATGTTGAACTTTAAGTTACCAAGTAGTTAGGTAAATAAGTGTTTTGGGTACACTTATAGGTTTTTTTAATCTCATTATCATGGGTTTATCCAATGAGATAATCATGGAATGAATTGCATAAATGACTTCCCACTAAGACTACATATTTCATTTTGATTAATGACATATGATTTGGGGTAATGTGTTGAGTTTTGAAAAATGTTGAAATTGTTTTCAAATGAATGATTTTAAAAAATAGCATGGTTGGGGTATTTTAAAAAGGGTTCGATTTTCAAAATCAAGTTGAAATTTTTTCTGAAATGGTTGAACATGGTAAATTTTGATTTTGGAAAGCAGTGTTTTGGTAGTTTTGTGGTAAAATTTGTAATTGGTAAGACTTCAGTTAATAGAGAGTGTGAATAATATTTTTTTTGTGTTCTTAGAAAATGAAACCTGGTAGAAATCATTGGAACCAGACAGAAGATTCCATGACAATGTGGTTTCACCTGATCCACTAGTGAACCAACAGTTGGTCCAAAGCATCGCTCAGGATTTTCAAACCATTGAGTCAGGACTGAAAATAGATACTCTTTTTACAGTATATATCACTGCTAAAAATCCAAGTGGAGGAAGTATGGTTGTGTTCATGAGAGTAGGTGAGAACTCTAGATCTAATATAAATATGAATAGGGACACCTATTCTCAAGGAGGTAGAATGAATCAAAATTAGACTACGGGAGGAAGTGACCAACCTCCAAGACCCAAGGTCAAGAATTGATATTTTTACTGTGGTTTAGTGAGTCACATCAAGTTAAATTGTATCGCACCACCAAGATCATGCCCCAATTACAACAATATGGGGCATATTTAGTGTTATTTTCATAGTTCTCCAAGGTCGGGTGTTTCAGATACTCCTCATGTGTCACAGACATCATATGCTTAGATAGGTAGTGGGAAACATAATACTGATTGTTAGTGGAATAGAGGTATACATGGTGATTCTTGGAATACCATGACTCCCTTAGTCACGAAATCTCAATAGGTTAATAAGGACCAAAGTGTAGCGATAATGAAATTAAATAGAGCTGGGTAGGTTATTGTGGATGACTAGCCTGAACCATCTACAGTGCGAGGTATGATTCTTTAAAATTATACTCTTATGAAATTAATACTACTTCATCTCATTTATTTATTGTTTATCTTAAGGTTGATTTTATAAGTTTAAAACTTGATATGATTCCCTTTGTGGTAAAACATCAAACTCATCTTGGGAAAAGAGAATATACAGCCTTTATGAATAGAGTATGTTCCATAAGTATTGAAGAAGATGAGATGAAATGGCATTTCTTATTTCTATAAGTGGATTTATATGATGTAATCCTGGGTATGGATTGGTTGATAACATATAAGGCTTGCATCGACTGTTATATCAGAACAGCTAGTTTTGAGACTGAGGATGGAGTCGAGCATCTATTTAAAGGAGGATGGAATGTAATGGTACGTGGAGCAGGCTTGTTGGGATTAGTAGTTGGAAGGATCTCTTACAAGTTTGCACCATTGACATTCAAATTGATGGATGAGATCTAGAATAGCACTTTTCTAGTACTTATAGACCATTTTCTTGATGTTTTACTAATAATTTCTCAGGGTTCCCGCCTATAAGGGAATTAGAGTTTATGACTAATCTCCTTCTGGGGACCAGTCCCATATCACATCCATTTTATAGCATGGAACCAATGTAATTAAAGTAGTTGAAAGTGCAGTTGGAGAGATGGAATGTAATGGGTTCATTCGGCTGAGCACCTCTCTGTTGGTAACATTAGTTTTATTTTTCTACAAGGCATATAGAAATCTTCGGTTTTTTGTCGATTATCATAATACTAACCAAGTTATGATAAATAATAGGTATCCATTTCCTTGAATTGATGATATGTTCGATCAATTTAATAGATCTCAATGGTTCTCTAAGATTGACTTGTGATCATGATATCACTAATTGCAAGTTTGAAAGACAGATATTCTAAAGACATCTTTCAGAAGGAGATATGACCATTTTGAATATGTTTTAATGGCTTTCAGTCTTAAAAGTGCACCAATAGTCTTTGTAGAATATATGAATCATATATTTTATGAATATATGGATTCTTTTGTCGTGATGTCTGTCGACAACATATTAGTGTATACAAGGACAAGGGCTGAGCATAAGAAAAATTTTGTGAAAGTGTTGGGAATTTGGAGGGATCATCGGTTCTATTCCAAACTATCAAAGTGTGATTTTTAGATATAATTGGTATGTTTTATTGTCCATGTAATTTCTGAAATAGGTGCTTCATTGGATCCATAGAAGATAGAAGTTGTTATCTCTTAGAAAATTCCAAAGAATGTATTTGAGATACAATGTTTTCTTGGCCTATATAGTAATTAACGATGATTCATTCATGATTTTTCTTGACTATCCTTTCCTATGAAATATTTTGAAAAGAAGAATGTTGCATTCCAATGCGATGAGGAATTCCAGAAATATTTTCAATAGATTAAGTTTCTCCTTACATCCACACTGATCATGATTTTTTTGAAATCAGGACAAGGGAAACTAATGTATTGTGAGGATTTGGGATTTGGTTTGGGGTGTGTTCTCATGCAAGGATACCATGTTGTTGCTTATAGCACAATGAGGTTAAGGGTTTATGAGAATAACTACCCAACGCATGATTTAGAGTTAGTTTTCCTAGTCCAAGCTTGGAATAATTGGTTTCATTATCTCTTTAGTGACAAATTTACCATGTTTATGGATCATAAGAGCATGAAACATGTTTTCTCACAATAATATTTGAACTCGAGACATTGAATATGGATGGATTATCTCCAAATGTTTGAATTTAAATTGATGTATACATTGAGTAAAAGAAATTTGGTGGCCGATGCATTAAGTAAGATGTCGTATGCTTAGTTATAAAATGAGATTTAGATGAGTGGCAGTTGATGTTAGTCCTAGAAAACATGCATGTGGAATGTGAATACCAAGGTTTTTTTGCAGTTTCTTTCTAGTTTCAGTGGTTCCTAATTTGGTAAAGATGGTTAAAGAGGTACAGGAATATGATGCAGAATGTGTGGATATGACGTCAAAAATAAATGGTGGTGAGACTACTGAGGGCTGGAAGCTGGATGGGAGTTTAGTATTTTGGTTCAAAAACTGGATGGTTGTACATGTGGTTTCCTCAGAGAAACTTCTTGATGCTTACCACCAATCATGATGGGTTGTCCATCCAAGAATTTAGAATATGTATAAGGTGTTGAAAGAATAGTTTTGGTGGATCTATATGAAATGGTAGGTGGTTGAGTTTGTTTCAATGTTATTAACATGTCATCAGGTAAAAGTAGAGTATCAGCGACCTATATGTATGTTTCATTATTCACCTATCTATATTTGAAAATGAGAGAAGATAACTATGGATTTTGTAACAGGTCTCCCAAGAATGGTTCATAAACCCAATTCCATATGGGTGATAGTGTATCAAATTTCAAAGTTGTCTAATTGTATTCTAATTCTTGAATCTCATAAGGTGGAGAAATTAACAAACATCTATATTTGGGAAGTTTTAAAAATGTATTGAATACTAGTTTCAATAGTGTCAGATAGAGATATGAGGTTCACGTCTCTTTTCTTGAAATCCTTGAAACAGTCTCTTGGGACTCATTTAACTATGATTATGACATATCATCCTCATATGGATTGTAAATATAAAAGTAAAATAACAATATTGGAAAATATGGTGTGCGATTGAGTAATGGATTTTGGTGGATCATGGGAAGAGCACATTCCATTAGTAGAGTTCTCTTATAACAAAATTTATTAGACCTTGATACATATGGATCCTTTTGAATCATTGTTTGGGTTTCCTTATCGTTCTCTACTTTGTTGGGTGGAAATAGGTGATACTTCACTAGTTGGGCCGATCCTTGACCAAGAAACAATGTATAAGATTTGGTTGATCTAAAAGAGGATGTAAATGGCTCAGAGTCATCATAAATCTTATGTGGATCATCTTCAATGACTGTATTCATTTTTATTGAGTGATAATGTGTTCTTGAAGATACCTATAAGGATTGGAAATCATCAATTTGGGAAACAGGGAAAATTATCTCCTTGATACATAAGCCCTTTTTAGATACTAGAATTGGTTGGAGAGGTGGAATATCAACTGGAATTTCCACTATGGTTCAGTGCGATGCATAATGTGTTCCAGATATCTCAGTTGAAAATGTATCAGTCTGATACTAACTATGTGATCATATGGGATTATGTCAACCTAGATCTTGATGTTTCATTGTTGCACATGCTCGTGAGGATTGTGAATAAGCAAGATAAAGTCTTATGTGAAAAAATCATCGATCTAGTGTGGGGTTTTTGGAAACATGGTCTGATATAGGAAGAGATGTAATAATGTGAGAAGGAAATGAAAGATAAAAGGCAAGAAATAATTCAAGGAAATGACGATTTTCTATATTCTAGGGATGAAAATACCAATGGCGGGGAGAATGTATCAGCCGTGGTTTATGATAAATAATTTCTTATTTATATTTCTTAAGTATTTAAAGTATATGGGTGAATATTGGTAGTGTTTAGATAACTTTTGGAGTGTTTTGGTTGATTTTATATAGGTTCATGTTTGGTGTATAGTTTGTAAAAATTATTCAATGCCTCCAAGAAATCATGCACAAGGATTCAAGGGAAAAAGGGAAGGCACATGGGTGTTGCATGATTTTTTCCAAAACATTCTTCCACCAAGTAGAAATCTTGTGGTTTTTAAAGGTATATATGTCTTTTTGAGACAATGGATTTGAAATTTTTGGAACGCGGTTTAGAAACCATGTGTTTTGACCATGCGAGGTTTATCCTTGAGGCAGTGGCTAATGCATGGTTAACACACAATTTTTATGATATTGAGACTAAACTGTTCACGACAAAGAAACTATATCCTAAAAAAGTGTATCTAGATTGGTTTAATGTTTTAGTGCCTCAAGTTTTTTCAAAACAGTCCTAACTTGGGATTTTTTCCTCTAAATGGTTGGATAACCTCTCCCCGTCAAATTGGAAGTGATATGAATTTTTGTTGTTGTGTTTAATCCTTATTCTTGTGGTATGGATTATTTCTTAATCATTCTTGATGATTATTCTTAGATCTATTTCTCCCTATCTCTCGGTTTCTTATATATATTCCCATTGTGGGTAGATCTATGGTTGTGAATGAAAAATATGTTTAGATTTGGTCTTGTTGTTCATTGGGGAATAGATCGAAGGAGGGGTTTGGATATTTAACATGGTTTCGTGGAATTTATTCATGTTTTTATTCATTTTCTCCATAAAACCTAAGGTAGATGGACTCACTCTCAACGTATATATTTAGATCTTTCTGGAATAGTTTAAAATTAGTTTAATTTCTTGATTTTGATTGTGAAATTTTTGTGTAAATCATGTTATAAATCCTATTTAGTGATGATTTATGTGTTTTGGTTAAATTGTGGAATAATGGTTATTGGTTGTGTAAAGTGATTTGGTTTCTTCATTTTAAACTTTTTATTTTAAAATATCAATTTTCTAGATTTATGAAATGGCTTGTTAGAAAGGATTTCAATTAAAACAAAGTTTTATTAAAATGGTTTGAAATGGTTTTGGAATACAAGGGTTTTTTGTGTGATTTTATGTTCGACATGAACCTAAATAAATGACATGTAAAAGTTTGGTACATGGTGCATGACCCTAGATCGAGGGAGTGTTTCAGTGGGACACAAGGTTATTGGATGAGAGACCGCTCATGAGTATGAAACTATAAAAAAATCAAGCACGTGTGGTTGTGTTGTGAGCCATGGAATGAGTATTACCCTTTAGGACACTGTTTACTATGTATTTTGTTTATATTTTGATATAAATAGTTTTAGATATTTTTTTATATAAAGTGTTTTATATAAATTTTTCTATCTTTTTCTATCCTAGTGGCATGAGTTGGAATGACATCGGGGGAAACCTATTAATTTTTATTAATCACTCCTACTTTGGTACTTTGGGGATTTTGAAGATATCATATATCGATATATGTGAAAAGGTAAAGTGTCACACATATTTAGTAATACTTCCTAATACATGGGCTATTTTGTGGAGTTATAGATTTGAGCATGTGGAGATTTGAAGTCATGTGGTTGTCTTTGAGTTTCGATAGTTTTCTATTCGCAATTTACTTTGATGTTAGTGTATCTTCTGTAGTGGTACTCTTTGGTTGGTTTTGATATAAATTAAATGACTGAATTGTCTTTCATCTTTTTCATTAAACATGTATGGTTTTATTTGGTTATGGATTGTTTGTTGGTTGTTTATCTTCAAAGGGAAAACTGTCCCCCAAATTGTAAATAAATCCCTCAACATTTATGGTCATCCTTTGGTGTCATGGGTATGTTTCTTAAGTCCAAGTATCATCCTTCTTCCTTTTAAATACAATTATAATTAGAGGGATGTTACATTGGGTATTGGTTACCAAAGTATTCATGCATGTTCAATTGATTTCGTCTTATATTTCAGTGAAAATGAGTCATTATTTAGTTTTCCTTTATGTGGAAAATCGAGGTACAATGAGTCTTAAAAAGTGATTCATGGATTGATCCCCATTAAATCATTGATTTATTTCCCTTTTAAACCAAGATTTCATCATTTATTTATATCTCAGAACACATCATTATTGACGTAATGAAATAGATCTGATATTTCAATGGGTAGAAGTATAAATCAACCTTGTAATGGTGATTCATAGAATCATTTTGACTATGTAAATCCTTAAATTTATTTAGAATCCCATAACATGGGATTGGGTCTTTCTATTGATGGTTTCTATCCATTTGGTTTATATGCTAGTCAATATTCTTACTGGTCCATATTTATAACTCTGTAAAACTTACCGCCTTGGTTGTTGATGAATGAACCACATATATTTTTAACATTATTAATTTTAGGGTATCCAAAATATTATATTTATGTTCAGTTGAGACCATTGATTAATGAGTTAAATCTATTGTGGGGTAATGATGTCAGTATATATGTTGTTGTTGTAAAATAGAATTTTATAATTAAATATGTATTAATGATGAAAATTAGTGACTTCCTATAAAATTTTATGTTATATAACTGGAGTACACATGGTCTTAAATCATGTTTGTACAGTATGAGTGATAGAAAACATTTTATCATTGTCAATGGGAAAATCTTGTTTTTCGACTATCATGGAAGATTTATTCTTATTGATCATCCTTTCCAATGAAATAGAAAAAATTTCATAAAAGGTAAAATTGAAAGATATGGACCTCCAGAAATTATATCAGGTATTGATTTTAAATCTATTGTCTCTTCAATACCTCCTATTACCTTTGTACCGACTATAAATCCCCAAAAATATATATATTTAGGAAATATCACAATTTGATTAAATGAAGTATTTTTGTGGATATTTTATATTGTTTGATATTTTTTTCCATCATATGGTGGATGTATTGCATGTTGAGAAGAACTATTTTGATAATATATTTTATATAGTTTTCAAAACAACTTGTAAGACAAAATATCATTTAAAGGGATGATTATATCGTGCACAAATTTTATGAAATCTATAACTTGGGTTGTTTGAAAATGATAGATCACAAACGTTAATGAATCCAAAAGAACCTTATAAAGGATAATATTTTGTTGGTAAATAATTTTAACAATATATTGGATATATCACTAAATTGATGGTAAAAACATTGTCGCTAAATGTTATTGTAGAAAATAAAATAGTTATATTGTAATTATAATACCAATAGGAAATATTTTTTTTCTGA
This sequence comes from Viscum album, assembly GCA_963277665.1. NCBI lineage: Eukaryota > Viridiplantae > Streptophyta > Magnoliopsida > Santalales > Viscaceae > Viscum > Viscum album. The sequence goes on from OY728128.1 coordinate 2,114,040,122, forward strand.
AAATGTCTAGAAAAAAAATTATATGATATGTTTTTATTTTGATAATATTATTTCCTACATATATCTTTATATCAGTAATATTATTAAAAATATTATTTTATTTTTTATTATAAGAAACCCCAACAATTTATATCTATTTTTAAATTATTTTTTAAATAAAATATTTTTTGTGGGTGTTCAAATATTTATTGGTAAACTCTTATATTATATTTATAAATATAATTATTTATAATATATTTATCATATTTATAAGATAATAATTATAAAATTAACTTATATGAAACTCTAAAAAACTGAGGTTTTTTTAAAATAAGTATAGAAGAACATGTTCAAACTTAGTTTAAAAACATGTTTTAACTATAAAAAAACAGGAATATTAAAGAAATATGTTACCATCATGTTCAAACATGTTCCAAATAAGTTCAAACTCGAAGAAAAAAGCACATGAATTCCCATAAAAATGCATTTTCAATCCTTTTCTACCTCACATTAATAGTCCTAATCATTGTTCACACCAGTGGTGGGGTCTTCTTATGTAATTCACCCACTCAGTCACAAAATGACCATAATTTATAGATCACATATTGTAGCCTCATGTTGATTAAAACAAATTGGTAATCCCAAATTTCAAAAATAGGTATGACCCACTCCAATGTATAGAAATAACAGATCATCGCAATGCATGTAAGAAGGTCCCCTTTTTTCACTTGTGTGTTGAATCCATTCATCTCCAATAGCATACTAGTAGTAATAAGAATATGTTTCAAATTTAAATAGCTCCAAAGTTTGTGTATATAAAATAAAATAATTTAAAATATGATAAAATTGAATATTCAAGTGAATCATGTTTAAGAATTCCATTTATTATTTATTCATTTCATTAAACATTCAATATATCACTCATATTCCTAGTTTTTCTAGAAAAGGGTCATTTCATTGTATGTTTCACTAATCAGTATACTACACTAAATAATCTCTTTAACCCAACTATGTTAAAATTAAATCCCCAACTAGTCATTCTCCAATTAATTTAAAATAATTAATATATAAATTTTAAATATGATCTATAAAATTCTAACTAGGATAGTTATGAATCATTGAAATCATAATAATATCATATCTTAAAATTTTATATTAATTATTTCTTACATTATTTGGACTCTCAAAAACTATCTTTACTATTCTAATACAATTTAATGTAATTAATTTATATTTGATCAACTTAAAATCAAGAGAAATGTTGAAATGGTAAATAAGTAAAAATCAAAATTTAAGTGACTAATTATTTCTATATAGAATATCTAAAAAAATGCATAATCCAAAGTATGATTGAAAAAAGAGACCAAGCTAAAAAGAATCAAATAAAACACATTATTTTATGGGTAATAAAAGTGGAATCAATAATTAAATTAACCTTTGAAAAAAAATTAGTTCAAATATTAATAAAAAAAGGAAAAACCAACTAGTGAATAATTATAATGTTGCTAAAAATTCATTTGAGGTGAAAACGTAAAAATATCATAATTTTTTGACTCGTAAAGTATAATGTCTACTATTTAATGTATTTCTCTTAGATTATGGTATAATGTAACATTGGAATAAATACGATTAACAGATATTAAAAATTTACTAAAAAAAGTGTATTTTAGACATTTGAAGTCCACTACAACCAAATTACCATAAGAGAAAGAAAGTAGACTCACTCTATTTAACCAAATATACTTGAGTGCTCAATGAAATTAATTTTTCACTTCAACCAAATCCATTTATACCTATGAATATAAAATTATTATCTTTTCTTTTAAAAAATTTATGGGAAATGACATGTAATATATTTTTCTATTCATTCGATAGAATGGTAATGAAAAGGCATAATTTTTAAGAGAAAGAATATAAGTTTATAAAATATTTCATAAGCTCATCTTGAATTAAAATCCCACATAAATATCATTTCACTTACTTCTAACACAATGCAATGAATAAAAAAATAAAAATAAAGATATATAGATCAAAATGTTATAATCATCTACTCACCTTCAGTGAACAATGTTGTGGGGTTTGAGAAATATATATATTAAGTTATTTTGGTATTAACAATGATAATTAATGATTTAGTTGTGACACTCTCTCTTTATATCTCTCTATTTCTCTATAATCATCACCCTTCCTAACCAAAAGAGTAGTCTACAATGATAATAAAAATAATGTTTGTAAACAGTTTAATAAGTTATGAATTCATCAAGAAAAAAAATAAATAAATCAATAAAAAATATGACTGTTTATGCTATTGGATGTTGGAAGTTGTGGTCATATAGTTAAAGTGCATCTAATATGTAATATTAACGTTCAACTAATTGTAACTTATGTTTATTCTGGCGTTACCTGAAACATTTTCTATGACACTATGTCATGACCCCGTCCCTCCAAAGGTACCCCACTAGGGGAAAAAATTTAGAAATATAGATAATGACCCTCTGAGTCCCACCTCCAATAGGCCTCAAGTTTGAAAAGAGCACCAAAGGTATAAAAAATTCTTAAATGGGTGGAATTACCCTATATAATAATAGGATCGAGATATAAGATAAATAGAATCTAAGAAAATCCATGAAATAATATAAAAATGAAACCAAAACCATCCAATAATGGATGTATAAGTAAAATATATTCAGATAAAAGTCTCTAAATAAATGTCCAAAATAAAATATTAGGTAGAAACATAGAAAAAATTGAAGGAACAAGTTATAAATATCTAGAAATATTCACATAGTCCTCATGGAAACCTAAAAAATGTTTTTATGTACCTATAGTGAGAATAAAAGTACAATCAGTTGGGTGATAAAAAAGTATCTTAAGCACATGTGAAAAGAGTATACTAATGCCTCAGCAGAACCAAGAACACCACAACATATCAACTTTACAATCCCAACCACACCAAGTAATGGTCATAGAATAATTAAATCCATGTCTAATATCCTAATTAGAAGGATATCAATAATGGGTACCCCACACTACTTTTCCATTGGGTTTCCACTCTTACACTATTGCATTGTACATCCTGGAACTCCCATATCCTCTATATAAAAAATCATTCCATACACCCTGTGTACAGCTATCCATCACATCAAATCTTGACCAAAGACACTTCGTTCATCACACCACATCTCACCTGAAGAAACCTCATCCACCACTTTATATCCACAACCAGAATAGTAAGGCATAATGAATCTGAAGCACATAAATCTCATTCCCACCTCATAACAGGAATGACCCCCACCATAAGAAATCTCATAATATCATCAAATATCACAATAATGTATTGTTTAATTATGGCCATCACAACCCATGTGTTTCAATGTATCCTATAAGAGATCCAAAAAGTTGGTGTGGTCATTCATCCATCTTTTTCAGCAATATATTAAGAAAAACATCGAGAAATATATGTTTGTTAGCATAATGTGTTTGATGCGAGTGTGATTCATATTGAAATCATAAGGAACATAAAATGTGTATATTTAAATCCACACCCAATCCCAACCTCTAGGCTCAAAACATGAGAACCGACCATCTCACAACATCACCACCCAACCACAAAACACCACATATTTCCTTTCCACAACTAAATTCACAACATCACATAAAAACCCCAATACACATTTCACATTTCACATTTTACATTTTAACTTCATTATCAACTTAATCCATTTTCCATATTTCACATTACCAACCAATTTCCATTATCCATCCCATTTATTTCACATTAAACATCATCCAAATTTAACCACACTTACCATTATTCATTCATTCATTCATTTACCATTAAATACACACCATCTCAATTTCAACATTAAAATTTAATGATAATATAACCCAACCAACTACCACAACCCAACACCACACAAATAAAAAACCCCATGAAAACAATCCCATATCATCACTATTACACAGCCAAAAAATCCTCCTCACTATAATCTATACATCACATCCAAATTTATATCACAACTACCCCATATCATGACCATAAAACTCATGACATTCTCCCCACAACACAACCACATATCACAATCTCCACATACAACATCCACTTATCCTCACATTATTTTCCCCAAAAAAACTTCATACCCAAAATTCACACTTTTACATACTAACATAATAACTCTCATATTTATCGAGGGTCTTTCATCAAATTAAAATTTGTTATTTAAAGTTATTTATAACACAAGATATAATTTCCATTTGTGACCAGTTTTTTAACTAGGCATAAGCAGCTATCCAATTTATATTTTTGGTGATAAAAAATGACACAAAATAATTTTCCCATAATCACAACAATCCCAACACAAACAAGTGAATCAATTATTATGATTTTCAGAGAGGAATCAAGCCTGATTAATCAAAACATCAATTAATATCAAAAGCTATAAAATAATGTGATTCTATTCCTATTCTTCTTAAAGTTAAATTTACCCCAATTATTATTATTTAATTAAGATGATTAAAATTATATTCCCAAAATATTAAAATCATATAACCCATCCCATATGATAAACCAGTTGATAAAAATGGATCCCCTTCCTAAAATTGAGACTTTTGATCTACTACACAATTTGGATGAAGAGGGAACAACCACAAGGAACCACAATGAATAATAACACCTTGATGAACCTAAACACAACACCCCACAACATTCCCTAATAAAAGAAATATAAAAAATGATGATTTCTCATGACAGAAACCTTTCCAAATATAAAGAGTGAGAAAAAAATGGGAAAACTAGGAGAAAAAGAATATATGTACTCACCTAAACTACTATTGATTGATCTATAAAGGTCAAGGTTAAAATCCAATGAAATAGTGGTGAAATTTCTACTTGGTACACACATGGGTCATTGATGAAATGATAGGAATATTGGAAAAGTGATTGAGTCTATAGGGATTTTGGTATTTTATACCTAACTTAGAAAAAAATACCACAGTGAGGCCCATATGATTATTCCACATTACATCTAATAACTTATGAAACTATGGTATAATGACCCTCACCACACTGAAACCCTTCTTGCGAAAGACCCATTGGGATTCGAAACTATCTTTTCACCATAGATCTTATAAAATATGAAGGGGTGTTCCACATCCCCTACTCCATGATTCAATAGTACCTAAAAATAAAGAACCAATGAGAACCTCCTCCCATGACTCCACACTGTATCCAAAATCCCCACACCACATCCACTCAGGTGAGTACTCACCTCCATGACATAGGCTTTCTCCATGCTAAATCCACCCCAAAAATGTAAAGTATCACTAAAAACCTATTCCCAAGACCTTATGTTGTAACCAATACTTCCACACCATAGCCTATATTCCTCCCAACATAGCCCCATTCTCTAATATGTAAGACTCCCTTATGCTAAAATCTCATCTTCATGTCCTCCTCTTACCCTCATAACTCTTTACAATTTCCTCCAAAAAACTCCACAACTATAATTCCTACAATTTAATACGACATAATGTTTGGGATTTTACATCAAATACCTCTTAGACTATTATCTCCCTTGAGAATAAAATCTAACATAGAAGGAGAGAGGGAAAATGCAAAAAAACTATCCCTTGAGATAACTTTTAAAGATCTCATTACACCCCAAACACAACCAGACCACTAACCAAACATACCAAACTCATCCAAGAACATTTAATAAGATTCCTTCACGATGACATCACTACACTAATAAATCAAAAATCAATATCCATGTATAAAAATAAATGAATTACAGCTTCCATAAAATGATATTATCTTCTTTGCATGGAATTTACTCTTCCTCAGTTATAATTGTGTAAAAGTACAACACGCCTTGATTCATTCTAAGTGGGGTATTTTATTATGAATAGAAAGAATATATAGTAGTAAAGATGGAAATAAATAAATAAAAAATGTCTAGATTTAAAATTGGGTTTATCCTATTTCTATAAACATACATCACATCATTAACGAAAATAAAATTGCATAAAACATTAACATCCAAACATCATATAATCAATGAAAAACATAATAAGGAAAAATATGGAATGCCTAAAAAAATATCTTGGTACTAAGAACACATCTATATATCCCAATCCAATGTACTCTCATTTAGATGACTATTCTTCCACTTTAGAAAAACAAATGGTATGGTTCCTTCACGCATCACCTTCTCCTGGTGATCCTGAATCTCCAATGGCCACTCCAAAAACATCATGTCATCCTTGATATCCATCTATCCCTAGTCAATGACATGGGAGTCATCATGAAGATATCAAAAAAGATGAGATATGTGGAAGACTTTGTAAATATTCTCCATCCATGGAGGAAGTTCCAACCAAAAAGGAACTTTGAAAATGTTCACCAACACCTCAAAAGGCCCATCAAACTGGTTCGAGAGCTTAATCACCCTGTCAAACCTCCACTACCACAGTAGGACGGAAGAATTCAAGAACACATGGTCTCCAACATTGAAATCCAAGGGGATTCACTTATAATTGGCATAATACTTTCAGTCCATCAATACTTTCATCCTCTCAGGAATAACCATAACATTATTTTTCATACTCTACCCCACATTTGGATCTATAACCAATGACTCTACAGCCATGGTCCAACACAAAAGAGAATAACATGTCCTCTCATATAAAGTCTCAAATGGTTCCATGTGAACAAATGAGTGATATATTGTAACATTATGTACCCTCCTGGTGTATTACTTTTCCAGTTTTGGATTTTGAAGGTGTTTAAGGAAGGTTCTAAGAGTTTTTTGGGGAAGATAAAGGTGAAGTAGAACTGCTGTAGGAAATACACATCATGTAATTGTATTACATGATGTGAAAGTTGGATTCATGGATTGTCTAGGGATGGTTCACAAGGTGTAGATCTTTTAGGTTAAATAATAAAAAGGTGACATATTTTTTTATGAAACATGTAATCCTCAGATTACATGATGTTAAATGGGATTAAAAGTCATGTAATTACCTGATGTTGTACAGTTTTAAAGTTTACAGGAACTTGGTTTTTTTCCAAACCCTATATCTAGTGGATCTTTCTCATTCCTTGCATCTAACAGCCTTTTAATTTAGTGTTTGAAGATTCCTTTCAATAGGGATTGATCATTGGCCTCCCTTCATTGATCCATGGCGAGTTCTCCTCTTGTTATCATGAGTTTCCTTTCATTATTTTTTGATGTTTCTTTATGGTTTTATGGTTTGGTTTGGGTTGTGTGTTTGGGATACATATTTTTGGTCTTTTCATGAAATATATGTTGATCCATGGTTACTTATGGTGTGTATTTAGTTTTCAGTGGTCTTCTTTTCCCTGCAGTGTGCAACAAGTTGAAAATATTCTTTGAGGTAATATTTACCTCATTTATCTTTGTTGTTTATCAAGCAAGAAGTGTTTTATTTTTCTTACTTATGGGTTATGGTTGTGATGGATTAATTAATTAATTTTTTGTTTTTAAATTTAAGGGTAAAGGTTTTTGTTTCACATTATTTTACATCTTTGATATTATTGTGATGTTTTGGATTGTATGGGCCTGATTTCCCTATGAAATATATGGTTGTTGGGGGATTTTTTTTCATTGTATTTATGTATTTTTATTTTTTTGACTATTTTTATTTTTTTGATATCACCCAAAATGTAAATTTATTAATTAATTATACCTACATAATTAAATTGTTTCCCCAAGATTTTTTATGCATGATAACACCCCTAAAATAAAGTGGAATGTGATAAGGGCCCATTTGTAATTTTTTAAATCATCTTTATGTGTTGTGATGTGTGTACATGCTTATTGTATGGCTATATGTGGTTGGGGCATGTGGGGATTATTGTTTTTTTTAAAGTGATTTTGGGGCGGTGAGGAGGTAGTTTGTTTGGTCATTCTTTTGGGGTGGTGAGGTGGTGGTTGCTTTGTGCTAGATGACCGAGTAGTGATGGAATAAATAAATAATTGTTCAATAATGTTTGGAATGGATTGGGTTGGTTTGGTTCATATAATGGAAATTTTGAATGGATAATTAAATGGTGGGATTTTTGGTTAAATGTGGTTCGTGGTAAATTATGAAATGAATGGGGTGATTAAATGAAATTGGTAGGAAATGTAAAGTGGGTTTTATGGATTGGCGTGTGGATTTATGCATTTAGATGTGGAAGAAAAATTTATGGTGTTTTGAGTTGGTTCATTAGTTTTTGAACCCATATATTGGGATTTAGTGTTTGATACTATATATATACTTGTGTTTTTCTTGTGATTTCTATATGCACCCCACTCATGTTTATCACTATTTTCTAAACACCCGCATTGTCACGCAGGGTGTGTCTTTCCCAACATCCTGGTGGGAGGATGGATGGATGACCATCCATCTTCCCTTCTCCCTCTTCCAGGCGATACTGGACCAAGTGTCTTCTGGTGAGTTGTGATGTGTGGTCCCAGGTTTCTTCGGGGAGAGATGTGATATGTATCCCAAGTGTATTTGGGATGAGATGTGATATGTGTCTCAGGTGTCTTCAGGATGAGATGTTTTTTGATAGTCCAGGTGTGTGTGGGCAGGATGAGATGTGTTGTGATAGCCTAGGTGTGTGCAGGTAGGATGTTTTGAGATAGACCTGGTGTTTATGGGAAGGATGTATTGTGATTTCCCATGTGTGTGTGGGTGGGATATTATGTGATATATTCAAAAGATGTGGGAGCACTGGGACATTTCTATTTGATTCTGGGAGCATCTAATCATTGGAAAAGTGGTGCAGGGTACCCTATCATCAATGTGATTTACTTTATATTATATTAATTGATTTGTATTACTTGGTGAGGTTGGAATGGTTAGTATGCTTGCTTAGGTGTTTTTGGGTTCTATTGTTTTCTCACAGGTTAATTAGTATGCTTCTTTCACATGTAAACAAGAGATGTTGGTTTTCCTATTGAGTACACTTATATGCTCACCCTATGTATTTAAAATTGTTTTCAGGTTTCTTGGAGAATTTTATAGACTGTGTGGAACCTTACTAACTCGAATCCTTGTAATTTTTTGTGTTTCTACTTAAGTTTTTCTTTTAGGTATTTACATTGGTGACTTTCATCTGTATCAGTTATATTTATATATTCATTGGGGATTGTTTGTTTTTATCTTTTATATTTTTTTTTGGAGTTGTTGTTGATGATTCATTGTATCTCCTGATTTTTTTTCTTATAAATGTTAAATACCTTCCATTTTGGGAGATGTGTATACCATTGGTTCTAGTTGATAACCCAATTCTAACTAGAGGTGGGACTCATGGTTTTATTATCTCTCTCCCCTCATTATGGTGTATTTGGAGGGAGGAATTCATGAAAGAGTGGTATCAATGGTGATGGTTGAGAGATAAGATGGATTTTGGAGTTAGGCAGGGTGAGTATTGCATGAGTTGGTTGGAAACAGTGCCCATTAACCTTGGTATGTGACATAGTCCAAGGAGACTGTCTAGGACATGGGATTTTAGGTCTCCTCATGATCTAGTGAAGAAAATCTGAGCCTACTGAACAACCAATTGAGATTTACCTTCTTGATGGGTAGAGACCTAGGAAAGGTACATGCATCATAATTACTTGTGTTCATATTTGAATTGGGTTTTTTGGGGAAAGTTTAAATGAATAAATAGTGAAATAAATAAGTTAAGATGAATTTTAATGAAATTACATACTATTCAGGCATAGGATATCCTTATTTTATTTTCAGTTATGGATCATGTTCATCGTTCATGTGTGGATCAAGTAGGTGAGGTTCAGTAGGCTAATCCAATTAATCATTGTCGGGTTGATCTGTTTGAGGAGGATGATCAGTGGTAGAGGATATTGTTTTCTTTCCAACGACAGGCTTTGGGGAAGTATGAGGGGAGTATTTCAGATTTGAAAATAGAGAGTTGACTAGAAGATCTTGAGATCAATATCAGTGTGATCCAAGCCCTGATGGTATATTGGTTCCCTTTGGTAGTTATTCATATGTGTGGAGCTACACATTAGCGGTGGATGCTATTTCTAGGAGAGCAGAGGGAGGCAGAGGTTTTGTTGTTCGACTCACAAAAGGGGTTTTGAGAAGAGTTCCTTTTCATTGACCATGAAGGTAGTGAAGAGGTGGGATATTATTTATCTTCATTAGGGGATCGTGTTAGTGTGTGAATTGGGAATCTTGTTCATGGACCATCTTAATTTTTACCAAGATCATTTTACATATGAGGAGCATCATAAGACATCTTGAGGAGACACTTCATCCTTCTATCAAGTATGAAACAAATCCTTCTACATTTATAATGTACCAAGAGGTTTAGAAGAATATATAAGTGATTGAGATAATTCACTCATGTGGATTTTTTCTATGGGAAGGGAACCAGTTGAGGTCCTCAAGAGTAAAAGTTGTCAGTGTAAGTTCTCAGGTGACCGAACCTTCTAGGTTTCAACTAGTTAGGAGTCGACCTCAAAAGCTTCCATTTTTACCTTCTTGTTTCTATTCCTTTCCTATGGGGTTGGCCTTTATGTGTTTCTTATGTTGAATTTGTGGCCATATTTAGGAATAGTTCCCAATGGATACTAGATCTTGGTTTGGATGAGGCAGACGGGTTTAGTGTCAGCCTCATCGGCAGTTTCCAGTAGGGTCATTTCAACATCTAGGGAAATAGGATTATGCTCCACCAAGGGGAGATGGATTTGGTAGAGGCTGACCTTAGGATGTTCCTTATGTTCATGGATTGTGTCCTGATCATAGTTGTGGAGGATGTGACCATCAGAGAGGTAGAGGAGCTGGGCATTGTCAGTTGCACGTAGCGGGGGCAGCAATTCTAGAGGGGTTAGAGATCTTCAGAGCTACGATCGTTTTTTTAGTACTCTTGTTTGTTTCTTGTTTGATTCATGAGTTTCACATTACTTTTTTACTCCCTATACAACCAATACTATGAGACTATATTTATAGAGTCTTACCATACTCTTAGTGATGACTACACTATTCGGTGGCCATACCCTCTTGTTCGATGTGTTTTGGGGGTGTACACTAATGATGGGGCCACATCAGTCCCATGGGGATCTTTTCATACTATATATGTACTCATATGATGTCATCCTCAGCATAAACTGTTTTTATTCCTTACGTTATGTTATTAACGGTTTCCAAAGGAGAGTTGTGTTTTTGGATGTGGATTGTAATCATGGGGTTTTATTTGGGGTGAGAATTTGTAAGTTGGATAGTCAGTGTGTGGAACCCCTTATTTCATTATTGGATGAGTTTTCGGAGGAATCAGTAGATTATGGGATGGTATAGGTTCCTAGGGTCATTGGGGAGTTCAAATATGTTTCTCTTGAGGAGGTTTCTTGGTCACCCCATCAACACAACGTTGAGTTTGGGATAGACTTGCAACCCAATGCTTCTTTGATTTTGGTTAACCCTTATCTAATGGAACCTTATAAGTTTTGGGAGTTTAGTATTTTGATAGATGATATGATTTATAATGGTTTTATTCATCCCAATGTGTCGACATGGGGTTCTCCATTGTTGTTCTCCAAGAATTTGGATGGTAGTTCGAGGTAGTGTATAGAATACCGAAGGTTGAATCTCGTAAAGGTCAGAAACCATTACCCTCTTACAAGTATAAATGATACTTTAGACCAGTAGAGAGGGGTGAGTTGGTTTTCTATGATCGATCAGATGTTTTGATATAACTATTTGATGGTGAAAGAGGGTGATATTCTAAAGACTCCCTTCATATGCATGTATGGTCACTTATAGTTTGTAGCCATTCCATTCTCTATTATGAACTCACCAACCATGTTCATGGGGCTTATGAAATCCATGTTTCATGATTTCCTAGACTATTTTATCATCACATTCATCGATGATATCTTGATCTCCTTGAATTCAGAGAAGAAGCAAGCTGAGTATCTCAGAGTTTTCTTGCATGTTATTTAACGCCACCAGATTTATGGAAATTTTACAAGTGTAAGTTTAATACATGAGAGGTCTATTTACTTGGGCATGTGGTGTCTCATTATGGTGGGTAATTTGACCCATATAAGGTTGAATCATTTATATATTCATTAGAACTTGAGAGTGTGGAATAAGTTCACATATTCCTTGGTCAAAAAACCATTATCAGAGGTTTGTTCTTAATTTATCTCGAGTGAAATAAATTTTGATAGCTTTGACCAAGAATGAAAAAGATTTTGTGTGGAGTGATCAGTTCCATGCATCATTTGTTTACTTGAAGGGGAAGTTGTTCAGCGCTCTAGTGATCCAGTTTCCATAGGACGGGGAAATGTTTGTTGTGTTTTGTGACGCTTCCCATATGGTCTTAGGACGTGTCTTGATTAAGTAGTAGGAAATGATCTTATATGGGTATTGGCAGTTACATACCCAAAAGCGTAAGTATGCTACCCATTATCTGGAGCTAGCAGTATTTGTGTTTGCGCTGAAGTTGTGGAAGAATTACCTCAGTAGGGAGTGCTTTGTGATCTTCACGGATCACAATAGATTAGGGTATATCTTTTCTCATTGAGATATGAACTTGTGATAATGATGTTGGATGGATTTTATTTAGGATTATTATTTTTATATCTCCTACACCTCGGGAAAGGGGAATGTTGTGGCCAATTATTTGAGAAGGAAGTCATAGAAGGGTGTTGTTTTGAAGTCTGAGGATGCTTAGAGAGAAATGTAAGAGTTGGAAGCATTGCACTTAGATTCAATGGTGGATGGTGGTAGATGGTATTTGTTTCAAATGATAGTGAAATATTATATGATTCAATAGGTGGAGGAGTCTTAGTGGGGAGACTCAGAGGAAGAGGTGATGCACGATCGTGTTGTCTATAGTGATGCTCTAGAGGGATGGTCAGAGGATGGTCAAAACCATATGTTGTTTTGTAAAGGGTTTTTTTTATGATAGAAATGTGAAAGGGAGTTCTTTGTGATTTCCATATCTCACCATTGGTGGTACACCTAGATATTTTTAATATGTATCGTGGATTGAGGCTTCCGTTTTGGTGGCCTGAGATAAAGAAGGTAGTGACAGAGTTTGTTCTACGGTTCCTGGTTTTCCAATAGGTAAAGGTAAATACATATGTTCATGTTGGTTTGTTGCAACCCATGGATTTCCATGAGTGTAAATGGGATGATATCATGTTGGATTTCTTCATAGGTTTACCTATATCTCAGGGAGGTTGTGATGTTATCTGGATTATAGTGGGTTGACTGAAAAAATCAACCCACTTCTTAGTGATCATGGAGTCGGGCATAGTGGATTCCTTAGATAAGAGGTTCATGGATGAGGTGGTGTGGTTTCATGGAGTTACAAGGTCCATTGTCTCATATCGGGATGCATGTTTTACCTATAAAGTCTAGAGGGGATTGCATCATGCTTTTGGAACTCAGTTATGCCTCAGTACTTCTTTCCACCCAAAGATAGATAATCAGATTGAACAGACTATCTAAACATTGGAGGATTTGTTATGGGTGTGCATATTGGAATTTGGTGCATCTTGGGTGAAACACTTTCCTTTGGTAGAGTTTTCTTATAATAATATCTATAAATCTTCCATTGGCATTGCACCAGTTGATTTTTTTTATGGGAGACCGTTTCATTCACTGTTGTGTTGGACGAAGGTTGGAGAGACAATTGTTATTGGTCTTGATGTGGTGCATTGCATGATAGAGAAATTTCATCTGAGTCAAAGGAGAATGAAAGCAGCGTAGGAATGACAGAAGTCGTATACCTATGTCTGTAGGAGGCCCTCAGAGTTCTAGGTTAGGGACCACATTTTCTTTAAGGTTTCACCCTGACTTGGGTAACAGAGTATTTGTAGAGGGAGTAATCTTTCTCATAGGTTTTTGGGCCCTTTGAGGTGTTGGGGTGAGTTAGAGAGGTTTAATACCGGGTGATATTTACACCATTGTTATAGAGGATCTGTGATGTATTTCATATCTCTCATCTTCATCGCAATCATCACGATGACTCCCATGTCCTTGACTGGGGAGATTTGGATATCAAAGATGACAAAACATTTGTGGAGCTCCCAATAGAGATCTGGGATCATCAGGAGAAGGTGCTGCGTAGATGAACCATTTCATTTGATCATGAGTTGTGGAGGCATAGTGGTCTAGAGGAGAGTACTTGGGAGAGATAAATGATGATGTGTGCCCATTACTCAGAGTTTTTTTGAGTTTTTCTTTTCTCTATTCTACTTTTTCATGTGAGGTTTTAGACCTTGTAGTTTGATTAGATGAGTTGTTTTACTTGGTTTGTGATATGTTTGATGTGATGTGTCATAAACATATATCATATTAAAAGGGGAAGTCCAAATTCCTAATCGATATGTAGTAACTGCAATGTGATTTAACCCATGTGGTCGAGTCAGTAATGCCCATAGCAGATAACATCTTGACATTGAAGATAAAGTTCTCTAATTCATGTGTTTGAGATGGTACGGTTCATTGGTTGTGGTTGTTGTTGGTTTGGACTTTGTAGAAGTTGTGATTTTTGTGAAGTGGTGATGTGGAAGTCTATTTGTGTGATAGGATGTGTCTTGTGGTTGTGTATTGTGTTTTGTAGCCATTTGGGATGACATGTTTAGCTGGTGGTATCAATTGAGGTATGATGAGATCCTTGACAGGTATCTCATTGGTTGTTTGGAACCATTTGCTCCTAGTCTTGGTTTTGGATTCTTGAGGGATATAATCAATTGAGAGGTATCTGATGTAATGGTACATTCCCTATGAGTCCATTACATTCAATTTTTGGTTGTTAAAGGTGTTTGGGGTAGGTTTTGGGAGTTTTTAGTGGAAGTTGGAGGATAAACAGAACTATTGTATGAAATACATGTTGTGTAAGTGTATTACACAATGTTAAAGTTTGTTTCACAGCTTTTCCAGATCTATTTCATGAGTTATATATTTATGAGGTTAAATAATAAAAAGTTAATGCGTGTTTTTGTGGAACCTGGAATCTAGAGATTACATGATGTGAAATGGGATTACATTTTGTGCAATTCCCCGATGCTATACAGTTTTAAAGGTTTTAGCTGCTTGGGTTTTTCCAAACCCTATGTCCAGTGGATCTTCTCTCATTCCTATAATCCTATAACCTTTTCCTTTAGTGTTTGGATAATCATTTTGATGGGGATTGATCCTTAGGCTCCCGTATTCGATCTGTGGTGAGTTCTCCTCTCATTCTCATCAGTTTCCTTTCATTCTTCTTCATGGTTTCACTATAATGGTGCAGTTTGGTTTGGTTTGTGTGTTTGGGCTATGTCCTGATGGTATTTTGGTGCGTTTCTGGTTGATATTTTGTGATTAGTCACTGAAAGTGGCTAATAATAATTTCTAATATCTTTATATTCATTGTTCCAAAGTCCATAAACATTGTTTTTAGTGCATTACATAAATAGAACTTCATTTCTCATAAAAAATGCAATTCATGTTTAAAATGTAAATTTGGACCCAATAATTAATTTGTTTGTGGACAACATTATATTCATTTTATGAATTTTAAATTTTGGGATATGATTTATCACTTTGTTTGGAACATTTTATCTTTTAGGTCTGATGGATGAATCCCAAAGGAAGATGGATAATTTTGCACCTGAAGGCAGAAACATGCTGGAAAAATCATAATGGGCCTAAGGCCCATCAAACAAATGTGGGGCCCAGAAACCAAGCCCAATGATGCTAAAATTTATACATTATAAAGATAAAAATATGAGGATAAATTTATTCAACTTTGGCCGGAGCTAATTCTGATGTTTTCATGATGATAAAGGGATCTGAAGTTTTAATTTAAATGGTGGACCCGACATTAATGCACAGATATCCATCCCACTATTTCAACCATAACTTCCAAACGGATAAGCCAAATTTCCTGAACTTGTGAGAGCTTCTAGAAGACACAGGGACTAAGATATGTTATATTTATGACACCTTCGGATTCAGACGTATGTAGTGTCAAAAGTACACGTCAAAATGGAGGATGAATCTGTCTGGTTTTGTGGTCAACTTTGTAACGTTAATTTCCTTTTCATTCTTCACCCTCCTTTTGACTCTCTTAATTGTTGGGGTTGAATTTATTTTTGGGGGTGGACATAAGGCTCCTAATATTCCTATATAAGGATCTAGTGGTGAAGGGAATAACCATATAAAATTTTTCTTTTAAATCCAAGTTTTTCGTTCAATTGTAATTTCCCGCTTTCGTTTTGTAATGGCATCGTCAATTTCTCTAATGTAAGTTTTTCATTCACGTTTAGTATTTTAATAAAATTTCTTCTTCTTCACTTTTCATTTTCCTTTTCTTCACATGTTGATACTGTTGAATCTAAGTGTGAATTTATTCACACCCGCACTTGTGAATTCATCACACAACGGTGGAGTGTTCATTTTGATTAATGGTTTACTTCTTCAATCCCGCTTCTTTAAGTCAACTACCAGCTTCCATTGATAGAATAACATCAATGGAGGGATAAACTTTTATGGGTTGATTCTAGGGAGTTGCATGGGATGGATTGAATGTTATTTTATGTTCTTAAATTCTTAAATTTGTTCTTTATTTTAAGAGTTCCTTTCTTTGATTTATCTTCTTCTTTGTCTTCACCGACATTAATGACGACATATTTTGAGTGATAGTATGATCCAATTCCTTGGAGATCTCATTTAATTGATCCTCTAAGTGAATTGGTTATTAGCCTTGAAATTGTGTATGGATTAAATCAGAGAATTATATTGAGGAATTATTTCATTTAATGGACACCTCTTGAATCGATGAACAAAAAATCAAATGAAAAACAAATACATCCAATCAAGCCTAAGAGACAACCTAGGATCAACTCACCTTAATTAGTTGTTTTAATTAAAGTAATTTTATTGGTTTTGTTCTTTAAATTAAATAAATATTTCTTCAAATCAATCAACACCATAGTTGGCCACTTCATATCCAATCCCGCATCTAATCAAAGTGTCTCAAGGTTTCTTCTTCGGTCCCTGTGGATTCGATCCCTACTTGTACTTCAATGACCACTTTTACTAGTTGGGTAAATTTGGGTGCAACAAAATTTTGGCACCGTTTCCAGGGACCCAAGTAAGTACCTTAGATACTCATCTTCTTTTCTCACCCCAATTTCACTATTCTCACCCTAATTTCTCTTCTCTATTCCCCTTTCTGTTTCTGCGTGTCCAAGATTCTCAAAATCAACTTTCAATCAACTCCAATGGATTATCTTCAACAATACCCATTAATATACCAAGACTATAATAAACTAGAAAATCAATACTTTGAATCACCTCACATAGAAAATTTTATTGACCAAACCATGATTGAATACACCACACCAGATGAGATATACAATCAATGGGATGCTGATTGTTAAAAGGATCAATTTCCATACCTCTCGAGGATGATTGAAGAGATCAAACATAATGAAGTTCATGATGTCCAAACATCTATCAATCCTAATTCTGAAAACATTCTTGAACATTTGTGTGAAAAAATGGATAAAATGAATTCAGAGGTTTCATCTTTAAGAGTAGAACTACAAAGCATTGAAATGGTTGTGGAACCCATTCCCACTCAGGTTGTCTCTTCCTCATCACTAATACAAGAATCTTGTCTCTCACAAACCTCAAATTAATTTATTGAAGAACCAACCATTGGATTTGGGATAGTTGAATATAATCAAGAAATATTTGATGGGTGCTTAAATCAAGAGGAAACCGATTTTTTGTATCCACAAGAGGGAAACCTGACATTGTGGATGGAGAGTCCTGAATATTTCTCCATTGATGATTTTTCAAAAACACAAATTACTGAACAATTGGGAGAAATACCAAAAATTGAGCCCATACCCACACCTCAAATTCAACTAGGAACTTTTGGGAATGAAACATATTTTAAAACAGAACCAATTCTTTCTAAATTTTTTGGAGAAGAAACTGACTTTCATTCAAATTTCCAATCTTTATTAGGAAATTGCAATCGAACAGAACTCAAAATCATTATCCTTCCTTCCCCAGACAAGAATTCCATCATAGGTGATAAAAAATACCTTGCAGTTTTAGTTCATTCATCTAATGAAGCCAATAATCTTGGAATGGTCATTGATGGCTTAGGAAAGAATATAAGTTCAAATCGGTCAACCATTTCAGATATTCCTTGGATTTTACCAATCATTGTGGAAAATAGGATTTTACATGAAAAAAAATTCAAAAAAATAATCAATCTCAATCTTATTGAAGTGGAAAAAGATGGGTTAGTTAAAATGCTGAAAGTTAGAATTGGATAAGTTGGGGGGTAAAAGTCGATCCAGTGACGTTAAACAAAAGCGCTGCATGGGAGGAAACTCGTGGTTTTCATGTTTTCTAATCATTTTGAATTATTTTCTTTTTCATATAATAAATTACCATAGACTGTTGACCTGTTCTTCTTTTATGAGTAAGGATGGGTATGAAAGGGGAGCGCCATATTCATCCGTGTCACGTGGTGTGATATTTGAGTAATACCTTACCCATAAATCTAAAAAGAAGACAATGTATCATCAGTTTATTTTGTTTTGTTTATTATTATGTTATTATAGGTTAAAAAAAATAAAAGGACATGTCGTAAGTCATATGGAGAATCCATTCACCACCATCCAATCCGTTGAGACTCAAATCCAGGAGTGAAGGGAGACTATGGAACACACTATCATCATCAACCACCAGGTGACTTCATTCCATGATTATCATTTTCTCTTTGAAATCCTCCCCTACCCCCCTTCTAACTTTTCTTTTCTTTAAACACTGGGGATAGTGTTATTCTATGTTGGGGGAGATGAAATAAAAAATGATTTTTTTTGAGTAAGAACATGCATGAAAAGAAAAATTCCATTATCCTTGAACATGATAACACACATTTCAAACTCTAAAATTGGATATCAAATAATTTTGTATGCCTTGATTCTGATTTTAATGCAAGTTTATGTTCATGAGCATAGTTTTTGGAAAGTGCGGTTGTCCGATGTGATTTTTCAAAGTTTACATTTTCATCCTCTTAAGAAAAATGCCACAATGCACATCTTCTGGATTGTGGGTGTAAATTTGAGTTCTTGGGTCCCTTTCATTATAGCATAGGGTTCTGGGGTCACTTTTAGTTTAATTTGAGTATCCAAAAAAAACAAAAACAAAAACAAAAAAAAATTGAAAAAAATAATGACCACAGAGAGCAATGTTTTGTCCAAATGTGTGGCATCCGGCACTTGGGGATCGTGCCTCCATAGTTGTCTTGCCCAGAGTTAGGCTTTATATCTCTATTGTATAGCATGAAATTGACAAAATGTGTGGTGTCCGACACTTGGGGATCGTGATTCCATAGTTGTCTTGCACAGAGTTAGTCTTTTCATATCTATTGTGGTTAAAAAAATAAAAAATAAAAAATAAAAAAATTAAAAAAAATGGATACTGATCTTAAGGTTTAATGTGATTCCCACCTAGCGCTTCTATTTTCCCCCTTGAACAATAAAATGGGCCCCATATCTTTTATGATGCACAACACTTTATCATGCTTAATTGGAATTGGATGAAATGTGGTGATGAATTTGAACAAAGGAATGGGCTTGGGCTTGGGATATTCTTATGGACCTAGCTTGTTTTTAATGATTTTGATGGGTTTTCATAATTTTTTTGATATTAGATATTTGGGTGAGCAATGTGTATTAAAATGTTTTTGGAAAAGGGGATTTGAATTTCATATTTGTAATTTATTTTGCTCGGGACTAGAAAAACTCAAGTTCAGGGGTGTGATTAGTCACTGAAAGTGGATAATATTAATTTTTAATATCTTTATATTCATTGTTCCAAAGTCCATAAACATTTTTTTTAGTGCATTACATAAATAGAACTTCATTTCTCATCAAAAATGCAATTCATGTGTAAAATGAAAATTTGGACCCAATCATTAATTTGTTTGTGGACAACATTATATTCATTTTCTGAATTTTAAATTTTGGGATATGATTTATCACTTTGTTTGGAACATTTTATCTTTTAGTTCCGATGGATGAATCCCAAAGGAAGATGGATAATTTTGCGCCTGAAGGCAGAAACATGCTGGAAAAAGCATAATGGGCCTAAGGCCCATCAAACAAATGTGCGGCCCAGAAACCAAGCCCAATGAAGCTCAAATTTATACAGTATAAAGATAAAAATAATAGGATCAATTTATTTAACTGTGGCCAGAGCTAATTCTGATGTTTTCATGATGATAAAGGGATCTGAAGTTTTAATTTAAATGGTGGACCCGACATTAATACACAGAAATCCGTCCCATTATTTCGACCATAACCTCCAAACGGCTGATCCAAATTTCCTGACATTTTGAGAGCTTCTAGAAGACACACGGACGAAGATATTTTATATTTATGAGACCTCCGGATTCGGCCGTATGAAGTGTCAAAATCACATGTAAAAATGGAGGATGAATCTGGCTGGTTTTGTTGTCAACTCTGTAACGTTAATTTCCTTTTGATTCTTCACCCTCCTTTTGACTCTCTTAATTGTTGGGGGTGAATTTATTGTTGGGGGTGGACATAAGGCTCCTAATATGCCTATATAAGGAGCTGGTTGTGAAGGGAATAACCATCTAACATTTTCCTTTAAATCCAAGTTTTTCTTTCAATTGTAATTTCCTGCTTTCGTTTTGTAATGGCATCATCAATTTCTTTAATGTAAGTTTTTCATTAACGTTTAGTATTTTAATAAATTTTCTTCTTCTTCACTTTTTATTTTCTTTTTCTTCACACGTTGATACCGTTGAATCGAAGTGTGAATTTATTCACACCCGCACTTGTGAATTCATCACACAACGGTGGAGTGTTCATTTTGATTAATGGTTTTCTTCTTCAATCCTGCTTTTTTAATTCAACTACCCGCTTCCATTGATAGAATAACATCAATGGAGGGCTAAACTTTTATGGGTTTATCCTAGGGAGTTTCATGGGCTGGATTGAATGTTATTTTATGTTCTTAAATTCTTAAATTTGTTCTTTATTTTAAGAGTTCCTTTCTTTGATTTATCTTCTTCTTTGTCTTCACCGACATTAATGACGACACATTTTGAGTGCTAGTACGATCCAATTCCTTGGAGTGCTCATTTAATTGATCCTATAAGTGAATTTTTGATTAGCCTTGAAATTTTTTATGGATTAAATCAGAGAATGATATTGAGGAATTATTTCATTTAATGGATACCTCTTGAACCGATGAACAGAAAATCAAATGAAAAAAAATACATCCAATCAAGCCCAAGAGACAACCTAGGATCAACTCACCTTAATTAGTTGTTTTAATTCAAGTAATTTTATTGGTTTTTTTATTTAAATTAAATAAATATTCCTTCAAATCAATCAACACCATAGTTGGCCACTTCATAGCCAATCCCGCATCTAATCAAAGTGTCTGAAGGTTTCTTATTCGGTCCCTATGGATTCGATCCCTACTTGTACTTCAACGAACGCTTTTACCAGTAGGGTAAATTTGGGTGCAACCATTTGGTTCCTCATTATGTGTTTGTGGGTTTTGTTTGTTCTTTCTCACCTTACGGTGCATAGTGAGTTGAAAAGATTCTTTGTGGTAGCATTTCCCTCATTTCTCTTTATTGTGTATTATGTAGGAGTGGTTTCCTTTTGGGTTATGTTTTTTTAGATTAATTAATGTATTTTTTGTCTTTAAATTTAAGTTAAAAGGTGTTTTTTAACATGGTTTTATAGTTTTCAAATTATTATGATATTGTGGATTTTACAGGCCTGATGTCCAACTAAATATTATGGTCGTTGGGGGATTTTTTGGCACCAGATATATGTATTGTGACTATTGTGACAATTTTAATTATTGTGATAACACCCTAAATTTAAATTTATTAATTACATATACTTGGATAATGAAATGGTTGACCCAATATTTTGGTTTTTGTGAAAACACCCCTAAAATAAATTGGAATGTGATAATAGCCCCTTTGTAAATTTGTGAAATGATCCTGGGGTATTGTGATATGTGGCTATGTTTTTGGGATGAAAATGTGTGGTTAGAGAATGTGGGGGTGATAGTTTATTTGGAAATTATTTTGGGGAGGTGAGGATGTAGTTTTTTTGCCATGTTATTGGGTAAAAAGGTGGTGGTTACTTTTTTCTAAATTCTCGAGTAGTGATGATAT
Organism: Viscum album; assembly: GCA_963277665.1. Classification (NCBI taxonomy): domain Eukaryota; kingdom Viridiplantae; phylum Streptophyta; class Magnoliopsida; order Santalales; family Viscaceae; genus Viscum; species Viscum album. Next base: position 2,114,062,329 of record OY728128.1, read on the forward strand.
AAATAAATAATTGTTCAATAATGTTTGGATTAGATTTGGTTGGTTTGGTTAATGGAGTGGAAATGGTTAATGGATAGTTAAATGGTGGGTTGTGTGGTTAAATGTGGTTGATGCTAAATAATAAAATGAATGTGGTGATTAAATGAAATTGGTTGGAAATGTAAAGTGTGTTTTGTGGCTTGATGTGTGGTGTTATGAATTTAGAAGTGGCAACCAAAGTGATGGTGTTGTGAGTTGGTTCATTTGTTTTTGGACCCAGAGGTAGTTCTTGAGTGTTTGATACTATATATATACTTGTATTTTTCTTGTGATTTCTATACACACCCCACCCACATAGAACCCCAGGTGTCGAACACCTATATAGTCACACATGGGTGTTTTTTCCAAAATCTTGGTGGGAGGATGGATGGTTGGCCAATCAATTTTCCATTATCCCTATTCTAGAAAATATTGGCCCAGGTTTCTTTAGGGGAGTTGTGATGTGTGGTACTAGGTGTCTTTGGAATTATATGTGGTATGTGTCCAAGGTGTCTTCGGGATGAGATGTGATATGTGTCCCATGTGTCTTCAGGATGAGATGTGTTGTGATATCCTAGGTGTGTGAGGGGAGGATGAGATGTGTTATGATATCCTAGGTGTGTGTGGGTGGGATGTTTTGTGATATAATATGTATGTGCGGGTGGGATGTGTTGTGATTTCCCATGTGTGTGTAGGCGGGATGTGATGTGATATATTTGGAAGATGTTGGAGTGGAAGAATGTTCTTCATTGGGGTGTGAGATTATATAATCAATGGGAAAGTTGTGTGGGGTACCCTATCATCAATGTGATTTAATTTATTTTATATTACTTGACATGTGTTACTTTGTGAGTGTGCCTTGGTGACATTGGGAGGTTAGTATACGTGTTTAGGTGTTGTTTGGTTCTTTTGTTTTCTCTTAGGTGCATTAGTATGATTCTTTCACATGTGCATGAGAGAATTTGGTTTTCCTACTTACTATATTTGTTTTATTCACCCTACATATATAAAAAATCAGGTTTCAATAAGGATTTCATGGACTGTGATGGACCTTACTAGCTTAGATCCTTGATAGTTGCTGTGTCACTTCATTAGCTTTACTTTTGGGAATTTACTTTAGAGACTTTTATCTTTATCTATTATATTTATACATGTTGTGTGATGGTTTGGGTTTCTCTTTTATATAATGTCATGGAGTTTTTTTTGAGGATTAATTCTATCTCCTGGTCTTGTTTTCTTATAAAGGGAAAATGCCTTCCATATTCTGATATTTGTACACAATTGGTACTAGTCACCAACTTGAGTCCTACTGGAGGTAGGACTTGGGGGTCATTTTCTCTCTCCCCTCATTGCAGTATCATTGGAGGGAGGGTGTCATGAAATATTTTTTATTATAATAAAACCTAACCAAAGGAAATCACACTTTCCAAGTTCTACTAAAGTCATAGATGCAGGCCCACAACATATCCTCTAGAGTCTGGATAGTCTACTCTATTTTCCTATCTGTTTAAGGGTGAAAAGATAGGATAAGGTACAAATGTGTTCCAAAATCATGATTTAATCACCTATAGTAACTTTAGGTAAAATAATTATCCTAATTGGAGAAAATATACCCCAAAATACACACAACTAAACATCCTCAACCATATACCTCCCCGCCAAAACATCCACTGCATCTTACTTCTTAATGGTTATGAAGTGGTCCAATTTCATCAACAGATCAATGATCTCCAAGATAGAATCACTAACTATCTATTCTTGATGTAAACCATTGAATAATTCCATAAATATGTCATCTCATTTCAGCTTCGTAAAATCCAAGGGTTTCAAAAAAACCTCAAGGACCACAATACTCACCTTTTACATGCTGGAAAACCAAACACTGATCTATGAACTTAGCCCCCGCTCATTACATCATGTGACATGAAAAATATTTCCTTAAACCATCGTACATCATATACACTTCTTGGTGTACCAAATAAATGTGAGTTATGAATCTCATGAAGGAACCCCTTATCCATTTATAGTGAAATAGAAGACATTCCCTGAAACAACATCCAGTTCTGACCATCCCTATAGACCATTACCATGGATAACACGATCTCACATTACCTCTTTCTATGAGCCTCCCCATAGAGACAACTCCATCTTCCACATCATAGAAGTATAAAATATCATCTAAAACAACAATACTCCTCCATCAACCACCCTTTAATCTATGTATAGGGTTTACGAATACTCTATTACCCTCCAAGAATATTTGGACTCATGAAAAGCATCCTTCCATGACTTCCTGGCCAGATATTTTGACATAACATTCCCCATTCTTAAGGTATAGGAGATCTCAAAGTCATAGTCCAAGAGAAACTCTATCCACCTCCACCATTTAAAATTTATATCAAATTTATAAAAGATATGATTCAATATAATGTGATCCATGGAGACCATAAAGATCTACCCAATAAGGTAATTTAGCCATATCTTCAATGTGAACATAGTCAATTATACCTCTAGATCATGAGTGGAATAATTATATTCATGGGGGGAATAACTAACTAGCCCCATAGAAGATCACTTCTCTATACTAAATTAAGAAACATACCATGTAAAATAAATAATAATTTAAAAAACATTGAATAGTACTTATTCTCTAGAAACTGGAGTACCAGATTCCTAATCAATATCCCCATTATGTAGTTAAACACTAACCGACACTGATTAGTCCAAATAAAAGCCTAATCCTTCCAATTAAAATCTATAAATGGGGATGAAATATATGATAAACCATCTTCATACCTATATTAATATACTATAAGACCCAGGAAGCTATGAACTACTTCCATATTCATGGGTGTTATTTAAGAAAAAACTACCTCGACCTTTGAAGGGTCCATGAATACACCCTGCTGAGACACAACATTCCCAAGGAAACACACCAATCATGTCCAAAACATAAACTTGGAAAACTTTCCATAGATATGGTGGTGTTTAAGAACCTATAAGACCTCTTTAAGATTTTCATCATGCACCCCCATCTAACTTCGAGTAGATCAATATGTTATTGATGAAAATGGATAAAAAATGGTCTAAAAATCCATAAAACATGGAGTTCATGAACCCCATGAACATAGCTAGTGCATCTATGAAATCAAACAACTTTAACACAATTGTGACGACTCACCCCCATAAACTTGGAGTTGGTGCCTAAAACATGGTGTGTAATTTTTTTAAGAAAATAATTCCGATAAAATTACACATCACATTCCATCATAGAGAATCTTCCCAGTCTAGGTTCTGGAAAACCAGATACATCTAATATATTTCTTCAAAACTGAACAAGATAAGCTTCATAAAGAAGCCACCACCAAGAACAACTCAAGGATGAAAAATCTATTAACACTGTAAAAAAATAATTTAAAAACATAGGGTGAGCACAAGAATGCCCAGTAAGGGGTTTTAAAAACAAATTTATGAAACTATTTTTTAAAAACATTCATTCAAAACAATTAAAAAACTTTATCTTAAAAAGAAACAAAATTCTTGTAGCATGTCATAATTTTTTTTTAAAAGGTTACTTGAAAACATTTTTAGGTAAATATCTTACACAAAATTTTATATTTTTTTCTAAAAAACTACATATAAAACACATATCTAAGTACGTATACATGTAAACAAATATATGGAATGCAGCATATAAGCCATAAATTGATTAAACTAATTTCAGTATCACATGAAAGGGTGTAGTTATAAATTAGAACATGAATTAATACTTTCTTATAATTTCACAAGAAATAAAATCTTAATTCACTTAACAAATGTAATGACAGATGTATTTCTAACTTTTGTATCATAGTTTTGAAAATAGATGCTACACTTTCTTTATAAAAACATTCCAAGTACATACTTCCTTATGTCATGTACATTTATTACCCTTATCATAATTATAAGATTCTAACCAAGGGATATTATACTATTCAAATAATACCATTGTTCAAATATTAATCACATATTGAGGAAAATGCATACATCGGACATTCTATAACATTCTGTTGAGGACTCATTCCAAGACCATACATAATCACTCTATCAAGGCCTCATTCCATGACCTGGTTTGTCTCATGAGACCTTCTGATGCATCAAGAGGCTATATCATGCCTCACCTGTCACTTAATAAGTCTAATGCATTCCTCATATGAATAAATGTATTTAAATCAAAGTGCCCCATACCACTTTGATTTATTAAATTATGTCTCTTATTCAAAGTGTCCCATACCACTTAGAATAATTAAAATATTAATTCATAAGTTATCATAAGTGATAAATTAATAATATATTGTTTGGGTTTGTCACATAAAATAATAACTCTTAAAATCATTGTTCCATTAAGGTAAAAATTTAATATATTAAAATACATGTTTTTAATTCAAGATAGAGATCATTCATGTTAAAACCATCCACTGTTAAATGGAAGTTTCAAACAGATTAAATCATAAACGTAAATATCTAAAAGAATTCATTATGGAAGATTCATCATGAATTGGAATATAATAAGTATAAATGTAAAAAAATTATTTCATTTGAGGTATTCGTGCATAAGAAAATAATTAAACACATTTCACTACATGTGATTAGGAATGTATATATATTTATGGTTAATGAACAAAAGATTATTCCAAACTTTTATCCTAAAATTTATAAATTGGAGATGCATGCATGTGATATCAAGGTGATGACTTCTTAAAATTTTTAGACACACAATAAGGAAACAAGGTTTTGTTATTTTTTTTCAATATAAAACTAAATCATATGTATTTTATAACACATTTTGAACAAATCAAAATATAACTTTCAAAGAAAAAATCATCATAGGTTAATACCATATAAAATTCTTAAAATGAAATCAAGACATGCATAGGTGTAATGTCGGTTCTTATATATATATATACATATATACATACATTTGGGTTTGAAAATTATATAAAACCACATATTAAAAAAGTTTATACATGTGATTTGCATAATCAAGACAAGGTTCGATAAATATTTATAAGTATCATACACTTCAAAAACATTATTTATTCACTAAAATAAGTTTTATGAAAACTTAAATTATTTTAGAATTAAAATATATTTATATATGTATATATACATATAACTGTATATACCCAAGGTGTATAAATGGGTTTTTTTTTTCAAAATCAAAGTTAAAATAACTCTTACATGAATTATGTTAATTAAGAACATCATTTCATTAACAAATTCATCATTCAAAAATCATAAAATTATAATAGTATTGGTACTTATATATATATAAACATATATATAAATTTATATATATAAATATATGTATATATTGTTCACAAAACTAAATAAACCCTTACATTATTTACATACATTAAGAACAATATTTAAAAAAAAGTTCATTATTGGAAAATCATAAGAGCATAAAAGGTTTGTTTTAAAAATAAAAATATATACATATATAAGTATATATATATATGTGTGTGTTTTAATCAAACACAAAACAAAATAATCCCTTAACTAAACTCAAAGGTAGGGTGGATTAGAGCAAAGGATGGAGAGGAGTTGGGAGAAGAAAACTTAGGGTTATGGTGAAAAAGAAGGTTTATATAAATGAGTTATATAAACTTTAAATATATATATATATATATATATATATATATTATAATACGGTTCATAAAGAAAATAAAAAAAGATACATAAATCAATTAAAATCTAATTATTTAGAAAAAAGACAAACAATAATCAACCCAAATCATAATGGGTTTTGTTGTTGATAATAAATATATATTTTTTGTGGAAAAACATTCATGGAAACGATTCAGGTTAGTATTAAAATAAACCACCCTAGAAGAATTTTGGAAAGGAGAAAGTGGACATCCAATCTACGAAGAGGGATAATTTGACTCATGGGAGAGGAATCAACCGTGGAGAAAATGGTGATGGCTACTGGTGCGATGCGAGAAAGAAGAATAAAAAAGGAAGATGGTGTAGAAAAGAATGAATGGTTCAGATTGTCTGAGTTTGATCGGATGGCTGAGGTGATCTACGTGATTTTAAAAACATACAGATGGTCGAGATTATAACATTAATTTTATTAGACAGTTGTGGGGGAAACCGCGAGTTTTCAAAGAGATGAGCAGCCGAGATAAAATGCATCTTGATTCAACAGCTTAGATTAGATCTCCTTTAAAAACCCATGTCCCACATTGAAATGGGAATGATAACTTGGACCGCCTTATAATAATCAGTTTACTGTCCATATTCTAATAACAAAATCACACATTGTGGTGTCCTTACACATGGGACCCCCACCCCCTCGGGCCTTGCCCACCCACACGTGTGGCGGTGGATGGCCAACCTCACCCCCTACATGTGCCTAACCAGGCCCTATACATGGGTTTGTGTGTGCTTAGGCCTCACCTTGCATGGCCTAAACACGACTCGGCATGCACCATGCATGTACTGCCCAATGTTTCTCTAACATTGGGGTTATACATGAGATTCCCACTATACCTAGAGGGCTTGGCCTTTATGTCTACCCTCAGTTGGGTTGGTACTCACCCAAATTTTTTCCAAAACAAAACATATTTTTATTAAACATAAGAACATATATAATAATATTTTTTAAATATATATATATATATATATTCATACTTACGGTTAAAATAACTCTAAATACCATTGTTTTCATAAGTTATATACATTTTTTATTTTTAAATCATTATAAGTTAAAAATGTAAATACAAAATTAAACTTCCACTAAAACATGTCATAAATTTTTATTCATTTTAGCTCATTCTAATAGAAACACCATGGATATTAGTGTTATATTTTTAAATTCCAAATATGAATTCATCTTCAATTTGTAACCGTATTTTCTTTCAACTAAAGATAAAACTTTATGAAATTTAAAACATTTATAACCTTTCTAAATTATTAATATACTTAAATACTTAGTATAATTAAAATAATCAATATAATTAAAATACCTAACAGTTATAAAATTTTATGATCGTTACAAAAACCAAGGGTCATTTAAAGACCTCAACGGCCAACAATAGTCATATTTAACTTCCAAACCTTATAAATACATTTTTAGAGTGTTCCAAAATTCAAAAAACCAATTCGGTGAAGATGGTCCTCTACATCCCCTTGATGATTAGTATGGTTTCCATTGTTCTTTCCATAATGTTTTTCATTGTTATAGACCTGAAGGACTTTCACTATTTTCTTTTTCTGTTTGTTGTGTTTGGTGGCCTCTCGGTGATTCTGATAGGTCTCCTAGTAGGCATTATAGGTTAGTAATGAACTTTTATTCCTATGGAAATGTAAGGTTTCAAAATTTTCATTGAATAAAATATGTATTATTTTTATTTTGCAAGAATTTATGTTGGATGGAACCATTACTAAACAAATAATAATAATAATACTAATAATTTTAAAAAAATATTATTATTACAAAAATAAATATGTTCGAGGCATCACAAAAATTTTGAGGTGCCTATACCAGCATTTGAAGACATTCTTCAAAACAACATCCCCCTGTACCCTCAACATGGTATATCTAAACCACTGTTCAATCTTCGAAAACCAAGTAGCTCATCTAAACTGATCGTAAATATCATTGATCCTAGGAAAAAGGTATATAATCTTCATTTTCACCTAATTCATCCTCTATTAGTCTATACATAGCCACAAACCACCATCCACTATCTTAGATAATAACATAGGAGAACCCCATGGTGACACACTAGTTCGAATGAAACCCTTTTTTATCAAGTCATCTATTTGAATCCTCAAATCCCTTAACTCCAATGGTTCCATCCAATAAAGATACATTAAAATAAATGATGAACCAGACTATAAGTATTTCCTAAACTCAAAATCATGTCGAGGGGGTAGAATCACAACATTATCAGGAAAAACTTTTAGAAACTCTCTAAAAACACTAGTAGATTCCTCTATCACAGTATCCACTAATTCCATATATAACTCATCTATCAATGAAATAATGGGCTGTAAACATCTACTATCCACCTAGGAACGTCTCTCACCAATGAAAAATACACACTGGCCATCCACATATGAGTACATGAAAATTATCAGGATGAATTCAATAATAGTATGCACACAATACAACCAATTGATGCAATAAATGATTTCATGTGGCTGAAATAGTAGCTAGAAAAGAAAATCCATGTGGGAATTATATGGACTCATCATCCTTATAAACCACTATAACACATTAAAAAATTTGGTCTGACCTCCATATAGTGTAGTCAACACCATGGTTATGGGAATCCTCTCTACATCTAGTCCCAGAGAACAAACTATAATGGTTAAAATAATGGATTACCAAGCTCATGAATCAAATAAGGTTCAAAAAAGGGTGGAAGACAAGATGATCATACCTCTAATGATCTTTGGTCCCTCTGGTGTTTTTACCACCACCACATGCAATTGACCTCACCCACCTCCTCTACTTCCTTTAGATGGAAACCCCCATGGCCACACTCAAGTCAAGGACCTTGAACATGAGGACCATCCTAAGTTTGTCCTCTATCTACTACATACCCTATAAGAGGAGCATAAACTTGTTTGAAATACTGCCGAAATGGTCTAACTAGTAGCTTCTACTAATAATGATATTGAACCTATCCACATCCACCATACTGATCTTGAAGAAAAATTGGGAACTAATTTTTATGATTGACATGAACCACACAGACAAAACAAACTATCCCAAATTACATAGGAAATAAAAAACCACTTGTCCATAAGGATGTAAAGGACACTATTGATGTTAAATCCCTACAGGTCAAAACATCAAAAGCCCTGACACCTGAGGCATAGCACTGAAAAGTATTCTCCTCAAAGAACCACATTGGATCTCCAATCACAGTAAAACTCCTTGCAAGTGCATCCACAAAATCACATCTTCCATATTCAAAGGCTATACATACATTTGTAACATAAATGTAGTTACTTTATAATTTATATAAGCACGAATTTCCTCCCCAATAATTTTTTTTGGGATAGACCATCCAGAATAAATATTCGACAAAAATACAAAATATTTTTGAACTTTATCCCAAGCTCCCACACAAAAAAAGTTCCCTTCTAAAGAGGAATTAAAACACACCTCTTCACTGCCTTCATAGTATATGAGATGAAATATACTCATAAATCCATCTGAATTTCTATCCAGGAAATGTATGCCTCATTCTACTCACCAAGATATAATGCCCACAACTACCATATAGATCCTCACATCTGACTGACTAAGAATAGGACATTTTACTCCTCCAGGACCTGGATCAAACTGAATTCCATCTCGAGATACTATAAATATCTCTATATATAGAGATAAAAAAATCCCCATATTTCCCAAAATCATTTGATTTAAAAATGAACTATTTCTTCCACCACTAATCATTCCCCTCAATTGGATTATCCCTTCATTGATCAACCATATCATCCTGATAAACCTCTACTACCTGAACCACACATGCAAGATCACTAGGATCCATAGGTGAAAGAGAAATATGGATTTACTAAGCCTAATAGTATTAAATATTATTAATATGTATTTAATTCAATTTATAATACCATAATAAAACCCACAAAATTCAAATAATAACACACATCAATAATGATTCATGTACCTATCCTAGGTTAATACCCTATAAGCAACAGTATCTCACTACATATTTTAGCAGGCTCTTATTCATTGCATTAGAATATTGGGAGCCATAAAATCCCACTTAATATCCATTTTTCCCTAGACAATGTCGCGCACTAAGATCTACTGATGCCATTTCCTTTCCAACCCATACATTCCTCATTATCCCTAACTCCAAAATCCATCCTATCACACTACCATACCTCTGATTCCAAACTATCAAGAATCCCTCCCTATAAAGGAACCCTCCAAGGATGAAAATAAATTAAGATAGATAAGGACCCCTGAGTACTGCTTCCAGTAAGCCCCAGTTTAGAGACTAGCATCTAGGGTATAAAAATATCACAAATGGGGGAAATTACCCTATATAATACTAGGATTGAGAGATAAGGTAAATATATTGTAATAAAATACATTACATAATAAAAAAAATGAAACCAAAAATATACCAAAATTAATGTATATATAAAATGGATATAGATAGAAGTCTCTAAATAAATAACAAAAAATCTAAGGAAATAACACAACAACAACCCAAAATACCATGTTTGGAATTTACAGTATGGTCCATGTATTCCTCCTGGAAACCTGGGAAAATTTTGTATATACGTAGGGTGAGAATAAATGTAAAATCGGTAGTGTTATAATAGAAACTCCCATGCACATGTTAAAATCACATACTAATGCACTCATGAGAAAACAACGTAACCAACTACCCCTAAAGAGATCAACTATTCAATCCCATCCTAACCAAGGCATGGTCACTAAATAACACAAGGAATGTAGAATAGAAAAAGAATAATCATATCGTTAAAGGATATAATGAACCACTCCCACACTTGTTTGTCTCTACCACACACCAACATAATGTGTCCTTACTCTCTCATATCCTACATATAACACATCATGACAATCACACCACATGCAACCGGACATCACATCCCATCTCTCCTAAAGACACCTCAGATATCACATGACATATCACCCAAAGACACTTGGGTCATCACATCACATTCATAACCAAAATATTAGGGTATCTTTAACCTAAATGACGTTACCTCATTCCCACATCATACCATGCATGAACCACACCATAATCTATATCATTATATCATTAAACATTGCCACATTTCACTTTGGATTTATAGTCATCACAATTCATGCATGTCAACGTATCCTAGAAGAGAGAGTGAGAAATAAAGGGTAGAAATACATCCATCCTCATCACTAAGATGTTGGGACCCCCCCCCCTAAATACATGGGTGTCTCCATAAGGTTCATAATGTTGTTGGGGTGTTTATATTAATAAAAAAAGAACATTTAATGTATATTTATAAATATTTACAAATACCCATCCAATGGTATTAAAACATAAGCACCAACCATTTCACAAAATTACCACACATACTCATAAAAATAACACTTACCACTACTAAAATTAAAAACACCACATAATAGACCACAAGGTACATTTCACATTTCACATTTCACATTTCAAATTTCACATTTCACATTTCACATTTCACATTTCACATTTCACATTTCACATTTCACATTTCACATTTCACATTTCATATTATTTCTTAACTTAATCCATTTTTCATATTTCAAATTACCATAAAATTCCTATTATCTGGAACATTTATTTCAAATTAAACACTAAAAACTCTTAACAATTCTTCCCAGTATTATTTTTTCATTCATTTACCATTAGACCCATACCATTTAAATTTTAGAATTTATAATTAATTCAAATTCTACCTTGGAAACTACCAAAACACAACATCATGAAAACAAAAACCCATCCCATCACAGTAATCCAACATCATTACTATTCCACAACCATAACCACATTCTCATTACAATTTCCACATAACCACTACATTTCGATCACCAATTCCCCATAGAATGACTACAAAACTCCTTACATCCACCCCAAAACATAATCACACATCACTATCACCACATAACACTTTCATTTCTCATCATATAATTTCCTCACAATAGAACCACACATCACCACTATGATTTAAACTTTAACACATTCACATAATTTTTTATATTAATAAATGGGATTTCTTTGCATTCCACTTCTTTATTTCAAGGTGATTCTTACAAAATCCATAATTTCACTGTGTGTCCAATTTATTGGGTGTGTATAAGTGGTTATACAATTTCCATTTTTTTGTGATATAAAACAACACACAATAAGGATCCCATAATTGCAAAAATCTCAGTATAAACAAATCCCCCAATGGACATGATTTTTAGTGACATGTCAACCCCAACCAGTCACAACATCAATGAATATCATAGGTTGTAAAAGAATGTTATTTCCTTCCCCTTCCCCATAAGATTAAATTGAGAAAAATTCTTTATCATTAATTAATATGATGAAAAATATCATCTCAAAAGATAAAAAGAGTATAAATCCTCACACTTGATAAAATATGTGTGAAATAATGGAACCACTGCAATAAATGGATATTTATGATCTACTTCACAAGTTGGAGCAAGAGGGAACAACCAATGGGAACCAAAATGAATAACCACACCTTAATCAACCTAAACACAACACCCCAAAACATCCTCTTATAAAAATTTCATAAAAACAATGATTTACCCTAGTATAATCCTTACTATACATGAAACATGGATAAAAAGACATGAGGAACTGACCTAAACCAACACAGATCAATCACCTAAGTTTAGGTTGAAAAACAATCAAAGTGGGGTGAAAGTGATCCTTGGGATGATCTTGGTTTACCTAATAAGCAAGAGGAATATTGGGAATGTGATTGGGGATTAGCAGATTTTGTATTTTTATACCCATCGTGGAAAACATAAGACCACAATATAACCCATAGGGCAACATCACATCAATGTTAAGAACTAAAGAATCTATGACAAAAAACCCTTCACCATGCCTTATCCCTTCTAGTAAAAGACCCTATATGATTTGATACTATCTTTATACCATATATTCTATAAAATATGAAGGGGGATTCTCCCTATCCCTTACTACATAACACACTGTTTCCCAAGAAGGAAAACCCTCCAAAAACCTCCTCCTAGGATTCCACACTACAATCGAAACGCCTACGTTGCAGCCAATCATGTGTTAACTCGCCTCCACACTGCAAGATCACTCCACAATATAGCTACCAGAAAATGGAAAGTATCATAAAAAACATATTTTAGGACCCTAAACCACACCCAGTCATCCCACGTCAAAACCTATATATCTAATGGTGCATCCACAGGCTCAATGCTATAGGACACACTCTAACTAAAATATTAGCTCCATATCCTCATTTTACCCTAAAAAATCCTCAATATTTCCCCCAGAAACCTCAACCACTATAATTCCCATAAATTAATGAGCCAAAATGTTTTGTTCGTTACACCCATATCAACACCTAGAAATATTTAAATACAAGTATTCCATAAAAATCAATTTCTTGTGGCTTTGTTCTGCACATATATTTTATAAAAAACAAGATTTAAATACTATTAAAAGAATAATATGCCATTATAATTAGTATTTGACCATATATAAACACAATGAACATGCATGATAAATTATAACATAACCCAAAAAAATAATAAACATAAATAAAACCTTTTTATTAATATAAGTATCCATAGGCATTACATTAGTACCAAAATATTTCACAGACTACTCAAACCTACAAAAAAATACCCACCGCTTTTCTTAGAGGTTACATAAACTAGTCACCAACAAAAGAATGTCTTGATAAATATATCACCTGCATGAGGACTACCAAGGCATGTCTGAGAGAAGATAGATAATGTATTTGCATGATCTACATGAAAAATGACCACATCTATAAACACTAGGAATCTAAAAAAAATTAAATTAAAGGTTAACTAAGAAATCATCTCATTCTAGTATACTGTGATTACAAGAGAGTTATAAATTATTAAACTGGATTGTATCAAAAAAATAGTAACTTAATTTATTTTTTAAAAAAATTGCGAAACAATCGTATTTTATAATTTTAATGAAATAAAATTATATAAAGAGAGAATACCACAATTATAATCTTCCCTTGACATGGGTGAATAAAAAAATGTAAAATATCATTAATGTATAACAAAAAATAACAATATAATAATGGAAAAAATATGATTTGATTCACATGAAACACAAATATATTATCAATAAAAGGATCTTTCTAGTCAAAGTATACCTTTATCATCTATAACTATAAATAAAGGACCCTAATTCCCGGGGATTCTTACTCATTACCTTTACAAATTCAATGAAATACTTTCAATTTAGTATATGATTCTACTTTAAAGATAATGATTATTATAATAAACTTAAAATTAACTTTGAATATATAGGTAATCTAAAAAATATATATTAAATCCACAAGGAATGTATCTAGATGTATGATATCTACTTGTTGGTGTATCCTCTTTTTTATCAGACAACCCATTTATAGAATATTTACCCTTATCTCTATAACCATCATGATTGGTGATGCTCTCTCATGCCCTAATTTTTTATCTCACATATTTTGGTACATTATACGCATGTTTTTTGGATAAAAACAACCAAAACTAATCCATTATTACTAATTATAAGAATATAAAAACAAATATTCCATAGAATTATGCAATACCTCATGATATTGATTAATTTTATCCAAAGGCAATGTTAATTACCCAAAATATTTAATTGAAAAGAATTTTTCACGTGAAAAAAAATAAAATTTCCAAAGAAATTACCAAATATCTCGAATCATTAATATCCTGATAAAATAGAAATCAATATAAATAATAATGAGGTTGAACAAAAATTTCAAGTCACATTGATTTAGTTGAAAAAAACCATATCCATATTAAAAATATCATGTTCTATATTTCTTAAAGTGATAATGTTCAAAGTGAATAAAATAAAGTCTTGTGCCCCACAAAATTATAATAAACTAGATATAATTAACAAAATAGTTGAAGTGTTAAGGTTTAATGAAACATGAATTCCATCTTTTCAACTACCCCAAATCCATTTTAATTCATAAAATATTAAAAAAGAAAACATGAGATGAAGTGAATTCCTAAATTTAAAAGTATGAAATTCTAGACTCATAGAAATATTTCTAATTTGAATAAAAAATAACACTAGATTCAATATTTTCAACCAAAATATCGATATGATCAATAAAAAACCAAAATCGAAAGGAAAACATAAAATAAATTGAAATAATTTTACTTATATATTGATTATTATATGGAAAAAATAAAATAAAATATAATATTGTAGAAAATAATGATAAAAATTATTGAGTGAGAGTTTTTTAGATCCTTGAAAATTAAATCATTTCATCATGGAATTCATCATCAAATTACCATGAATATAAAAGTGCAATGATTGTATCACTGAAAAATAGATGAAATGAGGGAGAATAAATCCATGATTTTGAAAATTGTAAGAATTTTTTTTTTAAATATTCATAGTATTTGTGAAAAGTGTATGAAACACATTTTGTAAGTGTATCATAAAATATAATTTCATTGAGTTTTCATAGTCAATGTAACCATGAAATAAATAAATTTATGCATTTATGGGTAAATAGAGTAATCAATAAAAAAAAGATAGTATATAAAATAAAACAAATCTATGTCATATTCCCTTTAATGTAACATTATGTTTACCCGTATGACATTTTATTTCTTTTTAAACCATAATTTGACCTATTAACATGTTGTTTCCTCTGGAATTAGGGATTACCTTATTGATTTAAGAATCAAACATTCCAAGTGGTTTCTAACGGGTTTGTTCGTAGAACCAGAAACATCCAATGATTCCATATCTATTTGGACCTACTTTCTAAAGGTATGTTCTCATTAGTTGTGAACTGATGAGACTTAAGAATTTTCATTGGTCGAGAGGATGGGAGGTCAGACTCATCACACTTTTTTAGGGGAATTATTGTCTACTCTGGGACTCTCTTTATAGATTTAAGTTATGTTCGTGAATCCTTATTACATTACAAGTATGAAAATGAGCTTTACTTTAGATCTGACAATCAATGATTAGTATGTATGAGATTTAGAGAATATTTTATATGTATTCAAGGTTCTTCAATGATATAAAATCATATGTATTTGTTATATATTCTTGTTCAATGGTATCCTTCGACACATTATATAGAAATCTCTTGGTTATTATGATAACCATACTGGTTTTAAAGCCACTCAGTGGGGAAAATGAAGTTTATTTTCATTCAGAAGGACATGAATTATTTCATAGTTGGGATTGTACACGCAGATGGGATACCTACGTATCCTTTGTTTTGAAAAAGTAATCATAACCCATGTAGTTCGAGTAAAGAATTATGTGGTTTATGCATGATTGATGGCTCAAAGAAAAGATGTCATAATCACTTTTACACTCTATGCTCACGTGAGTCATACTCGGTGTGAGAAACAAGAGGTATTGGTGAAACCAGACAGTTGTGCCATTAAAGATGCAATTATAAGAAATGAGTGGGGCTTATGTATGTATTACTGCCCAAATAGATAAATATTAGGATTTAGTTCAGGGAAGAAACCCGGGAATAAGGACCATAAAGGTATATGTGCTTTATGGAGATTTGGATACTCTAACTTGGGGCTTATTCCTAAGGAGGATGAAAAAATTAGGAGGGGACTTGTGATTGTGTTTTACTCCTGATAAGGAAGCCCAAATCAAATGTAAATTAATACTAGTTAAGAGAAATTATGACTAGGGCTTATTCCTGAGAAGGAGGCCCAGGTTAAAAGGGTTTTGATATCTGGGGCTTACTCCTGAAAAGGAAATCCAGGTTAAGGGAATTATGACTGGGGCTTACTCCTAAGGAGGATGCCCATATTTGAGACTAGGGATTACTTCTAAAAAGGAAGCCCAGGTTAAGAGAATCATGGTTGGGGCTTACTCCTGAGGAGGATGCCCAGATTTTGGGAACTTTGAGACTGGGGCTTACTTCTGAAAAGGAATCCCATGTTAAGGAAATTATGACTGGGGCTTACTCCTAAGTAGGATGCCTAATTTAGGGGACTTGGGGCTTACTCTTGAAGAGGATTCCCAAATTAATGAGAATTTAAACTTTGTATTATTCCTTAAAAGGAGGCCCAAGTTAGGGATTCTGTCATCTTAAAGGATGAGGTTGAATGAATGAAATCTCTAACCTTAGTCACATAAAGATGTGTAAATCACTAGGTTTTAGGAGATGTTCCACAGAATTCCTTTCAAATAAGGAATCCAACAAAGGAAACATGCCATAAATGGATTTGGAGAGAGTTCTGAAGGATTAATATTGAAGAGGATATGTGGATAGACATAGGAGAGGTTAAATAGGCAGGAGGGAACCCAAAAAGAGGGTGGCGCACAAGTCCTGTGTGGGCGCGCAAGTCCGGGTCATGCAAGTATACTTGTGCGACACAGGGGTACTTGTGCGACGGTCAATCCTTAAGGTAATACTTGGGTGAGACTTGGCTCAAGACCTTAGTACTATCCCTAGAGGCTTTTAGAAGAGAGGCACACATGTTCTGTTGAAGGGGTCAGGTGGCACGCATGTGTGGCCATGTCCCTTAAGGGCTGGCCACTTAGGAATGCAAGTGTTGATAAGTTTCAACACTTAGGCCTTCCCCACCATCTTTAGATCTTCCGTTATAGGTACGAAATTACCTTAAAAGTGGTCAGAAGATTCGAGAAGAGACTAGGGAACCTGGAGCTCAAATCTGAGTTTCTGGAATTTTTCCTCTTCAAATGTGGGGCCCACAGGTGGTATTTATAGGCTAGTAAAGACCTTGGGCGAATTTCATATAGGGAACGCAAGTCACCTTCACGACCAATGGGCGGCGTGCAGGTACACTTGTGCGACAATGTTGGAACCTACGTGACGCAAGTGCATTTGAACCTTTGTTTATGCCATTGTCAATTTTTGATGTTTCTTCAAAGGATGAATCAATTGGGGTTCAATATATTTCTATTTTTCAATTCGTTAGACTATGTGATGGAAAGGAGCATCAAAAAAGTCCCCCCTTAGAGTTGTATCCGAACGAAATGAGGATGTAATTCTGAGGAAAAGAGAAATAATCAAGTAAACTTTGGCACGCAAGTGTTGAGCATGCATTGGGTGGCGCGCAAGTGCAAGTTGCGTAGGCCTCATCACATCTGGTTGTGCATGTTGGTTTTTAGGCACTCAGGGTTGTGTTTGGGCCTATATATATGCGGCCATTTCTCGCGCAAAGCACCGAATTTTAGAATTTCGATCTCTCACTGCGCAAGTTCCCTTCGCCGCACAAGTTTTCTCTGTTTTCCACTATTTCTTCTCTATCACGCTACTGTAAATGTATTTGGACTTGCGTGGTGATACTTGAATTCCAAAATCATGCGTGGCACATCCATACTTGAGCGACACAATTAGACTTGCACACCTTAATGCCTTTTCCGTTTTCTCGAATTTCTTCACAAATTTTATGAAAAATCAACCCATTTAAAAGTTAATTTATTCCACTTTTGTGCAGATTCAATGGCTCCCAAGAGAATCAGAACGGCTGATGAACTGGCTAGCAAGCGAATTGATTATATGATGAGCATCATTGGCCATGATTATAATATTGTATATGATAACACTCTCCCAGATTTGGCCAAGTACCTGAAGAAGTATCATCTAGATTTCCCACAAAGAATCTATCTACCTTTGTAAGGCTATGGTCATCTGCGAGAAGTCACCATTCCAGAGGCAAAGAACTATCTCCCAATTTTTTGGTTTCATAATTACACCAATTTTTCTTCAGAAAATATCTTAGGTTGAGGAGAATTTGTAAATACTGGAACAGTGGAGAAGGCCTACATAATGCATCACAGCCCATGTACCTTAGATCTGAAACCTCACAAGCCTGAGCTGCAACCACATTGTTATCCCTCAATCTTCCAAAACTCTCAGATGTATCAATCTAAAGGCTGGAGGTAGAGTTGGGACTTCTTTCCTAAAGGAGGTGTGAATCCAACTTGGATATGGGCATACTAGGAGCGACACACCTGCACAGAGTTTGTCGAGGATCTGAAAGTAACTGCAATATATGAAGCCGTCTGGGATGGGAAAACATATGTTTATAGGAATGATGATTTTGTGCCAGAGATACTCAGCCATTGGAGCCCAGAAACCATTTATTTCCATCTGACTCATGGAGAAGTAGGTATTAGTCTGTGGGATGTCCACAAGATCTCAGGGGACCCAATTTTGGGTGATATGTATGATGAATTCATTCCTCCCAATGTGACTTGGAATGATTAGGAGAAGTCCCCGGCTTTGGCTCGAGAATTATTTAAAATCATTCACAAGATCAACAATTCAGAGACCTCCTTAACTCGTTCTAGAAAGTACATTCATCCAAAGGAGTGGATGAGTATGTTTCTTACCAAGAAACAGGAGAAGGAGCCAAAGGAAGAGGGATCCAAGGAAAAGGGATCAAAGGGGAAGGGTCCCAAGGATAAGGGGCCCACTCATCCTACCACCTTACCCAAAACAGAGAAGAGGGGTGCTCCAGGCACATTCTGGCCGACCATGGAAGCAGGAGAATTTAAGAAATGGGGATATGATGTAAATCAATGAATCCTAAAGAAGAATCATCCGGTGGGCTTCTTTTCCTTGTGTCTCAATGTTTATCTTTATCCAGTCAGGGACTCGAAGGGAGGCATCAGGCCAGGGACCTTCGTTATTACAACAAAGTTGGCTGAGGGGAAAATGGTTGGGTTGGATACCCCAATTTTAGCAAAGATTCACAACAGTTTACTCTATGTCTTCATGGGTAAGTATCCTTTTAGAATAGTGGGAACATTCTATGTTTTATGGGGATGGATCACCACTCACATCAGGATGTATAATGTACAGAACGAAGTACAGATTCATGGAAGTTCTTTCAGGCCATCAGTGCAGGCATTCTCTGGAATTTCTCCACTAGCTCTCAATTCCTATGACATGAAGGTGAGGCTGAGCATGCATAAGGAATTCAATTTCTTTCCTTAAGGAAATCCGCCAACCGGGAGGTTTGTTGATGATGGAACAACTAGCCTGGAATTAAGGTCATACATGTTGGCATGCAGAGATGGTGTTCTAGTCACTAGGATTGACGGAGAGATTATATGTGAGGACTATGATCTATATATATTTTCACGTCAATTTAAGTGTTTGATGCAGACTTTTGTATCTCCCCAAGTGCATGTCAGGTTAGAGAAACATCTTATGGTTTCCCGACAACTATGGTTGCTAACATCTAGGGAGAATACCGGGTCAGTATTTGATCTACCAGATGAAAAAGCGGCAAATAACTTGACGACCTGGTATACCGAGAACTGGATAACATCATACCCTAGAGGGGTACTGAATCACCCGGTTTATCAGGTGGGAAAAAGGAAGCGAACTGTAGAGAAAGAAACCCTTCATCTAGAAGGTAATTCTTCTACACAACCTAAAGATGATTTGTCAAATTCCCAAGATGGGGATGATGAGTCCCAACAAACGGCAAAGAGGCCTCGTGCCTGATATAATCCTCTAGTCAGAATCAAAAGACCTAATCCATAAACTCCTGGTAAGTTACTTCATTGTGGAAATTTAATAACTATTACTTTAGAGAGAAAAAAGTATTATTTTATTATTCTCTATCTGTAGTTGCATGAGCTGGGAAGAAGCTGAAGTCCAAGATTGTAGGACCTTCCTCACAGCCTTCTGGTACACATACTGAATATATATGACCAGAGGTTGTCCAAACATGGCGGATTTTATAATGCAATTCTGAAACTACCTGGTTGGATTTGTGCGAGGGGCTACACATCCCTGGAGTAGGAAAACTTCTGGCTTCTACCGATATTTGTTACAAGGATAACCCCGATGAAGTACGGGCTTACATCAGAGAGCTGGAAGTTCTCATATATGCCACCGATGATTCCATTCCTATAACCAAGAGGGTAAAGAAAATTATAGATCATGGTGCCACTAAGCGGATTGGTGGTTCTGGAGATGAGGAGTGGCACGATTACGTGGCTCCTGAAGATGTAAGTTTTCTTTCCTTATTTTCTTTACAACTTGATTTCAGTCAAAGCTTTGTTACTCAAGGAAATTATTTTCTTCATCCTGCAGCTTGAAAAGAAAGGAACTACTGAGGTTCCTTCGCCATACTATAGCCCTGGTGGTACTGCCATCGAGGCTGCTGCTGAATCTCCTCGCGAGTCAGGTGAGATATCTCCAGGCCAGTAGGCCATGATGGATGAGGATTTGGATATGGCTTTCCATTCTCCAATTCATGTTCCTGTAAGGGAGACCACCAACTCTACTAAAAATACAAAGAAGCAAAGGAATCAAAGAAGGAAGTCTGCAGCTAAATGCTTCATTATTAGTGGTAAGTCCTTAGAATAATCATGAGTCTTAACCCATTAAAATATTTAACAAACATTTTGGGATTTCAAGGGCTTCTTCAATTTCTCCTCTGAGAGAGAGGACTGACCCTCCTTTAAGGACTATAGAGAGTACTGGTGAAAAATCACAAGTTCAGGCTGACTTGGCTGCTCCAGGAGATGAGCCAGCATCTGTTCCCAGTATCCCTCCTATTGTTGTTGCAAGAAGAGAAGAACCTGCTTCTAGTAAGATAACAATGCTTCATAAAATGTTGAATGAAACATCGACTGACTTCCATTCTGTAATACATTAGGTTCAACCCCTGCACTCGAGCTTTTGGCGGCCATTACAACTGACACCGCTAATTTATCTGAAGATGCTATCCAGGGTCAAGGACTGTAGGATGAAGGTCGCCAAGAAGACATACCAAATGCTCTCACTGGTGAGATTAACCAGGATTCTAAGATTAAATTGGACGAAATGATGGGACTTGGTGCATCTTTTGAAGATTTTTTAGATCATGTTAACTTACCATGTAATATAGAAGATTATGGATGTGAGTGTTATCCTTCGTCCTATTAAAAATGACTTCTTATTACATGTCTAATCCTGATCGATTCAAATATGCAGCTCTATCTGAGCAAGATGCTGAAGTACCAATGCATGAAGGGCGTATAGAAAACCATACTATTACAGAGACATTAGCGCAAGTAGAGATGAACCTCGTAGATCTTCCTCAAACTCACCCTGAAAATCCTGTTGAATCTAGGAAATATGGGTAGGAGCCTTCTCAAGTTACTGATCTACCGTTGGGTAAGGGATAACAATATTTGTGACTGTACTTAATTTTCAAGAGAGCCAATTATCTTTTGTTATCCTTTGAAACTAACCAAAGCATTCAATTGATTATGAAGGGACATCAATTTTAGTGGCTAGATCTGGAGGTGAAGCCTCAACCTCTTCCCCAACAAGAATTGAAAGTGAAGAAACACAGGTCAGGGGGGAAGGATAAGAACAAGGTACTTCCCTAAGTGCATTAATCCCGGATTATATTCTCCCCGGTGACAGTGATGCTGAGTCGGATCCAGAAGTTCAAAAGGCACTCCAATTTTCATGACGCAAGGCATGAAAAAATATATGGAAAATCATATCTAAAGTTCCCCTTGATGAGCTATCATCAAAGATCCCACGACTGTCATCCCTGTTTTTTATGATGGGACTTGGCGTTTTTGGATATCAAAAGATCCATTCCGCGGTAAAACAAGTCATCTTAAAGAGGGAGCATGAGCAAAAGTTCCGTGAAGATCTGACTAGGGTGAAGCTGTCAACAAATATCTATGAATTTGAGGCTGCAATATCCTAAGATGAGGCTGACTATGCTGCCAAGATGAAGGAGCTGAAGCATAAGATCAAAGATAAAGTCGTCTAGTAGATGCACCTTCCGTAATAGTTAGATGTTGTTACTGAGGAACTTTACTAACTCAATAATTCATTTGAGGGAGCTCATGAAAATGAGATGAAAGCCATTTCTGATGCCAAGAAAGCACTCCATTAGGTTGAAAAGAATGAAGTTGGTTGAGTGCATGAGCTTCAAGTGGCTGTTGATGAAACTCGGGATTCTATACATCAAGTGAAGACTTATGTTGATAGCCTTTTGTAATTCCTAGAAAAGAGAAGGGAATCCAATTTGTGGATGTCCTTCTAATTCTTATGCATCAAATGGAAAAACACTTTCATTTTCAATCATCTGTGCATGCATTTTCCTGCTACCTGCTTTAAATTTTTACCTAAGCTAATGAGCCTAGTAAGCATAGTTTGACTTTTTCTAGGATTATTATAGATAAAACTACAAACTTTGAATATTTTAATTGCTCAATATTACCTAAATAATGAAAAATGTATGTTTAGTGAGTTGGAACTTGAATTCTATTCAAAGTTCCTTTGTCTTTTGTGAGAAGTTTAAAGTCATGCATGTTGGACATAAAAAAAAGGCAAATGTGTAAGGTCAAAATATCTTTGACCGTACAGATTAAAATTAACTCAATTCCTTCACAATTTATCTAAAAACATATTACCACACTCAAGTATGAGGGAAAATCTGTATACTATGACATAAGAAATTTTGAATCTGAGGGATTACATGAAAAAGGACTAAAAGGCATTAAAAGAAGTAGTTTCCAAGAATGAAGTTACTACTATTTAACAAACCCGTTAGGGGGATTGAATTATGCAGGGCCACCTAAGGGCATTGGCTGCATAGTCAAATAATAGCATCTTTTGGCTGATAAGTATGTTATGTAGACTATTTATGCAAGGCTACCTAAGGGCACGTGCTGCATAGTCAGGGAAAAAAACCCTCGGAAATTTACTTTTCTACTGCTAAAAATCCAATGGAAGTTTATGGGGATTCAAATTTTCCAAAGCATAGAGTTTGTTGTATGGAGAGAGGTACTTGAAGATGGAAAAGATATTTCTAAACAAGATTTTATAAGAACTGGATGAATGTCACTCCTATGAAGGTCTGACCCAAACGTGGGGAAGGGAAATATAAACCATAGACTTGAATAATTTCAGATCATGAAAAAGAGTATGAAACAAATATATTAACGATGGCTATTTTTTGCAGATCCATACATATTGTTGCTAAGATAACTAAGGACAAAAGAGGTTTTTTTCCCAAGAATGAAGTTACCATTTTTTAACAAACCCGTTAGGGGGTTGAATTATGCAGGGCCGCCTAAGGGAATTGGCTGCATAGTCAAATAATAGCATCTTTTGGTTGACAAGTCCGTTATGTAGACTACTTATGCAAGGCCGCCTAAGGGAACGTGCTGCATGGTCAGGAAAAAGAACTCTCGTAAATTGGACATTTTGTGAACAAAAGTCAAGAAAAGGTTTATGATGATCTAAAAATATTTAAAGTTAGGATTATGACACATAAAAATGGGTATTTTCTAATGTATGTAGAGATAAATAGATCAATGCTAACCATAATCATGTGGTGGCTGGGTCCTGAATTGAAATGTTGGACTTCACTATGTATCCCATAAGGATGGGAATCAAGCCGTACGTAGTTCATGAAATATAGTTTAACGTCATGTGGGACAAAATTATGAGAGATCTTAGTTTAGGGTCATAGATCTCGGACCATTATAATAAATACACAGTGTGTGTTTTCACAGGGACTTTTCAGCCAGGGGACTAAAAGTGGAATTTGGGGTTAGGCCCAAAAGACTTGGGGCTGGATTCGAGGGATGCTGGAACATTCCTACGCATCCCATAAGGATGGGAATCAATCCCACATAGATCTAGATATACCCTCTGTACAGATTTTGTTCGTACAAGTGAAGAGTAAAAAAGGGGACTTTAGCGCAATAATGGTTTGACCCAAGATAAAATGTTTTGGCATTTCCATGTATGTACGTAGTTTTTGGAATATAACATGATTGGAAATCAATGTAAATAATGATTCCCTCTCAGGTGTTGGTATCAAATAATGGTGTAGTTTATTGTCGTACATGACACCAGGGTTGTATAGTTTAATGTCATGTAGCAAGGACAAAGGTTAACCAATGTGAAGAGATTGGTTTTGGGTTTGAACCTCAGGATGTTGCCTACGTACCCATCCTAGAAGGCAAGGATCAAAGTCCGCGTAGTTCAATTAAAGAATTAATTAGTGATCAAGTTATTCTTGGGGAAAATGACATAAAAAATGGTGTTGAGACTTACACATGGTTAGTAACCTAGAGAGGGTGTTATGGTTGAAGTTTTCTATAAGATCACATGAGTCATACTCGGTGTGAGAAAGAAGAGGTAGCAACAACCTTAATGATGAACAGTTTAATGTCATGTAGAACACATGAATGGACTATGCAGTTTAAATTCTTGTAGTGAGGATAATTGGTGTTGCACAGTTTAGCGTCATGTAGTAGGGACAAAATACAGTTTAACGTCATGTAGGAAAAATATAGGGAAAGAGTTTAATGTCATGTTGGACAATAAGGGTGTTGTAAAGTTTATCATCTTGTATCTAAGAAAATGGGGACAATACCGTTTAGCATCATGTTGGATGAAAGGGGGACTATGAAATTTAATGTCCTGCAGTAAGGACAAATATAGAGACACAGTTTAACATCATGTTGGACATATTAAGGATTTTTTTCATAGTTTAACGTCATGTCGGATAAAAGGGATTCCAATAGTTTAAGGTTATATGCATGGACCATTGGTCATGCAGTTTAACGTCTTGCTGGACATAAGGGACTTCTATACATTTTAGCATCATGTAGTTAGGACGTGACAGTTTAACGTCATGTTTGACGTAAGTTCCAATAGTTTAAGGTCATATGCATGGACCCTTGGTGATGATGTAGTTTAATGACTTGATAGACAATATGAAATTCCAATAGTTTAAGGTCATATTCATGGACCGTTGGTGTATTTTGTGTTTTTGAAAAATACTTCTTCAGAAATCTGGCATTGGTTGGAGTAGTGATGAGTTCTCCATCCATTGAGATTAAAGAATAAGCTCCATTGGAGTAGACCTTATGTATGGAATAAGGTCCTTCCCATTTTGGCTATAGATTATGAGGTTTCTTTCCTTGTATCATTGGAGTTTTGAGAACTAATACCAAATCTCCCTGAACGAATGAACAAAGATGAACATTTTTGTTGAAATCTCATGCTATTTGATTCTGATAGACTTCCATGTGGTGCAAAGTGCACAATATTTTCTTATCTAATTGTTCCAATTCATCCGATCACTTTTGAGATTTTTCATCTATAGATGACTAATCACAAATGGATACTCTGAGCAAGGGTAATTGAACCTCAATAGGCAAGACTGCTTTTGTTCCATATACCAATGAATATGGAGTTGACCACGTTGTAGTGCGGGTGGTGGTCCGATAAGTCCATAAAGCATGAAAGAGTTTATCAGACCATGATTTATTATCATTATCCACCATCTTTTGCAGTATATTTGACAGATTATTGTTGAATGCTTCTATCTAGCCATTGGCCACTGCATGATACTGAGAGGAATGATTGGATTTGATTTTGTATTCTTGATACAACTTCCTTACCTCGGATGAACAGAAGTTGGTGCCATTGTCTGTCAATATGGTATGAGGGACACCAAATCTGGAAATGATGTTAGACTTGATGAAGCTAAGAATGCATTTAAAACTAACTTCTTTGAGGGATATTGCCTCTGCCCATTTGTAAAAGAAGTCAGTAGTAGTAAGAATATACTTCAACTACTTGGATGTAGCTGAAGGATAAGGTCCTACTACATCCATTCCCTATGAGGCAAATGGCCACGAGTATTTAGCTTTATGAAGCAACTCTGGGGGCTGATGAATGATGTTGGCATGTACTTGGCAAGAATGACACTTCTTTGTGAAATCAACACAATATTGTATCATTGAAGGCCAAAAGTATCCAAGCCTTCGAATTTGATCAGATAGTCTATGTCCAGACTGGTGGGCACCACAGACTCCTGCATGCACTTCTTTCATGAAAGCCATTGTCTCTTCACCATCAATGCATCTGAAGATAACTCCATCAAAACCCCTTTTGCAGAGAACTTTCTCTAAGTGATCTGGACTATCATAAAGAGTGAAATTGACCACACGTCTCCGGAATTGTTCTTTCCCGGCTCTATCAGGTGGAAGTGTTCCATTTTGATGGTATTCCCTTATATGTGTCATCCATCCTACAGTATGACCATATAGTTCAAAGATGGGACTAATTTCATTTATTTCCTCAGTTCTGGCTTGAACATAAGGTGAAATTGTACGACGGTGGGAAATATTGATGTTTGTCTCGTCCCGATTTGGATATGCCAGAGCTGTGGCAAGATTAGCCAGTGAATCAGCTTGGAAATTTTGTGATCTCAGGACATAAGAAAATGTTGGTTCCGTAGGAAATTCCGCCATTAATTCTCGGACATAATCATACAAAGGGATTAGTTCTTCTTTTCAGATTGCACAATCCCCATTGACTTGTTTGTTTACCAGGTCTGAATCACCTTTCACCTTTAAGTGATTCACTTGTGCTTGAAGTGCCAAATCCAAGCCTGCGGTGAGAGCTTGGTATTCTGCTTCATTATTTGTACCACCTCCTAACAATGAGAAAGAATAAGGTATCATTTCCTTTTCTGGGGAAATGAGTACAATTCCTAACCCAACATTGTTGAATTTAGGATTTTCCATTTTCCTCCCTGTTGGACTTCTGGAAGAAACATCAAAATACATTTCCCATGTTTTAATACTATCTTGAATAAAGAATACTTCTTCATCAACAAGTTCAATATATGAAGATGTATCTTCTACTAAAGGGTGTTCAGCGAGGAAATCAACCAGAGCTTGGCCCTTTATTGCCTTTTGATATACATATTGAATATCAAATTGCTGCAAAATAACTTCCATCCTTGCCAGACGTCCTGTAAGCATTGGAAGACTAAGGATGAATTTGAGCGGGTTATTGTAAGATACCAATTGGACCTCATGATGTTGAAAGTAATGTCTCAACTTCTGAACTGCAAAGATTAATTCTAGGCAGCACTTATCAATATTTGAGTATCGGGTTTCTGCTTCAATCATAGTCCGACTGAGATAGTAGAGGCTGTTTTCATTCCCAACATCATTCCTCTGAGCAAGAAAGGCACCCAATGATCACTCTAATGCTATCACATAGAGGATAAGTGGTCTTCCTTCAACAAGTGGCATTAACACCAGTGTACTCAATAGATACTTCTTGAGAATATCAAATGCTTCTTCACATTCTTCAGTCCACTGGTAAGTGACTCCCTTCATCATCAATTTGGTGAAGGCTAAACTTTTTCCTGCCAAATTGGTGATGAAATGCTGAATATAGGCCAAGTGTCCTTGAATTCCTCTTAATTCATTTAAATTTTGAGGAGGCGACATACCACGGATTGACTTTGTCTTCTCAGGATCGACCTCGATACCATGATGGCGTACGACGAAGCCGAGAAATTTTCCTAAGGTTACCCCAAAATCACATTTTTAGGGGTTCGTCTTTAAACTATGTTGCTGAAGTTTGTGCAATATGACATCTAAATCAGCCAAGTGATTAGAAAATTTCATGGATTTAACCACCAAATCGTCCAAATAACATTCAACAAACTTCCCCATAAAGGGTTTGAAGATATGATGCATGGCACACTGATACGTTGTGCCTGTATTCTTTAGGCCAAAAGGAATAACCCGATAGCAAAACACACCTTGAGGGGATCTAAAGGCTGTAGATTCTTCATATTCTAGAGCCATTCAAATTTGATTATATCCATAATATCCATCCATTAAGGAAAGTGCTTCATATCCAGTTGTTGCATCAATTAAGAGTTATGTAATTGGTACTGGAAAGTCATCCTTAGGATAATGCCGATTAAGATCTATGAAATCAATGAAAACTCTAATTTGCCCATTCTTCCTTTTCACTAGGACAATATTATCCAACCATTTGGGATATTGAAATTCTCTGACGAAGTTAGATTTGATGAGCTTATCTGCTTCAGCTTCAATTTTGGAATCATAGGTTGGGTGTGTTCTTCTAGCGGCTTGTTTGAATCCTCGATGTTCTTCTAGAAAACCCAAACGATGAGTGGAAACATCAGGATCAAGCCCTGGCATATCTATATAGTTATAAGAAAATATATATTGATTTTTCTTTATAATGGAAATATACATCTATTGCTCTTCATGAGTCATGGCCGCACTAATTAAAGTGGGGCGTGGATCTTCTTTTGTACCCAGATTTATTTCTCTGAGTTCATCCACAGTGGTATAGATACCCTCTTCAAATGTGGGAGGAGCATCCCTAATATCTTCCTCTTCTTCTTGAACATGTGTTATTTCTTCTTTTTCTACTTGCATAGTAGATAATGAGACAGAATTTTCATGATCAGAAGAGACGTTAAACTTTGTCCATCTTGAAGAAGAAGCTTCCATTTCCAACTCTATTGATGATGAAGGGTATTCTTTGGGTAATAAAGAGGAGATGATGGATTGAGAATCGACATCATCGTTTACCTCGTACATTTCCATATCTTTCTCTGGCCTAATTGGCGAAGTATAGAATTGATGAATTTTGGCATATGAAATTAAGTCGTCTTAATTTGAGCCTTCATCATTTCTTGGTGAATCACCAATTTCTCCCATGTTGTCTATCTTGATTGCTGTAATTGACATTATGGAAGTTTCCATAAGAGTATTTTGATTTGGGTCTATCCTGTCAATTTAACTGATAGGCAACACATATTCTGTACTCACATGTGTAAATGGGTTTACTAGAATCTTTTCCAAACCATATGGAGCATTATCTTTGGTCATCTCCCTTTTTTTGGATTTCTCCTTTCCCTTCGTGTGATAGAATTCCGCCTCAATGTATTGATATTCACATGTCTTTAACGGGGACTTATCACCATACAATGTTCCAATTTGACCATCAAAACAATATTTGAGACATTGATGGTATGATGATGGGATAGCCGCATGTTGATGTAGTCAGGGTCTACCAAGCAAGATGTTGAAGGCTGAGTCTTGATCAACAACCATGAAATCTGAATTGGATACAAGATCTCCAAACTGAGTTCTGAGTGTAATCTCGCCCAGTGGTTCTTGTTCATTTTTATAATATCCTTGTAACATCAAAGTAGAAGGAGATTAATCATATTCTGTGAGGCCCAATCAATGAAGTGTATGAATGGGGATGAGGTTGACTCCTGAACCATTATCAACGAAGACTCTTCGGACATCTACATGATTGATCGTGCCAGATAAGTACAAAGGTCTAATATGTCCATTCACGACATCATCTTCATATTCATCTGTGAAAGATATCACTACATGGCATTCTGCAGGATTATTCTCTACATGGTAGACTTAAGCTACAGTAATTTCATTTTCAAACTCCTGAGGACTTGACAAAGCCTCGATGAGAACCTCTCGAAGATCCTTCGATAAATTCAAATCATCTATAATTGATAACTTGGCCGGTATTTGGGCCAAGTGTTTCAATACATCATACTTTTGATCCAAAGGTATGTGTTTCCCAACAGGAACATGTGGTTTTCCAGGTGCCTTAGGAGTTGATGCTTTGGAAGTTGATGCATCTTGTACCAGGATAGGAGTTTGTAATACTCCTGGATTTGGAAGATTAGACTGATTAGGTCTATTTCTTTGCTTAGAGGAAGAAGATGGAACCTTCAATCGATCTTCCAGAATAATTGTGCCAGGGCTGAGTCTGCCTTGTGTGGAAGAAATTTCTTGTTCCTTTTGAGCTCGTTGAAGGGATCTACCATGAGTTTCTGCTGCATACACAGTTATATCAGGGTTGGAATTGGAATCGTGTCCTCTGAAAGATCCACGTCTTCCCCTGTATCTTGAGCCACTGGAACTTCCTCTGATTCCTCTGTTTGCTACAGGGAATTCGGGCTCATCAAAATCAAAACTGAGACTGGCATATGGATCTATTAATTGAATCATATTAACAAAAACGAAAATCAACTCTTCATCTGATGAAGACTCTGCATGATTAGCATGTTTAGGCTATGTCGTTTGGTGGAGCGGTGCACATGACTTTGAAGTAGATGGCATAAAATCTTCTAGAGTCAAAACAACTTAGGCTTTGACACAATTTCATCTTCTTCTGATTGTTCCTCTCTCTTTGAATTATGTCAACCTTTTGAGTATTTTTCCTATGATGAAGAGGGTTTTGCTGTGGTATTCATAGAAGAAGACACAATTGGTTTCTTTAATTGTGTTTTCAAAATGTCATGAGTTCGTTTGATCATTTTTTTGACCATCCAATCATATTATTTTTACACATTTTTGTTCTTGACTTCTTGCCACTCTCCTTATTCCTCTGGATCTGTAGCAGTAACACATGCTACCTGAGCTGAATAACCTTTCAGTTTGACTTATCCCAAGTTGACCATTTTTTGTAGGAGGTCCTTAAAGACAAAACACTCCTGAATGGGATGCCCCAACATTTGATGAAATGGGCAATAATTGGGAGGGTCTTCATCTCCTTCCTTGTTCGGCTTCTTAGGCCTTGGCAATTGAACCAAATTATTTTCCAGAGCCAAAATGAAATAACCAGGAACTTGTTCATTTCGGAAAGAGTAATCTTTTCACTTCAAATCCTAAAATTGTTTTCGTCTTTGATCTCTTTGATCATCTTGAAGAAATGGCCTCTGTTGTTGGTTCTCAAGAGGGGGAGCCCTTCAAGAAGATGAAGGTTTTGAAGTAGAAGCAGGTACAGGGGCTTGTTTAAGAATAACTGTAGCAGTCTATGCTTTACCCATTCTCTTTCATGGAGTGGATAGAATTACATGAGATTTATCCTTAGTCTTCATAAGAGAATCTTAAATCTGTTGAGTGATTGAAGTAAGGTCTCAAAACCCTCCCATGTATTTCACAGGGATCAACGGCGTGCGTAATTCATCAAGAAAATTTTCCACACAGATTGGAAAAAATACCTATTGAGGGAGTGCTAAGATCAACGAATATGTTAATCCCTTCTAGTGAGAAATGAAATATGAAACCCTTTCATTCTCCCTTTGAATACAATTTGTAAGATCAAAAACTATTGTCACTGGAAATGTTGAACTGAATTGAAGAAGGAATGTTTGGCGGAGATCCTCCTATCCGGTAATTGACCAGGATTGCAAGCTTGTGTACCAGACAAAGGTAGGCCCTTGTAATGACTATACAAAACACCTGATCTTAACTACTTCTTGTTGCTGAGGGGTTCCCATCATAGGATCACAATGAGAAAAAAAATGTGTTATGTGTTTCTATGGGTCTCCCGAACCATTAAATATTGGGAATGTGGTACTATTAAAATTTTATGGGGGAGGAATTGCATCAACCCACTCTATGTAAGATCTATTTTCTGGTTTAATTTGAGCATTCTTTCCCTCCATATCTTCCAAACGAGTTGTCAATGACTCAATAATAGTTATTAACTTTTGAGAAACATTCGGTTGTGCTTGGATCTGAACAGGAGAAATGACTGGAGCCGGTACAGATATGGTGGCTGGTACTGCAACTGATGGTAGAATCGCCAATTGTTGTTGCACTTGACCCATAGGATTAGACATGTGAGGGTGTACTGGTAGAGGAGGATATTATTGATCTATCTTAGTAGCCACAACAAATTCCCTTGACTGACTGACTCCTGCACGCTTAGGAGGAAGACTACCTTGAAGTAGTTCTGCATTCAACCTCCTCAATTCCTTCATTTATTCCTCTTGTTGTGCAAATATTTGCTCTAGTGAGAGAGATTTTCCTTCTCCAGAGGAAGGGTATGTAACCTGTTTCTTTCCTTTCCCCTTATTGGACACCTTTCGGAGAGCGGGAAGTGGATTACTTGAAATATTATTTAGGTTCTGAGTAATTCTTTGATTTTGTGTATGCACACCTTCTTTATTTTTGTTTGTGTGTACAACTTCTTGGGCATGAACCTTTTCATCTGATCCCTCCGATTGAGACTCATCTGGTGGATCCGCAACCATGGCATCGATGACATTTATTGATGCATAATTCATTGCATCCCTTCTATCGGAATTTCTGTGATATTTTCTTCTTCCATGTCCTTGATGAGACATTTCCTTTTGTTGATTCGATCCCTCCGGAACTTCTTGACGAACATTAATTTGGAGGGAATCTCCTAATAATTTATCTCTTAGTTCCCCTTGAGGCTTCTTCCCCAATAGATAGAAGACTGAATTTCACTGAGGGAGGGATTGAGGATGTGAAAAAGTGCTCAATCCGGTGGAATGGAGTTGTTCCTGCTCAAGTCCTCAAATCCTATTTGTTGATTTTGAGGGTTGGGTTAAAAGAGTCCCTAGTCTGGAAAGTTGGGGTGGTTCTTGACATGTTATATCTGAGACTTTCTTTAAATCTCTCCTGATCATGCGGACTTTAGTCCGAAAATTAGCTGGATGCATCAACCTGCATCCACTTTTATCACCCAGCTCAAAAGACCGTTGGATGATTTCTGACACTTCTGTCACTTGATGATGTGTTTGGTCCAAATGAGAGGCCTGTTCAATATTATTGTTTTCTTGATGCATGAGTAATTCAAAAAATTGTTTTCTGTATTCCTAATTTTGAGAAGAACTAGTTGAGGCATGTTCTTGAGAAAGCCTTTGATTACAAAAAAAACCCATTGACTGTGGCCGGCCATGGGCAATAACACTGCATGACACCATTTTTGGCGGGCTTTGCTGATTGAAGAGTACAGTGAAATGTAGCACTCCATGAACACCCCATCCCCTGATATGAATATCAGATGGGGAATTGGAAATTAACTAACACAATCTTCTTAGTGTGCCCAGGAATGAACGATGAAGGGCTCTCTGCTGTTTTTCAGCCTTCAGATATCGAGAAACTGAGAGAGATTCCAAATCAATTTGGTGTTGTAACCCTTCTATTATCTTCACATGATTTTCATATTAATCATAATATAATATTTTCTTTTTCAACTGAAAAATATTTTTCCATATGTTGAGACAAATATCATGAATTCTATCTTCCGTCAACATCTCTAGAATATCATACTGAGAATCAGCCAAAGGCCAAAATATAACTGGCACTTCACCTTTTGCCAATTGTTTTCTCATATTCAGTACTTCCTGTTTATCATTCAATGTATATTATTCTACCTGATTAGACCAGAGCTGGTGTTTCCTTACTGCTTCATCAGATTCAACAAGATTGGTAGAGAATTCACTGATTAAACTAGAAGATGAACGACCTAGGGGTGGTTCGAAGAATGACCTACACCCCATGCAATCTTTTGATTGAGAAAGTGTTTCACCTGATAGTGATAAAGCATCAGACATGACTGGCTTCACATTTTCATGTGCCTCAAGATAATAGGGATTTATTGTCACTATATTGTCTGTTGGAGAATTTTCCAAGCAATGTGAATCACTACTGCGGAGAGGACTTTCATAGATAAATTCATCATCATGGGGAGGACCACCATGGTAGGTTATAGAAAAAGATGAAACATTTTTCTTCTTGATCTTCTGGCCACATAGAGGGTTCTTGTTTCTATCATCTGAAGATGAAACTTCGAGATCGACTGAATTGTCATAAAGCAAGACTTCATGAAGAAGTGTCTGATGAAGACCTTTAGAATTAATGTTCCCACTATTGGGAACTGAAAGAGTAGAATCTTGAGTTGAAACAGATAGTTGTCTTAGTGCATAAAAAACTCCAACATCGAGTAAGGCCTTATTACAAATTGGCCCTTGATTTCATGACTGTGCTGGTTGGGTCTTCTTCTTAGACACCTTCTTACTCACTTTGGGAACCACTTTTTTAAGAATGTGGTCCTTATGGGCAGGTGCATGTGCCTTCTCAGGAGAAATGATTAGGTTAGGGTGATTATCTCCACTCAAATCATGTGTATGTTCCTGACTTGGTTGTTGATATGATATGGGGGAGTACGCCCCACAACCCTCTAAGACTGGAATAGATGTGTGTATCTATTCCGGAGTGTACTGTTAATGTGTCACTCCACTGGTAGGGATAGATTTATGTTTCTTTCCCTGAGATGCTTCTGAATCTATTATAATATCCTGGTAGGCATCCAGAATATGAGCAGGGATTTGTTTCTGCTCTTTCACCATTGACAGAATGTGCTTGGTAACTTCAGCGGCCAAAACGGGGATATAAGTCCATTCTATACTTGTAGTAGGTGTTTGTACCTGCTCTTGTCCTTATTTTCCTGTTAGTGAATTCTGAAAGTACTCATGTGTGGGGGCAGAGAGTTGAGTATTCCACCTATTTGTCGCTGGAGCTTTCCGACTGATTTCTACGAATGCTACCAAATGAGACTATTGGTAGGCTTGATCAATACTAGTAGGTGTATGTGCCTTCTGATTTCACTCCTCCGAATGTGGTTGATGAGCATCCTTCAATACTGAGAGATGAGGCTGCTGGCAGGACTGATGAGTGTAAGCAGGTGTATGTGCCTATTTACCAGTTATCAACACATTGGGTTGGCGGGCTCCATCGCATGTAGTCAGACGATCCTGCTGACTAGCTGATGATTTATAAATAGGTGAATGTTCATGTCTATACTACTCTGCTGGAATTACCTGGCGGGATTGGCATGCTGCTTCCAGATGAGTCAGCTGGACGGTGGAATTAAAACGGATGGGTGTGTGTGCCCACTCGTTTCTTGCCACCAACATAGGTTGGTGGACTTCTCCGGAAATGGTAGAGATAATAACATGTTCACTATTAACCGGTTTTTGCCTCTGGTGGTTTGTCTTTCCAACTCGGGTTCGAGGATCCTGAGCCGAATGCCTGGAGACGACACCCTCATCACGTTGAGGGCGCACTGCTGCACGATTCTGGCAGTGATTTTTGGTGGGAGCCCTCGAGAAGGTCTCTTGTTTCCATGAATTAAGGCCTTGAGTGGCCTTCTCATTCACCTCCTCTGAATATGGGAGGGAATGGTTGTTGCGTTCTAGGGATAGGAACCTGAAACGGTTAGAGATGGTGGTTAGCACCGCCTGCTTCTTGATCGCTGGTCATCATTTTCCAGACGACCAGGGTGAATTATTGACTTCGAGGGCTTGTCTAGCAGCCTCCAGAGTCAGAATAGTACCGTTTTGATGGTACTCCTTAACCATCACATTTGATACCCAGCGTTGAAGATGCTGAGTAGGTGATGTTGTCCTCAGAGTGGACGACGATCCAGTAGGAGTAGCAGCAGATACATTCACAGCAGAAGTATTCACAGTAGAAGTATTCACAGTAGTGAACATAAGAAAATCCATTCTTGTAATGCAGAAGATGTTGGAAAAGAGTTCTTGTTTGATATACAAAACATAATCAAGATAAATTCGTCCGCTACATCTTTTGAATGAGCACATATGCTATTGACAGTCTTGTTGCCCCTTTCATAGAGATTAAATAGGGGCCCAACAAATAAGTAAAACATCATTTCAACTTGGTTAAGGATTCATGTCGGGTTCACCATTTTTTTCCTCTAGAATTTAGGATGACCTTAGTGATTTAAGGTTCAAACATTCCAAGCGGTTTCTAACGGGTTTTTTCGTAGAACCGGAAACATCCAATGATTCCATATCCATTTGGACCTACTTTCCAAAGGTAGGTGCCCATTATTTGTGAACGGATGAGACTTAAGAATTTGCATTGGTCGAGAGGATGGGAGGTCGGACTCATCACACCTTTTTTACGGGAATTATTGTCTAATCTGGGACTCTCTTTATAGATTTACATTATGTTCGTGAATCCTTATTACATTAACAAGTATGAAAATGAGCTTTCCTTTAGATCTGACAATCAATGATTAGTATGTATGAGATTTAGATAATCTTTTATATGTATTATAGATTCTTCATTGACAGAGAATCATCCGTATTTGTTATATATTCTTGGTCAATGGTATCCTTCAAAACATTATATAGAAATATCTTGGTTATTATGATAACCATACTGGTTTTAAAGCCACTCATCAGGTCACTTGAAGTTTATTGTCATTCAGAAGGACATGAATTATTTCATAGTTGGGATCGTACCCGTAAATGGGCTACATACATCACGTATTTCGAGTAAAGAAGTATGAGGTTTATGCATGATTGATGGCTCAAAGAAAAGATGTCATAATCACTTTTACACTCTAAGCTCATGTGAGTCATACTCAGTGTGAGAAACAAGAGGTATTGGTGAAACTTGACAATTGTGCCATGAAAGATTAAATTATAATAAATGAGTGGGGCTTATGTATGTATGACTGCCCAAATAGATAACGATTGGGATTTACTTCAGGGAAGAAACCCGAGAACAAGGTCCATAAAGGTATATGTGCTTTATAGAGATTTGGATACTCTAACTTGGGGCTTATTCCAAATGAGGATGCCCAAATTAGGTGGGGACTTGTGATTGGGTTTTACTCTTGAAAAGGAAGCCCAAATCAAAAGTAAATTAAGACTAGTTAAGAGAAATTATGACTGGGGATTATTCCTGAGGAGGAGGCCCAGGTTAAAAAGGTTTTGAGAACTGGGGCTTACTCCTGAAAAAGAAACCCAAGATAAGGGAATTATGAATGGGGATTACTCCTAAGGAGGATTCCCATATTTGAGAATGGGGCTTACTCCTGAAAATGAAGCCCGAGTGAATAGAATCAATGTTCGGGCTTACTCCTGAAGAGGATGCCCAGATTTTGGGAACTTTGAGACTGGGGCTTACTCTTGAAAAGGAAGCCTAGGTTAAGGAAATTATGACCGGGGCTTACTCCTAAGGAGGATACCCAGTTTAGGGGACTTGGGGCTTACTTCTGAAGAGGATTGCCAAATTAATGATAATTTAGACTGTGGATTATTCCTTAAAAGGAGGCCCAAGTTAAGGATTCTCTCATCCTAAAGGATGAGGTTGAATGAATAAAATCTATAACCTTATTTACATAAAGATGTGTAAATCACTAGGTTTTAAGAGACGTTCCATATAATTCCTTTCAAATAAGGAAGCCAACAAAGGAAACATGCCATAAATGGATTTGGAGAGAGTTTTGATGGCTTAATTTTGAAGATGATAGGTGGATAGACATAGGAGAGGTGAAATAGGTAGGAGGCACACCCAAAAATAGGGTGGCGCACTAGTCCTGCGTGGGCGTACATGTCCGGGTTGCACAAGTATACTTGGGCGACACAGGGGTACTTGCAAGACGGTCAATCTTTAAGGTAATACTTGGGCGAGACTTGGATCAAGCCTTTAGTACTATCCCTATAGGCTTTTAGAAGAGAGGCGTGAAAGTTCTGTTGAATGGGTAAGGTGGTTCACAAGTGTGGCCATTTCCATTAAGGGCTGGCCACTTTGGCGCACAAATGTTGATGAGTTTCAACACTTAGGCCTTCCCCACCCTCTTTAGATCTTCCGTTCTACGTAATAAATTACCTTAGAAGTGTTCAGAAGCTTCGAGAAGTGACTAGGGCGGCGGGATCTCAAATATGAGTTTCTGGAATTTTTCCTTTTCAAATGCGGGGCCCATAGGGGGGATTTATAGGCTAGTGAAGACCTTGGGAGAATTTCATATAGGGCGCGTAAGTCACCTGCATGACCAAGGGGTGGCGCGCACGTACACTTGTGCGACCTTGTTGGAACCTGCGCGACACAAGTGCATTTGAACCTTTGTTCATGCCTTTGTCAATTTTTTATGTTTCTTCAAAGGATGAATCAATTTGGATTCAATGTCTTTCCATTTTTCAATTCACTAGACTCTGTGACGGAAAAGAGCATCAACTCATGTGATACACAATATTTGAGGTAATTATGATGATTTTCTGAATCACATATATTGGGTTAATCATGCGATGATTATTTAAGTATTCTTTAAATAAAGGGGGATCAAGTTCAAAAATTAAAGGAATATCAAATTATTGACTATCCTATGAATAATAAATTGATAGATATCTTGAAAACCACTTTCCATATCCCATGACCTAACATTGGAATTTAGGAAATAATTTCATCTATCCTATGTATAAATAATTTAGAAACAATTTTGAAAACAAGGGAAAACATGAATAACATGTAAAAACTTGTATAAAAGTGTAAATAATGTATAAACATGTATATTAGAATAGTGACAAGAATAGTGCACTATTACTACATAATCAACCCAAAACATTTCATAGATATATCTAAGAAATGACAGGAACAACGTACAACTATTATAGAAGTCATGAAAAGAATACATAGATTTGTCATACTTAAGTTGGAAGTGTATAAAAAATAATAATCTTGTATAAAAAATTTAGAAGCATCGGTAAAAAATGGTATAATGTTAGTGAAACGTTTTAGAACCACTTTTTTAAAGGTTCACATGATATAAAATTTAATTGATTTATCATAGTCAGAACAACGACACGAACATTGGACTAGTACTACAGGTGACACAAAAATTTCAATATAATTTTCATTGTTAAATTGAAAAGTGTATAAACATATATTAAAATTTTAGAAACACATATATAAACATATTTAATGTTAGTGAAAATTTTTTGAATCACTTTTTATAAGTGTTACACAGCATAAATGTGCACTGCTACAATATTTACACAGTGAAAATTTTCTCTTTTAGTGAAAAGTGCTAGCAGAACTTGAAAAGGATGTGTTTTAACTTTACTTTGAAGATGAAATACTAAACTTTATATGAATTTCCATTTCATTTTGAACCATATTTAGTGGAAAAAACATGTCATGCAAAATTTGTAGTGAATTTCCTTGGATTTTTTAAATCACATACGTTGGGTTTTTCATGTGACGATGGTTTAAACATATTTTGCATGAAACTGTATTACATTCACAAATTATTTGAATATAAAATTATTAGATGGACTATAAATAATATAATTATATATGTCTAGAGTATCCACAACATTTTATTCCATAGTATTATATGGAGAATCATGAAAAGCATTCATCTTAAAGTTGAGACTCTCTATAATAGAAAATTGACAAACATAATTTTATTCTATTATATAATTCACACAAAAATATGAAGAAATATATGTTTCTTGAAGTATGATGTATTGTTTTTGTATTATATCAAATGATATAAGACAAAAAATGGAATCCATTTTAATGGTGTTAGAAGATCCATCATGGTAGGATGAAATAAGAACACTATTTCTTTGATGATCCTAAAATTGTATTCCATATAGACTACTTATTTAGTGCACAAATATAGTAATTTGAAAATTCATGGAATTCCTTATTAAATCAATGGTTTGATCATTTTATAAAATATTGGATAATATTTGTAAAAAATATATACTTAAAAGTATGGGAAACAAGAATTTATTATTTGACACACTGAGGTAAGAGATAAAAATATCATAACTTGGAAGAGTGTTCTTAAATGTATGAATATATCACAAGTTAGAACTTAAAAGAAATAACATTGAATAAAATTTAGAAAAAACATACTTAAAATGATGGGATACAAAAAATATATTAGATGATGAAATGGGGTAAGATATATAACACTAATATCGAATAATAGTATCTTTAAAAGATTGAACATATCACTAGTTATTACATAAAATATCTTACTATGAATAGATATATGGTAATTTAATCCAATATAAAAGAGAAAAATATTAATATATACACCACTAAAGTTTAGTAACACCACCAATATTGTTTTTAAGACAAAACAAAAATGAAATTTTGAAAGGTACCTAATTCAAAACAACCATTAGTAAAATAGTAATAATATTGAATGTAAAAAATAAAATTAATTCTTATTTTCTTTTTTTACATATCTTCCATTGAAATACTAAATGATTATTTTTTATTATGTTTATTTTTATTAAAGTAATGATTTTATTACTTCAACTAATTCAAGAAAAAAACACACTTGTGTAAAATAAATAGACATCCATGCTATATAAAATCAATTCTACATTGTTATGATCAAACATTTATTAATATATATATAAATAAACATTAAATTCATGTTGATATTTCTAAAAAACCATCAATCCGTATTATTTTTTAATGACATGTAAAATGAATTAAATTAACCACAATTATATTTACATTAATGTGAGGTTTTAAGGATTAATCACTTGACATGTAGTTACTCAGCCGAGTCAAGACTCTTTATTAATAAACAAAATTAAAGTGATACCCCCACTAACCCATAATTACTCTCCATGGTAGAAAATAGAATATTACATCCATCTATTACGGGATTAATATATTTTCACCCATTTGTTTCATCCCATTTATAATAAAATCATCATATATTCTTTTATTTATTACTTTTTTCCCTAACTATATTTATATAAAATATTATAAATATAAGAACTATTGTTTAATAAACATAAAAATTATATTATATAAATAATTAAATTATATTTTAAAAATATTACTTCATAAATTATATAAATATTATTTTATATTATATTCAAAATATTATATATAATACAAACAATTTGTCTGAAAATATTGTAACTATTGTTTAAATTTTATTTTTATAATAAATATTTACTATGATACAAAACAATTCATTATAGTTTATTTTGGTTTATGTTTTTGTTTAACTATGTTTTCATCAAATAAATATATTTATTATGTTTTGATTAAGTATTGTTATACATATATTTATTATTTAAATATATTTAATTATATTACATATATTTTTATTTTCATTGTGTAAATAAATTTTATTTATTTATTTTATCATTTTTAAAAATATATGAATTGTTATTTTTAAATATCATAACAATATTATTTTATTTTTTACTTTATTATAATTATTATAATTTTTTTAATTATAGAACTTTTATAGTTTTTAATTATTCAAAATTCATTATATAAATATTATAAGAACATTTTATAAATATATTTTATATAATAAAATTAACCAATAACAAATATTGAAAAATAAATAAATAAAACTAAACATGATATATAGTATAGTAATAAAGTTACCTTAAACCAATATATATAAATAAAAAATTTAAAATAAATATGGCTTACATTAGGAGAGAATAATGAGATATTATATTAAAGGTGATTGGTGAAATGAGAATCAAAGATGGGGTTGGGGGATTGTATATTGTTTAAGAAATCAGAGCTGATTATAAAGATCGACTCAAAGTGTTGATTGAGGGGGGAGGGGTTATTACTTCTATATTATTTTATGATGTCTATGTCATCACTAATGATTCATCGATAAAAGATGAGTTTCATGTACTTTGGGTTATGTTTAAAATTAACATTAAGGTAAATCCAATGAGGTGTGTCACGAATGATTTTCATAAAAAAATTAATTGTTGAATATTCAATCTTAAGATATTGTTTGTAAAACATAACCAGAGCATTGGATCCACTACTCGGGTGTTTATCTGGTATTTTTTATAGATTTCATGAGAGGTATTCTGATAGGTTTTCATCCTGTATAATGGAGGGAGTCTCTAGTCCAAGGATATTTATATTGAAATAATTCAATCATGTGTATTAGGTTTTCCCCACATTTGTTTTTTGTGGTTTTTAATGTCAAATTTTACTTTTTGGTTAAATTATTTTCATTCATTTTTGTTGTGTTCATTTAATTGAATGACCATTATCTTGATGAAAGTATCATAAACATAATTTTAGCATCAAATATCCCAACACCCCATCCATGAATACTCCCCAATTATAAAAATGAAATAATATATTACTTTTTTATATATGTTTCTACTTTTATTTTCCTTTTCCTTTCACAACCTTGAAGTGTCAAAAATTACATGAGATATATATTATTAAAATTTTAATATATTAAAAAATCAATCACTTCTACTTACTTTTAAATTCATGCATTCCAATTCTATTTGAAATTTTATATAAAAATATTCATATTTAACTTATGGAAGTTTATAGAATAACTAGAATGGGAATCTATTCAATAGCTTTTCGTAGTTAAAAAATATACAAAGATCATGATAAAATTAATACACATAATTCATCAAATTATATTATTTATTTATTTATTTATTTAGGGATATATATATTTGTTAAAAAACAAGGAAACATGAATACTTTACATTAATTTCCAAGACAACTAAGGCTTGGTTGAACAGAACGAGTAGTGATTCCCTAAGCGCTGCTGCAATCGGTGGTGAGTGTTTGTCTGGTGACGTTGGAAGTGAGTTGTATTGAGTCCAAAAATATTCAAATGCATGGTACCACTTTGCGGAAATTTAATGTAATTTTGGCCTGAGTGACTGATGTCCCCACCATACCCATTAAGGTTACATAATATATGTGAACACCGGTTTTCTAGAAAATGGTAATAACGACACAATGTCAGTAAAATCATATGATGTGTGGTAGATTTTCTAGGGAGTGTATAGTTTTTAAATAAGGTAATTTTGGGGCATGTCTGGGAATGACATCGCTAGTTGGTACAATGTAATCATGCCACGATGATTCTTTAGGATGATAGAAATTTAAATATGAGTATTTTTAAAATGAAAAGAAAAGAAAACCATTTACCATTTCAGAACAAGTACTTTTGTCCCAGTAATTTTGTTCGATGATAATTGAGTTTTGGATAGAGTTGAATTTGATATTTTCAAATGTGAATCCTTGCACTGTTCCCTTTCCAACCTGAAAATGTCCATAAAAATTTATTTTAAATGAAGTATGAATTATTGTGTCAATTAGTTAAACATTAAGGATAAAGCATAGCCTATGTACCTACAAAAGTCTTGATTCGAGCTCCATTGGTAGTACTGGTGAAGGTAACATTGTTCACATTTATGTCAAGCACATTCACAACATTCAAATCCCTACCTAATATCCCAATATTGTATTTTTACACCTATTTAATATTAATATTTATTTTTAAATAATCAATGTAAATAAATCTATTTACCATATTCCATGGCCCGAACCACATTCTACATGCTTGATAATCACATTTGAAGTGAAATCACTGATCGAGACACAATCATCCCCTGGAATATTATTGAGTCATTTTTTGGTCAGATATAAGTGGATCACAAAAAAACCTTATTAAAATAAGGTAAATATCATTTTTTGGAGGTATTATCGAGGTGTGGGATGGGGGTAGAGGTGATATACCACATTAAAATTGTGAATTAGTGATGGAGACATTCTAAATGCTTTTTAGATGAACACCATCAGTGTTGGGACTTTGCTGAGGTGATGATGTCTTGAAATTGTCAACATTCACCGAATTACACATCATCACTAGAATGTGGGATTGTGGTGACTCCACAACAGGGACATGCTTTATGGTTAACCCATTGATGGATGTAAACCTGAGTGCCTACATTTTATCACGATATCTCATCCAATATAACCATGTATATTTGTGCACCCTATCATTATCATAAGGTTAATAAATGCATATAAATGGGAAAAAAAATTTCCCATTAACTTATGGTCGGTGATAATGTGGTGAAAACCACCTGAAAAATCTAAGCACAACCAAAAGAAAATGAAAAAAAGATATAGATAAAGATTAAATTATATATATGTAAACATATGAATCATATATACCAATCTAGGATGTTCATGAAAATTCCAATCCCACCATACCTTTCCACTTCCATTAAAGATTCTTGTTCCGGTGAAGTACAACCCCGAGGGAAATGTAATGAATTCAATCCATTGGCCATAGTCCAGTCCCTTCCAGGTACTACGTTCTGTCAGTGCAATGATTTCCCCCTTCAGCTGTTTTTTTTCAAGAATTTTAGAATGCTTTATGATTGTATTTTAGTTGGTTGAGGAATGAATCACTTCCATGTACCCGAAAGGTTATAGAATATTTTTATGGTCCCTTGAAAACAGTATGATCCACTAAAAACCTCCCCCATGGAACTACAATGGTAGGGTTTCTTTCAGTTGCAGCACATGTTGCCTCCTAGTTCTTAAGAAATGCATGTCCATGCAAGTACCAGATTGATTTGTCAACTATATTGGGCATCACAACATATGTATATAAAAAATTATTTGATGAGATTTTTACCGAGGAAGCATCGGTGGTGCCACCCCCGACAGCCCTGAACTTGCGGATGTTGAAATCTGGGC
This sequence comes from Viscum album, assembly GCA_963277665.1. NCBI lineage: Eukaryota > Viridiplantae > Streptophyta > Magnoliopsida > Santalales > Viscaceae > Viscum > Viscum album. Next base: position 2,114,107,091 of record OY728128.1, read on the forward strand.
GAACCAGGTTTACGGAAGCCATATTTATAAGCGATAAAATCCCAAATATGAATGCATCTGATACCTTTCCCTACATTATGTTATCAAAAAACACAAGTTTAGTTATTTTTGACTACCTAATATCCAAATAAATATTTATATTCTCACCATATTGCCACCAAGAAATCGTATATGAAGAGTTCGAGTGTGTATGCAATGTGGAATGTTAGTGAGGTGGTAGGGGTATTTAAATGGTTTATGTAGTTGAGTCTTTATTTATTTGGATGGTAGGTCAAATAGAATGGAATGCAGTTTTGGGTGCCAGGCATATAGTGTGGGTGTTTTTTCCATTATCATACCACACCCTCTGTCTTTGGGAAAGATCAGGTTGTTTTTGTTTTGTTTGTTCCCTGGTGTATCTAGTTGTGAAGGGCGGTGACATGGAAATTTTTTAGATTTTACACATAAATATATATATTAATTATAAAAAACTATGTTTTACCAATAAACATATATAATCTCATATGAGTGAAGCAATATTATGTTTCTTTGATGCGTTATACCATACCATAGGGAGTCGAACTGGGACTACTGAAAATAACTCATACAACCTCCACAGTTGACGAATACAACCTTGGCAACCAATTTTTATGGAAACAGGTGTCTCTGCTGCTAGAAGCATAAATATCAATCCAATAATTATCCCAGAGTTATCTTTGTGGCATATTTGGATGGAGGATACATAGACATACCATGATGACACTCCCCAATAATAGAATTATCTTGTAAATTCAATTGATGTTTGTAAGGAATAAGAACCTACGGTCTAAGTTATACTATGAAATATGATGACATAATCTCTTTCACACTAGGTCCTGAGTTAATAAACTTGTACTTGAGATGATCCTCAATAAATGAAGTGCGAATAAACCTCATCTCTTGAGAATAAGGGGAATGATTGAAACAAATGAGTACTGAAAATCACTAACCAGATAAAGTCAAATAAACCATGTCTTATGATAAATGTCCAAAAAAATACAGATCAGTGCCACATTCCATTCTCCATTGGCTGGTACCGGGACATCTTAATTTGAAACATAATGTATATGGATATGTTCCACATTATATCTATGATTAATGCAAAAGGATTTTGTATTTCAATTATATCCCAGTGTATTACAGATGAACTCACACCATTGAAACCATAGGATTCACTCTATCCTTATATAACCTAGAGGAAGATATCTTTTAGGCTAAGGAAAATGATGTAGTGGAAGATGTGGTGACATTTAAATCATTTCCTACACCACTATAAGAACAGCCCATCACGGTGATGATCCCCCTAGTATAAACAATACATCCACTAAAAAATATTTAAGTTTTGTCAACATGGGTATATCTATTGGAAAAGGTTCACATTCTATAGGTAAATCATTTTACCAAAAGATTGGATCTATCACTAAATTTTTCATGAAAACTCTATTGATAACTGTTACTATGAAAAATAGAATTGTTCAATTGTAACTATAATAATACCAATAGATAATATATATGTTGGTGAAAATTTTTAACAACTGTGAATTATGGAATTTCATTTTTTATGTATTCTTATTGAAATATGCTTTATTTTAATTATTCTAATTTAATTAGTTTACGATTCATGAAAAAAATACTCAATTTATTTTTAATGATCATTTTATATGGGGTTGGGCTATGTCCCTCCCAGGTGGGCCTTTATGTCTGGGCCTTGGACTTCGGCTGACCATTATGCTCGCACCTCCTGTGACACGCAGGCAATCCTCTAAACCACCATGGGTTATTTCTTGTTCGATGATCCACTGACCAACCCTTTTGATATTTTTCATCCATATTTCCCACACCATAATTTATGTGTTGTGTTTCTATTTCGGTGATGTGTGAATGGAAGATGTTGACTATTCATTCTGTTCAATGTGCAGACCGGTGTTAGGGGGTTTCATTGCCCCTTTTCAGTGTCACTTCAATCACTCAATCATTCGACTCTACCTACCTTCTCTAGTTTTAGATATCATTTATCCAAGGTGAATCCCTAGATCACCTTCCCATTTTTCATCATTGAAGTGACCATTGCAGTCTGTTGTTCTCTCCGGTTTCATCTCAATCCCCAATTACTGTGGAGACAACATCCTTCCTTAGTGGAAGATGTGAGACCCTTCTTAGCAATCATTCTTGGAGAATAGTGGTGAGAAGGAGTTTTTTGGATCCATAAGTGTTTGTTCCCAGAATCCAGTGTGTAATGAACATGACTGTCAGAGCTTCTTCAAATTCTATAACTGTAAGTATCATTTGTGTTTTTCAGTTTTTCTTACTTGAAAACTTGTGAATCTTGTACTTCTCTTCTTCTTTTTATGGTTCTTGTTGTTTTTAACTTTTATCTTTTATTTCTTTTGAGATGAATAAAACGCATGTGTATGGGTGGTTTTCTTGTACTTCACATTGCTCCCCACAATACCTAAGCATGTTAAATACCTATGTTCTTTGATGTTTTCTCTTACTTTCTTGCATTATATTGTTCTGGTTCTTTGAATATCTATTTATACTTGCAATAGTTCAGTTCGATCCTACTAGGGTTTGGTGTTATCATTATGTTTGGTCCACCCTCTCCCTTGATAAAGTGGTATCATAGCCTCACTGGTTTTCTTTTCTTATCGAATTTGATTCTCATTTCGTACTTCGTAGTTTTGGTTTCCTATTTTAATTTCTGCACTGGGATCTCATCTTAATTTGCCACTTTCTTATTTACTACTCCTATTTAAAGCCACTGTCCCATATATGTTTCTTATCATTTTGAATCAATTTAGATAAAAAAATACCCAAGAGATTGGTCGGTTTTTTTGGGTGCATTCTTGTTATTTTCCACAAGAACTCGACATTTATTCTTTATATGAACATGTCAACAACTAGATTCTGATTCAAAAAAATTGATGGTGATAATGAATTTAATATTTATTGAATTAAGGTGAGAGCCCTTTTGGTTCATCAAGGCTTAATTTGAGCCCTCTGTGGGCCTAATAAGGCTATTATAATTGTAAAAGAAACTATACATACCATTACAGAATACCAAGATGTAGCGCCCAATGTGTTAGTTAAATCGCACAGCTCTTTACCACTTTTATTGGGTGATAAAGTCTTAATAGAAGTTGGTTATGAGTATACTACCGATATTGTTTGTCTTAGTCAAGAGAAGTTTTACATGAATTATTCATTGGTTGGTAGAATTTATAAAAAACCCTACATTTTTACTTTTAAAATGAAACTTGGTAGTTATATTAAAGCCCATATTGATTAATTTAACAATGTAATGATAGAAACTAAAAAAACTAATGTAATTTTTGATGATTGGGATCAAACAATGATCCTTTTAATATATTTAGATAATTTCTACAAACACACTTGTTGAAACCATGATGTATCTTCAAGACTCCCTAACCCTTGAAGAGGTTATGTCAGCCCTTCCTTATAAAGAACTATACTCAAAACCAAGAATCAAAGTAGCTGAAGAGAGCTTATTGTATAGGGGAAGACCTCAGTCTAAAGGTAAAAATAAACAGTCTAGTAAAGATTAAAGCATGATCAGTAATGAACCAAAACCAAGGTCTAATTATAGGGAAAGGAAAGTCACTTGCATTCGTTGTGGTAAACTTGTGAATATTAAGCCTAAATGTAGGAAACTCAAACATGATTTAGAATCCAAACTTCCCACTGGTCATTCCCTTGTAGTTGAATCATGTTATGACATTTATAAATTCATTAATGTGTCCATCCATGAACCCAATAAATTTTTAGTCTTAGACTCAAGTTGTTCCTTTAACATGTGTCCCTTTAGAGAGTCATTTCTAGAATTAGATGAATGTATATAAAGATATTTCCTCTTGGGAAATAATAAGAAGTGTAAGGTTTAGGGAAGAGGTAATTTTTTTTCATGACTATATGATCATTCCTTCATCACCATACTTGATGTTAGTTGGGTTCCCAACATTCAAAGAAACTATATTTCCTTAGAAGTTCTAGATTAAAAGTTATTCACTTTTAGATCTACAAATGATTCTCTAAAATTATTTAATGTCTCTAGAACTGTCATTAAATGGTTTCTTGTCAATGCGTTGTATTTATAGAATGTAAAGACCCATTAATGGTATTTGGGTTGTGTATATTCCACCAACACTGATAATACAATGATTTTGCATGGGAGATTAGGGTATGTTAGCTTCAAGGGCCTAAAAGAACTCAACTATTAAGGGCTGTTGAGTGACATAACATAAATAAATCCTTCATTTTTTGAAAATTATGTGATGGGAAAGGCCAAGTGGGTTACTATTAATAGGCCCCCCTTTAAATCTAACACCCCCCTTGAATACATTCATTATGGCTTATAGGGACTATCTAGGACCACCTATCATGGTGGTTGATCCTATTTTTTCACTTTTATAGTTGAATTTTACAGAAAATACTAGGTTTAAATTCTTAAAAATAAATATGATGCTTTCCAACCTTTTTAAACATTGAAAAATTTGCTTGAAAACCAAATTGGGAAAAAAATTAAAACCATGATAACTGATCATGGTCTTGGATACCTATCCACTAGATTCATTCAATATTATGAATTTTAAGGTATTAAAACTCATAGAAATTTTTGGGTAACTCCCCAAAAAAATTCCTAGAAGAGAGGATTAATAGGACTATCTTAGTGAGAGTCTGAAGCATGCTTTCATGCATGGGTCTTCCTACATCATTCTGGGAAAAGGCTGTTAGCAATAATTTCTAACTTATTAATACGTTTCCTTCTTCATCTAATCAATTTAAAACACCTAAAGAATTGTGGGATGGTAATCCTCCCTCCTACACTACTTAAGAATATTTTTTTGTAATACTTATCACTACAAAAATTTTGTTCTTAATGATGGTTCTAATAACCACTGTGAAATAGATCCTATATATAAAAAAATCTAATATATCAATTTTTTTTATAAAACCACCACTATTTCATTTTATGTTAACAATTAGTGGTGGCTTCAATTAGAGAACCCCTAAAAGTTTTAAGAAAAAACTAAATATCTCTCCCTCCCTCCTTCACCCCACTACCTATGTGATCCCAACACTGACCCCCCCTCCAACCTCCTCCTCTCCCCTCTTTATTGGATACCTTGACCCCACCTTAGCGATGAACCCCAATCCCCCCCCATCTACCTCTCTCTCCCCTCCTCGATGGTTCCTCCCACCACAACGGTGACTCATGACCCCCAATGACGTTCATCTCCCCTCCTCTGCTCACCTCTTCGATGGTGATGCTAACCCCAACCTCAACGGTGATCCATAACCCCCCCCCCACCCCCAAAAATCCATCTCCCATCCTTTGTGGTGACCCTTGATCCCCTATGACCTCCCTATCCCTCTCCCATTATTGGTGTCTCCCCTCTTCTGACAACTTTCAGGACCTCGTCTCCCCTGTTGGCAACCACTATAACTTTCCACCCCTCTCAGCTACTGTCGTTACTGTAATCCCCCTTTCTAGAAACTTTTTAGACCTCGAAACCCATTTTGGTGATCACCATGACCTTGAACCTCCCTTTTGTCAATTTTTGTGACTAAAACCTTGATTTCAGTGACCGTCGTGACCTCAACCCTTCTACTGGCTACTGTCATGACCTCGATCCCCCTTGCTGGTGTCCTCCATGACCCCAAACCCCCCTAAGGTTGTGTAATTCTAGAACACTCTTTCATTAATCTTTTTTGAATTCGTGATATACTATAATCCTCAATTTTGATTTGAAATTAATTCTTTGTTTTGTGTAATCTATTTAATTAAATTAAATTTACGTGATTCCATAGTTATTTAATGAAATGTTTATTTGCTTATTTGAAGTTGATGATTTATTTTGGATTTTATTATTAATTTAGTATGACTTAAATTAATTTTTTGTTATATATATTTGTTTGTTATTAAATTTACCTAATGGATTAAGATAATTTTTTAAATTTTTTTATGATGGTTATTAGTGAGGTCTAAATATTACATAAAATGATATTGTTTATGTCATTATCCTTATACTGTAGTTTTCATGTGAAGGTTAAAAAATATTTATTTATCCATCGTGGATGAAATGAAATTGTAAGTTATGTATATCATGGTACTTCTCCTCTTTTATAGTATTAAAGTCATCATTTTTCAATTATTATAAGGATCCTTATTGGACAATAAGAATGGGGAGGATATCTGTTTGATAAAAAAATATCACCATGTTTCTGAGCAGGTGGAGGTTATATGATTTATGGTTAAATCCCACTTAGATGATAAAAATGTGTTGGTCATCTAATTTATGTTATTATTTATCTATTTTTGTGATAAATAATAATTTATTTTATTCATGATTTTATATTATGACTTTAGTAATAAAAAGTTCATTATTTGATTCATCCCATTTTACTTTTATAGTTGTTATGAAAGAGTCAATAACTAAGTTGGGTGATATTTAATTTTTATTTTACTTGTTTGATAAAAAATTATATTTTTATATATAAATTTACAAGGATAATACAATCCAATACCTGTGGATAAAAGTTATATTAATTTACCTCAAAACACACCTCGGTATCCAGGGGTTTGAAACAATTTTTAGATTACGCAATAGCAAACTGATCAGTGGATGGTAGATTAAAATGTATGCGTCCGGATTGTAAATTAAAGGGATGGTTTAATAGAAATTAATTATATGATCATTTGGTATTGAAAAATATTCCTGATCGATATGTATGTTGGATTTTTCATGGAGAATCAAATGTTATGGAAAGACAAAAAAATGACAATATTGTCAATGAAACAAAAAGTGACCTGGCAGAGGAGTTGTCAGTTCTAAATTTGTTAAATGATGCATTTTGTTTTACAGGATACAATGTCCAAGATTTTGATAGATCAAAATAACCTTTAGTTTATCCTGTTCATGTTAATCTAGTTCAAAACTTCAATGAAAAAAATGAGTTTTATGAAATAGTTGAATATGGACAACAAGAACCGTATGAAGAGTGTGCCAAGTATTCGAAGTCTTCTTTTGTCGTATCATATCAAGTGACTCTGTCGAATTACTGAAAAATAAATTTTCATTATTTTAGAGTTGCTTCATGATTCATTTAGTTAATATAATATCCCTACATCATTATATGAGATGAATAAATTCATCAAAAGATGTAGAATTGATTATAAAAAGATACATGAATGACCTAATGATTGCTTAATTTACTAGGGATAAGATTCTGATAAAGAAGAATGCATAAGATTTCATATAAGAATATATAAGTCAATGAAAAAAATACGAGTATAAATCAATGAAATCCCTAGAAGAAAGTGAAGAAGAAAAATCATGTAAAGTTATTGTCTTACTTTCTTCTAAAACCATGCTTTTAAATATTATTCATATCATCTAAGACTACATATGACATGAAGTGGCATTCTCAAGATAGTAAGAATGGCTTTATGAGACATCCAAAAGATTAAACATCATGGAATATGTTTGATTCACTATATCTATCTTTTTCTTTAGATTATAGGAATGTACGTTAGGGATTAGCTTCTGATGGTTTTCACCCTTTTGGTAAATTAAGTACTAATTATAGAATTTGACTAGTTATTTTGATCCCGTATAATCTACCTACATTTACGTGTATGAAGAATACTTATTTCATTATTTCAATGATTAATCCTGAAAAAAATTACTAGAAATGACATTGATGTATACCTTCAGCCTCTAATCAAAGAATTTCATGAATTGGGAGATGATGGAAAGAAATCATATGATGCTTTGATGAGACAACTATTTAAAATCCGTGCTAATTTAATGTTTATAATTATATAATTTCATAGACTATGTAATTTATCTGGTGGGAACACTCATACTAGTTTTTCTTGTCTAGTTTTTAATTTTTCATTTTGAACCTCAATGATTACCTCATAGCCGAAAAGTGTGTTTTACATGTCATCTTTTATTTCTTAATGATTCTCATAAATTTAGGATTAACAAAACACGATTCAATAGAGATATTGAAATGAGAAATTCATTGAAGGTGTTATTTGGTTTAAAAATCATAGGGAAATTAATGAATGTCACTAAATAATTTTGAAAATTTCATCAGTTTAAAGAAGGGGTAAAGGGTGTGTGGTACAATATCCAAAGTATAAGGAACATAAAAATGGAAGAAAATGAGTATATTTTTTAAAATTAATTATTGGGAGTTTAATTTGGAACATCATAATCTTTAATTAATACATATTGAGAAGAACTTTTGTGAAAATGTAATTTTTACATTGATTAATGAGTAGGGTAAATCTAAGGATCACCTTAATGATCATAAAGAATTGGAGTCAATGAATAAAAAGCACGATTTGTGGGAAAATGAGAATGGAAAGTATCCTTTGGAAATTTTTACAATGAAAATTTATGATAAATACATATTCCTTTGAACTTTAAAAAATGTAAAAGTACCAAATGGGTAGTTAAGTAACATATAATGGTGTGTTGACTCAAAACATTGAATGTTACGTGGATTGAAAAGTAATTACTCACATATTTTTATGGAGTAGTTTTTTCAATTGGCATTTCTTAATAATTTACCTAAAAAGGTAACTATGGTTCTATTTGAGTTTTGTACCTTTTTCAGAGATCGTTTTGGAAATACTCTAAATCCAACAAATCTTGATAAAATTCAAGAAAGTGTTGTTCCAAAACTTTCTCATTTGGAGATGTTAAATCCAACTTCATTCTTCATAGTCATGATTCATTTTATTGTTCATTTTTTTTAACAAGCCAAACTTGGTGGACTGGTACACAATCGATGGATGTATCCAATTGAGAGGTACATTGATATTATTTTTATTTTCATTGGTGAATTTGATTTTATCAAATCATTGTGTAATATTTTTTAATATGTTTCTTGTTATTTAATTAGGTACCTATGTCATTTGAAATCTTATTTGAGGAACAAATCTCAACCAGAAGACTTTATTGCTGAGGTTTACATAGCCGAAGAGTGCTTGACCTTCTGTTCTTGGTATTTAGATGGGATTAAGACTAGAATAAATTGTGATGGATGTGCTGATAACATATCTATTAATTCTCATTCTAAAAACCAGTCATCAGTATTCCTAACTATTGTATGACAAATTGGAAAAGGATCAAGTTTTACACTAACTGAATTGAAGGTTCTACAAGAAAATAGAAATGTGCTACTCAATAGTGTAATTGAAGATCCATTTATTTAATAATTGTGGCTGAAAACAACGAGGTGACTAAGGGGTTGAGTTTAAAATGATTTGTAGTTAATAAAATTTGTTTATAAGGAGATTGTCAAATGGTTCGACCAACATGTAATTATATAATCATATTCGTATTCTGATATGTAGATATTTTTTCTATTTTAAAAGAAACACATTTTATATTTTTTTTCTAGATAATGAATGTTGAGGATCGAGATGAAATATCAATTTATTTGATTTTTTTGGAATGAGGTCCACTAAGGAAGGATAAGAAATTTGATTCCTTTAATATTCATGGGTTTAGGTTTTATACAATTTATCATGTAGAAGACTTGAAAACTCGAAATAATGGTGTATTTACACTTACAGAGGTGGGATAATATGGGAAGATGAATGATATAATTGAATTAAATTATCCTAGCTAGTTTTAAGTCATCTGATTAAAATCCATGTGGGTAAACATTGATAGGGGTATAATGAAAGATAATTTACTTGTATTAAAATCTCTTGCTTGGTCCATATCAGTGAGCGTGTAAAGCATGATCCATTTATCTTTGATTCAAAAGTGAATATGGTTTATTATTTGGATGATGAAATTCATAAAGGTTGGATTGTTATTGTAAACATAAATAATAGAGACTTATATTATGTGGGTGATGAAGTTTAATTGATTCTTTGTTAAAATTAACCTCATCAACCAAAAAACATTAAATAGTTTTTTCCTAAAAATATAAAAATAGTAGAACTTGCAAGAGAGGGAGAAAATGAAGAACTTTTCATAATGGAGGTTGATAACAATGAAAATAATGAATATGAATATAATTGAATGTATAATTTGGTAGTGAAAATATATTAAAATTTCTCATTGATAATTTTTTCATACATATATTCATTGTTATAGTTTTTTTTGTAAAAAAAAATTAGTTTTTATTTTTTATAAAATTAATAAACCTTAACAATTTGAATTACAGGGATATTGAGAACAAAAAGAATGTCAAGATCTTAGTTGATCAGCATCTGGGAGTACGCCAACACTACCATAATATTCTATGGATCCTAGTGATTCCATTTTACCTAAGACTACTAGAAATCCATCCATTTCCAAAGATGTCATTGGTAGGGCACTGCCCAATTCACCTTCAGCGATGGAGAAGTTGGTCACCCCTCCATCAGGGGGATATTGGTGAGTTACTGTTATTGGTATTATAAGGACCCGACCTTAAACATTACATAATCTTTAATTAAATGGATAATTCACATTGAGGATCTTTTTAGGTTTATATTTTTAGAGAATTAGGTCATAAAATTTTCATAACAACATGAATATTACATATAGACAATTGTACTCAGTATCCATTTTTTTATAAAATAAAAAATCTTGAAAAAAATATTCATGTCTACTTCCATGTATTAGACAACATGACTTTTCCATGATCCCATCCATGACCCTATTCCACTTTATGTCCTGTGAAAAACATTTCCAAATCTTAGGATGAGCACAAAAATCTCAGTAAGGGATACACAAAGAAGGAAAACTGTTAGTTTTTCAAAAAAACAAGTAAACCATGAATACTTTATCATAAGTAACACTTTTCACCTATATGAAGTAGTAAATACTATTCAATGAATAAAAGATCATTTATTACACTTTTGTAACCAAAATATTACCATAAAACCCATACAAAGAACACATGACATATAAAGGTAACTTGGGACATAAACATACTTAAATGGGATAACCATAAAGTCAACTTCCACACATATCACTAAATGGAATAGCCATACGGCCGACTTCCATACCCAATTCATTGGAGGTTATAACGTAACCACCCATCCTAGTTTATCACGACACCACCCGTCATTTGGTTTATCATGTAACCACCCATAAAATAAAATCATAACACATAAAGTATTTATAATACAAACATTTCACTAATAATATTTCATTTTCAATTTAATAAATCATTTCAAGATGTTGAAAAAAATCAAAGCTTTTATCAAACCATTTTAGAAAACATTTAAAATATTAAATAAATATATTTTTGAATCAAAGTGTCCCATACCACATTTAAGATTTTGAAAGAAATTTCAATTTCAAAACATTCATGTCCATATGAATAAATCCTTAAAACAATTTTTAAAACATGAACATTAATGTGAAATATTTAGACGAATAAACCTTTAAAACATTTAAAATGATGTTTTTGTTAAATAATTTTTAACAAAATGAGAGACCCTAGAATAAATATAATTATGGAATAACATTTAATCAGAAATTAATAATATCATGAGAATAAAGTTATTCATGATATAATATGCCAAATTATAGTATATACACCATATAATAGTGAATTGGTGCATATCTATAATGAATTCTCAATGGAAATGTAAATTGAGATGAAATCCCTTATAAAGACGGTATCCTTATATTAAGGATAAATCAATTAATTAATTATTTGTGAAAAATATAAATACACCCAATATAATTGGATATTAAGTGTAAAACAATCATAGGTTATTCACACATATTCATATCACGACATAATCAAGAAGTATATGTTTAACCTAAAAATGAAATCGGGTTAAGAAGTTTTCTTACAGAAATTCGATAGCCTAACGACATCACTTTAAAATTAAGAAAATAATTTGATGAGAGTAAAAAGGATATCTCATCACTTTTACATAAAATTTACATCAATAAGGATATATAAGAACATATCCCAACATAATAAGATGTAAATTAAAATACATAACAAAAATAATTCTTTTAAATAGAGGAGGGTGAAAGGTTCCCTTACTGATTTGGTAACTTATGAAACATGCACCCCATGAAAGAAGTATTACACAATGAATTTGTAAATACCCATAAATTAAATTTTATTACACAAAGAATAGAATCATGGGCAGTACATACACCACACAAAAGGAAATAGTGGCTAATATAGCATGAATCTCACGGGAATAAAAAGTGAGATGAAAAATCCTTACCATGTTGTAATCAATCGAGTCATATGAGAAAAAGTTAATAACCACCAAATTAATCACATAATACCATGAATATAAATATAATAATCATAATATATATCAAATGGAAGTACACAATACACCACATAAAATATATAAGTGGTGAACAATGAAAATCTCACAGAATTAAAAGTGAGATAAGAATTCCCTTACCTCATGTCCAACTTGACTTATATGTTCCTCGTTCTACCTGAATAATAAACTTAAGTTAATTTATACTTGATTTATAACCTTTTTAATTTTTATTATTACTTCTATATCACTTATTACCTTTAAATAATAGTTAGTTAATTATTTGAGTTCATATCAGACATTTTGTCGATGTTCAGAATTTGAGTTAAAAACAATGAACTTGTTATAATTACAATTTGTCCATGTGGTTAATACTCCATTATCTCCAGAATGATATTAATTATGTAGATATAATTTATATCAAATATATACAGTATATACATATATTTATATTAGAACATAACATTTTCAGATAAGAAATGAAATGCACCGTTCATGAAGACGGTAAGTCGTACGTGCGCATGAACGCTACTTTCATTTCTATTTAATATTTAATGGAATGAAAACTTAATGATACATAGGTATTTTATAATTAAAATATAATATGATATATAATATCATTAAATAAATCTTTTATACATCCCACATAAGGCATTAACGAGTCATATAACTTTGAGGGGGCGGTAGTCCAAACTTCCTAAAATGAAATTACCACATTTACCCATTATGGAAACCATAAAGGTACGCTATAAATGACAAATACACAAGAATAAGGAAACTATAAACATAATATATATCATATATAAATACAGTTCCATCATAATGGCCACCATGAGAGGTGGTAGGTGTTAACTGAACAATCATCATTTTGTGAGACGCTAGTTCTCCATCCACAGAAACAATATGTTCATCAACCATTAGATGGAGGTGTGTGTAAGTGTAGTTCAAATAGTTATCATAAAAACATTATAGTAAATTTAGTATACTATTTTTTTCATAAAATAAAATAATAAAAATATTTTAGGGGGTTGGAGAAGTAAAATAAAACAAAATAACTTTAGAGAAGACGTTACCTTTAAATCGGGTAACTCCCTTTAGTTTGAACCAAAAGGGTTTCTTGAAGTGTTTTATGTCTAAGGTAATGATTATAGGATAAATAGTGGGATATTGGGAGATTATTGGATTATATTTTTCATGATAAAAAGGCTTGAGAAGTGTGAGGAATGAGTTATAAGTGAGGGATTTTTATAAGGGAGAGGAGGGGCTCTTTAGGAAAGTTTGAAATAATTATTTTATTATAACCTCATCTTCAGTTTCAAGAGGTAAAATATTAGTTAATATCAAATTTAAGATGACTCATGGTAGAAATAAAATAATCCAATAAGAATTTTATAGGTTTTAGATATTGTTTTAATATTTATAATTGTATTTATTTAAATTATTTATTAATGAAGTAAATATTTCATCATTATTGTGTCATAAATAATTTAATTTATTTGATGTCCAAAAATTATAAAAAAAATACCATGATATAGGAAATATTTTTAGATTTCCAAATAATATTTATAGTCAAAATTATAACTTATATAACCATATGTAAAAAATTATTTACTAAAATTTATTTGTTTACGACATTTTTGTCTTTACATTAAATTAATTAATATAAAATGTCATTATTACTCCCATGTGGCTCCGTGGGGTCCCAAATTAGACCCAATGATGACCATGGTAGGATATGTATCATACAATAGGATTAAGACACATATTAGGGTAATTTAATATTAATATAATATTATATTTACCCTTATTTACTATATTTACCCCTTTAATCATGGTAAATAAAATATTTATTGAAGTAAATATTTAAAATGTATGAAAATAAGAGTTACCTATTGACACAAGTTGGACCTAATTATTCCAAATATGGAATAAATTTTTCCAAATTCAAAACATAGAAGTGGTAGAAATTAATTTAAAATTAATTCCTGTTGTTAAAACAAATAACTTGTTTTTATGAAATATTAACTATCAAAAGATTGACACTTGTTTATGTCCAATTTCAATGAAATTACTTCCAATGACTAAAATTAGATTAAATGGTAAAAATATATTCTAATTAAACTTTAAAAATAAATAAAAATATAATATAACCATATAAATAATTTAGATTAATAGGCACTTTTGAATTAAAATACAGTATTTTTCACTATTCCATAAAAAATGAACATTATCAGAAAAATACCAGAATTTCATCCAAAGTAAATTTTGGTGTCCCGATTTTAAAGAAGAATTTTATTTTGAAAAATAGGAAATATAGAAGTGACAAAAAATAGATTTAAAGAGTGTTCGCCATTAAAAGGCAGTAAATCAACATTTTAGTGAATATTAGAGTATTTATGCTTAAAATCAAATTCTTTACTTATTTTACGCCTCTAACTTTTATTGGAAAATTTATGAATATTCAAAAAACATGTATAATAATATTTTAGTTAGTTATATTCATTCCCACCAATACAATGACTAGGCGTTAACTACCATTTAAAATAATAATATTATATTATTAGTGTACAAATTAAGATTTCAAAGAAACTCATTGTCGCGTATTGGGTACACCATTAAACATAGTGTCCCCTTTAACA